>CM040123.1:86544132-87985163 GCA_022559845.1 Amorphophallus konjac | reverse complement strand
CGTCCAGGCCCTGGACGCCTCCATAAAATAAATAAAAAAATTATTAAAATGCCAGCCCTTGTAAAAAGACAAAGTAAATAAAAAATATAAACTTTTGGACGCCTCCATGAACTCACTCATGGGCGCCGGCCACCGAACGACGGCTGTCGTGTGTGAAAAAAGCCAAATTTAGAGACGTCCAGCTGACTGGACGCGCCCATTTTGAATCACGAGGCGCCGCTCACAAAACCACGCGTTGTGCCAAACCGCGTGCGGCCGTCGTCGGTTTTCGGTGGACCTGTTAGAGGCGTCCGGGACCCTGGACGCCCCCATAAAAGTATTCTAAAAAAATCAATAAAAATAGAATAAAATATTATTTCGGCCCTGATGGAGGTGTCCAGGGTCCTGGACGCCTCCACCTTCCGGAACTCTATAAATAGAGGCCCACCCCCTCAGTTCTAGGAGAGCTAAGCAGTGATCCGATAGGCTGCCGGAGCCCAGAGGCTACGGAGTCATTTTTCTAACCCGTGGGGTCTTTTGTAGGTGGAGGTTCTGCCGGCTTCTCGGGTGCCTACGCTCGCGAGAGGAAGGTCGTCTTCATCCACCGCGCTTCCCCGTCGTCCCCACGCTGCCGGAGCTCCGCCGGATTTCACCCTCGGCTCATCCAATAAGCTTTTTCTTCCCCTTTTTCTCCATAGTTCTTTACATTCATCATATTGCATCCTCTATCCCCCTTCACAAGGGCGCCTCTTCTCTTATACTTCTTGCATCCATCATCTCATTTTCCTCCTACTCGAGTCCGAGAGGGGTTTAAAAGATAACACCAACCAGGTGTGTGTCTTGCCATCATTTCGTTATTTTTACCGCGAGGATTTGAATACTACACCTCCATCTTTCTAATCCACTTGTCATTTATTTGTCGTTGTTTTGCAAGGGTACCCGAGGAAAGCCCTCTCCGTCGGCCGGCCGGAAGGAGAGGAAGAAGCAACCCGCCATGTCCCGCTCTTGAGGTAGGCGCGATCACTTTCTTATTTTGGGGTCTTTCGGCCCCTGGCGATCACATCTTTTCATCGAGGCCGCGGCGAGTCACTTCCCCAATGGCCGTTTAAATTTCTGTTTCCTATATTCTCTTTATATTTTGTTAAATTCTGCTTATATCATCGAGGCCGCGGCGAGTCACTTCCCCAATGGCCGTTTAAATTTTCGTTCCTATATTCTTTCTATATTATATTATATTTTGCTCATATCATCGAGGCCGCGGCGAGTCACTTCCCCAATGGCCGTTTAAATTTCCGTTCTTATATTCTCTCTATAATCTGTTATATTCTGCTCATATCATCGAGGCCGCGGCGAGTCACTTCCCCAATGGCCGTTTAAATCTCTGTTCTTATATTCTCTTTTATATTCTGCTATATTCTGCTCATATTCTCGAGGTCGCGGCGAGTCACTTCCCCAATGGCCGTTTCAATTCTTGTTATTTAATTTCTGCACCATTCCCGTCCCCCCGAGGCCGCGGCGAGTCACTTCCCGCTATGGCCGTTTAACCCCCATATTTTGCTATATCACGCTTGTCCCGCTCGCCCCGCCGGAGCAATCTCCCGTGGTGGCCCCTTCTCTCTTTCCTCTCATTTCTGTGTTGCAGCAAACAAAACAAACAAAAAAGAAGGAGCCCGCGCGCTCTCCGCTTCTTCCTCTTCCCCGCACCATCGACTCCGAACCGCGTGACGTCGCTCACAGATTGGCGATCACGGTGGGACGTCTACTGCTTCCTCTCGGCTACCCTTGCAAGTTCGGCACCATCCGTGCCTCTCCATCTTGGCGCCCGCGCGCGCCCCCGTTGTGCTCACGGCAGCACTGTCAGTTGATTGGTTGTTTGTTATTATATGTCTGTTATTTTTGTTGTTTTCCCACTCCATATATCTGTCAGTATTCCATTGCATACATCCATTCCTCCTTTCTATCTTTTTTTCATTTTTTGAGGATCACCCTTTCCCGGTGAAGGAAGGACTCTCCGTTTGGGAATTCCTCTCAACGGACTAGAATCTCCTACACTGGGACCTCCGTAAGTCCCCGACATCGAAGAATCTCCTCTTCGTTCACTGGGCTGGTTGTACCATTGAAGTTCCCCGGAGTTAGTCATTTCATTCGTGGTGAGACGAGAGACCCTAGCTGACACGGCGGTGAAACAAAAATAAACTAGGGTCCCCATTTTGTGTGAACTTCGGATCTCGCTAAAAATACAAAAAAAAATCATCAAAATCAAAACAAAAAAAAGGACGTAAAGCATCCACTTGTTTGATAATCTCTGCTACCTACTTGCTAGTGTATGTTTTTGCGTTCTGGGAGAACTGTGAGCATGTCTCACGAGTCTTCTGAGGAGAACCACCCTAGCCGTGGTTTGACAGCCGACCCGCGAGTCTATGCTATGGACTCGGGTCCTTCTCATGACCCCTCGCATGAGGTGCAGGTTATTGCCGGGGACACGTCCCCGCCACAGGATATCACTTCCTTACTGGGCGTCCTCGCCAACACGGAGCTTACCTCTGAACAGCTCCGGGCCTTCCAGGCCATTCTAAAGGGGAAATCTGTTTCCCCCACGCCCCAGGAGTCAACTCCGGCTATCGCACCTCTCCACGAGTCCGTGCAGGCCATTCCATCTCCTTCATTGGCGCAAGCCATCCAGTCTCCCTCGCTTCAAGGACAAGCGAGCCAACAACCTCCCTCATTCCAATTCCCGTCACAATCTCAAACTCCCGGTGTTCCTCACACACCGTTTCAGCCAGGGCCAACTGTCGGTGGTCCGACAGTTCCCTCTCATTCCGGGTTCCCCCCTCAAGTCTCCGGGAGACAGTTTCTCCCCCAATGGCAAGTGCCACCTTCACCCCCAGAGGAGCTCGCCCAATCGCTCCTCAATAGGTTCAATCGCATGGACGAGCAGTTTCAAAATCTGAGAAGAATGGTGGACGTGAAAGCCACCCCGGAGGTTGCTTTGCCAATCCTCCCGTCATTCATCTTCCTCCCTCCGAAATGCCCACGTACCGCAGATACAATGGTACCGGCAACCCCTTCATTCACCTCAAGGACTTCATGTATGAGTCCTCCTATTGGCAAAACGATCAGAGGTCCCTGGCATACCTCTTTCGGAGATCATTGGATGGTCCCGCGCTTGAGTGGTTCTATTCTCTGGAGCCCCGCGAGGCCGAGAATTTTGAAATAGTGCAGAGAAGGTTCTTGCAGAAATATAGGGATAGGGTCGGTCCCTCACTCTCCATTACCGACCTAGTGGCCGAAAAGATGAAACCCGACGAGGATTTTGTCCGATATGCTGATAGATGGAGGTCTCTGGCGGAAAGAATAAGGGATACCCTCTCCGAGCCCGAACAAGTGAAAATGATTGTGTCTAATGCAACCCCACAGTTCAGACATGTCCTCGCCATGAATAAACTTACTACAATGGAGGAACTCTATGAAAGGGCCCGATACATCCAAACCCAGCTAAAAGACTCCCCCATCATGAACATGTTTGAGTCGCCGAAGCCCAAAGTGGTCAGAAAGACAGGCGCTGGTGTCCCGGGCGGAGCCACAGAAGGGGTCGTGACAAATGAGCAAGTCAGTGCGGTCAACAATGCCAACTATGCAGTCAACCCAAGGCCTCCACAAATGCCCCGACTACCCCTTCAACCAGGTCCTTTCCCTCTCCGTCCTCCACCCCAAAATAATCCACCCCAGGATAATATGCCTCCATTACGCCAACCCCAGCAACAACAACCACAACCTCAGCAACAACAACCACCGCTTCAGTACAACCAAGTTCCACCCCCGGGGAACTATGGTCCCCAACAGCAACAAAGGAGGCCGCTCGGTCCTAAGAGAGCCTACTATCCACCATTGCCAGAAACCTTAGCAGATATTTTTAATGCCCTCATGGCATCAAACCAACTCGCCCTACCCAGAGAAAGGCCCGCCTGGCCCCCCAATGTTGATACCTCCAAATACTGCGTCTACCACAGGCAGCCGGGACACACAGTGGATTACTGCTTCCATTTCAAAGATTACATCCATGATATGAATGATGAACATCAAATAGATTGGGATGAGATGAGACGGTACGTCGCGGCTCTCAAGGCTAGGAGACCTCCTCAGAGGCCACAGCAGCAGTTACAACAGCAGCAGCAGCAGCAACCACAACAACAACAGCAGCCTCAGCAGGCCCCACAACAACAGCCCGACATGGGCATAATCCAGAATCCACTACCGGAGCACCAACAGCCCAATCATCAGGTTAACCCCATCTCCTCCTTCCCGGAAGTCGGGAGAGAGCAGGTGTGGCACCAGGAAAGTACCTCCATTCTTTATACCTCCAACCCTATCGTCATGCAACCCCCTCACCTTGCCCGGGTAGCACCTCTCTCTCATCAACCCGCATCGGTATCGCCTTCACCATTTCCACTACCATTACGCCCTCTCATCCGCACCCCGACCTCCTATCAACCGACACTTTCTACTACGCCTTCACACCCTCTCACCTTCTCCCACTCCCCCACTTTACCATCCACCTCTACCACATTTACCCCTACGCCTTCTAAACCCCTTATCATCCGTCCACCATACATAACCCCGTCTTTCTCCACCACATCACCACTAATGCCTTCAAAACCACTCATCACCCACCATCCGCCTCAAAACCTTTACCCGTTTCAAACCTTACCTCCACCTCCACCTTCCAAACCCCTTATCCTTCATAATCCGCGCGATATCCCCTCTACCTCCACCATGCCTCCACCTAACAAACCCCTCATCAGAATCCCTGCTCCCGTCATCACCCCTGCTTCATCAACCATTCCTCCACTACTACCCCTCAAACCCCTGTTAAAACCCACTGCTACCCCCACAGAGGTACAAAAGCCACAGGCAATGGTGCTCCGGAGTGGAAGGATTTTCCACAGGGTTTTCCCCCACAACAGTCAGAATCCCGAGCAATCTCAGCCAGAGAAGGATGACGGAGAACAACCAGAAAAAGCTATCCCTGGAACACAGTATGATCTATTGAAACACCTGGACAAGACGCCTGCTCGGATCTCCATCCTGGAGCTTCTTCAAAGATCCACATCCCACCAGGCGGCCTTGATGGAATATCTTCAAAAGGTCATGGTTAATGAAGACCTCCCCGTGGAGAAGATTTCAACCGTCCTGACCCCAACAGACACACAACCGGCCATCATGTTCCACAACTACGAGCTCGCTCCCAAGGAGGCTCGGAAATATGCACTGTGCATTTCAATAAAAATTAATGGGGTATCCATAAACCCGTGTCTTGTGGACACGGGTGCGTCCATAAATGTGATCTCCATGAGCACTCTTCAGTTGTGTGGGATCGACGAGGAACAAATAAGACCTTCCTCGATCACGGTCACGGCCTATGACAATAGCAAAAGGCCGCCGCAGGGGATGATTATTCTGAAGGCAGAACTAGGCCCCATGGCAATTCCCACGGAATTCCATGTCCTCGACATGGACCCCACATTCAAGGCTATACTGGGTCGTCCTTACATCGAAGCCATGGACGCTGTGCCTTCCACCAACCATCAGTGCCTGAAGTTTCCTTACAATGGGAGAATTATTAAAGTGGTCAGTACACCTGTCCTTCACACAGTGGATGCTATCAACACCTCTCTGCCATCTGTTTGGCCGTCTCATCGGCCCATATTGTCACTGCTGGACGTACGTGATCCATCTCGCATTCCACTAGCACCAAAGAGCCGGTCAGGGCAACCACAACATCATGTCTCCCTCTTCACTCCAAAGGTTGGGAGATTATGAGGAACATCGGCTATCAACAAGGAAAAGGGCTGGGCGCACAGTTACAGGGAATGCTCAAACCGCCAAAGAAATTAGGCCGAACCGCAGGTTTGGCCTAGGCTTCAAAGGACCGTTCAAGGCAGATTGGAAGCCCCTCACATGGACTCTATCAAACCACTTCAACAGAGGGCCCGTTGTTCAGATGGGAGATCACCCACGAGAAGCATATGGGGAATCACATGCTGTATATTTTGCTGAAAAATGTCCGAGGATCACCAAAAGAGGCAAGATCAAAGATCCGGAATGCGAGTGGAATAAATGGTTCGACATACGGGACATTTCTGTTGCACTGGAAAGGATGTTCTCGTCCCCACAGCTTGAAGGACCACCATTGATCTCCGAGATACCAGAGAATATTACCACTCTTGCCAAGGTTCCAAACTATCCTCGTCCTCGCCAGAAGGACTCTGTCATCGACGGATCTTCATCCGTCCTCAACATAGCTATCGACGGCTCATTAGCCGCCATCCTCTCCATCCACTCGTCTCAGCCTTTGCTGATATCTTCTTCCTGGGCCAGACAATTGTCTGATGATCTTCCCAGGTCCCCTTCTTTGCTTACATACCTACGCGGGCTTTTCAACCCGCGCCAGGTCTTCAACCATGATCTGCTCTACGAGCCCCACAATCCTCTAGCCATAACCACTTTCCTCTCTCCTCCAATCTCTTTTCACTGCTTTGTCATTAAAAATGAAAACGAAAAAAAAACGTCAATTTTCAAACTCTCCAACAACACATCTTCGTTGAGGAAACCTCCTACATCTCCCACGGGTGCGTACCGCCTTGCGGACCACCCGTCCAAGGTCCGATGAGCGACCTTTTCTACCCCTCCTCTGAGGGGTCTTCTCCTGTACATTCTACACCATCCTCCTCATCTTCCTCTTCGTCTGTAAATATTGTCAGTCAATCTAGGAATGATAGGCCAAGGGTAGTACCTAGGAAGAAATCCAAGGGTAGGCAGATCCCTCGTCGATTCCTTCTGGATTTGGCCGCCAGGTGTCAGGCCCTTCTTGCCATCCCCCAGTTGTTAGAAAATCCCATCCAGCTACCCGAAATAGAATGCGAGGGCGACTGTGCATCTGATGAAGGGTATGGAGTCTACGAGATCACGAATGAAGAATGCCCCACTGAAGATGAGGGTGAAGAATATGAGGATGCGGCGGGCGCATACGCTAGCGGAATGAGGAGATTCGACGAGCCGTCAACCGCCGTAGAAGAATCCACCAAAGAAGTCAACTTGGGGACTGAGGAAGACCCTAGGATCATCCTCATAAGTGACAACCTACCACCCTCTGAAGAAGAGGCATTAATTGAGGTCCTCAAGGAATATAAGGACACGTTTGCATGGAGCTACGAGGATATGCCGGGTTTGGATTCAACCTTGGTCGAACACCGTTTAACCCTAAAACCAGGGTCCATCTCGGTAAAACAAAGGTTAAGGCGTTTCCACCCTCAGATGGCTTTGAAAATGAAAGAAGAGGTCGATAAGCTCCACAAAGCCAGGTTCATTAGAGTCGTTCTTTATCCTCAATGGGTGGCGAACATTGTCCCGGTCATGAAGAAAGATGGGAAAGTCAGGATTTGCATCGACTTCCGGGACCTTAACCGCGCGTGTCCAAAGGATGATTTTCCCTTACCTCACATTGATGTGTTGATTGATAACACGGCAGGTTTTGAAACCCTCTCTTTCATGGATGGATTTTCAGGATACAATCAAATTCGTTTGGCAGAAGAGGATCAGGAAAAGACGTCATTCACTACCCCTTGGGGAACATATTGTTACGTGGTCATGCCGTTTGGGTTAAAGAATGCTGGAGCTACTTACCAAAGAGCGATGATGGCCATATTTCATGACATGATGCACATATATCTGGAAGTGTATGTGGATGACTTATTGGTAAATCAAGGACCAGGATGGAACATCCAGAAGTTTTGGCTAAGGTCTTGCAAAGGTCCAGAGAGTTCCAATTGAAAATGAACCCGAAAAAGTGTGTGTTTGGTGTGTCGTCAGGTAAATTGCTGGGGTTCATTGTGAGTAAAAGAGGGATCGAGATTGATCCCGACAAAGCCAAGGCTATCAGGGATATGCCGCCTCCCAAGAATTTGAGGGAAGTCCGAGGTTTAATCGGGAGGTTGCAGTTTATTCGTCGGTTTGTGTCTCAACATTCACAAAGGTGTAGACCTCTCTACGAGTTGACCAAGCCAGGAGTAGAATTCCACTGGAATTCTAAATGTCAGAAAGCTTTTGAAGGGTTGAAGGAATATCTGGCTAGTCCACCCGTTCTCATTCCACCTAAACCAGAAAAACCTCTGATCCTTTACATCTCAGTCTTGGATGACTCCGTGGGAGCCGTCCTCGCACAAGCTGATGAAGAAGGCAAGGAACGGGCAACCTATTACTTGTCCAAACTTCTCAATCCCTGTGAGCAGAAGTACACCGGCATGGAGAAAACCTGTGCTGCCCTCGTTTGGGTAGTGCAGAAATTGAAGCACTACTTCTTGGCTCACGAAGTCCACTTGATTGCTCGATGAATCCTATCAAATTCCTTCTGGAGAAAGCCGTCCTTACGGATAGGCTAGCACGCTGGCAAAGTTTTCTCTCTCAGTTCGACATCACCTACATCCAGCAAAAGGCGATTAAAGGTTATGCCATAGCCGAGCATCTCGCTCACCATCCTCTTCCCAAGTTCGATCCCGTCCAATCAGAGTTTCCAGATGAGGAACTAATGTCCATCAACCAATCAGATGAGCCAATGTGGACACTATATTTTGATGGAGCTCTGAATTCTCAAGGGAGAGGAATCGGCATCGCCCTCCTGTCGCCGGAAGGCCTCACATTCCCATTGGCATACCAGCTCAAATTTCCAGTCACCAACAATATAGCCGAATATGAAGCTCTTCTAGCTGGCCTAGGACTCGCTCATTCTTTTCGTATCACTGAGTTGCGAGTCGTAGGTGACAGTCAGCTCATCCTTCGCCAGGTACTCACTAAGTATCGCACTCGCGATCCCAAACTCAAGCCATACCAAGAACTCACTGCTGCCTTTGCCAAACTGTTCACAAAACTGATCTTTGTTCATATCCCTCGTCATCAGAATATTCTCGCCGATGCCCTCGCCTCATTGGCATCATCCATAAGGTTCCCTCTAGGAAGATGGTTTAAGTCCATTTCCATCTACAAACTTCACGCCCCTGCAGTCGATGATGCTTCCTACGTAAACATCAAAGACAGGATAGCAAGGAAGATCCTGCAGGAAGATATCCTTGAGAAGAGGGAGCTCATGTTGGCAGAGGCCGAAGAAGAACTGGCTGATGAAGAGAAACCATGGTTCTATGAAATTGTCAAATATTGCCAAGATCAGTCTTATCCTGAAGGGGCCACCACAGAGGACAAGAAAGCCATAAGAAGGGTGGCTCAGAAATACACATTGATTGGAGGTCTACTCTATAGGAGGAGCCTTACTGGTATTCTGTTAAGATGTCTTGGTGACGATGAGGTTTGGAAATGTGTAGAGGAGACGCACTCGGGTGTGTGCGGTGGCCACGTGAATAGTCAGATGCTCGCCAAGAAGATCATTCGTCAAGGCTTTTATTGGCCCACTATGGAAGAGGATTGTGCTGTCTATGTCCGTAGGTGTGTCAAGTGTCAACTTCACGCCGATAAAATCCATTCACCATCTTCCTCACTTCATCCAATATCCTCCCCATGGCCTTTCTCCATGTGGGCATTCGACATCATTGGTCCCCTAGGTGATCCCAATTCCCTCACCAAGCAGAAATCTTTCATCCTTACTGCGACGGAATACTTCACCAAATGGGCCGAAGCCGAAGCTTACGCGGAGATCAAGGCGTCAACAGTCTGCAAGTTCATCATGAAGAACATTCTCGCCAGATTCGGCGTCCCAAGCACGATCGTCACCGACAATGGGCCACAATTCATTTCTCAGGACCTACAGGACCTCTGCAAAAGGTACGCAATTGCATTGCATCATTCATCGCCTTATTACCCACAAGGTAACGGCCAAGCGGAGGCCACCAATAAAACATTGCTCAAAATCATCAAAAAAACCTGCGAGTCTAGTAAGTTTTCAGACTGGCCAGAAAAGCTTATCGAAGCCCTATGGGCCTATCGCACTTCAATCCGTACCCCCACCGGGCAGACTCCATTTGCCCTCACTTATGGTATGGAAGCGGTAGTCCCGTACGAGACTCTGATCCCTTCTCTCAGGGTACAATTGGATGAGGAATTTCCCCTCGACGATCGTCGTAATTCACTCCTCGCCCAGTTGGAACTCTTGGATGAGAAGCGGCTGGCCGCCGCCGAACACGCGCGTGTGTATCAAAATAGACTCGCTCGCTTTTACCAAAAGAAAGTCGTTGAGAGAAAATTCAAAGTCGGTGAGATGGTCGTAAAAAGAATTTTTGTCAAACCTGGAGGGCCGCGTTCTAAGCTCCAACCTAATTGGGAAGGACCATTTGTAATTCAAGCCGTGTACCCTGGCAACGCCTACAAGCTAATCAACGCCGAAGGGACCGAGTTATCCCACCCTTGGAATGGGCTTTATCTTAAGAAATACTACCCTTAGCACAAAACAAAAAAAATGAATGATGAAAAGATAAAAAACATCAAAAACAAGGAAATATTGAAAACCACTAAAAATATGGAAAATTCAAAATGCCGATGCCTGGCAGGCACCATGTAGTTAAGTCCCTGCATCTAACCTTCATGTTAGGATAGGGCCCATTAAGGCTTGGTAGGCACCGGGTCTTGGTTTGCCAGAACCGTGGAGATCCCTGTCCGGCCACGTCGGCCTATGCTCGCTCGAAGGAAGCTAACATGTGCTCACTTATGTATTTTATTCAAAAAAATCGGTAGCATCACCTACGGTAGGGCCACACCTAGAAGATCTCCGGAAGCTGTAATCTTTATTCTTTTCTCTTCGACCAAATGAGACAGTCGGCGCCCTTAAAACGCTGAGCATGAGAAACCGAAACTCAAACCCCAAAGGCAAGAGTAGGACCCATTTCCTCGAGCATCGATCAGAGCACGAGAAGAGGGCAGTGTCCCCGCAGGCATACGAAGAGGGAGCCCACCAATGTCAAACGACTATATCTCCCTCACAGAAAGAAATACAAAATCAAAATCAAGAGAAAAGCCTGGTCGTGACCGTGCCTGGTACGATAAACGGAACCCCTCAAAGCAAAAGTCTGAATCCACAAAGGGGGCCGTGGAATGTAAATGCTCGAGATTTGGTCCGAAGTTGTCCGAAAGGAAAGAGTTAATGGGCCCTTATTCGCTCGCCGGGTTAACGGCTTTGCCGGTCCTCTCAGGAGGTTTATCCCCTACGCTCTTCCTTCTCCCTCTAAAGATGAAGGTTCGATGGAGTTTCTGAAAGGTGAAAACTGCCCAGGGTCTGCGACCTTATTTTAATATACACATTTTGGTTGCCTACTTTGAAAAGCAAAAGCTATCGCTGCGAAGGAGTCTCCGTGTTTCTGGCTGGTCAAGACCCCTGCTTACCACCTTGATGTCTTCTTGTTTAACCTCGGGCTTAGGCCAATGCAAGCGCGTCACCTATGGGTACGACGGCGTCTGATTCCGGGTCAGCGTCGCGCGGTTGGTCGTTAGGGTTCCAGGGTGTTCCATCTTATACCATCTAGAGTTGTGAGGAAACAGACCCGGGTCGGGCAAATCATTTACCTCAAACACCTTTTGGGTGAATCCCTGTGGTCGGAAGCAACTGGGAGCCTAAGCATGGCATGACGGTATTGTCATCAGGGTAAGTCTTAGCCGGCGGGATCGTCATTCGAGGGGTCTAGAGGCCCAAATCAACCTAGATGTGCACTTAGGATACCTGGGAGGTTAGTAAGAAACCCCTGTCTCACGTAGGTTAGGTGCCACTGGGTGCTTGCCAGGCGTTAGCAAAAAAAAAAATTGAAATGATAAAATAACAAAAAAAATGGAAAAGAGAAATGTACATATTTGCAAACAAAAAAAAATCTTTTTTATATAAAAAAAATGTCAAATATAAAAATAAATCAATTTTGCATGATTACATTTGCGTGCAGCATCTCACTTTAATACCGCTTGCATTCGTGTGCTTGCCTGTCGCATTTATCATCACCGCATCTTTCCCTTGCCTTCGTTAAATAAAGGCTTGGCCCCTTGACCAGTTATCAAGGACAGTCACAGTGACCATTTGCCTATTGAGCAAGGGGCCAAGTCAGAACAGAAATTCTGATTTGTTTGTTTCAGTGATATGTGCAGGGATTCAGGTAACTGAAGCAAAGGTAAAAAACAAACAAACCAAACCTTGTGTTTATTCCAAAAACCAAAAAAATTACATCAAGTTCCGCCCTCTCTCTCTGCATTACTCGTCCCACTACTCTCCGGGCAAAACACTCTCAAAGGTGCTACCCAACTACGAAAAGCGGTACTCCTGCCGCTCTGTACTCCTCTTCCTATTCCCACATCCCGGCGTTGATCCGCGGAAGCAGCAGAGAAGCTACCAACACGAAAGCCACGCTCTCGTGCTCTTCGGTAGCGCTCCTCACCTTCTCTCAGCCACTGTTCAGCAAGACCAAGGCTGATTCGGAGTTCGAATAGTTGGGCCTCCATGGCCCTTCGTTCCTCCCTTTCAGTCAATCTGTTGGCTCTTTCTCTCTCTGCGTCTCTTTCTCTCTCTGTCCGTTCTCTCTCACGGTCTTCCCTCTCCAACTGGAGAGTGATCCTCAGTTCCATAGCATCCCTGGATGAGTCGTCATCAGGATGACGCCGCAGTTCCCTCTCCAGTTCTGCTATCCTAGCCTCCTTCTGCGCAGCTTGGGCAAGCGCTTCTTCCGTCTCCTTTTCCTGTCGAGTGTACCATCTCAGATACGCGATAAGGCGTAAACAAAGAGAACTCAACGCTGAAACTTTTACCTGTATACGAAGCATTCCTTCTGCCTCCGCAGCACGCTGCGTGGCGTGAGCAAGTTGCTCATGAAGCGAGTCAAGTTCTGAGGTGGGAATCCACAAGCTGGAAGAGGCACCACCTACTCCCATCGCTGGGGAGGCTGCGCCAATCTGGGCATGCTGCGACCATGTGAATTAGCAGCCAACATCTGGAATCTGGGGTTTTAACTAGGAACGTACTGTACACCTACCAAGGCGCTCGTAGCTCCGCGGGCATCACCCAACTGTTGTTCCATCTCTGCCAAGCGAGTTCGTAAATTCGCTATCATGGCATCCCGGACATCCTGCAGCCTTACAAGTCAGCATTTTACCAGAAAACCAAGAAAAGGAGAAAGAAGAGAAGAGAAAAAGGGGAAACCTACCTCCACAAGTCCCCGGGGTTGGAACCGTTCTGCGTACTTTGTCCTATATAGACGCAAGTAGTCCTCGCTGTCCCGCGCCTGTGATTCTACAATCGTGCCACCCCGTTGCCAGTCCTCATACTGTTCGGGGAATCGCACGCGCCAGTCAATGCAAGTCGCCGGTCCTCGCGTCTTTCTCCCGACACGAGGTGGCGCGGCCGTATCCACCCATTCCTGAGCCAGTCCTAAGGTTCTCATAACCAATCGTAGCCGAGCGGCTCGATTTCATTCAGGCAGTGCATCCACAGTTCACGTCCGAACCGGGCACGACTTGCTAGAACCCACGGCTGGTCGGCATCGACCATGTCTGAGTAGGGTCTCCAGTTTACCATCGCTGCAGGGAACTCCTGTAGCTCTCGCCTCAGCACCATCAGTTGGTAGGTTAGGGGTGCCGCACTCATGATGGGTTCCCACCGCCTGGCTAGCGGCACCATCGCAGGTCGCCAATGTCGAGCTCTCCCCATGGGGAGGTAATAATAGCTCCATAACTGCTCGGCGCAGGTCATCAGTACCATGCAAAAACACAAAAAAAAATATACAAAACAAGCAAAACCAAAAAAAAATACCTGGATGAATGGTGTGAAGCCACTCACAGTCATCTCACGATCCGTTTCTTGGAATAGGCCTGCAAACAAGTGTGCCAGCATGGCGGCTCCCCAGGCATAATACCCTACTCTTTCAAGGTCTGACAGCAGCTCCAGGAAGCAACATTGGATACCATCCCCTTTCGAGCTCAGTACCAATCTCCCCAAAAGGAAGAGGAGAAATCTCCTCAAATCTATGTTACATCTTTCCCAGTTGCCGAAATCTGTGCAATACACGGCACGGCATCCTATTTCCATCCTTTCCATGAACTCTTCTGAGGATTCGTCGTCCCGCCGACGAGTGTCGGTGAGCCCTAATGCATCCATGAGGGACGCCCTAGCTACCGACCTATTTTTCCGACCATCCAGGTCCAGACCCAGTAACTTCTGGGCACCTTCTCTGTAGTCCGCGTAAGTGACTCCGGTCACTGCCTCGCCCTCTACCTTCAGGCTTGTGATCCGGACCACATCCTCCAAGCTGGGCACCATGTGCCCCCAGGGCATCAGGAATGCCCGGCTCACTGGGTCCCATCTCTCACACAAGGCTTGGATCAGAACCAGGTCGGGCTTGATCGGCTCGATCCGAAGAAAGGTACCAAATCCCATCACGTCTAGCCTCGCCTTCTGAAAATCTGGGAGGCCCCTGTACGCCGCTACTACCAACTCCCACAAGATTTGTGATTTCATCACAACGTACACATACAAGGAATGGGGGTGAGGTTTGGTCACAAGAAAGGAAGAAAAAATGAGAAAAGGGCAAGAAAACTTGGCTTACGAGTTGTGATTGGGCCCTTTCGCTGAAGTGCCCTTCAAGGTCTGAAAGCCTCTGGAACTACTACCACTGGACCTGCTTCTCTTCGAGGAATGGGAAGATTCGCCCTCCATCCAACTCTCGGAATTTTGAACTCCTCTCTCCCGTAAGAACTTGTGCTCCTCGAGTTAGCTCTCGATATACCTGGGAGGATAAAAGGGACAAGAATTTATAGAAATGGAAGGAGTGCGGGCCAAGATTGCCTCCATCACCTGTCGATGATAGCCCTCGCAATGAGACACTGGCCAAGCGACCCCATGTGTCGCTTCACCGCTCACACAGGGTGATTGACTGGACGAAGAATAGGACGAATAGCCCCTATGTTGTCTAGGGATACCCTATCATGTTTTGGAGGACGCACGCAAAATTTGGCACAACATCCGGGAAAAGGAACTAGGGCCGCCAGTATTGACTTCGACGGCAGATTCCCGTGGAAAATGGTCACAATAAGACGTGATTCTCCGCTCGAGGCGGAGTCTCGACAGATCCGTCACATGGGAACAGTGCAAAGGAGAAGAAGTGTAGGGAAGAAGGAACGCACAAGAGGACAAACAAGCATCAGAAAATCAAATCACTCCATTCATAATTCTACATAAGTTGTCAAAAAACATCATAAACATAAAGAGGTGACGGGTCCGCTAGCCCGCCAATCCTCACCATCACTCATCTCTCCGGGCACTCTCCTCCTCTCCCCCGAGGTGAGGGTCCCTCAGAAGCCTCCAGGATCCCCGTGCAGTAGCACCTGCCTCGCCTCTGGGCGCCTGCTCCGCAGCAGTGACTCGCTGCTCCTCCCCTGGCGTGGCGAAGAAGCCACTGGCGGCAAAGCGACCGGACTGGCGGAGTCGCTCCCCGAACTCTCGCGCTCTCTCGTAGCGCGTCTCCATCCCTCCTAGCCTCTGCACGACGGCCTGAAGGCCCAGCTGGAGCTCCCTCACTTGGGCCTCCAAGGCCCTCCTCTCGGTCAGATCCCGCTGTCGCTCGGACCTTCTCTCGGCCTTCTCTCTCTCTACCTCTCTCCTCATCATCTGCAGAAGAACCCTTAACTCCAGGATGTCTGGAGAAGGTCTCTCCTCACCACGATGCCGCAGCTCCGCTACAGTCGCCACCCAGGCGTCACGCTCCTCTTCCGCCCGGGTCGCACGGGCCACCGCACCGGCAAGTTGCTCCCGGAGGGAAGCAATCTCGAGAAAAGGGGCCGAGGAGCTAGAAGATCCGCCAGCCGCTCCCACCGTCGCTGTCTGCTGGGCACGCTGGAACAAAATAAACAACGGCCGTCAGTGAAACTCCAAAATCTGAAGTTAAAAGGGCGGCACGTAACTTACCAGGAGCGACAGCTCATGTTGAGCGACGGCCAGTTGCCGCCTAGTCTCTGACAGCTGGGCGCGCGAGCCGCCGATGCCACGCGTGTCCCCAGCTTGGGGAAGCCCCGCGTAACTCTCTCTCTGCCGCCGCAGGAAGTCGGCACTGTCCTGCACCAGTACACCCCCTTGCTGTCCAGGGAGACGTACGGGCCAGTCCTCGAGCCTCGCCTTGCCGCGACTCTCCTTCCTGACGCGGCTCGGCTCGTCCGCACTCGCCCACTCATCGGCCAGGCCCAGGGTCCTTGCCATGTCCTGCACCAAGAAAGGGGTCCCATATCAGTCAAAAGGAACGCGTCCCCTGTCTAGGACGCGTCCATCATTTGAGTGCAACACTCTCCGAACCCTTTCCTCCTCGCCCGGCTCGCTTCAAAACCCAAAATGAATTAAAAGAGGAAGAGATCGGAGGACCTACCGGACCGTGTTCACCTCCTCCCACGCCATCGGGCCCCTCGGGTCCCTCGGGGGCCCGAAGCGGCCCTTCCTCCTCCATGGACGCCGTTCCGTGATCGGGCGCGTCCCTCCTTGGGCGAGGATTTCCTCGTCCCTCTCCACCTTCACCACGGTCGGGCCCATCGAACTCCATCGATCAAAAGAGGAGGAAGACGAAAAAGGGGCAAGCGCGTTTCGGCGGAAGGCGGGCTCGTTTGCGGATGAGGCACGGGAGAAGAAGGACCACCCGTTGCTTTAAATTTAAAATCAAGGATTAAGACGCGTCCTCGCGCCTGGACGCGCCCAAAAGGGGGGAAAGGAAACAAAATCCCCCCGTGCAAAACTTAGTTCCCCGCTGTTCAGGGCAAGGTCTCGCGAAGCACGCCTCAAAGGACAACTCAGTAAGTGTGGGAGAGAGAAAAGTACACACAACACAAAAGCCATTTCCATTTCATATAATAGCCGAAAGTACATCATACAGTGAGAAGGGTGACGTACAAGCAACTCTCTAACTCTCACCGTCACCCTCCTGGTCATCTCCTTCCTCCCTCCTCTGACGGAGATCCCTAGGGGGCCTCCGCGACCTCTGTGAACCCTGAGAAGCCGTGCTCGCCTCGCCCTGCGGTGGCACTCCAGCCTCGAAGGCGCGACGACGCTCCTCGGCCGAAGAAACCAGGTAGCTGCCCATGGAAAAAGAACCAGACTGACGAAGTCGCGCCCCGCGTTCCTTCGCCCTCTGGTACCGCTCCTCGCTCTCCCGAAGCCTCCCCTCCGCCGTGCCAAGACTCAATCGGAGCTCCAGCAGCTGGGCCTCTAGAGCCCTCCTCTCGGTCTGATCCCGCTGTCGCTCCTCCCTCTCTCTCTCTCTATCCCTCTCCCTCTCCCTCTCCACGCTCTCCCTATCCCTCTCCCTCTCCTCTCTCTCCCTCATCGCCTCTCTCCTCGACAGCTCGAGGGCGATCCGCAGATCCACTACGTCGCGAGGAAGCTCCTCAGCCTCCCGTCGTCGCTCCTCCTCTAGCTCCGCAATCCGGGCGTCACGCTCTGCCACCCGGGCATCGCGCTCCTGCTCAGCACGAACAGCACGCGCCAGGGCCTCTCGGATCTCGGCCACCTGTCAAGGCACGCATGCACCGTAAGAGAACAGTGATAGAAGGAAAGTAGCTGGAAAAGGGTCGCGGCCAAGCAAGCACTCACTCGAGCCTCGCGGTCACGCTCGGCCTCCTCAGCCCGAGCCACCGCGTACGCCAGCTGCTCCTGGAGGGCAGAAACCTCCGGAGGAGGGCCCCGCGAACTGGAACCCGCTCCACCAGCCATCGCGGCTGCCGCTGTCTGGTGGGCCCGCTGAAACACGGGGCAAACGTCAGTCAAAGGCTAAGCATCAAAAATCCAGGTCACAAAAAATGCATTGCATAAACTCACCAGGATCTCCAACTCCTGTCGGATGGCCACCAACTGTCACCTGGCGTCCGCCAACTGGGCCCGCAGGTCGGCAATCATGGTATCACGAGCATCCTGCATTACACATAAGTTAGTATCCCATGCATACATATAGAAAGGTGGAGCAGTTTCATTTCACTTACCCCTGCCATACCACCCAAGGAGAGGCGGTCCCCGTACGTAGCTCGGTACCGTCTCATGTAGTCTGTGCTATCCTGTACGTGGGACACTACTGGGACCCCGCCCTGCTGCCAGTCCTGGTACTGTGCTGGGAAGCGCGTACGCCAGTCCACGATCTTCGCCTTCCCCTTGGTCTTCCGCCCAATGCGGGCCGGCGCATCTACGTCTACCCACTCCTGGGCCAGCCCCAACGTCCTCATGACCAGTCTAAGCCGCAGCGGCTCAATCTCGTTCAGGCAATGGACCCACACGTCCCGCCTGAAGCGAGGAAGACCCGCTACAACCCAGGGCTGGCCAGCATCGCCCATGCCCAAGTAGGGCCTCCACACCACCTGCATCACCATACATACATCATGTTAGTTACCATTCAGTCACATGCATAAACACAAAAAAATCATGCGCATCATACCATGGCCTCGGGATACTCGCTCAGCTCTCGACGAAGTGACGCCAGCTGGTAGCCGTGGGGTGCTGCAACCACGACCGGCCTCCACTGCCGCGCCAGAGGCACGGCCCTCCTGTTCCCATGCCTAGCCCTCCCCATCGGGAAATAGTAATAGCTCCACACCTGCATCCATCATACATCATTAATACAATAATTGCATATTTAACTGTGAGAATGCATAAATAAAATGTTTACCTGGAGGAAAGGTGCGAAGCCGCTGACTGTCGTCTCCTTCTCCGAAGTCTGGGAGAGATCGGCAATCAGATGGGCAAGCAGAGCCGCTCCCCACGCATAGTGCCCCACTCTGTCCAGATCCGCCAAGAGCCCGAGGAAACGGCAGTGGATGCCATCCCCCTTCGTCCCCAGCAGAAGGCGGCCCAGGAAGAAGAAAAGAAACCTCCGAAGATCTAGATCCACCAGCTCCCTCTCGCTCGGATCCTGGGTGAAAGCTGCACGAGCATCCCCCTCCAGTCGAGCCAAGAACTCCGCTCCAGTCTCGCTAACCCGCTGGCGCGGGTCGACGAATCCGAGCGCCTCCATGATCTCCACTCGGCCGACTACCCTGCTGTCTCTATCAGTCACGCTCGTCTCTAACCACAGCAGGTCCAGGGCACTCTCTCGGTAGTCGGGGTAGGTGACCCCGCTGACTGCCTCTCCGTCAACTCGTAGCCCGGTGATCCGAGCCACGTCCTCCAGTGACGGCACCATGTGCCCCCAGGGCATCAGAAACGCCCGGCTCGGTGCGTGCCACCGCTCCCTCAGTGCCTGGATAAGAGGAAGGTCGAGCCGGAAGGGCTCGATCCTAAGGAAAGCTCCAAAGCCCATGGCGTCCACACGCGCCCTCTGGAAATCCGGCAGCCCACGGTATGCTGCCACCACCAAGGACCAGCTGATCCGGCCCTTCATCACGCCCTGCAAACCACAAAACCAACAAAGAACACATCAGCATCATGAACAGTAATCAACAATAACATTGTATATACTATTTTATTTTATTAAAAAAAAATAAAAAAAATAAAAAAAAATAAAAAACAATACATATATATATTTTTGGAGGCGTCCAGACCCCTGGACACCTCCTTCCTATTTTCTTTATTCCTTTTCCGAAAAAAATCCAAAAAACAAAAATAAAAAAAAATATATAATATATATATAATTATGGAGGCGTCCTAGGCCTTGGACGCCTCCTTATTTTTTAAATTTATTTTATTATTTACGAAAATTAATAAATAAATAAATAAAAAAAGAAAACATGGAGGCGTCCAGGTCCCTGGACGCCTCCTTCTCTCACTACCCGCCTCTCTCTCACAACCTCTCGTACACCCGTTTTAGCCTATTGAACCACAGAGTGAGGATTCCGAGGTACTTACCGGGTCGTGATCATCCTCTCCCGCGTCACCAGCATCCGCAGCAGCCTCCGCGGCCAGGAGAGGCACCTCCATCCCCTCCTCCGCAGCAATCTCCTCTGCTGCAGCCTCCTCGGCATCATCCCTCAACCTCCTCGCACGACGAGCCAGTCGTTTTCGCTTCCCTGGAACCTGGCTCGATCCTCCTCGCTCCATGGGGACTAAGAATAGGTCGTCTGGGTGACTGGGTCGTCAGATTGAACAGTAAATGAGAAAAAGGGGGGGGAGCCCTTAAATAGGAATTTCTTTTTTTGGGGCGTCCAGGCGCCTGGACGCCCCCATTTTTTTATTTTTTTCAAAATTTAAAAAATTTGTTGGGGCGTCCAGGCGCCTGGACGCCCCCAAAACAAAAAAACAAACAAAATAAAAAAAAATAAAGTTGGGGCGTCCAGGAACTTGGACGCCCCCAAAACAAAAACAAAATAAAAAATAAAATAAAAAATGTGGGGCGTCCAGACGCTTGGACGCCCCTAAAACAAAAAATTAAATAAAATAAAAAAAATAATAGTTGGGGCGTCCAGGTCCCTGGACGCCCCCAAAACAAAAAAATAAAATAAAAATAAAATAAAAATTAGGGGCGTCCAGGCAGTTGGACGCCCCCCAAAACAAAAAAAATTAATTAAAATAAAAATAATAGGGGCGTCCAGGGCCCTGGACGCCCCCCATAATAAATTTTTTTTATATTTATATAAGAATATGTATATAATCCAAACAAAATAAAAAACACAAAGAAAAAGAAAAAACCATAAAAAAAGATAATAATTATGGGGACGGGGGTCCGAAACATCCAAGTGCCAAATTTTATTCCATCCGAAAAGCAGAGTGAACTACATCAGGGGCTTAGGCGCTTTAGGCCTTAACTTTCCCAGTTCGGTTACATAAGCCTTCCACGGCTCGCATTCTTCCACCACGTGCGCTAACGCCTTTCCCGCAACACTTGTCTTCCAGGGAGCTTTAATGGCCTTCGCTTCCTTCGCATCCGCTTCAGTGCCCAACTCCCTTTTCTTTAAAGGAACAATGTCAGTCGGTGGCGGGAACGAATGGCGTGGGATGCCAATCTGGAGGCAGCACCGATGCGCGTTGTAAAGAACAAACTCGGTCGCGCCGATCAGTTGAAGATCAACTTCGGGAGAAGGCCTCATGAGAAGATCAAGCGAAAGCAAACATGCCGGTGCGCAAGTGAAGAAGCCTTGTGTCACGGTGCGGAAGTGAGACCGCCAGTCTTCGCGTTTCTTCAGCCACGGAACGCGGTTCACTACAGTACCACCAAAGCCTAACACGTCGGCTATGTGGTGAAGCGGGCTTTGTTGAAAGAGCTTCGAAACGGTTGGCATTCCCTCGCGGTGGTCGAATTTGAAATGCAAATCCAGCCAGCAATTCAAGACAAGTGCACAACCAAATGGAGGCTTACCCATGCTCGAGGCGGTAAGGCCGCTGTAAAGATAGGCAAGGACGGCGGGTCCCACCCTCTTTCCGCGCCAGATCCCGCAGATAGCACCCAGTTGGTCTTCCTCCACCATGTTGTCGGTATAAGGGAACAAGAGAGCACCCGCCAGATAAATGGTGAACCCCTTCATGATTCCCTCCAAATAGTCATCGTCTGGTGACCCTCTCAGGGCGTTCATGACCCACTCCGCAAGCTTTTGGAGATCGATCCCCTTCTGAGTACGGGCCTTTCTAGCTGCGTCGGGCGGCATGAAGCTTCCAAGGACGCTTTCAGAAGTACCCCGTGTCAGCATCCGCATAGCCTTCACCTTCCCGTCGCTCTTGAATTTCTTCAAACCAAGCAGAAGTTCCACCTCCTCGAGGAGGATGGTCACCTCGAAGGTCGGGAAGATAAAAGTGTGGGTCTGGGGATGCCAGACCTCCACTAGCGCGCCCATAGCCGCCCAGTCCATACGAATCTTCTCGTAATGCTTGGCGTGAATAAGGAGCCCCTGCAGATGCCACTTCGAGAGTATGGCCCTCATGCCAATGGAGATATTGGAAGTCAGCTTTGAAAGCCATGGCAGCTTGGAAAATTTCCTCGGGCCTGGGAAGAGTGGATATGGCTGGGAGAGGAAGGAAGAAGAAATGAAGGAAGTAAGAAGAAGGTTCACGTACAGAAATTTGAAAAGAGTCGGCTTACCATATGCGACATGATCGTCCCACTCAGATGACCCTCGAGGTCAGAAAGTCACCTAATCTCGCTGCTAGGCTTGCTCCTCTTCATAACGCGGGAAGACTCTCCTTCCATCCTGAAGATCTCTAGATTCTCCTCTCCTTCCTCTCCTGAGCTTCCAAAACCCACCTTGGTGCATTTGAATGAACTTGCCTAAGGGGAGTTCTTATAGGAAGGGAAGGGTGCTACAGGACAGAACATGTCACATCAGTGGTCATTGTCAAGATTTTATCTGGATCTCCTTTGAACTGTGGTGCGATTCTGCTACCTTTTGATGTTGCTAACCTTTGCTGGCATGTGCAGGTTTTACTAACGGACATCTTTGTCCTATCTCCTGTCCCACCTTTCATTGGTTGGTCCCACCATGTCATGCATCATAGTATATGATACCTACGCTACTAGAACATGTCAAGGACCTTGCGGCCCGAACGAATCTGGGATTTGAGTTCCCCTTCAACAAAAACGGTGATGATCCTGGAAGAATTTGGGTTGTACGGATAGGCCGTCAATTTGTGATAGAATGGGGACGACGGTTCCATTCAGTGAGTTGGTACGCGGATAAACGGGCCCCAGCCCAGTATCAGCTCACCGGGTCGGTATCCTGACCCGTTCTTCACAAGTTGACAATATTATCCTTGGCTATTTTCTATTTTAGTTTGTTTTGAATTTTTCTTTAAACCCAGCATGCATTCATATAGGACTTTGATTTATTGCGGAAGATCATTCAAGCAATTCGATTGTGAAAGCCGTTGTGTTTCAAATCCTACAAATGTGAGATATTCCACTCTGAATGAAATACTGAGTTTCTTTGAGACAGCCCTACGCTGCTCTTCCAAAGGAGACCCTTGTTTGGACAGACCCTCAGATATTCCTTTACCTTTTTGACCCACCTTGGCCGCAGCACTTCCACATTGGCTGGTAACCGCTCCCCAAAGGTGAAACCTCCGGTTTATGACCCAGGTACTTCCACACCGAGAAGTTGGTCTTCTTTTGTTTCGTGCCTGAGTGCACATCTCACCCTCCCTTATTTGATCTCCGTCCAAGCAATCGTCAATATTTGAAAGACCTCCTTCAAGGTCGCCTCATTGAAACTTCAGGAAAGATTCCAAACAGTAACGTCACAAGCGTGTCTCATCACACCTTGGCATCAACTTATCAGTCCGCTCCCACTCCATTTCACTCCACTTCGATACCATTCCACTACGTATCGCTCCCTTGCAAAGCAGACGCCAAGGCGGGGCAGCTGTAGACACGCCATTCCTGACGTCTCCTGAGAAAGTCTCATATTACTATACAACGTCCCGCGACGGCTTACGCGTTTTGAATCACTTGAGTACTTCCTTTTCTTGAGTCTTCTTCCGCCCTTTTCGGCATCCGGAATCGTCTCGTCACGGCATTCGGACGGCATCAACACCAGTCGAACGCATCAGGAGGTTCCGGAACCAAGAAGGATATCTGCCGGGCGGCCACCGACGCCCGATCCAAGGACCCGGGTGGGTCTTAATGGGGGCGTCCAGGACCCTGGACGCCCCCATGATTTTAATTTGTTTTATTCTTTTCTCAGGGCCCAAAACCAAATATAAAAATATAAAAAATATATATATTTATGGAGGCGTCCAGGACCCTGGACGCCTCCATAAAAACAAAAATAAAAAATAAGTGTAAAATGCCAGTTGGCATACAAAAACAAAAAAATAAATAAAATTATATATATATTAATGGAGGCGTCCAGACCCCTGGACGCCTCCATAAAAACAAATAAAAAAATAAAAATGCCAGCCCTTGTATAAAAGACAAAAGAAAAATAAAAAAATAATAAACTTTTGGAGGCGTCCAGGCCCCTGGACGCCTCCATGAACTCACTCACGGGCGCCGGCCACCGAACGACGGCTTGTCGTGTGTGAAAAAAGCCAAATTTAGAGACGTCCAGCTGACTGGACGCGCCCATTTTTGAATCACGAGGCGCCGCTCACAAAACCACGCGTTGTGCCAAACCGCGTGCGGCCGTCGTCGGTTTTCGGTGGACCTGTTAGAGGCGTCCGGGACCCTGGACGCCCCCATAAAAGTATTCTAAAAAAATCAATAAAAATAGAATAAAATATTATTTCGGCCCTGATGGAGGTGTCCAGGGTCCTGGACGCCTCCACCTTCCGGAACTCTATAAATAGAGGCCCACCCCCTCAGTTCTAGGAGAGCTAAGCAGTGATCCGATAGGCTGCCGGAGCCCAGAGGCTACGGAGTCATTTTTCTAACCCGTGGGGTCTTTTGTAGGTGGAGGTTCTGCCGGCTTCTCGGGTGCCTACGCTCGCGAGAGGAAGGTCGTCTTCATCCACCGCGCTTCCCCGTCGTCCCCACGCTGCCGGAGCTCCGCCGGATTTCACCCTCGGCTCATCCAATAAGCTTTTTCTTCCCCTTTTTCTCCATAGTTCTTTACATTCATCATATTGCATCCTCTATCCCCCTTCACAAGGGCGCCTCTTCTCTTATACTTCTTGCATCCATCATCTCATTTTCCTCCTACTCGAGTCCGAGAGGGGTTTAAAAGATAACACCAACCAGGTGTGTGTCTTGCCATCATTTCGTTATTTTTACCGCGAGGATTTGAATACTACACCTCCATCTTTCTAATCCACTTGTCATTTATTTGTCGTTGTTTTGCAAGGGTACCCGAGGAAAGCCCTCTCCGTCGGCCGGCCGGAAGGAGAGGAAGAAGCAACCCGCCATGTCCCGCTCTTGAGGTAGGCGCGATCACTTTCTTATTTTGGGGTCTTTCGGCCCCTGGCGATCACATCTTTTCATCGAGGCCGCGGCGAGTCACTTCCCCAATGGCCGTTTAAATTTCTGTTTCCTATATTCTCTTTATATTTTGTTAAATTCTGCTTATATCATCGAGGCCGCGGCGAGTCACTTCCCCAATGGCCGTTTAAATTTTCGTTCCTATATTCTTTCTATATTATATTATATTTTGCTCATATCATCGAGGCCGCGACGAGTCACTTCCCCAATGGCCGTTTAAATTTCCGTTCTTATATTCTCTCTATAATCTGTTATATTCTGCTCATATCATCGAGGCCGCGGCGAGTCACTTCCCCAATGGCCGTTTAAATCTCTGTTCTTATATTCTCTTTTATATTCTGCTATATTCTGCTCATATTCTCGAGGCCGCGGCGAGTCACTTCCCCAATGGCCGTTTCAATTCTTGTTATTTAATTTCTGCACCATTCCCGTCCCCCCGAGGCCGCGGCGAGTCACTTCCCGCTATGGCCGTTTAACCCCCATATTTTGCTATATCACGCTTGTCCCGCTCGCCCCGCCGGAGCAATCTCCCGTGGTGGCCCCTTCTCTCTTTCCTCTCATTTCTGTGTTGCAGCAAACAAAACAAACAAAAAAGAAGGAGCCCGCGCGCTCTCCGCTTCTTCCTCTTCCCCGCTCTTCTCCGAACCGCGTGACGTCGCTCACAGCTGTCTGTGATAGACGCAGTATCTGGAGGTATCAACATTCGGGGGCCACACGGGCCTTTCCCTGGGTAGGATGAGTGTGTTTGAGGCCATGAGGGAGTTGAAAATATCCGCCAGAGTTTCTGGCAATGGTGGGTAATAGGCTCTCATGGGACCAATCGGCCTCCTTTGTTGCTGTGGGGGACCGTAATTTCCTGGGGGTGAAACTTGGTTGTACTGAAGTGGTGGTTGTTGTTGCTAGGGTCGAGGTTGTTGCTGGGGTTGAAGTAGTTTAGGCATGTTGTTCTGAGGTGGATCGTTTTGGGGTGGAGGACGAGAGGGGAAAGGACCTGGTTGGAGGGGAAGTCGGGGCATTTGTGGAAGCCTTGTGTTGGCTGCATAGTTGGCGTTGTTGACCGCACCCACTTGCTCATTTGTTACGACCCCTTCTGTTGCTCCGTCTGGGACACCAGTGCTTGTCTTTCTGACCACCTTGGGCTTCGACGGCTCAAACATGTTCATAATGGGGGAGTCTTTTAACTGGGTTTGGATGTATTGGGCTCTTTCATAGAGCTCTTCCATGGTGGTGAGCTTATTCATGGCCAAGACATGCCTGAACTGTGGGGTCGCATTGGATACGATCATCTTTACTTGTTCAGGTTCCGAGAGAGTGTCTCTTATTCTTTCTACCAGAGACCTCCATCTATCAGCATAGCGGACAAAATCCTCATCGGACTTCATCTTTTCGGTCACTAGGTCGGTAATGGAGAGAGAGGGACCGACCCTATCCAAATACTTTTGCAAGAACCTTCTATGGACTGTTTCAAAATTCTCAGCCTCGCGGGGCTCCAAAGAATAGAACCACTCTAGCGCAGGACCCTCCAATGACCTCCGAAAGAGGTATGCCAGGGATCTCTAGTCGTTTTGCCAATAGGATGACTCATACATGAAATCCTTGAGGTGAATGAAGGGGTTGCCAGTGCCATTGTACCTGCGGTACGTGGGCATTTCGGAGGGAGGAAGATGGATGACCGGAAGGATTGGCAAAGCAACCTCCGGGGTGGATTTCACGTCCACCATTTTCTTCAAATTCTGAAATTGTTCGTCCATCCTATTGAACCTATTGAGGAGTGATTGGGCAAGCTCCTCGGGCGGTGAAGGTGGAACTTGCCACTGGGGAGGAAAATGTCTCTCGGAGACTTGAGGGGGAAACCCTGAATGAGAGGGAGCTGTCGGGCCGCCGATAGTTGGCCCCGGCTGAAGCGGTATGTGGGGAACAACAGGGGTTTGAGATTGCGAAGGGAACTGGAAAGAGTGTGGTTGTTGGCTCGCTTGCCCTTGAAGCGAGGGAGATTGGATGGCTTGTGCCAGTGAAGGAGATGGAATGGCCCGCACCGATTCTTGGAGAGGTGCGATGGCCGGAGTTGATTCCTGGGGAGAGGGGGAAACAGATTTTCCCTTCAGAATGGCCTGGAAGGCCCGGAGCTGCTCAGAGGTAAGCTCCGTGTTGGTGAGGACACCTAGCAAAGAGGAGATGTCCTGTGGTGGGGATGTGTCCCCTGTGGTAACCTGCACCTCACGTGAGGGCTCATGGGAAGTACCCGCGTCCATAGCATGGACTCGCAGCTCGACTGACTCACCACGACCAGGGTGGTTCTCCTCAAAAGACTCGTGAGCCATGCTCACAGTTTTCCCGAAACGCAAAAACATACACTAGCAAGCAAATAGCAGAGATTATCAAACAAGTGGATGCCTTTACGCCCTTTTTTATGTTTTGATTTTGATGATTTTTTTTAATGTTTTTAACCAGATCCGAAGTTCACACAAAATAGAGACCCTAGTTCGTTTTTGTTTTCACCACCGTGTCAGCTAGGGGCTCTCGTCTCACCACGAATGGGTCGACTAACTCCGGGGAACTTCAATGGTACAACCGGCCTAGTGAACGAAGAGAAGATTCTTTGATGTCGGGGACTTACGGAGGTCCCAGCGGAGGAGATTCTAGTCCGTCGAGAGTAATTCCCGAACGGAGAGTCCTTCCTTCACCGAGAGAGGGTGATCCTTAGAAAAAAATAAAAAAGAATAGAAAAGAGGGATGGATGTATGCAATGGAATGCTGACAGATATATGGAGCACAACAGAACAACGAATCAATCAAGATATAACAACACACAAGAGATAGTAAAGCAAATCACAAGAAATTACAAGGGTAACTGAAAGAAAGCAACAGAGGTCCCACCGTGATCGCCAATCTGTGAGCGACGTCACGCGGTTTGAGAAATGAAAACGCGGAGCGCGCAGGCTCGTTTTGTTTACTGCAACACAGAAATAAGAGAAAAGAGAAGGGGCCACCACGGGAGATTGCTCCGACGTGGCGAGCGGGACAAATATAATATAGCAAGATATGGGGGTTAAACGGCCATAGCGGGAAGTGACTCGCCGCGGCCTCGGGGGGACGGGAATGGTGCGGAAATCAAATAGTAAGAATTGAAACGGCCATTGCGGGAAGTGACTCGCCGCGGCCTCGAGAGTATAGCAGATATACCAGCAATTCAAGATATACAAGAGAAAGGACAGAATTCAAACGGCCATTGTGGAAAATGACTCGCCGCGGCCTCGAGAATATGAGCAGATAAGAATATAACAGAATATAAAGAGAATATAAAGAATGGGAGTTTAAATGACCATTGGGGAAGTGACTCGCCATGGCCTCGAGAATATGAGCAGATAAGAATATAACAGAATATAAGGAGAATATAAAGAACGGGAATTTAAACGGCCATTGGGGAAGTTACTCGCCGCGGCCTCGAGAATATGAGCAGATAAGAATATAACAGAATATAAAGAGAATATAAGAACGGGAATTTAAACGGCCATTGGGGAAGTGACTCGCCGCGGCCTCGGGAATATGATGTGATCGCCAGGGGCCAAAGACCCCAAAATAAGGAAATGATCGCGCCTACCTCACTAGCAGGAAGTGGCGGGTTGCTTCTTCCTCCCCCTTCGGACGGCCGACGGAGAGGGCTTTCTTCAGTTATCCTTACAAAATAACAGACACTAGATAAACAGAATTAGAAAATGGCAGTGTAGTATCAATCCCTTGTGATGAAAATAACGAAATCGCGGCATGACACACACCTGGTTGGTGTGATTTTAAACCCCTCTCAGACTCGAGTAGGTGGAAAATGCGATGATGGATGCAAGAACTATATAAGAAGAGGCACCCTTATGAAGGGGGATAGAGGATGCGAGATAATGAATGCAAAAGAACTACGAAGAAAAGGAAAGGATTGGCTTATTGGATGTGCCGATGGCGAAATCCGGCGGAGCTCCGGCAGCGTAGGGACGACGTGGAAGCGCGGTGGATGAAGACGACCTTCCTCTCGCGAGCGTGGGCACCCGAGAAGCCGACAGAACCTCCTCTTGAAAGGAAACAGAGGGTTAGAAAAGGATTCGGCAGCCTCGGGATTTCGGCAGCCTGTCAGACCTCTCAAAAAACCCTCCCTTCGAACTGAGGGGGGTTTGCTATTTATAGAGTCCCGGACGATGGAGGCGTCCAGGAGCCTGGACGCCTCGTTTTGGAGGTGTCCAGGACCCAGGACGCCTTCATCATGGCCTTAGAAAATTTTTATTAATTTTTATTTTTTTATTTTGAATATTTTAATGGAGGCGTCCAGGAAACTAGATGCCTCTATAACAGCCCACCGAAATCCGCCGAAAGCCGCACGCGGTTTGACGAAACACGTGGTTTTTGACCGACGCCCGTGACTCACAAGTGGGCGCGTCTGGCTGGCAGGACGCCCTTATATTCTGGACTTTTCTGAGACGTCAAATTGAGCGGTGCGTCGGGCTTGTCCGGATGTGGTGAAATGAAGTCGTCCAGTCTCCCGACACCTCCACGTTTTGGATTTTTCCGATTAGTCAAACTGACCGGCGTGTCGGGATTGTCCATATATGGAGTATGGGCGCGTCTAGGCACCTGGACGCCTTCACATTTTGAATTTTTTCTCAAGCGACAAACCGACCATCGGACGGGGGCCGCCCGTGGGCAAGTTGATGGAGGCGTCCAGGGGCCTGGACACCTCCATAAATATATTATATTTTTTTATTTTGTCTTTTATCATGATTAATATTATTTATATTTTATATTTTTTTTTCATGGAGGCGTCCAGGGGCTTGGATGCCTCCATTAATTTATTATTTTTTATGTGTTTTTTGGCTTTAAATATATATTAAAATCATGGAGGCGTCTAGGGGCCTGGACGCCTCCAATAAGACCCCCCCCAGGTCCCCTGAAAAGGTGTCGGCAGCCGCCTGCCAGACATTCTTCCTGGTTCCGGAACCTTCCGGTGCGTCCGATTGGTGTTGATGCCGTCCGAATGCCGCAACGAGACGATTTTCGGATGCCGAAAAGGCGGAAGAAGACTCAAGAATAGGAAGCACTCAAGCGATTCAAAATGCGAAAGCCGCTGCGGGGCGTCGTATAGTAATATGAGATTTTCTCAGGAGAGGTCAGGAACTGCGTGTCTACAGCAACCAGCAGCACCTCCTTAGTAGCAGCAAGCTCCCGCGCCACAACCGAACATGGGGATTGTCCAAAACCCACTATCGGAGCATCCACCGAACCAACAGGTAAACCCTGTCACCTCCTTCCATTAAGTGGACAGGGGACAAGTGTAATACCCCGATTATTTATTAAGTTTTATTGAGCTTTTATTAATTGAAAATTGAATTAAAATGAATTAATGTTTGAATTTCGAAATATTAATATTTAATTCATTAGAAAATAGAACCTATAAAATTCGACTACCTTAGAAAAATCTGTAAAAATAGTAATTGGGTAAAAGATCATTTTTATAGCAATTTTGTCTTCTGGACCTGACCCAAATTAATTACGTAACCTTGTCTAATTAGAGGATTAATCCTGAATTTGACTTTCACCTACCCTTTACCTAATCATAACTTAAAACGTGAAATTCGACCTTATTACTCAACCAAATGATCTGAAATCAAGGGCAAATGGAAGGCCACGAGGTAAGGAACATTTACCCTCAATCAATTTGAGGTAAACCTAGCCCTAAAACGTGCTGCCGACATAGATTTGGTCGAGTCAAGGATTCCGGCGCCGTTTCTATACACGTAACTTGCAGCGCCAAATACTCCCAACTCCGAAGGCTCCAGAAGCTCCATGACCTATAGAAATGTAGCTCTTCGACTCTAGTTTCATTTGGTAGCTGGGTCAGTCGACGAGGAGTCCAGATCTGGGAGCATTCGTCGTTTTGGTGGAGGGTGTTGGTAGTTCGTCGTTCTTCGTCTCCAGCCCTTTAATCCGTCGATTAAGGTAGGTACCCTTAACCAATTAAGACTTGTAAATATAGTATCTTGATCAGCTCGACGAGATCTATCCAATGGGACTGAAAGCCCCAAATTTTATTAGGTATCCGTGGAGATATCAAGCTTTTTGTGAGCTGCTGTCAAGCTTGTTCTTCATTCTAGGATTTTGAAGTCTTTCTCCGATTTGAGGTAGGTTATAACAGCCCAACTTCTAATTAATATACATGAATGTAATCAGTAGCTTGTTAGCTTTCTTTTGACACCAAAATCCCCAAATTCCGTTGTGTATGTTGGGAGAATTTTTAGATTTAGTGGAAGTATGTCAAAAATTAGGTCTTCTTGTGTTCTACATAGAATAGGTTGTGATTAAATGGGTTTCTGATGAAATTCGTGTTTTAAAACTCATGTATTATGACCCTCATATGTCTAGTAAGATTCCTATAGCATGGGGTTTTGATTTCAACTCATTTGGACCTCAAATGGGTAAGTTTACATGTTTTCCGGAGGCCCCGGCCTTTTCTGGGCTTGCAGGGGTCGACCCATGCCCCAGCAACAAAGGCCAGCCCGAGGGTCGACCCCTGGGGTCGACCCATTCGGCCCAGCGTGAGGGTCGACCCATGCTGCTGGATTTGAGGGGGTCGACCCTAGGGGTCGACCCATCCAGCAGTCAGACCCCAATTTTTCAGGGGTCGACCCCAGGGGTCGACCCATGTACCAGAAGCCCGATTTTCATCATTTTGCGACCCGTGGATCGATCCGGATCATTAGGGGATCGACCCATTGAACTTAGACCAATTGAAAACTATACTTTTGAAGAACCAGTGACCTAATCATGAGCCTTATGATTTTCAAATTGCATTGGTTCCTATGTTCTATCACGATGTAAAAGCATGTCATTCATCATCTTAATTGCAATGTATACAATGGTTAAATAGAAACCCACATAATTAGTGGTTAATGGTGTAATTAAATATCTGTTAATGCATTCTTTTCCTTCCTGTACAAGCTTGTTCCTTTACCTTATCACCTTGAATCAGTTTTTGGCAATTATCTTAATGCAAATGATAATAGATAATCTTTGACATATTAACTTGATAATTAGGATTAATATGTTGATTAGCTTGTTGGATAGCTGCTGTACTATAGTAGCGCAGCATGATTAACTCTTATTGTGACTTGGTTTTCAATCTTCTTGATGATTGTGCTTACCTTGAAATTCTGAAATGAATCTCCTTCCTACTTGAAATTGTTATTGCTACATGGTTCAAACCTTGGAATTCTGACCATAAATTGTGGAAGTCTAGATTCGTGGGATCTTTGATCTAAAGAAATCAATGCCTGGCAAACAATTAAGGGTTCGGTCTAGTCTTGGGAGGAGCGCCCGAACACTACGTGTACCCCCGGGGAGGTGATTGACTAGGTGTGGCATTTGGCACCAGTACTATGACATGGGTTAAATCTAGGACTGGCCACTACTCTCTACTACTCTCTACTACTTTTCACTTTCCACTCTTCACTGCTCTATACCCTACTTGTTGATACTTACTTGCTATTACTTGGACGTGGAAATGAAACTACACACGTGCTTGACATGACTTGGATTATCTTGATATGGCCAACTCTTTATCGTTATCTCCTGTAGTAAATTCTTGTCTTTGTTATTCCTCTTAAGTATTACCATTCTGTTCCTTTATATTTCATGACCTTGCAAGATCTTTCAATTTTGTTTCATTATATCATCATTACTCTTTTATTGTATTATCCTTTGTAGCATGATATTTTGAAAATGTAATTAAACTGCTAATCACTTATACCTATCTATTATTTCCTACTGAGCGTTAGCTCATAGTTGTTGTTTCCCCCCTTTCCAGGCTTTTCAGGTGACGCGCTTACCGATAGGGAAGGGCAGGAGTGATGTTTTGAGTGTATCAGTTAGTTGTGTTTAGAGTGTGTTGTGCTTCAGTTATGTTATTGTGGTTTAGAGTTGTTAGCCCAGTTGTATTGAGTTGATTTGAGGATTATGTACCAGTTATGTTTTGTTTTATGGTCAATAAGTTATTTTTCTATTTTTTAGCATTTGTATATATTTAGATTAGTTCTCTCTCTTTCCAGCTCGTTTCTAACTGTACGTCCCGATATTCTGCATCGGGGCGTGACCGTTTAGTTGGTATCAGAGCCCTAGGTTTCATATTCCTAGGTTCCCTAAGTTTAGGTTTTCTTGCATTGCATCCCAATAATCGGTATATCAAAAGGTGTTGTCCGAACGTTAGGCTACGCCTATCGGGAAGGTCGCATACTTGCGCGAGTGGTCTTCGGACCGATTAGCTCCGCCAGGTACCGAGTTTTGGTCATGTTTAGGTGCTTTAGACCTCTAACCTTGTTAAAGTCTAGAACCTGACCTGGTGAGATTGGGTAGAAACTTGGGTTAAGTTCGTTCCTTAATCGTGTTATTATCTATTTTATTAGACCTAAGTAATCTATTTCTCGTGTAGATGGCAGCCGAACGTGCTGAATGGAGGAACCTGCAGTGCACGGTTCAAGGCCTGACTCAGGCGTTACATCAGGTAGCTCAAGCTGGTGCAGCGGGTCATGGCACTGGTGACTTATACCGGAACTTTCGAGGAATGAACCCGCCAAGATTTGCTGGTTCGACTAACCCAGATGAGGCCGAGCATTGGCTCAACGAAATGGGGAGAATTTTTGAAGTCATGCAATGCACCGACCAAGAGCGTGTCCTTCTTTCTACCTTCCAATTGGAGCGGGACGCGCGTACTTGGTGGGATTCCGTCAAGGCAACTTTAGGCGATCAACAAGTCGCATGGGAAGAGTTCGAGGAATTCTTCAACGACAAATATTTTTCCGATCGTGTACAAGAGAAGAAGGCGGCGGAGTTCGCGGCTCTAAAGCAGCGAAGCTTATCGGTGGCCGAATATGAAGCACAGTTCTCTCGGCTTTCACGCTATGCTACTCACCTTATCTCCACAGAAAAGATGAAAGCTAAGCGATTTCTCAACGGGTTGAAGCTTCACTACATCAATCAACTGGCACCGATGGAGATCTCTACTTATTCTGAGATGGTGAGAAAGGCACAAGTTCTAGAAGATACCTTAGAAATGACGGAGAGGATCCGTGGGCAAGGCATGAAGAAGGAACAACCAACTCCTAGACCCGGATTTGGCACTAGCAAAAAGAGGCCCATGAGTGGGTCTAGTTCGTGGATCGGATCGGGAACGTGGAAAGGCAAGATGCCAAGAAATGAAAAGAAGAAACCCGGCCCTATTGTTCCATTCAAGGGCAAGTGCAAGTATTGTGATCGTCCAGGTCACAAGATGGAGGAATGCTGGCGCAAGCTAGGTGCGTGTTTACAATGTGGGAGTAGGGAACACCGTATCCCTGACTACCCTCTTCTATCGGAACAAGCTACCCCGGCAAAACCTCAAGTTATCAAGAAGCCGCAAGGAAGGCTCCAAGCTTTACATGCGGATGAAACTGGGATTTCTGATGATGGCGGACTCGTCGAAGGTACCCTTACTATAATCGACAAGCCCGCATTTGTTCTCTTTGATACTGGTGCAACGCATTCTTTTATTTCTCAGAAATTTGTGAAGTCGTTATCTATCGAACCTATTATGATGAATTCTCCATTGGTTATATCAACTCCTATTGGTTCTGGAGCGGCTATTCAATATTACTATCCTTCTAGTAAGGTTATTATTGATGAACGGAATTTTCCAGCCGACTTAGTTTGCATGGATATGAAGGATTATGATGTAATCCTTGGAGCAGATTGGTTGGCCAAGTATGAGGCCAGTGTTCACTACAGTTCTAGCTCAGTGACTTTTACTGGACATTCTGGTTTATCTTTTACGGGGATCAAGCACCATAATCCCGTATCGCTCATCTCTTCTCTTCGAGCCGACAAGCTGATGAGGCGAGGTTGCGAGGCTTTTCTAGCCTTTGTTCATGCTACACCGGAACATCGAGTTGAGATAAAGGACACTCCTATTGTCCGAGAATTCTCCGAAGTCTTTCCGGAGGAACTACCAGGACTTCCGCCTGAGCGGGAAGTTATCTTCTCCATTGATATTGTTCCTGGCGCGTCTCCTATTTCTAGAGCTCCTTACCGTATGTCCCCTGCGGAGCTAAGGGAATTAGAGCAACAGCTGATGGAATTGCTCGAGAAGGGCTTTATTCGTCCGAGTACTTCACCTTGGGGAGCTCCTGTATTATTCGTCAGGAAAAAGGATGGTTCAATGAGATTATGCATCGATTATCGGCAACTGAACCAGCTAACTATCAAGAATAAATACCCATTGCCGAGGATCGATGAATTATTCGACCAGATAGCGGGAGCACATTATTTCTCTAAGATCGATCTTCGATCTGGATATCATCAGCTGAGGATTAAGGAAGATGATATTTATAAAACGGCTTTCCGCAGCAGGTATGGTCATTTTGAGTTTATCGTTATGCCTTTTGGTCTAACGAATGCACCAGCAGCTTTCATGCAGTTAATGAATAATGCATTCCGGCCTTATCTTGATCAATGGGTCGTGGTATTCATTGACGACATACTAATTTATTCCAAGACTGAAGAAGAGCATGCCGAACATTTGAGGATGGCATTGTAGATATTGAAAGATCATCAACTATATGCCAAATTCAGTAAATGTGATTTCTGGCTGCAAGAAGTGTCCTTCTTAGGACATATCATCACCAAAGAAGGTATTTCAGTTGATCCTTCGAAAGTGGAGGCAGTAAGGAACTGGGATCAGCCTACTACAGTGACCGAAGTGAGAAGTTTCCTAGGCCTGGCAGGCTATTATCGGAGATTTATTCAAGACTTCTCCAAGATTGTGGTACCTCTCACTCGATTGACCCGCAAGGACAACAAGTTTGAATGGTCCGAGGAATGTCAGCAGAGCTTTCAAACATTGAAGGATTGCCTCACTACTGCACCCGTATTGGCTTTACCTTCTGGCGACGGTGGTTTCGTGGTCTATACCGATGCTTCTAGTATTGGCTTAGGCTGTGTACTCATGCAGTATGGTAAGGTGATTGTTTATTCTTCTAGGCAGCTGAAGAAGCACGAAGAGAATTACCCTGTTCATGACTTGGAACTTGCAGCAGTTGTATTCGCCTTAAAAATTTGGAGGCATTACTTGTATGGAGAAACATTCACAGTATTTTCAGATCATAAGAGTTTGAAGTATTTATTTTCTCAGAAAGAACTTAACATGAGGCAGAGAAGATGGTTGGAGTACTTGAAGGACTTCGACTTCTCGATTGAATATTATCCCGGTAAAGGCAATGTGGTGGCAGATGCATTAAGCCGGAAGCCTGTGGCTAAATTATCAAGTCTCATGTTACAAGAGTGGAGGCTATTGGAACAGTTAGCTAGTCTGGATCTAAATGTTGATAATGATCGGGTTATAATTGCACAGATTCGACTTAAGCCCGAATTATTGATGGAGATCAAATCCTTGCAAGATAATGATCCCGAGCTGGTTGAGATCAAGGGAAGTTTGAGCAGCAGACCCGACTTCATGGTAGCTGACGATGGAAGATTGTTATTCTAGGGTAGAACTTGTGTACCTGATGAAGCTGAGTTAAAGAACAAGATTCTGGAGGAAGCACATAGATCCAAATATACTATTCATCCTGGAGGCACTAAAATGTTCAAGGATTTGAAAAGGTCCTTTTGGTGGCCAAATATGAAAAGGGAAATTGCAGATTTCATGAGTAGATGTCTGGTTTGTCAAAAAGTTAAGGCTGAACATTTCAGACCGGCAGGAAAGTTGAAACCACTCGACATACCCCAATGGAAGTGGGAAAACATTGGCATGGATTTCATTATGAGTCTACCTAAGACTCGTGGTGGATTTGATGCGATATGGGTGATCGTCGATCGCTTGACAAAATCGGCTCATTTCTTACCCATTAAGTCCAAGTGGACAGTTGATGTATTGGCTGCTTTATATTTGAAGGAAGTGGTAAGGCTCCATGGTATACCTGTCAGCATTGTGTCTGATAGACACCCGAGATTTACTTCACATTTCTGGAAGGGACTGCAAGAGTCTCTTGGTACTCGTCTGAATTTCAGTATTGCTTTTCATCCACAGACAGATGGACAGACTGAAAGAACCAACCAGATAGTGGAAGATATGCTGCGAGCTTGCATGATTGATTTCGGAGGCAGTTGGAGTAATCACTTGGCATTGATTGAATTCGCCTACAACAACAGTTACCAATCCAGCATACAAATGGCTCCATTTGAAGCTTTGTATGGAAGAAGCTGTCGTTCCCCGTTATGTTGGGACGAGGTGGGCGAGAAGCAATGGCTTGGACCGGATCTTGTTTCAGAATCATCACAGAACATCCGTGTTATCCGAGACCGGTTACAGGTGGCTCAGTCAAGACAAAAGAGTTATGCCGACACAAGGAGAAGAGCATTAGAATTTCAAGTTGGCGAGCATGTGTTTCTGAAAGTCTCTCTTTCGAGAGGGATTTGAAGATTTGGCATTCATGGCAAGCTGAGTCCGAGGTATATTGATCCATTCGAGATCCTAGATAGAGTGGGAGAAGTTGCTTACAGACTGGCATTACCGCCTCAGTTATCTGGCGTACACAATATTTTCCATGTGTCTATGTTACGGAAATATGTGTACGATCCCACTCACATCATTCAACATGTGGATTTTGAGTTAAAGGAAGATTTGACTTATGAAGAAAGACCTATCAAGATTCTAGACCGGAAACAGCAGCAACTCCGGAATCGGTCTATACCGATGGTCAAGATTCAGTGGAGTCGGCATGGAACCGAAGAAGCTACTTGGGAATCGGAAGATACTATGCGGAAGCGGTATCCCGACCTATTCTAGGTGATCTATCTTTTCCCTACTTTCCGTATATAGTGTAGTGAATTTGGAGGACCAAATTCTTTAAGTAGGGGAGGGTGTAATATCCCGATTATTTATTAAGTTTTATTGAGATTTTATTAATTGAAAATTGAATTAAAATGAATTAATGTTTGAATTTCAAAATATTAATATTTAATTCATTAGAAAATAGAACCTATAAAATTCGACTACCTTAGAAAAATCTGTAAAAATAGTAATTGGGTAAAAGATCATTTTTATAGCAATTTTGTCTTCTGGACTTGACCCAAATTAATTACGTAACCTTGTCTAATTAGAGGATTAATCCTAAATTTGACTTTCACCTACCCTTTACCTAATCGTAACTTAAAACGTGAAATTCGACCTTATTACTCAACCAAATGATCTGAAATCAAGGGCAAATGGAAGGCCACGAGGTAAGGAACATTTACCCTCAATCAATTTGAGGTAAACCTAGCCCTAAAACATGCTGCCGACATAGATTTGGTCGAGTCAAGGATTTCGGCGCCGTTTCTAAACACGTAACTTGCAGCGCCAAATACTCCCAACTTCGAAGGCTCCAGAAGCTCCATGACCTATAGAAATGTAGCTCTTCGACTCTAGTTTCATTTGGTAGCTGGGTCAGCCGACGAGGAGTTCAGATCTGGGAGCATTCGTCGTTTTGGTGGAGGGTGTTGGTAGTTCGTCGTTCTTCATCTCCAGCCCTTTAATCCATCGATTAAGGTAGGTACCCTTAACCAATTGAGACTTGTAAATATAGTATCTTGATCAGCTCGATGAGATCTATCCAATGGGACAAAAAGCCCCAAATTTCATTAGGTATCCGTGGAGATATCAAGCTTTTTGTGAGCTGCTGTCAAGCTTGTTCTTCATTCTAGGGTTTCGAAGTCTTTCTCTGATTTGAGGTAGGTTATAACAGCCCAACTTCTAATTAATATACATGAATGTAATCAGTAGCTTGATAGCTTTCTTTTGACATCAAAATCCCCAAATTCCGTTGTGTATGTTGGGAGAATTTTTAGATTTAGTGGAGGTATGTCAAAAATTAGGTCTTCTTGTGTTCTACATAGAATAGGTTGTGATTAAATGGGTTTCTGATGAAATTCGTGTTTTAAAACTCATGTATTATGACCCTCATATGTCTAGTAAGATTCCTATAGCATGGGGTTTTGATTTCAACTCATTTGGACCTCAAATGGGTAAGTTTACATCTTTTCCGGAGGCCCCGGCCTTTTCTGGGCTTGCAGGGGTCGACCCCAGGGGTCGACCCATGCCCCAGCAGCAAAGGCCAGCCCGAGGGTCGACCCCTGGGGTCGACCCATTCGGCCCAGCACGAGGGTCGACCCAATGGGTCGACCCATGCTGCTGGATTTGAGGGGGTCGACCCATCCAGCAGTCAGACCCCAATTTTTCAGGGGTCGACCCCAGGGGTCGACCCATGTACCAGAAGCCCGATTTTCATCATTTTGCGACCCGTGGATCGATCCGGATCATTAGGGGATCAACCATTGAACTTAGACCAATTGAAAACTATACTTTTGAAGAACCAGTGACCTAATCATGAGCCTTATGATTTTCAAATTGCATTGGTTCCTATGTTCTATCACGATGTAAAAGCATGTCATTCATCATCTTAATTGCAATGTATACAATGGTTAAATAGAAACCCACATAATTAGTGGTTAATGGTGTAATTAAATCTCTGTTAATGCATTCTTTTCCTTCCTATACAAGCTTGTTCCTTTACCTTATCACCTTGAATCAGTTTTTGGCAATTGTCTTAATGCAAATGATAATAGATAATCTTTGACATATTAACTTGATAATTAGGATTAATATGTTGATTAGCTTGTTGGATAGCTGCTGTACTACAGTAGCGCAGCATGATTAACTCTTATTGTGACTTGGTTTTCAATCTTCTTGATGATTGTGCTTACCTTGAAATTTTGAAATGAATCTCCTTCCTACTTGAAATTGTTATTGCTACATGGTTCAAACCTTGGAATTCTGGCCATAAATTGTGGAAGTCTAGATTCGTGGGATCTTTGATCCAAAAAAATCAATGCCTGGCAAACAATTAAGGGCTCGGTCTAGTCCTGGGAGGAGCGCCCAAATACTACGTGTACCCCCGGGGAGGTGATTGACTAGGTGTGGCATTTGGCACCAGTACTATGACATGGGTTAAATCTAGGACTGGCCACTACTCTCTACTACTTTTCACTTTCCACTCTTCACTGTTCTATACCCTACTTGTTGATACTTACTTGCTGTTACTTGGACGTGGAAATGAAACTACACACGTGCTTGACATGACTTGGATTATCTTGATATGGCCAACTCTTTATCGTTATCTCCTGTAGTAAATTCTTATCTTTGTTATTCCTCTTAAGTATTACCATTATGTTCCTTTATATTTCGTGACCTTGCAAGATCTTTCAATTTTGTTTCATTATATCATCATTACTCTTTTATTGTATTATCCTTTGTAGCATGATATTTTAAAAATGTAATTAAACTGCTAATCACTTATACCTATCTGTTATTTCCTACTGAGCGTTAGCTCATAGTTGTTGTTTCCCCCCTTTCCAGGCTTTTCAGGTGACGCGCTTACCGATGGGGAAGGGCAGGAGTGATGTTTTGAGTGTATCAGTTAGTTGTGTTTAGAGTGTGTTGTGCTTCAGTTATGTTAGTGTGGTTTAGAGTTGTTATCCCAGTTGTATTGAGTTGATTTGAGGATTATGTACCAGTTATGTTTTGTTTTATGGTCAATAAGTTATTTTCATTTTTTAGCATTTGTATATATTTAGATTAGTTCTCTCTCTTTCCAGCTCGTTTCTAACTGTACATCCCGATATTCCGCATCGGGGCGTGACAACAAGGGTGGCACCATGAGAATGCCTCAGTCGGGGCTTTAAGCCAAGAACCAATTCAACCACCGCGTCTGTTAAGGACGCCTTATCCAATGCCTCCCCCCCAACCGCTTCGCCCCCTCTTACGCACCACCGGCCAAATACCCTCCACTACTACCACCACTAACCCCTCGCCAACCAGGCCTCTTCTCATTCGACCACTGCCACCTTCCGCACCACAACAAGCTCTTCCCCCCATAAAGCTATTGCCATCTAGGCCACTCCTCATTCGCCCCTTGCCAACACGTAACTCCACCACTACAATCCATACTCCTCTGCCTCCCAGAAACCCTTCCTTTTTGCCTAGGCCTCTCCTCATTCGGCCCACACCCCCTCCAGCCGTTCAGGCACCTCCCCACCCCCTACCATTACTTCGCCAATCATCACCATTCCCCAACCAACGAGGCCCCCCATAAGGGTTCCTCCTTTGATTACTCCTCCAAACCCCAACTCCAATGCCCCCTCTTCTTCTTCATCCACCAACCCATAACCCGACAGAGTCACGATCATCGCGAATCATGATGCTCCGTAACGGATAGATGTTCCACCGCGTCTTTCCACAAAGGGAGTTAGAGCCAGCGTAGGGGCAGGAAGAACAAGAGCAAGAACAAGAATCCATACTGGGTACGCACTATGACTTGTTAAAGCACCTGGACAAGACCCCGGCAAGGATTTCCATTCTAGAACTGATAAAGAGATCCATGGTTCACTAGCAAGCTTTGAAAGAATATCTACAAAAGGTGATGGTTAATGAGGATATCCCAGCTGAAAAGATTACGACAGTTCTGACGCCGGCATGTGATCAGCCAGCTATTACTTTCCATGAACATGAGTTAGCTCCGAAGCTGACAAGAAAATATGCCTTGTGCATTACCATCAACATTAACAAAGTGCTAGTTAAGCAATGCTTGGTAGATACAGGAGCGTCAATTAATGTGTTGCCTCTGAGCACTTTGAAGATGTGTGGCATTCCGGACAGTCAGATTTGGCCATCCACTATTACCGTCATAGCCTATGATAATACCAAGAAGCCTCCTCTGGGAATGATTACTCTAAAAGTTGGTTTGGGTCCAGTCTCGATCACAGCAGATTTCCATATTCTGGATATGGACCCAACTTTCAACGGCATTTTGGGACGCCCTTACATTCAAGAGCTTGATGCTGTGCCCTCAACTAATCATCACTGCATAGAGTTTTCACATAAAGGGCGCATCATCAAAGTCACTAGCATGCCCATTTTGCCATCAGAGGACATACATTCTGCAACATCAGTGCCTTCCATATGGCCTTCCAATAGGCCTTTGCTCTTAGTGTTAGATGTTGCCGACCCGCGGTAGGATTTGTTAAGGACTCCAGTTATTAAGCCGGCATCAGTTGTAATGACACCCCTGACTTCCCAGGGGAAGAAAAAAAAGAATATGTTGAATACCCCGGGGTGGAACATTTTGTTGAAGATGGGGTACAAAATTGGTAAAGGTTTGGGTGCTAACCTCCAGGGCAGGGTCAAGCCCATCAGGCACCAGAAGCTGATTCCTTGAGGTGGCATGGGGTACAAAGGGCCGAGTCAAGATGAAGAAGGGCCATGGGCCGTCATGACTTCAACTCTTAAAACAGATCGGTAACCTCTTACGTGGACTCTGTAGACACATTTTGTGAAAGGGGCTACTCATAATGATGAGCAAACCACACTAGTTACTTCCATGCTAGACTGTCAAGATGTACATGCAAGGCAGTTTGCTCGTCATATAGCCCCATTGGCTACATATAAAGCTTTGGAGTCTTTAAGGCCAGATAAAAGAAGAAAGATGGATGACCCCGAGTGTGACTGGTACAGATGGTTCGACATGAATGATATTACCATTGCTCTAAGCCTTCTGTTCATGCCAACTGATCCGGAGTGGCCGCCATTGATTCATGAACTGATTGAAAAGCCAGCGCTAATCACTGACAAGAGGCAGATCCTAAGCAATTACACAGATACTGGGGAGCCAGATGTGCCGTATTAAGAAGGCTTCACCGTAGATAGGCTGTGGGCCGGCCTTTTCTCTCTTAAATCCATCCATCCAATAGTTTTTATTCATTTGTTTGATAAAATGATCACTCCCAGCATCCCTAGACCACCCGCGGTCTTGATAACCTTTTCCCCAGGTTCACTTCAAGTTTCTCCTCCAATTCCTCCCTTGCTCCTCGAGCAATTCTCCCAACTCTCAATCACGCCCCCGCGTGGGCAATCTCTTATTCAATCTTTTTCAAATCTTTCGATTTCAGCACCACCTCTTACTCCTTCCCCTCATTGCTTTATTATTGAAAACAAAAAAAAATGCCAAAATTCAAACTCTCCAATCTTCCATCTCTTTTGAAGAGACCTCCTATCTTGCTCCAGAGCGTGCCCCGATCCAAGGGCCGCACTTTCAAGGTTCATTAGTGGACCTTCTTTTCTCCTCCGATGAGGAGGCTCCACCTGTATCCCCTCCTGTATCCATTACGTCTTCGTCTTCTTGTCCCCCTCCTCCTTTAGGTCAGGGTAGTTCATCCAGTTTGCCATCTTGTTCTTCTCCCTCTTCTTCTAATAGGAGTCTTGGGGTAGCTTCTCATAAGAAATCCAAGGGTAGACAGGTTCCCCGTAGGTTCTTGCTAGATTTAGATAAAAGATTTCGGGCATGCTTAGCTCTTCCCGAGTTTCTAGAGGATCCTATACTCCTGCCATATATTGAATGTGAGGATGTGTGCTCTTTAGATGAAGGGTTTGGTGTCTATGAGATTATGAATGATGAAGACCCTATTGAAGAGGGAGATGAAGAATATGAAGAATATGAGGATGAGGCTGATGCTTTGGCTAGTGGCATGAGGAGATTCGATGAACCGCCAGCCTCAGTAGAAGAACCCACCAAAGAGATTAATCGGAGTACTGAGGAAAACCCTAGGATTATCCTCATCAGTAAAAATTTACCGCCCTCTGAAGAGGAGGTACTTATTCAAGTTCTTCAAGATTACAAGGACGCGTTTGCATGGAGTTACGAAGATATGCCGGGTCTGGACCCTGCGCTTGTTGAACACCATCTTACACTTCAGCCAGGATCCGTCCCGGTCAAACAGCGGTTAAGACGTTTCCACCCTCACATGGCCTTAAAGATGAAAGAAGAGGTCGATAAGCTTTATAAGGCCAGATTTATCAGAGTCGTCCTCTATCCCAATTGGGTGGCTAACATTGTCCCGGTTATGAAAAAGGATGGGAGAGTCAGAATTTGCATAGACTTTCGGGACCTTAACCGCGCGTGTCCTAAAGATGATTTCCCCATCCCTCACATAGATGTGTTGATTGATAATATGGTAGGGTATGAGACCCTCTCTTTCATAGATGGCTTCTCTAGTTATAATCAAATTCGCTTGGCTGAGGAAGATCAGGATAAAACCTCATTCATTACACCGTGGGGTACTTATTGTTATGTGGTCATGCCGTTTGGGCTCAAGAATGCCGGAGCCACCTACCAAAGGGCCATGATGGCTATTTTTCATGACATGGTCCATATTTTCATAGAGGTGTATGTGGATGACCTGGTAGTGAAATCAAGAATGAGGATTGAGCATCCCAGGGTTCTGGCCAAGGTCTTGCAAAGAGCACGTGAGTATCAGTTGAAGATGAACCCAAAGAAGTGCGTATTTGGTGTTTCGTCAGGAAAATTACTTGGATTCATCATTAGCAAAAGGGGTATTGAGATTGATCCCAATAAGGCAAGGGCAATAAGGGATATGCCCCCTCCCAGAAATTTAAAAGAAGTTCGAGGATTGATCGGGAGGTTACAATTTATTCGTCGATTTGTCTCCCAGCACTCACAAAGATGTAGGCCGTTTTATGAGCTTACTAAGCCGGGAGTCAAATTTAATTTGGATGATAAGTGTCAGGCAGCTTTTGACGGACTAAAGGATTATTTGGTCAATCCTCCTATCCTAAGGCCGCCAATTCCAGGCAAACTGCTTGTTCTTTATGATTCCATCCTAGATGACTCTGTAGGCACTGTTCTTGCCCAAATTAATGAAGAAGGAAAGGAGAGGGCAGCCTACTACTTGTCCAAGCTTCTCAACCTTTGTGAGCAGAGATACTCAGCCATGGAGAAGACATGCGCAACCTTAGTCTGGGTAGTACAGAAACTTAAGCATTATTTCTTAGCTCACGAGGTTCATCTTATTGCTAGTATGAATCCGATTAAGTTTCTTCTTGAAAAATCCGTTCTCACTGATCGATTAGCACGATGGCAAAGCTTCCTTTCTCAATTTGATATCATCTACATTCAGCAAAAATCGATTAAAGGCTATGCCATATCAGAACATCTCGCTCATCACCCTCTCCCTAGATTTGACCCTGTTCGCTCAGAGTTTCCAGATGAGGAATTAATGTCCGTCAATCAGCACGATTCGATGTGGACGTTACATTTTGATGGAGCTCTGAATTTAAAAGGGAAGGGGATTGACATTGTTCTCCTATCACCGGAGGGTATCACTATTCCACTCACCTCTTAGCTCGCATTCCTAGTTACAAATAATATAGCTAAGCATGAGGCTCTTCTGGCCGGAATGGAGGCCGCTCATCTATTCGGTGTTACCCAATTACGGATTGTAGGTGATAGTTAGCTTATTCTTCACCAAGTGCTCACTAAATATCGCACGCTCAATCCTAAGCTTAAACCCTACTAGGAACTGACTTCTGCCTATGCCAAGATTTTCACCAAACTAATCTTTGTCCATGTTCCTCGTGATCAGAATATTCTGGCCGATGCCCTTGCTTCTCTTGCATCCTCCTTGGTTTTTCTTCTTGAAAGGGATTTCCATTCGATTATTGTTCATAGGCGTCTTACTCCCACTTTTAAGGATCCATCTTTCCTTAGTATTAAGGAGGAGGTGCTCAAGAAGCTTAAACAAGGTGGAATCATTGAGAACAAGGAGATCATGTTGTTGGATCTAGAGGAAGAATTGGACGATGAAGAGAAGCCGTGGTATTATGAAATTACTAAGTATTACCAGGATCAATCCTATCCTGAGGAAGCCACGGCTGAAGAAAAGAAAGCCATTCGAAGAGTTGCTCAGAGATATACCTTGGTTGGAGGCGTGCTTTATAGAAGGGGTCTCACCGGAGTCTTGCTTAGATGCCTCGACGATGACGAATCTTGGAAGATCGTGGAAGAGATGCATTCAGGAGTGTGTGGTGGTTATGTGAATAGCCAGATGCTAGCTAAGAAAATTCTTAGATTAGGCTTCTATTGGCCCACTCTAGAAGAGGATTGTTCCATCTACGTTCGAAGGTGTGTTAAGTGCCAACTACACGCCGACAAAATCCATTCTCCTGCTTCTTCACTCCATCCCATGTCCTCCCCATGGCCTTTCTCCATGTGGGCTTTCGACATCATCGGACCTCTTGGTGATTTAAACCTCCTCACAAAACCGAAATCATTTATACTCATGGTCATGAAGTACTTCATTAAGTGGGCGGAAGTGGAAGCGTACGTGGAGATCAACGCGTCAACCGTCTGTAAATTTATAATGACGAACATCATCGCACGATTCGGCATCCCGAGTACCATCGTCACCGACAATGGGCCACAGTTCATCTCTCAAGAGCTTCAAGACCTCTGTAACATGTATAACATTGCATTGCATCATTCATCTCCTTATTATCCGCAAGGCAATGGACAAGCAGAGGCAACCAATAAAACTTTGATTAAAATCATCAAGAAAACGTGTGAGGCTAACAAATTTACGGATTGGCCAGAAAAGCTGGTTGAAGCTCTTGGGGCCTATCGCACTTCCATTCGCACCCCTACTGGGCAAACCCCTTTCGCCCTCACCTATGGAATGGAGGCGGTAGTCCCTTATGAGATTCTGATTCCTTCTCTTAGAGTAAGTACAATTGGACAAGGAGCTCCCTATTGATGAATGCCATGAATCTCTCCTTGCTCAGTTGGAACTCTTGGACGAGAAGCATTTGGCCGCTGCAGAACATGCGCGTGTTTATCAAAATCGGCTTTCACGATTTTATCAAAAGAAAGTGATTGAGAGAAAATTTAAAATCGGTGAGATGGTAATAAAACGAATCTTCGTAAAACCAAGCGGACCCTGTTCAAAACTCCAGCCAAATTAGGAAGGGCCTTACGTAATAAAAGATGTTTATCCTGGCAACGCTTATAAATTAATTAACGTTGAAGGGGAAGAACTGGCTCACCCTTGGAACGATCTATATTTGAAAAGGTACTACCCTTAAGTCTTGAAAAGAAGAAAAAAAGGAAAAAAGAAAAAAGAAAACAAAGAAAAAAATGATGAAAAATGAAAATGCAGGTCGGCATAATGCATAGGCCGCAAGCCCAAAAGATCAAAATCCTTAATTCATTCTTCAGTCTTGATGGTTTAACCTTGGGGTCAATACCTGCACACACTACACGCTTTACTCTTAAACTTGAGTGGCTTAAAATTCGAGGAAAGTCAGACCCAAACTAAGAGTGTAAAAACTTTACCTATTCTCTTCTCTTCGGCTCACGAGAGGGAGTACGAGTCATGGAATGCTAGCCAAACCTGCCCGCCGCCCTAGTAGGTGGAAGTCAGGGCCCAAAAGGGAACAAAATGCTATAAAGCCCAAGTACAATTAGGTCTTTATTTTTGAAAAAAAAAAGAAAAGAAAGTTACAAATGAAAGAAAAGCATGTCAAGAGGACAAAGTCCCCGCAGGGAAAACCCTGGTCGTAAGCATGCGTAAATAAGGGCAAAAGAGCAACAAATTTCCCTAAGCCAAAGATCAAACCCCAACAGGCATTAGGGCGGGGAAGGAAAGTTTCCCTAATCTCAGAAACTCGTAAGCTTCCTCAACTTATTCTTCACTTCTCCCTCCATAGTAGGTTATAAGCTCAAGGGATGGCAGAGACTAACTAAGAAGGATGGACCGCAGGAGAATATGAGTAAAAGCAAAAGTCATTAAGCACGTTGACCCGTTGTTAAGTCGTTCAAGAAAGATTAATGAATTTAAGATGGTGATTGTGTAAGGTTTAAGACCCTTTTACTATGCTCGGCCTCATTTAAAAAAAACAAACAAAAATGTTTTTTAATTAACACCTCTATAGCGGGCGTCATTTCCATACTTAGCGTCAGTGTCTGTGTCGTCTTTTTCAAAATGCAAACAAAAAAAATAATTTTTCAATTAACGCCCGCCTGTAGGGGCGTCATTCCTGTTGTTCGCGACATTCTGCATGTCGTCATTTTTAATAAAAACAAATAAAAATAAAAATGATTTTCCAAATCGACGCCCGTGCTCGGGGCTTCAATTTCTGAGTTAACGACTTTGTTAGGGTCGTCATTTAAGAAAGAAAATGAAAAAAAAGAAGAGGAAAAAATGAAAAAAGAAAAAATTTTATTAAAGCCTACTGCCTTCCATCTCATATGCTTGGATGCATTCTTATGTGGGCATCTCTTATTTCAAGTTGGCATCTGTTTGCTTGCGTGTTGAATTTTCTTATATATTTTGTTATCCACCTTTATTAATTAGAGGCTTGGCCCCTTGACCCGTCAACAAGGTCAAAGAAGTGCCAACCCCATACTTATTGAGCAAGGGGCCAAGCCAAACAGATGAATTAATCTGTTTGTTCAAGTGTGAACTGCAGGGCAAGAACGAAAAGAAAGAAAGGAAAAACAAACACAGAAGTACACAAGTGCTCAACTGCTCAAGGTAACTCAGGTTACAATATATATATATATATATATATATATATATATATATATATATATATATATATATCAATGAATTTCTGAGTACAGGTGTGAGGGTGGAGGAGTACAAGTAAGTCTCTCTCTCTCAGCTCTCGCCTCCACCCTCCTCTCTCCTACTCTCTAGCTTACCCTCTTCGTCCCGACGAGGCGCCCGTGGAGGGGGCATGGACCCCCGAGAAGTAGCTGGAGCTCGAACCTGCTCCTCTGCCTAGCTCCTCTGTCAGAGAGAGGAACACGCCACGTAGGTACTACTTGTTGTGCCCTGGTTTTGATGTCAGCAAGCACTATGAGTATGAATGATTTATCACCATGTGTCTGCACTTGTTGGTTCTTCTGCACATTGCATCAGTGCATTATCTGCCATATGCATACACTGCATTCATCAGTCGATTCAATTCAATGTCGATGCGTGTTCATCATGCATACAAAGTCAGTGCATGGTTAATAGTCTAGGCCTGTGCATTTCATAACTGTGTTTCATGTGGCCATAAGTTAGTACATGCCCGTTCAAGGGTTAAAGTATGTACTGAGTTTGCCTAGACAGCATCAACTCAAGTATGTACATTACTTGGTGGCTAGTCTGTACAACCTCCGGTGTCTCACTCTACTAGTCAGTACAGCCAGTGGTCTTCATGCATTTACATAGTCTATGCATTGACTTGTCTCGCACATACACTAAGTCTGCACATGCTGACTTAGCGAGTCTATACTTTCGTGAACATAGTCAGTGCATCCTTTTGCATCGTTGTCCTTTACATTTATACATTCGGTGCATTTACTTGTTTCAAAACATCAAGGAAGTCTGTGGTAATAGCTTCAAGGTCCGTGCATAACATGTCCTTGCATCTCACCTCTCGAGGTCGGTGCAAGTTCTAGTCAGTGCAATCATCATCTGGAATGGATCGTTAAAGTCTTGTCTCTTCATCTCAGTTCATATACATCTCGGTGCAAGCTTTGCCTTGTACTTCTCTGTATCAACTCGACATATTTACTATCCAAGATCTATCTCGGTGCTAGCCTAGCTTTGTTCTGCATTTCACACTTAAGCACTTGCCTCCATGCAAGTCTATGTCTCACTCTCGAACACCGTAGCCCCGTTTTCATCTCGGTGCATTACGTGTTTAGACATAAAATGGCTCAATGTATTTCATTACAGCATACACATTTAGGTTCGTGCATATCTTGCTTGTGGGTCTCGCTTTTCAGACTCAGTGCAAGGTCTGTCTTGCATCCGTTTTTGTTCGGATGATTCTTCTCTTTCATCTCGCTGCAATTCTCACAAATCACACTCGATGCATCTACTGTGTTACACAGTTGTTTTTAAAAGTCCGTGCATATCTTTGATCCCTTCTTTTGACTCTGTACAATGTCTTCTTCTTGTGTCTCTTGGACCCATGTCTGTGCATATGGTGTCAAGCTGTTGTGTAAGTCAATACAATGGTTGACTTGAATATCTCTACTCAGTGCATTCTATGTTTGAACATAGCGGTGCAAACTATGCTAAGCGTTTGATTAAAGGCCTTGTGTTTTTCTGACAGAGCTTCTCTCTGAGGAGGGGCACGTGATCCAAGGCAGATCGACCTCCTAATGAGTGCCACGTGGAAGGCTATAACGCTTAGATCGCGACACGTGGCTGAGAGCCTTCTGGAAGCTAATGGGCGGGAGTTCTTCATCCACACGCCCAGTAAGAGTATATAAGAAGACAGTGATCGATGTAGAACATATAAAAAAAGGAGAGAAGAAGAATGAGGAGTGAGCCTAATTAAAGAAGGGAGCCTGCACGATCGAGTGAAAAAGAAAAGAAGAGCAGAGAGAATAGGAAAAAAAAGAAGGAGAGTGAAGATAGACAGAAAGTGAGAGAAGAAGAAAGAAGAGGAAGAAAGAAAGAGAGAGATAGAGAGCTCGAGAAGAGAAACTGAAGCCTTCATTGAAGGATTTGTTCTTCTGGAAATTGGATCAGATCCAAACCAGATTTGCTCCTACGAGAGCTACATTGTGTGTCTCATTTCTAGCTTTCCGTTGCTGTGTTTTCTTGTGTTTGTTCTTTTTTTTGTTCTTTCCATCTGCTCACTATGTCCTCCGATCCTCTGGTTTGAGGTCGGGATTTCTCTTGTGGTCTCAAGAGAAGGGAGACTTGTTCTCCGGTTTGCAAGTGACAGGTTGTCACTTGTGGGTTCCCTCTGATTTGGAGGAAGAGAGACTTCGGTCTCTGGTTGCTAGTGACTAGGTGTCACTAGTGGTTTCCCTCCTGGGTGGAGGAAGAGAGTAGTGTGTTCCTCTGGTCAAGCTGTTAGGCAGCGTTTGTAGGTAAGCTGTGATGCCCAGCGGTTTCAAGCTGTTTGGCAGCGATAAGCCACACTCTGGTTAGAGTGTGGGGTGGACGTAGGTCTGTGGACTGAACCACCTAAAAATCTATTATCTTAGTGGTTTGATATTTTATCTGATTGTCGTTAGATGCTTGGCTAGGAGCATCTCAACTGAGTACTTTGTCTGAATGTTTTAAGGCACACTCTATTTTGGTTTGATTCTGTCTACGGCTTAGACTTGATCAGGTGCCTGTATTGTTAGCAGTCCAACTGATCGATCAAGTGTTTCTTTGAACATCTTCTTGAAGAGATCAGTTGGTCCTTATCCAGCAACTGTATTGTGTTACAAGTTTTAATTAGGCAAAATTATTGAGGATATATTCATTCACCCCCCTTTGAATCTTTCGCACCGGTCCCATCAATTGGTATCAGAGCAGGTCTCTGACTTTCCAGATCCAACGATCTGTAGAGGATCTTGCTGTCGTCGGTGCTATCTCAGTTTTGGTGCATTTCTTGTCGATTGTTTTGTGCGTTGAATCTGTTTGCCATCTGTCCTAATGGCTCGTCCTCTGATTTATGATGGTTCTAACTTCAGTAGTTGGCTAGGAGGCCTATGTGTTTACGTAAACTCCATTGATCCCAAATTATGGAGTCTTCTATCTAAAGGCCTACACCAATTACCTCACAATGAGACCAAGTGGTCTAGAGAGGACAGATTAAAGAACCGTGATAATGTCACAGTTCTTAATATGTTGAAAGCTGCAGTTAATACTGACAGATTTCCTTTTATTCCCAGGTGCACTTCTGGAAAAGAAATTCTTGATAGAATCACGGCTACAAATGGGGAACAAGAAGAGAATCAATGCTTGATGGCCAACCGGGGTGATCACAACTCTGATCAACAGGAGGAAACGTCATCCAAGGTGAGCTCTGGATCAGAAGAGATTTCAATTGATGATTTATGGAATATAAATGAAGAACTTACTGATAGATGTAAGAAAATGAAATCTGAGAATAAAAGGCTAAAGAAAGAGATTGAACAATCCAAATCTGAAATCATTTGTGATGTTTGTTCTACATTGAAACAGTCTCATGATACTTGCTTAATGGATGTTAAAAATCTTAAAGAACAAAATGGTTCTTTAAAATTTAAAAATCAAACTTGGTTGAACAAGATATCAGAACTTGAGAATCAGCTGAATAAGAAGAAAGATGAGCATCTAAAAAGCATGCAAGAATTGATCGAGATTAAGTCTGTAATGGACGAACTGAAGGAACAAAATAAGAAACTCATGGTCTTGAACACTGTAGCATCTGAAGGATGGTTAACCCGTGAGTAAGAGAAAGCTGTAAATAAAGAAACTCAGTCTGAGAAGGAACAGAATTTGAAAAAAGAATTAGAAATGGTCAAAAATCTAAATGATTCTATGCAGAGACAGATTCTTGTATGTGAAGAAGATTTGATAAATTCTGAACTCAAAATCTCCTCTTTGCAATCTGAAGTAAATGAACTTGTTCGTTCCATGCCTAAATCTGTCAAGGGAAAAGAGAAAATGAATGTTCCTTTGTGTGATAACGCCACTGAATCAAGTGGAGAGGAAGGATGCAACCCTCAAATTGAAAAATCTATTAAGAAAATGCTGTACACTACCCTTGTTTGCAGCTCTCACATTGCAAGCTGCTGTGGGCCTCTTAAAACATCTACATCATCCGTATTCCAATTCAAGGCCCAGAAAAATGAAAAACAAATAAGAGTTGTGAACAAGGGTAAACAATTTAACAAGAATGGTAATAAAAATAAGGTCAAAAGTGTCCCTACTTATGTTTTGGAAACTGCTAGCTCTGCTGCATCTGATGGGTCAATGCATACTGCTCATAACTCATTTACTTATTCGTATGCATCTGATAAGAGTGTCTCATGCCATTACTGTGGCAAGGTAGGCCATGTAATGGATGATTGCAGATTATTGATTGTAGATGGGCATGCAAGTGAAACATTGCATTCTAGAAATTCATTTGGTAGAAATCATGCTACTAGGAAGTCTGGTATATCTTGTCATTACTGTGGTAGGCATGGTCATCTCATGAATGCATGTTTCATCATGAAACAAAATGATAAAATGCATGCTAGGTCTTTTGCTAATCATCATGGCCCCAGAAGAAACATGTTTGCTTCAGACCAGCACATTATTTGTTTTAACTGTAACAAACGTGGTCACAAAGCCATTGAGTGCTGGTTTGGATCTACTAGGGGTAAAAATGATTTTAAAGGTAAGCATATCCAATGCTTCGAGTGTGGGAAGAATGGCCATACAGTCAAGGACTGTTGGCATGTTCAGAAGAATTCTGTTAACCCCTATCTTGTCAAATTCCCTGCAAAACGATCTGTGAAAGTTTCATGCTATAACTGTGGGAAGCCAGGCCATAGAGCTGTTGATTGTTGGCTGGATGATTTTAGTAAATAGAATTTTCTCTCTGCTAATAAATTTCATGACAACATTAATTTACATAAAAAGAATTTAAAATCTGCTGCATCATGCCATTACTGTGGTCAAATAGGTCATTCAATGAATAATTACTACTTAATGAGATTTGATGACCTTCATGCACAAAAATTATTGAGAAAACCTGCTAAGGATGTCACTGTTAATTCAGGACCCAAGATCTCTTGGGTATCTGTTTGTGCAAAATAAACTTTGTTTCGCAGGTGTGCCTTGGATTGGAAAATGAGTTGGGGAAATAAACCAAGGCACTCAAAAGAAAACCCCTTTCTGAACTTTTCAGGTAAATTCTCTACACTTCTTAATCTTAGATACATTGCATATCTTGTTAAAATAAATGTTCATCTATATAGAATTGCTAAAAACATCAGTTTCTGTCTGAGTCTGAAAATTGTGAACGTTATGCTTTTGATCTAATGCTTGAATCTGTATTTCACATTCACTGAAAATCTCGTAGGACTGCATGTTATATTACACTTAAGAGATAGTCTAAATCTTCTTGTCAAAAATCTGTTTAATCCCCTGTAGGATGTCATTGCACACAATGCCTTTTAGAATCTTCATATATATTGCATGCATTCAGGGGGAGTTTGTTGAATCTTTGCATGTCTTTGCATACATATAGTTAATTATATTGCATTTCATTATATTGAAATTGCCAAAAAGATTGCGTTCATTAAGGGGGAGTATATATCAAGATTGTGTTCTGCTGGCTATTCATCTAGTTTCTTGATATTTTAGTCAGTCAACTAAAGCTCCCATCCTTATGTTGAGATCATCCATTTCACGTATCTGAACTTAACTCTGATTTGATTTTGAATCTTGTAAGCTGGTCTTACTTGAGCAAATCTATCTGATGGACCTCTGGATATCTATGATTCTCTATGATACATTCTTTGATGCACCTATTAATTGTCCTGATTGGAAGTGTCGACACAGTGAGTCGATATCATCTTGGAAATGCTCTATCAAATGTCGACACCTTCACTATTGTGCTCATCTTTGTTATATGCTTGAAACTCTTGTATAGTTCACAACTTATATGCTGTTGAATCTCATTGAAAATTTCAGAGAATTGAGAAGAGTTTAATTCGTATACCTTGATCATAAATCTGAAAATCAATTCATTAAAGAATCTTCCATTATAAAGTCTTATGAATGGCTAAAAGATCAGATTTGTTTAAGTCTAATGTATTCATTGAGCTTGGATATGAATATATTGAAAATATCTGGGTCTTTTTTTAATGAACTTTAACCAACTATTTCATGTTGAATCTTGTAAAATCCTCCGAAATCTGAAAATGTTAATATCATGGCTTTATTTGATTGAATTATATGAAATCAGTATTGTTTTTAAACATCTGATGAATCTGAAATGCTCCTAAGGATAAATTCTGTCAAAGCAATGTTTGTGGTCACTGAGAAACCATGTCCATTGACCATGAAGTCTAGAGGACTGTGTCATGAAGTGCCATAATTAACTCTGCTAAATAAATTCATGGAAAATGCAGGCAGAGCAATGGCTTGAATACTGAGAAATATACCTCACTTATCAATGAAATAAGGTGAAGTATGTCAAGAGGTGTCAATACTATCTCTGAAGCATGACAGTTAGTCACACTAAGTGCTCAGGGATACTGACGTCCAAACAACGTGTATCCTCTAGCCACAAGGTGTGTACTGAATTTAATTGCACCTGGTAAACTTGCTATGAAATCTTGTACTGTGCATAAAGAAAAATCTGAAACTATTTGAAGAAGTATGACTGATCCTCAGGAACCAAATCTGAATTCTTTCATGATGTTTAACCTCAATACTAATGATTGTAATTTCTGAAGAAGTCATTGAAATTGACTGAGTAAGATGAAGGGAGGTTAATCAAGATATAAATATGAGGGCTTGGTTCACTTTTATTAAACATTGATATTCAGATATGAGTACAAAAGTTTATTGACAAACTGTGTATACATCATATTTAAACCATGATGTTCAAATAAAAATTCATAAGCCCCTATAATGGAAGAGTCTGAACCATCCGTTTATTCAGATTTATGAAATAAGTATCTTATTGAAAATCTTCTATTTCCTTAGATCATGTATTCTGAATGCTGCCATGTCATCCTTCCTGAATGTCTTCTTGACACATTCCTCTCCTTACACCCTTTAAAGCCTTGCTTCTTTCAGATCAGGGAGCATTGGATTGTTAAGGTCTTGTCTAGACTGCACTTATTGCCTTTTAAAGGGGGAGGTTTGTTCGTCTTGCAAAGGAGGAGGATAGATTGATTGGTTCTTGTCTTGTCTGCATCATGTAAGCATCAGGTTCTCCATGAATTGCATTCATTATTCTTAAGGAGAGAATCCATCCCCTCTGAAGCTACAAAAGAAGCATCTATTCAGGGGGAGTTTCCTTGTCTATGAATCATGCTGCATATTAAAGAGGGAGATCTTCTCATCATCCTTCATGTCCCCTTCACTTTGCTGCTGTCTCGGGGAGATTTTATTCAATCATGTCATGCACACTTTTATTTCTCTCTCAAACTTTTCTCTTTTTGATGAAGTCAAAGGGGGAGAATAGTTTGAGTCTGTGTGACTCATAGTGTTGCCATCATCATAGTGTTGCCATCATCAAAAAGGGGGAGATTTTTGTGCCCTGGTTTTGATGTCAGCAAGCACTATGAGTATGAATGATTTATCACCATGTGTCTGCACTTATTGGTTCTTCTGTACATTGCATCAGTGCATTATCTGCCATATGCATACACTGCATCAGTGCATTCATCAGTCGATTCAATTCAATGTCGATGCGTGTTCATTATGCATACAAAGTCAGTGCAGGGTTAACATTCTAGGCCTGTGCATTTCATAACTGTGTTTCATGTGGCCATAAGTTAGTACATGCCAGTTTAAGGGTTAAAGTCTGTACTGAGTTTGCCTAGACTACATCAACTCAAGTCTGTACATTACTTGGTGGCTAGTCTGTACAACCTCCGGTGTCTCACTCTACTAGTCAGTACAGCCAGTGGTCTTCATGCATATACATAGTCTATGCATTGACTTATATCGCACATACACTAAGTCTGCACATGGTGACTTAGCGAGTCTATACTTTCGTGAACATAGTCAGTGCATCCTTTTGCATCATTGTCCTTTACATTTATACATTCGGTGCATTTACTTGTTTCAAAACATGAAGGAAGTATGTGGTAATAGATTTAAGGTCCGTGTATAACATGTCCTTGCATCTCACCTCTCGAGGTCGGTGCAAGTTCTAGTCGGTGCAATCGTCATCTGGAATGGACCGTTAAAGTCTTGTCTCTTCATCTCAGTTCATATACATCTCGGTGCAAGCTTTGCCTTGTACTTCTCTATATCAACTCGGCATATTTACTATCCAAGATCTAGCTCGGTGTTAGCCTAACTTTGTTCTGCATTTCACACTTAAGCACTTGCCTCCGTGCAAGTCTATGTCTCACTCTCGAACACCGTAGCCCCATTTTCATCTCGGTGCATTACGTGTCTAGACATAAAATGGCTCATTGTTTTTCATTGCATTTCATTGTAGCATACACATTTAGGTTCGTGCATATCTTGCTTGTGGGTCTCGCTTTACAGACTCGGTGCAAGGTCTGTCTTGCATCCATTTTTGTTCGGATGATTCTTCTCTTTCATCTCGCTGCAATTCTCACAAATAAAACTCGGTTCATCTACTGTGTTACATAGTTGTTTTTAAAAGTCAGTGCATATTTTTGATCCCTTCTTTTGACTCGGTACAATGTCTTCTTCTTGTGTCTCTTGGACCCATGTCTGTGCATATGGTGTCAAGCTATTGTGTAAGTCAATACAATGGTTGACTTGAATATCTCTACTTAGTGCATTCTATGTTTGAACATAACAGTGCAAACTATGCTAAGCGTTTGATTAAAGGCCTTGTGTTTTTCTGACAGAGCTTCTCTCCGAGGAGGGGCACGTGATCCAAGGCAGATCGACCTCCTAATGAGTGCCACGTGGAAGGCTACAATGCTTAGATCGCGACACGTGGCTGAGAGCCTTCTGGAAGCTAATGGGCGGGAGTTCTTCATCCACACGCCCAGTAAGAGTATATAAGAAGACAGTGATCGATGCAAAACATATAAAAAAAGGAGAGAAGAAGAATGAAGAGTGAGCCTAATTAAAGAAGGGAGCCTGCACGATCGAGTGAAAAAGAAAAGAAGAGCAGAGAGAATAGGAAGAAAAAGAAGGAGAGTGAGGATAGACAGAAAGTGAGAGAAGAAGAAAGAAGAGGAAGAAAGAAAGAGAGAGATAGAGAGCTCGAGAAGAGAAACTGAAGCTTCATTGAAGGATTTGTTCATCTGGAAATTGGATCAGATCCAAACCAGATTTGCTCCTGCGAGAGCTACATTGTGTGTCTCATTTCTAGCTTTCCGTTGCTGTGTTTTCTTGTGTTTGTTCTTTTTTTTGTTCTTTCCATCTGCTCACTATGTCCTCCGATCCTCTGGTTTGAGGTCGGGATTTCTCTTGTGGTCTCAAGAGAAGAGAGACTTGTTCTCCGGTTTGCAAGTGACAGGTTGTCACTTGTGGGTTCCCTCTGATTTGGAGGAAGAGAGACTTCGGTCTCTGGTTGCTAGTGACTAGGTGTCGCTAGTGGTTTCCCTCCTGGGTGGAGGAAGAGAGGAGTGTGTTCCTCTGGTCAAGCTGTTAGGCAGCGTTTGTAGGCAAGCTGTGATGCCCAGCGCTTTCAAGCTGCTTGGCAGCGATAAGCCACACTCTGGTTAGAGTGTGGGGTGTACGTAGGTCTGTGGACTGAACCACCTAAAAATCTATTATCTTCCTTGTTTGATATTTTATCTGATTGTCGTTAGATCCATGGCTAGGAGCGTCTCAACTGAGTACTTTGTTTGAATGTTTTAAGGCACACTCTGTTTTGGTTTGATTCTATCTACGGCTTAGACTTGATCAGGTGCCTATATTGTTAGCAGTCCAACTGATCGATCAAGTGTTTCTTTGAACATCTTCTTGAAGAGATCAGTTGATCCTTATCCAGCAACTGTGTCGTGTTACAAGTTTTAATTAGGCAAAATTATTGAGGATATATTCATTCACCCCCCCTCTGAATCTTTTGCACCGGTCCCTTCACTACTAATAAACGCGTACCCCGCAGCCCACGCCCACTCCTGGCCTCACTGGAGGCGCTCCTCGGTCACCCGCAGTCGCTCCTGAGTGACCGCTAGATGAGTCCTCAAGTCCGCGAGCTCCCGCTCGCGTGCTGCCTGTTGCTCCCTCTCTCGGGCGCGCTCCTCCCTCTATTGCTCCCGCTCCCGGGCACGCTCCCTCCGCTCAACGTCGAGGAGCACTCGCAGCTCTGTCATGTCCTGAGGTAGCTCCTCTCGCCGCCTCAGTGCCCCCTCGAGCTCCGCGACTCGCTGCTCGCGGATGGCCAGCTCCGTCCCGGCTAGTGCAGCCCGGGTAAGCGCCTCCTGTAGCTCTGTGCTTTGCAATCAATCAAACAAATCATAAATTTCACATTTGATTCAATTTCATAATCAACTGAAATAAATCTTTATTAACTTACCCATGTGGCCATCGCGCGTTATCCTGCCTCGATATAGGTAAGCGAGGCTCGGAGCTCCTCAGTCTGTAAAACAAAAATTTTATGATCACACATAATGAAATATAATCAAGGGCATTTGTGAGTTTGAGATTGAGCCTACCCGTGTGGCGAGTTCACGCTCCGCTGCCTCGGCACGAGAAACTGCTCCAGCAAGCTACTCTGCTAGTGCAGTCATCTCTGCACTAGGTCCCCTCGAGCTGGAGGCTCCTCCGGCACCCCCTGCTGCCGCTCCCTGCTGGGCATGCCGCATTCATTGAGATTGTCAGTGGCTAATCATTAATAATTCAGGAATCATTTGCATATAGATAATTAAACACTCACCAATGTCTCCAGGTCTGCCCGAGTGGTAGCTAGCTGGGCCTCCAAGCTGTGAAGATGGACCTGCATGTCCATCACTGCTATGTCCCGTGCATCCTGCATTCATCACACATATCAGTCGCATAATAGGCATATAACTTTGCAGAAAAGAAATTAAAAGAAAGAGTATTTCATACGTACCCATGTGACCCTCATCTGGGGTCGGCTGACGTAAACCTCCCAATAGCGTCGGAGGTACTCGGAGCTCTCCGTCGCCTGTGAGGTGACCCGGGTCCCGCCACATTGCCAGTCGGCGTACTGGTCAGGGAACCGGACTCTCCAGTCGGTCACCTTCGTGCGACCGCGAGTCTTCTTGCCAATCCCACAAGGCTCTCCAACCTTGACCCACTCCTGGCTTAGGCCGAGGGTCCTCATGACCAGTCTAAGCCGTAGCGGCTCGATCTCGTCCAGGCAATGAACCCAAAGCTCATGCCCAAAACGAGGTCGGCCCGCTACGACCCAGGGCTGGCCCTCTTCAGTCATGCCCTCATAGGGTCTCCACACCACCTACATTCAACAAACATGCATATCGTCACATCATATCATCATATTGCATAAAGCAAGAAATTAAAGGAAATTGCATCATATTGAACATACGTACCAGTAAGGCGAGGTAGTCGCGGAACTCCCGCCGGAGCACTCGTAACTCGTAGGCGAGTGGCGCTCCAGTCACGATAGGCAGCCAGCGTCGTGCCAATGGGAACGATCCCTCGTCTCCGGGTCGAGGGTCGGCACGCCCCATCGACATGTATAGGTGACTCCACACCTGTATCCATCCATTACATTAGTAAGCATTCATATGCATGAAAAGAGAAAAAGAGAAGAAAAGAAAAGGAAAATGCATACCTGAAGAAACGGTGAGAAGCCACTGACAGTCGTCTCTCGACCGGTCCCTGTAGACAGGTCAGCCATCAAGTGTGCTAGTAGAGCGGCTCCCCAAGCGTATCTGCCGACGCTCTCTAAGTCCTCGAGGATGTCCAGGAATTGGCAGTTGATGATGTCGCCCTTCGTGCCGAGCAATAGCCTCCCGAGCATCAGGAATAGGAATCTCCTCAGGTCTTGGTCCACTCTCTCTCTCTCTCTGAGCCAGGTCCTGGCAATAGGCAGCCCTAGCTCTCCCTATCAACCTCTGGGCAAACTCCTCCAAGGACTCCCTCGACCTCTGCCTAGAATGTCCCAACCCCATAGCAATGTTAAGGTTGGTATGGTAGATGGTCCTACACTCACTAGGTGTCTCTGCTATGGTCTCTAACCCTCGTAGCCTCTGTGCCAACTCGCTATAATCGGGTAGGGTGATCCCGCTCACTGCCTTGCCATCTACCCTCAGCTCGGTAATCTTGGCAACATCCTCCAGACTAGGGACCATATGACCCACGGCATCAGAAATACCCGGCTAGTCCTATCCCATCTATCCCTAAGAACCTGGATCAGGGGTAGGTCAGGTCTCATAGGCTCTATACTGAGGAAGGGTCTGAACCCCATGGCATCTACCCTATCCCTCTGGAAATCCGGATGCCCATAGTAGGTAGCTCGAACCTGGACCCAGGAGATTTGAGTCCTCATCAATCCCTGCAAACAAAAAGAACATTTTGATATGAGTTTTAGATAAGTCTCATGGGTATTCGTTTGCTGTTTAAATTTGTTCTCTGTCTGAATTGACGACCTATCCTTGGTCGTTACTTATTTAATTGACGTCCCTGTGGGGGGCGCTATTTCAGAATGTGTTTATGGTGATTTATTCGTAATTTGAATTGATGACCAACCTTTGGTCGTTATTTGTTTAAGTGACGCCCCTATGGGGGATGCTATTTTGAAAGCTATTTTCTTTCTCAGAAATCATAATTGTGAATTTTTTAATTGATGACCACTCATATGGCCGTTGTATGATGAATTAACGCCCCGGTGGGGGGCGTTGTTTTCTGGAGTGTTTTAAAATAAACAGTGCACGAAATAAAAATAAAAACAAAAAGATATATCGAAAATAAAGAAATGGCATGAAAATAACAGCAGATGATGACTAAACATGATAATTTTAAAATAACGACATGGTGCAGGGCATGGTTTCATGAATTATCCATTTTCAGAAATTAAAAAAAATAATTTAAATTGACGACCCGAGGTGGGTCGTTGTTTGAATTGATGGCACCCACTGGGGCGTCATTTCACTGATTCACTGGTTCAACATTTCTTCCCTTCACCGAGGGCTATGGAATTTGATAAAAAATGAAAATAAATTGAAAAGAAATGATGAGGGTTAGGAATGGAGACTTACCCTGCTTTGTTCTGGTGCTAGAAGCCCCCCACGGAGGGGCTGACGTGGCTGCCGTGGTTGCCGTGGCTGCCGAGGTTGAGGAGCCACCACCGTTGGTTGTTCGCCGTCTTCTTCTTCATCTTCTTCCTCCTCGTCCTCATCTTCTTCCTCGTCATCTTCTTCTTCATCTTCACCTTCACCTTCATCTTCATCTCCACCTTCTCCATTGTTTCCTCCTCCTTCATGTTCTTTTCCTGCCTCTTCAGTTGCAACTACTCCGTCTCCGCCGTGCTCCGCCGCCGGAGCATCCTCGGTCGCCACGGGAGGAGCCTCTTCCGCGGCGTGTTTATCGTCGCCCAAGTCCACCACCTCGGGGGTGGTTACCCTCTGTCGTTTGCTCGGTCCCGCCATGGGTTCAAGAGAGCAGACACGAGGATGGGAGATGAGAAGAGATGGGAGAGTAAGGGCTCGGTTAGGGTTCGTAGCAGAGCAAAGAGGGAAGAAGAAAGAAAGTGGAAGAAGGAAGGAGAAGAAAAGAGGGAAATAGGGTTTAACGTTCGAAATGAATTGACGCCGTAAGGATTGTCGTTACTTACGTAATTAATGGATTTTATAAAGGCGTGATTTCATGATATGACGACATGGGCTTAGTCGTCATTTAACTTTGCATGGGAATTTGGAATTGTCGTCAGACGCATTAATGGGAGATTGATTGACATGATTGGAAGTCATGATTACGGTTTAGAATTGACGACAATGCATATGGGCGTCAGTTTAATAAGGCATGACATTGGTTAAGGCGTTATTTCTGAAAAACTGAGGGGATATTTTGAAAAGAAATTAAAAAATTTGAATTGATTAACGCCTTAGGTTGGGGCGCTGATTAATCAATGCCAATATGAATAGGCGTCAATTGTGGTTTTTATTTATTTTTGAGAAAATTGATTAATAGAGATTGACGACGTTGTCTAAGGCGTTGTTTTATGAATTGACGCCATTATAAAAGGCGCGGCTCAGTACAGAGAACCCGAAGCTCAGTTTAATTAGACAGAATCACATTGAATTGGAAGAATTGATTAACATAAAATGTTTTTTGGCTCAATTAAGGAAAAATCCTTTATTTCATCAAAGAAAATCATTATTACATCAATGAGCCACCTAGGGTCTCATTTTCTTAAGAGCCAGTACATAAGATTTGCATTTCTTTTCCTCTTCTTCAACATATTGCTTGGACCGATGAAGAAGTCAAACCCTCCATTGTGCCATGATTGTCTTGATCTCTTCTTGATCCCCACTTGAGCCTAATTCTCTCCTTTTGAGTGGTGGAAGGTGAGAAGCTTCTTCAAAGATGTGCCGAGGAAGACCGAGTTGTGGAAGGCACCGGTGAGCATTGTATAGCACGAAGTCGGTCAGGCCGATTAGATGTAGCTCTATGCCAGAAGAGAGTCTTGAGTGGAGCTCTTAGGTCTTGAGAAACCCCGGTGTGCATGTGAAACCGTCCTTTGACATGGTCTTGAAGTAGTTCCTCCAATCAACCCTCTTATTGAGCTTTGGGACCCGATTGGTCATCCTCTCACATAGGCCTAAAGAATCCGTCATATACCGGAGGGGGCTTTTAGAGAAGATCTTTGAGGCCGTTTCAGTTTCTTTGCATGGGTCAATTTTTAGGTGGAGGTCCACCCAACAAGAAAGAAGGAGCATTGACCCGTAGAGAGGACGCCCCACGGAAGCGGAGGCAAGACCGTTGTAGAGATTGGCTAGCACCACCGACCCAATCCTTTTGCCCTCCCATATACTAGCGATTGCACTCAAGTGGCACTCCTCTAGGTAATCCTCCATTGAAGGGAAGAGAAGAGCTCCTACCCAGCATATAACAAAACCCTTCATCATTTTCTCCAACAACTCCTCATCCTCTTGGGCTTGATCCATACTCTTGTATACCCATGAGGCTAGCTTTAAAAGATTAATCCCCTTATTAGCCTTGATTTGGTTCACTAGGTTGGGGCTAGGTATAAGGCTAGTGAGCATATCATGAGCACTTATTGGTCTTGCTAAACTAGCCATCTTGGTCTCAACCCCTTGTTTCATCATCTTCAACCCAAGGAGCAATTCTACTTTTTCTAGGAGGATAGTGGCTTCAAAGGTAGGAAATAGGAAGGTATGAGTGTTTGGATGCCATAATTCCACTAGAGCTCCACTAGAGGCCCAATCAAGGTGGGTGTCATTGTAATGGGTAGCATGGGTAACTAGGCCTAGAAGGTGCCATCTAGAAATGAAAGATCTCATATCTAGTGATAATTTAGAAAGAAGGAGAGGTAACCACTTGATCTTCAAAAACTGTCTAGGTCCCGGTATATTTGGATAGTCCTGAAAATAAAAGAAAAAGAAAGAAGAGAGGAAAAGAGGAATGTGATTAGAATTTGAGAGAAGAGAAAGAGTAGAACAAATGCTTAAAATAAAATCAATACTTACTTGGCCCATAGTTATTCTCCCGCTAATGTGGCTTGTGATTTCAGAAATCTTAGGAAACACCATACTAGGCTTCTTTGAGGGCCTCTGCATCAGCATCTTATCCATCTTTTTCTTCTTCTAATTGATGAGAAAACCCTACGGTTCCCCTGTTCTCTGTTGTTTTCGGTTCGCTGTTTGAAGCTTCGGTTGTAGTACTCAGTCAGTTGAGGGGTTTAGCAGAGAACGCATCATCCTTTTATAATATTTGAAGCTTTATTGGATGTTTAAAACATCACAGTTTGAGTTCGAGTTTGAATGAGCTTCCGACGATTTGTTTCCGAGTAGGGAACGGAGTGCCGGACGTTGTAGTTAATTAATGACATAGGTCTTGGCGTCATTTCCTTGAAAAGTGACATTGTTCGTGTCATCATTTATCTGGCACCCTCTTGCGCAAGCGTCATTTACAGTTCGATTCCAAATTCAACATTGATTATAATTAGCGCCATCGTGGCTGTCATCATTTATGCTTATAACGCCTCTATGCAGAGTTGTCATTTCCTGAGCTTACATCTTTTGAACTGTTTTACAACATTATGATTATCATGAAGTTAAGTGCTTTATATTTTGATAAAATTGATGATTATCATGCACTTATGATCATATTTTGAGCTTTATTAAGCTGATGATTCTTTGTTGAGCTAATGATTTTTGAGCATAGAGAAGAACAGGCTATGTAAATCTTGAAATAATTGGATTCCATCCCCTGGTAACATCATTCCATTCTTTGTATCTCTCATGTATGCATTTCTACTATATGATATCTACTCTATTATAGTATATCAAGGACCTTGTGATTTTGATGAACCTGTAATTTGAGTTCCCCTTCATCAAAAATAGTGATAATTCCATAGGAGTCTTGATCACACGGATAGGCCGTTGGGTCATCTGAGGTTTGGGACGATGGTTCCACTATCTGAGTTGGTGCGTGGATAAACGGGCTTCGTCTTAGTATCAACTCAGAGATCTGGATTCTTGACCAAGTCTGGATGGTTTAACAATATTATCCTTGATTATTTTCTATTTTTAGTTTGTTTTAATTTTTCTTTAGCCCAGCATGCATCATGTAGGACTTTGAGCTTTAATGATGAAAATCCTCATATTACGCCAATAATGAGGGTCGCTCACTCTTAATTGAGTTGACATGAGGTATTCCATTCAAAATCAAGTACTACGTTCTCCTTGAAGCCGCTCAGGCTGGTTCCTTGAAAGCATTCGTTCGCTAGGTCTTTATCTCAATCCATTTTATTTTCCTGCAAAACCCACATTGGTTGTAGCACGTCCACATTGGCTGGTAACCGCTCTCCAATGGTGTCTTTCCTTCCGTGCCCACGTGCACATTTCGTTTATTAGCTTAGTTCCTTCATCCAGCAAATCATTACTTTCTCGTGATCATCCAAGGTTGTTTCATTCAGAACCGTGGAAGATTTTGAACACTTAGTGTCGGAGGCGTGTCACATCACACATTGGCATCTACTTATCAGTTCGTTCCCACATCATTCCACTTGTTTCACTTTCACTTCATTCCGTCTTACTCCCTTGTAAAGCGGACGCCAAGGCGGGGCAGCTATAGACACGCCAAAATCGATGCTATGATGAGTAAATCTCATGTCACCACGTGACGCCCCAAAGTAGACTTCAATATTGATTTAATATGAAGTTTTTCTATTTATTTGGTATTTTTCCATAATAATTGTAATTAACGCCTGGAGGAAGGGTGTCATTTAAATGACGGCTTGATTAGGGGCGTGGTTTAATCAATAAACGACTGTTCATGCGGGCGTTGTTTCCTGGATTTTACGAATGCTAGTCAAAATAAAATTCAAATAATTGACGTCCATCTCTGGGGCTTTGATTATTTGACGCTCATTCACGAAGGCATAATTTGTCATTTTTAAATAAGGAAAGCCTTTTATTTCTATAATTAAATCCAGGAATCAACGACTGCAGGGTTGTCGTCATTTCAATTGATGCCCATGTTCATGTCGTCATTTTGGACTTCCGTCTTCGTTCCGTCTGCTACCTTCCAATAGTGATCCTTTCCCATTTTTTTAACTTTGTGTTCAATTGGGAAGGAAGATCCTTGCTGGAGGATTGAATTCCTTGTTTTAATCCTATTGAAATAAGGATTTTTGGCCTATAAATACCCCTTGGTGTTGCTCGCGCGTAAGAGTTGAGAGAGGGAACGAGAGAACAAGAAGAAGAACAAGAGAGCTTTTGCCTTCAGAATAGAAAGAGAGAGAGTTTGTTTCATTTGCAGGTACTTTTTCAAGGTTCTTCCTCTGGCAGTGACTCTTCCTCCACGAGCGTCTCTTCCTCCACGGCGGTGTCTTCTTCCAGCGGATTCTTCATTCTTTGGATCCCTTGCTAGCGCTGCAGCTGCCGTGTTGATTTGCCTTCTCCCCTTTACTGCTGTACACATAGCAGAAGGCTCCCCTTCTCTCTTAGTTATTTTATTTGCTATTATCATCTCACACACACATCCCTCTAGCTATTCTGCTAGAGATACTATCATTATATCACCCGTTTGTTTGCATATCATATCATTCATACTCCCCATACCTTGTTGCTCCTCTTAGGGGTTTAAACCAAAACACACAAGGTGTGTTCATGCCCAATTTGCTTGATTCTAAATTTCTAGAGCATTGATACTACACATCTTTTGGCTAATCCATCTCTTTACTTGTTTTGTGTGTTTTGCAAGGGTAATCAAAGTAAAAACCCACTTCATCAGCCGGCCGATTGAAGGAGGAAGGAAGGACTTGCAATCTCACTCGCCCCCAAGGTACATGCGATCATCTTTACATTTTTGAGGTAACCCCTCTGGCGATCACCCTCCTTTGAGCATCTCATGCTCCCCTTTTCCCTTATGTCCCACATATTTTAGCACATTTTTATCTACTCATTTTATTACTTAAATCTTCTCTTTTTCTTTAAAATGTCTATGTGACACGTTCACACCAGCGTGTTGGCATGGGTGCATGCTCGAGCGACGGCATACTGGAACAACATATATGCCCCTATGTCGGGGTGCAGTTTTATGCCTTGGCCTAGACATGCAGAGGGACGGTGGCATTGCCACAGCTATAAGAGGGGCGACCGAGATGTAACTGATCTGGATCAGAACTGGTGGCTAGAGCAGGAGGCGTATCCAGATCATAACTGACTTGGAGTAGATCAGAATACAGGTCAGGGATTGAGATGACTGGAATAAAATAGACATTGGAGGAATTATGTCCCAAGACATGACTGAATGCTGGGTTAACTAGGACAGTTAGGTCTACTGGAATAGTTAGACAAACTGGGATAGTTATTTAAACTAGGACAACTAGGTAAACTGGAGCAATTGGGTAAACTAGGAGCAGCTGGATAAACTGGGGGCAATTGGTGATGCGGGATGGGATCAAGCTAGGGAACGTGCTCACCCGACTGGCACGTCGACGGGGATGCCTCCGATGAAACCTGAGGTACAACTAGTCATAGAAAACCTCCACGCAGGGAGGGGGAATAAGGGGACGGGAGTACAAAAACTACCTTCACGCAGGAGGGGTGAGCTTGGGGCGGGGAAGGGACCCGAAGTCCACTACTGTGACAGTCTGGCCTACAGGCCAGCAGGATAGAGGTATACTTAGACTATGGCGAGGACCCGTCGATGATAGCGTGTATGTCCGCAATAGGTTCAGAATGTGGGGAAGGGTCCCCTCAGCATCCTCTAGTGTGGGAGAGGGCCATGAGTGCTGGCTGGGACAGGAGGATGTCCGACGGTGGACTGGTAGTCCATATGGTGCGCCACTGGATAGGGCAGCGCGTCAGGAGTGTCCGGGGTCGTGTGTAGTGATGTCTTGGCCGAGAAGGCTGCCAATGGTGACTGTAGTTGAGGGACGACTGGAGGGAGGTCCCACGTGGTCGGGGTGAGGCTGGGGCACCGGTCGCTGCAGGAATGGATCCGATACCGCCACTGGCTCAGGAATGTGATCAGGTGTGTAGTCGTGGCAAAACCAGGGTAGCTGAGCCGAGCGGAGATTGAGGGGAATCCAGAGGGTGCTGGCACAATATGAGAGCGTGAGGCATGGCCCTCGCAGAGTGAAGAAGGGTCCGGGGGTGACCTGGACGTGTCGGGGATGGCCTGAGGCCCCACCGAAATGGGTGCTGGTCACCGGTTGCAAGTAGAGGGCAGAACCGGACAGATCAAGTCGCTCTGAGGGCGGCAGCATCAAGGGAGTGCGGGAGGGCACCCACTAGAGTTAGAGGTGAAGGGAAGGGATCCCCACAGAGCCTCTAAGGTCCGAAGTGGCTGTTGGGGTCACCGGTGCAGGGAGGGAGTCGCAGGAGGGAGACTCTGTCACGGGCTACAGGGAGCAAGCAGCAGGTTGGCCTGCCGGGTGTTGTGGGCGTGGGCGGCTCTCCGGTGCTGGTGGCGAGTTAGGGAATCATTGGAGAGATTCATCTAGATGTCTTCTACAGGAGGGATGCAATGCCGACGGCTGGCATTGGTCGGGGGCGTCGCTGGAGTGCTTTGTTGCAGACCTACGCAGTTCTGTCCTCAGGACTGGCAGATTGTTCCCGGTGCGCATCTCCGAGGATGGGGGCGAGAGAGGAGCAGACTAGGGACCTTGGGCCAGCTCCAGAGGGAGGTGGGGTGAGGGTGAGAGTGGGGAAGAGGGGTTGGGGCCTACTGGGTGTTGATTTGGGGTTGACTAGGGTTTGGGACAGATGGGGGTGGCCAGGCTGGGGCGTGGAGAGAGGGGCGGCTTTTGGGAAAGAGGAGGGATTCTAGGGAGGATTCCTAGAAGGTAGGCTGAGTTGGAGGAAGATTAGGGAAAGGTTTTGAATTTTGAATGTGGGAGGGAAGGAGAGAAGGAAGGGATTAGGCAAGTTATTAGGAGGAGGGAAGAGATTTAGGGAGATTTGGTGGAGGGTTATGGAAGGTGGGAGAGGGAGGGAATCTAGGAGATGATGTGACAAGGGAGAAGGAAGGAAGGGGGTGGGGTGCGACCAAGGGAGGAGGGAAGAGAGTGGGGGGTGGGATTTGCTGGGAGGAGAGAGAAAATTAGCGGGCTAGAGAGAGAGGGGGGGCAGAGTGAAGAGATAGAGAGATAGGAGGGAGTTTCTCACCCCCTTATGGGCATCTCACCCAAGAATTGGCTTCTCACCAATGACACTCAAGAGAAGGTTTCTCAATTTTAAAATTCTTCATTCTCTACCAAAAGAATGGGGCGGCCCTCCCTATTTATAGGAATTGGAGGGGTGGCACAATTACATCTAGACCCTTCCCTTTTTACAAAATGTCAAATACAAACAAAGGGTTGGGTACACTTAAACAAATTGTCAACTTAATTAACTATCTAGGCCCTATAGCTGAAGCAAACGAAAAATACATAATATTCGGCTCCTTCAGTCATGTGCGATCCTCAAAACCCCAAATTGGACCCTTGACACACATTTTTAGCCCGCAAGTTGCGTCATTTCTCTTATTCTTCATTTTGATGTCCCGAATTACTCATTATTTTGGAGCCTTCCTTGGATGGATTTCGAGCCCATTTCGTTGTTCCCTAGTCTTTGGACTTCAGAGATCATGATTTCTTAGAGCCCTGGAGCTTATTTTATCAGCTTCCGACTTTTCAAGTTGACTTACGGCCCATTTAGGTCGACTTTCTATCAAGCATTCGGCTACTTTCATTGTGCAGTCTTAAAAATGGCCATTTTTCATCCCCTTCTGTTCCTCTATTCATTAAGTGCCCTTCCCCAAAGTTGTTCGACTTTTAAGCTCTACAATTTCTTCTTCTACGCCATTAGCCAATTCTCTACCGATTTCAAGTTATTCACATTTTTCTGGCAGGCTGTGCTGTTCACCTGTGTCCCAGTATTTTCTCTCTCTGTTCTCGCCCCATTTTTTCTCCATTATGATCATCCTTTCATCTTGCTCTCTTCATGAACGTTGTTCATCTTTTTGTTATCTACAATTTCTTCTTCTACCACTTTCGGTAATTCTGCACCGTTTTCGAGATATAATATGATTTCCAAAGTCGCACAAATTTTGTCCAGAATTTTTTCCTCCAACAGCTTAGCGGTCTTAGGAAGACCGCTAGGCCATAAAAAATGGTCTTCACTAGACCGTTTTCTCCCAAACTTGCCCGAAATCGTCTCGTTTCACCCTTGGAGCCTTGCGGTCACCCCCTAGACCATTTGCCATAGCCTTGAGGTCCTTCCTAGATCGTTTTCATCAAGAAATCGCCCTGCAATAGACCGTTTGCCAGACAGAGAGTCCTAAACTTCCTAAACTCCGATTTCTTCGCTGTGGGACTCTTTGGAACCCTTGTTGACACCACTTTCGAGGGAGATGAGCCTCCACCTCGGTTTCCATTGATCTGGGACTCTTCCCACCACTATTATCTTGAGGTTTATGCATCTATATCTCCCAAATTAGGTGTTTATCTTGGATCTATCTCCAAAAGTTTCCTGCACTCCTATAAATAGCACCCAGGTTCGCAGTTGCGAAGGGGGGCTCTTCTTCAACTCAGGGCAAAGCCATGCTGCATCGTCTACCTTCTGCTTCAACCCTAATCTGAAGAGGGAAGTATTGTCTTCGATTTCCACGTTCAAGGGCTGTCTATATCTCTTTATTTTCTTAGTTCTCTCTTCTCCAATATCACAAATAATCACCAATCATTATTTTTCTGCTACACATGCACTTTTCTCCATATTGCATGCACGTTTCCCATAGTTGTGCTGCGTGATTTTCTTATATCTTTGCTTCATTCTCATCACAACACACACACCTATTATTTCCACCCTTCCACAGGGGTTAAAAACCTCCCCCGGTGCATTTTCCCTCAATTTCTACCCTTATTTTATAACTGCCGGATTGATACTACACTTCATGTTCTAATGGGTTTTTCTCTTGTGTTTTCATATGTGTTTTGCAGGAGAGCATGAATACAACGTGAGGCCTTATTCCTCTAGCCGGCTGGAAGGAGAGGAGGTTGAATTCCACGAAGTTCCCCGCACCCGTTCCTTAAGCGCGATCAACTCTTCATCATTTTCGAAGGTACACGGTGCCATCCCTTCATCTCTTCATCCTTTGGCGTTGTTAATCCTTGGTGGCGATCACGGTATGTCTTTCTCATCTATTCATCGCCCCTTTTTTCATTATCTTCCATGCTTGTTAATGCTCATATGATACATGCATAGTTAAGGGGCGTGGTAGATAAAATATCAACAACTCTATTTTCTGGCGATCACAGTGGGATGACTAGTGCCCATAACGTTTGTTTTCATGCTCTTTTATAAGTTGGGTGTTTGTATGTGCATGTTTAGATAGCTTTCCCTTCATTTTCCCATTGTTCTGGGTGTTTTCGGGTATGTCCGAGCCTTGCGGTCACCTCCAGGACTGATAGGCACCCCAAGCGGTCATCACGGGACCTCCAGGGCCTTTCTGGTAGCCAAACGATCGTTTGGTAGACCGCAAGGGACAAGAAACGGTCATTTGGTAGACCACTTGTGGATTCTGCCAGTTCTACACGCGTGCTCACAGGGCCCTGTTCGTTGATGCATAACTTTCGTTCCCGTGGTCCGATTGCGTTGATTTTTGTTCCATTGGATAGCCCTTTGTATTGTCTTTCCATCCATATCTTATTTGCATTATTTGGGTCACATTTGCATTGTCTAATAGTGTCGTCATTTTGAGTTTTCTGCATAAAGTCTACAGGCAGGCACAGGGACAGGTTCACAGGTGAGTCTTTGCTTAATGATTTGATTGCCTTCCCGAGGTCGAATTGCCTTGTTCTTGGGCCCATTCTGTAGTCCTTTATATTGTCTTCCCATCTATATCTTATTTGCATTATTTGGGTCACATTTGCATAGTCTAATATTGTCATCATTTTGGCATTTTGTGCATAAAATCTGCATGTAGGTTCAGGGGCAGATTCACATGTACATTTTGCATTGATGATTTCTTTGCCTTCCGGGCCCCGATTATGTTGTTTCCTGGTCTTGCCTTGTTGTCCTTCGTATTATCTTTGTTTTCATATATTGTTTGCACTCATATAATTATGCTTGCATAATTAAATCTTGCCCTCATTTTTCACTTTTATGCTAAGATTTTTGCATGCACTCCGGTGCACATAGGGCCATGCATTGCATATCATAGTTGCATTCCCCCTTGGTAAGTGATCTTCTCGCCTCCATATTCCTTGGGGTCGACTAGGTGATCTTATCTGGGACCTCCATAAGCCCCCGCGAGCCGTGGATTCCCACACGGACGTCGGGCCGGTTGTACCCTTTCCAGCCCTTAGGCTTACATTTGCATACGTGTGAAAGAATTAACCTTAGTCAACCCAAAGTTTGGACCTTATTCCCACAGTATTCCTATCTTGAGAGAATTATGTTTAACTCAATTCATTAAAAGGTCTATTAAAACTTATAAAATATTTCCCATCATATCAACTTGTTTGACTTGGGTGAAAAACTCTCACATTGCATTGTTTATGTTGTTTGGGCTTGTCCAAGCCCATCATTGGTGTTTGGTGTTGCATCCACATGTTTTGTTGTTGATTGGCCCATTTAGCTCAGTCCATTTTGTGTGTCCATTGTCTAGTCCATTGTCATAGGTCCGTCTTCCCTTGGTCTTTCTATTAGTGGGTCAACCCCCTCTTATTCTCAAGCCCTTTAAGCCCTTGCTTCCCTCCTTGTATTAAGTCTCAATTTGCCCTCATGGAGCATCATTCCAAACCCTTGTACCATTCTTCTTCCCAATCTCCTTTTTATTCCCGCGTGGAATCCTCTTCCCACGTGGGCTCATCTTCACGTGGTCCCTCTGATCCATCCGAGGAACAGGCTAATCTCATGGCCCACTTATCATGCCTTGTTCGCCAAATGGACCCGGCCCAGGCCCAACCTCTCATTACATCTCATCTTAATGAACCTTCTTTTCATAATGGGCCATCTTCCCTTCATGGGCCTCTTTCTTCTCCCTCATATGCTGCTAGCCCAATTTCTAATGGCCAATTTCACCCTAATGGGCCTTCTTCATCTGCTTATGCTGCTAGCCCAATGGGTCCATATGCTCATGTTCCTTCTAGGCCCACATATCCTTCCACTCCCGGAATGGGCCCTTCTTCTTCTCAGCCCGGATTCTCTCATCCGGCCCATTGTCATCTTGGTTTATATTCACAACCTCTTGCTCTGGCTGGCCCACTTTCTTCTCGATCTCTCCCTACCCAGGAGATGATTGCTCAAGCCCAACGTCAGCTTGATGAGCATCAACGTCGGGTCGATCCTAAGTCCTCTTTAAGTATTCCATTCGCATTTCAAGGTCTTCGGCTTCTACCATCTTCCCAAATCCCTGCATATCGCCGTTATGGTGGAGTCGGTGACCCGTATGTGCACATTAAGGAGTTCGTTTATGAGTTGGCCCAATTTCGACATGACCAATGCTTGATGGCTTATTTGTTCGGTCTGTCATTGGAGGGCCTGGCTCGGGATTGGTTCTTTTCGTTGCCGCAAGATAAGATTGTGAGTTTCCAAGCTGTGCAAGAAAGATTTATTCAGTAGTTTCAAGACCAGGTTGGGCCCAAGTATGCTATGGTGGATCTAGCCCATGAGAAGATGAAGCCCAACGAGGAGTTCTCTGCTTTTGCTGATTGCTGGCATCACCTCGCCACGCAAGTCCCGGGGCATATTCCGGAGGGAGAGTAGATCAAAATGCTCATTTCTAATGCAATGCCCGAGTACCGCTTCATCTTAGCCCTCAACGACATCACATCCTGGCAATAATTTTATAGCCGAGCCCGCTTCATCCACCAACAACTCCAAGATTCCCTTGACCCCAAGTCTTCTCCGCCTTCTACATCTCCATACACCTTGCCATCTACATCTACCTCCACCTCCATATATCAACCTTCATCCTCCACAAGCCAACCCTACGCTCCCATTAGTCAGCCTTTCATGAGTTAGCCTTACGCCACATCTACCTCCTCGTATCAAACCTCCACGAGTCATCCATCCATGAGTCAACCTTCTGCTTCTACAAACATGTACACTTCCGCAAGTCAAATCCCTACGAGTCAGCCCTCCACCTCCACATATCCACATTCATCTCCTCCTGTCAAGGGAACATCATACCCTGAGCAGGTGGATGTTGTCCACTACATACCTACCCACTCCGCTCCACATACGCCTCCATCGAGTCCCTCCACTAGTCGCCACGCATCCTTGCCTATGCAACCCCCATAACCATCTTCATTACCTTCCCATATCCCTCGGCATCCACCTTGCCCGAAGCGGGCTCCTCACTATTCTCCATTGCCAGAGTGTTTCACTGACATCTTTCGGGCTTTGATGGTTACTCACGCCTTGGAGCTCCCTCCAGTTATGCCTTGCCAACCCGCGGTCAGGGATATGCTCCAGTTCTGTGATTTCCACCACCAGCAGGGGCATTTGGTCGAGGATCGTCCCGAGTTCTAGGAGTTTGTTTATGACCTGGAAGACAAGAAGAGGATCGATTGGTCTGCCATTCGCAAGATTATTGCACATCTCAACAAGCAGCAGCAACAAGAGTGCCACCTAAGTAGCCATCTCCATTTCAAGGCAAGGGCACCCCTACGAATCTTCATCTAGCACCATGCCCACTCCTTCGCCTACTCCATCACCCGTTACCCCACCAACTAAGCCTTCCCCTACTCCGGCTCCGCCTCCACAAACCCAAGCCTCTACTCAGGATAGTGCCTTCACTTCTTCCTCCACTTCTTCCACCACCACTTCCACTCCCAACGCTATCCGACGCATCCTGTTAATACGTTGATGATGGGCGCCACAGCCTTCCCCTAACCCTCCACCAACACCATCTCCACTACCCCCAGTGTCTGCTTTACCATCTCCACCACCCACATCACCGCCTAAACCACCTACATCTCTGCTTCCACCTTTACCTTCACCCGAGCCAATCATCGCCACATCACCTGCGCCTTCACTCGACATCACCATCCCCATTGAAACCTCCATGCCATCAGAACCTATTCCCTGCACTTCGCCTCATATTTCCACCCCACGAAGCGGGTGTGCGTTGCCTTTGGTGCCCGTCGGGTCTAGTCCCCCAGGAGATGATGAGCCAAGTCAGGATGATTGGATGAAGGCTATGCATTTCAAGCTTCAAGATTTCATTTGCCGCATGTCGGTCCGCGTCCTGGTCCCAGGCTATTCTTGGGATGATCAGCCTTTACTTCCAATGACGGTTGCCAAGAAAAGCTTTCGTGCACTAGTGCCAGTTTCTTCTCGAGCGAGGCCGGTGGCAATCTCTTTGCTCGCCGGAGGATTCACTATCGATGCCGTTATCACATCGCGCTCGATTGCTGTTCAGTTCTCTGGCCAAGAAGGGCTCTCTACCCGAGTAGTGCTAACTCATACGGCCGCCAAAAGCTTGATGGATTCCATGTTCAAAGGGCAATTGGATGTATTCTCAAGATTTTCCAAGGATATTATGCACTTGTTATGCAATCTTCCTCGGTTTATTGGTGAGTCGGCCACGTTAACGCTACGCATTACTCTCCCTCAGTTTCGGCCCACTCTTCTAGTAAGGGAGTTATGCTCCATGCTAGATTACCGAGTGGAGTTGCCGGATCTCATGTTTCTCGTACCAAGTGACAAAACTCCATGGTTTTTTGATATTCATTCATCTGAGGAGTTATCTGTTCGAGAATGTCCGACTATGGTTAGCATCCGGTGTCTAGGGGCAATCACCCCAATGAGGTTGCATGTTCATAATCGAGCCAGACCGTCTGCTAGATGGGCCCGTTATTTAAGAAGATATTGCAAATCAAGAATCCCAAAGGCCTGGGTCCGCACTAGGCGGGTCTGTGTTCGAGAAATCTCTGCTAAGAAGAGGTGGCAGCACAAGTTTAAGGGTCGTTAGTTGTGCACACGGGGGTCCACTTCTCTTTCTTCTTCTTCATTCCATTCGTCATCTTTTCTCCTGCTCAGTTCTCACCCTTTGGTGGTGTATCCCCCTTCTTCTAATCTTGTTTCCGTGATTCTCTCCTCTCCTCCCAGGTCCGCAAACCCCCACTCCTCTTCTTCTCGTTCGAGGACTCTGGGTTTTCCCCATTATCATGATTTTAGGCCTCGGCCCATGTCATCCTTTCATCCCGATCTAGGGATTCTTTCTTCTGATCCTTCTCTTCCGGTATCCCCGGGTTCCGTCTCTAATTCTCCTTCCCCACCTCTATCGGGTGATCACTATTCTCCTTCTCCGACCACATCAGATGATTTTCATTCTCATCTTCCTATTCTTTCCTCACCCTTTCGGGATCATCACCCTTTTTCATGCTGCTTTCGAAGCTTTAGTCCACCTTGATCCCAGCGGATCTCTGCTTTTTCTGTATTTGGTTTCTTGTTATCAGGGTCTCTGCACCTTAACGAGGGAGTTCTAGCCCTAGTCTCTCTTCCTTTTTATCCTTCTTCGTCCAGTTTGATGTCTGCCACTCCTCCGTGTGGAGGAATCTTCAACCCTTTGCTATCCTCTCCCATTGTCCTGTCAAGCAAGGAATACAAAGCTTGTGCTGCTCAAAGCTCGATGGTCAAGATCGCTTTAGGATGTTGTTTTCACGCTATGGATTTGCAAGGTATCTTTGTTTTACGTAAGAATATGCTATCATTATTATTACTCTTATTAGTATGCATGCACATTTTTATAATGATGTTTCCTCAACATGGTTTAAGTGGCTTTAGTTGAGTTTGCCTAGTTTGGTCAAAAAAAAAAGTTCGCTTCTGCAGCATTCTTAAGCTGGTGATAGCTCCGTTTTGGGAGTCTAGTTTCTTTCCCCGATTGTTGAGGGTGATCTTGAGTATGGGATTTCACACACTACACGGTGAGCCATAGCTGATTCTTCTGAGGCAACACCGTTGCTGCTTTGGCCATACTATGGGTATGCACAAAGGTCTTTTCTTTTCTCTACTCGGCCAAGTGCAGAAGCAAGAGATTGACGGATGAGATGACCAACCTAGGTGCTCCCTAATATGAGAGAGGTCTCAAATATGGGCAGTCTTGACCCTCAAAAAGTGAGCTTTCATGTTATATCTAGCCAATAAGGGCCGTCAAAAGAAAATCAAAGGAAATGAATCAATGCAAAATTATGAAACTAAAGGCATGGCAAGAGTGGTAGTACAGTTCTCTGCGGGACGTCATGAGCCCGGTCGCATGCATGCCTAAAACGTATGGGTCCGAAAATCAAAGACACAAAACCCCGGCGCAACAGATCTACTCTTTGAGGGGTAGTGCCCTAGAAGGAATTCAAGTCTTTATATCTCCCATCCTGTATTAAGCTTATCTCTAACTTTTCTTCTATTTCTCCCTCTTAGGTTGGGTTGTATCTCGGGTATGGCCTTAGTAGGGCTACCGTTATTTAGAGGCAGTTGGTTGTGGTGAGCCACCCTCATATACACGCCCTGTTCAAGGGAAGCCTTTAATGAGAGAGGGAGGGATGATGATCCCTAGCCAGTACTTTAGCCCGTCTCTAGGTGCTACATATTAGATATTGTCAAAAATCCAAAAAAAATGACATATTGTCGAAAATCCAAAAAAATGAGATATTGTCAAAAATCTCCCCAAAAAATTAAATATTGTTGAAAATCCAAAAAAAATCAAAAAATTGACAAAAATCTAAAAAATATTTATATTTTATTCCTTTCTATCTATTTGTTTTGAGGACAGATACGTAATCCGTTTGCTCAGTGTACAGGTTGCAGGTATTCAAGTCCTCTCTTCTATCTTTTGCGCTGCCTCCTGTTCATATTTCTGATCTGTTCTCCCTTCTTCAATCTTATCTCTCGATCTGTTCTGAAGCTTTAGTCCTTCTAAGCTTTTAGCTTATCTTATCTCGCTTTATCATGTCTCCATGAGAGGGCGTTGCCTCACAACTATGAACCCGGCGGTCCTGCTTCATCTGATCTTGGGCGTTGATTGAAGATCGTACTTGTCATATCTTTTATCCTGCTGTGTCCTTGTCACACATGTTATGTCTCTCTATGCCCTTGCCACATGTGTTGTTGTCCCTCCGTGTTGCCATGTTGTCTTTTTGTCCCCCGTGGGGTTGTTATCCCATGTGTCCTTGCCCCTCCATGTCCTTGTCCCACCGTGTATGCTGTCCCACCGCATTATGTTACCTTGTCCCACTATGTCACACGCATGCTTATTGCTTGTTCTTGTGGTGTTGTGCTTCATTCATCTTTGATATGTTATGTTTCGTTCATCTTCGTGGTTTTGTCATATTTGTGGTTATGTTATATTCATGCCATGTTCATGTTGTTGGTTGTCTTATATTAAGAACCCACAAAAATCATAAATTTTCAGAAAATCCAAAAATAAAAAAATACCATTTCGCTTAGCAGGTAAGTCAGGTTTGGCTCTCTATCCCTTCTCATTATTGCATTACTATATGGTATCTACCTTATTATATCCTCTCAAGGACCGACTGGTTGCCTATGTGTTCTGGGATCTTATGTTCCCCTTTAACATAAACGATGATGATCTAGGAGCATACGGTTAATCGTTGGATAGGCCGCTCGTTTGAGCCAGGTGGGGGACGATGGACTCTGTCTCGCACGCCGTGGTTGCAGAAGACTCTTGACCTCGTCTTGGCTTGGTCTAGCAATAGTATCATTGAGTACTTTCTATTTTATCTTTCTTTGCATTCGTTTTGATGATTTCTTTATTTTAGCCCAGTATGCATCATGTCATTTTTGAGCATTAATGTCTCGTGATTTTCTCAAGGTTTCTCCTCAACAATGGTTAATTGTGCTTCATTCCTCTTGGATAAGAGATTCTCATTACACTCTGAATTTGAACAATTTATCTGATCTACCCGCCTGGTCTAGTTGGCCAGCGTGATTCCTATCCGGATTTTATCTCAGTTTTATTCTCCTTTTCCAGCTTTTCAGCTGTGTTCTTTCTTATCCCCTCATTGTCCGTGGATTGTGTCCCCGATGAGGTTGGTCATGTTTCCTTTCCTTTAGTTTAGCTATCTAGACATGACTCATCCTTGTCAATCATTTCGGGTGGTTAGTTCGGCGTGTTCGGGAGAATTCCTGTCGCTTGTTGGTTGTGACGGGTGTCTTTTACTTTGATGCCCACTTATCAGTTCTCTCCGCTTCATCTCCATTTCATGTCGCTTTTGCTCCATCTCCTTTCCATTTCACCTCCGCGCTGCTTTCGCTCATTCCCTTACAAAGCAGACATCAAGGAGGGGCATCTGTTGACATCCATTTTTAGCCCGCTAGTTACGCCATTTATCTTATTCGTCATTTTGATGTCCCGAATTACCCATTGTTTTGGAGCCTTCCTTGGATGGATTTCGAGCCCATTTTGTTGTTCCCTAGTCTTTGGACTTCGGAGATCATGATTTCTTAGAGCCCTGGAGCTTATTTTATCAGCTTCCGACTTTTCAAGTTGACTTACGGCCCATTTAGGTTGACTTTCTATCAAGCATTCGGCAACTTTCATTGTGCAGTCTTAAAAATGGCCATTTTTCATCCCCTTCTGTTCTTCTATTCATTAAGTGCCCTTCACCAAAGTTGTTCGTCTTTTAAAGATGTACAATTTCTTCTTCTACACCATTGGCCGATTCTCCACCGATTTCAAGTTATTCTCATTTTTCTGGCAGGCTGTGCTGTTCACCTACGTCCCAACATTTTCTCTCTCTATTCTCGCCCCATTTTCTCCCTTTTATAATCATCCTTTCATCTTGCTCTCTTCATAAATGTTGTTCATCTTTTTGTTATCTACAATTTCTTCTTCTACCACTTTCGGTAATTCTGCACCGTTTTCGAGATATAATATGATTTCCAAAGTCGCACAAATTTTGTCCAGAATTTTTTCCTCCAACAGCTTAGCGGTCTATGAAGACCGCTAGACCATAAAAAATGGTCTTCACTAGACCGTTTCCCCCCAAACTTGCCCGGAATCGTCCCGTTTCACCCTTGGAGCCTTGCGGTCACCCCCTAGACCGTTTGCCATAGCCTTGCGGTCCTTCCTAGACCGTTTTCATCAAGAAACGGCCATGCGATAGACCGTTTGCCAGACAGAGAGTCCTAAACTTCCTGAACTCCGATTTCTTCGCCGTGGGACTCTTTGGAACCCTTGTTGACACCACTTTCGAGGGAGATGAGCCTCCACCTCGATTTCCATTGATCTGGGACTCTTTCCACCACTATTATCTTGACGTTTATGCATCTATATCCCTGAAATTAGGTGTTTATCTCGGATCTATCTCCAGAAGTTTCCTGCACTCCTATAAATAGCACCCAGGTTCACAGTTGCGAAGGGGGGCTCTTCTTCAACTCGGGGCGAAGCCATGCTGCATCGTCTACCTTCTGCTTCAACCCTAACCTGAAGAGGGAAGTATTGTCTTCGATTTCCACGTTCAAGGGCTGTCTATATCTCTTTATTTTCTTAGTTCTCTCTTCTCCAATATCACAAATCATTACAAAACACTATTTTTCTGCTACATATGCACTTTTCTCCATATTGCATGCACGTTTCCCGCAGTTATGCTACGTGATTTTCTCATATCTTTGCTTCATTCTCATCACAACACACACACCTATTATTTCCACCCTTTCACAGGGGTTAAAAACCTCCCCCCGGTGCGTTTTCCCTCAATTTCTACCCTTATTTTATCACTATAGGATTGATACTACACTTCATGTTCTAATGGATTTTTATCTTGTGTTTTCATCTTTATTTTGCAAGAGAGCATGAATACAACGTGAGGCATTCTTCCTCTAGCCGGCTGGAAGGAGAGGATGTTGAATTCCACGAAGTTCCCTGCACCCGTTCCTTAAGCGCGATCAACTCTTCATCATTTTCCAAGGTACACGGTGCCATCCCTTCATCTCTTCATCCATTGGCATGGTTAACCCTTGGTGGCGATCACGGTATGTCCTTCTCATCTATTCATCGCCCCTTTGTTCATTATCTTCCATGCATGTTCATGCTTATATGATACATGCATAGTTAAGGGGCGGGGTAGATAATTTATCTACAATGATGACCCAAAATTTATTTTAATTTCTAGAGGGGTTCGATCATCGTTCCCATCAATTGGATAGACTAGGACAATTAGATAAACTGGGGCAGCTGGGTAAACTGGGACAGCTGGGTAAACTGGGACAGCTGGATAAACTAGGGTAGTTGGTTAAACTAGGACAGCTGGATAAACTAGGTAGCTAGTTAAATTGGGACAGTTGGATAACCTGGGGCAAATGGTTAAATTGAGACAGCTGAATAAACTGAAGCAGCTAGGAACTAGAGCAATTGAGAAAATTGGGACAACCGGTTCGACTGGGGAAATTGGGTCAATCAGGGAAACTGAGAGCTTATGAGGAAACGGAGTTTCAAATAACTAGAGAGACAATTAAGAGTGTCCGGGAACATCTTGGCAATGCCTTTCAAGGATTGAGACTCCCGCTTATTTCAAACTATAGCATACCCTCTGAGAAGGACAATCAAGGCAATCAACAATAGCTCAGCAACATCACGACTTCAGTTAGGAATAGAAATGCCAAGTCCTTCGGTGCATTGTCACTTGCTCGTATGTTCCTCCTCTGGCTGTTGTGTTGTGACTGTTGGGCTTCCCCTTACATTTATAGACCATAGATGAGAAGGAGAACCATCGGTGAAGGTGAGGGTACTGACAAGCGTTAGTTGGTCCAATTGGGGCACTCCCAACCCTTATTCGGTCTAGGTAGGGGTGTTGGAAAGACGAATCTTGTCAGGGTGCAGGCGCTGGCCGCCCTCGCTTTGTCCAGAAACCAATGGTGTTGAAGTACTGAGTCTGGTCACGGTGAGGCACTGGGCGCCCTTACTCTATCAAGATGAGTGCTGGAAGTCTCATTTTGATCAGGGTGGAGGTGCTTGGCGCCCTTACTCTGTCTAGATGAGTGCTAGAAGTCTCATTTTGGTCAGGGTGGAGGCACTGGGTTCCCTCACCTTTACGAGAGAGGAGGGCATTGGCGCCTAAAGAAGTAGGGGCGCTAGGTGGCCCATTTGGTCGGGGTGGGGTGCCCTCACCTTGCCCAGAGAAGAGGGCATAGGTGGTCGAAGGAGCAGGGCACCGGTAGGCCCATTTTGGTTAGGGTAAGGGTGCTGAGATCCCTCACCTTGACCGGAGAAGGGTCTTGGGAGCTGGCGGAGCGCGGGGTGCTAGGAACTGGAATTCGGTCAGGGTGGGGGCGCTAAGCGCCCTCACCTTGACTAGGTGGGGTCACTGGCAGACCCCACCCTGACTAGATGGCGGTCGTGGGTGCCCTACTTTAGTCCAGGTGGAGTGAATTGGTGCTACAGAATACTCCCTTGTAGATTCTTTTTCTGTTCACATGTGATGTGCTTTGATTTGGCTTGAATTTGGTGTTGTATTGACTTTGACTTGACTCTGTGTCTTGGACAAATCGATCCTACTCGTAATTCATGAGTATTTATTGTTAATTTTAATGATAATAATAATAATAATAATGTCAACCAATGCCCCCCATGGGTCATCTATCGGAGTCGAAGATGACGACAGGCAGCCCGTGTCCTCGCATCTAATCTTCTGATCTACCTTAATGTGATGCTTTCTTTTTCTATTTGCTTCTTCTTCACAACAGTCAAGTTTAATGGCTCGCTCTGGAGATGACCGCCAGGCCTAAGAAGAAGCTGAGCATGAAGCCAAACGAGTGCCAATCGTGCGACGCACGGGGAGACCCATGATGTTGTTTGCTACTCCCATGCTCACATTCGAAGTCTTCGCAGTAATGGACCGAGGGCATTACTGGATCACTGAGGGGGTAGCCGCAGAGGCCGTAGAGGGTGAAGGGTTGGTAGAAGTGAATCGGATCCGGCGTGTCGGCAGTGTGTGTGGGTATGATAGGTTTGGATCCTACCCCCGTCACTTCCCCTCGGGTAGACATCTACGCGAGTTTTTGGGACACTTTGTGCCTAGGGGTATGGAAGCTGATGACCCGCTTGTACCAGGAGAGCGTCAGCTTCTGGAAAGTGTTGTTTTGCAAGGTAGGGATAGCTTGCTTGGGGGTGTGCTCATTTACTTACCCTAGTTTCCTAGAGGGCTTCATACGTCTGGTGCAGCACCCACGCACAGATTGTTTGGGATTCTTTGAACATCATGAGAACTTCAGGGTGCAGATAGTCTCCTCATTGCCAGTGAGCTGGGATTTGCATGGCCATCCCAGAGCCTCCCATGAAGCTATATCTATAATGGTATTGGCACCTTCTGGTAGGGAGTATGCCAAGGACAGATACGACATGCTCTGCATCCTGGACGGAGTATTGTGACAAATCATGCCAAGTTGGTATGATCGATTGGCAGTAATTCCTTCTCATCATTATTATCAAGGAGCGACCGAGTAGTTGATGGGCATCCTCAACTACCATAAAGTACAACTAGATATAGCGAGAATATTCCATGTAGTGACAACAACACTATACGGCTACCCCTGTAATACGAGGCTATTGCAAGCCCTAGTCAAAAGGTTCAATAGGCGATGGAACACCTTTATCACCACAGAGGGTGAAACTACACTAGATTTATGGTCGTTCCACCGAATTTCAGACCTCCCTATTGCTGGCCGCTTATATGAAGAGATAGTATTGGATGATCTTCACCGAAGCAGAACCAATGGGGCAGGTCGATATGAAATCCAATTATCTTATCGGTTCCTACTGAAGACCTGGAGGGACTAGGCTCGAGTTGGAAAGGATAATCCGGCTCGTACATAGCGAGTGCCGCTGAAGGCGTGGATATGCCATTTTTATAATGGCCTCTTCTACTTTAATGAATGCTTTGCTTAAGAGTGGGTTCCTTTAGATCACTATGAGTAGCTGGAAATTACTATTAGGCGTCATCCTCGGCACTTGTATGCCCCACAAGAGGGATGGAATCCCTAGGGACTCCCTGACATCACATACTTGAGGGCTTACCTAGCTTATTGGCTAGCCACCTTTGTAATGCCCCATGGGGAGGAGGGGTTATTGCAGGCAGAGTTGCTGTACCTAGCATGTCTTCTGGCTGGGGATGAGAGACTGGCCTTGGCTTCAACGGCCTTGGCTAACATATATCATTCCTTGGGGGGGTTGACCGGCCACTTGTGTCCAAGGGAGAAGAGTACGCAGCTGTCAGTACATTATTTGAGTGCCTAGGTAGGTCTATTATTTTCTAGCTTCACAGCCACTGTAGAGATAACAAATCTCGCTGCACCACTAATATTCAAGTTCGTCAATCAGGCTGAGTAGGATGTCAATAACCAGTTGTCAAGCACGTATCGCAACATGGTGTTTGTAATGACCCGGGTTTTTCAGATTTTGTATCCGTGGGTTTTAGAGCGATTCTGCGAGTCTCGGATGGACTTTTCTAATTTAAATAGAATTTTTTGAATATCAGATCTTCGGATCCCCAAATAGGAGATAATAAATTATTTTTGGGCTCCATGGCATAGCAGGTGAGTTATGTATTTTTTGAGGATCACGAGATTAATTTTTGGTATTTTTTAAAAAATTTCACCCAAAATTAAATCCTATAAATAACCCTTAACCCCCTCCCCCTTCTCATTTTCTCAAACCCTCCCTCTCTCCTCCGCTTCTTCCCCTCTCTCACTCTCCCACCTCCGATGGCCAACGGTGGGCGTGGAGGGCTGAGGAGGCGAGGCGACAGCGGCGACGGGTGGCGAGGACAAGGAAGAGATCGAGGGCGGCAGGCGCGGATGGTTCATGAAGGAAACGAGGAACGGCCGCGGGGTTTTCGCTATTTTCAGCGTGGATCAGTGTTCCCTTCATGTGGAATCTTTATGAGAGGTAGGGGGATGGATCCCGAACCCTTGTGCATTGATTTCCTGCGATTTCATATCGATTCGAGCGAGTTAGAGTGGGTTTCCTTCTTGCCGGGGAAAACACATGTTTTGGGGTGAGTGACATTTTCCGTTGATTCAGGCGGTGTTTCTTAGCCAATCTCGTGGCATTGGTAGAGTGGATGTTGGGAAATGTTTCCCCCTTCCTTTTCCCACGTTCTCCTACGGTTTCCAACCGTGGTGAGGCCGAGAGCGGGTTTCATTCATGTTTCGAGAAGGTTTAGGCATGATTTTAGGGTGAGACCGATTTTGTCGATTCAAGTGATTTTTGGGGTTTAAATGGGTCCTCCCAGTAGGTAGGAGGTCGGGGAAGGGTTTTCCCATGTTTTCCCCCTCGTGCGGAGCGAGTGGGCCATGGATCGGGACCCCACGGCAGGGCTCCCGCGGTTGGATAATCGGAATCGGTCGACCGGTGGCCTGGATCGGTCGACCGTTCTGGCCCAAACTGATCAAGCCAGTTCTGGGAATTTTAGTTGACTGACCAGGTAGGTTTGATCGACCGAACCCCCCTGTTGGTCGACAGACCAGAATGGCCGGTCGACTTGTTCCTGGCTTTGGCCAACCGACCGCCCAGGTAGGTAGACCGACCTAGGTCCTTTTGGCCAGTTTGACCCCTGTAATTCTATTTTCACCCCCGGAACACCCAAATTAATATTATAATCATTAAATCCATTAATAATTGGGCCGTCTTGGCCTCGTTTGGGCAACGGTCGCCCCAAGATTTGGTTCACCATAGGCGAAGCCTTATAGTTCTTGCGGAGGGTTTACCCTCATGGTTGGGTGTTTTCACATGAGTTACTTGAGGTTAGTGTTTCTAGGTTCTTAGCCGGCCTTGTGTGTCGACTCGAGGGACGTGCAAGTGCTAGTAGCTCGAGCCAGTTTTAGCTAGTTTATGTACGATCTTGTGCCATGGCTTGAGGCCGTATTCTACTCTGATTTTGTGTACGTGCGTGGGCACTTCGATGTTTTCCATGAGACTACATGTTTACTATTTTACTGTTGTACTGCCCTGGGGGCATTTCATGGACGGACCCGGCGAGGACATCAAGTGTGCGCAATGCTCGTACAATAGAGGCGAGGATAGCCTAGAGCGTAAAGTGCCTTGGTTAGGACAAGTGTACATCACTGATGGACGGAGGGGTGCGTACCCCGCGTCAGGTTGCAGGACACGGTCGTGTTGTTAGGCACAGAGGCACGAATCCTATCCAGTCCCAGTGTGAAGTGTGTGTGTGTGTCTCCACCCCAGTCGAGGATAGGGTGTGGGTCGCCTGCGTGAGACGTGAGAGATGACTGGCTGAGGTAGAGATACTGACAGCGTTGTCGCGGCCCTCCCGGTAGTTGAGGCAGAGCTTACACGACGGTGAGATTGTGGCTCCCCTCTTGGTTCTTGACCGAGGTTTCTCCGGCTTTGAGGTCATAGTCCTCCGGAGAGAGGAGGTTGTGCCTTTGACCACGTAGTCTAGGCTGTGGCTCCCGTCAGCCAGGATGGGCCTTCACGATAGAGGTGTCGTGGATCTTTCCCGGTAGCGTAGCCATGGTTTGCTGTTGGTTTGGCAGTTCCAACCGTGAGGTCCAGGTTTTCCCGCTGAGATTAGGAGTAGCTTAGAGATCCGTGCTTCCTCTGATTGCTACCGTTACTACTCTTGCTACTACGGATACTATTGTTGTTATTGTTATTGTTGTCTTTCTTGTTGCTACTACTTCTGTTATTGTTCTCGTTGTTTACTATTGTTGTTGCGGTGGGGATCCACTGGACTACTACTAGGCCAATGATATGAGACTCACCCCTTGTTTTTCAGATGTAGCATTTCTACTTGGAGTCAGGTTAGCCAGTGCAGCATCCGGAGGGTTAGTGGCTAGTGTGCTTGAGCTGGGGTATGTCCCAAGGTTGTGTACTTTTCCTTTCTTTTAGGCTGTACTTTTTGGACAATGTACTCTAGACTATAAACTGTTTAATTTGTATCAAATGTAATTGAATGTTCTGCACTTTAAATTATGTATTCTTTTTAGATTCCAATGCATCTCCACAGTGTCATCTTAGCCCTTCCGAGCTATGGCTTGTGGGTAGCGGGCCAGGATTCAGGTTGTATTGGTTCCTTTCTAGTGCACGGATCCTGGGTCGTGACAGTGTTCCTTCCTTTGGGCAATGACGTAAGATTGCCTTTCGACTGTTGTTTTTTGCAGCATCGTCCCCATGTAGTGCAAGAGGGGAATCGATTGACTTATCGACTCCTTCACCAAGCTGATGCGAGAGCCGTCGTTCTCATTGACTGGGTACTAAGTACTTGGGCAAGCGTATTAGTATTGCATTGGTGGAGCACCGTGATACTGGAGACTTAATACCTGCATCGGTTTGGGTGCAACTTCGGCTATGATCAGTGGATCCTACCGAGCATGGAGTTCCCCTTGCCCAACTGCTTATACAGACATCGGGATGCTTATTTAATGGCACCTTCCTGGTACCATTTTTTGTATCGTGATGATAATGGTGAGTGGATGATGCATGTGCAAGATCACTCAGGGACATTCGATGTACACTTTGCCTGATGGTGGTTTGAACACAGCAACATGTTCTGGCAAGGTGTGAAGGCTATCAGGAAGGCGAAAGAATCTTGCCTTTTGAGAGAAGATCTACCACCGCTGCACATCAGCCCGGATTTTCTCCAGGCCCGTTTTGTTCGCTTCTGCTGTGACATTGAGTGGATAACTTATGCTTGGCAACATGAGGGGTGACCGCAATGAACCAAACATGCTATATATACAGGGGTGCTCAAACCCCTGAGGCGTGTTGTTGGCGAGCCTGGGCAGGTATCCTCCTCTAGCCAGAGAGCTCCCTCCAGGTCCTGACCCTACTCATGGTGGGACCATTTCTTGGCCGACTATGAGATCTAACGCAACAAGAGGTGGAGGACGAAACCTCTGCCCACCGGGTTAGTTGCCGAGGACACGATCTCAAGCTGGAGAAAGCACATTATCAATGTTGTGGGTTGTGCTAGACTGCTGGAGCTAATTCCTGAACTGCAGGTGATTGAGACCCCAGGGGAAATTCGGGAGCTGATGCGAAAGGTAGCATGGGCCCTTGGTATGAGGATGGAGTAGCTAATGACACGTTGGAAGATCCCCTTTGGGGCTAACGGTAAGACCGAAGACCTCTTCACATGTCCAAGCTTTGCTTCTTTATGTCCCTTTCCATAGACGGAATCTTAGCACATCATTGTATTACATCTTCCCCTCTTTTTGGTTGAGCAGAATATGTGGTTCCGGAGGCAACACTGACCAGTGATACCACTGCTGGAGAAGTTGCAGGGGACATTGGACCTCCCGCAAAGAGGGTGCGGAGGAGGACTAGCGGTGATAGCGACCCCTCTGCCCCCCCTTCTTGGGTTGAAGAAAGTTCTTCCGGGGAGCCCAGTGGCTCAAGTAAGTTATTGACTTAAATGAATTATCTACTCAACATCAAGCCCTTCTTTCATCCTCTAATCGTGACCTCCTGCTCTTTTCTAGGAGCGGGCATTGATATATAATTCTCCCCTACTGTTGCAGAAGTGTCTTCTCGGGTTGAGGAGGAAACTGTAGCTCCCAACTTGGAGGAGCTGCTCAATTTGTTGGAAGAGATAACCCTAGTAATGGGTACGGCTTCGGGTAGCCATGTAGGGGAGGCGTTGATGAGCCGCCCTCCAGGTAGGATTACAACCCTTAAATTTGTGGAGGGTAGTCAGTATGACCTCACCCTTATTCACTAGCTCTAACAGGTGTAATTCGTTCTCCTTCCCCAATGGTAACTGCTGGCGGCTCACCGAGCTGCAACAGCCCGTCAGAGAGCGGGGAAATAGGGAGATGCACAGGTACTGGCCTTGTTTAGACCATTTCATCATGCTCCTTTCTTCTATAAATTAAGGCATGACGTGCATGTCTTATCATGAAAGTTAATGTTGGCTGATTTCAGCTACCACAGGAGGAGGTACAGAGGCAATGGCGGGAGTAGCCAAGGAGGCTACCATATGCTCTGATGTCCGTTTGGCTGAAGTTGTTATGCCGCCTGTGATTGTGGAAGCTATTATGCAGCCCACGACTGTGGAGGTACCCCAACCAGAGGTTGATGCCCGCAGCGAGGAAATGTCGGCAAAGTCTAGGGAGACAGCAGCCGCAGGCACAAGTGTAGCCATTGAGGAAGAAGAAGTCTGGGAAATGGGAAGAGAGGTCCCTATGATGCTGGCCTCCCTGGTGCCCCACGTACTTGCCTGCATGGTCAACGTTCAGGAGGGTGATAGCTTGGGTAATACAGCACTTGCCCTGACTGATCAATCATCCTCCCTTGGATAACACTGGCTGACTTATATTTGTAGATATGTTCTTTCCCCTCCCTAGATCAAAATATGAAATGGATGTTAAAAGGGGGAAAAGGGTGAATGTGTGCGTGAGTGACTAGCATGGAAAGATAAACGATGCGACAACCAATCACTCCCAAGCCTGAACAGATCGTGATCGCCACCAAGGTATTAAGTGCAGGGAAAGCACTACGTACCTTGGAAATGGAGAAAAGGATGAAGACACTCGCCCAAGGGTACATCGTTGGGACAAGATGAACACGGTCCCCTGGAGACCACTGAAGGATGTAGACAGCTGAACGATAGGCCGTGTCTTACGCTGAAGAGGAACGCGGGTAGAAGACCTGGCTGGCGCTTCAAACGGTCTGTAACAGGCCGCTAGTAGGATTTGGACGGTTAGTGGAAGACCGCATACCCTTGCAGACGGACAAAGATAGACCGCGCAGAACTTCCAGATCCCAAACTGTAGACCTTATTCCTCCACCCCTTCTTGCTGGCCAGAGAGGGTGGGCCTCGTGCTTGGATTCCTACTGACCTGCAAAACACAGCAAATGACCAGAAAACACAACCCAAATTAGTTTTATGAGGTGTAATATCTATGAGAATGAATGGAAAACTAAACACATAAATGAAATGGGGGATACCTGGGGCTTGGGTTTTTAAACCCCTATGGGCGTGAAAAATAGTAGGAAGGGTAAAAGAATGTGAAATGCCAATGAAAAACATGGTGGAAAAAATGACCATGCAATGATGACTAAACGGTGTAAATGCCTAGACCAAAACACTAAACAATGACTAGTCCCTAAACCGAAGGCTTATTGGGACGTAGAAAGTCTTCCTCCCTGGCTGAGACCCGCTCAAGAACTTGTCAACACTTCGATGCAAACGCTGGATCTCCCCCCTCCCCCCCCCCCCGCGATCTTAGACTAACGGGGCTATTTATAGACCCTTGAAAGTCCACTCGAAATTAGGGATTTTCCAGCAAGAATTAGGCCAAAATTCTTTAAGAGAAATCGTAGAAAAAACTCCCAGCTTTCACTAGGATCAAACGGCATCGCATTTGGTTAAGAACTCACGGAGAAATTCGAGGACGAAGCAGCTAACTTAACCACGGATGGAAAGAGAAAAGCCAACCAGCCCAAGGACCGTCCAACTTAAAGAAACGGCATAATGCGAGACCGTTTATTAGGTTGTCGGTGGAAAATTAGAAAATAGCCAATTAATCCAAAGGCAAAACAAACGGTCCTACTATAGACCGCCGATCCTGCTAAACGGTCTATCGCTAGATCACTTTTAAGCTGGACGGTGGAAAATAATAAAATGGGATAAATAAACTTATTTACCCCAAAGACCAAGTGAAATCAAAGCCCATTAAGCCCAAACCTGAGAAATTCGAGAGCAAGCCCAGCCAGGGAGAAAAATACCCAAAAAATAAGCCCAAAGCCATGCCTGAAAATAGCCCAATAAGTAATGTACAACTCGAGACATTAAAAATAAGGGTAAGAAAAATGACTCAACTCAAAGGTAAAAAATGGGTGTCAACAGATGCCCCTCCTTAACGTCCTCTTTGTAGGGGAGTGAGTGGAGGTGAAGCGAAAGCGAAAATGGAACATGGAGATGAAGCGAAAATGAAGCGGAGCGGACTAAAAAGCGGGCGTTAAGGTAAACGACACTCATTTCCTCGCCAACGAGCGATAGGAATCTTCCAAAAAACTCCGAACCAAACAGGAGGAATGATCAAACCAAGATGACACCAGTCTGGAGAAACTAACTAAACGAACGAAAGAAGAAACGAGCAACCTCATCAGGGGACACAATCCACAACTAATGAGGGAACCGGAATAAACCGTAAAGGTAAAGAAACATACTAAAACCTCCAGACGGGGACCCTTAGTCAATCAACCCAAGTGAACAGACCAGATAAAACCTTCCAACTCTGTGTGGAAAAGTTTTTCTTACTTCAAACCATGATCGCACAATCATTCATTACAAACGGGACACTTTCAGACAGACCATGGGTCATGAATGCTCAAAAGATGCGTATAATGCATGCTGGGTTAAAATAAAAAGAAATCATTAAAATGAATGTAAAGAAAGTCATAAAATAGAGAATAGTCGAGAATAATATTGCTAGACCGGAATAATCAGGGTCAGGATACTACCCGCAACCACGACGTGTAAGATAGAATCGTCATCCCCCCAATTCTTCCCAACCTAACGGCCTATCCATCGATTAAACGCGTGAACCTAGATCATCATTATTTTTGTTGTAGGGGAACATCAGATCCTGGAACACGTGAATGACAAACCGGTTCTTAAGATAATATATAATATAGATACCATATAGTAATGCATTAAGGGACACAGGGTACGGGAATCTTACCCAACTTACCTGACCTGGATAATGGAAGCGGATTATTGCTACAATCAATCACATATATCATGAAGCAAGGTTATTCAAGATAAAAGATTTATCAATTAAGCACATAATGCAGCAAAAAATAAGACTCAAAAGCTCATTCCTCACTTCAGCACATACATGGTCTACTCCAGACCACCACGAGTAAGCAAACGGTCCAATTGAGACCGTATAAGCAAACAGGGCTTTGAATTTCAAACGTGCTTAAAACGGCCTAGAGACAGACCGCCAAATAGATAAATGGTGGTGGGGAGACCGTTCAAAGGTAGATGGGTCGTCCCTCACAAACGGTCTGATCCTGACCGTCTTTCCTTTAAACGGTCCATCGATAGACCTTATAGTGATCGTCGGTTTCAAAAAAAAAATAAATCAACACCCCATCATCTTTCCCCTCACCGTAACCGACGGAGAAGGGAGAGAAACCCCCCCCCCCCACCGAACAGAACTCTCCCCATCCTCCCGTCTCACTCTCCATTCCTCTTCCCCCCTGTCCCAGTTTCTCCCCAGCCCTCGCATACTCTGTATGTGTTTTAAGAAACAAGCCCTGCACCATCGGATGGCCGGAGAGGACGTCACCGCACCGCCGCCAATGACCCCTGTGGTGGAGATGGCGCCACTGCCGGAGGCGGCCATAGAAGCTCCCCCACCGCCCGTGACAGAGGCTGAAGGAGCCATGGTGGCTGTCGGAGCGGCTGAGGAAGGAGAAGCACCGCCGGAAGTGACGGAGCCGGCGGCGGAGAAGCCAGCAAGGACCTCCAAGGTAGGTCCCAAAACCCATCCTATTTCAATTTTTAATGTGTGCATCTAGCCCTAGGTGAAAAAGGAGGGGCATACGACCCCTTTAGGAGGATTGTAAGGCCCTTAAGGCCATTACCAATGGTGGAGGAGAGGTTGGATGCCGTTGGGCACGGCGAGTAGAAAAACGATCGTAACAGGGACCGTCTAGGAGATACACGGCCCATATAGGACCGTCTCACGCATAGAACGGCCGAAACCAAACCGCCCCAAAGGCTAAACGGTCCTTGGGCAACCGCTTTATAGGATATGAACCGGTGGGGTAAAAGCGGTCTAAAGTAGACAGTTCAGGGAACTAGACGGTCCACCTGCGACCGTCAATAGCTGAACTAGGGTGAACAGAACGTTCTCCAACAAATCGTCGAGTAGGCCAAATGGTCAAAGGTTGACCATGTAGATCCAGATCAGGTGAGAGGGCCTAAGGGGGTGAAAGCGGTCTAAGATAGACCGTTTAAGGGCCCAGACGATCCCCTTGGGACCATTTAGAGATTGAAGCATGAAGAACGAAATGGTCTCCCACAGACCATTCATTAGGCCAAACGGTCAAAGGATGACTGTGTGGGTTAAGATCAACATAAGGGTTTATGGGGAATGAAAAACGATCTAGTGGGGACCGTTGGGTATTCAAACGGTTGATTAATGACCGTTGAAGGGATTCAAAATGGTCCTGAAGGGACCGCTAGCTTGACAGAATGCATTTTTTTCTTTCTTTATGCATGATTTATTATGACATGTATAACTAATGCAAATTGTTTAAATGCATGTAGGGAAAGCGAAGGACCCGGATCTCATGGCTCCAGGTCTGGGTAGTGTACCTCGCACTGTTGGACTTCCAGCGGGAGCGCCTGGCGTCCATGGGGTTCAGCGAGTTCCTCCCCGTAGAGGTCACGAGGCTTGACACCACACTCCTCTACGCCCTACACGACCGGTGGGACCCAGTGAGCCGCACGTCCCTCTTCCCATGGGGCCACATGGTCCCGACGTTGGAGGACGTCGCACGCATCACCGGCCTATGCGTGCACGGGTTGTCGGTCAACGGGAGGAAGCTGGTGGATTACCGGGAGTTGGCCCAGAGATTGATGGGCCTGGAGCTACTGCGGCCGGAGCGTCAGTCAATGACGCTACCGAGAGCGAGGCTGCAGAAGAGCCTTGGTCTGAGGGGAGCCGGGATCGCCACTGGAGAGCTACTGGAGCAGCATCTTGAGAGACTGACAGAGCGAGTGCGGAGGCAGGTAGCGGCCGCGTCGGGACCAGAGGCAGACGTGGTCCTGAAGAAGGTTCCTGATGTTGTTCTTTGGGAGGCTCCTCTTCGCCAATCGGGCAGACGTGGTGAGCTACTGGCTACTTCCCATGCTGGAGGACATTGACCGAGTCGGGGAGTACGCTTGGGGGGCAGTAGTCCTTGCCTTCTTGTTCGACACCTTGAGCTCCACCAGCCGGCGCACGATGCTAGGCGGCTTCTCCCCACTGCTGTAGGTATGACTCAAATCCCTAAAATGATTATACAACTGCTATAAATTCTATTAAATGCTATTTGCTGAATCTTTGATGTAATGCAATGCAGGTGTGGGCGTATGTGCACCTCCCCGGGCTGGGGAGAGGAGAGGAGACTTACCCCGACCGACCGCCCATCGCGAGATGGTGGACAGCACCTCGGGACGTGGGATCCCTGCTGTTGACACCCGTTTTATACCCAATAAGTCGGGTCATCTCCTTATTTCATTCTATATGATGCTCCGAGTTGTTCACTCTTCATTGAGTCTCTTGATCAGTTGAGGCCTGTTTCTTGGGTCTTAATTCCTGGGTTAAGAATTGGCTTCTGGCGGCATTTCGTTGGCAACAGCTTAGCAACCCTTTATTGTTATTTTTGAAACTCAATGGTAATAACGGTCAGAACCAGGCGCGTTGTTTCATTATAACGCATGGGACCTGGACCGTTACTCTTTGAAGAGTCCTAAGGCTTAAGGCCTCGTTGTAGAGCTTATCCTTTTGATTCCACGTTGATAATAACGGTCTGTCGGGCAGCCGTTGTTTCATTCTGACGCCCTATGCCTTGGCCGTTGCTTCCTTGAAGAGTCCAACTTGTTGGGTCTTCTTCCCGTCGATCTTATCTTTTAGGGATAAGGTTGATAGTAACGGACGATCCTTGATGCGTTACTTCCAAGTGGCGGTCTGTCGTGCAGCCGTTACTTCCTTCAGAGAGTCCTGGCAGTTCAGGCCTTTTCTCTGCTACTCCGTGGTTGAGATAAGGGTTTGGATTGATGATATCTCTTTCAAATCTGATCCTCAGGACCTCCCGTTCGATTCTATGGACTCTTGGTGATATTATCTTCGAGGATTTGCTAGAGTTATCCCTTTATCTCGCTGAATTATCCTCTGCTCGACCTGAGAGTTTGAGGGTCTATAAATAGAGCCCTTGACTTCATGGCCCGGGGGAGGAAGATTTGGAATTCACGACGAAGTGCTGCCGAACTCAGGAGCCATCTTCATCCAAGAGGAACTGCTTCCCACGTCCATCCATCTCATAATCAAGGGAGTACTTTGGTTTTGGTCTTTCAAGTTCATCATTGCATGCTTGAGTTCTTCCCTGGTTTTTCCTCAATCAAAGCATTATCCCTCCTCTTTCTCCACGTTTTTCACTGTCCTCTAAGCATATAAACATCTTCCCAAACTTTTAAAACACCCAGAGGGGTTAAAAACCAAAAAACTCCCCGGTAATCCCCTCTCCTTTTGATGATGTTAAGTCCTTTGAGAATTGATGCTATGCTTGTGAAAAGGACTAATTGAGGTTATTGTGTTTGGTCTTTCTACATCTTTGGCAGGTTTACAGGTTCATTGACACGAGGCCCAGGTCTTCTAGCCGGCTGGAAGAGTTGGAGTTAAAAGAATTCAAGCTTTGTTACTGCAGGTTATCTGACGGCCTTGTGCAGGCGCGTCACTCTCTTCCGGCGGTCTATCGTGTGGCCGTCACTTCCAAGCGACGCACGGGGTTCTGGCCGTTACTTCTAAGTTAATCTGCAGGCTTTCTCTGGTTTTCTCTCCCGTGGGCGGGTGTTTCATCCACCTATTTCCAAGGTATATTCAGGTTTTTTGACTTGTTTTTACTTTGGTGGCGATCACATCTTTCCTTGGTATTGGGCATTAGCTGTCTTCTTCATCATATCTTTCTATTTTCCTTGCTTGTTCCACCTTCACGGTGTGTTTTTATTTATTCCTTGCTCCACGCTCCGGCGTGTGTTTTCCTTTTCCTTAGCGTAGTTTGATTGAGATAGCATGCCCATGCTAGAGCTAGCTATGATTGCCTAGGTTCATGATCACATGTTCATAGGTTTGAGTAGATCTTTGATTGTTTGTTTGTTATCTTACCATACCACTCCCCAAACCTCAAAAGAAAGATAGAAGATAGACAAATAAATATCAACAGATAATTTTTTGGCGATCACGGTGGGACAACTTGTGCCAATCGTGCTTTTGATTCTTGTTTAAACCTGCCATCATCTGCTTGTTGAGTTGCCTTTGGTTTCCCCTTTGATTACTGCTCATTCTGGTTTTCTGAGTTCTCTGACGGCCAGGTGTCCCCGCGTCACAGTCCTCTGACGCAGGGGCATTAGACCGCCGCTTTGGTTCTGCTGTGTGAGCTTCCACGGGCTTTCCGGTTACTTCTGTCTGGTTTTGGTTCCCTGGCTCATCCGACGGCCTCATCCCCCTGCGTTATATATTATCTGGCGGTCCGGCCTTTGACCGTTATTGTGCTCTGACGCAGGGTCCTTCGACCGTTATTCTCCTGGCAGGTACACATCCGAGGTGCATTTATTTCCGCAGTTTTTGCTGTGATTTATTGCTTGGGTGATACTTGACCTCCTTCTTGCTTTGCTCATATCTCCATATCATTGTGTGCACCATTGATTGTTAGATTCTAGGCTAGACTGTGCATGCACTCCGGTGCACATAGGGTCATTCATCTTTTCATACATTAGATTGCATTTTCCTACCTTGTTGTGAGGACCTCTCGTCTCCATATTCCTTGGGGCCGACTAGGAAATCACAGCAGGGACCTCCGTAAGTCCCCACGAGCCGTGGATTCCCACACGGACGCCGGGCTGGTTGTACCTTTCCCACCCCGTGTCTAGGGTTGCATAAGTGAAGGAGTGGTTACACTTAGAGTCAAACCAAGTCCCATATCCATCTCCTACTAGGAACCCATTGTTGAGAGCACATATCAATCAATTCACTAAAGTTCCAAAGGAGAAATCATAAGAACCTTGTTGCATCATCTTAAACAACTTGGTTGATCTTTGAGTGTCTTCATCTTCTATCACTCACATCTTGTTAGAATCACCTAAGTTTGGTTGCTTATTGAGTGCTTTTTGTGTTGGTTGTTTTCGCATTTCCAAGGTTTTCCGTTGCATGTGGAGTTGTTTTCGTCCGTCTGAATCATCTTCTCGAGTCAGTTCCTTCTTCACGTTCTATTCTAATCCCCTCTTCGAGTCCACCATGGCATCCTTCAATCCTCCTTGCTCCCAAGAGGACTCTCTTCCTCAAGGGCTCCTTGAAAACCCCCCTTGGGTTATTACATTTTCCTCTGGAGAGGGGACTGCCCCTCTCCCATCCTCCACCTCTATGGAAGGTAGTCAAGGTACCCCTTCTCTCTCTACTCCTTCCGCGGGCTCCGCTCTTCATATGATGGCCCAATTGGATCCGACCCAACTCCAAGTTTTATATCAAGCTATGCAAGGGTCCAATACTTCTCCCTCGGCCACTATCCAAGGTCAATCTAATCCTTCCATTATTGGGCCGTCCTTTCAGCCCACTCCAATTGATCTCACTCCGGTCCAACCCCAAACCATCACTTTTGCTGGCATGGAGATGGGCCAGTCTTCTAATTCAGCCCATCAATCTTTCGATAAAGGGAAGACACCCATCCCTTCCTTTGTCCAGTTGGATCATCACAACTCTGGTTCGGTAGTTCCGCAGCTCCTTATGAACCCTTCTGATTTCTTACGCCCTCAGCAAGGAGTGGCCCAAAATCATTCTAATCCGGGTCTATCTCAGGCCCAACATCCTTCTTACGGGCCGCCTATTTCCACTGTCTATCCTTCAACTTCTTCTTACGGGCTCCCGCCTGTTGCTACAGCTATTCCATCTGCCCCTCAAATACAATCAGCATCCTTCGCTACCCCTGCTCCTTCCCGAGAGCAGGACTTGCTTGACAAGTGGGCCACCATGCAGCAACAACTCGATTTCTCCAGAAAATGGTTGGCCCACAATCCTTGGCCGATATTCCTATTCCGAGCTTCCAGAACATCCGGTTCCCTCTGCAATCAGAGCTCCCCAACTATCGCAAGTACGATGGGAACAACAATCCATTCATCCATGTGAGGGATTTTCTTTACGAATCGGCGCAGTTCCAATATGATGACTGCCTCATGGCGTACTTATTCCACCGATCTTTGGACAGTGTTGCTCTGGAATGGTTCTATTCTCTACCATTGGAAGAGGCCGAGAGTTTCAAGGTAGTAAAAGATAAATTCATCCAGCGGTTCCAAGACAGGGTCGGCCCTGAATATTCATTTACAGATCTAGTGGCCGAGAAGATGAAGTCGGATGAAGAGTTCGCCACCTATGCAGACAGGTGGAGACAAATGGCCGCCAGAGTACCGGGCCACATTCCGGAGGAAGAGAAGGTCAAACTGCTGATTTCCAATGCCACCCCGACCTTCCGCAACATCCTGGCAATGAATGACATAGCCAACATGCATCAACTCTATAGCCGGGCGCGCTTCATCCAGACTCAATTCAAGGACTCCACTATCCATTCCCTCTTCGAAAACTAAAAACCCAAGTACCACAAGAAACCACAAGGGCCGGTTACTGAGGGAGTCCAAACAAATGAGCAAGTGCAAGCCGTTGCTTTTCCATATCAAGCCGCACCTTTCCGCTACAACCAAAACCCCCGCAATTCACAAAACGGCGCTCCATAAAACTTCCAAGCCACTCCACAAAACCCTCCCCCCGCCTTCACCATTCCACAAAACACCTTCGCCACACCACAACAACCATCACCACCACCACAATACCATAACGTCTCTCCACCCAACGGCTACAACAACAACAATCCAAATAGCAAGCGCCCGGCTCCCAGGAGAGCCCAGTATCCTCCGTTGCCAGAGATGCTTACAGATATCTTCTCAGCTCTCATGTCAGTAAATGCAATCTAACTTCCTCTGGAATGGCCTGTTTGGAACCCGGTAGTCGATCAGACTAAGTATTGTATGTTCCACCGGCAGTCAGGCCATACCATAGAAGGATGTTTTCAGTTCCGAGATCTTGTGTATGACCTACATGAGGGGCAGAGAATCGACTAGGCCGAAATGAATAGGGCCATTGTTGAGATTAAAGAAAAGAGAAGGCAGCCGCAGGGGCAGCAAGTGCAGCAGCATCAAGCACCGCAGCCGCAGCAGCCACCACAACAGCAGCAACCACAGTAAGTACAAGACCTGGGCATCCATCAGAACCCGATGCCGAATCATCCACCCGTTCCTCAGTAGCAGCCGCCAGCACCAGCACAAGTAAACATGGTCCAGCCACCGGCCCCCAACGCCGGATGGTCTTTCGATGATGATGGCGCCACACCGCAGGTCATGGCCCTCCACCATAACCACCGCAATCCTCCCTTCATCATCCCTGCACAGCCGACGCCCTCTCAACTCATCCTCCCATTCACACCCGCTCCAGTAAATCCTCTTCCACTCTCCATTCTGTCATACCCTCCATCACCCACTCCCATCGCCGTCATCACACCACCATCCAATCCCTCACCCATTCTTACACATCTGCTAGCCTTCCCTCCACCCGCATCAACATTCATCACCACCATGCCTTCCGCCCATCCTTCTCCCACCATCCGCGCACCGCCCATTAACCTCACCAACCCTACGCTCCACCAAACCACCTCCCCCACACCACCTGTTCCATTCATCCATCCCGCAGGGCCCATCATACTATCTTCAGATGCCGCGGCAAACTGTGCTTTGAGGAGCGGGAAGATGTTCCATCGGAATTACACTACTACTTCTAATCCCCAATCCTCTCAGCCGGTGGCCGAGCAAGAAGAAACTGAACCTTTGCCGGGTACTCAATATGACTTGCTGCATCATCTGGATCGAGTACCCGCCAAAATATCTGTGCTGGAGCTGATCAAAAGGTCCACCCTTCATCAGGATGCACTGAGGGATTTCCTACAGAAGGTAATGGTTAGCGAAGACATGGCAGTTGATAGCCTACCAACGGCACTGGCAACTATCTCCAAAGGGCCGGCAATCACGTTCTCTGAAACCGAGCTTGCACCTCCGGGGGCTCGGCAAATGCCGCTCTGCATAACAATTACCCTGAACAAAGTCGACATTGAAGCAGCGCTGGTTGACACAGGGGCCTCAATTAATGTTTGCCCACTCAGCACCCTCCGAGCATGCAACATATCTGAAGAGTTACTACGGCCTACCCCCACCACTATAGCAGCATATGACAACTCAAGGCGAGCATGTCACGGGGTAGTCACCATTCAGGCAGAGCTCGGGCCCCTTACTATGGCCGTGGAATTCTATGTTCTTGATATCGACCCTATGTTCAAGGCTATCTTGGGTCGTCCCTGGATTAACACACTCGGCGCCGTGCCCTCCACCGCACATCAGTGCATAAAATTCCCCTTCCAAGGGAGGGTCGTCAAAGTTAAGAGCTTATCCACAGTACAGTCAGTAAAGGCTATTTCAGAGCAGGTTCTTCCCACACTTTGGCCAAGCAGCCGGCCCGTTCTGTCAGTATTGGATTTGAACTTTCCTTGGGCTTACACATCCCCTAAGCCCGTCGCTACTCCAGTTAATGTCAAAGTAAAGCCGCAGATTCGAGATTCAAAGGGGTGGAACATTATATTGAAACTGGGCTATCAACCGGGGAGAGGCCTCGGTGCGCAACTGCAAGGGATGACTAAGCCTATACCTAAGGGAAGAAAAATGGGTAGGAGAGGTCTCGGCTACAAGGAGACAGCATTATCTATGATAAGTGATTCTGGGCCGCTCACCTGGGATTATCGTCAGCATTTTGTCAAAGGGCCTCTCCAGCCTGGCACATTAGCTCCAAAGCCGGTTCAACAAGAAAGGAATACAGTTTGTCCAATTGCCAGTCCGCCTCCCTTGCCAAGAGGGTCAGATGATGACATGCTCGACTACAGTCAGGCCTTGCAGGGGCTCTTTATGAGGAAGAATGTCAGAAGAAGCAACAAGAAGTTCGGCTTATGCAGTGGAGGCCGAAGAAGCAGCTTATTGTTGATCTACAGAAGGAGGAGAGCTCTCCAGTTGTCTGTTCTTGGTCTCTCTCACGCTTCCAATCTATCTTTCAACGAAAGGAGTTCGTACCCCGCCTTCCTCCTGTCATGATAAATTCATCTTTCATTGATCCACCGGAGATTCTATTCATTCCTTGTGCTTGCAGGAAATGTCCACGCATTGATCTATCCACTCTGTTTACTCCTCCTCCTCCCAACGCTCAGCTCCACGAGATGTGGTTCTCTTCTTCTGATCCCTTCTTTGATTGCATCTTCCCCGAGCTGTTCCCTATGCAGCTCCCACCTCCTCCATCTTGCTGTGTAGTCTCCGCTGATCTCAAAAAAAAACGTCAAATTTGAAACGGAGATTTCAGTGGAAGATTACGCTATCCTGTCTCCATCCTCCTCCTCCCAAGGGCACGAGTCCCCTGCTCCTCCCCTTCCACTAGGTCTTCTGTCCCCTAGGTTAGGATTAGGGTCCGTCGAGTCTAGAGAGTAGAGTCCAGTTAGGTCTAGAGAAGTAGGGTCTTGTTCTGGGTCGTCCAACCCTTCCCATTCTGAACCGCGCTCGCTTGCCCATCCTTCCCGATCTGTTCCTGATAGGTTCTTGCAAGATCTAGCTCAGCGTTGTCATGCTCTCTTGAAGTGTCCGAAATTCGTCGCTACAGCAATCGTGATTGAGGATAAAGAGGGAATAGAAGGGGAATGGAGCGACGACAGATTAGGCGTCTATGAGGTCTTGGATGAGAAGGATCCAATAGATGAAGACAGCGATGTAGATAACACTGCCGACTTATATGCACAAGGACTAACGAGATTCGACCAGCCGTCAACGGCAGTGAATGAACCTACAAAGGAAATCAACTTGGGAACGGAAGAAGACCCAAGGCCCATCATTATTTCTGCTGATCTCCCTTCACAGGTAGAAGAAGATCTAATTAAGGTATTAAGGGAGTATAGTGATTCTTTCGCCTGGTCTTATGAGGACATGCCAGGTCTTGACCCCTCCTTAGTGGAACATCGACTCGTGCTTAAACCAGGGGCAACACCTGTGAAACAACGGTCAAGAAGATTTCACCCCCACATGGCCTTAAGGATCAAAGAAGAGGTCGACAAACTATATAAGGCCAGGTTCGTCAGAGTGGTTTTATATCCTCAGTGGGTGGCGAACATAGTCCCTGTTCTCAAGAAGGATGGAAAAGTGCGCATATGCATTGATTTCAGGGATCTAAACAAAGCATGTCCCAAAGATGATTTCCCGCTACCTCATATAGACGTCCTAGTGGATAACACTGCCGGGTATGAAGCTCTGTCATTTATGGATGGGTACTCGGGCTATAATCAGATCCATCTCGCTCCGGAAGACCAAGAGAAAACTTCCTTCACCACGCCCTGGGGCACGTATTGTTATGTAGTTATGCCATTTGGTTTGAAAAATGCAGGTGCCACCTATCAAAGGGCGATGATGGCCATTTTCCACGACATGATGTACATATACATGGAAGCTTACGTGGATGACATCTTAGTGAAGTCAAGAACAAAAGAAGAACACCCCTCTATCCTGGCTAAGGTGCTGCAGAGAGCCAGTGAGTACAAGCTTAAGATGAACCCGAAGAAGTGTGTATTCAGAGTCTCCTCAGGGAAGTTGTTAGGGTTATAGTGAGCAAACGGGGGATCCAGATTGATCCTAATAAAGCACAGGCCGTCATGGACATGCCTCCGCCAAAGAACATTACGGAACTTCGAGGATTGATTGGTAGATTGCAATTCATTAGAAGATTTATATCTCAGCATTCTCAGAGGTGTCGTCCATTTTATGAGTTGCTTAAGGCGGGTGTCAAGTTCGAATGGAATCAAGATTGTCAAAAGGCCTATGAGGACCTCAAAGAGTATCTGTCCAATCCCCCGGTTTTGCAACCTCCTGTCCCTGGGAAACCCCTAATCCTATACATCTCGGTTATTGAGGACTCCCTAGGGGCGGTCTTAGCACAAGTGGATGATGAAGGGAAAGAGCGGGCCGCGTACTACCTCTCTCGACTGTTTAATCCCGCTGAATCCAAGTACACCGCTATGGAGAAGACTTGTGCCGCCTTAGTGTGGGTAGCTCAGAAACTTAAACATTACTTTCTCACCCACCCAATTAGGTTGATCTCTAGAATGGACCCGATCCGTTATCTCTTAGAAAAACCCATCCTTTCTAGTAGGTTAGCTCGCTGGCAGAGCTTCCTCTCTCAGTTCGACATCACCTTTGTTGTTCAGAAGGCAGCCAAAGGATATGCCATTGCTGAACATCTTGCACATCTCTCTATTCCTCACACCGATTCTATTCAGGATGATTTCCCTGATGAGCACCTTTCTATCCTTTCTCATCATCCCTTTTGGTCTCTGCACTTCGATGGTGCACTCAACTCCCAGGCCAAGGGATCGGTGCTGTCTTGCTTACTCCAGAGGGAGTAACCATTCCCTTCGCTTATCAACTTCGATTTCCTGCTACCAACAACATCGCTGAGTATGAGGCTCTCCTAGCCGGCTTGAAGCACGCCTATCTCCTAGGCGCGCGCTATTTAAACATCATAGGAGATTCTCAGCTCGTCTACGGCAAGTTCTGTCCACTTAGCGTACTCGTGACCCCAAGCTCAAGCCTTATCAAGATTTGGTCACGCTCATTGCTAAGCGATTCCGTAAGCTGATCTATATCCATACTCCCCGTTCTCTGAACATTCTAGCTGATGCTTTGGCATCTCTTGCTTCTTCCTTATCTTTCCCTCTCAGTCGTAGTACTGAGACCATCGTTGTCCAGAGATTGGACGCACCTTCTCTTCAAGATCCTTGGTTCATCAACCTCAGGAAATCTATAGAGGCAAGAGCTGAGAAGGAAGATCTCAAGGAAGTTTCATTAACAGAGCTAGAGGAGAGTCTGGACGAGGAAGAATTGCCTTGGTATCATGAAATCGAGTTGTTTTGCAAAGAAGGGTCATTCCCAGAAGGGGCAAAGGCCGAGCAGCGTAAAGCAATAAGAAGAGCCGCCGCAAGGTACACTATCATTGCAGGAGAACTGTATAGGCGCGCTACTAATGGAATGCTCACGAGATGCTTGGATGATGTAGAAGCTTGGAAAGTGGCTGAAGCGGCCCATTCTAGTGAGTGTGGAGGTCATGTCAATGGCCAGGCTCTAGCGAAGAAGATCCTTAGGCAGGGCTACTATTGGCCCACTCTAGAGGAAGATTGCTCCCTCTATGTCCGGAGGTGTCTTAAATGCCAACTCCATGCTGATAAAATTCACTCTCCAGCTTCGTCTCTCCATCCTATGACTGCTCCTTGGCCATTCTCTATGTGGGCTTTTGACGTCGTCGGCCCGCTCGGGGATCCTAATTCTCAGATCAAGCAAAAATCCTTCATCCTCACCGCTACTGAGTACTTCACCAAATGGGCCGAAGCCGAGGCGTACGCAGAAATCAAAGCTACAACGGTGTGCCGCTTTATCATGAAGAATATCATCTCGCGGTTCGGAGTGCCAAGCAGCATCATCACCGACAACGGACCCCAGTTCGTCTCTCAAGAGCTTAAGGACCTATGTAAGAAGTTCAATATTGCACTACATCATTCATCTCCATATTACCCTCAAGGCAACGGTCAAGCCGAGGCCACTAATAAAACCCTTCTTAAAATCATCAAGAAAACATGCGAAGCACATAAACTTTCTGATTGGCCTGAAAGATTGGTGGAAGCTCTGTGGGCTTACCGCACCTCCGTCCGTACCCCTACGGGGCAAACTCCCTATTCCTTGACCTATGGGATGGAGGCGGTGCTCCCATATGAGATCTTAATCCCTTTCCTTAGAGTGCAGCTCGATAAGGAACTTAATCTCGATGAACGTCGGGAGGCGTTGCTGGTCCAGTTGGAACTCTTAGATGAGAAGAGGATGAATGCGGCCGATCACGTTTCTGTTTATCAAAATAGGGTTTCGCGTTATTTTCAAAAGAAGGTGATTGAACGTAAGTTTATGACGGGTGATATTGTTTTGAAACGTAAATTCATTCGGTCTGTAGGTCCTAGGTCTAAATTGCAACCTAACTGGGAAGGGCCGTTTGTAATAAAAGAAGCTTATCCTGGGAATGCTTATCGTTTAATAAATGCGGAAGGTGAGGAGCTCTCTCACCCGTGGAATGGGTTGTATCTTAAGCGTTTCTTTCCTTAGAGTTTAAACCACGTGCTTTCCTGGCAGTAAGATTTGCCTTCTTATCTTCAAAAGAAGAGGTCCCGAGCAAGGCAATCACACACCATACGGCATCCCTGGTCGGGCTCCTTGTTTAAAAGACACCGTTTCTCCTTGGCCATGCTTTAGGGGAAAGTCGAAGTCCCTATCCGCTTCATTCTTCGGCTGAATCCAGGGGCAAGGAGTGAATAAGGAGGCGACGACCAATCCAAACACCCTAACGAGAGGAGGTCTCAAACAGGGGCAAGTCCGTTATGACCTGACGCCACAAGCGAGAAAGGAAAAAAAAAGAAAAGGAGTGCTCTTTACGACAAAATTAAAAGTGTTATCTCAAAGGTCTACAGATTCTGAATTTCTGAAAAAAACTCCAAGGAGGAAAGAAATCTAGGCATGACAAGAGTGGCAGTACAGTTCCCCGCGGGACGTTATGAGCCCGGTCGCATGCATGCCTAGGGTGGACAAACGTTCGATGACGGACGCAAAAAAGGCCCCGGCACAACAGACCAAATCTCTGATAGGGTTGTGCGGTGAGAAAATCAAGTCCTAAAAACTCCCATATCTGGCCTAAGCTTACCCCCATGATCTTTTTTTCCTTTTAGGACTAAGATGAGTACCCTGGGTATGGCATTGGTAGAAACACCGTCATGATGATTAGGTCTTGGCCAGGGGTTGTCACACTATTGCACGCCAATCTCGGGACTCAATCTGAAACAAGGAAGGGTTCGCGTTGCTTGAGAGGCACCAGTTTTTCAAAATCCAAAAAACATCAAATATTTCAAAATCCAAAAACATCAAATATTTCAAAATCCAAAAACATCAAATATTTCAAAATCTAAAAACATCAAATATTTCAAAATCCAAAAACATCAAATATTTCAAAATCCAAAAAAACAACAAATATTTTCAAAAATCCAAAACAAAACAGATATCTCTAAAAAAATCCAAGAACATTAAATATTTCCCAAAACTCCCAAAAATACCATCATGTGCATAGCATGCATTGCATTTTCATTATGTTTTCGCCTATTTAATAAAGGCTCCACCCCTTGACCGAATATCAAGGAACGGTCATTATCTAACTTGCTTCAAGGCAGGGGGTTGAGTCCAAGAACAGATCTAACTTGATTCATGTTTAAAGTGTGTGTGCAGAATGCAGGGGCAAGATTTAAAGCAAAAAGTTCACAGCTATGCAGGTTCAAGGTATGTAACGTGCCAACATCGGACCGTTACAGTCACATAACGGCCCCTCTGCGACCGTTATTTTCATGCAGGCATGGGCCTTCTTTCTTTCACTAGTCATCACTATAACGGTCTGGAGAATACCGTTACTTTCTTATAACGGCCCAAGGCCTATCCGTCATATCCTTCAGAAACAGGGTTCTATTGTTACTCTCATTCTGACGGCCTGTCGTAGGACCGTTATTTCCGTGTGGCGGCCCATTGCATATCCGTTGCTATCTCCAGAGGCTCTGCCTGTCCACATCATTCCAGCCATTTAAACCACGAAACTCAAGCTCATTCAACTAAGACAATTTCATCTCATTCAAGCAAGCTTAATGAAATATAATTCATGATAAACCAAGCTCTGATGATCAAGTACACATAACATCTCTCATGAACAAGAAGAAAATCAAGATACATTCAATTTCTTATCCGCAAGAGGGCGGATTCTTCTCAACTCTTTCACATAATCTCGGCGTGCTTCGTCGTTCTCTTCAACTTTTGCTTGCCACGGGCGCACCTTGCTGATCTCCCACATGATCAGTGTGTTCCGGACTGCTCGTTCATCTTCCTCGGTCCCCATCTTCCTAGGTAGGAGGGAAGGGTAGTGTGATAGTGCAGAAATGCCGGTTCGAGGTAGTCCGATCTGAAGATGGCATCGGTGCGGGTTGTAGATCGCCATGGTAGTATTCCCCACTAGCTGGAGGTCCAGGCCTTGACGTCGAGGTATTTTGAGAAGAGTGCTTCGAAGGATTCTTGGTCGCATGATGAACTTGTCAATTGGCAAAGTGTTGAAAAAGAGGCGCCATTCATCCTGAGTTTTCTTATCCGCCGTCCTGCACTCCACCTGAGAAGAATATCCAAATGCCCATCCAATGAAGAAGAGAGGGTGGCTCCCGAAGATCCGGCTTGCAGAAGTTATGTCTTCCTTGGGAAAGAATTTGACTCTCACTCCTGTCCAGCACTCAAGGAGTATCATGGAACCAAACAAAGGACCTCCTATGCAAGCCGAGCTTAGTCCTTCATAGAGGTATGAGAGGACCGCTTGAGAAATAGACATTCCCCGCCACAGCCCGCTAATAATACCAAGATTTTGGATGTCTAAGAGGTGGTCGGTTGTGGTAAAAAGGAAGACCCCGCACAAGCAAACCGCCACCACCTTGGCTATTGCTTCATGTCTCTCCCACTTGTTTTTACAATGAGACACTATCCATTGTGCTAAGGGTATCAAGTGAATGTGGTGAGGGCTGATCATGGTTCTCACGTCCTTTGGATTATGAATGAAGTCGCTCAAGATCAAGGACGGGTCAATGGGATCTATTGTATAGCAAACCCGGTATTCATCCCCCACCTTAATCTTAGGAAGGGTTAGATAGGCTTCTACCTCTTCTAATAGGACGGTTGCTTCGAAGGAAGGGAAGATGAAGGTATGAGTTTGTGGATGCCATAACTCCACAAGTGCTGAAATACTTGGCCAATATAAGGATAGTTTCTGGAAATGTTTGCCTAAAACCAAGAGTGGTTGAAGGTGCCAAGCTTTAAGGATTGATGTAACTTCTATAGGGAGGGCCTTCACCATGGGAGCCACCCACTTCAGATTAGAGTAGCATCTTGGGCCAGGAAGAGGCTTGAAGAAAGAAGCAGAAGAAGAAGTCATAAAACGGATTGAAAGTGCAGAATTTTCTGAACTTGGATGTGTTGTTGAGGGACTTACCACCCTTTGAACATTGGAGCTTAAGTGCTTGGGAATTGATGTCAACCGCTGGAGCTCTCCGTGTTCTTTTCTGGCAGCTTTAGGCCCGGTGTAGACCTTCCCTTCCATGATCATCGCCTCCAAGCTCCTCTTCATCTTGATTTCTGCCCTTAGGAGAGGTTCTTCAACCCTAAAGCAGGGGTTTTCAGCAAAGCTACGATTTTGATTGAGTTTTCGAGTCTTAAAAGCTTGATTTTGGCTTTTGGAAGGATAGGATTCGGACTAGAAAGCTTTATCTTCAATCAGGATAAGTTCCAGTAAGGGATTAGATGGCTAAACCTCGGGTTTAAGTTCTCACGGCTCAATCCGTCTCGGAATACAACCCAGAATCTAACGGTCTATCGTAAGGCTGTTATTTCACTGCAACGCGCCAACCTTAGGCCGTCGCATTTTCATGTGGGTTTAGTTCCCCGATCATGTTCTGTGAAGATTAACGGTCTAAGGCCTCACCATCGTTTCTTATAATGCGCGAATCTTGAGCCGTTATATTCTCATCTACTCAGTCCTTTCTCTTCTAGGCTAAGCACTTCCTGACGGCCCTGGTTATGGCCGTTGCTTCACTCTGACGCGTCTCCCTCAGGCCGTCGCATTTTCTGCTAGTTTGTCCTGACAACCATCATTCTGCCACGATCAACGGTCTAGTCTTTGTCCGTTATTTTTCTTTGACGCACCTGCCGTTGGCCGTCGTTTCTCCTGAAGCCCTACTACCAGGATGGGCCCCTGTTATGAGTAACGGCCTTTCACCGGCGCGTCGTTTGATTATGACGGTCTGAGCCTAGACCGTTACTTTCTCTGCTGCTGAATTCTGGTTATTCCTTCTGCCCTTGCCTAGACCTGGCGGTCTCTCGCATTGTACACCTCATTCTCTCTGCATTTTTCACACACATACATTCCCACAAGTAACTCATGCACACATTCCTGCCCCTGACTCATTCATCCATTCATTCATTTCATCCGTCCCTGCACACTCAAACACACATCCATTCATTCACTAAATATACAGAAAACCCAAAAAAGATCTTATTCCATCTACCACAAGTTCTGTACAAAAGATAATAAAAAACATAAAAAATACATCATTCGGTCAGCTTATCCGCCGGACCACCCTCATCCTCTCCATCCTCGGGTCTCCTCGCGGGTGGCGGCGCTATAGAAGCACTCTCCTCCTGCTGTCCCCGCTCCGCCCTCTCATTCCTCCGTTGGGCGGAGGAGCTGACAAGAAAATCCCCTACCGAGCCGCTCGGGGCAGCACTCCTCCGTGCCCCATTCTGGGAGGCACTCCGCTCTGGTCCCCGGCCCATCATCCGGACCGTCCGCTCCAGCGTCCATAGCTCGATCTTCAGTGTGAAGATCTGACGCCGCGTCTCCCGTGCCTCGGTCCGGTAGCGATCCAGGTCCGCCGTCCCGATACGGAGCTGCTCCACCTCAGCCCGTACTCGCGCTAACTCTGTCCGTAGTTGCTCCATCTCTGCATCATCCCAGCGTCGCGGGGTCTCCGCTCTCAGCCGAGCCAGCTCTGCCCGTACAAGCTCTGTCTCCGCTCGGGCTCAATCGGTCTCAGCCCGGCTTCTCTCTACCTCTGCCCTCGCCTGACTGGCCTCGATCACTGCTGCTGCTAGCTCCCTCGCCTGTAGGTTGCATTTCATATCATAGCATTAATCATAAGGCATTTTTAGGCATAATCATAAGCATGAGCATTTTAGCATCTTACCTACTCCACGAGGGTGGCCTCCGCCTCCTCGGCCCGGGCAACTGCTCGAGCAAAATCGGCCTCCTGCTCAGCCCTGCCTCCCGCAGGCTGTGAGGAAGACGATGGGGCATCCGGTCCGGCTCGTTGGGCTCCCTCAGCCCGCTGCATTTTAGAAATCATGGTTAGAAGTCATGGTTAATCAGCATTTGCATCACGATATTCCATTAAGCATAATCATAAAGCATTTTAGGTCTCACCAGGATCTCCAGAGCGGTCCGGTACCCGTCCCACTGCTGGATGGTGGAATGGAGTAATCCCTCCAGCTCGGCTATCCGTCCCTCGGGATCTAGCTGCATTTTAGAAAACATAAGTTAATACATCCATCACATGGCATTTTTGCATATAGAATGGGCTTTTAGATTTAGAATTGCATACCGGTCGTCGGGTACCTCGGTACACCCGGTCGCCGTAGAGTCGAGCGAAGGCCTTCAGATAGGCCTCGTCGCTCTCGTCTCGCTCCTTCACCGCTCGGCCCCGTCTATTCCAGTCGTGGACGTACTTCGCCTTCCGGGCACACCAATCCACATTGCCACTGATGCCCCTTGCTGACTTGCCGGGGTGGTCATCACTGTGGCGTGGAAAGGTCACCTCGGGCTGGTGTAGTCCCCGAGTCCGTAGACTCAGCCTATAGTGCAGAGGCTCGATGATGTGGATGCAATGCAACCATATGTCTCGCCCCCGGTACGATAAAGCCGCCTCCACCCATGGCTGTCCCGTATAACCCTCATCGCGGTATGGGGTCCATCTCACCTGAAAGCATTTTTAGTCCATTCATCAGCATTAGCATATAAAAGCATTAAAGGCAAAAGCATTTAGAAGCATGTAGAAGCATATAGGAATCATTTTTTCAGCTCTGGACTTACCGACGTATGCGGGAAGGAGTCCAAGTCATCCTGGATCGTCCGGGTCAGTCTAATGATCGACCTTGTGTCCCTCGCCACCAACCATCGCCTCGCGATCGGTATGCGGCCGGGATGGAGTAATGCGCCTCTCCCGATGCCCGGGAGGTACATATAGCTCCAGATCTGCATTTAGAAATCAAGTCAGTCGCATGGCATTGCATAAATCATTGCATAAATCATGGCATAAATATTCATGGCATAATAGAAAACATATGAAGTGCATTTACCTGTAGGAAAGGCGAGAAGCCGCCCAGCATTGTCTGCCGGTCCGTGGTGCTGAGGGACTCGAACAAGAATGCAAGCAATGCCGCTCCCCAGGCGTATCTCCTGACTCTGCCCAAATCCTCTATCATCGGCAGCAGTCTGTAGCTGATGACATCTGCCCAAGTCGCGAAAAGGAGCTTCCCGAATAGCAGCATCAGGAAGCGTCTGAGCACTCTATCTCCCTCTGGTCCAGCCTCTGCCGCCACGCGAGGGCGCACCTGGTCTATCACTCTGCCCAGATGCTCCTCAGGTAGCTCTCCCAAGGCGATCGCCGCTCCTCTCAGTCCCAAGCTCTCCTGCAGCACTGATCTCGAAAGCTGAGAGGAGGACTGGCCCGGTCTAATCAAATCTAGCCCGAGCAGCTGTTGCGCCATCTCTCGGTAATCGCCGTATGTCCACCCTGTCACCGCGGCTCCGTGGACTCTCAATCCGGTAATCCTTGCTATGTCTTCTAGCGTGGGGATCATGTGGCCCCACGGGAAGATGAAAGCTCAGCTGATCGGGTCCCATCTCTCGTGCAAGGCATACAGTAGCGGCGTGTCCATCCGGATCACCTCGATGCTGAGCACCTCAGCGAATCCCATGCCGGCTAATCTCTCTCTCTGGTAGTCGGGCAATGCCTGGTACACTGCCCGGATCTGTAGCCAGGAGATCTGCGATCGTCTCTTCCCCTGCATTGCATGTTAGATCATTAATCAGTCCAACTTGCATCATATAATCATTGTATAAACATTCATACTTGAAAACAAAACAAAAAATTTGAAAATTGAAAACCCTAAAAAAACAGCTTAAGTCCCTGGCATAAGTGACGGCCCTGGGGTAGGGCGTCGTTTGACTCTGACGGACTCAGTATGGTGCGTCAGAAGAGTGACGGTCGCTGGCAGGACCGTCACATTGTCTGCATTTGGGAATTTTTTCCCTTGCATCCCCGTGGTCTCCCACTATGGCCAAATGGCCGACAATTGTTCCTAGGGGGTTTGTGGACCCATTTCTACCCTCAAAACCCACATGCATTCACATAAAAATTCAAAAACATTAAAAATTCAAGTTAGGGCGGGAGGACCTACCTCATGGTCCATGCCCCTTCTCCTCTTCTTGGCTGATTCTTTGGGCTCTTCTTCACCAAATGGGGCTTCCCCTTGGTCCTCCACGGCCGTGGGAGCTTCTTCTTCTTCTCTTGGCTCTCTTCTCCTCGGTTCTTCTTCCGTGGCCGGTGGGATCGCCTCCCGTTCGAGCCGGCGGTGGAACCGCTGTATTGCCTTCCTCTTTCCTCTCTCCCTCTTCTGTGGAGGCGGCTGGGAACCCTCGTCGCCGGCCATGGTGGTGGTGGGAGTTGGTGATCGCCGGAGGGTTTCTCGGTTGGAGTTTTTTGGGGTGTTGAATGTGGATTGAATGAAGGCCGTGACCGTTCGGTTTTCTTTTTTTTGAACGCTCAAGAAATGTGACGGTCTATCGACCGACCATCACATCCTTCTGACGCGTCGGTTTTCGACCGTTACATATGATTGGACTGTTTTATTGAAAAATGTGAACCGCCTGGTTTATGACGGACTAGGGGTGGTCCGTTACTTTATGTAACGCCCTTTCTTCAGACCTTTACAAACTTGCAAGTTTCTTGATGAATTAAATGGTCTATTGGATGTCAAAATGGTTCCATTTTCTTCCATGTTGTTCCTTATTGATGTTCCTTGCACGTACAATGGTTATGCCTTGGATTCATGATCATATTTATTGTTGGCTAACCTATCTTTTATGAAGGAATTATGAGTGAAGTCATGCTTTATCATCCGTCAGGTAGGTAAGTCAGGTATTGTATCTCGTTCCCTCACTCCCTTAATGCATTACTATATGTTACTTATGATATATTACCTCGAGAACCGGCTGGTCATTCATGTGTCCTGGGATTTGATGTTCCCCTAAAACAAAAATGATGATGATCTAAGTTCACATGTTTAATCGTTGGATAGGCCGTTAGATTGGAAAATTTGGGGACGATGGTTCTGTCTTGCACGCCGTGGTTGCAGATGGTGTCCTGACTCTGATTTTCTCTGATCTAGCAATATTATTCTCGAGTATTTTTCTATTTTATCTTTTTTTCACATTTGTTTTGAAGATTTTGTTTTCCTTTAGCCCAGCATGCATCATACGCATTCTTTGAGCATTTGTGAAGCTTCATTTGTTCAAGGTCTCGATGATGGTGAACAGCTGTGTTCTTGATTCTGAATAAGGAGAATCATTCCACTCTGAATTAGAAGGTTTTCTTCGATCTGCTCGCTTGATCTGGTTCGCTGAAGATTCCTGTCTGGAGTTTAGTCTATTTCCTTTTCCATTGCCTCCGGCGGCTAGCCGTGTTTTCTTTCCTTAGTTAATTAGTTCCTCCAGACTCGCATTCCTTTGGCTGGCTATTTCCTTGTGATCAATTCGAAGTTTTCCAGAAAATTCCTATCGCTTGTCGGTAAAGAACGGGTGTCGTTTACCTTAACGCCCTCTTTTTGATACACTCCGCTTCATTTTTCGCTTCATCTTTCATGTTCCACTTTGCTTTCGCTTCACCTCCGCTCGCTCCCCTGCAAAGAGGACGTTAAGGAGGGGCATCTGTTGACACCCGTTTTATACCCAATAAGTCGGGTCATCTCCTTATTTCATTCTATATGATGCTCCGAGTTGTTCACTCTTCATCGAGTCTCTTGATCAGTTGAGGCCTGTTTCTTGGGTCTTAATTCCTGGGTTAAGAATTGGCTTCTGGCGGCGTTTCGTTGGCAATAGCTTAGCAACCCTTTATTGTTATTTTTGAAACTCAATGGTAATAACGGTCCGAACCAGGCGCGTTGTTTCATTATAACGCATGGGACCTAGACCGTTACTCTTTGAAGAGTCCTAAGGCTTAAGGCCTCGTTGTAGAGCTTATCCTTTTGATTCCACATTGATAATAACGGTCTGTCGGGCAGCCATTGTTTCATTCTGACGCCCTATACCTTGGCCGTTGCTTCCTTGAAGAGTCCAACTTGTTGGGTCTTCTTCCCGTCGATCTTATCTTTTAGGGATAAGGTTGATAGTAACAGACGATCCTGGATGCGTTACTTCTAAGTGGCGGTCTGTCGTGCAGCCGTTACTTCCTTCAGAGAGTCCTGACAGTTCAGGCCTTTTCTCTGCTACTCCGTGGTCGAGATAAGGGTTTGGATTGATGATATCTCTTTCAAATCTGATCCTCAGGACCTCCCGTTCGATTCTATGGACTCTTGGTGATATTATCTTCGAGGATTTGCTAGGAGTTATCCCTTTATCTTGCTGAATTATCCTCTGCTCGACCTGAGAGTTTGAGGGTCTATAAATAGAGCCCTTGACTTCATGGCCTGGGGGCGGAAGATTTTGAAGTTCACGATGAAGTGCTGCCGAATTCAGAAGCCATCTTCATCCAAGAGGAACTGCTTCCCACGTCCATCCATCTCATAATCAAGGGAGTACTTTGGTTTTGGTCTTTCAAGTTCATCATTGCATGCTTGAGTTCTTCCCTGGTTTTCCTCAATCAAAGCATTATCCCTCCTCTTTCTCCACGTTTTTCACTGTCCTCTAAGCATATAAACATCTTCCCAAACTTTTAAAACACCCATAGGGGTTAAAAACCAAAACACTCCTCGGTAATCCCCTCTCCTTTTGATGATGTTAAGTCCTTTGAGAATTGATGCTATGCTTGTGAAAAGGACTAATTGAGGTTATTGTGTTTGGTCTTTCTACATCTTTGGCATGTTTACAGGTTCATTGACACGAGGCCCAGGTCTTCTAGCCGGCTGGAAGAGTTGTAGTTAAAAGAATTCAAGCTTTGTTACTGCAGGTTATCTGACGGCCTTGCGCAGGCGCGTCACTCTCTTGCGACGGTCTATCGTGTGGCCGTCACTTCCAAGCGACGCACGGGGCTCTGGCCGTTACTTCTACGTTAATCTGCAGGCTTTCTCTGGTTTTCTCTCCCGTGGGCGGGTGTTTCATCCACCTATTTCCAAGGTATATTCAGGTTTTTTGACTTGTTTTTACTTTGGTGGCGATCACATCTTTCCTTGGTATTGGGCATTAGTTATCTTCTTCATCATATCTTTCTATTTTCCTTGCTTGTTCCACCTTCACGGTGTGCTTTTATTTATTCCTTGCTCCACGCTCCGGCGTGTGTTTTCCTTTTCCTTAGCGTAGTTTGATTGAGATAGCATGCCCATGCTAGAGCTAGCTATGATTGCCTAGGTTCATGATCACATGTTCATAGGTTTGAGTAGATCTTTGATTGTTTGTTTGTTATCTTACCATACCACTCCCCAAACCTCAAAAGAAAGATAGAAGATAGACAAATAAATATCAACACCTGTGTCACCAGGTCCGGGCGATCCAGGACGACCTTGACGTGCTACCCTATGCTTTAGTAAGATCTTGAACTTAAGCTTTGTGTAAATGCAACTATATGCTTATATGCGGATGTAATTTGCCTATTTGACAGGTCCACTGGACGCCCTACCAGGGAGAGGGGCACGAGGGCCAGCCGTGGGTGGTGGCGGCCCTGGCGTACGCGGGGCGTGACATCTGGCTCCATTGCATGAACGTAGTGGAGCCCCTCTACTACCGGCTCGTGATGAGGACCATCGGGGTCCTGTGGACGCACTTTTTCCCAAAAGATCTTCCTTCTATTTGTTTATTTATTTATTGGTTTATTAAGTGCGTGGACGTGCCAGTCACAAAGTGACGATTTGTTCAGGTTCCGGAGAGCCCATGGTGCGCTCGATCTGACTCAGTCAAACGATTGTGTGGTTCGTGTCGGGACTGAGACCCGTTGTGCCATAAAGGTCACAACGTCATTTACATCCCCTCGGAGAGGGGAATACCCTTGATTAATTGCCAGAAATAAGGGCTTCACGGTTGAAAGAAATACTAATTAATGCAGGAAGAAAAAAAAGGTAGTCAGGCCACGTGGTGAGCTTTGGGGGGAGTGTATGAATACACGGGTTATGTCGGTCACTGGTGGACCATTCCATGTTTGGATAGAAGTTCACACGGAAAATGAGATGGTGACGGGGGACGAATCCGTATGAATGTCTGCCGAGGGACGACAATTTTAATACAGGGTGGAAAGTCAGATCCCGGTGAGGGAGGGGATCCTGATGAATTATCGGCCCGAGGTAAGGCCGGGCGGTCACCATGGCAAGAGAGAGAACTCCCGAGAGTGACTTTCGGCTTACAGGAGCATCATTAATATCCCCGGGTTCGGAATCCAGGAAGGAGAGACTGCTGCCATATTGTCGTATTCACGATGATTGTCGACGCTTGTTATTGTCATTTATTTATTGCCACTACCCTTTCTTTGTTATTATTTTCCCTTGTTGTTATCTTGGTTGAGACCACCCCTTTTGTCTCATTATTATTATCACTATTCATTGTTCCTTTTATCATATAGCCCCCTCCCCTTTTATTACGTACATATGGGTATTCGTTGGGGAGATGATGGAGACTAGGGTGTACCGCTGAGAGATGAATGATGTGTGCGGTCCAAAGGGTAAAGAAGGGTGTACCGCTGGGGAATTTAAGAGTGTGTCGTTGAAGATTGAAGATGGTCGTACCGCTGAAGGGTACAAGGTGGAGCGTACCGCTGAGGCACTGGGGGGGCATACGCTGGGAGAATGTGAGCGTACTGCTGGGGGACTGGGAGTGTACCGCTGGAAGGGCTGGAGGAGATGATGCGTGAGCAAGCCACGAGGACTGTACAGACTTTGCGTGGACGAGGCACGGCTAACGGATGTATAGACTTAGTGCATGCAGCGATGTATAGACTTGATGGAATGATGCATGAATAAGCCACAAGGAGTGTATAGACTTGGCGCGGATGAGGAAAAGCTAACGGATGTGTAGACTTAGTGTATGCAGTGATGTACAGACTTGATGGAATGATGCATGAACAAGCCATGAGGACTGTGCAGACTTGCATGGATGAGGCAAGGCTAACAGATGTATAGACTCAGTGTATGCTGAAGATAGTACATACACCATTGGAGCGCTGGGAGGGTGCGTACCGCTCAGACAGTAGGGGGGAGCGTACCGCTGGGCATGGAACTAGAGGAGTGCACCGCTAGAGGGCCAAAGGGGAGCGTACCGCTGGAGGATAGAAGGTTAGGGCGTACCACCGGAGAAGGTAGGCTAGGGTGTACCGCTGGAAGGTTGAAGGATAAGGGTGCTGGGTCAAGACAAATGGAGTGGAGTTCAGATGGGTAGGGGGAGTGTACCGCTGGGAGAATGGAGAGCGTACAGCTGAAGGGTGGAGGGGGTATGCTGCTGAAGGTAAAGGAGAGTGTACCGCTGGGAAAAGTGGCAAACGAAACCAAGTAGAGTGTGCCGCTGAAGGGGTGGGCCAGGACTCAAGAGAGGGTTCCTTGCTCAGTTCATGATGAAGCATCTTAGATGGTTAAGCTTTCATTTTCCTGTCATGAGATTGAGTCCCAAGTCGTATTTAGCAATGCGGTGCTTGGAGTCTTGTTTAGTTCGGTTCTTGAAGCCTTGCATAGTTCTTTTAGTTGATTAGAGTGTTTTTACTGTTGCTTAGTCCATCTGTTTGCCGCTTCTTTTCATCTTTTAAATTTATTGTTATTCCTGGCAAAAATTCGACAGCACCTCCCCTTGACCCGGGAGGTAAAGGAATAACAAGGAACATGCCCACGGAGGTGGCATGAACCAACAGCTGAGGGGGGTGCCTGAACAGCCACTTTTAGGAAAACTTCGGAAAACTCGGAGAAAACATCGAACGAGGAACCAGTAGACTGATGCAAACTATGAGTACACCGTGGAAGTGACAATCAATGTGTGTCGATGAGCAGGCCAACAAGGGAGGTCTACCGCTAGGTGCAGCCAGGAGTGTGCTACTGGCGGTTGGAGGGAGGGGCCTACCGCTAACAAGAAGAGAGAGGGTGCACCGCTGAATGGCCCTAAGGAGAGTGTGCCGCCAGGCAAGCTCAAGGGAGGTTGTACTGCCAAACGGTCGAATGGGAGAGGCGTGCCACTGGGGGCCTGAATGGTGGGATGACTGGGAGACTGGAATGGGTGCAGGGTATACCACTGGTCCCGAAAGAGGGCGAAGGGGGATGCTCTGGGCACTGGATGACTCCAAGGTGTTAAAGAGAGTGGGCTCGCACAGAACCGTATGGCAAGATCAAGAGTTATTATGCGATGGAAAGCCGTGGAAGAGGGAGAAGGCTGGCCATACCCTGTCAAGCCAGGAACGAACCCTATTGACTGCGTAAACCAGCGCCACGGGAAATCAGGTAGAACAGGGAGTTGGGAGGTTGGGGAAGAGAGAGTGTAAAACCACAAGATACTGGTGAGGAGAAGACAACAAACGTAGTAAGAAGCAAAACTAAACATTATTTCATTCATGGAGGATTCAAGATAACAAAGATCATGGCCCAAAGACCACACGTCGTACAATGCATCCCTAAACAAAAGGAGGGAAGAAAATAAAGAATAGGAAAGAAAAGAAAGTTGGGGAGAGGGTTGGAACAAGAAAGGGCAGCCATTTTTTTTCCTTCATTCCTTCCCCCTCCACTACATGCAACACTCCTCTCTCCTTTTTTTTCTCTACATTTCTTCTACCTTCTTCTTCTCTTCTTCTTCTTCTCTGGAGCTCTCTTCGAACGGGCGTCTTCTCTTCTTTTTCTGTGTGTCCCCTTTCCTTCTCTTTTGAGGGCCTTTTTATACGTGGACGGTTGACGGGGGAGCCTCATGATGGCACTGCCATCCGAGGTTGACTTCGGTATCTTCCTCGTCAGGCAAAGATCTCCCCTCCTCCAGCCAGAAGGTGACACGGAGATAGGTGCTAGCTGGCTTTGAAGTGGCTAGACTGCGCGCCAATGGGTCTGCCTATTGACCGTTGTATCTTCTGCAGGTGCGTGCCGTCGGGAGGTTTTCAGCGCTGTGCCGCTGGGGAAAGGGCGATGAGGGCAGAAAGGCCGTGCCGCTGGCAGCTTGTTGCAGTGTGCCGTTGAGGGGCTCCCCAGACCGTGCCGCTAAAGGGCCAAAGGCCTTGCCGCTGAAGAAGCCAAGAAGCCCTGTGTCGTTGGAAGGGCCAACGACCCTGTGCCGCTGGAGGGCCAAGACTGTGCCGCTGGCGGTCAGACTTGGTAAACGAGTGTATAGACTTCGTGTGCATGAACTCTGTACAGACTTGCCATTTGAGTGTATAGACTTCGCGTCTGAACTCTGTACAGACTTGCCACTTGAGTGTATAGACTTCGCGTCTGAACTCTGTACAGACTTGGAGCTTGGATGTATGGACTTTACGTCCGAAGCAGCCATCCGATGTACAGACTTGGGGCTTGGATGGATGGACTTTGCGTCCGAAGCAGCCAGCCAATGTACAGACTTGGAGCTTGGATGTATAGACTTTGCGTCTGAAGCAGCCAGCCGATGTACAGACTTGGGGCTTGGATGTATAGACTTTGTGCTTGCATGGACTCTGTATAGACTTGCTTGTGCAATCTTGACAGAAGCCTTGAATGCAGCGTGCCGCTGAAGGGCCAAATGGCCGTGCCGCTGAAGGGCTGAAGGGCCGTGCTGCTGAAGGGCTGAAGGGCCGTGCCGCTGGGAGCTTTGAGGTCATGCTATTGGGAGCTTGAGGCCGTGCCACTGAAGGGCCTCAGGCCCGTGCCGCTGGAGGCACTAAAGGTGCCATTTTGGCAGGGGCCTTTGCTTTTGCTTCAGGAACTTGAAGCCGTGCATTCTTTGGGATATTTCTTCACCGTTAGGGGCCTGAGGGAGGGTCCGTAGCAGTGTGTCAATTCAGGAGGACATCTTTGTGACTTCTCGGTCTCTTAATGCGCCTGTGTAAATACGGGGATTTACCGGGCGGTAGTATTTTCCCGGAGCCCTGGATGGCCAGTCTCTCCGGGCCTTCTTCCTTTGACTTTGACATCAATGCGGGGCTCGGCGGGACATATGGACGTGCAATTTTATACGTCCAGAAATGCCCCCCACCCGAGGGCAGCGCGGGCGAAGGATGAGCCAGACGGTGCCCGCGGGTGTGTCTGGGGAATTAACGTACATTATTGGACGTACGTTCATAAGAAATGTGATGCGGACATCGTTATCTCTATTGTATATTTATTGTATCACCATTATATATGTGTTATATCATCATCATTATTATTATTATTATATATATATACATGTGTGTATTTATTCTTCCCCTTTTTTTCCCTTTTTTGTTCTTCTCTTTTTTCTTTTCTCTCTTCCTCTTTCTCTTTCTCTCTTTTTTATTTTCTTTTTTTATTTCCTCCTTTTCCTTTTTTTTCTTTTCTCTCTTCCCCTTTTTTCTTCTCTTTTTTTTTATTTTTATTTTCTCCCCTTTTATTCCCCCTTCCGTTCGTTCGTTTCCCCTTTTTCTTTTCTTCTCTTTTTTTCTTCTCCTTTTTCTTAGATTGCTATAAAAGGGGGAGGGGGAGTTCGAAACTCCCCCCCCCTCTTTTCAAACTCTCCCTTTCCTTCTCTCTCCTTGTCCCTTCGGCTGCCGCCGTCTCTCTCCCTCTCTCTTTCTCTCCACCGCCGGAGACCGTCGCTCGTCGCCGTCTTCTCCCTCTGGTGAGGGCTCTGCGAGGCCCCTCCCCCCTTTTTCCTCTCCCCTTCCTTCTTTCTCTTCCTCTCTTCTCTCGCTCCCCTCTTCCTTCTCTTCTCTTATCCCTCTCGTTCTTCTTTCGCTCGGGGGACGACGGAAGCCTAGGCTCCCCGTCGCCCTCTTCCTCCTTCCTCTTCTTTTCTCCCTCCTCTTTCCCTCTTCTTTTTCCTCTTCACCTCTTTTTCCTCCTCTCCTCGGCGTGGGGGAGGCCATGGCGTCGGGGCGTGCCGCTGACGAGGGCGCGGGGTGTGCCGTTGGGGGAGGCACGGAGTGTGCCGCTGAGGGAGGCACGGAGTGTGCCGCTGGGACTAGGGGGCACGGGCGTGCCACTGGGCACTAGTGGGAGTGTGTCGCTGGGCACTGGTGGGAGTGTGCCGCTGGGGCCACTGAGGGTGTGCCGCTGGGCGGCTAGAGGGGGCGTGCCACTAGGGCGCTGATGGGAGTGTGCCGCTGGGGCCACCGAGGGTGTTCCGCTGGGCGGCCAGAGGGGGCGTGCCGCTAGGGCGCTGATGGGAGTGTGCCGCTGGGGCCACTGAGAGTGTGCCGCTGGGCGGCCAGAGGGGGCGTGCCGCTAGGGCGCTGATGGGAGTGTGCCGCTGGGGCCACTGAGGGTGTGCCGCTAGGGGGAGTGGCCTGGGCATGCCGCTGGGAGCCTTGGCCTAGGCATACCGCTGAAGAGAGGAAAGAAGACTTCTTCAACCGGAGGACCTCCAGTGTCACTCCTTGTGGGCGCGCACCCGTGTTTTCCCTTACGCCTCCGACCTAGGGGAAACTCTGCCGAAATTTCATCAGAAATTATTGGCATTCTTTTAATTCAATTGTAGTGTAGCCCCCTTTATAATTCCCTTTCTTTTTTTCTTTTCTTGTGTCTTGTTCTGACTTGAGGTACCTTTCCCCTTGCAGAGAAATGGCTGCCCCGAGAGATTCTGCTGCTTCCGGTGCCGAACACGTTCCCCCACCCCAGTGCCAGTGTTACGTGGTTCAACGTAGAAGACTTGGATAGGGAGCACACCGAGATAGCGGCACTGGCCGGATCGTCGGGCTCGGACACTGAGACAATGGATTTCCGCAGGCTGACACGGGTTGACGGCGTTATGACTTTTGACCGGGCCACGGGGGAGTACCGGAAGGACTTCTCGAAGGACAAGCATCTCGTTCGCTTCCTAAAGCACCTCTGTCACCAGGAGAGGCGGAACTTTCGGGCTGTCAAAGAGGCTGAGCGGACGATTCTGCAGTCCTGGGATAGCCTATTCTATAGTATCTCAATGAGCATCCCGATGTACCTAGTGGGAGAAGCTCGGGAGTGGAAGCCCATCTTGGGGCTCGAAGCCGTGCTGCCGGCAGAGGACAGACTAGTGCGAGCGCCTCAGTTCACCCCTGCTCGGTGGGGCACATCTGCCGGGCGGGTTCAGAGCGAGCACCTCGTCTCGGCCTGTTCCTGGCTCCGTTGAAGTGGGGATACAGAGAGGAACCCTTCTTGCTGGATTGCCTGGCCATCCACTTCAAGCATGAGCTGGCACTGGGCTGGTTCAGAGAGTTAACGCTCAAAGATGCGCACAACTTGCGGGAAGGGGCCGTGGAATTCACGGAGTACGTGTTATTCAACTATGCCCCGATCCTCATCCGGGCTGGCGTCTACCACAGTGTGTATGCCTCCCGGTACAGTTACCCTATTTCCAGGGGTCTTTGATGTGGGATGATCGAGGTATTCAACGCAGAGACCAACACTTTTTACACTGCAGAGGGCGAGACTTCGTTAGATCTGTGGAGTCTTAGTCAGCTCAGTGGCTTGCCTATTGACGGGGAGCCCTATGAAGAAGTCTGCCCCCCGGATATGATCAAGGATGAAACCAACGGGGATGGCTACTATTCTCTGGGCTATTCATACCGGTACCTTATGAAGGCGTACTGGGAATTGTATCAGTTGTCGCACGGCGGGAGGCAACCCCCCCCGCCAAGGGGACCAGAAAAGGGTCCGCATGGTCCTCTGGGTGCAGTATTTCTATGATGGGCTGAAGCAGTATGAGGAGTTCCCCCACATTGGCACTGCTGCCGACCGGAAGAAACGCGCCAAGTCAAAGGTTGACGTGAAGATCCCTTCTCGAGGGCGCCGCGGCGGGCCGAACCCAATGGGAGTCGACCCATTGATGCATTGCGCGGCATATCTGACGTACTGGCTGTGCTCGTTCGCCATGCACCACGGGGACGAGACCGTCATTTGCCCAGACGCCATTTACCCAGCCTGTCAGATGGCCTGGGGTATCAAGCTGTCTTTGTGCCCGGCCACGCTGTGTCTGATATACAAAGCGCTCGGGGACATCAGCCGTCAACAGTTCCAGCGTCAAGCACGGTATGTATGCCCACTGCATTTTTTCAATGCGTGGGTCTGTTCTTTATTCCCGAAATTCGCCCCACGCACCATTCAAGGCTGGGGATTGGTTCCACGGATGTTGGAGTTCACGAGCGTGGCGTCAAGCTCGATGTCCATGCGACTGTATGACATTCGAGGCAAGTTGACGACGGTGCCCCTTGATGCCGCGGGCACCATCCACTTTTGGACCCTGGCCGCTCACTCAAGTCCATTAGTAAACAGTAACCGGGAGTGCCGAGATGACCAAGTGGAGAAATATGTGCACCTGATCTGCCAGGAGAATGTGGTTCGCCCGCTATTGGAGCCGGAACTCAGGGCCTGGGCGCTATCCATCCGTCCAAGTGTGATGGCCTTCCGTAAAGGGGATAGTTTGCTGTTGGAGCCATATTATCCCTTTCGCTTCGGCAGGAATTTTGGATATGACCAGCATATCCCGGCGCACAGTGCTCACTTTGAATTATCGGTGCGAAGTCTCCGAGGGAGTCCTACTGTCGAGGCTGCCCGAACCTGGTGGGATTTCTTTCATCGGGCAGACACTGCCAGCTTCAGGGTGCCAGCCCCGGGTCGGGTTCCACGGGTGACTCCCGAATATGTGAAGTGGTGGAACGCCCGGACAGCTTTTTACCGACTATGTCGGACCGACTGCTAGGACGGGGCCGAGAGGAGATTTCTGAGCCGGCAGCCAGTGCCGGTACTGGATATTGACCCGGAGCACCTACTCCGACTGAGGCACGGTAAAGAACAGGAAGTTGCCGCATACATGGTCGTGCGCAAGGCAGCTCGCGAGACCAAGCCAGCGCCGCAGGCCAAACTGCCTCTTGTGGCAAAGGACAATTTCAAGAAGACCTTGCGAGACCTCTGCCACATCGGGAGTGACCACCTGGAATTGATCAACTATCCATTCTCGATGGAGGAAGAAGGCACCCCTGCGAGGAGCTAGCGACCAGAGAGGGATGCACTTTGTCCCTATCGCACATTTGTGAGGAGGGAGGATGGAACCCAGAAAATTACAAGGACACCACGTGGCTCTACGTTCTCCTCCGAGTGCACGGGTTGAAGATTGAAGATTCAGCAGTGGTCATCTTGGGCAAGCGCCTCCACATCACCTATTACTATGCCGAGGGATGGGGGATGGACCATTTCAACCTCTTCTGTCACCTGGCCGCCAAGAAGCATGCAGACCTGGCCGCCCTCTCAGATCGCTGCCAGAAAATTGAAGACGTATGTTGGCTGGTCCGGGAGGCGGCCTGTCGGGACAAGGAGCCGTCCCTCAATTATTGGCCGATAACGTTGCGGCTGTACACTGGCCCACATGGTACTTAGTGTTCTCTTCCTTCCCTTGTGTTCTTCAGTGTTGACCTCTCTTGAATATTGGACGTTGATCGGGTCCCTTGTTTTCCTTTTTTTTTTTGACAGATCACCCCGACAGCACTCAAATGGTGACGTATCACAACCTTCTGCGGTAGGCGGGCAAGCCGGCTTACTTTAAGGAAGTGCCAGCGGCTCCGACCACGACTCCCCTGCCTTCGCCTGCGAAGAGGCCCCTGGCAAAGTCACCCATGAAGAAGGCTGTGGATGCTGCTAAGGCGGCTGGGCGGCGGGAGGCCAAACGTAGAAAGATAGAGGCCGCCAAAGCCACGCAGACCGCTCCCCCGGCACCCGTAATCTCCTCATTCGAGGAGTTCGAAGCTGCTCGGGTCGAGCCGAGTCGGCCTGCAGGTTGGGTCCCTTTCTCTCTTTGAAGCTCTTCAGGGTTTACTAAGATATTAAGAGGGACGCTCCTTGTGACACCCGTGTCCTTTTGTTTCAGCTGTCGTCAAGAGGCCTACGCCCGTATCTATCCCAGGTGTGGATGATGCTGCGACCCACGAGGCCGTGGAATCCGTCGGAGAGACCTTCTTCGCCCCGGCTCCTGCTGCCGAAGCCGAAGGAGGTATAACACTCTCTTGGCCGGTCATTTGATCAATTTCTTCGTTCTTCAAAACTTTACGGGCATGACCGAATCTGGATTTTGCCTTGCTTATGCAGGAGCTGATGTGGCGGTCCCAGAACCGGAGGTGGCCCCGGAGGCATCTCGGTTCAGGCAGATATATCGGAAGAAGGGGGCCGGTCAAGGAAGTCGCGACTGCTGACCCCGGATGTCGAGGTGGGGGCTGCCTTGCCAGCAAAGGAGGCGCCCACCAAGCCTAGATCTTCGTCGGGTGAAAAGGTAAACTACGGCTACTCTTCCGACGAAGTACTTTCAATTGAGGGTGTCCCCGAGGAGCCCAGATTTCATGTTCCTGCCTGGAAAGCCCCGGTACTGTCTGTGTCCTTTAGCCTGGTGAAGCAGGTGCCTGTAAGTGCAAACCTATTAATTCCGGTCTCTTTCTCGAGGTCGCCCACTAACCTTCTCGATATCATTATTCTCGGCTTCCAACAGGAGCAGGTTCCGCCAGAAGATGCAGAGGTCCACGTCCCGGGGGCAGAGGCTACCAGGCGAGAGACAGCTGCTGTGGCTTTGAACGAATTGGCGTCCCTGGCCGAGGGTGTGCGGCGAGAGGAGGTCGTGGCGAGCTCCGGTGTTGCCGTTTCGACCGCCAAGGTCTCATTTCGGGAAGAAGCGGCAGTGGATGTCAGTGCATAGTTTCCTCTTCTTTCTTTCTGAGCTCTCCCTCGGAGTTATTGATTTATTCGAGGCAATACAGGCTCGTGCTTCTGAAAGAGCCGTGGAGACCTCTACCCCAGCCACCAAAGCCCTAGAAGAGAGAGAGATAGCACCAGAGGTCGAAGTGCAAGTGCCGGTGGTACCCGAAGCCGAGACTCGGGTGGAGACAATTTCTGAAGTTGCTGCTCGGGGAGAGGTAACGCCGGAGAGCAGCATAGTGCCGGCGGGCGAGGTAAGCAGGGGAATACGCTGGGCTTTCTTGAGGATTCAATGATTTATTCCACTTGGCAAGCGGCTAACTTCTCTTCACATGGCCAGGTGACAACAACGCCCCACGGAGCAAGCGCGCCTCGGGCTCGTAAAGCCGTCCCCAGGTGGAGCTCATCTTTCCGCGTGCATGCGGCTAAAAGGCTGAAGATGCTTCTGGGGCCGGACGTGGGGTCCTTGACGTCTCTTCTACAGATGGGAGCCATTCCGCATTTGGTGATCCCACTGCCACCTATCCTGACGCCGGTGATACCCGAGGAAGCTCGGCTTCTAGGGAAGATATTGGCGATCCTCCACGAGCATTCGGAGGAATTCCAGGCAGGGGGAGATGAAGACTTCCCGCGAGTGACACTGGACCCGCCCGCCATAGAGACTTTGCCAGCCGAGGTGGCGGAGGCCGAAACAACTTTGTCTGCCGGGGCCCTGGTTATGGTGGAGGAGGCGACACTGTCGGGTTCGATACCTGCTCGATCTACGGAGCTGGAGCAGCCGCTCATCATGGTGGTGCCAGATGTCTCCGTTGTGGTCTCTCCCTCACCTATGGTGGTGGCTGGCCAGGAGTCGACCTCAGAGCCAGCGAGCTCCCTCCTTTCGGCGTTGGCCCTTCCGGGTAGCTCGACCGTGGTCGACGCGGAGCTGTGGGCGGTCGTGGACAGTGAAGTTAGCTTCGACCCACCAGCCGTCCCTCCTATCGGCCACGTGAGTTTGGATCTGCCAGTCCGGCATACCCTGTTGGTATGGCGCTCCATGGTTGTCACTGATCCAACGCTCACCTATCGAGATGCCAGGGCCATCGTGGAGCAGCTGACCAAAGCACTGGAGATGATCGGCTGCCTGCTCGAAGAATGGTCACGACGCGTTCTCTTATTGTTGAAGTACGTGAACCGTCGCACATTCCTTGAGACGCAAGCCCCGACTGAGCTCACAGCTATCGGTGCCCAAAGGGATGAATATCTGGAGGCGCAGGCTGTTCGGAGAGACAGCCGGGAGCAACATCAAGGAGCCTTAGACAGGAATAATGCTGACATCGATGTCTTTGGGAACCGGATAGAGAAACTCCGGGGCTGGCTTACCCAGGCGGAGTCTGACCTGCTCAAGGTAGAGACGGGTAAGGCCCAGGAGGCTGAAGAGTTGGCCGTTGCCGAGGCAGCCGTGGCCTCTGTGACGATAGAATTGGAACGCCTCGAGGCGCAGGAGGGCCGTCTGCGTGAGATGATAAGCTTCCCTTGCATCGGGATCCTCCCTTTTGACGACATCTTTTGAGGGCTAGAATAGCCGCCGATTCCCCTTCCATTCCTTTCTTTGCATGTAACACCGGGGTATGCCTCGAAGCCGATGTAAAATTTTTGAAAAGAATACAATGCAATTATTCCATGTGTCTATGGTATGCATGTGGTGTCGGGCGATTTCTTCCCTCCTTTTCTCTTTTCTTGCTATGTGATGGAACGCAAGTTCACGCTAACAGTTTATTCGGGGAGAGCCTGGTGAGATTTGCATATGAGCATAGGAGAGTGCTCGCCCCTTCCAGAGGAGGGATGAGGGGACCACTCCACCATGTCCATAAAGCGACTCAGTCGAATGATGTCGTCGGTACGTTTAACCAAAGTAGGTTGATCCAACCTTGGAGAGGTGGAGAGAAGAGTTTGTTCATCCGGCGACCCAGACGGGAGGTATTGGTCAGAAGGGGTTGTTCGTCGCCCGAAGGGACGGAGAGAAGAGTTTGTTCGTTCAATGACCCCGATGGGAGGTCTTGGTCAAAAGAGGGTTGTTTATCTGCGCCGACAGAGTGCCGATGACTGGTGTGGTTTATTTGTCTCTAGGTGTGTTCGTTGGCACGGGTGAGTGCCAACGCAAGGAGGAGGGTTGATTCCCCGATCCCGGGTGAAAGGTCCGGTTGGGGTATTCTTCGTCAGTGCCGACAGAATGTCAAGGGATGACAGGGTTGATTCGTATATTGGAATATTCGTCAGTACGGGTGAGTGCCAATGCAAGGAGATGGGTTGATGCCCCAATCTCGGACGAAAGGTCCGGGTGGGGTATTTTTTGTCAGTGGCGACAAAATGTCAAGGGCTGACAAGGTTGATTCGTTTATTGGAATATTCGTCGGTACGGGTGAGTGCCAACGCAAGGAGATGGGTTGATTCCCCAATCTCGGACGAAAGGTCCGGGTGGGGTATTTTTCGTCAGTGCTGACAAAATGTCAAGTGCTAGCAGGGTTGATTCGTTTATTGAAATATTCGTCGATACGGGTGAGTGCCAACGCAAGGAGATGGGTTGATTCCCTAATCTCGGACGAAAGGTCCGGGTGGGGTATTTTTCGTCAGTGCCGACAGAATGTCAAGGGCTGACAGGGTTGATTTGTTTATTGGAATATTCGTCAGTACGGGTGAGTGCCAACGCAAAGAGATGGGTTGATTCCCCAATCTCGGACGAAAGGTTCGGGTGAGGTAATTTTCGTCAGTGTCGACAGAATGTCAAGGGCTGACAGGGTTGATTTGTTTATTGGAATATTCGCCGGTACGGGTGAGTGCCGACGCAAGGAGATGGGTTGATTCCCTAATCTCGGACGAGAGGTCCGGGTGGGGTATTTTTTCGTCAATGTCGATAGAATGTCAAGGGCTGACAGGGTTGATTCATTTATTGGAAGGAGCTGAATCCTCCTCTTCTTTTCTTTCTTTTTTTTTCTTTCCTTTCCTTTTCTTTCTTTTCTTTCCTCTTTTTTTTCTCCCTTTTCCCTTTTCCTTCCTTCTTTTCTTTTCTTTTTTCTTTTTTTTTGTTTTCTTCTCTTCCCTCTTCTTATCTTCTTCTTCCTTTCTTTTTTTCTCTTTTTCTTCTTCTTTTTTTTTGTATGCGCATGTTCCCTTTGGTCGCTTCTCTTGTGGTTCGTAACAGGCGGCAAGCAAACCATTCAAGCAATTGAAAGCAAATCCGCCCGCCGTGGGGCGGGGAAATGTATTATTCATTGAATGGAGGAATTGGAGCGTGATACAATCTTAGATGCCTACCATTAAGGGGTGGAAACTGGACCTCCCCCCGATGATCGACTATCACATATGCCCCGCCTTCATAAACCTTTTGGATTACATAGGGTCCAAGCCAATTTTCATTCAGCTTGCCCTTGGGGTTGGAAGCCATGACTTCCCTCCTTTTGACCATAACGAGGTCACCCTTCTTGAATTCACGCTCTTTGACGAGCTTGTCGAAAGCGCGAGCTATTCGGGCTTGATAGATCTAGATGTTCTGCTGGGCGTGAAGCCGCTTCCCCTCCAGGTCGGAGAGCTCTTCGAGCCTTCGCTCGACATTTGTTTGCTCTTCCTGGACTAGCCCGTGTTGGATTGTGACCCGAAGGGAGGGTATTTCCAGCTCAATGGGGACGAGTGCCTCTGAGCCATACACTAAAGAGAAGGGTGAACAACCCGTCGGGGTTTTGTATAAAGTTCGATACGCCCACAGGGCCTCATACATTTTCTCTTCCCAGTCCCTCTTGTTAGAATTAACAATTTTGGACAGGAGAGTACAAAGAGTCTTGTTGAAAGCTTCAGCCAAACCATTGGCTTGTGGGTTGTAGGGGGTTGACATTCTCCAGTCGATCTTGTACTTCTCGGCCAGCCGGTAGACTTTCTGGTTGCGGAAGTGACTTCCATTGTCTGAGATGATTCGGTTTGGCGTGCCAAACTGGAATATAATATTGCGCCGGACGAATCTGGCGACGATTTCCCTAGTCACTTCTCTCAAAGCAACGGCTTCTGCCCAACGGGAGAAGTAATCAGTTGCCGCCAAAATGTATTTGCACCCGGCGGATGACGCAGGTAGTGGGCCCACGGTGTCTGTTCCCCACTGGGCGAACGGCCAGCTGGGCAATGTCTAATGTAGTGGCATGGGCGGCCTCCTGGGTACTGTGACATGCTGCTGGCATTTCTGGCAAGACTTGGTGTACTTGCAGCAGTCATCAAACATGGTTGGCCAGTAGTAGCCAAGCTTCTTTATTTCAATTTTCATCTTTGGTCCCGCCTGGTGTGCACCTGCTGTTCTAGCGTGGACTTCTTTCATGACCCTCCAAGCTTCTTCTGTGGATAGGCACCGCAGGAGTACTTTCCGTTTGGCATCCGCCATAATTCGGAATAGGATCCCGTTCCGGACCTCGTAAGAGTCCTTTGTTCTGATCAGCCTGATCTTTTCTTCTCTCTGCTAGGGCAATTGCTGGTATTTAAACCATTGCAAGAGGGAATCCCTCCAGTCTGGTAGGCCGACAGCTTCTGCTACAGCGACCTCCAATTCTTCTTCTTCTGGCTCTTCTATCATGCTAGGCACCTGGCGCTGATTCACCACTCGGATGCTAAGAGATCCATCAGGCGGGACTGCTAATGAGCTTGCCAGTTTTGCCAGTGCGTTGGCTTGTGCATTTTCTCCCCGGGCAACATGGCCTATCTCAATAAGGTAGAATTGTTCCATGAGCCGCTTTGCTTTAGCATGGTAAGGGAGCAGCTCAGGTTTTCGGACATCAAACTGCCCCTGGACTTGCTTGACGACTAGTAACGAATTGCCAAATACTTGCAGCATTCTAATCTCCATCTGCAACGCAACTTGGAGACCAATAATCAGAGCCGCATACTCCGCCTCATTATTGGTGCAAGGCTTATTGATAGAGCAAGATGTATGCAATACTTCTCCCTCGGGGGATTTGAGGATGATGCCGGCCCCTGCCCGTACTTTTGTATGTCCGGACGGGGCCGTTTTTGTTCTCGAAGCTCCATCAAAGTGCAACTGCCAAGCGATCTGTTGGACTTGGTCCACCTCCAGTGTTTCATCTTCGGGCAGCTCTGTAGCCAATGGGGAATCTTCGGGCACAGGATGTGCTGCAAAGAATTCGGCCACGGCTTGACCCTTAACGGCTTTCTGCGGCACGTAGGTGATATCAAATTCCATTAGCAGCACGGCCCACTTGCCGAGACGTCCCTTCAGGACTGGCTGGGAGAGAATGTGTTTAACTGGATCGGCCTTGGAGATCAGGCTCACTTCATGGGAGAGCATGTAATGCCTCAGCTTCTTGACTGCGAAGACCAGGGCAAGACAGACCTTCTCGATCGGGGTGTATTTTGCTTCTGCCCCCACTAGCCTCCGACTGAGATAATAGAGAGTCTGCTCCTTCCCCTCATCATTGTTCTGAGCGAGCATTGCCCCCATAGAGCATTCGGTGGCGGCTATGTACAGAATAAGTGGCCCCCCCTTGACAGGTGCCCCCAGCACAGGCGGGGTCCTTAAGTACTCCTTCAGCTGATCGAAGGCCTTCTGGCATTCCTGGTTCCAGTTAAAAGGTGCATTCTTCATCATCAATCTGTGGAATGGCTGACAGCGCCCCCGATAAATTGGAAATAAATCTTCGGATGTAGGCCAGTCGGCCCTGCAGGGATCTTAGCTCTCCCAGATCCTTCGGACGAGGCAGCTCCTGGATGGCTTTTATTTTGAAAGGGTCGATCTCGATCCCTCTATATCGAACAATAAAGCCGAGGAACTTCCCGCTGGAGACGCCGAAGGCACACTTCATCGGGTTCATCTTCAGCTCGTACTGCCGGAGCCTTTCGAAGATGACTCTAAGGTCCTTCAGGTGATCTTCCTTTTTCTTTGTCTTGACGACCAAGTCATCAATGTAGCATTTGACTATGTCGTATAGCAGCTCATCGAATATTTTGGTCATCGCCCGCTGGTAGGTGGCGCCGGCATTTTTGAGGCCGAAGGGCATTCTTTTGTAATGGAATATTCCTTTGGGCGACCGGAAGGCCGTATGAATTCGGTCGTGTTCGGCTATCCAGATTTGGTTATAGCCGGACGATCCGTCCATGAAGGACAAGGCCTCGTGGCCAATGGTTGCATCAATCATGACTTCAGTGATGGGCACCGGGAAATCATCTTTTGGGCATGCTTTATTCAGGTCACGGAAATCCACGCAGATCCTGATTTGTCCATTCTTCTTCTTCACCGGCACAATGTTGGCCAGCCAGGTAGTATACTGATTCTCAGCTACGAAATCGACATCTATGAGCTTGTCGACTTCTTTACAAATTTGGTGTATCAGTTCCGATCTCAAGCGCCGGGGAGACTGCTTCACTGGCTCAACCTTGGGGTCGATGGCAAGAACATGTTAAGTCACGCCAGGACTCAGGCCGGGCATCTCCTTATAATTCCAGGCAAAACAGTCCCGGAACTCTTGCAGAAACTTGATATACAGTTCCCTCTCCTGTAAAGGAAGAAGGGCACTTAGAAAGGTCGGCCTGGGGTCGCCTTCCGTGCCCAGGTTAATTTCAATAAGTTCATCTACTGTGACCTGACCGCCATCTTCAATTTCTGGCGGTGCTGGCAATAAGTCGACGAAATCTTGATCTTCACCGTCTTCTGCTTCAAGGACACCATAGATGTCACCCTGCTCCGCCTCATTGGGCAATGAGGCTTTGCTAATATCCCCCTGTTCCAGGCTTGCAGGTTGCGGCTCTGGGGGGTCCTCCTGTGCGGGGAGACAAAGAACCTCTCCGGGGTCTTCCTGGTAATCATCAAAGATGGCTCCAGCCGGGATCGGAGTAATTGATTGTCACACCGGGGGCCGGTTCTCTGCCGGTGATCGGGGTTGCCCATTCTCCACCACCTCTTCAAAGATCTGGTGCTGGACTGACACCATGTAGATATTTCTTTCGGGGTTGCCTGTCGCATGAGGGCGTGGTGGAGCTACTACGTAGTCTCCCATTCTGAGCTCATCTTTCTCAATCAAGTCCTGAGCAATGTCCTTGAAGACGTAGCAGTCTTCGATGGAGTGACCCAGTATTTGGTGATACGGACAGAACAAAGGGTCACCACTTCTGTGAGCATCTTGCGGCCTTTTGGGCCTTGGGAGGGTAACCTTGCCATAGTAGCAAGCCCATTCGAAGATCCCTCGGGCTTTATTCCTCAGGAAGGAGTAGGGCCTCCGCATTCTATCTTGTAATGTGGGATTCAGGTCGGCCGGCCGTCTGACTGGGGAAACAGTTGCGCCTCTGGTCTCCTTTCTCCAGTGCGTAGGGATGTTCGGGGTGGCACCCGGGGGCAGGTGCATGCCGATATTCTGCTGGCGGAAGATGCCCCCAATCAAGTCAGATATGAGTACGGTCACTTCGGCCAACCGAGCCTTCAGCATCTCGATTTCTCGCTGCTGTTGATAGCACAGGGCAAACAGGGCGGAGTCGCACCGAGGGAGGCCCGGAGTTTGACTTGCTTCTTTGCCTTTTGCATTAGTGTCCGACGAAGGCAATGACGGCCCGTCGCCGTAGCCGTTCGGGGCCGGTCCCTCAGAGGAGGACGGGGCATTCCCCTTGTTCTTGCAGGGAGGCGGTTTCCATAGGAATACCTCCTCATCCTAATCTTCACCGACTGAAGGCTTAAGGTACTACCGACCTTGCACTTCCTGTGGGCCTTGGGCGCCTGTGAGGCTGCTGCCATTCGGGGCCGAGACCGATATAACATCGGCTTCGTAGGAATCCTCTAATGAGAAACCTAATCCCAGGTGCCGGGTGATTTGCAACAACCTTTGGTCCAGGTTTGGTGGGTTCCACATCTTCTCGAACAAGTCCCTCTGACTGAAGAGCTGGCGAAAGGGGACCCCTTCTTTCCAGGTCATTCTGGCTACACGACCAGTCATGTCGGGCAGTCCCGTGATCGGGACGAGTGGGTCATGCAGTTCATCGGAGAGTTTACAATCATCATCCCCTCTGATCGGGTGTTCATTAGCTACATAGAAAATATTGGACCGTCCTCCGGGGTTGTGGACACCAAAAATTGCACACCCAGGTATCCCGTTCGACCCAGCATCGACAACGGCATCAAGTGAAGAAGCCCCGGAGAGACTGGTCATCTGGACTCCCCCAAATATGCACACTGCCGTGAAGCCGCCCTCGGAGTCACGACAGCAAAGAGAAACCAACCCCCGAGAAGCTCACAATCCGTGGCCCCCGAAGGCAATCAAACGAACCATAACTCGTGCTCGAAACGGGCTCGACTCAGCCTCAGCGGCACACCCCTGGGAGCCTCCAGTGGCACACCCCAGGGTGCCTCCGGCGGCACACCCCCTGGAATGCCCTCAGCGGCACACCCCCTGGGGAGCCCAGCGGCACACCCCCAGGGGGGGTCTTTAGCGGCACACCCCCAGAGGGGGGGTCTTCAGCGGCACACCCCCAAGGGTCTCCAGCGGCACATCCTCAGGGAGCTTCAATGGCACGCCCCTTTGGAGCTTCAGCGGCACACCTTTTTGGCCCTCTCGCGGCACACCTCTTGAGCCCGCCAGCGGCACAACGTGAAGGCGTTTCAACGGCCGAACGACGTGAAGCCCATGCCCTACATCTTTGGCGCGCAGTGGGCTGTCCGAGGTGTCGCCCGGGGATTGGGACATGCTGCCTACTCCCCCTGTTACCTAGGACAAGGGAGTCAACTCCCATTAAGTCCCCCCGACGCTTCCCGCCTTCGGAGGCTCCCGCCACAGGGGGTATAAGAACCCCTCTTCTTCGCTGCGAATAGAGGAGGAAGGGAGAGACACACGCAGAAGAGAAGAAGAGAAGAAGAGGAAGAGAAGAAGAGAAGAAAGAAGAGGAGGGGAGGCTCTGCCTCCCCCTTCCTGCTGCTCCGTCCACCCGCCACCGCCGTCCGCGCGAAGAGAAGAAGGATAAGAAGAGAAGAAGAGGAGCTCGTCGCTCCACCTACCACCACCGTCTGTGTGAAGAGAAGAAGAGTGGGTAGAGAGAGGGAGTGAGGTCCGGGAGGGGAGGAGTCCATGCTCCGTTCCCCCCTCATTGTATTTTCTTTTCCTCTTTATTTCCTTTCATTTCTTGTTTTGCCGTCGTTGCGATGTATTAGCCCCCTTGGGGCACTCCTCTTATGAGAATAGAAGTAGAAGTCTTGAAAATATTTTTTTTTGGACGTCTTCCTCAAGCATTTCTCTCGTGTTTGCATCCTTCGGTGTCACGCCCCTTTCCCTTTCTCCTTTTGTTAGGGCTTGCTTCCCCTTGGGCATTTTTGCCTTCGCTCACCCCTGCGTGCCCTCAGCGGCACACCCCAGCCCTGCCTCCAACGGCACACCCCCCCATATGCCTTCAACGGCACACCCTTGGACACCTTCCCCGGCATGCCCTGGCCGCCCTACAGCAAACTCCTTGCCGGCACACCCCTTACGGGCCTTCCCCGGTGCACCTTGACCCCCCGTTCACCGGCACAGCCCGTGCTAGAGCCTTCCCCGGCACGGTCCTTTGGACCCTTGCCCGGCACGCCCTGGCCAAGCCTTCAGCGGCACACCCTCCTGTGCCCTTCCCCGGCACGGTCCTTTGGACCCTTGCCCGGCGCGCCCTCTCGTGTGCCTTCTGTGGCACGCCCTCGCGTGCCTTCCTTGCCCGGCACACTCGCCCCTCCTTCTTGCCCGATGCACTCCCTCTTTGGCCAGTCCTAGGAGTAGTCTTCCACTCACCAGTCCCTCCGAGTTTTCTGAGGTTTTATTAAGGTGTTGCCGCTCTCGGGCGTCCACCTCCAGTTGTCGGGTTCCGCCACTCCATGTGGGCGCGTTCCCTGTATCTCCCTTACGCTCGGGTCAAGGGGAGATGCTGCTGAATTTTCGTTAGAAACGATAACGCATTAAAAAGATAAAAGGAAGCAACAAACAAATGAAAAGAACAACGACAAAACGCTTCAACCAAGGCAAGGGAACCGTAATCAATTCAGAGAGAGAGCCGAATCAAATAACGACTAAGCAACTTGAACATTCGTCCTCATGGGAAAAAGAATGGAAATTAATCAATAGAAGAAAAGACGAAACCCATGCAAAACTTAATAAAATCAAGAGAGAAAAGAAAAGAAGAAAAGAAAAGCCTTAAGAGAAACAGAGAAGCGGACTCCCATGCCCCTCGCCGGTACACCCTCCAGCCACCCTTGGCCGGCACACTCGGCCAGGACCTTCGCCGGCATGCCTCTGGCCCCTTCGCCGGCACGCCTGGCCAGGCCTTCGCCGACACACCCTCCTTGGTGCCTTCCCCGGTACACTTCCTGTGAACCCTTCAACGGCACACTCCTTCGGCCCTTCAGCGATACGCTCTTGCCACCCCTCAGCGGCACGCTGCCTAGCCACCCCTCCCCGGCACGCGCCCATGGCCTTCGCCGGTACGCTCTTTTGGCACCCTTCGTCGGTACAATCCAGCCCCCCTTTCGCCGGCACACCCTCCATGGCCCCTAGCCGCACGCCAGCCTTCCCCTTCACCGGCACACTCTTCCAGCCCTCAGCGGCACGCTCCCCTGGCGGCCTTCAGCGGTGCACCTTTTCTGGCCCTCAGCGGCACATGCCCCTGGCCCTCAGCGGCATGCCCCTGGCCCTCAGCGGCACGCTCCTTCGGCCCTCAGCGGTACGCTCCCCTGGCCCTCAGCGGCACACTCCCCTGGCGGCCTTCAGCGGTGCGCCTTTCCTGGCCCTCAGTGGGACACTCCCCTGGCGGCCTTCAGCGGTGCACCTTTCCTGGCCCTCAGCGGCACACTCCCTTGACCTAGCGGTACACCAGAAATAATGATAATAATAGAGATAATAAGCTAAAAGAAAGCATAATAAGTAAACAAATAATGATACAAAAAATAAAATAATGATAATAACAGCAAACTCAAAAGAAGAGGGAGAAATAATAACAAATAATAATGATAATAATAATAATAAATAATAACAAATTAAAAAAAGGATGAATAAGTAAATAAGAATAATAAAGAAATAAGTAATAATAATAATAAGCTTAATCATAATAATAATAAATAGACAAATAAACGATAACAAAAAGGAATGAATAATAATGACAAACTCGATAAGAATGATAAATAAATAAAAGATAACCAAAATAGATAATAATAACAAACTTAACGAAACACGACAAGCAAATGAATGACAATAAAATGAATAAAAATAATAACAAACCTAACAATAACAATGACAAATAAATAAATCATAAAAAAAGAAAAAATGATAAATAGATAGTAATAACGAACTCACTCAAAGATACGCACAAACTAACGAATAATAATGATGAAATTTTAAACAACGATAAAACAATGGTAAAATCTACACCGCAGCCCTGTCTCCCCTGCGACCCGGTGCTGAAGGAACAACAATGCCGCCCTTGCGGGCTGGGCCTGAGTCTTGGGAATTATCCCGAAATGGCCATGACCCGACCTCACCTCAAGCTGACATTCCGATTAAACCGGACTCATTTCTCCGGCCGGATCCTTTCCGAGCCGCCACTAAAATTGCCGCACGTTCGGCAGACATTTGAACGGGTTCACCTCGATTTCCACCGCGTTTCTATTACGGACCTGCGTCCGAACGTGAAAAGGCCCGTGAGCGACCAACATGGCCGACGGCTCTCGCCCCGATATGGTCGTGAGCCGGCATTGTCCCAGGCTGATAGCCCGTTAAATCGGATTCATTCTAACGAGATTCGCTCCCGCTCTTTCATTGAAATTGCCGTAAACTCGGCATACATTTGTACGGGGTCGTTTCCACCCACGTCGCACTTTCAATATGGGCCCTTGCCCGAACATGAAAAGGTCCGCAAGTGGCTGACAGAATCGGAATAGAATGAGACGGCTCTCGCCACCCCTGGACTCCTTCCATGGGAATACCGATAAGACCTCCGTGGGCCACACTTAGACCTCGGGCCTATCCCGATCATGGTCATCGTCTGGCTCATATCCTCGGTCCATAGCCCGCTCCTTTCGAACACGTTTCCGATTCTGAAGTCTAGTCCCGGGACTCTCCCCCGTTGCCCTCCGGCATCGGAAATATTAATGATGCCCGCGCAAGCCTCGTTCAGACCACTGGAGGCGCCCCCGGTATGGTCATGACTCAATCTCACACCGGGCCAATAGATTCACTGGTTTCAGGCTACAACAACTGAGATTCAACTGAATGTTTTCAGTGTCTCTGAATAATGTATTTGCCGTATCACAGCATACATATGTTCCAGGTCCTCCCGTGACGACTACGATATTCCCAATACCGGACACCCGTCCGAACATTAAAGGGTCTCCTGAATGACCGACATGTTTCGAACGTCCGCTTCCCTAGACACAGGGCTTTCCGGCCGATTCATGAGATATTCCCCGTTGCCCCTTGGCACCGGATATGTTAATGACGCTCATGCAAGTCTTGTTTCGACCGCGGGGGGCCCACCGCAGTATGGTCGCAGCTTGCTCTTGCACCGGGCCAATAGATTTACTAGTTTTTGGCCGCTCTAATCGAGGCTCAACCGAACGTTCTCCGCTCTTCCGAACAATAAATTTGCCGTACCTCGGCATACATGTGTTCCGATTTTCCCGCGACAACCGTGATCTTCTCGAGCCAGACATTCGTCCGAACATTAAATGGTCGGTACACGACTGACATGACCACGAATGGTTTTCTTCTCGCCCTCGCGCGAGAAATTCGATACCTCATAATAGACCTTCCATGCAATTGATTTCTTGGCCATGAGGCCCTGAATCCTGGCGATTAATCAAGGGTGTTCCCTCGAATGGGGGATGTAAATGACGTCGTGACCTTTATGGCGCGGCGGGTTTTCGTCCCGACACGAACCACACAATCGTCTGATCGAAGTCAGATCGAGCGCACCATGGGCTCTTCGGAGCCCGAATAAATTGTCACTTCGGTGACTGGCACGCCCACGCACTCAATAGACGAATCAACCATTCCAGAAAGAGACGAGCGTAATAGACGATCGAAAAGTGTGTCCACAGGGGTTAGGCACCTCAAAGGTCCTCAATGGTTCAGCCACTTGGCAGTCAGCTTCTGCGAGAGGCTTGATGATCCCGAACGGGACCCTGATGTCCTCCAGCAAGTCTTCGAGGTGCGGCCACCCCGGTGCGGGGTAGATGGAAAGGGGAGTTGCTTTGAATACTCCTTCTTCCCCAGAAACAAATGATACTTGACGGGGAGCCACATAGCCTGGCGGCGGTGGAGGGAACCAACTGTCCGGCTCCGCCTTCATCTTTCCCTTGTCTAGGGTGACTTGGGGAGTTTGCTTCAGCTTTTCTAGATACAAGTTGGCGTCTGAAAGATGGCACTTGAACACCTCAAAAGGGTGGAGGTCAGCAAAGATTCTCTCCTCCTTCCCGTCGCCGGGGTACTTGATGCATTGATGCAGAGTAGACGGCACGACCCTGTTCTGGTGCAGCCAAGGCCGACCGAGCAATGCTTTGTAGGAGGTACTGAAGTTGATCACATGAAATTGGACCTTAGTCGTGAAATCACCGAGAGAGAGGTTAAACTCCGTAATCCCCATGGGGACCTCACACTTCTGGTTGAAGCGGGTGATCTTAACATTCTTGACCTTGATCAAGTGCACGTCAAAGTAATATTTTTGGTATACTCGATAAGGGAGTATGTTCACTGCCGCCCCAGGGTCAATCAATACCCTATTGATGGGGTGCCCATTCAGCTGCCCTTTCATGTAGTGTGGCCTGTTGTGACTGCAGGTAGGAAAGAGCATATCTTCTTCCATGAAAGCCACAGCTACCTCGGGTGACATTTCCGCAAGGCAAGCCTCCACATAAGCTGGCGTCTAGAGTGCCGCGATGACGGCCCACCGTGTCTCTTCATCTAGGGATAGAATCTCCCAAACGGTAAACCTGGCTGGGATCTTCTTCAGGTGCTTGACTATTTTGTTGTCGACTCGGACCTCGAGTAACTTCATCTCTTCAGCTCTGCTATGCCTGCCCCCAGTTTGGGCCTAGGGAGCCGGCTCAGGGGGTGCTTCCTCCGCTGGGTCAGGTATTACTTGGGCTTGCGGGGCCTGTTGGGTTTCTACCTTCTCTTGCATGAACTCGGTAAGGTTCGGGATCTTGCCAGGCTCTTCCCTTGACAGAGGAGGAGTTGCCACGAGTGGGGCCGAGATGCTACTTGCTTCTTTGACATGTCGAGACTCTCGGGGGCATGACTGCCTTCCCCCTTGAGTCGTGAGAAACTCAATAAACGAAGGGGTATTCTGGCCGACCGGCCCTCCGGGGTAGAGACCCGAGAGAGGGGGAATCTCCATGCCTTGGATCCTAGGTTCAGGGATATGATATGGTTGTTCTTCCATGAGCAGGATGTTATGGTTGGCCTGAGGAGGGTGTCCCCATTTCCTTCCCAACCTGGTGGCATGCTGGGAGGTGGATGCCTCGGCCTGGTTCACTTCTGATGGCTCAATGGGTGTCTCTTGCTCTTCCTCCCCCAGGGAGAGGGCAGTGTCAAACAACGCCGACATGGTGTTGCAGGAGAGAACAACCCCGCTCTTCTTCTTGTTTCTGGGCCTTTTCTTCTTCTTTTTCTTCTTTTCTTCAGTGGCTGGCAACTGGCCTCGGGGAGGCTCACCCTACAAGAGGGGCTCTTCCTTTGCCTCGGCTTCTACTTCTGGAGCCAGTTCGAGTGACTCGAACTCCCTCCAAGGGACATATTCCTTCAGCTCCACAGGCCGGATTTTAGGCTGCTCATAATCTTCAAGCCCATCAATAATGGCCTGGAGTCTTTCCACTGTGGGACTGGTCTCTCTGTGCACCCACATCGGGGTATGCTTCTTCCTGTTGTTAGTGAAGCGCCGCACGACTAGCCGGGGGGATGTATCATGCCAAACAGGCGTCACTGGTGGTGGGACTGGTCGAGGTGTGACACCCCTTATATGAACCTCCAGCGTGGGCTGGGGGGCTTGCCTTCTTCTTCTATTCCTCATCGGTGCAGCCTGCCAACCTCTTTGGTCTTGAGCTGGTACCATGACAAAGGCTTCATATGTTGCAGTTGTACTGGCCTCTGCCCATTTCTTAGGCAGCTGCTGGTAAAGAGAGATCATGTTAACAGAAGTGTCGAGGTTTGGCATCTCATGCGGCTGCGGAGGATCCACCATGTGCTCCCCCATGTCCAGCTCTCCCTTCTTAATCAAGGATTCAATGACATCCTTGAAGATATAACACTCCTCGATAGTATGCCCCAGCATCTGGTGGTACGGGCAGAAATGAGGATCATCCTTTCTTTTTATGTCGCCAGGCCTCGTTGGTTCTGGCAACGTAATTTTATTGTACCGGGTGGCCCATTCAAACAAGATCCGGGATTTATCTTGACGAAAATAATACAACTTATTCCTCATTTTCTTGTTGTGCCCCTTAGGCACAAGCATGTGCTATGTTGCTTTGATGATAGCAATGCTATTTGGTTTTGATAATAGCAAGACAGTGAGTGCATTTGAGTGCATTTGATATTGTATTTTGATGATTGCAATGCTATTGTGTTTTGATGATTGCAATAAACAAAGTGCATTTCTGTGCATTCTTGTCCTTGAGCATTCTGCATATGATAGCAACATGAATGATGATGTTTAGCATTGATGGCATTTGTTCTTTATATATCTGAATTGCATTTTGTCAGATATCATGTCTCTGCATGTAACTGCAAAGTCTGAATAGCAGTAAGTGCTAGTCTCTACATTGGCTCTTCATAAGTTCTGATATGCTATTATTCACCTTCTGATCATAATGCAGTTCTTCATAAGTTCTGATATGGCATTGCATATTTGATTATGTTCAGTCATGTTACTGTTGCTCTTTAGACTGTAGTTTGATACTGCAGCGTCGACCCATCGAACTGCAGCGTCGACGCTGCCAAGGCACTTCAGAGGTAGCAGTAAGAAATATTTGTACTGCTGCGTCCACGCTGCTTGGGCAATGCGTTGATGCTTGGTGCCTCTTTAACTTTGCTGCATTTATTCATTGGTCTGGTCTGTGGTGCGTCGACCCCTTGTGCTGATGGGTCGACCCCTCAGTTCATTCATCAGATTTATACAAGTCCATACATTGGTCTTCAGGCGTTCCAAGTATGCACATTGATTCAGGTTCTCCAAGTCTATACAATGAAGTCTGAACATTGCATTTGCATTCACAATGTCTTCACACCTGAAGTCTATACATTGTGTCGTTCACATCTGCAAGTCTAGACATTGGAAAGTCTATACAGACTTCAGCGTCTCATTTAGCGTCTAAGGCAAAGTCTACATGTTGCTACAGTAACGCAAGTCTATACATTGTCGTATGCTAAGTGTGTACAGCATCTCATTCATGCTTTGATTAATGAAGTCTGTACATCAGTCTTCACATTCTAAGTCTGTACAGCCGTTGGGTTGGGACTCAGAGTCTGTACACTTGATTCGCCTTTGAATTGGTCAAGTGTGTACATTCCTTCACTGTAGCTTTCACGTATCCAAGTCTACACATCGTGAAAGTCTATACATTCATCACTAACCTTCGTTCAAGGCAAAGTCTGTACATTGGGCTTTCACATGAAGTCTGTACATCCGTTTGTCCTGCATTGTTCATAAAGTATATACACTGGACTGTTTGGCAAGTCTATACATCGGCCCTTGTCTTCGAAGTCTGTACATCCCTTTAGCTTTTCAAGTCTATACATTGGCTTCAAGACTTTCAAGTCTATACACTGACGGCTAAACTGAGAACTCTATACATCGTCTGTCTACACTAGAGTCTCATGGAGTCTATACATTACACTCGTCTTCTAAAGTCTATACACTGAAGTCTTCACATTCGTTTGCATTACATGAAGTCCATACAGTGGGTAAAGTCTGTACACTATCCATGCTTCATGCAGCGTCAACTCCATGCTTCATGCAGCATCAACTCAGTGTTTCATGCAGCGTCAACTCAGTGCTTCATGCAGCGTCAACTCCTCAAGTATATGATGCGGGACGAGACACGGACACGACAAGCTCGCGATCGTCCCTTAACGAGGGAAGCGTCGGACGTGCGCGGTTGAGAAACCGGCAAGAGCTAGGGTGGTCGGCTCGCACTTTCGTGCCTGGATCGGGTCACGGGACGGCTTCACTCTCTCTCGCAGTAGCGGTGATATGAAAATAAAGCGAGCTAGATATCCCTACACATGCTCTCTAGCAGCGGCATAAACAAGCATATATGAAATAAGCGAAATGCCAAGTGTAGGAGCGAAGACGATACCTCCACGCGCTCGGCGTGGGGAAGACGGACCCGGCCGAAGTCGTACTCCCGGAACAATTATACACGGATATTACAGAAATGCAACTCGCTGCCCACTCCACGCAGGGAGGTAAAGGGCTACACAATGGGGTCCGGGAGGACCGAATTCGGGTTGACGGGCGGCTTCTCGCGTTGATTCGGCAACACCCGAACACGTGACGGTGGGGCCCACGTGCTGTCCGGAGGGGCCGTGTGGGACCCGGTGGCACCGCTGTAGTGGTGGATGCCTGGAGGGTCGCTCCTTGGGATGGCGGCACGCTGGTTCGGCGGCCGGAGGCCCGGTGGCTCCGTTCGGCACCGGTCGGAAAACCCGATCGGAAATCTGCCGGTTCTGTATTTCGGCGCGCGCTCCGGCGAGAATGGGCGCTGCAATCAGCCCCGATGTCGGATCGACACAAGACTGGCGCCGTTGGAAAGCTAGCTTGAAGCTCTTCAACCTAGGCCCAAAGATCTGGCCTGGATCTACTCGGATCTTGACTTATGGAATTTTCAATCTCCTAATGTACAGTAACCGAAGACTCAGACCTGCAGAGAACTTGACTGTGGATTACCTTTGACCATGAGGGAGTCTATCGAATCTGGGGTTGTGTTCTTCACAAAAGTTGTTGGAAATTGAGCTGGGAAGATGGTAAAATTGGTTTGGAAAAGTTTGGATCTGTCTATGATTTTCTGTGATTTGTTTACTGGATGAAGGTCGGATCTGGGATCAGGGGGACAGAACTGTAGCTGGGACTGAGAACGATTTTTAGAAAATATGAAAGGGACGAACCAAAAATTGAGAAACATTGTGGAAGAAGGGGTGGATGGGTGTAACCTCCAGTAAAATTGGACGAACCAAAATAAATCAAAAAGTGGACCTAAGCCATGAAACTCAAGGCTACTGTCACTGTAGACAGTGACAGAACAGATCTGAGATTGAGAGTTGAACGAACTGGTAAAGATAAGAAACGGTGGCTTTTGAATCTGGGTTTTTTTGTGGAGAAGGGGCTATAAGATAGAAACCAACCCTCAAAATTTCAAATCGATCTGAACTCGTGGATGGTTTCAAGAATTCACGGACTACACCTCTATCTAGTAAGATAGAAAACCAAAGACGATCCCGTGGCGGCTCGAAGGCGGCACGAACGGCGGCGGCGGCGGCACAGACGATCACCGGAGATAGAGGAGAGGGGATTGAAGATAGAACCACTCTAGAATTTGGGGTTGGAGAAGGAAGAACATCAGGGGAGAGAGGGCACACCCTTCTTGCTTCAAGCAATTTTCACATAATTTCTTCATTAATCTCTAATGACACTATACATAGGCTTATATAGAAAATGGCAAGGGGTGGGGGGCTGGGAATTTCGTGGGAAATAAGTCATTTTCTTCCCCCATGTGGTCAAAACTCAAAAAAAATAAATTACATATGAATGGAGCACTCCTTTGACTTGGTAGGTAAGGTAGGTGGCCAACCTTTGAAATTTTAACCCCTTTGTCTCCCATGTGGTCAATTAGCATTCAAACCTTCCAGATGGCCACCTAGGATAGTTGACCAGCACCACATGGATGAGGTGGACCAATGGGGAAGGGGAGGGGGCCCCCTAACTGGACCTACTACACATTTGCACAAAAACTCACACAATCCATGGGAATGACACATTGGCTTATAAAGCCGTACAATTGCGCATATACTTTCCCAAGGATATAACACAAACTAAAAGGACATAAATGCAAAAGTAAATGTACATGCTCGGCGTCGATTCCCATCAACTCTCCCCGGTGGGAGGAACTCGACCCCGTCGAGTAGGGGTATGGATGCTAGGGTACTTCGACGGATCCGTCACCGTGCCAAGTAACACGGGTACACTCCACTCCAAGTGATCGTCACCTGCTCATTCCATATATACTCGATATGCGCAAGCTGCCATAGGCTAGAGGTGGACACTCCGGGTGGGGCACTCTCAAAGGGAAGGAAGCAGCTCGAAGACTCACTAGGAATCACCGCTGAGTCCCTATAAGTGACTGATCCGGGTATAGATGTGGAACCGATCCCATACTCATCGAGTGAGTACACTCGCCTCTTACTCATAATAGAACGACAACGAGCTTGCACAAGACGCATGCAGACAAACAAACGACACACAAATCATGCAAACAAATCACTCAAAACAAACCACACAAAGAAAAAGCACACTGTTAGTCCGACCCGTACATGGGTGACGGCGGACCAGGACACCCGAATATGTGCCATGCATATACTAGATGTACACGATGGTTGATGGAAGGGAGGACTCCTAGACACCCTAAGATGTACCACTCATGCATTGGTGACCGATGGGATTTGGGTGAAGAAGGGCTAGGAGATCCAAAACTACCTTCGTCATCATCCCTAGATGTAGAGACGGCTTGCCGACTAGACCGAGGGGTATGGGTGGAATAGTGAACTCCTTGGAAGAGGTGGAGGGAATGTGATAGCTCGGGAGCTTCACTAGTGGAGGGGTCAAAAGGGTCAAAGAAGGTATGACCCCGAGAGATGGGTTCCTCCATGACACGGTCCCAATCGTGAAATTCTTGAAGGTGTGAATGCTCACCTTCATCCGTCATAGTGAACGGGACAATGGTCATGTGAATAAAATAAACTTCCTCCCTCGGGCAAAAGGAAATGAAGTCGGACTCGGCCGGCATCGGGAGGAGTAGAAGAATCTCCGTGGTGACACACCCCACGGTGCACACGGAGGTAATGGATCCTAAGGCCGGATGGGTGAAGCTAAGACTAGCGGGTTGGTCAAAGCCTCGGGCCAAAAGATGCGTCAACTCCCATTGTGAATCTAATCCCATAATAAGGTCATCCAAAGTATCGACATGGTGACTAGACCGAAAAGTTGTGTGTTAGGAGTTGATGGACACCAAAGGTAGGGTAGGGTCCATAGACGGGTAAGGGAGTGGGACCAAGCCATCCTTGAGCCAACTAAGAAGCGGATCGGCTATGTATAATGTACCCGTTAGAAATACGGGTGGCTCGGGATGAGGTGGCTCCAAGCGCGAATCCGAAGGTGGAGTGGGCCGTTGGGGCTAGGTGGCTGGACATACGGGGTCCCTAAGGGTGATCTTACCGGGTAGGTATGGTGGGCATAAGGTGCAAGTCCTCTTGTCCCAGTCAAGATTGGCCCTTCTCTCTCCTAACCACTTTTGCCCTAAAATGATGCATGAACCAGCAAGTGTACCGATCCTGCACCATGCGCCATCGGTGTAGAGAACAGAGCCGATCCTCTTATAGAACTCAACACAAGCAAAATCACCATCGCGGACAATCTCGCCTGTCTTGGAGAGAGACTCCACGATGTCAAGAGAAACCCAATTATCCGACTCCCTATCGGTGAAATGGAGTTCTGTTGTGGACCCGTTGGGTAGAGCGGCTTTCATAATGAGAGGGGCAAAACCAAAGGCTCGGTCCATGAGGACATTCATTTTGGCCACAAAAGTTGACCACTCGGACGTATGGTCTTGGGGATCGGCCATGGGTAGTGGACATGGACATGCATACACACGGTGACAAGACACTAGACCGACTATGCAAGTTTGGAATGCATGCACACTAGGGACCCTAGACGTAAACCAAGACTCGGTACGTGGCGGAGATAACCGATCCGAAGATCACTCGCACAAGTGTGCGGCCTTCCCGATAGGCATGGCCTAATGTTCGGACAACACCTTTTGATATACCGAGTAAAGGGATGCAATGCGAAAAGATACTCTTTTTTGTGTTTTAAAACAATGATGATCCTAGACTCGACTTAAACCGACTAATGACTCGATGTAAATGACACTCCTTTTTTTTTCTTTTTGACACCCTAGACTCAACCTCGCTCTGATACCAAATTGATGCGGGACGAGACACGGACACGACAAGCTCGCGATCGTCCCTTAACGAGGGAAGCGTCGGACGTGCGCGGTTGAGAAACCGGCAAGAGCTAGGGTGGTCGGCTCGCACTTTCGTGCCCGAATCGGGTCACGGGACGGCTTCACTCTCTCTCGCAGTAGCGGTGATATGAAAATAAAGCGAGCTAGATATCCCTACACATGCTCTCTAGCAGCGGCATAAACAAGCATATATGAAATAAGCGAAATGCCAAGTGTAGGAGCGAAGACGATACCTCCACGCGCTCGGCGTGGGGAAGACGGACCCGGCCGAAGTCGTACTCCCGGAACAATTATACACGGATATTACAGAAATGCAACTCACTGCCCACTCCACCCAGAGAGGTAAAGGGCTACACAATGGGGTCCGGGAGGACCGAATTCGGGTTGACGGGCGGCTTCTCGCGTTGATTCGGCAACACCCGAACACGTGACGGTGGGGCCCACGTGCTGTCCGGAGGGGCCGTGTGGGACCCGGTGGCACCGCTGTAGTGGTGGATGCCCGGAGGGTCGCTCCTTGGGATGGCGGCATGCTGGTTCGCCGGCCGGAGGACCGGCGGCTCCGTTCGGCACCGGTCGGAAAACCCGATCGGAAATCTGCCGGTTCTGTATTTCGGCGCGCGCTCCGGCGAGAATGGGCGCTGCGATCAGCCCCGATGTCGGATCGACACGAGACTGGCGCCGTTGGAAAGCTAGCTTGAAGCTCTTCAACCTAAACCCAAAGATCTGGCCTGGATCTGCTCGGATCTTGACTTATGGAATTTTCAATCTCCTATTGTACAGTAACCGAAGACTCAGACCTGCAGAGAACTTGACTGTGGATTACCTTTGACCGTGAGGGAGACTTTCGAATCTGGGGTTGTGTTCTTCACAAAAGTTGTTGTAAATTGAGCTGGGAAGATGGAAAAATTGGTTTCGAAAAGTTTGGATGTGTCTATGATTTTCTGTGATTTGTTTACTGGACGAAGGTCGGATCTGGGATCAGGGGGACAGAACTGTAGCTGGGACTGAGAATGATTTTTAGAAAATATGAAAGGGACGAACCAAAAATTGAGAAACATTGTGGAAGAAGGGGTGGATGGGTGTAACCTCCAGTAAAATTGGGCAAACCAAAATAAATCAAAAAGTGGACCTAAGCCATGAAACTCAAGGCTACTGTCACTGTAGACAGTGACAGAACAGATCTGAGATTGAGAGTTGAACGAACTGGTAAAGATATGAAACGGTGGCTTTTGAACCTGGATTTTTTTGTGGACAAGGGGCTATAAGATAGAAACCAACCCTCAAAATTTCAAATCGATCTGAACTCGTGGCTAGCTTCAAGAATTCACGGACTACACCTCTATCTAGTAAGATAGAAAACCAAAGACGATCCCGTGGCGGCTCGAAGGCGGCACGAACGGCGGCGGCGGCGGCACAGACGATCACCGGAGATAGAGGGGAGGGGATTGAAGATAGAACCACTCTAGAATTTGGGGTTGGAGAAGGAAGAACACCAGGGGAGAGAGGGAGAGAGGGCACACCCTTCTTGCTTCAAGCAATTTTCACATAATTTCTTCATTAATCTCTAATGACACTATACATAGGCTTATATAGAAAATGGCAAGGGGTGGGGGGCTGGGAATTTCGTGAGAAATAAGTCATTTTCTTCCCCCATGTGGTCAAAACTCAAAAAAAATAAATTACATATGAATGGAGCACTCCTTTGACTTGGTAGGTAAGGTAGGTGGCCAACCTTTGAAATTTTAACCCCTTTGTCTCCCATGTGGTCAATTAGCATTCAAACCTTCTAGATGGCCACCTAGGATGGTTGACCAGCCCCACATGGATGAGGTGGACCAATGGGGAAGGGGAGGGGGCCCCCTAACTGGACCTACTACACATTTGCACAAAAAGTCACACAATCCATGGGAATGACACATTGGCTTATAAAGCCGTACAATTGTGCATATACTTTCCCAAGGATATAACACAAACTAAAAGGACATAAATGCAAAAGTAAATGTACATGCTCGGCGTCGATTCCCATCAACTCTCCCCGGGTGGGAGGAACTCGACCCCATCGAGTAGGGGTATGGATGCTCGGGTACTTCGACGGATCCGTCACCGTGCCAAGTAACGCGGGTACACTCCACTCCAAGTGATCGTCACCTGCTCATTCCATATATACTCGATATGCGCAAGATGCCATAGGCTAGAGGTGGACACTCCGGGTGGGGCACTCTCAAAGGGAAGGAAGCAGCTCGAAGACTCACTAGGAATCACCGCTGAGTCCCTATAAGTGACTGATCCGGGTATAGATGTGGAACCGATCCCATACTCATCGAGTGAGTCCACTCGCCTCTTACTCATAAGAGAACGACAACGAGCTTGCACAAGACGCATGCAGACAAACAAACGACACACAAATCATGCAAACAAATCACTCAAAACAAACCACACAAAGAAAAAGCACACTGTTAGTCCGACCCGTACATGGGTGACGGCGGACCAGGACACCCGAATATGTGCCATGCATATACTAGATGTACACGATGGTTGATGGAAGGGAGGACTCCTAGACACCCTAAGATGTACCACTCATGCATTGGTGACCGATGGGATTTGGGTGAAGAAGGGCTAGGAGATCCAAAACTACCTTCGTCATCATCCCTAGATGTAGAGACGGCTTGCCGACTAGACCGAGGGGTATGGGTGGAATAGTGAACTCCTTGGAAGAGGTGGAGGGAATGTGATAGCTCGGGAGCTTCACTAGTGGAGGGGTCAAAAGGGTCAAAGAAGGTATGACCCCGAGAGATGGGTTCCTCCATGACACGGTCCCAATCTTGAAATTCTTGAAGGTGTGAATGCTCACCTTCATCCGTCATAGTGAACGGGATAATGGTCATGTGAATAAAATAAACTTCCTCCCTCGGGCAAAAGGAAATGAAGTCGGACTCGGCCGGCATCGGGAGGAGTAGAAGAATCTCCGTGGTGACACACCCCACGGTGCACACGGAGGTAATGGATCCTAAGGCCGGATGGGTGAAGCTAAGACTAGCGGGTTGGTCAAAGCCTCGGGCCAAAAGATGCGTCAACTCCCATTGTGAATCTAATCCCATAATAAGGTCATCCAAAGTATCGACATGGTGACTAGACCGAAAAGTTGTGTGGTAGGAGTTGATGGACACCAAAGGTAGGGTAGGGTCCATAGACGGGTAAGGGAGTGGGACCAAGCCATCCTTGAGCCAACTAAGAAGCGGCTCGACTATGTATAATGTACCCGTTAGAAATACGGGTGGCTCGGGATGAGGTGGCTCCAAGTGCGAATCCGAAGGTAGAGTGGGCCGTTGGGGCTGGGTGGCTGGACATACGGGGTCCCTAAGGGTGATCTTACCGGGTAGGTATGGTGGGCATAAGGTGCAAGTCCTCTTGTCCCAGTCAAGATTGGCCCTTCTCTCTCCTAACCACTTTTGCCCTAAAATGATGCATGAACCAGCAAGTGTACCGATCCTACACCATGCGCCATCGGTGTAGAGAACAGAGCCGATCCTCTTATAGAACTCAACACAAGCAAAATCACCATCGCGGACAATCTCGCCTGTCTTGGAGAGAGACTCCACGATGTCAAGAGAAACCCAATTATCCGACTCCCTATCGGTGAAATGGAGTTCTGTTGTGGACCCGTTGGGTAGAGCGGCTTTCATAATGAGAGGGACAAAACCAAAGGCTCGGTCCATGAGGACATTCATTTTGGCCACAAAAGTTGACCACTCGGACGTATGGTCTTGGGGATCGGCCATGGGTAGTGGACATGGACATGCATACACACGGTGACAAGACACTAGACCGACTATGCAAGTTTGGAATGCATGCACACTAGGGACCCTAGACGTAAACCAAGACTCGGTACGTGGCGGAGATAACCGATCCGAAGATCACTCGCACAAGTGTGCGGCCTTCCCGATAGGCATGGCCTAACGTTTGGACAATACCTTTTGATATACCGAGTAAAGGGATGCAATGCGAAAAGACACTCTTTTTTATGTTTTAAAACAATGATGATCCTAGACTCGACTTAAACCGACTAATGACTCGATGTAAATGACACTCCTTTTTTTTCTTTTTGACACCCTAGACTCAACCTCGCTCTGATACCAAATTGATGCGGGATGAGACACGGACACGACAAGCTCGCGATCGTCCCTTAACGAGGGAAGCGTCGGACGTGCGCGGTTGAGAAATCGGCAAGAGCTAGGGTGGTCGGCTCGCACTTTCGTGCCCGGATCGGGTCACGGGACGGCTTCACTCTCTCTCGCAGCAGCGGTGATATGAAAATAAAGCGAGCTAGATATCCCTACGCATGCTCTCTAGCAGCGGCATAAACAAGCATATATGAAATAAGTGAAATGCCAAGTGTAGGAGCGAAGACGATACCTCCACGCGCTCGGTGTGGGGAAGACGGACCCGGCCGAAGTCGTACTCCCGGAACAATTATACACGGATATTACAGAAATGCAACTCGCTGCCCACTCCACGCAGGGAGGTAAAGGGCTACACAATGGGGTCCGGGAGGACCGAATTCGGGTTGACGGGCGGCTTCTCGCGTTGATTGGGCAACACCCGAACACTTGACGGTGGGGCCCACGTGCTGTCCGGAGGGGCCGTGTGGGACCCGGTGGCACCGTTGTAGGGGTGGATGCCCGGAGGGTCGCTCCTTGGGATGGCGGCACGCTGGTTCGCCGGCCGGAGGCCCGGCGGCTGCGTTCGGCACCGGTCGAAAAACCCGATCGGAAATCTGCCGGTTCTGTATTTCGGCGCGCGCTCCGGCGAGAATGGGCTCTGCGATCAGCCCCGATGTCGGATCGACACGAGACTGGCGCCGTTGGAAAGCTAGCTTGAAGCTCTTCAACCTAGGCCCAAAGATCTGGCCTGGATCTACTCGGATCTTGACTTATGGAATTTTCAATCTCCTAATGTACAGTAACCGAAGACTCAGACCTACAGAGAACTTGACTGTGGATTACCTTTGACCGTGAGGGAGACTTTCGAATCTGGGGTTGTGTTCTTCACAAAAGTTATTGGAAATTGAGCTGGGAAGATGTCAAAATTGGTTTGGAAAAGTTTGGATGTGTCTATGATTTGCTGTGATTTGTTTACTGGATGAAGGTCGGATCTGGGATCAGGGGGACAGAACTGTAGCTGGGACTGAGAACGATTTTTAGAAAATATGAAAGGGACGAACCAAAAATTGAGAAACATTATGGAAGAAGGGGTGGATGGGTGTAACCTCCAGTAAAATTGGGCGAATCAAAATAAATCAAAAAGTGGACCTAAGCCATGAAACTCAAGGCTACTGTCACTGTAGATAGTGACAGAACAGATCTGAGATTGAGAGTTGAACGAACTGGTAAAGATATGAAATGGTGGCTTTTGAACCTGGATTGTTTTGTGGAGAAGGGGCTATAAGATAGGAACCAACCCTCAAAATTTCAAATCGATATGAACTCGTGGCTGGATTCAAGAATTCACGGACTACACCTCTGTCCAGTAAGACAGAAAATCGAAGATGATCCCGTGGCGGCTCGATGGCGGCAAGAACGGCGGCGGCAACGGCACAGACGATCACCGGAGATAGAGGGAAGGGGATTGAAGATAGAACCACTCTAGAATTTGGGGTTGGCGAAGGAATAACACCAGGGGAGAGAGGGAGAGAGGGCACACCCTTCTTGCTTCAAGCAATTTTCACATAATTTCTTCATTAATCTCTAATGACACTATACATAGGCTTATATAGAAAATGGCAAGGGGTGGGGGGCTGAGAATTTCGTGGGAAATAAGTCATTTTCTTTCCTCATGTGGTCAAAACTCAAAAAAAATAAATTACATATGAATGGAGCACTCCTTTGACTTGGTAGGTAAGGTAGGTGGCCAACCTTTGAAATTTTAACCCCTTTGTCACCCATGTGGTCAATTAGCATTCAAACATTCTAGATGGTCACCTAGGATGGTTGACCAGCCCCACATGGATGAGGTGGACCAATGGGGAAGGGGAGGGGGCCCCCTAACTAGACCTACCACACATTTGCACAAAAACTCACACAATCCATGGGAATGACACATTGGCTTATAAAGCCGTACAATTGCGCATATACTTTCCCAAGGATATAACACAAACTAAAAGGACATAAATGTAAAAGTAAATGTACATGCTCGGCGTCGATTCCCATCAGTATATACATTGCTTTCCTTCTTTGAAGCCTTTACGTTGATTAACTCTATACACTGCATTCGTGTTTGCAAAGCCTGTACAGCGTTTACACTTAAACTGAACACACTCTTGTCTGTTTGACAATGAATGCAGAAGCTAATGAGGGGCACGTGATCCGAGGTACCTGGCTCGTGATCCGAGAATGACAAGGTATCCAGATGAGGACACGTGTACTGACACTCCATTGGATGCTGACACGTGGCCAAATGTTTGGGCGGGAGCTGTGGAAGCCACACGCGCCCTAGCTGCTGCTAGTGCTGCTATATATATGAGTCTTCATCCTCTGTAGAAGATTGATCGATATAGAAGAGAGAAGCCGTGAAGAAAAAGCAGAGTGGAGAGAAGCTGTCGATCCAGCACAAGAGAGGAAAGAAAAGAGAGAGAAGAGAAGAGCAGAGAGTGAGAGATTAGCGAAAGAAGAAGAGAAAGAAGAGCAAGAGAGAGATTGAGAGCTCGAGCTAAGAAAGAGAGAGAGTTTGAGGTTGTCTGGCTTTTGGATCAAATCCAAGCTAGAGCTGCTCCTTCGAGAGCTATATTTGTGCTTCACTGTTTCAGCTTTCTGTTGCTGTCATTTCCTGTCTTTTGTTTTATCGTTTACATCTTTGTTCAAGCTGTTAGTCAGCGGATTGCAGAGGTGCTGCCTCTGGACGGCTAAGCTGTATTGCCCAGCGGTTTGCAGTGGAGGATTCCACTAGACAGCAAGTTGTGTTGCTCAGCGGGGTGAGGAGGATTTCTCGGACGGCAAGCTGTATTGCCCAGCGGTTTGCAGTGGAGGATTCCACTAGACAGCAAGCTGTGTTGCTCAGCGGGGCGAGGAGGATTTCTCGGACGGCAAGCTGTGTTGCCCAGCGGTTGTAAGGCAAGCTGTGATGCCCAGCTATTCAAGCTGTGAGTCAGCGGAAGCCACACTCGGTTTGAGTGTGGGGTGGATGTAGGTCTGCTGGACCGAACCACCTAAAAACCCATTGTGTAGTGGTTTGAATTCTTGTGTGGTTGGCGCTAGATGAATGCTTAGGGGCGCTTTGGTTTGATGTTCTATAAGTGTTCATCTATTTGCTGCACACACTATATGGTTGACTGTGGTTTGATCTCTTTTATCTGATTTCGCTAGATGAATGTTAGGAGCGCCTCAATTGAGTTTTCTGTCTGAATGCTTTAAGGCACAAGCTCCTTTGATTTGATTCAGTCTAATGTTTAGACTTGCTAAGGTTCGCTCTATATATCTGCAATAGTTTTTAATTCCGCATCTCTGATTGCTTTAGATTTTAATTGGGCGAAATTTTTATAGGCCATATTCATTCACCCCCCTCTGAATACTTGCACCGAACCCAACACTTGGTATCAGAGCTGTCTCTGACTTAACAGATCTAACAATCTGCAGAGGATCCTGCTAACTGTTTAGTGCATTTCAGAGTGGGTCTTTTGGAATCGTTTTGATTTACTGTCTTAGTGCATTTCTGTTTGGTGCATTTCATAAGTGTGCCTCTTGTGTTCTGTATTCAGTTTCACTGAGTTAGTTCCTTGCCTTGCTTATCTGGTTGTGGTGCTTTGTTGTCGATTGCTTCGTGCCCTGAATCTGCTTGTCATCTGTTCTGATAGCTCATCCTCCGACATACAGAGGTGATGACCTTGGCCCATGGCTGGAAAAGTTGCATCGGTATGTAAACACAACCGATCCTGATTTGTGGAAGGTAATAACTCATGGTCCATACAAACTGTCGAAGGATAAATCTAAATGGACCAAGAAGGATAAGCTTAAAGACTCTGTCAATAATAGAGCTGTAGTTTTATTAAAAGAATCAATTGACAGATCTCTAATTGAATGCATTTCTTCTTGCAGGTCTGCCAAAGACATTTTGGATAAACTGAAGCTAATCAGGAATCACAGCAAATGCTTGATAGCTGATAGAAGAAATGCTAATGATGAAACTTCATCCGAGGTAAGTTCTGAACCTGAAGAACTTTCAATTGATGATCTATGGAATATAAATGAGGAACTCAATAATAGATGTGAGAAATTGAAATCTGAGAATAAAAGACTGAAAAAGAAATGTGATCAGATAACTTTGAAAGTTCCTTGTAAAACTTGTCCAGATCTGAAACAATCTTATAATGCATGTATGTTAGATGTTCAGAATTTTCAGGAACATAATGGCTCTCTAAAATTTGAAAATCAAACATGTCTGGACAAGATATCAGAACTTGAGAATCAGCTGAATGAGAAGAAAAATGAACATATAAAAGGGATGCAAGAACTGACTCAAGTTAATTCCGAATTGGATAAACTGAAACTTGAGAATGAAGAATTTCAAAAGAAAATTGAAAATCTTATGGGTAGAATAAATGAAATCAATGGGGAGGTTTCACATTCTTCTTCTACTCAATTAACCTGCCATATGTGCTCAGCTCTAAGAGAACGAAATGAAGATCTTTATAGTGAGAATGAATGGCTGAGTAAACAAATTATCTCACTTAAAGAGGATCACAAAAACTTGGTGGCTGAGAAAATTAGAGTGGAGAAAAGGGAAGAGGAATTAATTGAAAAACTGGAACTAATGTCTGGAAGAGAGAGATGTGCTAACAATGAAATTCAGGACAAACATCTTGAGAAAGAAAACACTGAATTAAAAGCTGAAGTTGAAAAACTGAAGTGGTTGAACACTGGCTTGTCTGAAAGACTTCTCACTATAGAAAAAGGAAAGGCTGTCTATGATGAAAATTCAAAATTTTTGAACAGTCTAGAACAAGAAATTGAGAAGTATAAAACTGCAAACCAAGTTCTAAGCGAATGTGTTAATTGCAGTGAACAGGAAATAGCCAGTTATGAACTTCACATTGCTAGCTTGGAAGATAAAATTCATAATCTGGAAAATTCAGCTATTGAGTCTGCAAAGATTAAAAGAAAAATGAAAACTGTTGGGAAGAGGAAGGATGACAACTCAGAAGGGGGAACAAATTGCTGTTCTGATGTTAAGAAAATCACTAAAAACCAGCTATATACCACTTTTGTCCAAAGCACTGATGTAGCTGGTACTTCAAAGCAATCCCCAAAATAAAATGAAAATCAGAAGTCACCTTCAAAATCTGTCTTTCAGTTCAAAGCTCAGAAAATTGGAAAGCAAACAAAACCTGTTGATAATAATCAGAAATTGAAAAAGAAAAGTCAAACAAAGAAAGCAAAGAATAATTCTGGTTATACTCTGAAATTTGTTAGCTCTGCTGAATCTGATGGGTCAATGCAAAATGCTCATGCTTCTTGTACTCATTCACATGCATCTGTGAATTCATCTGATAGAAACCATGCCCCTAGGAAATCTGATACTTCTTGCTATTACTATAGTAAGCATGGGCATATCATGGATGATTGCAGAATATTAAAAGAGGATGAGCATGCAAATAAAACAATGCATTCTAGGAATCTATCTGGAAGAAACCATGCCTTCAGGAAATCTAATGCTTCATGCTATTATTGTGGTAGGTATGGTCATTTAATGAATGAGTGCTATGCTTTGAAATCTGATGATAGAATGCATGCCAGATACACCCCAAATCATCATGAGCACAAAAGAAACAAACTCAAATTTAATCAGCATATCATTTGTTTCACTTGCAATAAGCCTAGGCACAAGGCTATTGAGTGCTGGTCAGGAAATCATTGGGATAAAAATGAATCTAGAAGCAAGCATCTTAAATGCTTCGAATGTGGGAGGCATGGTCATACAGTCAAGGACTGTTGGCATGCCCAAGTAAGTCATGTTAATAACAAAGTTTTTAAATTCTCTGCAAAACGACCTGTGAACTTTTCATGCTTTAATTATGGTAAATCAGGTCACAAATTTGCTGAATGCTGGATGAAGAAGAATAAGAAACAGAATGTTCATGTAAATAACAGAACAACTCATGCTCAATCTCATAGGTCTCATGCTTCTTTTGATAAGCATCATAGAACCAGACAATCTGTTGTTTCATGTCATTATTGTAGAAATTTTGGACATTCTATGTCTGATTATTCTTTTATGGAATTTGATGATAATGTTGCAAAAAGAATGTTTAGAACACCTAATAGGGGTAGTGCAGGACCCAAGACTGCTTGGGTCCCTGCAAGATCATATTGATTGATATGTTACAGGTGTGCCTTGGTGAGAGAAATAAAAGGGGTAATTTAGCCAAGGCACTCAAAAAGGAAGCCCCAGGATTCTACATCTCAGGTTAGTTCTGAACTTATTTTTAAATTTCATCATCTGAAAATGCTGATTTGTCTGGTTCATATCTGAAATTGTTGAACTGTTCGTTTGATGTCTGATATTCTCTTCATGTCTAGCTGATCAGTCTGCATTCCAGACTCAGCTACTGAGTTTTACCTTGCATATATCTGATGCTCTTCTCTCACTGATTATTGCACTGTGTAAATGGACTGCATGCTTGTTGTTGAATGCATAACTTGCTGATTGTGAATAGTTCTTCAGTGTATAGAGTCATTGCATGTGTCTAATGTCTGCATACATTATTTGCATGACTGACTTTAAAGTTGTTAAATGCATATAGAACTGATTTGCATGATTGTCATTTGCCTATTATCGTAGACTGCATGTTTTTCTATGCATAATAGGGCTGCTTTGCACTGCATTATCATATGCTTAACCCTGGTATATAAAATGGTATGTTACTAAAAGGCAAGAAAATCTGCCCGGAGGTTTCTACCATGTGTGAGATGGTCTTTGAGACCAGGTTCTCTGCCAAGTACCATGGGTCCTGTTGCATAGCATATCTCTTGCATCATGATGTCAGGGGGAGCTGAGAGTTCTATTCAATTCATTGAATCCTATTCACTTCTCAGTGTTCTCATTCAAATGATTCACATTCCTTGACATCAGTTGCTCATTGAACCATATTGCCAATTGCTATCTTTTCCCCATCATTCTCACTGAACAATAGCTTTGCATCTGGTTTAACACATTGAATTGTGATTATTGCAATTGTTCACTTATAAGAATCACTCTTACAAATTGAAAGGAACTAAAGGTTTAACCTTTATAAATTGGGGAGTTAAGTGTCTGCACTTCAGAATTTGAGATAAAAGAAAACTTTTATAGCTCTTAATCTTTGTCTCATGGCTAAAAGTTTTTTGTAATGCCTAAATGTGTTGAACTGGATATGTCTAGAACAGGCTAATAAGAGTGTGTACTAATTTTTAAACAATCACTCTAAAAGAATTAAGGGCAGCAGTAAATAAGATCATTAATGTTAAGAACTGAACACAGTGACAGAGCAATGGCTGATTGCACTGAGAAACTGTGAACTCCTCCAAAGAAGCAGGAGCATTCACATGTCATGAGGTGCTTCAGAATATCTCTGTTCATAGGGTCAAATCTATAGGGGGAGTCCTCACCAAGTAACTGAGGGTACTGGCCTCTAATCAAGGTGTACCCTTAATGTCAAAAGTGAAGACTATTCCTTGTGGGTCTTGATCTGAAGTAGATCTTGTAGTTTATGCCTAGTAACTAGGGGTAACTGCCTCTGATCAAGGTGTACACCTAATGTCAACAGCATAAATGCCACTGATCTATTTACTTAGTTTAGGTTCTGAAAAATTCAAAAGTGAAAATCAAACTGCTGTAACCCTTCGAAAAATCAAAAGTCAATGAGTGAAAATTATTTTCAATACATATTCAAACTGCCATTCTTGATCTTCCATGTTTAATCACAAAAGGGTATTATTTCTGACTTATCTATTAATACCATGTGCCCTAGATTCATTGCTATAAATGGAATCTATAAACTCTTTTTCAGGGGTCAGATCTTTTACTCTAGGTTTATCACTGTTAAACCTGAATTTTTGTCAAAATTATATGTTGTTGATTCTTATACCTTAACAGTTGTTTATAATCATGCTTCCTTTCTGAACCTATGATTCAGCTGTTGTTAAGTGACCCTCCTACCTTCTCTACCTTGTTTATCTGTTCATATTTCTTCTCAAAGGGGGAGCATTTATTTAGGGGGAGAAATAATTCAGACGGAGTCATACCTTCAGGGGGAGTTTATTGCTCTAGAAGTCACTTGCATGCATACTGCCATGTTACACTCATGTTCTTATTGTTCTTCCCTTTTTGATTATGTCAAAGGGGGAGAAAATTTTGTGTGTGACTCACTGTCACTGTTTATTGCCATCATCAAAAAGGGGGAGAATGTTGTGCCCCTTAGGCACAAGCATGTGCTATGTTGCTTTGATGATAGCAATGCTATTTGGTTTTGATGATAGCAAGACAGTGAGTGCATTTGAGTGCATTTGATATTGTATTTTGATGATTGCAATGCTATTGTGTTTTGATGATTGCAATAAACAAAGTGCATTTCTGTGCATTCTTGTCCTTGAGCATTCTGCATATGATAGCAACATGAATGATGATGTTTAGCATTGATGGCATTTGTTCTTTATATATCTGAATTGTATTTTGTCAGATATCATGTCTCTGCATGTAACTGCAAAGTCTGAATAGCAGTAAGTGCTAGTCTCTACATTGGCTCTTCATAAGTTCTGATATGCTATTATTCACCTTCTGATCATAATGCAGTTCTTCATAAGTTCTGATATGGCATTGCATATTTGATTATGTTCAGTCATGTTACTGTTGCTCTTTAGACTGCAGTTTGATACTGCAGCGTCGACGCTGCCAAGGCACTTCAGAGGTAGCAGTAAGAAATATTTGTACTGCTGCGTCCACGCTGCTTGGGCAATGCGTTGATGCTTTGTGCCTCTTTAACTTTGCTGCATTTATTCATTGGTCTGGTCTGTGGTGCGTCGACCCCTTGTGCTGATGGGTCGACCCCTCAGTTCATTCATCAGATTTATACAAGTCCATACATTGGTCTTCAGGCGTTCCAAGTATGCACTTTGATTCAGGTTCTCCAAGTCTATACAATGAAGTCTGAACATTGCATTTGCATTCACAATGTCTTCACACCTGAAGTCTATACATTGTGTCGTTCACATCTGCAAGTCTAGACATTGGAAAGTCTATACAGACTTCAGTGTCTCATTTAGCGTCTAAGGCAAAGTCTACACGTTGCTACAGTAACGCAAGTCTATACATTGTCTTATGCTAAGTGTGTACAGCGTCTCATTCATGCTTTGATTAATGAAGTCTGTACATCAGTCTTCACATTCTAAGTCTGTACAGCCGTTGGGTTTGGACTCAGAGTCTGTACACTTGATTCGCCTTTGAATTGGTCAAGTGTGTACATTCCTTCACTGTAGCTTTCACGTATCCAAGTCTACACATCGTGAAAGTCTATACATTCATCACTGACCTTCGTTCAAGGCAAAGTATGTACATTGGGCTTTCACATGAAGTCTGTACATCCGTTTGTCCTGCATTGTTCATAAAGTATATACACTGGACTGTTTGGCAAGTCTATACATCAGCCCTTGTCTTCGAAGTCTGTACAACCCTTTAGCTTTTCAAGTCTATACATTGGCTTCAAGACTTTCAAGTCTATACACTGACGGCTGAACTGAGAACTCTATACATCGTCTGTCTGCACTAGAGTCTCATGGAGTCTATACATTGCACTCGTCTTCTAAAGTCTATACACTGAAGTCTTCACATTCGTTTGCATTACATGAAGTCGATACAGTGGGTAAAGTCTGTACACTGTCCATGCTTCATGCAGCGTCAACTCAGTGCTTCATGCAGCGTCAACTCCCCAAGTATATACATTGCTTTCCTTCTTTGAAGCCTTTACGTGCATTAAGTCTATACACTGCTTTCCTTCTTTGAAGCCTTTACGTTGATTAACTCTATACACTGCATTCGTGTTTGCAAAGCATGTACAGCGTTTACACTTAAACTGAACACACTCTTGTCTGTTTGACAGTGAATGCAGAAGCTAATGAGGGGCACGTGATCCGAGGTACCTGGCTTGTGATCCGAGAAGGACAAGGTATCTAGATGAGGACACGTGTACTGACACTCCATTGGATGCTAACACGTGGCCAAATGTTTGGGCGGGAGCTGTGGAAGCCACACGCGCCCTAGCTACTGCTGGTGCTGCTATATATATGAGTCTTCATCCTCTGTAGAAGACTGATCGATATAGAAGAGAGAAGCCGTGAAGAAAAAGCAGAGTGGAGAGAAGCTGTCGATCCAGCACAAGAGAGGAAAGAAAAGAGAGAGAAGAGAAGAGCAGAGAGTGAGAGATTAGCGAAAGAAGAAGAGAAAGAAGAGCAAGAGAGAGATTGAGAGCTCGAGCTGAGAAAGAGAGAGAGTTTGAGGTTGTCTAGCTTTTGGATCAAATCCAAGCTAGAGCTGCTCCTTCGAGAGCTATATTTGTGCTTCATTGTTTTAGCTTTATGTTGCTGTCATTTCCTGTCTTTTGTTTTATCGTTTACATCTTTGTTCAAGCTATTAGTTAGCGGATTGCAGAGGTGCTACCTCTGGACGGCTAAGCTGTATTGCCCAGCGGTTTGCAGTGGAGGATTCCACTGGACAGCAAGCTGTGTTGCTCAGCGGGGCGAGGAGGATTCCTCGGACGGCAAGCTGTGTTGCCCAGCGGTTGTAAGGCAAGCTGTGATGCCCAGCTATTCAAGCTGTGAGTCAGCGGAAGCCACACTCGGTTTGAGTGTGGGGTGGATGTAGGTCTGCTGAACCGAACCACCTAAAAACCCATTGTGTAGTGGTTTGAATTCTTGTGTGGTTGGCGCTAGATGAATGCTTAGGGGCGCTTTGGTTTGATGTTCTATAAGTGTTCATCTATTTGCTGCACACACTATATGGTTGACTGTGGTTTGATCTCTTTTATCTAATTTCGCTAGATGAATGTTAGGAGTGCCTCAATTGAGTTTTCTGTCTGAATGCTTTAAGGCACAAGCTCCTTTGATTTGATTCAGTCTAATGTTTAGACTTGCTTAGGTTCGCTCTATATATCTGCAATAGTTTTTAATTCCGCATCTCTGATTGCTTTAGATTTTAATTGGGTGAAATTTTTATAGGCCATATTCATTCACCCCCCCTCTGAATACTTGCACCGAACCCAACATTTCTCCCGCAGGAAAGGACCTTCCCGCCGTTCAGTAGCCCTGGCTAGAGGTGGCTTGGCCGTCTCCTTGGCCTTTTCCGTCTGTTTCTCAAAAGCTTGAAAGGCCTCGGTTGGGGTTGGGTAGGTATTGGTAGTGGAAGATGGATGGGTTGAGGAGGATTGGGTTGGTTGGTTTTAGGGGGTGTGTCTCTTTTAGGGGAAGATGGAGGGGTGGTTTTGGGGACCAAGGAAGTTTGTGGAGTGTGGGTTTGTGGGAGAGTTTTGGGTGGGGTGGTGGTGGCCATCATGGGCCTAGGTGGAGTGGACATGGGGTCCACACGGGTTGGAATGGTGAGGGTGGAGTGAGCCATGATGCTTCCTCCACTTGGGATGGGAACTTCTTGGCCTAACCCATGATATTGTGATTCATACTCTTCTTCCCAATTGGGGGAGGCCTCATATTCCTCAACTTCAATCTCATTCCTTTGTGGTGTAGGGGTCTTGCTCTCCAGGGGAGTGGGAAGGCCTTTTGGCGATGGGGTGGTGCAAGTTGGAATTATTTGGGGTGGTGGAGTTTGGACCCTAAGGGAGGTGAAGATATTCTTAATCTCAATCCTTAGTTCTTCTAATGAGTCTTGGGGTCTTTTGGGTGGTGGGGTTTGGGTCCTAGTGGAGGCCTTGGGTTGACTGGGAGGAAAAGGGGGAGTGGGGGTGCTCCTCGGGTTATGCTCCTCACGGTAGGAGTGGGACGGTCGGGGGGCGTAGATCTTCCTAAGCTCACTCTTCATCTCTTCCCATGAGTGAATGGGCTCTTGCCCCCAAACCCTTCTGAATCTCTCTTTGTGTTCCCACATTTTCTTAGCTAGACCCCGAAGTCGTGCCTTGGCCCTGCGGACTCTCTCGGATCCATATACCCAAGTACTTTCAAAGTCCCTTTCCATGGTATTCTCCCACCTAAGATAGGCATGAGGATTTCCATCAAAATGAAGGTCCTCATCTACAATGTAGTCCATGTGGAGGGGGTCAATCGGACCATTTGGCCAACGAGGGGTATGCATGATGATCGGGTGATGAATGCAATTGCCCTAGGACAAGACTTAGTAGAGACAAGTCTAGAACTTGCTCTGATACCAATTTGATGTGACACCGTATGCAGCGGAGGACAATGATGCTAATTTGATGTGACACGACTCCCTTGGACCTAGGATAGCAAGCAGCACTTATGAGTAGGCAACGTCGCACATGCGGTTTCGCTCGCGGAAGCACACTCGGATCCGTAGAAGGACCGACGATGGTGGTGAGGGTCCGAGGTTGGACCTCGGGGCTCCAAGGGTCGGCCGGATAGGAATAGATCCCAATGGGCCAGGGATGCCCGATTTCAAGGGCGGCCGGCACGCCGAGGGCGTGGGATGCAATGGCTCTCTCTCAACTCGCTCCGCGGTGAACACTTGATTGGATTGAATTATAGATCGAGCGCTCGTCTCACCTCCGACGGACAACTAAGAGCGATACTAAGCTAGCAATGGTAATAACCAGCAGCGAAGAGTGGCCAGGAGCTCACCTGATCGGCGTGAAGACGCCGATCCCGATCGGAGACGAGGGCGAGCGGGGAAGTGTGCTCCCCGCACACTGCGCCGGTGAAGCTTCAAAACCTGTTCAAGAGTACAACTACTACACCTCGCGCAGGAGGGTGATCTCGGGGGTGGGAATTGAATAATTACAAACAAACACTACCACCACGCAGGGTGGGGCGGTAAGCCGGCCAGGCGGGGATGGGAAAAGGAACTAAGAAAGAACCGAAGTGAACTCCCGGGTTGCTGCCTGCTGCACATTCTGCTGACCAACCCGTAGTATAGAAACTCCTGAGCCCGCTACCGACCTCAGAATGGCATGGGACCAGTGCCAAATTGACGGTGACTGGCCCCTGAAAGTCTGTAAATTCTGGCCGGGCTTTTGTTGGTCGTCGCTGGCCGGTAGGAGCTCCGCAACAGGACTGAAGTGTTCTGGTCTTCACAGGTTCCAGGAGCAGGGGCTTGAAGAACCGGCTGCCACGATCACTCCCGGGACTCAAATGTGGCGGGCTCAACTCTGGAGCGTCCGTGGTCGAGGTGGCTCTCAGAAGGAGTCAACGGAGCTGCAATCCGATGTGGAGAGTGGACGGTGTGCCCAGGAGAGTGGGCCCTGGTCGCTGTAGACTGCCAGAGACAGACCCGCGCTGCCGTGGGAGAAAATTCGTATCTCTGTCCTCCGGTGTCCGAATGCCAATCCGCCACCTGATCCTGAACGGGGACAGAGAGGAGCAGAATTTTGATGAAGAAACTTGAGCCTGGTTCAGCTTTGGTTGATCGTGGCACTTCGCTCTTTCTGGTTCTGATTCTCTGCAGGGGTGGCACCGCGTGGTTCCTGGTTCTGTAGCATCCGGTTGCAGATGCTGTCACGGGCGCTCCCGGATGCCGAATCACGAACCGTCAGAGTTGTTGGAACCGTGGACGAAGCCTCTTCACAGAAAAACTGACGGCATCACCTTCTGAGGTCGGGGTGGACAGGGGGACGCCGATGAGTGTATGCTGGTCGCAGAAGACTGGAGAAGGCAGCCTCGTGCGACTGGAGGAGAAGAATCAGAACTTGGGGTCCCGGATGCCGAATGTAGCTCTGCTTCTTTCTCCTGGTCCGGGACAGGGGGAGGAAGAACTTTGAAGAAGAAACTTCAGTCTGATTCCTTCGCCTTTGGTCGTGAGGCAGCTTCCAATCGGGCTCAGGCTTTCTGCAGGTGGTGTCTGGCGCAGTCGGGGTAGGACAGCTCTCACGGGCGGCCACAAACTCAGAATTGCACGATTCCTTCTCGCCTGCGTAGGGGACTGGACGACCTTTCCAGAAAGGTAAGATACGCCCTCAGATGTAGCCGTAAGCACTCGGGGTAGCTTCTGCAAGACGGGCCTTCTTCAGCCACCTGCAGACTGATCAAAGGGGGGGAGAGGGGTGGAAGAGCTTGGGTGGCCAAAGGAAGAACAATGGGGAGGGGGGGTTGGGGGCTGCGACCTAGGAGGTGAGGGGGGCTGGGAATGAATGTGATGCAGTCCCAAAGGGAGGAGAATTCGAATTTTAGCTTGGGAGGGGTGAAGGGGGTGCTTGGGGAAGTGAGGGAGTGTATGGGGAATGCCAAGGGGTGCCTTGGAAGAGGGGCTTCCACCTAGGGGTTGGAGGGGGATTAAATGGGAGGTATGGGGAAGGGGGAGGGGTCTTAATTAGGGGAGAATAGGGAGGAGAGAGAGTGAATTTCGAAATTTAGAGAGAGAGAGAGATAGAGAGAGAGGGAGAGAGATAGACTCAAGGGGATTCAAGTGGATTTCAAGCTTTCATTCATTCATCAATTACCTCAAAATGGTGGCTTGGGGCCCTATTTATAGGGAAACCCCAATTACATAGAAGTCCCTGGAAAATGGACTAATGACAGAAGACCAAGGGGTGGGGAATGGGGCGCCCATGGGCCAGGCCCAAAGAAGTGGCCCCTTAAGGCCTACTAACCCACTATCCTATTAAACCACTTAATGCAACCTTGGACTTAGGTAGATGACATTACCTACTTAGGTACTTGACTCAATAAAGAGAAAATTACATAGATAAGACTCAAGAAAAAAAATGAGAAAACTACATGGCTATACTCAGAAAATGATGGCGAACAAAATGGCGAGCAGCAGGACCATGTGAAGGGGTAAGCGATGTCCCCATCAAATAAGTTTTGGCTAATTTGATGAGATGCATTTTGGCCAACCTTACCCTCCTTTGGTCGGACATAGGGTACCATTCAAAGTATTGGTCCATGGTGGTTTCCCACTCTAAGTAGACACTTGGTTCATGGGAACCATCAAAGTTTGGGGCCTCTACTTTAATCATCCTTAAGAGAGGGTCATCCGGGTCGTCCCGTGGACGCCTTTCATGAATTGGATGGTGGCGGGGTCTCTCATGGTCATGGTAAGGGTCAAGATCCAAGTCCTCCCTATAAATTTCAGCATGTGGATGATAGGCTCTTGGTCCATGGTTCCTAGGATGGAACTCATCCCTATGAGGCTCAATATGTGGAGGGTGGACTCTTGGGTCATTGTTCCTTGGGTGGAACTCATTCCTACGCAACTCACCATGTGGTGGATGAACTCTTGGCTCATTATTCCTTGGATGAGGGTCTTCCCTAGGAGGCTCAACATGTGGAGGGTGGACTCTAGGCTCATTGTTCCTTGGGTGGAACTCATGCTCTTCAAGCCGAGCAATTCGAGTGGTAAGGGACTCAAGTTGGGCAAGAATGTTGGTAAGGGCAGCATCTACCCTATTCATTTGACCTTGAGGTTCCTCCCTAGGAGCATCTTGATTGAGTTGAGGATGGGGATCCATGGGTGGATTTGAAGATGAAGGATCGGATCGGTAACTAGCACCACTACGGGTGGACATGCAAGACAAGGGGCCAAAGATGTTGGACACACAATGCAATGGTCCTAGGACTTAGACTTGATAGAGACAAGTCAATGACTTGCTCTGATACCAATTGATGTGACACAACCTAAGACTTAGGCAAGCAAGCACATTCACAATCAAAAGGGCCAATTTTTGGCCGCCGCTCTCCCGTCGCTCACCCAAGCCCGGGGTGACTTGGCAATGCCAAGTAGAGGAGGTGGGGTTGGGCCCTTGCTGGTAGAGGGCCAGCAAAGCCAAGATTTGATTCCCAATGGATGTGGATGCCCGATTCAAGGGGCCGACAAAGTGCCAAAGCACTGATGATTCTCTTCCCACGGTGATCACTCTAGACAACGGGGCTTGAGGATCGAGCTCTCACTCGCATAACCAGCGGAACTAGAACTAATATTGAAAGACAAGCACAATGAGCAAGGTTTTAGAGCACTTACTCGACCGGTTTGAAGAAATCGGTCCCGTTCGAAGACGAGGGCGAGCGGGGAGGCGGTGGCTCCCCACACGCCGCGCCGGGGTAGCTTGACCTGCCCAATTGAATACAAAACTACACCTCTCACAGGAGGGGGATCTTGGGGTGGGGGTTAAGGTATATTACAACTAATACTACCTCCACACAGGGAGGGGCCTTCAGCCGGCCAAGCGGGGAGGGGAATCGAAGGAAGGAACACCGAAGTTGGGAGGTTGCCGATTCTGCCAGGTTCTGTGAGTGCTGATAGGGGATTGAAGATTTGACTGCTTAAACTGCTACTGAATTTTGTTGGGGACGAAACCACCTGGGAAATCTTCATAGGTGACCAGGGAAGACGTACAATTTTTGTAGAATTCTTCTATAGCCGGTGCTGGTCTGGGTGGAGGCCCGAACAGAGAGGCAGACCTTCAGACTGGTAGCTCCTGGTTTCCAACAGTAGGTTGCAGAGGACGCCCCGATAGCTCCCGAGCTTGGAATCAAGCACCGTCGGAATAGCTGGAACCGTGGACGAGTCTTCTTCACAGCAAAGCTGACGGGGAAGCCAAACAATGCCGGAGAAGTTCAGGAGACTCAGCACAATTATGACAGGTCGGAGCAGACTGTGGGTAGCAGAACCGCGTAGCTGAGGGAGAAAAATGATAACTTTGGATCACGAATGCCGATTGAAGTTCCGTTTCTTGATTCTGGAAGTAGACAAGGCGATGAAGAACTTTTCAGAAGAACTCTTGAGCTGGTTCCTCCAAGGTTCGTTGCGGCAGAGCTTCTAATCAGGTTCAGGTTTTCAGCAGAGGCAGTACTGCACAGCTGTGGGAGAACGGACCTCCCGGACGTCTTGGAGCTCGGATGGGGACGAAATCACCACCGTTGTGAAGAGGACAGGTAGCCGCTTGCGTGGATGCCTCTTGGACCTTCAGACTCGCAGGGATGTGGTCGTGGTGGCCGCTGTAAGCTGCTGGTTCATCTACAACTTCGGGACTGCCAGCTGCAACATGAATATAGCTTCCAATGACCTATAAGAAGAAGGGGAAGCAAGAACTATAGGGTGAAGGGGAGGTAGGGGATGGTGGAGGGAGTATGAGGGAGGGCTGGAAGGGTGCTAATGGTATGAGGAAGATGGAGGAAAGAGGGATAACAGGTTACAGCAGGAGTGAATGATGGTGGGGATGCAAATGGGTGAAGAGGAGTGGAGGGCAAGGGGCGAACTAGCCCTATGGGGGAGGAGAGAGGGGCGGCCAAGACATGGAGGGAAGGGATTTCAAATTCAAAATGGACCTAGGAAGTTGTGAGATTATGTGGGAAGAGGGGTGAGTGTGTTGGGAAGGGGAAGATGTTGTTGGAATGGGGTAGATAGTGTTGGAATGGGGGGAATGCTACCTTGGGACTAGGGGGGTGGAGTAATGGTGGCTATGGGAAGTGGAGGGACTTTAATGGGGTAGGTGGGGGTTGGAAGTTGGGAGGGAGGAGGAGGAGAGAGAGAAAGGGATAGAGAGAGAGGTGGGGTGGGGAATCACTCCCCTAGGGCTTCCCACCCAACTATAGGATTCACTCCACTAGAACTAGATTTGAATTCTCAATTGGAAATCTTTTTATTGAATCATTCATTACCCCCAAATGAAGGGAATGGGGCCCTATATATAGGAAACCCATATTTTACAATAAGTCCCTTACAAAAGACTCAATGACAAATAACCGAAGGGGTAGGGGGGGCTTATGGGCCAAGCCCGAAGAATTGGGCCCAATAGCACATTACACAATCTAATGACACTCAAACCTAGGAAAATAAATGCAAGACCTAGGGACATGACTCAAATAAAATGAAAATTACATCAACTGACTCAAAAAGATAGCACAAAAGGGATAATTGGGCCTTTATAGAGAGAGGCCCGAACTCAAACGATGCCGGAATGTGAAGAAGACCCTAGCCAAAGGGAGTTGTGGATGATGCCTCCATCACATCCTCTCCTGCAGCGTGGGGTTTCGCTCGGCCGATCGTCTGTGTTACGTCCCGAGCCTTTATTACAGTGGAAGACTAACTCGGGGAGCGCGAACAGCCGGCATGGTAAGCCTCTTGCAAGCAAGAACGATCAGAGCGCGAGACAATCACACACGTAAATGTAATTGCATAATATTAATCAAACTCCAACTTTATTTCATGATCAATCAAATATTCAAATACAATAACTTTTTCCACCATCTTCCATTCTACTAGACTCAAGAAATAGAAAAATTACATTGCCTCCATCTAAACAATATAGACTTCCTAAGTCTTTGCTCATCTTTATTCACTCTCGGATCCGATACTTGAACATTCTGAATCCGAATCAGACTCACTTTCATTTCCTGAAAAAGATTGGAAATAGGTAATGAGCACACTTGTCTAGTAGGTATCTTCGCATCAACATGAAGGCACTATTAAAGTAAATAACATTTTAGCTCTAAAGAAGTAAGGCAAAATCATGTGAATGCGAATATCATGCGATTAAACTAAAGTAACACGATAATCATGTAAGATAGAGTGAACAAGAATGAACAAGGATGAATGTAACAAGAACATGATATTTGGCCTTTCATGAACAAGAATGTAACGAGAATGCACTTTCACTTTCACTTTCATAACCATAAAGGTTACGCACGAGAATGTCAATCATGTAGCAATTCACTAGATTTTCACGAGTGCTCATGGATTTCACTTATTTATAAAGAAAGTACTCCCAGCGCAATGCGACGCCAGTAGCATCATACCCCATGGTTTATAAAATAGTATGTTTCCGATAATCAGCCGTGGGGACTAGCATAGAGCCCTTGGACACAATCAACGCCTGAACTGCATCTTCATGTATAAATCAAGCTACTTCCATGAGTGTAACAATAAAGTATGGCCAAGAATGTAATACGTTCAATAACTCATGATAACAACAATCAATGAATTAATGCTTCAATTTAGAGTATGAGAGATCAAGAAAAAGACTTAAACAATGTCATGCTCACAGAAATAAATCGACAGCATAATGATACATTCTCTTCTCTTTCCAATCATTATATTAAGTTTCTTGATCAAATTTATAAGTTCTAGACTATCATTAGTCCATCTAGAACCTTTGGAATATCAACCCTTGGGTCAAACCTTGGGTTAAATACTTAAGCAATGTGACGGTCGTTCACTGGACCGTTACATAATGTAACGCTCTAGTAGTGGGCCGTTACAATGATCCGAATTCAGAACGATCAAATAGACTCCGAGAAGTGTGACGGTCATTCATTGGGCCGTTACATTGTGTGACGGTCCATGATTAGGCCGTTACAGTAGTCTGAGACCAGAATCAAGCAATCGAACTCAAATGAATGTGACGGTCTTACATTGGGCCGTTACATTGCCTGACGGTCCAATATAGAGCCGTTACACTACTGATAACCAGAAAACATCGATAGTGTACTCTAATCAATGGGCTTTAAGGGTACAACCAACTCGACGTCCTAGTGGGAATCCCAGGCTCGCGGAGAATTACGGAAGCCTTGAAACAAGATTTCCTAGTCCATTGGAAGGAATATCTAATAGAGAGGTCCTCATGTCTAAGAATAATGTTCCTATAGTGCAAAGTGAACTAATGGACAACATACCGGAATATGTGCCATGTACTTAAAGAAATGACTCTATTGATACAGAGTGAAGGTGTAATGATGTGAAACCATGATAAAACTCCATTAATACAATTTTGGAAAATCATGATTTAAATACAAACTATAGAATTTTTGGTACATGAAACTAGCATAACTTAAAATAACATGCAATACCTATCATGAACAATTAGATAACTGAAGAGTCACATAAAAGGTTAAAACTTAGGTATCTAGGGTTAATTATAAGTAAACATAATTGGTAACTATTCTATCATGAGCTGACAGAACACAGAGTCTAACGGTCGAACAGGGGTGCGTCACAGTGTCTGTGACGGTCTATCGAGGGGCCGTTACAGTATGTAACGCTCCTGTCCAGGTGCGTTAGAGACAACAGTGTAATAAAAATATAACAGAGTGTGTGATGGTCTATCGTACGGCCGTTATATCACTATGACGGTCCTACTATGATCCGTCAGAGAATCTGCTAATAGAAAATAGTATGAAATCCAAGAGATCAACTCACATCATGTCTGTAAATCAAACATCATGTAGTTTAAGACATGTTAATGAAGTTTAAGCCAACTACATGCATAGGTCTCAGTGAAATAGATAGATAATATCTTTTAATTTTCTACTTAGGGCTAAGAGATGTATGCATGCATAGAACTATTAAAACATAAAATTCATGATCTATCATGCATGGAATTCAATCAAATCAGAGGGCTTTTAGTCCTATCAAGATATTTTTGCCGTTCATGAGATGACCTACCTCTTAACTTGGCTTTAAACTTCCAATTTAGGGTTTAAAAAATGTGCCCTAGTTCTCCTCTTCCTGTGACTTTTCAGCAACTTCCTTGGGCTCTAACTCCACGACCTCTTAACCTAAAGATGTGAAATTTGGAGAGGAGTTAGTCTAAAGTATTGTAAACAAATTCCTCTAAAGAACTTACCTGAGATTATGACTCCTTACCTTGATTCCACGCGAGTAAAAGTAAGGGTCGTGCAGTTCAGAACTAGGTCCTATTTATAGATTTCTAGCTAGGGTTTGAGGATTAGATAGATTCTAGAGTCCTTAATCTGCCAGAATCTAATCCCTAAGAGTCCTTAGTAGTGTTATGAACTCACCCAAGTCGATCCCTAGTGGATAAAATCTCAAGGTTCTGATCTTTATACTCGTTCTTTCCTTCACGGAACTAACAGGGTGTAACGGTTGTAGACCCCTGCGTTACAAGCATGTGACGGTCTCACGATAGACCGTTACATTCAACGTTCCCAGAGTTTAACATTAATCAAACTCTTTTGCTAATTATCCTATATAATTATTTATATAATTTGTATCTATCCTTATTCTACTAAAACCTGACTTCTAAGAGTCCCTAGTGATTTTACATGTCATTCTAATTAGGTCTCTTATGGATAGGATCATCAAGTTCAAATCTTTTTATACATTCTCTTACTTACGGAACTTGCAGACTATGACGGTCTAGGGTATACGAGTCACAAGACTGTGGCGGTCGCCTGATGGACCGTTACATTCGACGCATTCAGAATTTTAATTTTAATAAAACTCTTTTATATATTTTTCATCTAGTTATCCTATTAAGTGGTGTTTATCTTTTAAAATCTGTGAATAGGCTTAATAACCTTCTAGAATATGGGCCAAATTAAATGGGTCTGGTCTTTAAACCTTTTTGATTTGTTTAGTAGATTAGGTTAATTGATTAACACAATTCGGCCTTATAATGACTAATAACTCAATAATCCTTTTATAAATTTATTTAGCCCTTATAAATTACAAATAAATTATAAAATAATCTAGAAATAACTTATATAAATTCTGCGGCACTACACCCTCCCCCACTTAAAAGAATTTGGTCCCCAAATTCAATACATGGATTGTGGAGAGTGTACTTACAGTTAAATAATTCTGGAAATCTTTTTCTCATGGCTGCTTCGGATTCCCATGTTGCTTCATATGGCCATATTTTCTTCCATTGAATTTTGATCATCGGGATAACTGATAACGCGAAAGTTCGTCGTTTAAAACATGTGTATCAATCTTAAAAATTCCAACTCGCACTATATGAAAGAAAGACGTAATAAGGTGGCGAGAAGGGTCGAATCCACAGGGAAGAAGAGATTTTTAAAGTTAAAAATCTTGTAACCTTTTAGAAAAACACTTGTGATTTGGTTTTACTTAAAGAAAATAGTGAAATGATGAACAAACCAAACACTTAATTAAAAACACCTATGACTATGCGCCTATGCTATAGAAAATAATTACATGAAGTGGAAAGAAGAGATAGAAGAAAGAGGTAGAGATGGAAGAAGATCAAGAACTAGATCAAGAGAACAACTTTCATTAACTTAAAAGAAAGAGTACATGAAGTGTGAAACAAGTTTACACTAATGACACAATGAGATTACAATGAAATGAAATAAAACTAAAGCAATAACAAAAAGAGGAGCCTAAGGTGTGAAGATGGTAGTAGCAATGGTGATGACGCCGTCGTCTCCTCCTCGCCGAGCCTTGGAGAGGATCGCTCCGCCTTGAAAGAGATCGCCGTGGAAAGAGGTGGATGAAGAAGCCGTCGCCGTCCACATCACGAGCCTTGGAACGTCGCCCGTCTTGATGTGCACGCCGCCATGAAAGGAGAGTTGTGGAGGATAAACTTTGGAGAGAAATATAGAGAGAAATGTGGACGGGTTTGTGTGGAGATGAAGAAAGAAGAAGATGAGAGAGTAAAATAGTGAGAAAATAAATATAACTCGTAAAATAAGAAGAATTAGAGGAAGTGATAGAAGAAGAAAATCTAGATCTATATAAGAGGAAGAACTTTGATGCAGAACTCAGAGAGAAATAAAGAGGGGAAGGGTTTCAAAACTGAGAAATAATAAATGTCAGAACCTCGGATGAACAGTGAAATCACAGGACAGTAAGTTGAAAAATGGGAAATAACTTTCAAACCAGAAAGAGTTAGAAGATAAGATAGAAGAAGAAGTTGTAGAAAACGTAAAACTAAAGAACTTTTATGAAGATAGTAAGAGATGAAAATGACAAGAAGGGGGAGCAATAAGGGGAAGAACAGAGAGAAACATTAGTTCACAGATGAACAGGACATCATAGTGAAAAATATAAAATATCTTCAAAATCAGAAGGAATTAGAAGATGATATAGAAGAAGAAGTTGTCGAGAACGTAAAAATAAAGAACTTTCATGAAGGCAGCAAGAGGAGCAGAGGGACAGAAGAGGGCGAACGCGGCGAACTAAGAAGATGTGAGAGGGAGAGGGAGAGAAAAATTGCCAAAAGAAGAACTCCCCTTTCTCCTCTTTGTCATGGGCTATTTATAGGAAAAGTTAGGTAGATGGAGGGTGGAGATTGTATCAAAAGGAGATGGATGGCTGAGATTTAAGTGGAATATGATGCATGGGGAAGAGAAAAAGTAGGTGGGCACCCCCTTTCTTGGACTTTAGGCACCCCATTTCCCAAGGCTCATCATGTCTCTCCTTTATTTCAAACTTTGAATGTCTTTTTCCTCATTTTCAAACTTAAACTTTGGATTCCTCCTTTTCAAACTTTGAATTCAAAATTTTGAACTTTCCTTTCCCTCCAACCAAAATATTTTGAATTCTTTATTTGACTTGGTCAAAATGGTGATGACCCTTTTGCCCCCGGCTTCTTTTGTAATTACCTTCGGTGTCCTACACACACATAATTGCACTTTAGTCCATAAAAATTACCACAATGTGCACATAAATCTCAAATGCTCGTGATTATGCAATGGAGAATTAATGATCATGGCCCTCAACTTCAAATTATTAAATAAAATTACCAAATTAATCAATTTACGTGAAAGCTCCAATTTAAATGCGGAGTTGAGGCTAACTATGAAATATGCATAATTACCTAATTATATGCACATAAAATGGTGCACATGCAATGAATTGTCATAACAAATGGACACTTATCACACTCCCCAACTTACTCATTGCTAGTCCCTTAGCAATGCCAATAAATTGAATTTTTAGGACTAACAAGAGTTTACAAAATTCATGCTCTCATATCCAGTTATCCCTTCATAGAATCAACCAAAGATTAGAAATCTGAAATCATTAATGCACACTAGCCTTATGTAGGAACTTAATAGTAAATGATTAAGAATTCAAATTAAAGCTCAATAGCACTTATGCATGTGTAACTACCAAATCCACAGCTTAGACAATTGCATCCCCCAATCGCTATTCCAAGCAAATACCTTTCAACCCTGCACCTCTTAGATTAGAGCATTAAGTATATTAACTTTTTTGTCTGCCTTATTACTTTGTCCCTTTGGGATCTTTTATAGCACACAAGATGCTGCACTATCCCTTCACTATTTAGCGCGAACCTCAACACGTCTTAAGTGAAGTAGGCCCGGTTACTAAGATCAGGGTTCCCTTTTCTGTTTGACGCGAACCTCAACACGTCTTAGGTGAAGTAGGCCCGGTTACTAAGAATTGGGGCATTTTTCATGGTGTTCTTTTCTTCTTTTTCTTTTTCTTTTTTTTTTCACAGTGCCATTGCACTTATTTGATAGATAATTTGGCAGAAAGCTTTGTAAAAAGATCTCTTTTCTTAAGAAGTGCAGACTATTAGACAACATACTAAAAATAGCAGAGGGCTTGTCTTATTTGTTTCATTAGTGTGCAACATGAATTTTTTTCTTTTCTTTTATTTTTTTTCAAAGTGCACATGAACTTTAAAGGGATTCTTATATTAGTTTTCCATGGCTAGATTGACTAAATTTTCCATCATCCTTCTCCCTAGTCTTTTCTATTCCAGAATTACTTTTAATTTAAGCATGAATCATGAACTCAAAATGGGGTTTACATCTTTGTACTTTTATGCAACTATGAGATGTAAGATAGAACTCCTATAGGGTTGTACTATATGCATCATGAAAATTTCTCTCCCCCCAACTTGAATGACATTGTCCTCAATGGCATATAGAATTGAAAGCAATAGAACAATGTATCAATAAATACTTCTGAGTAGGAAAGAGACGACCAGATATGCGGGATGAAACCTCCATCAATGTCATAGACGGCGACGACTTCCTCTCCTTGGCCTTAACCTGACTACTAAAACACACTCAAACAAAAACGTCAAAACAACAAAAATTGTGGGTTGCCTCCCAGAAGCGCTAAGATTTCCGTCTTTAGCCAGACGCATGAGAGCTTACGAAAATTTTATTCCAGACCACTTAGGACAATGGATTCTTTTTGCAACTGATCATTTTCCAAATAAGATTTCAATCTTTGACCGTTGACAGTGAAAATTTGACCATTTTTAGGATTCAAAATTTTGACGGCACCGTGGTCAAAAGCTTTGACAACTACAAACGGTCCATCCCATCTGGACTTGAGCTTTCTAGGGAACAAGTGCAGCCTAGAGTTAAAAAGCCAGACTTTCTGATTTGATTAAAAAGTTTTCCTTTGAATATGCTTATCATGAAAGGATTTCATTTTGGCTTTATAGATTTTTGAATTTTCATAGGCTTCATTTCTTAGTTCCTCCAATTCATTGAGTTGTAGAGCTCTTTGGGCCCCGGCTTGAATGAGATCAAAGTTGACTTGTTTGATGGCCCAATATGCTCTATGTTCAAGCTCTACAGGCAAGTGGCAGGCTTTTCCAAAAATGAGGCGATAAGGAGACATGCCAATGGGAGTTTTAAATGCAGTTCTGTAGGCCCAAAGTGCATCATCTAGTCTCTCGGACCAATCTTTTCTATCCGGCCGAACTATCTTATACAGAATGGTTTTTATCTCCCTGTTGGACACTTCTACCTGGCCACTAGTTTGGGGATGGTAGGGGCTAGCGAGCTTGTGAGTGATGCCATATTTGCGAAGCAGAGCTCGAAATTGAAAATGAATAAAGTGAGAGCCCCCATCACTAATGATAGCTCTAGGACAACCAAATCTAGAAAAGATGTGTTTCTTCACAAACTTCATCACAACCTTGTGATCATTTGTCCTAGTAGCAACAGCTTCAATCCATTTTGAAACATAGTCCACTGCCACCAAAATATATTCATTACCAAATGAATGTGGAAATGGTCCCATAAAGTCTATTCCCCAAACATCAAAAATTTCTACTACCAGAATGGGACTGAGCGGCATCATATCTCTTTTTGAATTATTTCCTACGGCTTGGCACCTTAAACATGTTTTGGAAAATTCATAAGCATCTTTGAATAATGTGGGCCAATAGAATCCGCTCTGCAACACTTTCGCCGATGTTTTCTTTCCTGAAAAATGTCCCCCACAAGCGAGATTATGACAGAAGTTCAAAACAAATTGTTGCTCCTCCTCGGGGACACATCTTCTTATTATTTGATCTGGACCCATATGAAATAGCTCCGGGTCATCCCAAAAATAGTACCTTACCTTAGAAAAGAATCGATCCTTCTCCTGTCTAGACCACCCTTCGGGAATCTGCCCTACTGCCAGGTAGTTGACTATATGAGCGAACCAAGGGGTTGTTGTGTGAGAGATGGAAAGAATTTGTTCATCAGGGAAGGAATTAGACATAGGGGCACTTTTAGAAATTACAATCCTAGACAAGTGATCAGCTACAACATTTTCCAACCCCTTCTTGTCTCCTATTTCCAAATCAAACTCTTGTAGTAATAAAATCCACCGTATGAGACGGGGTTTGGCTTCCTTCTTAGACATCAAAAATTTTAATGCTGAGTGATCGGAATAAATAATGACTTTCGCCCCTAACAGATATGATCGAAACTTTTCAAGGGCAAACACAACAGCTAATAATTCCTTTTCCGTGGTGGTGTAGTTCACTTGGGCATCAACGAGGGTGCGGCTCGCGTAGTAGATCACCACGGGTTTCTTTTCAACTCTTTGACCTAGGACAGCTTGATGCGGGACGAGACCACGGACACGACAAGCTCGTGACTGTCCCTTAACGAGGGAAGCGTCGGACGTGCGCGGTTGAGAAACCGGCAATGAGCTAGGGTGATCGGCTCTCTCGTGTGCCCGGATCGGGTCACGGGACGGTCTCACAGTCTCTCGTAGCAGCGGTAATAAATAGATAAAGCGAGCTAGATATCCCTACACATGCTCTCTAGCAGCGGCATAAACAAATATATATGAAGTAAGCAAAAATGCCAAGTAAGGGAGCGAATGCGATACCTCCACGCACTCGGGGTGGGGAAGACGGACCCGGCCGAAACTCGTACTCCCGGGATAAATATTACACAATGATGACAGCAATGAAATATCGCCCACTCCACGCAGGGAGGTAAAGGGCTACACAACTGGGCCCGGGAGGACCGAATTCGGGTTGATGGGCGGCTTCTCGCGTCTCTTCGGCAGCACCCGAACTTGTGGCTGTGGGTCCCACGCGCTGTCCGGAGGGACCGTGCGGGACCCGATGTCACCACTGTGGTGGGGACACTTGTGGAAGTGTTCCCTGGGTTGGCTGCACACTGGTTCGCCGGCCGAAGGCCAGGCGGCTCCGTTCGGCACCGGTCGGAATAACCGGCCACGGATCTGCCGGTTCTATTTTCTGGCAGGCGCTCCGGCGAGAACGGATGCTGCGATCAGCCCCGACGTCGGAATGTGACGAAACTAGCGCCGTTGGAAAGATGCTTCGAAGGGCTTCAACTCAAGGGGATTAAAGAAAAATAATCAAGCCTGTACTTCTAATTGGCGAATTTTGAAGGTTGCTATTGTACAGTGTCTGAACTCTCAGATTAGCAGGGAACTTTCCTGAGAGTTGCCTTTGATCGATATGTGAACGTCCGAATATGAGGTTATGCTCCTTAGCAAAGTTGTTGTAAATCAAGCTAGAAAATAAGGACTATTTTTGGATCTGTATTTGGGAAAGGATACGAATTTCTATGAGTTTTTCACTAGCAGTGGGTCGGATCTGGAATCTGGCTGACAACACTGTAGCTGAGGAAGAACACAAATTTTTAAAAATAGATGGAAGGTTGATCAAAATTTAAGAAAATTCATGGATGTAGGGGATTATGGACAGAACTCCCAGTGAAATTGGGAGGGTTTGAAAAATCAAAAAGGTGGTCAGAGATGAGAAACTCAGAGCTGTTGTCACTATAGATAGAGACAAAATAGATCTGGGAATGACAAATGAACGAAAATGGAAAATTACTAAATGGAGGAGTTTGGATGTGAAACTTTAGGTGGAGGTGGGGATTCAAGGAAAGAACACACCCTCAAAATTTCAAATCCATCTGAGCTCGTTCCTGGCAGCAAGAATTCACGAACTACACCTATGTCCAGTAGGATAGAAACTTGAAGACGGCTCCGCGGCGGCTCGAAGGCGACACGAACGGCGGCGGCGGCGGCACAGATGATCACCGGAGATAGAGGGGAGGGGATAGAAGGTAGAATCACTCTAGAACTGGAGGTTGGAGGAGAGAAACCAGAGGGAGAGAGGAGGGGCTCAAGAACACTCTTGATTTTCTAACAATTTTCTCTTCATTAATGCCAACAAATGGAAAATAGAACCTTTTATATGCCTTACATCAAACCTAATCTACACCATTAGATCTAGGGGAGGAGATTGGATGGCTTGGATGAAGTGTGAATAACACACAAAAAAACCATAAAATATTAAGGGGAGGGGCGCCCCCTTGACGAAGAGGGGACAAGTTGGAAAGGGTAGGTAGCCTACCTTGGAAAATTTATCCCCTTTGTCTCCCATGTGGTCAATTGGCATTCAACCCTTCTAGATGGCCACCTATGATGGTTGACCAGCCCCACATGGTCTAGGTGGACCAATGGGAAAGGGGTGAGGGCCCCCTGGCTTGGGTCTACTGGAATTTTACATATAAACCCACTAAGACTTATAATTGCGCACCCATATAACACAAGGGTATACATACAAATATGAAAGGACATAAATGCAAACAAAATGCGGACGGTCTTGCCTCGATGTCCCCATCAATTCTCCCCGGGTGGGAGGAACTCGACCCCGTCGAGTAGGGGTATAGATGCTCGAATACTCCGGCGGATCCGTCACCGTGCCAAGTAACATGGGTACGCTCCACTCCAAGTGACCAGCACCTGCTCATTCCATATATACTCGATATGCACAAGCTGCCATGGGCTAGAGGTGGACACTCCGGGTGGGGCACTCTCAAAGGGAAGGAAGCAGCTCGAAGACTCACTAGGAATCACCGCTGAGTCCCTGTAGGTGACTGATCCGGGTATAGATGTAGAACCGATCCCATACTCATCGAAGGAGTCCAATCACCTCTTACTCATAAGAGAACAACAATGAGCTTACACAAGACACATGCAGACAAATGACACACAAACCATGCAAACAAGCCACACAAAACAAACCACACTGACTCATGCACGACTCGAGACTAAGGTGGTGACATCAAGCCCACTAGGTGGCGGCATCCTGGGCGGCCGGAGAGCCGTCTAACTCTTCCCCCCCCCAAGGCATAGTACTCATCGGCTAGTGCCTCATTGGCCACGTAATTGACATACTCAAGCTCGGGAGGTATGGATTCTCCAACACCTAGGGCTAGGGTGGTGCGAGCGGGACACTCGTTGGCAATGTGGCCAAACCCGTGACAGTGGAAACACTACACTCTCGACCGACTACTCTCTCCTATAAAAGGGGTCTTACCCTTATCATCCCGTCGGGTAGGGGGTGTAGGCAGCAATGGTGGAGGTGTAGGTGCCTTGGGCAATAGTGGAGGGGGTGCCAGTGCCAGAGGACCGGCTATAGGAGCCGGGGGACGGGCAACGGGTGCCGGTGGTTGGGGTGGAAATAGATCCCGGGGTGGAGGAGGGCGAGGCCGTGGAGCGAAGTGCTCCTGACGGGTGGGCTCCTGAGGTCGAGCCATGGGAGGCCGTTGATGTGGGCGTAAGGAGTGACGGGGCTCGGTACTACGGAAAGGGGTGGGGCCCAACCGATGGCTAGACTCAAACTCTCCCTCAAATTGCTCCAACTCGAGAGCAACCTGGTATGCCTCTTCCAACGTCTTGGCATTGCGGCGGAAAAGCTCATACTGATAGTGTGGCCGCAAACCACGTCGAAAGCGGGAAACGGCCATGGTACTCTCCTCCGAGACACCACATCGTAGAAAGTACTCATCAAACTCCGCGATGTATTCGGAGACGGACCGGTCTCCCTGGCTAAGACTTTGCCATCTATCATTGAGTCGCTGGCGGTATGTAGGAGGAAGGTACTTTTGCCGAAGCTTATGCTTCATCTCGGCCCATGTGTCAATCGGGGGTTCTAGCCGCTGAAGTAGCAGGCTCTCCACATTCTTCCAATAGGTTTGCACCTGGCCCATGAGTTTCATGGTGGCGAATCAGACCCTTCGGTGCTCCGACATATCATACCATTCAAAATAACGGTCCATGCCGAACTCCCAATCTAGGTAGACTTTCGGATCCAAAGACCCGTAAAAAGAGGGAGGGTCCACTCGCATAGTCTTAAGGACCCTATCATCATCCTCATCTCGTTGTGGCTGAAAACCACGACGGCGTTGACCATACCCCTCATAGGCATTGTCGGACCCATAGTCCTCGAGACCAAGGTCACGGTGCGGTAGTTCGGGAACCCGAGGAGGGGCGGGTGGAGGAGCCTGTGGTGGCTGGTTTTGGGCCGCGGGAGCGGCCTGGACTTGGGCCATGGGAGCGGGTTGGACTTGGGCCACCGCGAGAGGAGGTGCGGGTGGGCTTTGGGCTGCCCTAGGAGGGTCCCCGTGTGACATCCTATATAACCGCCCAACGAGGTCTTGGACCGACCTGTCGGAGGTCTCCATGCGTCCCTCCATGGCTCTAAGGCGACCATCCATATTATCGGAGAAAGTCTGAAAGTTAGCATCGGATTGGTCCAACCTAGTCATAATGGCCATCACCGCCTCGTGTAGGGAGTGGAAGTCTCCCGAGGCGCCATCTCGTGGGTTAGCCATAGGGGAAGGGCGATGGTATTGGGTACCTCGCCGAGTGGGCATACAACGACATGGACTAGGAAACACCGACTAATGCAAACGCACACTACAAGATGATGAACCTAGACGTAACCAAAACTCGGCACGTGGCGGAGTTAATCGATCCGAAGATCACTCGCGCAAGTGTGTGGCCTTCCCGATAGGCGTAGCCTAACGTTCGGACAACACTTTTTGATATACCCGGTTATTGGGATGCAATGCAAAAAGACACTTTTTTTTGTTTGTTTTAAAACAATGATGGCCCTAAACACGACTTAGACGTAAATGACTAATGAATGACACTTTTTTTTTGGACACCCTAGACTCAACTCGCTCTGATACCAAATTGATGCGGGACGAGACCACCGACACGACAAGCTCGTGACTGTCCCTTAACGAGGGAAGCGTCGGACGTGCGCGGTTGAGAAACCGGCAATGAGCTAGGGTGATCGGCTCTCTCGTGTGCCCGGATCGGGTCACGAGACGGTCTCGCACTCTCTCGCAGCAGTGGTAATGAATAGATAAAGCGAGCTAGATATCCCTAAACATGCTCTCTAGAAGCGGCATAAACAAATATATATGAAGTAAGCAAAATGTCAAGTAAGGGAGCGAATGCGATACCTCCACACGCTCGGCGTGGGGAAGACAGACCCGGCCGAAACTCGTACTCTCGGGATAAATATTACACAATGATGACAGCAATGAAATATCACCCACTCCACGCAGGGAGGTAAAGGGCTACACAACTGGGTCCGGGAGGATCGAATTCGGGTTGACGGGCGGCTTCTCACGTCTCTTCGGCAGCACCCGAACTTGTGGCTGTGGGGCCCACGCGCTGTCCGGAGGGACCATGCGGGACCCGATGTCACCACTGTGGTGGGGACACTTGTGGAAGTGTTCCCTGGGCTGGCGGCATGCTGGTTCACCAGCCGGAGGCCAGGCGGCTCCGTTCGGCACCGGTCGAAATAACCGGCCACGGATCTGCCGGTTCTATTTTCTGGTGCGCGCTCCGGCGAGAACGGACGCTGCGATCAGCCCCGACGTCAGAATGCGACGAAACTAGCGCCGTTGGAAAGATGCTTCGAAGGGCATCAACCCAAGGGGATTACAGAAAAATAATCAAGCCTGTACTTATGATTGGCAAATTTTGAAGGTTGCTATTGTACAGTGTCTGAACTCTCAGACTAGCAGGGAACTTTTTTGAGAGTTGCCTTTTACCGATATGTGAACGTCCGAATCTGAGGTTGTGGTCTTCAGTAAAGTTGTTGGAAATCAAGCTAGGAAATCAGTACTATTTTTGGATCTGGATTTAGGAAAGGCTACGAATTGCTATGATTTTTTCACTAGCAGTGGGTCGGATCTAGAATCTGGCTGACAACATTGTAGCTGAGGAAGAACATGAATTTTTAAAAATAGATGGAAGGCTGATCAAAATTTAAGAAAATTCGTGGATGTAGGGAATTATGGACAAAATGCCCAGTGAAATTGGGAGGGTTTGGAAAAATCAAAAAGGTGGTCGGAGATGAGAAACTCAGAGCTCTTGTCACTGTAGACAGAGACAAAACAGATCTGGGAATGACAAATGAGCGAAAATGGAAAATTACTAAATGGAGGAGTTGGGACGTGAAAATTTAGGTGGAGGTGGAAATTCAAGGAAAGAACACACCCTCAAAATTGCAAATCCATACAAGCTCGTTGCTGGCAGAAAGAATTCACTAACTACACCTCTTTCCAGTAGGACAGAAACTTGAAGACGGCTCCGCGGCGGCTCGAAGGCGGCACGAACGGCGGCAGCGGCGGCACAGATGATCACCGGAGATAGAGGGGAGGGGATAGAAGGTAGAATCACTCAAGAACTGGAGGTTGGAGGAGGGAAACCAGAGGGAGAGAGGAGGGGCTCAAGAACACTCTTGATTTTCCAACAATTTTCTCTTCATTAATGCCAACAAATGGAAAATACAACCTTTTATATGCCTTACATCAAACCTAATCTACACCATTAGATCTAGGGGAGGAGATTGGATGGCTTGGATGAAGTGTGAATAACACACAAAAAAACCATAAAATATTAAGGGGAGGGGCGCCCCCTTGACCAAGAGGGGACAAGTTGGAAAGGGTAGGTAGCCTACCTTGGAAAATTTACCCCCTTTGTCTCCCATGTGGTCAATTGGCATTCAACCCTTCTAGATGGCCACCTAGGATGGTTGACCAGCCCCACATGGTCTAGGTGGACCAATGGGAAAGGGGTGAGGGCCCCCTAGCTTGGGCCTACTGGAATTTTACATATAAACCCACTAATACTTACAATTACGTACCCATATAACACAAGGGTATATATACAAATATGAAAGGAAATAAATGTAAATAAAATGCGGACGATCTTGCCTCGATGTCCCCATCACAGCTCCTACAGCATAGTCTGAGGCATCACACATGATCTCAAAAGGGAGCGACCAATCAGGAGATTGGAGAATGGGAGCTTGTGTGAGAGCCGCTTTCAAAGAATTTAACGCCTCTAGACATGACTCATCAAGATGAAAGGGAGTGTCCTTGGCGAGCAATTGTGTAAGTGGTCGAGCAATGGTGGAGAAGTTTTGAATGAATCTGCGGTAGAATCCTGCATGGCCAAGAAAGGAACGGATCTATTTGACCGAAGAAGGGGGAGGATGATTAGAAATCACATCAACCTTGGCCTTGTCAACCTCTATTCCCTTCTCTGAAACTACATGGTCTAAAACGATCCCTTCTCTTACCATGAAATGGCTTTTCTCCCAGCTCAACACTAGATTCGACTCAATGCATCTTTTTAATACCCGAGTCAAATTTCCCAAACAATCATCAAATGAATCACCAAACACTGAAAAGTCATCCATAAAAACTTCCAAGCATTCCCCCACCATTTCAGAGAAAATGGACATCATACATCGCTGGAATGTGGCAAGGGCATTGCAGAGCCCAAAAGGCATTCTTCTGAAAGCAAACGTGCCATAGGGGCATGTGAAGGTTGTTTTCTCTTGATCTTCTGGGAAAATTGCAACTTGGTTATACCCAGAATAGCCATCCAGAAAGCAATAATACTTCTGCCCACCAGTTTCTCCAAGATCTGATCAATGAATGGGAGTGGGAAATGATCTTTTTTCGTGACTGAATTTAGTTTTCTGTAATCAATGCAGATTCTCCATCCAGTTGGTAATTGTGTGGGAACTTCTTCTCCTTTCTCATTTGTTACAACTGTCAGCCCTGACTTTTTGGGAACAACTTGAGTTGGGCTGACCCACTTGCTATCAGAAATGGGATATATGATCCCGGCATCCAACCATTTGACAACTTCTTTCTTCACTGCTTGGATTGGCATTATCCTCCAAGTAAATGTAATGCATACACACATCCGGACTGATACCCTTCAAATCGGCCACTGACCAACCTATCACCCTCTTGTGCTCCTGAAGGATATCTAGGAGTTGGGATTCCTGAGTAGCAGTGAGGTTGGAAGCAATGATTACGGGCAGAGTTTGGTTAGGACCTAGATAAGCATACTTCAAAGGATCCGGCAAAGCCATCAATTCTAGACTGGGCGGTTGATCCAAAGATGGAAGAATAGGTTCAACTTGAAGTGGAGGGAGTGGTTCTACTCTAGAGTGGGGTGCACTAGAAAGTGGGGAATCCTGGAGCATGCTACCCTCTTCTAGACATTCCTCATTAACTTCTAGACTTTCTTCAGCTAGTTCTTCAAAAACATCAATGACATTAGATTCCTCCTCATGGTCTGGATATTGAGATGCTTTGAACACATTCAGAGAAACCTTCTCTCCTCCAAAGGAAATATCCATCATCCCCGTGGCACAATTTATATTGGCCTTGGCCGTAGCAAAAACGGACGTCCCAAAATGATAGGTGTGTGCTTTAATTCCTGGGACGAGGCTATATCCAGAATAAGAAAGTCCACCGGGAAATAACATTCATGCACCTTCACAATCACATCTTCCAATAGTCCCCTCGGAGTCTTTACAGATCGATCTGCCAGTTGAAGGATTATAGATGTGGGTTTCAACTCCCCTAGATCAAACTGCTCATATATAAAGGTGGGTAACAAGTTCACACTGGCTCCAAGGTCCAGCAATGCTCTATCAAATGTAATTCCACCTATATAACAAGAAATCAGTGGAGCTCTGGGGTCCTTCAATTTTTTTGGTAAATGATTCATAACAACTGCGCTGACATCTTCAGACAAGCGGACTTTTTGTGTTATTACCTTTGGTTCCCTTTTTGGTGTACATAGCTCTTTTAAAAAATTTACATATGCCGGTACATGTTTGATCGCATCCAATAGTGGAATATTGATGTTCACCTGTTTAAACAATTCCACTAGTTCTTCTTGTTGGACCGGCTTTCTCTTTTGAGCTTTAGGCTTCAATGCATCAGGGAATGAGACCTTAGGAACATACTCTTGGGGTCCTTCATCAACCTTTACTTTCCCTTTGTCCAGTTTATTTTCTCCCCCCTCTTGCCTCTTCTTTTCTTGCAAAATTGTTGGCTCCTCATCTTCACTATCACTCTCCTTGTGGGCATCTTGGCCCAAACTACTACCCACATCCCTAGCCTGATAAGGGTCATTAAGAATTTTACCGCTCCTAAGGCTAGAGATGGCTTTGGCATTCTCGAACTGAGGACCTATAGGAGGGGGCAGCTGAGGTTGGTTTGGCTGATTGGGTTGAGGAAGAATAGGAGCTCTTGCAGGGAAGCCTGGAGGTTGTTGATTGCGGGGGTTGGCCACCGGTTGGCTAGGGAGCTGACCTACGTCTCTTCTCATGTTATTGGCAGCAAGTTACCCTATCTGGTTCTCCAACTTGGAAATGGATTGTGCTTGGGTAAGGATGAGTTGTTGGAGTTGTTCAAACTTGTCATCAAAAGTGGGCCGAGTAGGAGGTGGTTGATAATGTGGTTGATGTGAACGATGTGCAGGAAATTGATGAAATTGGCCCTGAGCAAATTGAGCTTGAGGATATGGGGCCTGAGCTTGATGGAAAGGTGATTGTTGATGGAAAGGAGGCTGATAAGAGAGATTTTAGTTTAACTAACTTGGCATGGAAAATGATTGTTTTGAATTTGGATGGTGTGAGGGATGAGATTGGGTGGATGGGCCTTCGTTAGACTTCAAGAAAAATTTGGATGATTTCTCCAGCCCGGATTGTAAGTGTTTGAATAAGGATAATATGTGGGCTTGGAGACACCTTGAGCAGCAAAGATTTGTTCTTGGATAAATGGGGGGAGTTGGGCTGCTGTGGGACACCCAATCACGGAATGGCTAGGGCTCGAACACAAAGCACATATATCTTCTTGACTTGGGGTTGAGAATTGTTGAGGTTGAGGGGCAGAAGGGAAAGAGGGTTCCTGTCTAGACATGGACAACAACTGGTCTAGCTTTTGGGCAACCATATCGACCTTCTCTATCTTTTGCGCCAACAAATCCATTTTATTCAACTTTTGGTTTATGGCATTAATATCCATCTTGTTCTCACACTCACCTTGGCTCTTAACTTCATAAAGTCCACCCCTCTTAGAAGGCCCAATCATTCTTTCATATGATGAAAGCGAGGTATAACTTATGGAATTTTCACTAAGCATTTCGAATAAATCATAAGCCTCATCCTCGCTCTTACTCATGAATGCTCCCCCACATGATGCATCCACCATCTGTCTATAATTCTCCGCCAAACCCTCATAGAATGTCTGTACAATTTGCCATCTTGATAACCCATGGTGGGGGAATTTCCTCAATAAATCTTTTAGTCTATCACATGCTTCATGGATATGTTCCCCTGGGTTTTGTGTGAATCCAGTAACTGCTCTTCTCATCGTATTGGTTCGCCCTATGGGATAGATCTTCTTCAAAAATTCTTTTTGCATTTCTGCCCATGTATCAATGATCCTACCCAAGGCTCCTAACCAATATTTGGCTTTATCTTTGAGAGAGAATGGGAAGAGAGTTAGCCTAAGAGCATCATCAGAGAAATTTTGGATTTTAACAGTTGAGCAGATCTGAAGGAACTCATCAAGATGTTTGTAAGGGTCTTCATTGGGATTTCCATAGAAAGATGGCAACATTTGGATGGTACTAGACTTGATTTCATAATGAACTGCCTAGTTCTGAGGTGCTTAGACATAGAAAGATGGTTGGTATTGATTGAGCAAGAAATAGTCCTTCATTTGCTTTGGAGGATCGGGATTTTCGGCCATTAGATTTTGGTGGTGAGGTCCTTGATTTTCGGCCATGAGATCTTGTTGGAGATCGTTCCATGGATACAAGACTCTCTCAATTTCTTGAATGGGTCCTAGTAGGTTTGGATGTTGAGATCGTCTACCTTGCATGAACTAGGACGAAGAGAGAGATGATTTTAATTTTTTTTATTTTAATTTTTTTCTCTTTTTTTTTGATTTTCATACAAACTAGGACGAAGAGAGAGAGAAGATGAGATTTTTTTTGTTTTTGTTTTTGTTTTTGTTTTTATTTTTGTTTATTTTTTTTATGTAAACACAAATAAGTTATCACACAAGTTACTTATTGCCCTAGATGTGACCTAGACCTACAAATTGGGTTTCACAAAATGACTAAAGTGAAACTTAAGTTCACCCTCAATATTTCCACCGGCCAGGTAAGGGGTGGGGCAGTGGGAGGTTCCCCCTACTTTCGTAGGGACCTAATTATGCCAAACCACTAGCCCGCTTAAGGCGTTTGCCGTCCGACCATCTTGCCTTAGGCACCGGTTTTCATAAGAGAGTAAGCCCAAATAACACAAGAACCACAGTGTGAACCTAGGGCCAATGTCTACTGGATTTTATTTAAGGTCTAGGTGATGCAAAGATGCATGGGAATTATGGTTTGTGAGCTAAGGAAGGGTGATGAAATCCCCACCTTATCTTGCTTATGGGTATTGCCCTTAGAATATTTTAGAAATGATATGCAACAAACCAAGTTCAAACAAGGGGTTCTATGCAAGCATGGAAATGCATGAGCATGCTTTTGAAAAAAAATAGAGTACTCACCTTGCCTCCCGTAATCTTCAATAATGTAATTAACAATAATTAAACACCAAGGAAAAATAAATTCTATCCTAAATGATGCATGACCTAAAACATGGAAGTGTGGGTTCTATTCTTGCAATGAACATTTTATTAAAGTTCAAGTGATGATTTTTTTATTTTTATTTAATGAACCTATCTAACCACAAGATATGAAATGTAGAGAAATAAAACTAAAATGAAAGAGGAAAAGTTTGGATACTTACTTGAAAAGTGTTCCCCCATTCATTTTTTTTTCTCAAAATGAATGACAAAAAGACTAAGGAAAAGGTGGAGACTTACCTCTGATTTTTTTTTGGAATTTTCAAGTTGCTTTTTTCTTTCTTTTTTTTCCTGTAAAAATAATAAAAGAGAACTTTAATAGTACACTATATACATAAGGAAAACAAAGTTCTTAAGTCAAAAATCACCATTCATCCCCGGTAACGGCGCCAAAAATTGATAATGCGAAAGTTCGTCATTTAAAACATCCGTATCAATCTTAAAAATTCCAACTCGCACTATATGAAAGAAATACGTAATAAGGTGGCGAGAAGGGTCGAATCCACAGGGAAGAAGAGATTTTTAAAGTTAAAAACCTTGTAATCTTTTAGAAAAACACTTGTGATTTGGCTTTACTTAAAGAAAATAGTGAAATGATGAACAAACCAAACACTTAATTAAAAACACCTATGACTATGCGCCTATGCTATAGAAATTAATTGCATGAAGTGGAAAGAAGAGATAGAAGAAAGAGGTAGAGATGGAAGAAGATCAAGAACTAGATCAAGAGAACAACTTTCATTAACTTAAAAGAAAGAGTACATGAAATGTGAAACAAGTTTACACTAATGACACAATGAGATTACAATGAAATAAAATAAAACTAAAACAATAACAAAAAGAGGAGCCTAAGGTGTGAAGATGGTAGTAGCAATGGTGATGACGCCGTCGTCTCCTCCTCGCCGAGCCTTGGAGAGGATCGCTCCGCCTTGAAAGAGATCGCCGTGGAAAGAGGTGGATGAAGAAGCCATCGCCGTCCACGTCACGAGCCTTGGAACGTCGCCCGTCTTGATGTGCACGCCGCCATGAAAGGGGAGTTGTGGAGGACAAACTTTGGAGAGAAATATAGAGAGAAATGTAGAAGGGTTTGTGTGGAGATGAAGAAAGAAGAAGATGAGAGAGTAAAACAGTGAGAAATTAAATATAACTCGTAAAAGAAGAAGAATTGAAGGAAGTGATAGAAGAATAAAATCTAGATCTACATAAGAGGAAGAACTTTGATGAAGAACGCATAGAGAAATAAAGAGGGGAAGGGGTTCAAAACTGAGGAATAATAGAAGTTAGAACCTCAGATGAACAGTGAAATTATAGGACACCAAGTTAAAAAATGAGAAATAACTTTCAAACCAGAAAGAGTTAGAAGATGAGATAGAAGAAGCAGTTGTATAAAACTTAAAACCAAAGAACTTTCATGAAGATAGTAAGAGACGAAAATGACTAAAAGAGGGAGAAATAAGGGGAAGAACAGAGAGAAACACTACTTCACAGATGAACAGGACAGCACAGTGAAAAACACAAAATACCTTGAAAATCAGAAGGAATTAGAAGATGATGCAGAAGAAGAAGTTGTAGAGAACGTAAAAATAAAGAACTTTCATGAAGACAGCAAGAGGAGAAGCGGGACAGAAGAGGGCGAATGCAGCGAACTAAGAAGATGTGAGAGGGAGAGGGAGAGAAAAATTGTCAAAAGAAGAACTCCCCTTTCTCCTCTTTGTCATGGGCTATTTATAGGAAAAGTTAGGTAGATGGAGGGTGGAGATTGTATCAAAAGGAAATGGATGGCTGAGATTTAAGTGGAATATGATGCATGGGGAAGAGAAAAAGTAGGAGGGCACCCCCTTTCTTGGACTTTAGGCACCCCATTTCCCAAGGCTCATCATGTCTCTCCTTTATTTCAAACTTTGAATGTCTTTTTCCTCCTTTTCAAACTTAAACTTTGGATTCCTCCTTTTCAAACTTTGAATTCAAAATTTTAAACTTTCCTTTCCTTCCAACCAAAATATTTTGAATTCTTTATTTGACCTGGTCAAAATGGTGATGACCCTTTTGCCCCCGGCTTCTTTTGTAATTACCTTCGGTGTCCTACACACACATAATTGCACTTTAGTCCATAAAAATTACCACAATGTGCACATAAATCTCAAATGCTCATGATTATGCAATGAGAATTAATGATCATGGCCCTCAACTTCAAATTATTAAATAAAATTACCAAATTAATCAATTTACGTGAAAGCTCCAATTTAAATGCGGAGTTGAGGTTAACTATGAAATATGCATAATTGCCTAATTATATGCACATAAAATGGTATACATGCAATGAATTGTCATAACAAATCGACACTTATCAATAACCTTATTTCTTAGTTGACGCACTTCTCGTTCCAGAATCTTTATCGGTGTTTGTTCGTATGTCAAGTCCTTCTGAATCTCTAGATTTTCATAAGTGATAATGTGGTCAGGATCATATACATACTTCTTTAGCATGGAGACGTGAAATACGTCATGAACTCCTACTAATTGTGGGGGTAAAGCCAGCTTGTAAGCTACTTCACCGACCCTTTCAAGAATTTCAAACGGGCCAATGAATCTTGGAGTTAGCTTTCCTTTAATGCCAAATCTTCGAATACCATGACTTGGAGAAACCTTCAAATATACCTGATCTCCTACATGAAACTCCAAGTCACGTCTTCGATTGTCGGCATAAGATTTTTGCCTATCTTGCGCCATCTTCATTCTTTCCTGAATGAGTTTTATTTTCTCTGTAGAATCTCTGATAATATCGGGGCCTAAGAATTGTCTTTCCCCCATTTCACTCCAACATATTGGTGATCGATAACTTTTTCCATATAAGGCTTCAAAAGGTGTCATTTGTATGCTTGCCTGATAGCTATTGTTATAAGCAAACTCTACTAGAGGTAAGTGATCATGCCAACTACCTCCAAAGTCAATAGCACAAGCCCTGAGCATATCCTCTACTACCTGATTTGTTCTTTCCGTCTGACCATCAGTTTATAGATGAGAGGATGTGCTAAAATTCAATCTAGTCCCCAGTGAATGTTGTAGGCCCTTCCAGAATTGTGATGTAAATCGGGGATCTCTATCTGATACAATAGTGACAGGGACACCATGTAACTTGATGATTTCTTTTATGTATAATGCTGCCAGGATATCCACAGACCATCGACTCTTTATTGGTATAAAATGTGCAGATTTAGTCAATCGATCTATGATTACCCATATGCCATCATGTCCACCTCTTGTCTTAAGTAACCCCATAATGAAATCCATCCCTATACTCTCCCACTTCCATTCGGGAATATGTAAGGGGTGCAATTTACCTACGGGTCTAAAATGTTCTACTTTTACTTGTTGACAAGTGAGGCAACGGGACACGAAATCAGCTATCTCTCTCTTCATATTGGGCCACCAGAAATTTCTTTTGAGATCTTGATACATCTTTGTACCTCCTGGATGAATGGTGTACTTAGAATTATGTGCTTCATCTAGGATCAGTTTATTTGTAACCTCATGATCTGGTAAACATATTCGGCCCTTGAATAGCAATCTTCCATCCTTGGAAATAGAAAAATCCGGCCTTTGTTCTATATTGGCCTTAATTTCTCGTAAAACCGGATCATCATCTTGTAACTTGACCAAATCCTCTATCAATGTAGGTTGAACTCGGATATTAGCTAGGAAATAGTCTTCTTCCTTTATGTCAACATCTAAGTTTAATTGAGCAAATTGAGGAATAAGGTTAGTTACACTTATCATAAGACTTGATAGCATACCTATTGATTTTCTGCTGAGTTCATCTGCTACAGCATTAGCCTTGCTAGGATGATACTGAATAGCAAAATCGAAGTCTTTGAGGTATTCTAACCACCTCCTCTGCCTCATGTTAAGCTCTTGTGGTCTGAGTAGACCGTAAACTTTTCTCCATAAAGATAATGACGCCAAATTTTCAAGGCGAAAATAACTGGTGCCAATTCTAAATCATGCACAAGATAGTTTTCCTCGTGCCATTTCAGTTGTCTTGAAGAATAACAGATCACCTTTCCATTCTGCATGAGAACGCATCCTAAGCCAATGCCAGATGCATCCATATACACTTCGAATCCACCACCCTCCATTGGTAGCGACAAAACAGGGGCTGTTGTAAGATGATTCTTAAGAGTTTGGAAATTCTTCTCACATTCCTCTGACCAGACAAAAGGATTTTCTTTTCTTGTGAGTCTAGTTAAAGGAACTGCTATCTTTGAGAAGTCCTTAATGAATCTTCTATAATAACCAGCTAGACCCAGAAAGCTCCTTACTTCTGATACGGTCATTGGCCGACTCCAATTCTTGACAGCTTCTACCTTAGAAGGATCCACAACAATACCTTCTTTTGAAATAATGTGGCCTAGGAATGAGACTTCCTCGAGTCAGAATTCACACTTATTGAGTTTGGCATAAAGCTTGTGTTCTCTAAGTGTTTGCAAAGCTATCCTTAGATGTTCTTCATGTTCTTCTTTTGTCTTGGAGTATATCAGGATATCATCGATGAAGATGATAATGAATTGATCCAGGTATGGCTGGAAGACACTGTTCATAAGTTGCATAAATGTTGATGGGGCATTAGTTAACCCAAATGGCATTACCACGAATTCATAGTGGCCATAACGACTTCGAAAAGCCGATTTATAAATATCTTCTTCTTTAATTCTAAGCTGATGATAATCTGATCTAAGATCAATCTTAGAGAAATATTCTGCTCCCGAAAGCTGATCGAAGAGCTCATCAATACGCGGCAACGGATACTTATTTTTGATTGTAACCTGATTTAGTCACCGATAATCGATGCATAGTCTGAGAGAACCATCCTTCTTTTTGACAAATGGAACCGGCGCACCCCAAGGGGATGTGCTAGGTCTAATGAAGCCCTTATCCAAAAGTTCATGGAACTACTTCTTTAGTTCTTTAAGTTCTATGGGGGACATCCTGTAAGGAGCTATAGAAATAGATGCTGCTCCTGGGATGAGTTCAATAATGAAGTTCACTTCCCTCTCGGGAGGTAAACTAGGTAGTTCAGATGGAAACACATCTGGGAACTTATTTACAATAGGGATGTCTGCTATGATAATTTCCTTGGACTCTGTAATAATGACAGAAGCAAGAAAAGCTTCACATCCTTGCGAGATGAGCTTGCAAGCGTGAAGTGAGGATATGATAGTGGGGTGTCTCTTGTATTTGATGCCAAGAAAAGAGAATCTTGGAAGACCGGGTTTTTGAAAAGATATAATCCTATTTCAGCAATTGATATAAGCATCGTGGTCTACAAGCCAATCTACCCCTAAAATGGCATCATAACCCTTCATGTCAAGGCATACTCAGTTTGCGGGGAGATTGTGACCTTCTATTATCACTTTGCTATCAGGATAATAGTCGGTAAGTTTTGTTCCAGAACCTAAGGGTGTGGAAATAGCAAGATCTGAAGGTAAGGGAACTGATGCGATTGGTAATGTTTTAGCAAAAGTAGTGGAGATAAAAGAATGAGAGGCACCAGTATCAAATAGCACAAATGTAGGATGAGAACAAATTTGAAGAGTACATTCCATAAGCCCATCATCCTTGGGCGCTTCCTCTTCATCTAGAACGACATTGAGGCGAGCCTGCCTCCTGCGTCCATTACCAGATGACTGGTCCTTCATAAGGGGGCATTCCGGCATGCGATGCTCCATGCTCCCACAATGTAAACAAGCGCTAAGGCGCTTCCAACACTCTTCAGCCGAATGGCCAAAATTTTCACAAAACGTGCAAGCTGTGGCGACCTGCTCCTTCTCTTCCTTGACTTTCTTTTGCTTGTGTGAACTTCCACCGTTCCAACTCCTAGATCTTTTCTTACTATCACGGCTTTTGTAGAGTTTCATGATACTAAATTTCTCTTTCTTATAACACCGATCGAACGTCGACTTGATTCTTCTCCTTTTCCTTTTAACTTCTCGACCTTCTCTAAGGTCCTTTCACATAAATATGCTCGTTGAACCATCTCCGCATAGGTACGGATATTTTGGGTCCCGAGTTGCTGGATGAAATCGAGTCGTAACCCGTCCATAAACCGATTTGCCTTCAATAAGTCGGTGCTGATAAGATGTGGTGCGTAAGGTGCTAGCCTTGAAAATTGCAGTTCATATTCGGCAACCGTCATCATTCCTTGCCGAAGAGTGGCAAATTCCATAGCCTTTCTCTCTTTTATGTGCTCATAAAAATATTTGGCATGAAATAGGGTGAGGAACCCATCCCATGTATGAGGTGCATCGGCCGGAGGTGCCGGAACCGACTTCCACCATGTGCGAGCATATTTATTAAGTTGAAACGTTGCCAGACGCACCTTCTCCTGATCGGTGCATTGAATGACATCAAAGATACGATTCATTTTGTCTATCCAGTTCTCCGCCTCGTCGGGATTAGACGAACCATAGAATCGCGGAGGATTTAAACTCCAGAAATTGCGATGTAGGTCACCATCCCTTGCCCCTGCGCCACCTTGCACTATAGTTTGCAATGCCTGGGGAAGGCCGGCAACTGTTTGTTGCATACCATCCCAATCTACACGATGAGCCATTTGAAGATAAGGTACTTGAGAGAAAATAACAACTTGTTATTTCTCATGAAATTTGAATGAACAAAATAAATCTTAAAGCTAATTAATTATCTTATCCCGGGCTCTACCCACTTCTCACATGGGTATGTAAACTTCTTCCTTAGTTCATAGGTAGGGGTCCTTAAACCTTGGACTTTTCCTATGACATGATTTCTTCTTCCTAAGTCCTGAGACTTAGGCTCTGATACCAACTTAACTGTCACGCCCCGAGCCTTTATTACAGCGGAAGACTAACTCGGGGAGCTCAAACAGCCTGCACGGTAAGCCTCTTGCAAGCAAGAACGATCAGAGCGCGAGACAATCACACACATAAATGCAATTGCACAATATTAATCAAACTCCAACATTATTTCATGATCAATCAAATATTCAAATACAATAACTTTTTCCACTATCTTCCATTCTACTAGACTCAAGAAATAGGAAAATTACATTGACTCCATCTAAACAATATAGACTTCCTAAGTCTTCGCTCATCTTTATTCACTCTCGGATCCGCTACTTGAACATTCTGAATCTGAATCAGACTCACTTTCATTTCCTGAAAAAGATTGGAAATATGTAATCAGCACACTTGCCCAGTAGGTATCTTCACATTAACATTAAGGCACTATTAAAGTAAATAACATTTTAGCTCTAAAGAAGTAAGGCAAAATCATGCGAATGCGAATATCATGCAATTAAACCAAAGTAACATGATAATCATGTAAGATAGAGTGAACAAGAATGAACAAGGATGAATGTAACAAAAACATGATATTTGGCCTTTCATGAACAAGAATGTAACGAGAATGCACTTTCACTTTCATAACCATAAAGGTTACGCACGAGAATGTCAATCATGTAGCAATTCACTCAATTTTCACGAGTGCTCATGGATTTCACTTATTTATAAAGAAAGTACTCCCAGGGCAATGCGACGCTAGTAGCATCATACCCCATGGTTTATAAAATAGTATATTTCTGGCAATCAGCTATGGGGACTAGCATAGAGCCCTTGGACACAATCAGCGCCCGAACTGCATCTTCACGTATAAATCAAGCTACTTCCATGAGTGTAATAATAAAGTATGGCCAAAAATGTAATAAGTTCAATAACTCATGATAACAATAATCAATGAATGAATGCTTCAATTTAGAGTATGAGAGATCAAGAAAAAGACTTAAACAATGTCATGCTCACGGAAATAAATCGACAGCATAATGGTACATTCTTTTCTCTTTCCAATCATTATATTAAGTTTCTTGATCAAATTTATAAGTTCTAGACTATCATTAGTCCATCTAGAACCTTTGGAATATCAACCCTTGGGTCAAACCTTGGGTTAAATACTTAAGCAATGTGACGGTCGTTCACTGGGCCATTACATAATGTAACACTCCAGTAGTGGGCCGTTACAATGATCCGAATTCAGAACGATCAAATAGACTCAGAGAAGTGTGACGGTCATTCATTGGGCCGTTACGTTGTGTGACGGTCCATGATTAGGCCGTTACAGTAATCTGATACCAGAATCAATCAATCGAACTCAGATGAATGTGACGGTCTTATATTGGGCCGTTACATTGCCTGACGGTCCAATATAGAGCCGTTACACTACTGATAACCAGAAAACATCGATAGTGTACTCTAATCAATGGGCTTTAAGGGTACAACCAACTCGGCGTCCTAGTGGGAATCCCAGGCTCGCGGAGAATTACGGAGGCCTTGAAACAAGATTTCCTAGTCCATTGGAAGGAATATCCAATAGAGAGGTCCTCATATCCAAGAATAATGTTCCTATAGTGCAAAGTGAACTAATGGACAACATACCGGAATATGTGCCATGTACTTAAAGAAATGACTCTATTGATAAAGAGTGAAGGTGTAATGATGTGAAACCATGATAAAACTCCATTAATACAATTTTGGAAAATCATGATTTAAATACAAACTATAGAATTTTTGGTACATGAAACTAGCATAACTTAAAATAACATGCAATACCTATCATGAACAATTAGATAACTGAAGAGTCACATAATAGGTTAAAACTTAGCTATCTAGGGTTAATTATAAGTAAACACAATTGGTAACTATTCTGTCATGAGCTGACAGAACACAGAGTCTAACAGTCGAACTGGGGTGCGTCACAGTGTCTGTGACGGTCTATCGAGGGGCCGTTACAGTATGTAACGCTCTTGTCCAGATGCGTTAGAGACAACAGTGTAATAAAAATATAACAGAGTGTGTGACGGTCTATCGTAAGGCCGTTATATCACTATGACGGTCCTACTATGATCCGTCAGAGAATCTGCTAACAGAAAATAGTATGAAATCCAAGAGATCAACTCACATCATGTCTGTAAATAAAACATCATGTAGTTTGAGACATGTTAATGAAGTGTAAGCCAGCTACATGCATAAGTCTCAGTGAAATAGATAGATAATATCTTTTAATTTTCTACTTAGGGCTAAGAGATGTATGCATGCATAGAACTATTAAAACATGAAATTCATGATCTATCATGCATGGAATTCAATCAGAGGGCTTTTAGTCATATCAAGATGTTTTTACCGTTCATGAGATGACCTACCTCTTAACTTGGCTTTAAACTTCCAATTTAGGGTTTGAAAAACGTGCCCTAGTTCTCCTCTTCCTGTGACTTTTCAGCAACTTCCTTGGGCTCTAACTCCACGACCTCTTGACCTAAAGACGTGAAATTTGGAGAGGAGTTAGTCTAAAGTATTGTAAACAAATTCCTCTAAAGAACTTACCTGAGATTATGACTCCTTACCTTGATTCCACGCGAGTAAAAGTAAGGGTCGCGCAGTTCAGAACTAGGTCCTATTTATAGAGTTCTAGCTAGGGTTTGAGGATTAGATCGATTCTAGAGTCCTTAATCTGCCAGAATCTAATTCCTAAGAGTCCTTAGTAGTGTTATGAACTCACCCAAGTCGATCCCTAGTGGATAAGATCTCAAGGTTCTGATCTTTCTACTCGTTCTTTCCTTCACGGAACTAACAGGGTGTAACGGTTGTAGACCCCTGCATTACAAGCATGTGACGGTCTCACGATAGACCGTTACATTCAACGTTCCCAGAGTTCAACATTAATCAAACTCTTTTACTAATTATCCTATATAATTATTTATATAATTTGTATCTATCCTTATTCTACTAAAACCTGACTTCTAAGAGTCCCTAGTGATTTTACATGTCATTCTAATTAGGTCTCTTATGGATAGGATCATCAAGTTCAAATCTTTTTATACATTCTCTTACTTACGAAACTTGCAGGCTGTGACAGTCTAGGGTATACGCGTCACAAGGCTGTGGCGGTCGCCTGATGGACCGTTACATTCGACGCATTCAGAATTTTAATTTTAATAAACCTCTTTTATTTATTTTTCATCTAGTTATCCTATTAAGTGGTGTTTATCTTTTAAAATCCGTGAATAGGCTTAATAACCTTCTAGAATAAGGGCCAAATTAAATGGGCCTGGTCTTTAAACCTTTTTGATTCATTTAGTAGATTAGGTTAATTGATTAACACAATTGGGCCTTATAATGACTAATAACTCAATAATCCTTTTATAAATTTATTTAGCCCTTATAAATTACAAATAAATTATAAAATAATCTAGAAATAACTTATATAAATTCTGGGGCACTACAGTCTGACTGGAAAAATAGTTACATCCCTAGCCTCCCTTTTCAGGTGCAAGGGGGCATTCGGGGCGATGCTTGGGGACTGGTGCGTGCCAATGTTCTGCTGGCGGAGGATCCCTCTGATTAAGTCAGACATGAGTGCAGTCACTTCGGCCAAGAGAGCCTTCAGCATCTCAATTTCTCGCTGCTATTGATAGCACAGGGCAAATAGGGCACAGTTGCACCGAGGGAGGCCTGGGGTCTGGCTTGCTCCTCCATCTTTTGCATCAGTATCGGGCGGAGGCAATGGCGCACCGTTGGTGCAGTCATTCGGGGCCGGTCCTTCAGAGGAGGACGAGGCCTTCCCCTTGTTCCTGCAGGAAGGTGGATTTCATAGGAATACCTCTTCATCCGGCTCTTCATTAGCCGGAGGCTTAAGGTGCTGGATACCTTCAACTTCTTATAGAGCTGCGACGCCTATGAGGCTATCGCCAACCGAAGCCGAGACTGATATCACGTCGGCTTCGTAGGAGTCTTCCAATGAAAAACCTAATCCTGGATGCCGGGTGATTTGCAGCAATCTCCGATCTAAGTTTAGTGGGTTCCACATCTTCTTGAACATGTCCTTCCAACTGGAGAGCTGGCAAAAGGGGATCCCTTGTTTTCTGGTCATTCTGGCTACAAGGCCGGTTATGTCAGGCAGTCCCGTGATGTGAAACGGGATTGGGAGGGGGTGGCCTTCTTCTTCCTTCTGCCCGAAGTCGCACTATAGCCTCCTAGCGCGTTCTCAGGCAGCAGCAGAACGACAATCTTTGCCTTTGGGGCGCCCGTGGAAGACTCCGGGGGAGTGAATCACGATGGAGAAACACTTTGTAAGATGGGTAACACACGATGGAACTTAACAAACACATGAGGGGCTCTAAACATAGATTAAACTAACCTAATACTAGCTAGGATAACTTGGTGAAGGTGGATGCGGGGGTGGGCGACGGGGGAGAAAGGGTGGCGTGGCAGAGCGTGCTAGGACCGTGAGGGAGTTTGGCTGGGGCCTCTCACCCAATCCCATCGCAGGACCAGTGCAACCGAGCTCCGTCTTGGCATTGGCAGCATCATTGGCGGTGGTGGAGGGTGGCGATCGTTGGTGGAGGAAGAACGGAGCCCCGAATGGGGCCTCACACCCGACCCCGTCTCAGGGCCGATGCACCCGGAACTTCGAACATCCTCCATTGAAGGGGAAATAGGGAGGATTAGAAGAAGAGCATGGGCATCGCACCCGAAGAGGGGAGGAGGGAGGGGATTCCAAAGATTTGGGGGGAGATAGCCATGCTATACTCAAACTCTTTCAAACATTCATTTTTTTCTCTATTGCTTAATCAAACGAGATGGGGGTACATATATAAGGAAAGGGGAAGACAAAACGATGCAAGAACATTGATTACATCCATGGAAAACAGTAGACATTGAAGACTTTCGGAGTTCCAAGCGTCGGGAAGTTGGACCGTCTGCAGTCGAGCTTCTGGCTGAGATCGCGCTAGGGGCACCTAGCGCCTTCTTCAAGTTGCGCTACCCAAAGGGAGCGCGTTCATCAACGGCCCAGCAGTTTCCATGATCAGCTTTGGCCTGGCAGCTTGCTTGATTTCCATCAAACCCCTCCACTTTGGAAGATTCGTCCTCGAACCTAGTAGCTCAAGATCCCAGTCTGTGAGAACAGGCTGGTTCCCTAAGCTCTGATACCATTTGATGTGAAACGGGATTGGGAGGGGGTGGCCTTCTTCTTCCTTCTGCCCGAAGTCGCGCTATAGCCTCCTAGCGCGTTCATGAAGAACGCGCTATATCGTCCTAGCGCGTTCTCAGGCAGCAGCAGAACGACAATCTTTGCTTTTGGGGCCCCCGTGGAAGACTCCGGGGGAGTGAATCACGGTGGAGAAACACTTTGGAAGATGGGTAACACACGATGGAACTTAACAAACACATGAGGGGCCCTAAACATAGATTAAACTAACCTAATACTAGCTAGGATAACTTGGTGAAGGTGGATGCGGGGGTGGGCGACGGGGGAGAAAGGGTGGCGTGGCAGAGCGTGCTAGGACCATGAGGGAGTTTGGCTGGGGCCTCTCACCCGATCCCATCGCAGGACCAGTGCAACCGAGCTCCGTCTTGGCATTGGCAGCATCATTAGCGGTGGTGGAGGGTGGCGATCGTTGGTGGAGGAAGAACGGAGCCCCGAATGGGGCCTCACACCCGACCCCGTCTCAGGGCCGATGCACCCGGAACTTCGAACGTCCTCCATTGAAGGGGAAATAGGGAGGATTAGAAGAAGAGCATGGGCATCGCACCCGAAAAGGGGAGGAGGGAGGGGATTCCAAAGATTTGTGGGGAGATAGCCATGCTATACTCAAACTCTTTCAAACATTCATTTTTTCTCTATTGCTTAATCAAACGAGATGGGGGTACATATATAGGGAAAGGGGAAGATAAAATGATGCAAGAACATTGATTACATCCATGGAAAACAGTGGACATTGAAGACTTTCGGAGTTCCAAGCGTCGGGAAGTTGGACCGTCTGCAGTCGAGCTTCTGGCTGAGATCGCGCTAAGGGCACCTAGCGCCTTCTTCAGGTCGCGCTACCCAAAGGTAGCACGTTCATCAATGGCCCAGCAGCTTCCACGATCAGCTTTGGCCTGGCAGCTCGCTTGATTTCCATCAAACCCCTCCACTTTCGAAGGTTCGTCCTCGAACCTAGTAGCTCAAGATCCCAGTCTGTGAGAACAGGCTGGTTCCCTAAGCTCTGATACCATTTGATGTGACACAACTAAGGGGCTTTGATGTGACACAACTAAGGGGCATGCAGCAAACAAACGGATCCTTAGGACCTATTCCGCAAACACAATCACATAGCAACAAAAGTCCAAGATTGGGGCCGATTCGCCGTCGCACACACACGAGCCCGGGGTGACTAAGTGATGCTAAGGGGAGGTGATGGATCAAGACCCTTGCTGGTAGGGTGCCAGCAGGGCTAGGGTTGCCCTCCTGAAGGTACGAGGCCCACACTTAAGGGGCTGGCCGGTGCCAATTGGGGCACTAGGTCCCTCTCTCTCACAGCTCACGGTGACCGCTCGTAAGTGGAACACGCGGGGTCGGGCGCTCTCTCTCTTGCTCAACGGAGCAATTTCCACGGATATTAAATGAACAAGCACCAAGAATGGAGCAAAGGTCAGAGCTTACCCTGGTTGGTTTGAAGAAACCAACCCCGTGCGGAGACGAGGGCGAGCGGGGAAGTGTGGGTTCCCCGCACACTGCGCCGATGAAGCTTGATCCCTGTTTAAATTATACAACCACTACGCCTCACACAGGAGGGTGGACTTGGGGTGGAGATATCAGTTTTACAATGAAAACACTACCTCCACGCAGGGAGGGGCGTTAAGCCAGCCAGGCGGGGAGGGGAGATTCGCTTGAATCGCGCCGACAGATCACCCGACCGAATCTGTCCGTGTCTTGAGCAGCAGGATAGGGGATCGGTGTAGCCGCCGCTGTGCGCTCCTCCGGACTCAGAACTTGACGAGACTGGTGCTGGAATGACGCTGACAGACCCAGGTACACCTGTGAATTTTTGTGGGCGGTTCCCACGTCGCCTCTGGTCGGAGTGGACCCCGGAACAGGTGCTCAGAGTTCAGGTTCAGGCTGGCCCAGATTGTTGTGGCTGCTTGTAGAAGGTACCACAATCACTCCCGAAGTCTGAATGAGGCGAGACCAAGTCGAAGACGTCCGTGGATGAGTCTTCTTCGAGCAGCAACCGAGAACAGCACCAGAGGCTGTCGGGGTGGTGAGAAGGAGTCCGTTGAGTGAGGCAGTGTTGGGGCAGGACCCAAATGGACTGTCTGCGCACCCGGGGGAGAAAAATTGGAAAGGACACTTCCTGATGCCGAACGGGATGCCGCTTGTTGGTGGTGGTGGATGACTCGTGGTGGCAGCTATCGGCTAAGTGGCGCCTCCAGAAATTGAAGGATGTGGCCGTAGGAGCTTCTGCACTGCAGCTCAGGTCCAGGTTCTGGTCCTTGTTGTGCAGTTGGACGAGAATGGGCACCACGAACTGTAACAAAGTCGGAATGAGACGATTCCACCTTGCTTGCGAAGAAGACTTGAAGACCTTTCCAGCGATGTATGGTGCACCTCCAGATGATGTCAGGTGGTTCCGGGGCAGGCTCTGCAAGTCAGGCCTCAATCTGTTACCTGCGGGTTGAATAGAGCAAAGGGGCTGTTTGGTGGAGAAGGGTTGATGTGGGGGTGGAGGGGGTAGCAAAGAGGGGTGGAAGGTTGCTGGTTGTTGATGTGGGAGGGAGGTTTGGGGGTGTTAGAGGGGAGAGGGGAGGTTGGCAGGGGGTGGACCTGGTGTGGGAATGGGCTGGGAGGTGGTGGATGGTGGGGGCGCAAATGGCCTAGGGGAATGGGGGGGTGTCTCTTGGGTGTGGGTGATGGATCAATGAAAGATTAATGGGGGGCCTAGGGGATGGGAAAGGTTGCTTTGGGGAGGGGAAAGGGTGTCTAGGAGAAGGGATTCTCCCTTGGGAATATGGAAGGTTGTATTGGGAAGGGGAAGAGTTGTTTGGAGAATGGTGGAAGTAAATGGGAGTTAAGTGGTCTTGGGGAGATGAAAGGTTGGGGGATGAGGTGGAGGATGATGTGGCAAGGAGAAGAGAGAGAGGGAGGGGTGAAATTTGAAGAGAGAGGGGGAGGAGAGAGAGAGGGGGCCGCCCCCTTTAGAGAGAGAGAGAGGTAGTGAGAGGGAGAGAGCTAGAGAGAGAGAGAGAGCAAGAGACACAATTCTTGTGGATTTTAAACTCAATACTTCATTAGTCCTCTCAAGTGGGGTTGAGGTCCTATTTATAGGAATCCTAACTTTTACAAAAAGTCCCTGAGAAAAGAACTAATAACAGATAACCAAAAGAGTTGGGGAAAGGGAAAAGGACGCCCCTGGGCCAGGCCCTTCTAAATGGGCCCATTAGACATACTAGCCCAATATGACGACACAAACTTAGGTAAATAACATGATAACCTAGGGACTTGACTCAAAACAAAGGGGGAATTACATCAAAATGACTCAAGAAAGATATGAAAATTACATAGCTAGACTCAGAAAATCAAGCTGACCATAATGGTGAGCGTCAGGACCCTTGGAGAAATAGGGAGTGGTAAGCGATGTCCCCATCATACTCCCGGGGTGCAGAGAACTCGACTCTGTCGAGTAAAGATCCATCGTATGCGGAGGAAGCCACGGCGGGGTTGCCCTCAAGTCTACCAAAGGTAGCTGGTCCTTTCGCCAAGTGAGGTAGCGCCCATACCCTTTGCTCTAGATGATAGTGACATGTTCATACAATATCCGCTCCAATTGCTCACGTTGGCCCCTCTGGGTTGGTGGAACTTTCTCACGGGTGGTGGCTCTCTCAAGGGGTGGAACAAGCTCGAGTTCCTCACTAGGTGTCACCGTGGGACCCCTGTATGGCACCAAGTCAGCCACATTGAATGTGGGACTTACTCCGTACTCCTCGGGGAGGTCCAACTCATAAGCATTTGTGCCGATCTGCCTCAAAACCTGGAAGGGTCCTGATCCACGTGACCTCAGTTTGGAGACATTCCCAGGGAATAGTCTCTCGGTTCTCACCATCACAAAGTCACCTACACGAAATTCCTGGTGGCGTTGGTGGGAATCAGCCAATTTCTTATACACCTCATTGCTTTTGTTGATGTGTTTGTGGATTGTCTTCATGCAACTCTGTGAACGTTGACTCCTAGTGGATAATGGGGGTCCTGGACAACCAAAAGTGGACCTAGCATGCCATGGTGCTACGTAGACTTTGAAGGACCTAGGAGGACCGGGACATCCATAGGTGAACCTATCATGCAAAGGGGTGTTTGATGTTGGGGGTCCCGGACATCCATGAATGCTTCCTTCATGCTTAGACTTCATGATGACTGACTTTGGGGGGCTGGGGCATCCAAATGGAGTCCTAACATGTATGGGTTTCCTAACAATGTTTACTGCCAAAGGGGGACCTGGACACCCAAATGTAAACCTATCGTGCATCGGTCCTAGTGCGTGAGTGACACAAATGATGTGACTACCCTAACCACATGATGCGAAATGTTGCGACACATGCATTCCTATCAAGATGGTCCCATCTGTGAGATTTGGGGGTTTCCACTCATGGGGGTCGAAGCGGTTCCAAGGGGTGGACATCTTGGGATGGGTCACTCCCCTATTTCCAAGGTTGATGTCACCCTTGGCATTGACTCTCATAGTGGGGGCTGAATTTCGGAATGGGTGGGTTAGGTCTGACATGGTGGGTGAGAGTAGGAGGGAGTGGGTGGTGAGTGAGGAGTACTTGGAAGCCCATAGGAAGTGGCCAAACAGGTCAAGATGGGTTAAGGGGTGGGTGACGTGGAGGTGGGTTTCAATCCTAGTGATCGTCCTAGGGTCCCTAGTACACATAGGGAAGTGGGATTCATGAACCTGGTGGGACCTATCGTAATGCTCCTTGCAAAGGGATGAGGGGTAGGGAAAGATGTAGGAGGGCAAGGAGGTGGGTGGGCAAAGAAGGGCTAGTGGGAAGGGATCATGTGGATCTAGGAGGACTTGGGTTGAGGGGATTGAGGCTTCTTCCCATCCTAGACCTGGGGCACTCCAAAGCATACACGCCCTAGTGTGGGCTAGGCACTCGTCTCCTAATGGGGTAAGTACCAAAGTGGATTCCCTAGGTTGAGTGCCCTTTTCTTATGGTAGGGGGGTGGCGTAAAACTCATCGGGCTCGGGTTGAAACAATACGAGCTCACTCATGCAAGGACCCTTGGTGTAAATGGAGATGATGGACCTGATAGAGGATAGTGAGAAACTAAGGTACCCCGTATCACTCACTCCTATGGCCAGCATGTTTGTCACCTCTATTTGCCTTAGTATGCTTTTAATCAAGTCCCTCATGGCTCCTACAAAGCAAAACGAATGATAGGTTGTATGGAATGGTAGGGTGGGCACGATTGGGTTATGGTTATCCATGGCGGGGCGCATGATGTGGAGGAGGAGGTCTTGCTTAAGCCACTCAATGAGGGGTTCTCCTAAAATCACAGTCTTCATGGAAGGAGGGGTGGGGGGACTTGGTTGGTCATCTGGCAACTCTAGGGGAAGGATGTTCCTAGTTAGGCTCGCTGCGGTCTCTTTGGATAAAGATGAGCCTTCTTGACCCAACCCTTGGCATTGGGCTTCATATTCTTCCTCCCAATCTAGGGGAGCCTCATATTCTTCGATTACAATCTTATCCCTTTGGGGTGTGGGGATCTTACTCTCCAAGGGAATGGGAAGGTCTTTTGGGGATGGGGTGATGAAAGTTGGGGCATGGTGTACCTGGGGTGGTGAAGTTTGGACCCTAACGGTGGTCTTGGGCTGACTGGGAGAGAAAGGAGGAGTGGGAGTGCTCCTCGGGTTATGGTTCTCAAGGTAGGAGTGGGAAGGTCGGGGAGCGTAGATCTTCCTAAGCTCAATCTTCATCTCTTCCCATGATCCTATGGGTTCTTGCCTCCAAATCCTTCTTAAGCCCACTACGCGTTCCCAATCCTTCTTGGCTTGTCCCCGAAGCCACCCTGTGGCCCTGCGGACTCTAGCATGTCCATAGACCCTAGTCCTGTCAAAGTATTTTTCCATGGTCGCCTCCCACTTTAGGTAGGCATTAGGACTAGATCCGTCAAAACTAAGGTCCCCTTCTAGGATGATGTCCACGAGAAGAGGGTCAATCGGACTCTTGTGGAAGGTCATGTTGGGGGGACTTAACCAACGGGGAGTATACATGATGATGCACTGGGTGGCCCGATGATGACTCTAAATGTGAATGCACCCTAGGACCAACTTGTAGAGAGACAAGTTGTGAACTTGCTCTGATACCATTTGATGTGAAACGGGATTGGGAGGGGGTGGCCTTCTTCTTCCTTCTGCCCGAAGTCGCGTTATAGCCTCCTAGCGCGTTCATGAAGAACGCGCTATATCGTCCTAGCGCGTTCTCAGGCAGCAGCAAAACGACGATCTTTGCCTTTGGGGCGCCCGTGGAAGACTCCGGGGGAGTGAATCACGGTGGAGAAACACTTTGGAAGATGGGTAACACACGATAGAACTTAACAAACACATGAGGGGCCCTAAACATAGATTAAACTAACCTAATACTAGCTAGGATAACTTGGTGAAGGTGGATGCGGGGGTGGGCGACAGGGGAGAAAGGGTGGCGTGGCAGAGCGTGCTAGGACCGTGAGGGAGTTTGGCTGGGGCCTCTCACCCGATCCCATCGCAGGACTAGTGCAACTGAGCTCCGTCTTGGCATTGGCAGCATCATTGGCGGTGGTGGAGGGTGGCGATCGTTGGTGGAGGAAGAACGGAGCCCCGAATGGGGCCTCACACCCGACCCCGTCTCAGGCCGATGCACCCGGAACTTCGAACGTCCTCCATTGAAGGGGAAATAGGGAGGATTAAAAGAAGAGCATGGGCATCGCACCCGAAGAGGGGAGGAGGGCGGGGATTCCAAAGATTTGGGGGGAGATAGCCATGCTATACTCAAACTCTTTCAAACATTCATTTTTTTTTCTATTGCTTAATCAAACGAGATGGGGGTACATATATAGGGAAAGGGGAAGACAAAACGATGCAAGAACATTGATTACATCCATGGAAAACAGTGGACATTGAAGACTTTCGGAGTTCCAAGCGTCGGGAAGTTGGACCGTCTACAGTCGAGCTTCTGGCTGAGATCGCGCTAGGGGCACCTAGCGCCTTCTTCAGGTCACGCTAACCAAAGGTAGCGCATTCATCAACGGCCCAGCAGCTTCCACGATCAGCTTTGGCCTGGTAGCTCGCTTGATTTCCATCATCCCGTGATCGGGATGAGTGGGTCATGCAGTTCGTTGGGGATTTTACAATCATCGTCCCCTCTGACCGGGTACTCATTCGACACATAGAAAATAGTAGACCATCCACCGGGGTTAAGCACCTCGAAGGTCCTCAATGGTTCAACCACTTGGCAGTCAACTTCTGTGAGAGGCTTAATGATCCCGAACGGGACCCTGATGTCCTCCAGCAAGTCTTCCAGGTGTGGCATTCCCGGTGCAGGGCAGATGGAGAGGGGAGTGGCCCGGAACACTCCTTCTACTTGGGAAACAAATGACACCTGACGGGGAGCCACATAGCCCGGCGGTGGTGGAGGGAACCAGTCGTCGGGCTCTGCCTTCTTCTTTCCCTTGTCCAGGGAGACTTGGGGAGCTTGCTTCGGCTTCTCCAGATACAAATTGGCATCTGAGAGATGACATTCGAACACCTCAAAAGGGTGGAGGTTAGCAAAGATTCTCTCCTCCTTCCTGTTGCCGGGGTACTTGATGCATTGATGCAGAGTAGATGGCACTACTCTAGTTTGGTGCAGCCAAGGTCGGCCGAGCAATGCCTTGTAGGAAGTGCTGGAGTTAATCACATGAAACTGGACCTTAGTTGTGAAATCGCCGAGGGAGAGGTTAAACTCTGCAATCCCCATGGGGACCTCGCACTTCTGGTTGAAACCAGCAATCTTGACATTCTTGACCTCAATCAAGTGTACGTCAAAGTAATGTTTCTGGTACACTCGATAGGGGAGTATATTCACTGCTACCCCAGGGTCAATCAATACTCTGTTGATGGGATGCCCATTTAGCTGCCCCTTCATGTAGAGCGGCCTGTTGTGACTGCAGGTAGGCAGGAGCATATCTTTTTCTGTAAAAGCCACAGCTACCTCGGGTGACATTTCTGCAAGGTAGGCCTCCACATATGCTGGTGTCTGGAGCGCTGCGATGACGGCCTGCTGTGTCTCTTCATCTAGGGACAGGATCTCCCAGATGGTGAACCTGGCTGGGATCTTCTTCAGGTGCTTGACTATTCTATTGCTAGCTCAGACCTCGAGGAACTTCATCTCTTTGGCTCTACTGCGCCTGCCCCTAGTCTGGGTCTGGGGAGCCGGCTCAGCGGGTGCTTCCTCCACCGGGTCAGGTATCACTTGAGCTTGCGGGGCCCATTGGGTCACTTCCTTCTCTTGCATGAACTCGGCAAGGCTCGGGATGTTGTCAGGTTCTTCCCTCGATCGAGAAGGAATTACTACCAGCGGGGCCGAGAGGCCACTTGCTTCTTTGATCCGCTGAGACTCGCGGGGGCATGACTGCCTTCCCCCTTGCGTCGTAAGAAACTCAATAAATGAAGGGATATTCTGGCCGACCGGCTCTCCGGGGTAAAGACCCGAGGGAGGGGGAATCTCCATGCCTTGGACCTTAGGTTCAGGGATGTGATATGGTTGTTCTCCCCCGAACAGCATGTTATGGTTGGCCTGAGGAGGGTGTCCCCACTTCCTTCCCAACCTAGTGGCATGCTGGGAGGTGGATGCTTCGGCCTGATTCACTTCCGACGGCCCGGCGGGTGTCTCTTGCTCTTCTTCTCCCAGGGAGAGGGCGGTGTCAAATAATGCTGAGAGGGTGTTGCAAGAAAGAACAACCCCGTTCTTCTTCTTATTTCTGGGCCTTCTCTGCTTCTTTCTCTTCTTTCCTTCAGTGGCTGTCAACTGGCCTTGGGGAGGCTCACCCCACAAGAGAGGTTCTTCCTTCGCCTCGGCTTCTACCTTCGGAGCTAGTTAGAGTGACTCGAGCTCCTTCCAAGGGACATACTCCTTTAGCTCCACAGACTGGATTTCGGGCTGTTCGTAATCTTCGAGCCCATCAATAATGGCCTGGAGTCTTTCCACTGCAAGACTGGTTTCTTTATGCACCCGCATCGGGACGTGCTTTTTCCTATTGTGAGTGGGGCACCTCATGATGAGCCGGGGGGCTGTGTCATGCCAAACAGGCATCACTGGTGGAGGTGCTGGTCGGGGTGTAACACCCCTTATGTAAACCTCCGGTGTGGGCCGGGGAGCTTGCCTTATCCTTCTATTCCTTATCGGTGCAGTCTGTAAACCTCCTTGGTCTTGAGCTGGCGTCATGACGAAGGCATCATAAGTGGCCTTTGTGCTAGCCTCCGCCCATTCTTCAGGTAGCTGTCGGTATAAAGATACCATGTTAACACTGGTACCGAGGCTCGGCATCTCGTGTGGCTGCGAAGGATCTATCTTGTGCTCCCCCATGTCCAGTTCTCCTTTCTTGATCAAAGACTCAGTGAAATCCTTGAAGATATAGCACTCCTCGATAGTGTGCCCCAGCATCTGGTGGTATGGGCAGAAACGAGGATCATCCTTCTTCTTTATGTCACCGGGCCTCTTCGGTTCTGGCAACGTGATTTTATTGTATCTGGTGGCCCATTCAAACAAGATCCGGGACTTATCTCAAGGAAAAGAATACAACTTATTCCTCATCTTCTCCCGCAGGGAAGGACCTTCCCGCCGTTCGGTAGACCTGGCTGGAGGAGGATTGGCTGTCTCTTTGGCTTTCTCTGTCTGTTTCTCAAAAGCTTCGAAGTCCAATGTGTGGACTTCTGGCGGTATCGGTCTTTTCGGCTTGCCTGGCCCTCTGGCTTGAGGTAGCTGGAGTAGAGGAGTATCGAGCAAGGAACGCCTCGATCTCTACTACTATGTTGTTTAGACGGTCAAATGATCGCACCTCAGCGCCAATCATCCTTTCAAGGATTTTCTTTTTCAGGTTCTATTTACAAATTTGCACTGCATCCTCCTGGTGCGGGGGGCGTCTACATCTCATGCTGAGATTCCTCCACCTCTTTATGTAGTCGAGAGCCGACTCATCATTTCTATGTCTCGTGGCATAGAGTTCTGCCATGGTTACTTCCCGCTCCGCTATATAGAACCTTTCTTTGAATTTCTTCTGCATGTCGGGCCAGTCTGCAATGGACCCGGCGGGCAAGCTCGAATACCACTCAAAAGTAAGCCCAGTAAGTGTCGAGCCAAAGAATTTGAGGAGGTAGGCCTCATCTGCAACTAGATCCCCCATAACATTCACATAGTAGGTAATGTGCTCCCTGGGGGACCCTTGCCCGTTAAACATTTCAAATTTCGGTGGCTTGGTGATGTCGGCCGGGAGCCTCCTGGCAGCATAGTGTGCCGGATAGGGTACCCGATACACATCAAAGGGCGTGTGATCACTATCGCTCCTTTCTGCCAGTTTCATATCTATCATCTGCTCTAGCATCAGTCTGTTCACCGTCGCCGGGTCCACCGGGTTTGGGTAAAAATGAGCTGGCTGCGCCAGTGGCGTTGTTAACACTGTCGCTTGAGGTGCAATGGTGGATCCCTAGAATGGCAGGTTCTATGGCGGGGCCGGAGTTGTATGCTGTGGCTGGTGCAGGGGTATGCCCCGGTGTAGCTGGGGATCAGTGGAGACACCGTCGCCTGTGGAGAAGCTTCTGAGGCCTGACCATTGCCTCCAGGGGTCTCTGGTAATGCTTCTATTTGGCCGAATGTCGAGGGCTGAGCAGCTCTATCGGTCAGCTACTTCCGTAGTAACTCGATCTCCCTCTGATATTGCTACATCATAAGTAATACAGCTGGGTCACTCATGGAGAGGCTAGGGGTGCCCCCTCTTTCTTCAGATGGCGTCTCCTCGGACGACGTGGATGGTCCTCCCGTGGTGCCTTTAGTAATGACATTGGCAGCCAGGGCCATCGACGATTCCCCATAGTCAGCTCCTTCAGTGTGAGCTTGTGTCTTCTTAGTTGCTGCTTTCCCTCTTCTGGCGAGAGGTCCTGGCCTCGCTACAAGTATGGCCATTTCCTCAGGCTCGGTCGGTAAGGCCCCGTACCGGCCGAATACTCCTACCATGTTGCAAGTATAGACCCTTAGGTCTCTGCCTCTTCTCGCCGTTCTTCTCGATGTCCTGCCCGGGAAGACCAGTCTGTCAAAGACCGACCCCCGTGGCCTCACTTCCTCCCTGAGCGGGGATTGATGATGCTCTTCAAAGAAGTTCCTTGACTCGGCACTAGGCACGGGCCGGGCTTCTTCTTCTTCAAATGCGGAGGCTACTGCCTCTAGTAGTCTCTGGCGACCCAGAGGAGTACTCCCCGGGCCCCGCAAGTAGTTTCTCATGGCCTACTCCACTCCTTCCCAGTCTTGATGAGGAGGAGAGGCGGGTGATACTGCCCTATTGACAGCAACGGGCATGTGGGCTACAGGCTCCGCACGGGCAGCCTGATAGTGACGTCGGTGGTGTCGACGGCGGGTGTTCTCCGGCGGGGCCAGTGTGACCAATGTCGGTTGGTAGATGGGGCCGATATCTTGACCCGGTCTGCCTGTTGAGCCCTTGCTGAGTGAAAGGTGCTGGGCCCCGCCCGGACTGGCGAAGCGAACCGGGCTACCTTGGGGACCCATGCACGCTTGGCTTTATTTGGCCTAGAGGCCGGTTGATGCTGTGGTGCCATGGCCGGAGTTGTAGGTGACATCTTGCCCTTCATCTTTTCCAGTGGCTGGAAGGAGTTGTGCACTGGTACGGTGGGGACGACGCGTTCCGGGATCATCTCGGAACGTGGCTTGGTGAGGTGCACTCAGACGGTCCCGATGACAACAGACTTGCCAGTGTTGGAGAACCGGCCTCGGGATGATGTTGTGGCGTGGCTTCTCCGGAGCCTCCTCTGATGAGAGGCCGAACCCTGGCGAGATGGGCCAGCGGTCTGGTGCACGTGGTGCACGTTGCAGCTCAGCATCCTCGCGGAGACGGTCTTGGGAGATTCCGCCATTGGTCGGCCGGCAGCAGCTTTGGTGGCCCCCTGGATGGAGGTGTTGCTTTTGATCCCGTCAGATGCCTCGACATCCAGCAGGTTTGCAAAGGGCACTCCCAAGAAGTTGGGGAAGCCAACTGAAGGAGGGAAGCTCCCGAAGGTGAGAGGGATGACCAAGTAGTCGTTCCAAAAATGGCTTTCGACGGGCTGCCGGCCGAAAACGAGGGCCATCTTGACGTTCGGAATGTGACCTGCATTTGCAAACTAAAGAATTAGTATTACAAGAAGGGGGCCATGGAGCCCTTAATTCCGGCAAAGAGATGAAGGGTGATCCAATCCCACCGGACGTGCCAGACTTGTGGACGCACTTATTTTCATTAAGATCATGATTTATTCAGCTATCGATTTATTAAGTGCGTTTGCGTGCAAGTCACAGAGTGATGATTTGTTCGGGCTTCATAGAAGCCCATGGTGCGCTCAATCTGACTAATCAGACAATTGTGTGGTTCGGGTTGGGACTGAGAGCCGTTGTGCCATGAAGGTCACAACGTCATTTACATCCCCTCGGAGAGGGGAATACCCTTGATTAATTGCCGGAAATAAGGGCTCCACGGTCGAAAGAAATACTAATTAATACAGGAAGGAAATGGTAGCCGGGCTATGCAGTGAGCCCGTGGTGAGGGCATGGACACTCAGATTATGTCGATCGCCGATGGACCATTCTATGTTCGGGCAAAAGTCCAAACGGAAAATAAGACGGTAACGAGGGACGAATCCGTGCAAATGTCTGCCAAGGGACGGCGATTTTAATACAAGGGGGAAAGTTAGATCCCGGTGAGGGAGGGGACCCTGATGAGATATTGGCCCGAGGTAAGGCTGGGCGGTCACCATGACGAGGGAGATGATTCCCGAGGGTGACACTCGGCTTACGAGGGCATCATTAATATTCTCGGGTTCAAAATCCAAGAAGGAGAGACAAGGGCCAGACCGTTATGTTCGTAGGTTGCCTCGAGCGACATTCATCATTATCGTTCATTATTAGCATTACCCCTTTCGCTGACTATCTTTTACCGTTCATGGACCATGAATCCTTTTCTTGTTCATTGCTACCACCTCCCTTTTTGTTATTTTCTATTTGCTTAGTATTTCGATTGGAGCTACCCTCCCCCCGTTTTATCATGAGTATTATTATTTATTGTTCCTTTTAATATATATATATATATATATATTTATACATATATATATATATGTTGGGGAATGATGGAGTGTGCCGCTGAAGGTGGAATCAGGAGTGTGTCGCTGAAGGGCTGAGAGTGTGTCGCTGGAGAGTTAAGAGAGTGGGCAGTGTGCCGCTGGAGGGTCAAGGAGGTGTACTGCTCAGAAGGCAAAGGAGAGTGTACCGCTGGGAGATCTAGGAGTGTGCCGCTAAAGGTAACGGGGGAAGAACTGAGGCGTACCGCTGGAGGCAGGTGCGAGTGTACCGCTGAAGGGTCAAGGAGGTGTACTACTCAGAAGGCAAAGGAGAGTGTACCGCTGGGGGATCTAGGAGTGTGCCACTGAAGGTAACGGGGGAAGAACTGAGGCATACTACTGGAGGCAGGTGCGAGTGTACCGCTGGGAAGAGTGCAGAATGAAACCAAACAAAGTGTGCCGCTCAAGGAGTGGGCCAGGGTTCAAGAGAGGGTCTCTTGTCCAGTTCATGTCTGGTAGAGAGTCCCAAATGGTTAAGCTTTCAGTTTCCCTGCCATGTGATCGAATTCCAGGTCATGTTCAATGGTGCAGTTCTTTGAGTCTTATTCAGTCCAAATCTTAGAGCCTTGAATGGTTCCTTTATCTTGGTTAGAATGTTTTATTGTTGCTTACTTCATTTGTTTAATCCTTCCTTCTGTCTTTTAACATATTGTTATTTCTGACAAAAATTTGGCAGCATCTCCCCTTGACCCGGATGGTAAGGGAATACAAGGGACATGCCCACAACGAGTGGCATGAACTAACAACTTGAGGTGTGTGCCTAGGCAGCCACCTTTGAGGAAACTTCGGAAAAACTCGAAGAAAATGCCGAACGAGAAACCAGCAGACTGATGCAAGCTATGAGTGCACCGAAGAAATGACAGCTGAGGTGTGTGCCGCCGAGCAGGCCAACAGGGGAGGTGTGACGTTGAGGCAGCAAAGGGGGGGTGTCGCTGAGCCGGCCAATAGGGGAAGTGTGTCGCTGAGGCAGCCAAGGGAAGTGGTGTGCCGCTAAGCAAACCCAGGGAAGAGCGTGCCACTGGGTAGGCCAATAGAAGAGGTGTGCCGCTGAGCAAACCCAGGGAAGAGCGTGCCGCTGGGCAGGCCAAGGAGGTGTACCACTGGAGGTGGGATTTGGTGTGCCGTTGAAGGTCTTGAACGGTGTGATGACTGAGGGGCTCGAATGGCCGTGTGCACACCACTGGTTCCGGGGAAGGAGCAAAGGGAGATGTTATGTGCACCGATGGGGGGGGGTCCTGTGTGTCAAAAAGAATGGTGAGCTCCCACGGGCCCGTTTAACAAAACTCAAGGGTTGTTGTGCCAAGGAAAGCCCCGGGAAGGGGAAGAGGCCAGCTCTGCCCCGTCAAGCCAAGGATGAAACCCATCCACCAGGTACGCCAGTGCCATGGGAGGTGAGATGGAGCCAGAGGTTGGAAGGCTGGGAGCGGACGCATAAAACTCACAGATCAACGCTAAGAAGAAAGCAACAAATGCAACGAAAGAAGGCAAAGCCAGAAGATGTTTCATTCATGATGAACTAAAAAAAAGACAGGGGTCATGACCCAAAGGTCAAACGTGATGCATTACATCCAAATAGACAGGATAGGAGAATAGGGGAAAAAAAGAAAAGGAAAAAAAACTCGGGGAGAGGGTTAGGATGAGGAAGGGTGACCGTTCCCTTCACTGTCGTCCTTCCCTCTCCACTACACAGCACACTCTCTCTTTCTCTCCTTTACCTTCTTCTTCTTCCCATCTTCTTCTGTGCTGTTCTCTTCGAACGATTTTTTTTCTGTGGCTTCTGCCGCTTCTTCTTCTCTCTGAGAGGCTTTTATACGTGGACCGTTGACGGGGGACCTCATGATGGCACTGCCATTCGAGGTTGACCCGAATCTTGTCTCCGTCAGGTGTGGATCTCTCTCATCCAACCAGAAGGGGACACAAAGGTGGGTGCTAGCTGGCGTTGAAGTGGCCGAGCTGCGCGCCAAGGGGCCTGCCTTGTGATCGTTGAATTATCTGCCGATTTGCACCGTTCAGGGAGATTCACCGCTCTACCGCTGGGGGGCCAGGCCGTTGTGCCGCTGGAGGGCCAGGCCGTTGTGCCACTGGAGGGGCGTGAAGGCTGTGTCGTTGAAGGGCACTTGAAGGGTGTGCCGCTGGAAGCACCCCTCACGGAGTGTGCCACTGGGGGCTAGTCCAGGCAGTGTGCCGCTGGAGGCATTTCGAGGGCGTGCCGCTGGGGGCTGCCTGGAGGGTGTACCACTTGGACACTTCATGAGCGTGCTGTTGGGAAGGGTCTTGAGCTTTGCTTCAGGAGATGAGAACTTTGAACCCTTTGGGATATTCCTTCACCGTTAGGGACTCGAGGGTGGGTCCATAGCAGTGTATCAATTCAGGAGGGCATCCTATGCTTTCTTGGTCTTTTAATGTGCCCGTGCAAATGTGGGGATTTACCGGACGGTAGTATTCTCCCGGAGCCCTGGATGGCCAGTCTCTCTGGGTCTTGACTTTGACATAGGTGCGGGGGCTTGGTGGAACATATGGACGTACAATTTATACGTCCACAGGCCACCATCTTATTAGAGGAGGTAGAGACTTATCTTTTCCTTCCTAGATCTAAAGTTGGTGAGGAAGACTTAGTTTGCCACATTGTTGCCCCCGTAGATCCTACCCTCATTCTAGGGGAGTTCCTACCCAATACCAAGGATATCCGTACCATGATTGTCCCACACCACATCCATTTGCTACCCCTGAGCCATTGGGTCATAGCCTATTGTAAGAATAAGTGTGGGTGGGATGAAGCCATAGCCAAAGCTGTTTCTATCTGCCTATGCGGTGCCATACTCTTCCCCTCTGCACCATTAGTGGGCTGTGGCGGGGTCTTTCCATCTCTCCGGCCGTTCTTTCCTACTTGTACGAGGGTCTTAGCTCAGCAGCCTTAGGAGGCCCACTCTTTGGCTCTATGATCCTTCTCGAGTGCTGGATGGGGGTCAGGCTGAAGTTCATACCTAGGGAGGACATCACTTCTGTCAACCGTATTTTTGGGAGCCATCCACTGTTCTTTATTGGCGGCGCCTTTAGGTTTTCTCAGCAGGTGAAGTGTCGGACCGCGGATAAGAAGACTAGGGATAATGGCGCCTCTACATCAACACTCCGCCCCTGGACCAGTTCATGATGTGCCCATCCTTCCTCCATGGCACCACTCTCAGGCTTCCTAGGAGGCTTGGGCTAGACTTGAGGCTTGTGGGAGACACCACCTTGGCGATGTACAGCCCCCACAGGTGTTTTCTACAGGTTGGACTCCCCCGTACTATAGTTCCAGCGCTACCCCACCTTCCTGCACTCCAGGCGAGGAGACTTGGGACAGAGGAGGATGAGCAGGCGGTCAGGAGCGCGCTGATCATGTGGGAGGTAAGCCAGGTGCGTACCCTACCGGCGGAGGTGATAGAGCTTCGGGAGGAGTACCAGGCCTATGTGAGAGAGTTGCGTGAGATTCGACCTCGTGGGGATGCCCGACTGAGGATTGAGTGATTTTTCTTTCATGATGTGTAGAGATCCACGGATTGATCTTGATTTGTTTGATTTTGAATAAAGGAATGGAATGCTTTGATTGAATGAGATTGGACTTATCTTTTGTGCATTTGTGTGGATTGAGGAGGTTCTCTGGGAAGAAAGCGGTCCACAAGAGACCGCTGAATGAGTTAGACGGTCATCCTATGACCACCGACCTAAGCAAAATGGTCTTAGCTAGACCGCTCAACAAACGGACATCAGACCTTCAGAACAAGGGCTGACGCGGTCTATCGAGGGACCGTTTAAGCACATAGAACGGTCAGTGAAGGATCGTTTTAAGAACAAGCGGTCATATTCAGACCGCAGTACCCTGGATGCATGGAAAAACTAGTCGACTGGTGAGATATAATGAAGGCGGCCTTCTAAAGACCGTATGGAAGGATGAAATGGTCACAATGTGACCGCTTGAAGGATTGAAACAGTCGCCGAGAGACCGCTTACCTATAGATGCTAGAATTACTCGTAAACCTGCCCCTGCACACACACTTAAACGCAAAACATGTTAGATCTGTTTTAGGCTTAACCCCTTGCCTATAGCAAGTTAGGAAATGACCAATCCTTGATTTTTGGTCAAGGGGGTAAACCTTATTAAATAGGCAAAATGAATAACACATGAAAAATGCAATGCATGCCATGACATGTAGGGGACTATGTGATGATTTTTGAAAATATTTTTGAAGTTTTGGAAGATATTTGATTTTTTTTTCTATTCGTTTTTTTGACATATCTAATTTTTTTTTGGGATTTTTGAAATATCTAATTTTTTTGGAATTTTTTTTTGAAATATTTGCTTTTTTGGAATTTTTTTAAAATATCTGATTTTTTGGATTTTTTTGAAATATCTGATTTTTTTGGATTTCTTGAAATATCTGATTTTTTTGGATTTTTTGGATTTCTATTTTTTTTGAAACTTTTGAACTAGTTCAGACCCGGCGACGAGAGACCCGCATATCTCATTAGGGGCTTCCCAAGTACAATGTGCATCATGGGTGACCATCCATGGCTAAGGTCCAATTTCACTTAACGGTGCCTCTGCTAAGGCCATATCCGGGATACGATCTGGTCCTTGGAAAATCAAAAGGGAATTTAAAAGGAAAACCGGTGATAGGTATAGAGATTTTTAGGGCTTGAGTTCTTCTCACGACAACCCCTTTTTCAAGAGATTAGGTTTGTTGCGCCGGGGCTTTATGTCCGTCATCGAACCTTCATCCGCTCTAGGCACGCGTACGACCGGGCTCATGACGTCCCGCGGGGAAACTATAATGCCACTCTTGCCATGCCTAGTTTCAATTTTCGGAGCAGTTAGACTTTTGAGCTTCGAGCTTTTGGGTGAGCTTTTAGCTTTTGCCTAAATTTTTGCCCCTTTTCTTTTCTTTTCTTTCCTTTATTTTCTTTCGTGATTGCTTCATGCGGGATCAGGTCATAACAGACTGCCCCTATTTGAGACCTCTTTTGAATCGGGGTGTCTAGATCGGTCCTTGCCCCCTTATTCACCACTTGCCCCTTCATTCGGCCAAAAAGAGGGAAAAGAACAAGGACCTTCACTTTTCCAAATATGGCTAATGGAGAAATGGTGTAGTGTAAAAAGAGGAAAGCCCAACCTCAAAGGTCTTGTAGTGTGTGAGTGTTGCGCTAGGAACCTCCCTTCATGATCAAAGAGAGGAACACCCCACCACCGGACCGTTGCTAGCTCGACTTTAAGGATAAAAGCGTTTGAGGTACAACCCATTCCACGGGTGAGACAATTCTTCGCCCTCGGCGTTGATTGGACAGTACGCATTCCCAGGATAAACTTCTTTGATTACAAATGGACCCTCCCAGTTGGGTTGCAGCTTAGACTTAGGACCTCCTGCTCGAATAAATTTGCATTTCAAAACCATGTTTCCCACCTGAAATTTTCTTTCGATGACCTTCTTTTGAAAATGGCGCGAGACACGCTTTTGGTAAACGAAGACTTGATTGGCCGCATTAAGCCTCTTCTCGTCTAAGAGTTCCAGCTGGACTAGCAACGCGTCTCGACGTTCATCAAGATTAAGTTCTTTGTCAAGCTGCACTCTTAGGGAAGGAATCAAAATCTCATATGAGAGTACCGCCTCCATCCCATAAGTGAGAGCAAACGGGATTTGCCTTGTGGGGGTACGGATGGAGGTGCGATAAGCCCATAGAGCATCTATTAATTTATCGGCCCAATCAACAAATTTATGTGATTCGCATGTTTTCTTAATGATTTTAAGAAGAGTCTTGTTGGTGGCCTCGGCTTGGCCGTTGCCTTGGGGATAGTATGGTGATGAATGATGTAATGAAATATTGAATTTCTTACAGAGGTCCTAAAGTTCTTGTGACACGAATTGTGGTCCATTGTCAGTGACGATGTCGCTTTGCACTCCAAACCGCAAAATGATGTTCTTGAGGATGAAGCGGCAAACTACGGTTGCTTTGATTTCCGCGTATGCTTCGACTTCGGCCCACTTGGTGAAATACTCCGTAGCGGTGAGGATGAAAGATTTCTATTTTGTTTAGGAGTTTGGATCACCTAGTGGGCCTACAATATCAAAAGCTCACATGAAGAATGGCCAAGGAGCAGAAAGAGGATGGAGAGATGAAGCAGGAGCGTGAATCTTATCGGCATGAAGTTGGCATTGAAGACACCTACGGATATAGGTGGAACAATCTTCCTCTAAGGTTGGCCAGTAATAGCCCTGCCTAAGAATCTTCTTCGCCAAGGCCATACCATTAACATGCCCTCAACATTTACTTGAGTAAGCTGCTTCAACAACTTTCCAAGCCTCATCATCGTCCAGACACCTTATAAGAACTCCATTAAGAGCATGCCTATACAATTCTCCCGCAATAATTGTGTATATGGAGGTGACTCTTCTTATGGCCTTGCGCTGCTCGACGTTGGTTGATTTTGGGAATGACCCATCCCTGCAATATTGCTTGATTTCGTGGTACCAAGGCAATTCCTCCTCTTCTAGGATCTCCTCGAGCTCTGTTAAAGATACCTCTTTCAAATCCTCCTTTTCAGCCTTCCTCTCTAAAGATTTCCTAAGGTTATCAAACCACGGATCCTGAAGGGAAGGAGTATCTAACTGCTGGATCACAATGGTCTTAGTGGAGTGACTAAGTGGGAAGGAGAGGGAAGAAGCAAGCGATGCAAATGCGTCGACAAGGATATTCTGCGATCGAGGGGTGTGAATGTAAATCAACTTACGGAATTGCTTAGCCATAAGCGTGACCAGATCTTGGTATGGTTTGAGCTTAGGGTCACAGGTGCGATAGGTAGAGAGAACCTGGTGCAACACCAACTGAGAATCTCCTATAATGTTCAAGTATCGCGCGCCTAGAACATAGGCGTGCTTCAATCCAGCAAGGAGAGCCTCATACTCGGCTATGTTGTTGGTAGCAGGAAAAGAGAGTTGATATGCAATGGGAATAGTTACTCCCTCTGGAGTGAGGAGGACGGCACCGATCCCTCGACCCTAAGAATTAAGTGCACCATCAAAGTGCAGCGACCAAAAAGGGTGATGAGTGAGCATGGCCAGGTGTTCATCGGGGAACTCATCCTGGATAGAATCTGTACAAGGGATAGGTAAGTGAGCAAGATGTTCAGCAATAGCGTATCCCTTGATTGCTTTCTGAACGACAAAGGTAATATCGAATTGGGAGAGAAAGCTCTTCCAACGAGCCAACCTACTAGAAAGGACGGGTTTTTCTAAAAGATTGCAGATTGGGTCCATTCTAGAGATCAGCTTAGCCCCATGGGCAAAGAAATAGTGTTTCAATTTCTGGGCTACCCAAACTAAGGTTGCGCAGGTCTTCTCCATGGTGGTATACTTAACTTCTGTAGGATTGAATAACCTAGAGAGGTAATAGGCTGCCCTTTCCTTCCCTTCATCGTCCACTTGCGCCAGGACAGCTCCTAGGGAGTCATCAATAACAGAAATGTATAAAATCAAGGGTTTACCAGGAACATGGGGTTGCAAAACTAGGGGATTGGACAAATACACTTTCAAATCCTTGTAGGCCTTTTGACATCGACCATTCCATTCAAATTTGGCTCCCGCCTTCAGCAGTTCTTAGAATGGGCGGTATATTTACGAATGTTGAGATATAAACCTTCGGATCAACTGCAAACGCCCAATCAATCCCCGAAGCTCGGTAATGTTCTTAGGCTATGGCATATCCATAACGGCCTTTGCTTTGTTTGGATCAATTTGAATCCCCCGCTTGCTAACTATGAAACCTAGTAACTTCCCTGATGATACCCCAAACACACATTTCTTCAGATTCATTTTCAATTTATACTCCCTAGCCCTTTGCAACACCTTGGCTAGGCTAGCAGGGTGCTCTTCCTTCAACCTTGACTTCACCAAGATGTCATCCGCATACACTTCCATATAAACATACATCATATCGTGGAAGATTGCCATCATTGCCCGTTGGTATGTGGCACCTGCATTCTTCAGTCCAAACGGCATGACTACGTAGCAGTAGGTGCCCCAGGGCGTGGTGAATGAGGTCTTTTCTTGATCTTCTGGAGCTAAACGGATTTGATTATACCCTGAATATCCATCCATAAATGAGAGGGCTTCGTACCCAGCCGTGTTGTCCACCAACACGTCGATATGAGGAAGCGGGAAATCGTCTTTAGGACATGTCTTATTCAAGTCCCTGAAATCGATGCAAATTCATACTTTTCCATCCTTTTTCATCACAGGGACTATATTTGCCACCCATTGAGGATACAAAACAACTCTAATGAACTTGGCCTTATGCAATTTGTCCACTTCTTCTTTTATCCTCAAGGCCATATGGGGGTGGAATCTTCTCAATTTTTGCTTAACGGGCGTTGCCCCTGGTTTGAGTACAAGTCTGTGTTCCACCAGGGTGGGGTCAAGGCCCGGCATGTCCTCGTAGGACCAGGTGAATGAATCGCTATACTCCCTCAGAACCTTGACTAACTCCTCTTCAATCTGAGGAGGGAGATTAGCAAAGATAATTATGAGCCTGGGATCCTCTTCTGTTCCAAGATTAACTTCTTTCGTGGGTTCATCAACTGCCGACGACGGTTCATCAAATCTCTTCAATCCTTATGCGTACAAATTGGCAGTGTCATCCACGTTGCTATCCTCATAGTCGATCGGTTCTTTCTTATCTATGATCTCATAAACACCTAATCCATCGTCACTCCATACCCTGTCTAGCTCCTCATCATCTTCCAGAACGATGGCTGTCTCTACAAACTCAGGACACTTAAGGAGGGCGTGGAAACACTGAGCAAGATCTTGTAGGAACCTATCAGGAATGGTTTTAGAATAACGCATCACTGGGCGTGTAGCAAGCGTGGAAGGGTTGGAGACATTGGAACAAGACCCTACTCCATCAGACCCAATCGACTCTACTTCCCTAGACTCAACAAACCCCACATCTAACCTAGGGGATAGGAAATCTACAGGAAGGGAAATAGGGGCCTCGTGCCCCTAGGAAGAGGACTGACAAAACATAGCATAATCCTCCACTGAAATCTCCATTTTGAAATTGGCATTTTTTTTTTGAGACTGGCGGAGACCACGCAACAAGATGGATCAGTGGGGGGAGGAGGAGGAGGAAGTTGAAGGGGGAAGAGAGATGGAAAAAGAACATCAAAGAAGGGATCGGAGGAGGAAAACCACATGGTTGAGAGATCAATTGGTGGGCAACGCCCACATGAGCATGGCACAAACAACACCTCGGTTGGCATTTTCGTAAAAAATGGATCGATAATGATTGGAGGTGAACAGGGTATGAACTCCAGCTCTTGAAACAAGGAAATGAGACGGGGAGGAGGCCAAGAAAAGGTGATAAGGGAGTTCCCCTCTTTTCGTGGACTTTGAGCTGGCTTCGCTGGCGTGTACTTCACAAGTCGCATCTCGGTCTTTCTCAAATCTTCATCTTCGCGGAACATCTCGGCAAAGGCTTCGGAACAATCCATGGCATCACTGATCGGCCCCTTTTGAAACAACGGCGGCTCGGTCACTGTGCAAGCATCATTTTCTTTCTCTTTCTGGCAAGGCGGAGTCTTCAGAGTGTCGGGCTGCAATGGTCCTTTCACAAAATGCTGACCGTAGTCCCATGTCAGCGGTCCTGAATCTCCCAGAATTGACAATGCGGACTCCCAATACCCAAGGCCCCTTCTGCCCATTTTTTGGCCCTTAGGGATTGGCTTAGTCTACCCTTGTAATTGAGCACCGAGGCCCATGCCCGGCTGGTAGCCTAACTTCAGTATCATACTCCATCCCTTGCAGTCTCTTATCTTGGGCTTCACCTTAATATTAACCGACGCAGTGACGGGCTTGCATGACGCATATGCCCATGGAAAATCAAGGTCGAGAACTGAGATCACCAGCTTGTTACTTGGCCATAGGGTCGGCAAAATTTTATTGGAAATAGCTTCAACAGAGTGCACCGTGGAAATGCTCTTCACCTTCACCACCTGCCCCTGGAATGGAAACATGAGGCACTGGTGGGTGGTAGAAGGTACGGCATGAAGACTATCTATCCATGGACGACCCATGATGGCCTTGAACATTGGATCAATATCTAACACATAAAATTCAACGGGCATCGACAATGGCCCGAGCTCTACTTGAACAGGTGGCACGCTCTTCTAGAGTTGTCATAAGCTGCTATGGTTGTTGGGGTTGGCCTCAGCATATCTTCAGAAATATTGCAGGCGCGTTGAGTGCTGAGTAGACAAACATTTATAGAGGTCCCAATATCAACCAAAGCCGCATCTATAGCCACCTTATTCAAGGTGATGGAGATGCATAGCGGCATTTGGCGGGATTCCGGGGGTGCCAATTCAGCCTCAGAAAAAGAGATGGTGGGCCCTTTCGTCACTGTTGCTAGGACCGAGGGAAGGCTGTCCACTGCCATGTCCTCGTTGACCATGACTTTTTGAATAAAAGTCTTTCAAGCATCTTGGTGCAGCGTGAACCACTTAATCAAATCCAATATAGATATCTTGGTAGGCATCCGGTCCAAGTGCTGTAATAAATCATACCTTGTGCCAGGTAAGGGGTCGGCTTCTTCTTGTTCAACTGCTGCTGATGGAAACTGAGGGTTAGGTGTAGATGCACTGGTAGAGGGATAACTTGTTTGGAATAAACGCCCACTCCGGAGGGCAAGGTTTTATGCTGGCACAGCATCAGACGGACTCACAATGGGTGACTTGATAGGCCCAATGGGGTAAGTAGGAGGAGAAAAGGTGGTGGTGATGACGATGGGGGTAGGCCTAATGGGCCCTGGCGGAAGGATAATGGGGGACAGGCTAGGTGAGGGGGTGACAATGGAGGGCATGATGGGTGATGTTGCGAGGATTGGTGAAGTGGTAGGTGATGTGGTGGGTGTGATGAAAGGTATGGAGGGAATGGTGGGTGCAGTGGGGGTTAAAGTGGTGGGCCGAGTGATGGAGGGGATAGAAGGTGAAGGGGGTTGTTGTATGTATGGTGGAGGGCCAAAAGGTGAGCAGGAGTCTCGTCATCATACGACCACTCAACATTGGGAGCAGGGCGGTGGACCATGTTTACTTGGGCCGGTGCCGGTAGCTAAGGTTGTGGAGCGGGCGAGTGGTTTGGCATCGGATTCTAATGAATCCCTAATTCTGGTGCATGCTGCTACTGCTGCTGGGGTTGGGGTTGCTATGGTTGCTGCTGCTGCGACGCCGGCTACTGTGGCCTCGGCGCTTGTCTTCTTCTTTCTTTAATTTCTGTAATCAACTTGTGCATTTCTGCCCAGTCGATCTGCTGTCCCTCGTGCAAGTCATAGACAAAATCACGGAACTAGTAGCACCTCTCAATCGTGTGCCCGGGCTGCCGATGAAATATGCAAAATCTGGATGGGTCAGCGGCGGGATTCCAGTTCCGGCGTTCCGGGGGAAGCTGAAGATCACCAGTGTGCATAAGAGCTGAAAAGATGTCTGGCAAGGTTTCCGGTAAGGGAGGATAATAGGCTCTCTTAGGACTCGGGCGAGCAGGTGCATAGCCATTTGGTGGAGGGACATTATGGTACTGTGGCGGCTGTTGTGGCTATTGTGGCGGCGGTGGTTGCTGAGGGGCGAGATACGATGGTTGGGTAGCTGGCGGAGCGGAAAACTAGGGGTTACGGGGAGGTTGCTAGAAGCGAGGTGGAGCGGATTGGTTGGGGAAGTGGACAGCCTACACCTGCTCATTCGTCAGGACTCCCTCGGTAACTGGGCCCTGGGGTTTTCGGGCTGGTTTGGGCTTCTGGGCCTCGAACAGGGAGTGAATGGGGGAGTCCTTAAATTGGGTTTGGATAAATCGGGCCCTACTGTGCAACTGGTGCATATTGGAAATGTCATTCATTGCTAAGATGTTCCAGAAGGTGGGGGTGGCATTGGAAATCAATAGCTTGACTTTTTCTTTTTCCGAAATCTACCCGGGCACACGGGAGGCCATCTGCCTCCATCTGGCAGCATAGGTGGTGAAGTCTTCATCGGCCTCCATCTTCTCGGCCACCAGATCAGTAAAAGAATACTCCAAGCCCACCGGGTCTTGGAATCTTTGAATAAATTTTTCTTTCACAACTTTAAAACTCTCTGCCTCCTCCAGTGGCAGAGTTTAGAACCATTCCAATGCAACCCCGTCCAACGAGCGGCGGAAAAGATACGCCATGAGGCGGTCATCATATTGAAATTGCATAGACTCGTATAAGAACTCCCTTATGTGGATGATGGGGTTGCCATTCCCGTCGTACTTCCGGTACGCAGGGAGCTCCGACTAGAGAGGGAAGCGGATGTCACAGAAATTGGGAATTGGGATATCATATAGGGACTGTGGGCCGACCCGCTTGTGAAGGAGGTCAAGTTGCTGCTGCATGGCGGCCCACTTATCAAGAAGTTCTCATTTCCGTGATGGAGGAGGCAAGACTGGGAGGGCAGACCCGGTATAAGGGGCCGAAGGATAGGTAGACGGAGGGGGTAAACCATAAGAGGGATAATGGGCCAAGGATGGGCTCAAATTCGAGGGAGCCAAATGGACAGCCCTTGTCTGAGGGCGTGAGAAATCAATCGGGCCTACAAGCGCCTACGGCACTGGAAAGGTGGTCCGATAAGGATCAGGATAAGAAGACGAAAGGAGCGGGGTCTTCCCCTTGTCAAACATCTGATGGGCCGAGCTAGAAGCTTGGCCCGCCTCTAGATTGGTGAAGCGGAGGACCTTGGGCTGGACGGGGGTCAGATCGATGGGAGCAGCAGACGAGGCCCCCAGCCCACTAGCCAAAGATAAAGAAGGGGCGACAGCAGACACGCCCTGGGGAGGAACTGAAGACGGGGCATCCGACCCCTGCAAAGCCAGGCGGAGAACATAGAGTTGGGTTGGATCCAGCTGGGCCATCATATGAAGAATATGACTAGCCGAGTTATGAGTAGACGAATCAGAAGGTGAGGGCTGACCACCCTCAATAGCAATGGACGGAAGAGGAGGGGCGGATCCCTCTCTTCCTTGCACATTCGGGACCCTGGGCGGGTCCTCCAAGAGTCCCTGAGGAAGAGAATCCTCGCGAGAGTGAGGGAAATCGTAGGAAGACATGGTAGGTGAGGAATCAAACAGAGGATTGAAATAGGAAATGAACGAGGAATTGCCCTTAGGAGAAGATCATGTGGGTGTGAAGTAACTCCACATGCAACGCACACCTTTAACAAAAGAAATAACAACACCTGGTAAGAACCTAAACAGAGATGACCAACAAAAGTGAACACCCAAAGAGAAGAGAAGAGGCAACCAATAGACAACCAAGTTGTAATGATGCCCGAAAGATTTTATATGTTCCCCTTTTAGAACCCTAGTGAATTAAATTAAATGAAAGTTCTCTCAACAAAGGGATTCCTAACAGGGGTGGAATGGGGGCTTGGTTGATTCTAAGTTTATTCTCTCTCCCAGATGCAACCTAGACTAGGGGTGGCAAGGTACAACCTGCCCGGCGTCCGTGTAAGAATCCACGGCTCACAGGGACTTACAGAGGTCCCGGATAAGGTCACCTAGTCAGCTCCAAGGAATATGGAGACGAGAGGACCCCCTACCAAGGTAGAAATGCAACTAATATGATAAGAAATGTATGAACCTATGCGCATCGGAGTGCATGCAAAATTCTAGCTTGAGTCTAACACACAATGATCAACCAATGGCAAATATGATAATAACTATGCAGAGGTAAATGACAACTAGGGGGAGATAATAAGCACCCAAAATAAGTATAGGATAGTATGAAATACCAGACAACTATAGATCTCGGGTGCACTGTGTAGATTCTAAGAAATCCACTTAGAACAATTAAAAGGAAAAAGAAAATGAATAGAAGAATGGGAAAAGAGGGAGAAAAGGGGAGCATGAGAGGATGCTAAGGGGAATGTGATCGCCAGAGACGCGAGGGCCTCAAAGGATATAACAAATAATCAATGGAGGGATCGCGATATAAATACCTTAAATGCGGGGGAGATTGTGAGTGCACCTTCTCTTTCTATCGGCCGGCCGATGAAGAGAGTTTTCCTTGATTGATTACCCTTGCAAAATTAACAAACACCAATAAACAAACATGGATTAGAAACCAAGATGTGTAGCATCAAATCCAAATGTAAATATGGACATAGAAAGCATGGATATGAACACACCTTATTGGTGTTTGGCCTTTAAACCCCTATGCAAAAGGGTAGGTAAAAGATGATGTATGATGAAGAATAGAGGGAGATGTGCAAGTGTTGCACTATGGAGATGTGCTAGAGTGCACAATAGGGGAAGATCTCAATAAAGAAATAAAAGAAAAAATGATATGATGCATGCAATTAACTAAAGTAAAAATAAGAGATAGGAGGGGAAAGCTTAGTGGTTTTCTCCAATTTGGCTTCAAGCTAGGATGAAGATCTTCAATGGAGGAAGAAGAGGATGTAGAACTCCATGGATGTAGAGGCTTCAAATCTTCAATAGAGGAAGAAGAACTCCATGGATGAAGCTTTTAGGTGCATGGGAGTCTTCCTTCTTGAGTCTTTGGTCCGGCAGCACCTCCTCTTGAATTGATCTTGATGTTCTTTCACAAGGGAGAGAGAGATTCTATTTATAGGGTTGAAATTCGGAATTAATTCCAAGGGAAATTAGGAAAACATGTTTTAGTGGGATTTGGAAGAGATAAACATTAGGCAAGTGTCCCTTCAACATTGGAAAGTCATAGGAACCTTTTCCCAAGTGAAAAAGGAGGTTAAATGAGGAAAGGAAGGGAAATTCGGAATTAATTCCAAGAGAAAATAAGAAAACATGTTTTAGTTGGATTTGGAAGAGATAAACCTTAGGCAAGTGTCCCTTCAACCTTGGAAAGTCATAGGAACCCTTTCCCAAGTGGAAAAGGAGGTTAAATGAGGAAAGGAAGGGAAATTCGGAATTAATTCTAAGAGAAAATAAGAAAACATGTTTTAGTTGGATTTGGAAGAGATAAACCTTAGGCAAGTGTCCCTTCAACATTGGAAAGTCATAGGAACCCATTCCCAAGTGGAAAAGGAGTGTAAGTGAGGAAAGGAAGGGGTGCTGCTGGAGTTCGGAATTGAACAAGAATTGACGACCTTGGTCATGGCGTTAATTGAAATCACGACTGGGACAAAGGCGTTAATTCACGGATTTAATTTTAGCAATAAAAACTTTCTGTATTTAAAAATGATTAAGAGACGCTAGAGGGAGAGGCGTTATTTAAAAACACGACCCAAGGAGGGTCGTTAATTCTTATTTTTCTCTTTTGGAAACCAGAAAATTCCAGAAACTGACGCCTTTGCCTCTAGTCATCCTTTCTTCAAAACGCGCCTCAGACCAGGCCGTTAATTAAAACACGCCTCACTTCAAGTCGTGAATTCCAAAAAATAGAGAAAACTGCCTAAAAAATCCAGAAAAATAGGGAAAAATAAGAAGAGGGAAAAAAGGGAGAAATCCAAAAAAATTGGAGAAAATAACTCAAACAAAGTTAATTGGAGGGTCAAATTGGGACATTACAAGGTAATACGAGATGCACTCACAGTAACGTCAATTTTGGCGTGTCTACACATTGTAGCACAAAAATGCGGTCTGATGGGAGACCGCTCAGGGAGGGCAAACGGCCCTAGGCAGGATCGCTAAGTAACAGGGAGCAGTAAAAATAAAAAACATAGCACTGAAATTAATAGAAACAACAGATACTTTTGTGAACCTGAACGAGCTGGGCGGTTTGGCGAACGATCGCTAAACCTGTGAAACGGCCCTGATAGGACCGTAGAAGGATAGCAACTCCACAGAAATATGAACAATAGAAATGCACCTGAGGCAGCAGTAGATGGTCTGTCAACCAACCGCTTGATTATGTAAATAGCCTTTTAGAAGACCGTGAACAACCCCCGGGACAGAAAACAACAATGAATAAAACGGCAAACCCAAGAGGGCCGAGAACTAACTCAAACACACAGGAAAGCAGGTCAACAAAATCAGAAGCACGATAGGCACTAGGCATCCCACCGTGATCACCAAAAAAGGATGTAGATATGTTCCTTCCCCTCCCTAGATTAAAATATGAAATGGATGCTAAAAGGGGGAAAAGGGTGAATGTGTGCGTGAGCGACTAGCATGAAAAGATAAACGATATGACAACCAATCACTCCCAAGCCTGAACAGATCGTGATCACCACCAAGGTATTAAGTGCAGGGAAAGCACTACGTACCTTAGAAAGGGAGAAAAGGATGAACACACTCGCCCAAGGGTACATCGCTGGGACAAGATGAACACGATCCCCTGGAGATCGCTGAAGGATGTAGACGGCCGAACGATAGGCCGTGTGCAGCGCTAAAGACGAACACGGGGAGAAGACCTGGCTGGCGCTTCAAACGGTCTGTAACAGGCCGCTAGCAGGAATTGGACGGTCAGTGGAAGACCGCGTACCCTTGCAGACGGACAAAGATAGACCACGTAGAACTTCTAGATCCTAAACTGTAGACCTTATTCCTCCACCCCTTCCGGCCGGCCAGAGAGGGTGGGCCTCGTGCTAGGATTCCTGCTGACCTGCAAAACACAGCAAATGACCAGAAAACACAACCCAAATTAGTTTTATGAGGTGTAATATCTATGAGAATGAATGGAAAACTAAACACATAAATGGAATGGGGGATACCTGGGGGTTGGGTTCTTAAACCCCTATGGGCGTGAAAAATAGTAGGAAGGGTAAAAGAATGTGAAATGCCAGTGAAAAATGTGGTTGAAAGTGGAAAAAATGGCCATGCAATGATGACTAAACGGTGTAAGTGCCTAGACCAAAACACTAAACAATGACTACTCCCTGAACCGAAGGCTTATTGGGACGTAGAAAGCCTTCTTCCCTGGCTGAGACCCGCTCAAGAACTCGGCAGCACTTCGACGCAAACGCTGGATCTCCCCTCCCCCCCCCCCCGCGCGATCTTAGACTAAGGGGGCTATTTATAGACCCTTGAAAGTCCACTCGAAATTAAGGATTTTCCAGCGAGAATTAGGCCAAAATTCTTTAGGATAAATCGTAGATAAAACTCCCAGCTGTCACTAGGATAAAACGGCATCGTATTTGGTTAAGAACTCGCAGAGAAATTCGATGACGAAGCAGCTAACTTAACCACGAATGGAAAGAGAAAAGCCAACCAGCCTAAGAATCTCGGCCCTGAAAATGGTCGCTCGATGGGCCACCTAGCCTTATAAACGGTCCAATGCTAGACCGCCTACATGGTGTCGGTGGAAATTAATAAACATATAAATAAATCCATTTATCCAAAGAACAGACCGATTGATCTGGCGTAGGATTCTTGATTGGAAAACGGTCTATCGATGGACCGCCCAACAAGTCAAATGGCCCATTGCCAGACCGTTAAAACGATGTCAGTGGTAAATCAATAAAAATAGATATTTATCCAGAAATTGACCCACTTAGGACTCTGGCCCATAAGCGGTCGTTCAAAGAACCATCCAACTTAAATAAACGGCCTAATGCAAGACCGTTTATTAGGCTGTCAATGGAAAGTCAAAAAATAGCCAATTAATCCAAAGGCAAAACAAACGGTCCTACTATAGATCGTCGATCCTGCTAAATGGTCCATCGCTAGACCGCTTTTAACCTGGACGGTGGAAAATAATAAAATGGGATAAATAAACTTATTTACCCCAAGGACCAAGTGAAATTAAAGCCCATTAAGTCCAAACCTGAGAAATTCAAGAGCAAGCCCAGCCAGGGAGGAAAATACCCAAAAAAATAAGCCCAAAGCCATGCCTGAAAATGGCCCAATGCATAATGGACAACTCGAGGCATTAAAAATAAGGGTAAGTAAAATGACTCAACTCAAAGGCAAAAATCGGGTGTCAACAATATTATCCCCCTTTGTTTTTTGTTGAACAACAGCGCCAGACCCTCAAACTACCGATGATGTACATGTGGACATCGAGGGTGCCTCTGGCGAAGAAGCCCAGTCAGGTAGTGCTTCAGTAAGCTCCGAATGGACTTCCTCGGCCTAGTCCTCTTCGAGTCAGACCCCTGCTCAGGGGGTTGCCTCGAGTGGAAAGACTTTGACAGCACCTCAACTGGCTTCCTTTTCTAGCGAGAGTGACATCGAGGGTAAGTGGCTCTCGCCTTAGTGGATCGGATCGTAATGCCCATTTCTTGTGTGTTATAGACTCATTATCTTTTAAGCATGTAGAGTCTGAAGCGGGAAGTCACGAGGATGTGGCTCATGCTGTTCTTCCTGAGGCTGTGGATATAGAACTGGAGGTGACGGGTGCACCTCTTTGAAGTGGCGAAGAGACCATAGTCGGGCCTGAATCAGCCCCAAGTACAAATCAACCATTGGACAACCCATTTTTTCTTGGTCCTTTCACAAGGTTTTGATAGGACCAAAGGGGTCGTTGTATATATTCATCATCATCCTTTTCATTTTCATTTTCATCATTATCACCATCATTTATCTCTCTTTTTTATTCATTCATCCTCTCTCTTTTTTTTATTTCATCATTTATGCTTGTAGCAGTCACTGTGGTCTTAATTCCGGAGGCTCAAGATGCCCCAGTATTGGGGATGGAATGGCCTACCATCCCTCAACCCCCAGAGCCTATCGCGGGAGAGCATGCCACTGCTTCCTTGATAAGCATTCTGGACTGTCACGTCAACTGTGATCCTCTTCCCTCGATTGAAAGCCTAAGGGTAAAGCGTATTGGCTACACTCGAGGCTACAACAGTTTCGGTTTCCCTCACGAACCATTGATGGCTTCCCTTGGGAGAGTGTGGCCAAGTTTGTACGCTTGTGAGCCTTACAGAAGAGACGAGCCATGACGCTAGTTGCCATCCAGGAAGAGGAGGCGAGATTGGAAGCGCTTTCCCCGATTTTGGCACGACATACTGTCTGGGTTGAGGGCACTCGCGCCCAACACAGAGTAGCCACTACTCAAATGGAAGAGTCCAGACGCAAGGCTGAAGCCCTAATGAAGGCCGCAGAGGAACGTCTTAGGGCAGGACATAACTTTGAAGTAGAGGCTAAACAAGCTGAGGTAGAGGCCGAGTCGGGTAGTCATGACATCTCTGCTATTCAAGTCGAGGTGTTCGTATGCCAAGCTCGTATAGCTAAGTTGAAGAACATGTTGTAATGTCTTTTGCCTTTCAAGCTGATATTGTTTTGACGCCTCCTTTTCTTTGGCGTATATGTTTGTAATCTGGATAATTACTCCAGGCGCTTGTCCCGGGCTCCACCTTTTGAGCAGATAACAATGCGATAGGCTTTGTCCCAATCTTCTCACCTTTCTCTCTCATGTTTGTAGGATCATATGTCGTGGCCACCGACGGGCCACTACTATTGCAACTAGGGGGCCTACCTACTCTTCTTCTCCTCCTTTTCCCTTTTTGTTCAAGAGAGAGAGAGAGAGATGCTCTTAGCAGAATTGGCAGACTGTCTAGATGAAACATTCTAATGGGAATGTTTACGAGCTAGAGACCTGCCTGGATGAGGCATTGTTGACGTCCAAAAATTACTGCACGGCAAGTACGCCCTAGCAACCAAGAGCAGCTAATCGAGGGCGGAGAAGCCGAACAAGCCCCACAGCTCATCTGATCGGGATAAAAACACACTTGGTAGTCCACCACCTGATAAGGAAGCCTCCCTAGTTGAAGAAATATACCTAGCCCCTTAAAACAGGGTGCCGAAGGCCGAATCAACACAGAACCCGAGTGACCCGATCAGGGCACACGGTATCCCGGAAAGGTCCGCAGGAGGCCGAAGAGTTGCCCATTGAGGGCAAAAACACTTTGAGGGGTTGCCCACTCGATGAAGACGCTACCCACATAAACAGAGTGGTCTTAAGAGCACAATACATAGTGCCGAAGGCTGAATCAGGAAGAAACCTAAGCAATCTAACACGGGGTTGGCATGTGTCGGAAAACCACTCGAAATTACCGACCGGAGCCTGGGAGCTCCAAAATAAACACTCTGGTGACGGTGCATTAGAACTGAGGCAGCACCGTACGTCAAGCACTCATCTGAGCCAGTTCAAAGTCGACGAAGCCATTAAACAGGCGCCATCCCACTTGAACTGGAGTGGTTTTGAAACGGCACGGTCCTCCTTGAACCGGCGCGCTCCTCTTGCCTCTTGAAACGGCGTGGCCCTCCTTGAACCGGCGCGCTCCCCTTGCCCCTCTTAAATGGCACAACCATGGCCCCTTTTGGCCACTTGAAACGGCGTGGCCTTGGTTCCATTAAATTGGCGTGCCCCTCTTCTTTTACCCCTTTAAACCGGCATGGCCTACACCCCTATTGTTACCTAAAACGGCGTGACTTCTTGAAATGGCGTGGCTCAAAGCGGCGTGAGAAGTGTCCTGTCGTGGACACAAAACTCTGTTTCCGCTGCAACAAAATAGGGGAGCAAGGAAGTGTGGAAGAGAAGCTACTCCGGCGACCTCCGACAAGCCATTTAATGCCCGTGCGATGGACTGTCAAGGGACGATCGTGTGGTCAGTTTGTCCACCGGGTAAGAGCTCGGACCTGGCCAGGCGAACTAGTCGGAGATCCTTCCTCGTCACCGCAAACGGCGAACGGTGCGGGGGCATTCAAGGCTTGTACGTCTCACTCCTATCCAAGACCGACAACTCAACAGTGACCCGCCATCGACGCTGAGGTGGCCCACTGACAGCGGCATAGAACTCCCCTGGGATCTTCTGCAGATACGTCCAACCTCGGACGCGTCCGTACCTCGGTCCCACACAAACCAATAGGCGACAATGCATCTATCTGTCTCTCGAACGAGGAAGAGAGTGGCAGAACTCTCTCTTGAAGACCCGGTGCTATATATAAGCATTGGTTGGACAACATAAAAGAAGGTTGGAGGGACAACGAAAGCTACCCAAAAAAAAAGAGAAAAGCCACCTGCGTCTGCAGAGTGAAGGAAGGGGAGGGAAAGTCGGAGAAGAGAGGTGAGGTTGGGGGTAAGAGGGGCGTGCATCTGCTCTCCCTTCCCATTGCCTCTGTTTTTTTTTTACCTCTGTGTCTTATTCACCTTTGTAAGAAGTTGTACTCCCTTTTTGTACTCTGCATTTCCTATAGAGAATGAAAGAAGTTTTTTTTAGAAGAAACGAAAGGGCCCTCATCTTGTTCTTCTTTCTCCGTCCGGAGCATTGCGTCTCCCACCTAGTGATCTAAAATGTGTTGTGTTCTAACTTACCAGCATCCTTTCTTTTTTTATGTTTTTATCACTTTGGTCCCCTGAGAAGCCTACTTCTTCATAGTATGGCGTCCGGGGGACCCATCCAGAGGGTGAACAGCGATGGCCTTATGCTCGGCAACATGGTCGGTTTACGATCCATAAGCTCAGAAACCGCGATCCGTGGGACACTGGAACCCCTTGAAGGCTAGTCCTCAGGCTTCCACACCCACCTTGGGTCACCGGATGGCTATTCGTAGCTCACCGGAGAATTTAGGAGGCCATATCGGAACACTCCGTAGGTGGTTCTCTATTTTATACCCCGCAAACCCCTGGTCCGGGGGAGGTGCTGCCGAATTTTTGCTAGGAACGTGAATAAAAAAAAGGAGAAGGGATGAACAATCAAATGATGCTAACCATAAGAATAAAAAATGGAACAAATAGAAAGACCCTTGAATCTCTGCTTGAATATTACTAATTAGCCCTCACGGATCTAGAACAAAGCTCCGCATTTTAAATTCCATGTGCACCTTCTGCTGCCCATGCCGTATTAAAACTTTCATCATAAATAGAGCATTAAACCCCTTTGTATGCCTTTGGGCTTTGGCAAAAAAAAAAATATTTCCTGGAGATCTAACATAAAAAGATATGTCGAAGAGTGGGCATGAGGTTCTGTGCGACGAGGAGTCTACCCCAAGAGTCGACTCCCCCCAACGGCGGTTCTATCTGGTCCGGTCTGCATGCCTGTTACGTCGACTCTCTGCAGCTCCGCGTCGACGCACCTGTAAATCAACCAAAATAAAAACCGAACAGAAGTGAGGGCGAGAGGTGGCCCGGTGCCGGTCCGTGCGTGCCGTTTCAAACCACCTCCTCACGCCGTTGTAACGCACTCACCATGTATATATAAAAAAAATAAAAAAAAGCTTTCGAGGTGGGTGTGAACCGACGCTCCCATTTGCACGTCGGATTACCCCCCCCCCCCCCGCGCCGTTTTAACGTTTACTCACCTGCACGCTCCACTCCCTCATCCCCCTGCCATTTTACCTCCACAAGCATGCTCCACTCTCTCATCCCCCGCACCGTTTTAACCCCTCACATGCACTCATGTAACACATGCATCTACGTAACAACCCACTTAACACATCCCATGTAAAACCCAAGCATGTGAATAAAAAAAATCAAATAGCCAAAAAGAAATATATATACATGTAGTCTCACGTGCTTCGGAGCCCTTGCTTCCCCAAACCCGATGAAAGGGATATCAATGACGCGCCCGCTAAGTCAGATTCGGACCTGGGGAACCATCCCGATGTGGCCACGATCTGGCATTGCCTTGGGCCGATAGTCCATCAAACCTGATCCGTTTCTAGCAGGATCTAATCTTGTACTGTTATTAAATTTGCCATATACTCGGCATACATTTACACGATATTATCACCGTCTTTCTATGCTATAATGCGGACTTCCATTCGAACATGAAACGGTCCACGAGTGACCAACATATTTTGAAACGTTTACTCCCGACGTGGGGTCTGTCTAAACGCAGTTCAAGATTTCATTATCACATTTCCCTATTATTAATTCCAGGCCATAAGGCCTCTTTTCCTGGCGACTAATCAAGGGTTTTCCCCTCCCCGAGGGGATGTAATTAACGTCGTCGCCTTTACGGCACGATGAGTTTTTGTCCCGACACGACACGCTCAATCGTCTGATTAGTCAGATCAAGCGCATTAATATATGAGAATTCTTCGAGGCAGCTTATTAATATATCCAAGAGCTCTTATTGCACCCACAGTAAAGATTCAGCTGGACTTAAACAGAGATTATCAGTGATGACTGGGATGGCTCATAGTAAATTCCCATTTAAATACTTGGGTGTGCCTCTATTTCCTGTAAGGGCCAAGATATCCTACTTCACCCCTCTTCTCACTAAATTTCAGTCAAAAATTCAAGCCTGGACATCTTCATTCTTATCACAGGCTAGAAGACTTTGTTTGATTAAGCATGTTCTTTCGTCGATCCCTCTGCACATATTGGCTTGTTGTTCTATTCCTATATCTTTTCATAAACTTCTTAACCGTGCAATGGCCATTTTTTTCTAGGGTTCTGTCGAAGGCAAATTAAAAAACATTGGAAAAGGTGGGACAACATCTACACACCATCTAAAGCTGGAGGTCTGGGTATCATATCTTTAAGGGATATGCAAAAGGCTTTTAAGATTAAAATGTTATGGAAGGCCCTTACTGTTCAACACTCACTCCGGGCTACTTACTTCAAGGCTAAACATATGCAGAACCAACATCTTTCTAATATTGATTTCTGAAAATGCATTGGTAATGGCAGAATGGATTGGCTGTTTACTAAGGACCAAATTATGAGGCATAGCAGGTTATTCAAAGGCCCCGGCTATTTCTCTTTCTGGAAAGATATATGGATTGGTGATAAACCATTGTCTGATTTTCTCTATCCGAGCCAATGGTTACTCATTGAGAATAAAAACATCACTGTTCATGACCTATGTGATCCTCGCAATCCTCAATGGGTTACCATCCAGCAGGTCCTTCCAAAGGACATTCTCCAAGCAGTCACTTATAGCATCTCAAAACAACGTCTTCACTCTGACAAGCGCATTTGGAGTTTGACCCCGACTGGTGATTTCAACATTAGCCCTTGGAGAAAGCATACAGCCACTACCCAGCATGGTTTTCCATATTCCCCACATTTGGTCTATCTATGTGCCACCGAAAATCTCTCTTTTTCTTTAGAAAGTCATCAATGGTATCCTTCCTGTGGATAGTAAGGTTCAGAATTGTGGCATGCTCTCTGTTCTAAGTGTGTATGCTGTCCTAGTGCAGAGGTTGAATCTGACACCCACCTTCTACTTCGTAGCTAGTTGTCTTGCTCAACATGGTCTCTTATCAAACAATGCTCTCAGATCAACCCTGTACGTTATAACTCTGGCAAAGCTTTTCTTAGCCAGCTGATTCACAATACTCACGTTGCTGCTTTCACTGGTATGGTCTCCCTTCTAACCATTTTCTCTAGGCTATGGGAAATTTGGTGCGAGAGGAACAAATGCAAATATGATGGAGCAATCACTAGGCCAAGCTCGCTTTACTACAAAATTATTCACAGAATCAACTGCACCAAGTTCCCCCCTTGTAAGACACTGGGAGATATTGACAGCCTGTCCTCCCTGCCTCACCTTTCTCTGGCCCTGCCTATATCTAAGCATATGAAACTAAAGATTGTGCGATGGAACCTGCCCCCGGCACGATGGGTCAAACTAAATGTTGATGGTGCTTCAAAAGGCAATCCAGGCCAAGGTGGGGGTGGTGGTCTATTCAGGGATCACAAAGGCTCACCCCTTCTAGCTTTCAGCCATTTCTATGACCCATGTTATAGTCTGGTTGCTGAAGCGCGAGCCCTGCTTGATGGGCTTAGACTTGCTCATGCCAATGGGTTCAACCTGCACACTGTGGAATCTAACTCTAAAACTTTGGTTATTTTTCTCAAAGATGCTCATCCATGTCCTTGGAGCCTGCTCCCTTTCATCAACAAAATTTGGGCTCTCATCAAGACTCTGAATGTTGACATTGTTCACATCTTTAGAGAAGGCAACCAGGCGACTGACGGACTTGCTAACCATGCTTGCCAATGTAAAACCAGCTCAATATTTGTTGGTAATTCCTCCTTGTTGCCTCCTACTGTTAAAGGGGCTTGCAGATTATATAGGTTAGGGATTCCGAGTATTAGATTTTAACTTCATTGTTCTTAGGGTGGATGATCTGTTCTCTCAGGGGTATGCCCCGATGACTGATGTAAACATTCTTTATCAATAGAATTATACTCTTATACTTGGGATAGGGTGGAGTGAGCACATCCACTACCGCTGGGATTGGGTGCACTCTCCTTGGTCCGGGGCATAGGTATTGATTGAAAACAAGATCGAGCGCACCTCGGGTCTCCGACCACTCTAGTCTCGGAACCCGAATAAATCGTCACCTAGGTGAATGGGACGCCCATGCACTCAATAAACCGAATAAACGAATAAATAAATGAACAAACGAAAAGAAGGAGTGTTCCAAAAGTGCGTCCATAAGTCTAGCACGCCCGATGGGACATTAACTCACCTTCATCTCTTCGACGGGATTAGGGGCCCCATGGCCTCCTCTTGAAATTCTAATTGTTTTACTCACAATTGCAGGATCATATTCTGACGATCACAATGGCTGTCTCCTTCGGACCGCTAGTCATTGCAAGCCACGCCAGGGAGGTCTACCTAGCGATTCCTGTACGATTCGGGAATTTTCCTCCTGTGGTGGGCTTCCCCAACTTCTTGGGAGTGGCCTTCATCCATCTGCTAAAGATCGAGGGTCCCAAGCCCGTCGAAGTCCACATCCCTGCCACGGGGACTTCTGCCACCAAACCCGCTGTTGCCGGGTCGCCGGCAACTACTGCTGATCGCACGTCAATCAAGACCATGGGCTGTTTTGTTCACCACGTCCGTTTCGACACGGACTCTACTAGCAAGAAGTTGGCGGCCCGCCAAAGAAGGAGCCAAAGAAATGATGCTGCTACTATGCCTAGGGGCCGGGTATCTAATACCGGTAAGTCCATTCTGATTGGGGGTATCAGAGTTTACCTGAATGGCCGTAGTGCCGAAGTGATCCTTGAGCGGATCGTTCCAAACATCCCTGTGCGCAACACTTTCCAAGCGCTAAGGAGAATAGAGAAGAAGAATGGTGGAGCAGCTGATGTGCACTACACTCATCGTCAAAAGTCATGCCACAATTTTAAAAATAACTGCACTCACTCAGTAAAAAGATATTAAATATAAGTAGAGTGGTAAGAACAGGTCGATCCCATGGAGAATAAAAGTTCTTATTTAAACTAGTTGGAAAATCTTTATGTTTTGAAAACCGAATTTGAGTGAATTTATGCTAAAGAAATATAAATTTGCGTGGAAATAAACCTATCTAAAGAATATGAGATGCTTAAAGAAGAGAAATTGGAAGGAGTGGAGAGAGAAAAAAAAGGAACAATTGCACAAAAATTAACTTTTATTGCTAAGGGAAGATTACAATGTCTAAGAAAATTAAAAATTACAACTTGAGTAAACTAAGGGAAAAAAGGAAGAAATAGAGCCAAGATAGTGAAGAATAGCGTCGTTGTCTCCTTGCCGAGCCTTTGAGGAAGATCGCCCCGCCTTGAAAGTAGACGTCCCCTTTTGAGCACCAAAAGAAGAGAATCTTTACCTTGGGATGTGTGAAGAATATGGAGGATGGAGAGATAGGTAGAAGATGAGGAAGGGAGTTAAAACTTGAAAATAGAAATAAAAATAGAGCAAAATTGAAAGTAAAATATCTTTGAAACCAGAGAGAATTAGAAGATTTAGTAGAAGAGAAAGTTGGATATCTAGATGAGAGGAAGAAGTTTGATGAAGAGTGCAAAAGGAGAAAAAGAGCAGAAGAGGGAGAAAATGGGCGAAGAACAGGGGGACATAGGTTTGGGTGAACAATAAAATGTGGAAGATAGAGCCTTGAAAACTGGAAGATAGCGTGAAAACTAAGGGGAATTAGAGAATGATGAAGAAGATAAAGTTGGAGAGCATTTAAAAATGAAGAACTTTCATGAAGTGAGTAGGACAAAAAGAGGAACAAAAAGGGGTGAAAAAGGTTGACCTAAATTAGGGGAAGAAAGAAGGACGAGATTCTAAGCTAAGAAGGAAAAGAAAAAGAAGAAAAACTCTCTTTCCCCCTCTTGACAAAGGGTATTTATAGAGAAACTAGGTCAAATGGAGGGTGGAGATCACATTTGATGAAGATGGATGGCTGAGATTAGAGGAGATTAGGGTTTGGATGAAGAGAGGAAAGGGGCTTCTCTTGGCTTTCCTAATAAGGAGGAGATCTCCTCCTATTTTCTCTCCAAGAAATTCTCTCCAAGATAATTCAATAAAATAATTTCCTTTATCTCCTTTCACACCAAAAAAGGAATGGCGGCTGCTCCTTTGACTTGGTCAAGGAGGGAGGGGCGACCTAGGACATCCCTTACCCTGATCTTGTGATGCTTTTGCCCCTAGCCCTTCTAGTAATTACCTTGGACATCCTGCACACACACACAATTTGGATTAAGCCCATTAAGAATTATTACTTTATGCATAAAAATCATAAATACTTACAATTATGCAATGAAAAATTAATTCTCATGACCCTCAACCTCTTTTCATTGAACAATTAATCATAAATTAAGTTAATTTACGTGAACGGCTTGATTAATGCAAGGTTGAGATTAACTGTAAAGTATGCATAATTGACTAATTATGTGCATATGAAATGATATATGTGATGTGAATTATCATAAAGAAATGAGCACTCATCACACCCCCCAACTTACTCATTGTTAGTCCCTTAGCAATATAATTAAATTAAAATTTAGGACCAACAAGAGTTTGCAAAGCTCATACCTTCATATCCAGCTTTCCCTTTACAGAATCAACCAAAGATCAGAAATTAGGAATCATTAATGCGCACTAACCTTAGTTTGTAAATTAAAGTACATGACTTAAGAATGCATCTCAAAGTTCAGCAGCACTTGTGTATGTGTAATACTAAATCTACAACTAAGACAATTGTGTCCCTTATTTGTTATTCCAAGCAAGTGCCTTACAACCCTGCACCTCCTAGATCAGAGCATTGAGCATACTAGCTTTTGTCTGCCTTATTTTCATCTCCCTCTTGGGATTTTCCCCTTTTTCATACACCCATGATGCTGCACATCCCTTCACTGTTTAACACGGACCTCAACTCTTGCCTTAGGAGAAGCAGGCCCGGTCATAAAGGTCAGGGTTCCCTTTTCCATTTTACGCGAACATCAACACTTGTTAGGTGAAGTAGGCCCGGTTACTAAGATTAGGGGCATTTTTAACGGTTTTTTTTTCAACAATGTGCTTTTGCACTTATTTGATAAATAGCCTGGCAGAAAGCTTTTTCAAAATAACTCTTCCTCAAGAAGTATAGAGCATCAGACATAATACCGAAAATAACAGAAGTCTTGCCCTGCTTGCTTCATTAGCGTGCAACGTGAATTTCTTTTTCTAAAGTGCACATGAACTTTAAAGAGATTCTTACATCAGTTTTCCATGACTAAATCGATGTAAATTTTCCATCATCATTCTCCCTAGTCTTTTTTATTCCAGAATCACTTTCAATAAAAGCATGAATCAATAAAACTCAGTCGGGGATTTCATCTTTTTATTTTATGCAAAAATGCATAATATTATGATCATGCAAGAACTCCTTTCAATTTTTTCTTCTCCCCCCCCCCCAACTTAAATGACATTGTCCTCAATGGCATAAGCAATAAAAGTAATAGAACAATGTAACAAGAAATATTACTGAGTATGAGAGAGACAACCTGATATGCAAGGTGAAACCACCTTTATATGGATAGCGACAGCTTCTTCTCCTTGGCCTGTCTACTGAAAAATAAACTAAAAATAAAGCATCAAATAACAAAAAACATTGGGTTTCCGCCCAGAAGCGCTAAGTTTTCCGTCTTCAGCCAGACGGATGAAAGCTCTATAACCAACATGTAGATTTAAGAATGAGCCACCACGTTATCTCATCTTTATTGAAAAATCAAGCATTATACCACAACAAGATGAGATTGAGCATGATTGCGTAGAGACTATAGTGGTTTTTAGCACAATTAGATTGATCATGCGATGCATGGGTTAACAACTGTACTTTGAATGGGGTGGCTTGTGGCAAATACTATGATGGAGCAGTTAGGCCAAAAGGATCCCCCGAATTAATGATAAAAAAATATTTCTCAAACTTTTGGTCATTGTATGTGTTGAAAATATTAATGAAGACCTTATTATCAAGCAAAATATCTTTTTCTACCTCAATTTTAGATATTTCATGAACATTAGTGAGGTGAGAAGGGATTAAAGGGAGAGGAGTTTCAAGCAATGGATCAGTGTCAAGGAGACTAGGAGAATCAACAGTGAAATACCAGAGTGGATTCAGCTCAAAAGGACCATCATGATCATAGAATGAAGGAAGAACATTGCTAATGATCATGTCATGAATGATGAAATATTCCTCCTTAAGGTCTGTAGAAGGTGCGAATGAAGCAATGCAGATGTCACGCCCCGAGAGTGGAAGGAACCCGGAGTTGCGTGATGAGTTTATATCAATCATGTCAATCAGAGCGTTAGTGTATTCGACACAAAGACAGAGCACGCACAAGTAAAGATAACCCAATCCTTTATTTCGTCATAATTCTAAAGTACTCCTATTACATCCACTTAATGAAAGTGCTAAGACTCAATAAAATGAAAAAGTGCAATGGTTGACTCAAGAATGTTGAAAAGATAAGACTAGATAACGCTTGGATAGACGGAGTAGCTCTAATCTCATCACTCTTGACTTTCCCCATCCGATTGAGTTTCATCCTCGGACTTACCTGAAAAATAAGGGAAAACACTATGTGAGCGAACACTCAGTAGGGATTATATCTCAAGAGCTAACTTGCTTTAAGTAAATTACATGTTACATGAAATGCAATAAGCTATGCATGCTCGCATAAAACGACAATAGAGAACGTATAACAAGAGAAAATGAGTGAACTAGCAATTCTTTTCAAGAACTTATGTCAATATAGCAAGATAATCAAGCACGTGTATTTATCATGTCAAGTGATCAAGTCATGTCAAGAATTGGCTATCATATTTCAAGCAAATAAATAAATAAATACCCTTTCCGGTCACGTGAGTCATGTTAAGTTGAGTCAAGTCAAGTATGAGATTGTGGAATGTCTATCAAGCTAGTCATGCCCTTCGGTGCAATGCCACACCGTGATCATTACAACTCCCATGGGCACTAGTACTTTTGGGTGCTCCTCCTAGGACCAGATCGGGCCCTATATGCGCAGGTATTGATCATGTATCTTCGACATCCACTATAGTTATAGCCAATATGGAATTTCAAAGGAACTCACTTGTAGGAACTTTAAGGTAGATTTTGTGGAATGGAATAACAAGGATTGAACATGATGTGTAAGGACGTACTACTATAGTAACGGTATAACCACGATTCGCATTAAAACTAGGTGGAATAGGCTCCCTAACTGGGTGCCATGATATTAAGAATAAGCGCTCATATAGAGATGGTCGCTCGTTCTTGGACATGATAAGCTAGATAGAATTGAGGTCCACAAGTATGGCACATAATTCATAAGAACACTAATGGCATGGTTTCCCCATTCCATTAAATCTTACGGGTACTCTCATGACATCCACATAGTATGTCATGAGGGCCGGTATACCATATTTTTTTAGAGTGACATGGTAATCAAGTAATGCCATAGGTTTCAATGGTACAACTTGCTCGGCTACCTTGAGGGAATCTAAGACTAGCGGAGTCTTACGGAGGTCTCTATGATAAAGTCACCGGTCCGGAGGAACGGAATATCCCACGGAGGGTTCATCTATCACCGAGAAATAGTGGGTAATTGATAAAATAGTATGAAACATGGGACTATATTCACGGAATGGAATATAGTACATAACCCATTGTCAAGGGTTACAGAAAAACCACGAAATCAGGAATCAGTCAATTGGCGCCTGAGCTTAAGTCTTCATTTTATGAATTGGCGCCCTTGTCAGGGTCGTCAGTTCAATAAATGACGACTGTTAATTCAATCGTTACATCCATATTACTGTTGCTAATAAAATCTGTAAATATTCTAAATTTTCAGTTATTATGCAAATGGCGACTTATCTTAAGTCTTTAATTTATTAAACAGCACCCTAGTCAGGGGCGTCATATATCAAATTAAAGGGTAGGGTGCATGTCGTTAATTCTAATATCCAAGAAATTATAAACATTTCGGAATTTTCCAATTTATCACTAATTGGCACCCATGTGTAGGGGCGTTCATTCAATTGACGACCTAGATAGGGTCGTTATTTATTTGTCATCCGACTTGCATCGGGTAGGTACAATCACAGGCACATGATTTTGGGATATTTCAAATCAAGAAACTAGAGACATGGGCAGATAGAGAAAAATAACATGAATTTTTTGGTATGATCATGCATTAGTTTACATGTGAAAGTTCTCAGTTATTAAATTTTGAACATTGTGAAATTATTAATTAACTAGACAATTGATGACTATTTATACGGTCATTAAATCAAATAGCGCCCTAGCTTGGGTCGCTATTTCAATTCATGCAGTAACAACGAAAACTCAATCCAGAGCGATATATGTAATCTCTTACAAACCTACATGCATGTATACAAGCCAAAAAATTATTAGGTTTGGCTTAATCACTTAAAAAAAACCTACCTTTTTGATACTTTGGATGATCCTGATTTAGCTAAGAATATGTGAAGATCCGATACTCTGTTTTCAACAGAGTAACTAGGTAGCCAACAAGAGCAGCAGCTCTCAAACAATTGCAACAGCAGCACCCCTTCGGAGAAGCTGTAGGATGATGATATGAAGATACGGGAGTGTGGCTTCAGCAACGCAGTAGGAACAAGGAAAAAGAAGATGATTCTTCCATGTTCCCGGTAGGAAGAAGGCGGCAAGAACAGCAACGCAGTAGCCTCTTTGGTCCAAAAAAATAGAGAAGTAGAAGGCTTCCCTCGAATCCCCAAAACCTTTAGAAGAAGAAGCTTTATGCTTCTTCACAGCAATACGTGAAGAACTGCAGAAGAAGCAGAAGATGGCTTCCTCCCTTCATAGTATCGGCAGCAAGAGGAAGAAGACGAAGAAGAACTTGAGTAGCAGCATGACGTCTTTGAATAATAGTGTCAATAGGGGGTTCGATGGAAGGGGTTGGTATTTATAGGAGAAGGAATCCTACTGGGTTCTAGGAGTTTGATTAGAACTAAAACTTCCTATGTAGAATCCCGTTTAAACTGAGATATCCACGTATTGATCCTTTCCCTAATCAAAACTTACCCAGTTAACATCCCTATTCGAACCAAACACCAACAGGTCCCATTTGTAAATGACGCCTAAGGTTGGGGCGTTATTTCAATAAATGACGCCTGTATACTCAGTCTTCAATTCCTTATATGACGTCTGTCAAGGGGGCGTCAATTATTAAATTAGTGCCATTTGAGCGGTCTTCATTTAAATAACGACTTGACAGGAGGCGTTATTCTCTTATGACCTATTTGCTATATGTTTTAAGTATATATATGATTTGGGCCTTTATTATTGGTTTGAATCTTTTAATCTATTTAATATTTTATCCCTTTAATTTACCAGGGTTTCTACATCAGACCTTATTACTGTTGATAGAATTTTGATCATCCTCAAGTGTGGGCTTGTCTGGCATCAAGTTGAGGTGATGAAAATCAGGAATGGGAGGGGCGTCAAAAGATTCCACCACAAGTTCATTGTCCAGGAGGCAAGGAAAATGAATGTATTCTTCGACACGGTGATGTTCATGCATTTCAGGTGGATTCGACCAATCGACTTGAAGAATTTCAGAAAGATCTCTAGGATTGCCATGGTGAGGAATGGGCGAGAGCTCTATCCTCTCCTCCGGATTAAAGGTTGCCTGGTCATAAAGATTTTCATGTGAAAAATTCAACTCCTCATTAACCCCAGTTGCATTGTTCAAATAAATGCTCAATTCTTTTTCTATCATCACTTCTTCTTCCTTCCCATCTTCAAAGAGAGTTTTGTCAAATTCATGGAGAGGCATTTGATTATAGATCTGATGTTCATTTCTCTCTTCTTCTCCTCCCAACTTAGACTCCTCATTATTTTCTTCATGATTATGCTTGGCCATCACAACTTGAGCTTCACTAACTTCCTCCCAGTTCTCCTGATATGGCTGTCCCATATACTCCTCATCATCAAAAATTATTTGAGAGTTGTTGAATTGAGGATTTATGGATTGATCGTTCAGGCTAATATTGTTGATCCCGGGGTAGGCGAGCGGACAAGAAGGGGGGTTGAATTGTCCCCCACACTAGATGGCAAATTAAAACACTACGTAGTGGAATTAACAATATTAACAAGATTGAAGATATTAGCTAAACAAGATAACTAAATTCTCTCAATCTCTCCGATCTCACACGATCACACAAACGGATATAACGTGCAAACCACACAATCGCACAAACCAAACAACAGTGCACAGGGAATTTTAAGGTGGTTCGGGACCACGATGGGCTCCCTACGTCCACCCCTTACCAAATCGGTAAGGATTCACATGGGGATAAATCCCCAACATGAAGACGATGCTCCAACACACACGCAGGATGACGCATGCACACACATGAGGAACAACCTCCCCACGAGGAGAACTCTCCTCACGCTGTAGACACACCAACATGAGGATGAACCCCAAACGCTCTGCATCGTGAATCCAGCAGCACACACACACACACACACACTACAATAACTGCAGCACCGTAAACACAACCATACATAGACGGCCACACACACACAGTGTATTTTTGAGTTCAAAAAATAAACATAAATACTCAAATCATGCTCAGACCACAATATAGCTCATGATAATCATCACAAATAAGCAGAAATAGGATGTGAAGTGTTTTCCCCCTTGTTTCCAAGACGAATAGATAGCGTTGCTCGAAGATCCGGTCGGATGATGGTGATTTTTGCGTCCTCTCGATCCTCTCTTTGATCCGCTGCTCTTTCTCTTCTTCCTCGAACTCTAGAAACCAGTTGGAGGAGATGAAATCTCCCTCTCTTCTTTCCATTTTCTTCCTTTCTCCTTTCTTTACCTGCAAGATAAGAAACTATAAGCTCAAATATGGAGTTCTCACTCAAATTCGTAGGTCACATATGGATGTATATAAGAGATATGAAAAGACTCATATACCCTTCATAAAACCCTTGAAAAACCCCTCTAAGATATGTATAATAACCCTAGGGGAAAATGGGTAAAAGTAGAGCACAAATGGATTGGGTTTAGATGGGTTTTGGATTTTTATTTTTGGGTTTATGTCGCAATCGGTCGACCGAAAAATTGGGTCGATCGACCAAACTTTTGTAGAGCTGAAACTGGTCAGCTCTGGGAAGTTAGGTCGACCGAACTGCCCAGTTCAATTGACCGAACTCTACTACTATTCCATTTATGCAGAGTTCGGTCCATTAAGCAATCAAACATGCAAGATTTAATTAATAAAACACATGACCAACATCAAACATTCAACCATGAATTTTCACGCTTAAAAACAAGATAAATCAATTCATTTCTATGATAATCAACATTTGTGCATTGAAGAGGCGAAATCTCGCGCTGGTTCCTGAGCGGGCTGGTAATCACCAAGTTTGTGAATTGTAAGACAGGGAAACGGGTCAGAGGGCCCAGGGGGATTACCTGGGGTGAAACCCTCCGACGCTCAAGTCAGTAGAGCAATGGTGGGAGTAGCGATAGGGAGGAGAAGGTGAAGGCATGAGACCCCTCTCCACCAATGGGGTGAAGTGATCCGTGCTCAGGAATTGGGGGTGCATCAATGCCCTTTTGGACTTACCTTTCGCCGGAGGGTATCCCAGGTTTAAATAGTGTGCCGCCCTCTGGAGTCCTGCAAGCCGAAGGGTCTCCAGTGGAGGTTACGTCCTCGTCGTGGGCTTTTATGGCCTCATCGTGGGGGCGTTATCCTTACGGGGAAGCCGGAGCTCCTGGACTTCTTGGCGCCCGGCCCGCTGTGGACTCTAACGGCTGCAATGATGAACATTTTATCGGTCGTACCGAGCTTAGGGGGGCAGGCCCTATCGGGCAATAGGCCTAGCTCGGTGAGGAGATGGGTCAGACAGACCGGCTAGCGCTTCCCCTCTTCGTGCGGAGGGATAGCTCGTGTGCGGGTCTTCTTGTGACCTGACCGAGGCTTGGGCTCTCCGAGCCTTGGGGCCGCCTAGGAGAGTTGTTTCCTCGAGCATTGTTTTATTGGGCTTTTCCAAGTGGGCCCTGTGGGCTGTCACTTGGACGAGCTTGCCTCGCTGGGCCTTGTTGGGCCTAGTTGGGTCTGCTCTTTGAGTGGGCTGCAGGAATCCCCCTCTCCACTTGTCCCCCTCCTACTCCCCAGCCAAGGGGGCTCAGTTGAGTAGTTTTTCGAGGCTTTGGACCGGCGTGGCTCGGGTGGGTGGAATCCATTCGGCGTTATGAAGCCACGTGTAGTGGTCGCTTGGGCCCGTAGTAGTAATGATCCTGGCGGATTTGAAATGAAGGGGCCCCCTTTTTCTCGGAGGTTGAAACGGCGCGCCGCCTTCCGCGAGGGTTTATAGGCGTAGGGCGCTGCTCATCCTCCCAGTCTTTCTAGGGTTTTTGGCCTTTCCTCCATTTCTTTGCTTCTGGGGCTCCTTGATGTGCCGTGAGGATACAGCGGGGGAGCAAGCTCTTGCGGCGGCATTTGAGGAGCTGGCGCGTATAACCGCGGAGGCGATCCGACAGCTTCCTTCTCCCCCGGAGTCTTTGGGCTCTCATGAAGGTTCTTCTTCTAGCTCGATGGCGGATCTGCGCTTGGAAATCAAGCAGGTGAGGTGGGAGCCCGTCCCCAATCGCAGCGAGTTGGGGGAGGCTGATGTGAAGAAACTGGAGCATCGGTTTCGCCTGCCTCTCCGATATAGCTTTGTAGCCGCCGCCCCATACGAGACGAGCTTGGATAGCCGTACGAGCCATATTTGTACTTTTCTCCTGGCGTGGAAGAGCGGATTCTGCCTCCCCTTCGAGCCCTTCATTCTGAAGCTTCTCAATTTTTTCGTGTTGGCGCCTGTTCAGCTGGTGGCCAACTTGTATCTCCTGCTGTCTGCCTTTCGGATCCTCTGCCGCCTGCAGGGGGTTTCCCCGTCCCTAGATCTTTTTCATTATTTCTTCGAGCTGAAGGCACATCCATCGGCGGGGAAAGGCTTCTATTTTATGTAGGCGCGTAGGAATCGGAGTTGTATTCCGCTGGCGGCGAAGGATTCTTCGTACAAAGGGTGGAAGAGGCAATTTTTCTGGGTGAAGGCGGAAGCAGTGGATGAATCCTGGAGGTGCCAGGTTATACCCAACTTCCATCCGAATCTTCCCCCGCGACAGGAGGAGTTCCCTGCCGATGTGGAGGAATACGCCGCTCGCTTGTTGACAAATTGCCGGTCGAGTGAGGAGCTGGTGACGCTGGACAACGTAGAGCAGTATCTGCTTACACAGCTCAAGCCATCAGGTATCATCCTTCGGATCCTTCGGCGGGGTCGGAGGGTCACCTTTTCGCTTCTTAACCGAATCTTCTTCTTCATTGCAGACATCCGGCGGGAACCTTCGGAAGAGGTCACCGAGGTCATCGATCTTGGGGATGACTCGGCGGCTGATGAGTCTGTCGTTCCCGTGGGTCGTTCCCAAGCCCGGGATAAGGGCAAGGGGGTGACCTCCGAGGGATCTTCGCGGCCAAGCGGGGCGAAGCGCAAGGATCCCATGGAGGGAAAATTGCGGGAAGCCGCGAAGGCCAAGAAACGGGCCAAGAAGGCTGTCCTTCCTACCGCTGCCGGGGGCGACTCTGGCTCGGCGGCGCTCCCCTCTTGGGGGCAAGATGGGGCCGACCCTTCCGGGCCAGCTCCCCCACCTACCAGGTGAGAGGGGGCCGAGGAGACCAGGGGCCCCTCAGAGGGTGGAGATGGGTCGGTTCTCCCCTCCCCGGGGATGGAGGGGACCGGTGCTGAAGCAGCCGACGTCGAGACCGGGAGACCGGTCGAGGTCGGCGATGTCTCGGGCCGCGAGGCGCGGGCTGAGACAGATAGGGATGGGGGTTCGCCCGCGAGGGCGTCGCAGCCCCAAGTGCTCGAAGTTCCCGGTGCGGTCGATCCCGTGGCGTCGGTCGAGGTTGGGGGTTCCCCCAGGGAGGCGTCGCAACCCCAACCGACCGCGGCGCGCGGGGCGGTCGGCCCCGTTGCTCGAGCCGAACCTTCTGGCGGGGCGTCTGGTGGGGAGCGGATCTCCATGCCGGAGGCCTTGGAAAGGCTCGGCGTGTAGCACCCCGTATAAAAAAATTATTATTATCAATATTTTTCAAATAAAAATAAAATAAAATAAAATAATATTAGATAAACTATTTAGGTAGTTTATGTAAGAAGTAGGAACATGAAGTTATCATATATAAAGGTTATTCACTTAACAAGTGGCTTTCTAGTGTAGTTGGTTAAGTAGCTTGCCTTCCAATCCAATGACCAGGGTTCAAATCTTAGCATCCACCATGTATCTACCCTTTTTGCCAAATAATTATATGATATAAGCTAATCTTGCACTTACGAATTGGGCCATGGGTTAGATGTCCAAACAATTGTCTCTTATCTCTCCAGCCTATCTCTTATCTCTCCAGCCTGTACAAGCTGTAAAGACTCATTATTTCAGATCTTGTCCCCTATCCGTTCATACTAGACCCTATAACATCCCCTTTTGCTACCCCCATTCCCATTCTAGGCTAGCTGAGGTTGGGGCAAAGCTTTGCTAGAGGGGTTCTGCTGCTACGAACTTCACAGAGGTAGGTGTTCTCAACTTTTAACTAAATTAGTAGCTAATCTAGGATGATTAGTCTAGGCCTTTAGTATTAGGCTCATTTCCATGCGATTTTAGTGTTTTCAAAGCATGTGTTGACTTAAGTCTAGGATGATTATTATGCCTTAGCTTCACACCTAAGATAATTAGCATGTACTAACTTTATACCCAGAATAATTAGCAAGTATTAGCAAGTATTAGTCTCATATCTAGAATGATTAACATGTGTTGGCTTAAATCTAGGATGATTAGCATGCATTAGCTTCATACTTGAAATGATTAGCATGTATTAGATTTATATCTAAAATAATTAGTAAGTATTAGCAAGTATTAGTAAGTATTAACAAGTATTAGTAAGTATTAGTCTCATACCTAGAATAATTAGCATGTGTTAGCTTAAATCTAGGACGATTAGTATGTATTAGCTAATATCTATATTTGATATAGTTCATGCTTTAGTAAAGGGCCTGTCATTTGTCAATTTCTGTGAAACTAAAACCACCATGTTAAAAATGTTATATAAGAGAAACTAAAGTCTGAAAATAGTGAAAGAAGAAATTGTCATCAAGAAGATGAAAAATGTGGAAAAAGACCAAGTTGAAAGAGGCCAAGTGGAAAAGGACCCAGTTGAAAGCACAATGAAATGATATTGAAAATATAGGGTTATAAGAAGGAGAATAATGAAAAATCTAGAGAGAATGAGAATGTGTGCAAGAAGAGAAAGTCGTAGATTGGAAGGTTAGGAAGAAGTTTCATGAAGAGTGCAGAGATAGAAAATGAGAGGAAGAAGGTGAAAAATGTGAAAAAATGAGATCTATAGGCGTAGGTGAACAGTTACTGAGTAAAAAATCAGAACCGTAGAAAATTAATTATAACTTAAAAACTAAGAAGAATTGGAGGATATGGTAAAATAAGAAAATCTGTATCTACAAGAGGGGAAGAACTTTTGTGAAGAACTCAGAGTGAAAGGAGGATTGGAAGGGCATGAAAACTAGGGAACAAAACTGATGAGTCGACTCTGCCTGATGGATGAGTTGACGCAGTACTGTTCATATGAACTGATGAGTCAACCCTGTGAGCTGGAAATTGAACTGATGAGTCGACGCAGCCTGATGGATGAGTTGACACAGTACTGTTCATATGAACTGATGAGTCAACCCTGTGAGCTGGAAATTGAACTGATGAGTCGACGCAGCCTGATGGATGAGTTGACGCAGTACTGTTCATATGAACTGATGAGTCAACCCTGTGAGCTGGAAATTGAACTGATGAGTCGACGCAGCCTGATGGATGAGTTGACGCAGTACTGTTCATATGAACTGATGAGTCGACCCTGCCTATGAAAATGAACTGGTGAGTCGACCCTGCCTATGAAAATGAACTGATGAGTCGACCCTGCCAACAGATTTGAACTAATGAGTCGACCCTGCCAATGAAAATGAACTGATGAGTTGACCCTGCCTGTGAAAATGAACTGATGAGTCGACCCTGCCAGTTCATCACGTTGACGCGGCGAACTGATGAGTTGACGCGGTGAACTGATGAGTTGACGCGGTGAACTGATGAGTTGACGCGATGAGCTGATGAGTTGACGCAATGAACTATTGAGTCGACCCAGCTAGCTCATTACGTTAACGTGATCATTACGCTTACACTTTTGCCATCTCCACTGATAGATGGCAGCCGGAGAGGTGATTTTTAACTCCTGACAGGGTCCTCTGAACCCTGTATAATTCCCAGGAAGGGCATCCCATAGTAAGGATGTCATTTCTAAAATTGTCAGGTGGCCCATAAGGCACCTCTCTTATCTAGTTTTTCCGTGTATCAAACGTTACTGGTTTCCACTCCTAGTTCATCCCTACACATCAATGCGCCCTTGGATTCCATTCCATAATTCCACCTTATATATCATACTGGTCAAACCTTGAAATTTCACATTGGCTATAAATGAGAGTAGATGTCAACATACATGATAAATGCTGTGCATATAGGGCCCGGTCTGGTCCTAGGGGGAGCACCCGAAGGTACTTGTGCCCATGGGAGTTTATTGACCACGGTGTTTGGCATTGCACCGAAGTACTTGCTTGCTAGACTTTAGACATTCCACTCATTCTCATGATATTACTTGAGACCCGCAAAAGGGTAAAAGTGCTTACTTGAATGCATTATAAATAGCCAATTCCAGTTATACACTTGAAACTACTTTGCTTACTATTACTAGCTTGAATAACATGTTTCTACTCAGTTACTAGCTTGAATAACATGTTGCTATTCAGTTATCACTGACTTGACATCATTTACTATCACTTGCCACTGCTGCTTGAAATTGTGAAATCTATATACTCTCACTTTCTACTTCCGTCGATTTTACAATTCTTTGATATCTATCTGTCTGCATGCATAGGTTACGTACATTAAATGAATGTGTAATTCACTTAAAGCATGTTAAAATTTGAGATGTAAATCCTACTGAGCGATTCGCTCATCTAGTTGTTTTCTAACCTTTCCAGGAAATTCAGATATCAGCCAGAACTCGGAAGGGAATGAGTCGGAGTGATGAGTGTAAAAATAGAGTTATCTTGTTATCTTGTAAATTGTACTTGTGTAAATGGTGTTATTGTAATTTCATTTATGTCAGTCATATCAAGTTATGTCAGACGTCAGCTGTGTTAGTCCAATAATTGTAATAAGGGCTTGAAGCCTAGTAGTTGGACTTGGATATGTATGTAATTGTCATTGGGTTAGTTGTATCAATTGTCAGCTCATCCTAATTGTATTAACTTTGAGTTAAATCCTAGTCAATTGCGCACTCTGATATTTACATGATTGACACGATCTATATAGACGCGTCACGCCTCCGGGTAATCTTCCGCGCTCGGGGCGTGACAGTCTTCGTGGTATCAGAGCCTAGGTTTTCAAACCTAGGGAACTAGAAAAAATAAACGGTTCAAAATTGAAATCTAAGTAAAAAAAAAAACTTGAGTCCAAGGATAGGTAAAACCCAAGTTCAAGGATAGATATACCTTACCCGGTGAGATGGATAGAGCCATGGGTTAAGATTTCTAGTGACTTTATCCTTATAAGTAAAACCGACCCTTATCTTACTTAAACACTTTTGTAGGATCATGGCTGCTGAAAGAGCACAATGGCGCGAGATGCAGCGCACCGTGCAGGGCCTTACACAGGCACTACAGCAAGTGGCCCAAGGCGGAGCTAACCGTGGAGCAGGTGACCTCCACAGGAGTTTCCGTAACATGAACCCACCAAGATTCACGGGTTCGTCCGACCCCGAGGACGCCGAGAATTGGTTAAAAGAGATGGAACGAATCTTCCGTGTGATGCAATGCGCGGACGACGAGAAGGTTTTACTGGCCGTATTCCAACTGGAGCGGGACGCTCGATGCTGGTGGGAATCCATAGAAGCAACACTACCAGAATACCATGTCACATGGGATGAATTCACGGAGCATTTCAACAACAAGTACTTCTCTGATCATATCCAGGAAAAGAAAGCCACGGAATTCGCCGTTCTAAAACAACGGGGCTTGAAAGTGGCCGAGTATGAGGCCCAATTTTCTAGATTATCCAAGTATGCACCTCACTTGGTGTGTACAGAAAAGATGAATGCGAGAAGATTCCTTAACGGGCTTCGGCCCCATTATATCACACAACTGGCCCCGATGGACATCCAAGTCTATTCGGAGATGGTTCGACGTGCTCAACTGCTGGAAGACGCCACCGAATTATCTGAGAGAATCCGAGGAAGAGACAAGAAGGAACCCGTCACAAGCCCGGGAAAATTCAAACAATCCTTCAACAAGAAGCGATTCTTCATGGGAGGGGAGCCCTCTAAGGCAATGAAATTCCAGAAGAATGATCGGCCATTCTCCACCACCACACCATCAAAGGAAATTTGCAAATATTGTGATAAAGCTGGTCATAGGACCGAGGAATGCTGGAGAAAGTTAGGAGCTTGTCTTCGATGTGGGAGCCGAGAGCATCGAATCCCAGATTGCCCACTGATGAAGGAGCAGGACATCAAAGACGAGAAGCGTCCGATAAAGAAACAAGGCCGTCTACAAGCTCTCCGAGAGACGGAACCCACTGAAGGCGGAACTGTGGAAGGTACTCTCACTATTTGTTCAAAAACTGCTCAAGTTTTATTTGATACCAGAGCAACTCATTCATTCGTTTCCAAGAACTTTGCTGCTTCATTTTCTAAGAAACATGAACTGTTAGATTTGGTCATATCTACACCCCTTGGGAATGAGTCTGATGTCACTTACCACTATCCAAATTGTGAAGTGATGATTAAGGGAAGCAATTTACCTGCTGACCTGATATGCCTAGATATGAAGGGTTATGATGTTATACTAGGTGCCGACTGGCTATCCACATACCAAGCAACTGTAGATTGTCGGCATGGCAAGGTAACTTTCGTAGATTTCCCAGATCTAGTTTACAATAGCCCTCAGAGTAAATCACTTCTTATATCAGCACTCCGAGCTAGTAAACTTATGAATAAGGGATGCATGGCTTTCATAGCATTCGTGACTGCCACGGAAGTCGAGAAGGTTAAACTTGAAGACATCCGTGTAATTCGGGATTTTCCCGATGTTTTTCCAGAATATTTAACCGGCTTACCCCCGGAAAGGGAAGTGTCGTTCACAATCGACCTTGTCCATGGTGCTGGTCCTATTTCCAGGGCACCATACAGAATGTCCCCTGCTGAGCTGAAGGAACTAAAAGAGCAGCTAATGGAATTATTGAAAAAGGGTTTCATCAGGCCGAGTACTTCCCCATGGGGAGCACCCGTGCTATTCGTCAAAAAGAAGGACGGATCGATGAGATTATGCGTAGATTATCGACAGCTAAATCACCTTACAATCAAGAACAAGTATCCACTGCCAAGGATTGATGAGCTGTTCGATCAACTATCTGAAGCTTTATATTTCTCCAAGATTGATCTTCGTTCTGGTTACCACCAATTGAAGATCAAAGAAGAAGATATTCATAAAACTGCATTCCGAAGCAGGTATGGGCATTACGAATTTACTGTTATGCCTTTCGGACTAACAAATGCCCCCGCAGCTTTTATGCAGTTAATGAACAACATATTCAGGCCCTATTTAGACCAATTTATTGTGGTCTTTATTGATGATATTCTGATCTATTCAAAGACTGAAGAGGATCATGAAGAACACCTCAAGAAGGCATTACAGATATTAAGGGAAAACAAGCTATATGCCAAATTCAGCAAATGCGAGTTCTGGCTCGAGGAAGTATCCTTCTTAGGCCATATCATTTCGAAGAATGGAATTGCTGTTGACCCATCAAAGGTCGAAGCCGTGAAGAACTGGGAACGACCCACAAATGTAACTGAGATTCGGAGCTTCTTGGGTCTAGCTGGTTACTATCGGCGTTTTATAAAGGACTTCTCCAAAATTGCTGTTCCCCTGACCAGGTTAACCTGCAAGGAAGTGCCTTATGAGTGGAAGGAAGACTGTGAAAAGAGTTTCCAAACTTTGAAGGATCTCTTGACCACTGCTCCAGTCTTATCATTACCAATGGAAGGAGAAAAATATGAGATATATATCGATGCTTCTGGTATTGGCCTCGGATGTGTATTGATGCAGAATGGGAGAGTCATTGCGTACTCTTCCCGACAATTGAAGAAACATGAAGAGAACTACCCAGTTCACGACTTAGAACTGGCCGCAGTAGTATTCGCTTTAAAGATCTGGAGGCACTATCTCTACGGAGAACAATTCACTGTGTACTCCGATCATAAAAGCCTCAAGTACTTATTCTCCCAAAAGGAGCTAAACATGCGGCAAAGGCGTTTGCTCGAGTATCTCAAGGATTTCGACTTTACTATACAGTACCATCCTGGTAAGGGTAATTCCGTAGCTGATGCCCTTAGTCGAAAGCCGAGAACAATATTGGCAAACTGCATGATACAAGAATGGAAACTGCTGGAGAAATTCTCTGAGCTTGATATCAGCACAGATGAGAAGAGCATGTGTATTATTCTATCTCATATGAGCCTACATCCAGATTTACTACCTGAAATCAAGAAGTTACAAGAAGAGGATCCCTCGCTAGTGGAGATAAAGAGCAAGCTGGACGAGAGACTAGATTTCAAGCTGGCACCTGATGGCAGATTACTATTTCATGCACGGACATGTGTGCCCGACTGTCCCGAATTGAAGAAGAAGATTCTTGAAGAAGCTCATAGATCGAGGTACACAATCCACCCTGGAGCTACTAAGATGTACCAAGACTTGAAAAGAACTTTTTGGTGGCCTAACATGAAAAGGGAGGTAGCAGACTTTGTGTCTCGTTGCCTCACATGCCAACAAGTGAAGGCGGAACATCAAAAACCAGCCGGAAAGCTACATCCGCTGGATATTCCCAAGTGGAAGTGGGAGGACATTGGCATGGACTTTATCATGGGTTTTCCCAAGACTAGGGGCGGATATGATGGAATTTGGGTAATTATCGACCGGTTAACTAAATCGGCCCATTTCTTACCCATCAAAAGTCGATGGTCAGTCGACGTACTTGCTGCCCTGTATATTAAGGAGATGGTTAGATTGCATGGAGTTCCCGTCTCGATCATATCTGACCGAGACCCACGCTTCACCTCTCATTTTTGGAAGGGTCTACAACACTCTCTGGGGACGAAACTTAATTTCAGCACTGCTTTCCATCCCCAGACAGATGGTCAGACTGAAAGGACAAATCAAGTTGTTGAAGATATGTTAAGGGCATGTATTATAGATTTCGACGGAAGCTGGCATGACCACTTACCACTAGCCGAATTTACATATAATAACAGCTATCAAGCTAGTATTCAAATGGCTCCTTTCGAGGCGCTTTATGGCAGGAGTTGTCGTTCTCCAATATGCTGGGAAGAAGTCGGTGAAAGACAAATTCTAGGCCCAGATATGGTTAGAGATTCAACTGAGAAGATACACCTTATCAAAGAGAGACTCAAGGTAGCTCAGTGCAGGCAAAAATCTTATGCTGATAACAGAAGGAGAGATTTGGAATTTCAAGTGGGTGACCATGCATTTCTCAAGGTATCTCCCGGCCGAGGTATTAGAAGATTCGGTGTTAAGGGCAAGCTTACACCAAGGTTTATCGGTCCATTTGAAGTATTGGAAAGAGTGGGCGAGGTGGCTTACCGCATTGCCTTACCTCCTCAACTCTCGGAAGTGCACAATGTATTTCATATATCTATGCTGAAGAAATATGTGCACGACCCTTCTCACATCATCAATCATGCTGAATTGGTGATTCAAAGGGACCTTACTTATGAGCAAAAGCCGATGCGGATCCTCGACCGCGAAGTTCGAGTTCTAAGGAGCAAGACGATCCCTATGGTAAAAATTCAATGGAATCGATGCTCGGAGCAAGAAGCAACTTGGGAGACCGAGGAATCTATGAAGAGAAGATACCCAGAACTATTCAGCAAGTATCTTATACTTTCTATAGTATCCTTATGTAGTTGAATTTATCCTTATACAATTGAATTTGGGGACCAAATTCTTTTAAGTAGGGGAGGGTGTAGCACCCCGTATAAAAAAAAAATTATTATTATCAATATTTTTCAAATAAAAATAAAATAAAATAAAATAAAATTAGATAAACTATTTAGGTAGTTTATGTAAGAAGTAGGAACATGAAGTTATCATATATAAAGGTTATTCACTTAACAAGTGGCTTCCTAGTGTAGTTGGTTAAGTAGCTTGCCTTCCAATCCAATGACCAGGGTTCAAATCTTAGCATCCACCATGTATCTACCCTTTTTGCCAAATAATTATATGATATAAGCTAATCTTGCACTTACGAATTGGGTCATGGGTTAGATGTCCAAACAATTGTCTCTTATCTCTCCAGCCTATCTCTTATCTCTCCAACCTGTACAAGCTGTAAAGACTCATTATTTTATATCTTGTCCCCTATCCGTTCATACTAGACCCTATAACATCCCCTTTTGCTACCCCCATTCCCATTCTAGGCTAGTTGAGGTTGGGGCAAAGCTTTGCTAGAGGGGTTCTGCTGCTACGAACTTCACAGAGGTAGGTGTTCTCAACTTTTAACTAAATTAGTAGCTAATCTAGGATGATTAGTCTAGGCCTTTAGTATTAGGCTCATTTCCATGCGATTTTAGTGTTTTTAAAGCATGTGTTGACTTAAGTCTAGGATGATTAGTATGCCTTAGCTTCACACCTAAGATAATTAGCACGTATTAACTTTATACCCAGAATAATTAGCAAGTATTAGCAAGTATTAGTCTCATATCTAGAATGATTAACATGTGTTGGCTTAAATCTAGGATGATTAGCATGCATTAGCTTCATATTTGAAATGATTAGCATGTATTAGATTTATATCTAAAATAATTAGTAAGTATTAGCAAGTATTAGCAAGTATTAACAAGTATTAGTAAGTATTAGTCTCATACCTAGAATAATTAGCATGTGTTAGCTTAAATCTAGGACGATTAGTATGTATTAGCTAATATCTATATTTGATATAGTTCATGCTTTAGTAAAGGGCCTGTCATTTGTCAATTTCTGTGAAACTAAAACCACCATGTTAAAAATATTATATAAGAGAAACTAAAGCCTGAAAATAGTGAAAGAAGAAATTGTAGTTAAGAGGATGAAAAATGTGAAAAAAGACCAAGTTGAAAGAGGCCAAGTGGAAAAGGACCCAGTTGAAAGCACAATGAAATGATATTGAAAATATAGGGTTATAAGAAGAAGAATAATGAAAAATCTAGAGAAAATGAGAATGTGTGCAAGAAGAGAAAGTCGTAGATTGGAAGGTTAGGAAGAAGTTTCATGAAGAGTGCAGAGATAGAAAATGAGAGGAAGAAGGTGAAAAATGTGAAAAAATGAGATCTATAGGCGTAGGTGAACAGTTACTGAGTAAAAAATCAGAACCGTAGGAAATTAATTATAACTTAAAAACTAAGAAGAATTAGAGGATATGGTAAAATAAGAACATCTGTATCTACAAGAGGGTAAGAACTTTTGTGAAGAACTCAGAGTGAAAGGAGGATTGGAAGGGCATGAAAACTAGGGAACAAAACTGATGAGTCGACTCTGCCTGATGGATGAGTTGACGCAGTACTGTTCATATGAACTGATGAGTCAACCCTGTGAGCTGGAAATTGAACTGATGAGTCGACGCAGCCTGATGGATGAGTTGACACAGTACTGTTCATATGAACTGATGAGTCAACCCTGTGAGCTGGAAATTGAACTGATGAGTCGACGCAGCCTGATGGATGAGTTGACGCAGTACTGTTCATATGAACTGATGAGTCAACCCTGTGAGCTGGAAATTGAACTGATGAGTCGACGCAGCCTGATGGATGAGTTGACGCAGTACTGTTCATATGAACTGATGAGTCGACCCTGCCTATGAAAATGAACTGGTGAGTCGACCCTGCCTATGAAAATGAACTGATGAGTCGACCCTGCCAACAGATTTGAACTAATGAGTCGACCCTGCCAATGAAAATGAACTGATGAGTTGACCCTGCCTGTGAAAATGAACTGATGAGTCGACCCTGCCAGTTCATCGCGTTGACGCGGCGAACTGATGAGTTGACGCGGTGAACTGATGAGTTGACGCGATGAGCTGATGAGTTGACGCAATGAACTATTGAGTCGACCCAGCTAGCTCATTACGTTAACGTGATCATTAGGCTTTCACTTTTTTCATCTCCACTGATAGATGGCAGCCGGAGAGGTGATTTTTAACTCCTGACAGGGTCCTCTGAACCCTGTATAATTTCCAGGAAGGGCATCCCACAGTAAGGATGTCATTTCTAAAATTGTCAGGTGGCCCATAAGGCACCTCTCTTATCTAGTTTTTCCGTGTATCAAACGTTACTGGTTTCCACTCCTAGTTCATCCCTACACATCAATGCGCCCTTGGATTCCATTCCATAATTCCACCTTATATATCATACTGGTCAAACCTTGAAATTTCACATTGGCTATAAATGAGAGTAGATGTCAACATACATGATAAATGCTGTGCATATAGGGCCCGGTCTGGTCCTAGGGGGAGCACCCGAAGGTACTTGTGCCCATGGGAGTTTATTGACCACGGTGTTTGGCATTGCACCGAAGTACTTGCTTGCTAGACTTTAGACATTCCACTCATTCTCATGATATTACTTGAGACCCGCAAAAGGGTAAAAGTGCTTACTTGAATGCATTATAAATAGCCAATTCCAGTTATACACTTGAAACTACTTTGCTTACTATTACTAGCTTGAATAACATGTTTCTACTCAGTTACTAGCTTGAATAACATGTTGCTATTCAGTTATCACTGACTTGACATCATTTACTATCACTTGCCACTGCTGCTTGAAATTGTGAAATCTATATACTCTCACTTTCTACTTCCGTCGATTTTACAATTCTTTGATATCTATCTATCTGCATGCATAGGTTACGTACATTAAATGAATGTGTAATTCACTTAAAGCATGTTAAAATTTGAGATGTAAATCCTACTGAGCGATTTGCTCATCTAGTTCTTTTCTAACCTTTCCAGGAAATTCAGATATCTGCCAGAACTCGGAAGGGAATGAGTCGGAGTGATGAGTGTAAAAATAGAGTTATCTTGTAAATTGTACTTGTGTAAATGGTGTTATTGTAATTTCATTTATGTCAGTCATATCAAGTTATGTCAGACGTCAGCTGTGTTAGTCCAATAATTGTAATAAGGGCTTGAAGCCTAGTAGTTGGACTTGGATATGTATGTAATTGTCATTGGGTTAGTTGTATCAATTGTCAGCTCATCCTAATTGTATTAACTTCAAGTTAAATCATAGTCGATTGCGCACTCTAATATTTACATGATTGACATGATCTATATAGACGCGTCACGCCTCTGGGTAATCTTCCGCGCTCGGGGCGTGACACGGCGTTTGGGGCGACCTGTATCGGGTTTGCTGGGAGGTTGCCGCAAAGACGAGGGGGGGAGACAAGCGCCACTCCCCCTCCGGAGTCCTCGACGTCCTCATGGAGGGCGGCCTAGTCATGGCTCGGTCGGTGGCCTTGATGGCGGAGACGTACGCTCGGACGGAGGCGGAGCGGTCGAATCTCGCCTGGGCCCTCGGGGGGTGCGAGAGGAAACTGGCCCGCCTCAGCGAGGAGGATGAGGGGCTTCGACGGGAGTTCTCCGTGATCAGGGATTTGGTACGGGCGAGCCGGCTAGAAACTGAACAGTTGGCTAAGGCCCGAGAGTAGCTTGAGAGGAAGGGCAAACTCTTGGAGGAGGAGCGTCTGCGTCACCTCGAGCTGGACGATCGCTGGGAGCTCGAACGTGCCGAGCTACTGGATCGGGCGGAGGTAGCGGAGCGCCTTCATTCCGTGGCCGAGGCGGACCGAGCCCGGGCGGAGAGGCAGTCGAGCGAAGCCGAGCGAGGGAGGGTCGAGGCAGAGGAACGCCTGGCGGGGGCAGAGGAGCGTGCGGCCAAGGCAGAGCGGGCTTGGGTCGAGCTCGTTGGGAGGACGGAGCAGATCGAGGCGGAGGCGATCGAGCGGTATAGGAGCTCGGACACCTATTCAACTGACTTGGAGAGAGCCGCCCTACCATATTACGAGGTAGCGCTTCGCCGGGGCGCCCGAAAGGGGTTTAAGCAGGGTTATCGTCGGGCGGTGGACTACGCCTTCGATCAAGACTCCGGGATCGAGTTCCCTTTGGGCCAGAGCTATGACTCGGATGAGTCGGTTTCAAGCTCCTCTGCGTCGAGCGGGGAAGATCCAGAGGGGTCTCCTCTGGCGGGGTCACCAACTCCGGATGTCTCGGGAGGGCTCGCGACCGAGACAGTTCTCGCACAGGCGAGGTCAGTGCCCGGGTCGGCCATCACCGAGGGTGCTGGGCGTGACGCGCCCACTTCCGTCGCTCCCGAGCTTCAAAGTGGGCCCGAGGCCTGATATATTTTGCCTTATTTTGCCCCTTTCTCTTGTTTGTCTCTCTTTCCTCCATTAGAGAGTTTCCTCTTTATGAGATAATGAATGACTTACTTGTTTGATCGCCATCCTTGTCGTGATTTGGTTGGTGTATCTGAAGTATTTGGAGAGTGCCGATATGTCCTGCATGGTTTTCGCATGCTGATTTGGTAGGCTTCTGACGGGGCGTCCTTCCGTTTCCTCACGCTTTGAATGCCAGGCCGCTTCGTGAATCCCGCTATGGCGGGAAACGAGGAGTTGGAGGTGACTGTTCAGGGGAGAAATCCTTTGGCGTGTTTTTGAGGGGGGAGTCATTTAAGGCGTGTAGCCTCCTTTGGCCTATAAGAAGGACCGAAAGGTGCCCTTTCCTCTTTACCGCTTGGGATTTTCTCTAACAGTCTTTCCTCACTCCTTCTTCATCACTCTGCATTGTGCCGTTGCATTCGGAGCATGGAGGATCCTTCGAAGGGCGACGCCGCCGATGACGGAGAGCAGAGAGCTCTTGCTGTCCTGGCTTGTTGGACGGGTCCCACGATCGCCGCGTGGGTTTGAGACGGGTCCGATGGTCACCGCGCGGATCTGGAGAGGGCTTCGACGTGTGAGGGCACGGCTCTTGCCCTTTCTCAGTTCTGGCGTGGCTTCCGGGCGGGCACCGAGGCGGAGGACGGATGGGGGTATCAGGGATGCCTGCCGCCACTCCCCCTCTGCATGGGGGGGGGGAGGCGCATCAAGTTCCCTCCTCACCGAAGCCTTCCTCTGTCTGCAGCCTCTTTTTCCCTCTTCTGCTCTTCATTTCTTTTACTCTTCGGAGGCTGCTTGCTCTTTGTTCCCTTCCAGGGAGTTGGCAGGTTGGGAAAGAGGAGGTCTTCGCGGCGCTCCTTCTTCCTGGCCTCTATCAACTTGGAAGGTAACCTTCCCCAACTTTAGAAGGTGGTTACCTTCTCTGCAGTCCCTCTGTCCCCTTTGTCAGGGGTCATCTGAGCCAACTGGATCGGCCCCCTCTTGTCCGATCCAGTTTCTACGCAAGGCAGAGTCAGTGGCTGGACGCGAGGAGATCGAGATCGACTCAACAGAGCGATGACCCCTTGCAGCAGTGTTAGATGGATTTTCTTGCTTTTTGTCATGCAATGTACTGGCCTTTGCCTTTCTGATGTATCAATAGTTTTGAATGAAAAGAAAAGGGATTTATTTCGTCCATCTTGCTGTACAATTTCAAAAATAGAATTTGCGTAGTGCGGCTGCATTCCATGTCCGAGGAATGGGTTCCCCTTCCATAGTTGCTAACCTGTACGCACCTTTCTCGAGCGTCTCAACCACTCGGTAAGGGCCTTCCCAGTTAGGGGACAGCTTGCCTGCCGCCTCTAGTGGTCGAGAGGCCTCGGCTTTTCTGAGGACGAAGTCTCCCGGTTGGAAGTGTCTGCTTCGGACTCTGGCGTTGTAGTATCGAGTGAGGCGTCGCTGGTATTCCGTCGCTCGGATGCTGGCAATATCCCGGAGTTCATCGGCTAGGTCGAGGTTCTCGAGTAACTTTTGGTTGTTTTCCTCGAGCGAGTAGAGGATGACTCGGAGAGACGGGTTGGCGATCTCTAATGGAATGACGGCCTCAGTGCCATACACCAACTGAAAAGGACTTTCACCGGTTGCCGTCCTGGGAGTCGTTCGGTGCGACCACAGTACGCTAGGCAATTCCTCGAGCCAACTACCCTTGGCTTTGCCGAGTCTGGTCTTTATGCCTTTCAAGATAGTCTTATTGGCATTTTCGACCAGCTCGTTGGCCTGAGGGTGGGCGACCGAAGTGAAGTGGTTGCGGATGTTTAGGTCGGCACATCTGTCTCGGAAATATTGAGAATCGAATTGCCGACCGTTATCGCTCACTATCACTCGGGGGATGCCGAAGCGACAAATGATCGATTTCCATAAGAAACTCCAGACGACTGTCTCGGTGATCCTTGCAGTGGCTTCGGCCTCGATCCATTTAGTGAAGTAGTCGATGGCGATGACAATGAACTTTTTCTGGGACTGAGCCGTGGGGAATGGCCCGAGAATGTCGATCCCCCACCGAGCGAAGGGATAAGGCTCGGCGAGGGTGATGAGTTTTGTAGCCGGTTGATGGACCAAGTGGTCGAACCACTGGCATCGGTCGCACTGTTGAGCATAGGCCGAGCAGTCACGCTGCAGGGTGGGCCACCAGTACCCCTATCGTAACAGGATCCTGGCCAGTGACCTTGCCCCTGAGTGCGCTCCGCACAGGCCTTCATGAACCTCTTGGATGGCTCGGCTGGCTTCGTCGGGGCCGAGGCACTTCAGGAGAGGGCCGACGAAAGACCTTCGGTAGAGTGTGTCGTCCAGGACGATGAAGCGCCGGGCTTGGTACTTCATTCGGCGTGCTTCCCGAGGATCGGAGGGCTCTTGGGAGTCTCGGAGCCAAGACAGGTAGGGGGTGCACCAGTCGCTCGGGACGGCCCAGTCAACAGCGAGGAGCTCCGAGTCAATGCTCGGGCGTTCTAGCTCTTCGAGGAGGACCGATCGGGTACCTTCTGGGTCTAGGGAGGAGGCCAACTGAGAGAGGGCGTTCGCTCGGGAGTTTTCTTCCTGGGCTATTCGGACTACCTCGAATCCCTCGAATTGTTGGGCCAGGCTCCTGACCAATTGGAGGTATTTGATCATGGGTGCCTCTCGAGCTTCGTACTCGCCGTTGACCTGGCTTGCGACCAGCTGAGAGTTGGTGTGGATCCTGACTCGCTCAGCCCCCAACCGCCGGGCCATGCGCGCTCCCGATATAAGGGCCTCGTACTCGGAAGCATTGTTGGACGCCTGAAAGTTGAATTTCAAGGCATACTGCAGCTCCACTCCTTCGGGGGATCTTAGGAGGATCCCAGCACCACTACCGACCGAGTTGGAAGATCCGTCGACGTACAGTTCCCAGGTTGGCCCGGGCATGGTCAGTAGTCTTCCTTCGGTCGGGATGGTGCTTTCGGTGATGAAGTCGACAAGCGCTTGACCTTTTATAGCTGAGCGCGGGCGATACGAGATGTCGTAGGCCCCAAGCATAATGGCCCATTTGACGAGTCGCCCCGAGGCCTCGGGGTGGGCCAAAATCTTCTTCAACGGCTCGTCGGTTAGCACGGTGATGGGGTGCCCCTGAAAGTAGGGTCGGAGGCGTTTCGCGGAGGTAACCAGCGCTAGCACGAGCTTCTCGGTTGCGGGGTACCTCCTCTCGGCCTCGTTAAGCACCTTGCTAGTGTAGTAGACTGGTCTTTCGATTCCCAAGTCATTTCTGACTAGGACCGAGCTGACCGTTGATGACGACGCCGAGAGATAGAGTAGCAAGACTTCGCCCGGCACGGGCTTGGAGAGCACCGGGGGCGAAGCCAGGAACTCCTTGAGCTCGACGAACGCTTTCTGGCATTCCTCATCCCATGCGAACGTAGCAGATGCCAATTTGGGCCCCCTCAATAGTTTAAAAAAGGGCAAGCATCGTTCGGCCGCACGGGACAAGAAACGGTTGAGAGCGGCGACACGCCCTGTCAGACGCTGGACGTCCTTAATGCAGGCGGGCGGGCGCATGTCCAGGATGGCCTGGACCTTGTCGGGGTTGGCTTCAATCCCACGCTGAGTGACCAGGAAGCCCAGGAACTTCCCGGATCTTACTCCGAAGGAGCACTTGGCAGGATTGAGCTTCATGTTGTACTTCAGGAGGATGCCGAAGGTTTCAGCGAGGTCGGTGAAGTGGTCCTGGGCCTTGGGGGTCTTGACGAGCATGTCGTCAATGTAGGCCTCGACGTTCCGACCTAGCTGCTCCTCGAACATGTGATTGACCAGTCTTTGATATGTGGCTCCGGCGTTCTTCAATCCGAAAGGCATCCGGGTATAGCAGTACACGCCGTAGTCGGTGATGAAGGCGGTCTTCTCGACGTCTTCAGAATTCATTTTGATCTGATGGTAACCTGAATAGGCATCCAGGAAGCTGAGCATCTCATTGCCCGATGTCGAGTCGACCAGTTGGTCGATGCTGGGCAAGGGATAGCAGTCCTTAGGGGTCGCCTTATTCAAGTCAGTGAAGTCCACGCACATCCGCCACTTGCTGGAAGCCTTTGGTACCAGGACGACATTGGCTAGCCACGTCGGGTACAAGACCGGTTTAAAAAGACCAGTCTCTTGCCCCTTGGTGACCTGCGCCTTGATAATCATATGCTTCTCGGGTGCGTGCTTCCTTCGGCACTGCTGCACGGGCTTCATGGTGGGGTTGAGGTTGAGTCGGTGCATCACGGTCTCCTCTGGTATCCCAGGGAGCTGATCGTCGGACCAAGCAAAGACTCAGCTGTACTCAGAAAGAAATTTCTTATATTGCTGATGTTCCTCAGGTGGTAGGTCAGCTCCGATCCTTACTCCTAGAGTCGGGTCGTCGTTTAGAAAAATTTTCAGCAACTCGCCACCTGGCTCAGTAGCTGCGGATTTTTCCTCGACTTCCCGGGGGCCCTTATCATTCCCGCTCGGCCTCGTGGCCTCCACCGAGATATTATAGCACCTTCGGGCCGTGGCCTGGTTACCTCGGATTTCCCCTACCCCGTTTTTGGTGGGAAACTTCATTTTTTGGTGATAGGTAGATGGTACTACCTTGATCCGACTGAGGATTCCCCGGCCGAAGATGGCGTTGTACGCTATCATCCCTTTGATCACCATGAAGTCTACCATGACCGTAATGGTTTTGGGTGGGGTGCCGAGGGTAACCGGCAGGCTTAGGGCTCCTTCGGGGAGAGTGGTCAGGCCGTTGAACCCACAAAGGGGCGTTCGGATCGGGCGGAGTTTGGATGGATCCTCTCCCATTTTGAGGAAACAGTCATAAGACAATACATCAGGGGCACTTCCATTGTCCACAAGAATCCGATCTATGTTACAATGGTTTATAGTGGCCGAGATTACGAGGGCGTCATCATGCGGGGTGCTCAGCCCCTCCAGGTCTTGATCGGAGAAGACTATGACCTGGGGTGGGGCCTTGGGTGGCTCTGGGGCTCGGCTCGCCCGCTCGGCATGACGCTTCCTTCCACGGCTGCTGTCGCCTCTTGACGCTATTCCTCCGAAGATGACGTTGATGTGGACCCCTCGGGGGGCGTTGTCGATCTCCTCTGCGGCACCTTGATCTTCTCTGCGCTCGGCGGTGAATCGAGCCAGGTGCCCCAGGCGGATGAGGCGCTCGATTTCATCTTGGAGCTGGTGGTAGTCACCGGTGTGATGCCCATGATCGCCGTGGAATAGACAATGTATGTCTCGGTTGCAATTTTTTGACCTCATCGGCTCGGGCTTGCGGAGGAGTCCCGAGTCTTTGACGTCTTCATAGATTTCATAGACTGGTGCGGTTAACGGGGTGTACCGCTCGTACTTCCGCTTGTGCTCTCCATCTCGGTCTCGCTTCTTTCCCGAGCTAGGATTTGGCTCGGGGCCCCGCTTCTTGTCCCCCTCCCGACCCGAGCCGGTTGCATCTCGGCAAGCGCTGAGTACTTCTTCGCACTCGGCGTGGCGCAGAGCCAGAGTCACTAGCTCGGCAAGGGTCGAGGGAGGGTGGAGGACAAGTTCACGGCGGAGGTTCTCATCCCGGGTACCCCCGGTCAGTGCGGTTGTGGCCGAGGCCACTTCCAGGTGGGGGATTCGGAGGGCTTCCGATTTAAATCGGTGGACGTAAGCCCAGAGCCTTTCCCCTTGCGCCTGTTTGAGGGCCAAGAGCCCCGCTACCGACCTTGGGGGGGCACTTCCGGCGAAGCTCTCCTTGAAGACTCACCCGAACTGCTTGAAGTCTCAGATGGATCCGGGGGCGAGGGCCCGGAACCACGCTTGAGCACCCTAGACCAGAGTGGTCACGAAGGCTCGGCACTTGATGGGGTCCGACGCCTCGTGTAGAGTCATCAGGGCGTCGAAGCTATCATAATGGTCGGCCGGGTCGCCCTGGCCGTCGTAAAGCTTGAAGGTTAGATGGGGGCTCTGGGAGATAACTCTGCCTTCAAGATATACTCGGAGAATGGGGATTTCTCCTCATCTTCCGGGGAAGAGGCCTTCTGTAGGGCGCGAAGGGCGCGCTCCTACTCAGCGAAGCGCCTTTCAAAATCTCGCAGCCGGAGGGATAACTCTGGTTGCTATCGTGCCACGAGGCTGGGGGGAGCGTCTTGGCGGTCTCCGGGAATGTCGGCTTCCGAATCTGGCCGTTGCGTCCCCCACCTCCCTTTCCTCAACATGGAGGAGGCCTCTTGCTCCGGAGGTGGAGCTTGCGAGGGTCCTCCGACCCTGTTACGGATGAGCTGCTGGCCGCGGAGGGTGAAGCGGCCCCCAGCTGTGTGCTGGAACGTACTCCTGCGGGGGGGCCTCCCTAACGGGGCACGGGACCTTGCATCCCTGGCCGCCTGGGTCTTCATGAGTTCCATGAGGACATCCAGTTTGGCGTTGAGGGCCTGGAAGGCTTCGGCGCCACCGTAGGGGGGTAGCCCCACCGCCGCAGGGGGGGTGGTGGTCCGTCGGCGAGGATGCTGGAGTTGGAGGGAGGGTTTTGTGAGGCCCTGGAAGGGCCATCCCCTGCTGCTACCATGGCCTTACCCCTTTCGCCAGCAGACCTCCTCCCTGAGCTCCTTCTCACCATGTTGGCTCTTCGTGCGTTTCCCATAGACGACGCTATATGAAGGCGGTGAAATCTCGCGCTGGTTCCTGAGCGGGCTGGTAATCACCAAGTTTGTGAACTGCAAGATAGGGAAATGGGTCAGAGGGCCCAGGGGGATTCCCTGGGGCGAAACCCTCTGACACTCAAGTCAGTAGAGCAATGGTGGGAGCAGCGATAGGGAGGAGAAGGTGAAGGCGCGAGATCCTTCTCCACCAATGGGGTGAAGTGATCCGTGCTCAGGAATTGGGGGTGCATCAATGCCCTTTTGGACTTACCTTTCACCGGAGGGTATCCCAGGTTTAAATAGTGTGCCGCCCTCTGGAGTCCTGCAAGCCGAGGGGTCTCCAGTGGAGGTTACGTCCTCGTCGTGGGCTTTTATGGCCTCATCGTGGGGGCGTTATCCTTGCGGGGAAGCCGGAGCTCCTGGACTTCTTGGCGCCCGGCCTGCTGTGGACTCTAACGGCTACAATGATGAACATTTTATCGGTCATACCGAGCTTAGGGCGGCCGACCCTATCGGGCAATAGGCCTAGCTCGGTGAGGAGATGGGTCGGACAGACCAGATAGCGCTTCCCCTCTTTGTGCGAAGGGATAGCTCGTGCGCCGGTCTTCCTGTGACCTGACCGAGGCTCGGGCTCTCCGAGCCTTGGGGCCGCCTAGGAGATTTGTTTCCTCGAGCATTGTTTTATTGGGCTTTTCCAAGTGGGCCCTGTGGGCTGTCACTTGGACGAGCTTGCCTCATTGGGCCTTGTTGGGCCTATTTGGGTCTGCTCTTTGAGTGGGCTGCAGGAATCCCCCTCTCCATGCATCAAGGATAACACAATGAATTTCTTTCACATAATTCAAGCTCAAAAGCACTATGTATAAAGTACATGAACACATTCAATTGAATTTCCAATTTCCACCAAGATTTGCATGAGTTATATACATCAAAAGCCATAAGAAACACATGAATGATATGCATTGAAGCCCTTTGAAAATTTATCATCCACAACTTAACATTAAGATCACATAGCAATGAATTTTTGCAATATGTGTGAGCATTGTAAAACCATCACCAAAAATAGCTTCTTCAAGACCACACATTCAGAAATATCTCAAACAACTTATTCTCATGAACATCTATTGTTCAGTCATTCAAATATGCATATATTAAAGCTTATCACTAAATTCTTGAAGTAAGCCCACAAGCATGAGCCAATTTCATACACCATGAAAATCTCATTCAAGCTCATTCATTCCAAGGTTTGCATGAGAAAGCCAATTAAGTATATGCATCAATGATAGCACAAAGAACTTGATCATTTAGAGTAGGCTTTGAAACCTCTTGGAGAACCTAAGTTTTTATCAACCAAAAATCAACTCCAAATAGTCATGCAATCAAACAACATGTATGAGCCTCAAAATCCATTTACCATCTCAACCAATTTTGAACATCTAGAGCACAGATGCTCAATGTAACATATGTCAAGATCATGAGTTCACACTATTATCAAAAACATATGCAAGCATATATAAAGTTTAGTTTTCATTAAAAACATAAACATATGCAAGGCACACAACAATCTCTCCATTTTTGATGATGACAAACTTTATGATACAACAACAACAAGACACAGATATTCTTCTCCCCCTATCACAAACATAAATCTTTCTCCCCCTTTGAAATTATCAAAAAGTGGGAGGAAGTCAATGAAGTTCAAATTTCAGCAAGATAGATTGATGAAGCAATAATAGCCCACTTCAGAAATTCAGATGAAGCAATAGCAAAGCATGGGCAAGATGACATATCAAATGAGTTTCTTTGATTTTTAGATTTTTAGTTTTTTAGTTTTCTTTTGAAATGCATGAAACTCAATGCATACAAATGATGACACTATGAATGCATGTAATGCAACCAAACAGATACGTATATATATACATGCAACACAGCTCCCCCCTACTTATTTAAGAGGGGAATAGGTATAACAATAGTGCATGAGAGTCAAAACAACTAGGATGCTCGTGTGTAACACCTAGGAGATTGTGCAATCACACAAAAGAGTTATGCAATAGTCAATGTAGTCAATCAATTTTATTAATACATATTAAATCAAATTTCCATATGTGTAGGTGAATAACATGAAAATAGATTGTTGCCATATGGATATTCAGATTTTCAGATCAACACAATGAGAGATTTTACAGACTGCACTTCAATTTATGAGAACAGCGTATTGGAGGCTACGCTCTGCCACAAAGAATTTTCATCAGAATTTTTTCAACTCAAACAAATCACATTGACATTCAGAATTTTTCAAGAGAGATCAAGTTCAAATAACACATTTTTACGCTAGGAGACACATGGAGCTCATGCCAGACTCCTCGGTTACTCAAAGTATTAACCGTTTTACCTCATTTTGAGCAGAGATACGTGAGTACAACACTTTTCAGACATGAATCATATCACGTCTCAGGTGACGTGTATCCAGTTTACTCAGTGAGACTGAGCATTGCTCTGCCATTCATTTTTAGATTATTTCTACAAAAATAGGCAGGCAGTTTTTTTCCTCAACTGTCTCTTCAACATACATGCAGCAAGTTTAACATCTCTACAGTGTTGAAAAGAAATTCCTATATCCTTATCTTTAACACTCATTTTCACATTTTGTGCAAGAAGTGTAAGAATTTGATTCAGCATGTATATCAAAAATTTTATGAACACATAACAGTGCAGCTCCCCCTGTCTAGATGTACTTATCAAATATTTACTCCCCCTGAGTGTATGATATGAAACACTCCAGTGATGACTCATATGCAACATTATTTAGCAAGGAGTATGAAGTCTTAGAAATTCTAAGGATGGGGATGAATAGCATATATAACATGCAAGCACACAATGGGAAAACATGCAGTATGCAATGCAAAATGTAATGTAATGCAAAATTTTAGAATTTCACTTGAATGTCCTAAATGCATTGCAAAGTGCAAGATATAACATGGGTGCAAGATGCAAGTTTTCAATTTTTTATTAGAATGATCTAAATGTACCTAAAGCTTCAACTCCAATGCATGCAATCTATAACAACATGAGAATGCAATGTATGATGCAAAAGTAAGATGCAAAAGTTTATTTTTCAGAACATTTTGTCAGATTACACAAGAAGGCATTCAATTTTGAATGATGAACAATAAGCATTTTTCATCACATGAGCTTTATAAGCTAGGGTGCAAAAATAGATTGGAAACATTCAATGCAACCCATTTGTTTTCAGAAAATGTTCAAAAATATATTTCAATCACATTTCAAAAGTTTAGAAGTCATTCACAAGCCAAACAAATTTTCAATGACTTTTCAGAAGAAAAAGAATCCAATCACAAGTTACCCATTTGATTTCTCCAAGTTCTGGTACAAGGCGGAGTTTTAGGTCCGAAGGCCCGACTCACACATGGTGAGAGCTTCCAAGTGGACGTAATCCACTATTCCACAAACACACTATTTTATATATCATAAACTCAGTTAATCTCAAAGGCTCATGCACATCTAATAGATGAATATTCAATCCATTCAAACATTTGGCAAATTCATCACAGCAGAATAGATGAATAATAGTTTAAGTTTTCAGAATCAATACATGTCATAAGAACAATACCACCTAGTGCCATAAGTTAATGCGTGAAATTTCATTTCCATAGCAAAAGGTTGAGTTACCTTAGTTCAGCAGGCAGTACCCTACACCTTCAAGCACCAAAAATAGTAATCTCATGAAGGTCAACATTTTAGCAAGCTCAATATTCATAGTCCAAGCAATGGTGTAGCCTCCCTGCCTGAAGAGGGTCAAGAATATCCAATCGACCCGGTTGAAATACAAGATGCGGAATGGGGGTGCTATGGGCTTCCTCGCCATGAAGAAGATCCACCGAGAGTCTCGGTGTTTGAAAGATTGACCTTCCCGAAGTTGTGTGTCAGCATTGGCCATGTATGCCCGTAAGCTGTGTGTCAGCGTGTTTAGTGCACTTACACTAGGGAAGCCTCACTCGATTGAGTGAGGGGTGGACGTAGGGCTCTGGGTTGAGTCTGAACCACTTTAACAATCATGTCTTATGCTGCTTGCTTATTTGTTCATCCTGCGCTAGATGCATGCCTAGGCCGCCTGCTTATCTTACATCACTTCTACTGCTAGTGGGTGTTCCTGTGTGTTAGCATCTTTTGTATTCCGCTGTATTTATCACGAAAAAGGGGGCTGATCTATTCACCCCTCCCCTCTAGATCCGCCATTCCCACGCATCACGTGGTATCAGAGCTGATCTCTCATGCAAGGGTCCAACGACCTTGAGAGTAACGATGAAATGGCAACAAAGGGTCAGACACCTAAGTGTCATTCTATTAATAGGCCACCTTTCTTTACTAGATCTAACTATCCTTATTGAAAAAATCGCATGCAGGTGTTCATTCGAGCACAAGATTATGAGATCTGGCGAGTAGTGAGCAAAGGTCCCTACGAGCTACCAGAGGATGAAGAGACTTGGACCCGTGAATAGATAAGAAAGTCTATTGTCAACTAGGGTGCCAAGCACATAATGTAGTGCTCTCTACATCCGATGGATTTCTTAAGAGTGTCTACATGTATCACTGCTAAGGAGATGTGGGACAGATTAGAGGTAATCTATGAAGGCATAGCTCAGGTACGTGCGACTAAGGCCAACCTACTCATTACTAAATATGAGATGTTTAGGATGAAGCCTGAAGAATCTATTTCAGATATGTATACTCGACTATCTCTACTCACCAACAGTCTAACTGATTTAGGAAAGACTTATTCAGAGCAGGACATAGTGAGAAAAAGTCTAAGGTCACTAACCCCGGCCTGGCACACAAAGGCAACTGTTATAGAAGAGTCAAAAGATCTCTCAACAACCAAGGTGGATGAACTCATAGGGTCCCTTATGACCTATGAGATAAACTTGAAGAATAGGGAGGTGAGGTAAGTAAGAAGAAGCCTCTGGCTCTAAAGGCTGGACCTAGCACTCAAGCTACTTCCGGGGAAGGTGAGACCTCTTGCAGTGAGCAAGATGAAGATGATGTGGCCATGCTCACTCGTAAGTTCAGAAAGTTTTTAAAAGGGGAAGGTAAAGGCTTCAGAAAATGGAAGCCTCAGGTAAAGAAAGCTTTCAAATCTAAACCTGAAAATTTAAAGAAAATGGACAGAGTTGTTTGTTATTCTTGCAACAAACCAGGGCATATTAGAACTGAGTGCCCCGACAGAGTGAAGAAAACTTCCACAAAATAGAAAGGGAAAAAGAAGAACAAAGCCATGGTATGTACATGGAGTGATGAAGAATAAGAGGAGGATGGAACAAGCTCCTCAGAGGATGAAGCTGAAGATATTTGCCTCATGGAAAATGAAGATGAAGAATCTGAGGTACATTCTCCTTTTGAGCATTTTTCTGCTAGTGATTGGGAAGAAGCCTATATTGAGCTAATGGATACATATGACATGTACAGAAAGGAAAACAAAGCACTGAAAAAGAAAATTAACTCGATTGTGCATGATCATAGCATGAATAATAAAATTGTCTCCCTGGAATCTGAAAATGAAGATTTAAAGAAAGAAATTAAAAATTTGGAAAATGGAAGAAAAGAAATGGCTGACTTAGAAGTTGATAATGAAGACTTAAGAAATGAAATTGATAATTTGAAACTTAAAATGCAAAGTTATGAAAGTGACAGCAAACTAAGTTTTGAGAAATATGAAGATGTCAAACAAGTCAATTCTCAACTTCTTGAAAATGTTGAAAACCTACAAAGAGAATTCAATAACAAACAACAATCTTTGGAAAAGTTTGTAGATGGCAGGGAAAACCTAGATGTATTACTAGGTACAAAAATGAATTTCAACAACGAAGGTTTGGGTTTCAATCCCACAAATAAAAAGAAAATTGGTTTAAAAATTGTCACTTTTGTATCCTCAGCAGGTGCTTCAAGTTCCAACTCTAAACCTGCTCAAAACAAAGGAAAAGAAAAGGTGGGAGAACCCGTGAAGAAAAATCCTGAAATTCCCAAAAAATCTCCTAAAAAATCCCAGCCAAAACACCATAAATCTAAATCCAAGCCAGCCTGCACCAAGGCTAGAAGTGGTCAGAAAGGGAGTATAGGTCAACACCATCCTCAGCAAGGGTCAAGGCATCCCTGGTCATCATATAGATAGGCAGGTAGAAACTCATCCATGCATCGACGCACAGATTACAGGAGGTCAATGCAGCCATCAAATAGAAGAAGTTATAACTATGGTTTTCAGGGTACAGGTCGACGCAGTCAAGTGGACAAGTCGATGCAGTCATACAGTTGGCCCTACTATAGTCATACACATACAGTCCTTATACCTATAGACCTGGCCCAACCTATTATCCTATGAACCACCACAATTTCTATCAGCCAAGGACAAACTATAGGAACCAGAAACAACCCTTCTCAAACTTCCATCAAAAGCCAAAGGGTAACAAGGTTTCTGAACTGAAAAGAAAAATGAAAACAGAAAACAAAAATAGAAACTCTCCATCAAGCAAGGAAACAAAAAATGTGAAGAAAATTTGGCTTCCAAAATCTATTTTATCTTGCGTTGCTAAAATGAAAGGTTATTAGGACCCAATTATCCTTGGGTTCCCAACAATGTTACTTAATTCCTTGTGCAGGAGTGTCTTGCAGCCGTGCATAATCGATGGTACCTGAATAGTGGCTGCTCAAGACACATGACTGGGGACAGAACAAAATTATGTCTCTTGGTGGAGAAAGAAGCCGGGCATGTAACCTTTGGAGGGAACAATAAAGGAAAAATCATTGGTTCAGGTAAAGTTGGTAAGAACCCCTCCAACTCTATTGAGAATGTTTTATTAGTTGAAGGTTTGGAGTATAATATGGTGAGTATAAGTTAATTGTGTGACAAAGGACATAAAGTAGTGTTTGACTCTTCTAAATGCAAAATTTTAGAACCAAAGTCAAATGAAATCAAATTTTCTGGTAAGAGAGTCAACAATGTGTACATGATTGACTTAGATGATCCAGCCCACTTAAATCTTTATCTTCCTGTACCAAAATCTGATCTTGCATGCTTATGGCATTGTAGACTAGGACATGCTAGCTACAATGTCTTACATAAATTTTTGAAGAATTCAATGGTAAAAGGTTTGCCTGAACTGTCCTTCAAATAGAATAATAAAATTTGTAAGGCATGCACCCTAGGAAAACAAACCAGAAAATCATTCAAAAGTAGAATTGAAAGTTTATCATCCAAACCACTTGAAATAATTCATATGGACTTGTTTGGACCAACAAGAACTGCTAGCTTAAGTGATAGGAGATATGGATATGTTTTAGTGGATGATTTCTCTAGGTTCGCATGGATATTTCCTCTTGTGCATAAAAATGATGTTTTTGATGAGTTTCAAGCACTCTACATGAAGGTGAAGCAAGATGGTAAGTTTAAGATTTTCAACATATTATCTGATCATGGTGGTGAATTCGACAATGCTGATTTTCATAATCTTTGTAGGACTGAAGGAATAAATCATAGGTTTTCATCACCAAGGCCCCTTGAACAAAATGGGGTGGTAGAGAGGAGAAACAGAACTCTCATAGAGATGGCAATGACTATGCTTGCTGAAAAGCAACTACCAAGGAGGTTTTGGGCAGAAGTGGTAAACACTGCTTGTTACATCATCAACTGCTCAATGGTAAGGCCATTTACTAAAATGACTCCTTATGAGTTGCTCAAAAGTAAAAAGTCATCTCTCTCTCACATGAAAGTATTTGGTTCAAAGTACTTTGTTCATAATAATGATAAAAGAGATTTAGACAAGTTTGAGCCCAAGAGTGATGAAGGGATATTTCTTGGATATTCTGATAGGTCTATGGCTTATAGAGTCTATAATCTGAAAAGTTTAACTATGGAAGAGTCACCCCATGTCACATTTGATGAAACTAATAATGACAAATCTTGCAGGAAAGATGATGATGAGGAGTTCCTAGACTCCAAAGAAAAAGATGATCTTCCACATGAGGAGACAAAAGGAAATGGTGACCTGGGAGAACCAAGCAATACAAGGGTCATGGCTACCGGTGAAGGTAACAATCCTACTGATATTAGAGTGCTTAAAGACCATCCTCTAGAGAATATCATAGGTAGCATGCATGATCCACCTAGAACAAGGTCACATTTCATAATTGTTGAAGAATTAGAACAACTTGCTCTTGTCTCCCAAAGTGAACCTAAGAATACTGAAGAAGCCTTAAAAGATGAAAACTAGATAAATTCCATGCAAGATAAATTAAACCAATTTGAAAGAAATAGTGTGTGGCATCTTGTTCCTAGACCCACAACAAAAACTGTCATAGGTACCAAATGGGTATTTAGGAACAAACTCAGTGAAAATGGAACAATAATTAGGAATAAAGCTAGATTAGTGGCTTAGGGTTACAATCAAGAATTTGGAATTGATTTTGAAGAGTCTTTTGCCCCAGTAGCCAGACTAGAAGCAATTAAAATTTTACTTGCTTTTGCTTGTGCACATAAAATCAAATTGCAACAAATGGATGTAAAAAGTGCATTTTTAAATGGTCTAATAAAAGAAGAGGTTTATGTTGAACAACCCCCCGGTTTTGAATGCTCTCATCATGTGGATTATGTGTATAAGTTGGAAAGGGATCTTTATGGCTTGAAGCAAGCACCCAGAGCTTGGTATGATAGGCTAAGCTCATTCCTCACTGAAAAAGGGTACACTAGAGGTAATGTAGACCAAGCACTCTTTACAAAGAGACAAGGTAAGGATATCTTGTTAGTTCAGATTTATGTTGATGATATTGTGTTTGGCTCTACAAAGCCCAAAATGTGTGAGAATTTTGCTGATCTTATGACTAGTGAGTTTGAAATGAGCCTAATGGGTGAGCTTCAATTTTTCCTTGGCTTGCAGATCAGTCAAAGTGATGAAGGATGCTTCATAAGTCAAGCCAAATATGTCAAGGAGATGCTGAAATGATTTGACATGACAAACTTTAAAATAATTGCAACTCCTATGGGAACAACTACATCACTGGATGCAGATGAGAAAGGTAAAATGGTGAATGCAAAGAACTACAGAGGTATGATTGGTTCATTACTCTATTTAACTGCATCTAGGCCAGACATCCAGTTTAGTGTTTGCCTTTGTACTAGATTTCAAGCTAGTCTTAGAGAATCTCACTTGACTACTGTCAAGCGTATCTTCAGATACCTTGCTGGCACTCAAAACTTTAGATTATGGTATCCGGCATCTTGTGAATTTTCTCTCATTGCTTATTCAGATGCTGATTATGTAGGATGCAAGCTGGATCGCAAGAGCACTAGTGGCTATTGCCAATTTCTGGGTGGGTGTTTAGTCTCTTAGGACTCCAAGAAACAACACTCTGTTGCCCTCTCTACTGCAGAAGCAGAATATGTTACTGCAGGGAGTTGTGGCACCCAAGTGTTATGGATTAACACCAACTCTAAGACTACCTAATAGATCTTGGATATACCCCGATTTTGTGTGACAACACAAGTGCTATCAATCTTGCCAAAAATCCAGTCCTGCACTCTAGGACAAAGCACATAGATATAAGGTATAACTTCATTAGAGATGAAGTTTTTAAGAAAAACTTTGAGCTACATTTTATCCAATCAGAAAATCAAGTTGCAGATATTTTCACCAAGCCATTGTGCAATTACAGGTTTTCAACTCTAAGAAGGGATCTAGGTCTATGTAGACCTCAATCAAATCAGGTTTGAGCTGTTTGATTAACTCTCTCACTATTTTTCTAGCATAATGACTAAAAAGTGCCTATTTTTTGAAATAATTTACTAAATTGATAAATATGCTAATGACAATTAACTTCAGGGGGAGTTTGACTGTTTTTGAACTACAATGAATAATCTCATGTATATCTGATTTTGTTTAGCAAATATCAATCTGCATTCTCTTGAAAAGTCTGAGTGATCATAGTTCACATTGCATTGTACTGCAACCGGTTAAATGTCTTTTCATGCATGACTATGGTATATAAAATGCTTTATTGTAGAAAGACAGGTTATGTCTGTCAAGAAGCATGCACTATGTGTGAGGTCATTCCTCCACCAAGTACCAATGGTCAAGGTTGGATTGAGGAGCACTTAGATAGGGGGAGTAAGTGTCTCATGTTTTGATTAGCATTTCCTCATGCATAGGTTGCATTTAGTGAGGGGGGGTCATTGCATACATCTGATACCCACTTGGATATCATATCTTGATATTTATTTAAAAATCTTTGATGAATGCTTATTCATGTCATATCCAGCCAACATTTTAGAAAATTCAGATTTCGGTCGATCGACCAAAGAATTTCGGTCAACCGAAACTCCCAGTGTTGGCCAGTCTAGTTCCTCAGAATTTTTGGTCGACCAATCCTCAATTTCAGTCAACCGAAAATCATCTCCATATTTTTGCTGCCTACTCAAATGTTCACACATCTTGTGGTATTTGAAACATAATGTGCTCATCATAATATCCATTCTTGAAGTCACCTTGTGTTTATTGCTCAGTTGAACTTACTGTAATTGCCACATCATTGAACTGCCTGAATTTCATAATACTTCCAATCTATTCATTTGTTCATTAAGTTGAGCAAATCATTTATAGGAATCTTCCTTTATGAGGCTCTGTGATTGTTCATGAAATCTATAGGTTTAAGCCTAATGCATTTCTAGAGTTTAAAAGATAAACTCCATGGAACAATTTGTATTCTGAATTTAATAGACCTCAACCACTTCCTACAAAATGTCTTGCCCTTATGCAATCTCCTAGAATCTAAAATTTAAGGTCACTAGCAACCTTGGTTGAGCAACTTTGATTGAGTATTGTCCTTAAACACAGAATGATCTGAAAATTCCAAAGGACAGCACATTTCACAAACTGTGTTTCAATGCTCAAGGCAGAGCAATGGCTATGTGTTCACTGAGAAACTAAGCCCTACATCAAAGAAATGTAGCAGACTTAGTCATGAAGTGCCATTGCTATCTCTGCTCAAAATGAGGCAGGATAACTAGTCTCACTGAGTAACTAGGGGTGATGGCGTCTAATCAACGTGCACCCTTATGTAAAAAGGTGTGGGCTATACTTGAATGCTCTAAACAAAAATTGTGAGCCAAAAAGAAAATTTTGAAAATGATAAAAGGTCAAATATTGTGGTGAAATCCTGAGATACAAGTCAGAAATGTTCATTGTGTTTAATTTCAATACTTGTCTTCAGTCACTCCTAAGGGAGCTCTTGATTTTGCATAAGTAAGATAAAGGGAAATTATAGATGGATACACGTCTAGAGAGTTGGTTTATTTCTATTAAATCTAAGTGCAAAGTGCTTCAAAAAGCTTAGATGATAAACTCTACTTTTATTACTCTTAAACCAAGCAGTAAATGAAGGCTAAATCATGGGAGTTCACATAACTGAAGAATCTGAAAATCACAAGCTTGCTAATGAATAATGTTTCAGACTGTGTTTTATTTCTGATACAATGCTCTTCTCGAACTCCATACACCTATCTCCCAACTTTCTTATATACACTCAATCTATTTGCTTTGATGTTGTTAAAGGGGGAGAATATAGTTGTGAGTCATTTTTTGTGGGAGGAGATGTTCTTGTGCATATGGATTTGAGCATATGGATTGTCATCGTCATGACTTGTTCTGCAAATTTAATCATTAATGACTCACTCATAGTGTTGCCATCATCAAAAAGGGGGAGAATGTTGTGTCTCTGTGTTTTAATGATGTTAAAACTATGAGTCGTGAATATTGTTGATGCTGGCATTTCCAGTTTGTCTTTAATTTGAGCACAGAACAGGTTAGCTGAAGAAGACTCAGTCAAAATCTGCTAAGTGTTGTTCAGAAGTTGACACTTGCTCAAGATAGCAAGGCAGACAAACTACACCTATGGCTACGGTTTAAGGGTGACAAATAGGTGGTCAGAGGTGTATAATGGAAGCTTGGGGTGACTAATGCATCTTCAAGTGTGAAGAATGGGTTCTGAAGGGTGAACAGGATATGAAGAAGTCTTGAAGACTTCGTTTGAAGGCAGTGTTGACTCTAGTCAAAAGTTGACTTTGGTCAAAGTCAACATCGATCAAAATGACCCAGCCAAGCTTAAATATCAAGATGACCAGGTCAAGATGGACCTAGTCAAAGTCAACAAGTCAAGGTCAAGCTTTTGCAAGCTTCACAGATCCAGTCAAAGGCTCAGTCATCATCTGCCAACTACAGTGCTCACATGAAAAAGTCAAAAGAAGAATAAAGTCAAAAGGGTTCTTAAGGCAGACATTCACCCAGCCAATGGTGATAAATGGCTTTGTAGTGGTGCAAAAGATAAGGCTAAGAGTGAAAAATAGCCTAAGGCGACGGCTAAGCTCAAGAAAGAAAAGTAGTAGTGGCGACGGCTTGTGGATGATAAGGGTGACAAATAAGTCACTATGGGTGACAAATAGAAGACAAGGCCGACAAATAGCCATGTAACGCTGAAAAATGGGTGATAGCACTGAACACCTTGAGAAGTTTGGAAGCAGAGTCGACGCAATGCTTCATGGAGTCGATGCAGCCAGTGAACCAAACACAAAGAATGAAGGGCTAAGCAGTGGCGACGGTTTAACGTGAATAAGGGTGACAAATGACTATGTAAAAGGGAAAAATGACTTACTATGGGTGACAAATGGCCCGCAAGGGTAACAAATAGGTCACCCAAGCTGAAAAAGAGAAGACCTCTTTTCTATAGTCTTTGGACCTTCGAACTCCGGTTTGGCACTTGTCCCTAGGCCACCTGGCAAGCCTCCAAAGGATCTTTTACAGAAAATAATCCCTTCTTTATAGCTGGACCAATAGCAGGTCTCCTGGTAAGAGTATCATCAGGAGATGGTCTTTGCCTTGAGAAAGAAGAAGCTCAGCCCACAGTGTACTGCTCAAATCATACTGGCCAGGCAATGGGAACTGCAGTGTACCGCATGAAGAAGATTGGCCAGCCAATGAGAACTAAGAACATCTTATCACTTCTGGGCCAATCGGAGGGCACCCTGCTCAGCATCCAGAAGTCTTCGATGGAAATGGATGGTCCAGATTGCCTTCTACCAACTCAGGGTCTACCAACCCTGTATGTTGCATGAAAAAGAAGAAGATGTGCTGGAGCAAAAGAATACCGTATGGGAGACATACTCTGCTGGAGCATATCATACAGAAGGTTCAAAAAGAGGCGGACTTGTTCAAAAGATAAGAAGAAGCAAACCAAAGAACGCAAAAGTAGAAGAAGAGAAAAATAGAGAGAAGTGAAGAGAAGAAAAGAGAGAGAGCCTGTGATGAGCTTGTTGCTAAAAAGGAGAAGCCTCTGCGAAGACTGAAGCCAAGCTGCTGCTGATCGTAGAGCGTGTAGCTGAGAACGTTCAAGCCTAAAGCAAGTCTTCATCCTACCTCCTGCATCTTGTGAGAAGGGTAGCATCAGCTCAAGCTTCTTGTAAAGGAGAACCTGCTCTCCTAGGAAGCACTCCATCTGCAAGAAGCGAGGAACGCCATCCAGATTCCAGATAGGGCCTTTTGTTACTGTGCTTAAGTGTTTTACTCCATGTCTGGGTTTTCATTTGTGTTATCTTTTCTTTTGTTTGAACACTTCATTTGATACCTTGTTCAGTCCCTACCTGGTATTGTAGAAAGATAGACAGAATGTGTTTCTGTTCTGTGATTGGCCTTGTGTGCCCATAAGCTGTGTGTCAGCATTGGCCTTGTGTGCCCGTAAGTTGTGTGTCAGCGTGTTTAGTGTAGTTGCACTAGGGAAGCCTCACTCAGTTGAGTGACGGGTGGACGTAGGGCTCTGGGTTGAGTCCGAATCACCTTAAAAATCCTATCTTGTGTTGCTTGCTTATTTGTTCATCCTGCGCTAGATGCATGCCTAGGCCGCTTGCTTATCTTACATCACTTCTACTGCTAGTGGGTGTTCATGTGTGTTAGCATCTTTTGTATTCCGCTATGTTTATCGCGAAAAGGGGGGCTGATCTATTCACCCCTCCCCTCTAGATCCACCATTCCCACACATCATTAACCCCATGTTGATATATGTACTACAAGGTTTCCCTGAGCAGTATGGTGGAGTGACCTACTCATCCCTTCTTTGAAGAGGTGAGCGTTCTCCCATACTCTCGCACATGCTATCAAAAAAAAGGGGGGGCACCAAGGAGGGGCGACTGCTCAAAAGGTGGTTACACCCGTAGGCCCCGCTCATTATTTCCTCATTCGCGTTGCCTGCGGGTGGGGGGCATTTGTTGGCACGTGAAAAGTTACGATCAGGAATATTTGAAGCCCCACCAAAGTCACAGGATATAAGAATGAGTCCAGGCAACAGTGGCCACGGAATGCGAAAAGCTTCAAAGCCCATGGAAATGAACTAGTGCGGTGATGAGGTCCTAGAAGGATGGCACTCAGTCCCCCACGGGTGTGTGTCAGGCCCGCCCTATCCGAGGTAAAAGAAGTCAAGCCAAGAAACCTCCCGAAGCTACATGATGTGGCCACCTGCGGGTGGGGCCATTTGTTGCACACCCATCCTTTCTTGTCTTAGCTTGTTGCGTTAGGGCCATTCATTCAAGAGGTTATAAGAATCACATTAATTTGAGAAACAATTAAGGACAACAAAAATGGACCAGCAGATTTGGCAATGAGGGGGAGTCTGATATTGAGAAAAAGCTCTTCATCAGGGAGGATATCAAGTTTTCACAGTTGCCTACTAATTGCAGTCTCTTGCGACAAAGGGAGATTGTTAGGAACTGGTCTCCAAGCGCCAGTGCAGTGCTCGTGAAATGCAAAGACAAGGAAGGTGACTTGGTGACCATCACAACCATTGAGGAACTGAGATGGGCAGAAGAAGCTGGGGACCCACAGGGGTCACTCAGGTTGTTCATGTAGCACCCCGGATAAAGATTATAGGAAAGTGAAATATCCTAAATAAATTAAAATAACTTTTCTAAGAAAAATAGATGAAGGCCCAACATCACACAAAGCCCAACATTTGTGATGCTCGTATAGGGGTCATCTGAACAAAAGGAATGGGTGCCCCCTTATAAGGGCGCCAATTACATTGACTAGTCAAACCCCAAGAATGGGCCCCCCTAAAATGGTCGCCAATTCTTTAAGCTGTAAAAAATTCTCACGAACCAACGCAGTTAATAGAAATATAAAGATAAAAACCTATATATATATATATATATATATATGTGCTTTAACTATAGACATATATATATTACTCACAGTAAGAAAAGAAGGAAAACCATAACCCACGTTCAATTAACTACCCATATACAAGGACCAAACCCATGAAACTCAATGGCCAAATTGGGCCTTTCGATGGAATAAAGGTGTATATACAAATACATAAACACCAAGGTCTCCTGGCAAGACTAAAACCCAACCCATGTTACCACGTTCGACGTTGAGTGGGGCTGGGCTTAGAGTTTCACAAAGACAAAATGGGCAGGCAGCTGAATATATGGCAGGGTAATCAACGATGAGAACAACGCACGGAAGGGTTTAATGCCCTTGCCTTTGATAGCCTTCGATCCCTCCTTAGGGTTTTTCCTACCCTATAAATAACCTCCCTCGTCGAACAGGCAGCGACTATTACTGTTGTTGCGTTGCTGCTTCCTCCTGCACGTGGAGCTCTTCTTCCTGCTGCTACTACAAGAAGAAGCTACAGCTTCTTCCTTCCCCCTTGGCTGCAACGGTTGGACGAGGGCATCTTCTTTTCTTCCTCCTACGTAAAGGGCATCATCCTCTCACTGCTATTTGCTTCTTCCTGCTATGCAGTTGGTGCGGCTGCTGCATCCTTTTGTTCCTACTACCTCATCTTCCTCATCTTCTAAAAAGGTAGGTGTTCTCAAGATTAAGCCCAACTCGAAGTTAATATAAGGTGACATGCATGGGTAGCACTAGTATAAATCCATCTTTCGATACTATATAATCCTCAGCTACACTGGTTTTTACGAAGATCTGATGCATGTGTAAATGGCGACCAAGCCCCTGTCTTCAATTAATGGGTGACCATGAGCAGGGCGCCAATTTCGGAGCCCTACTCTAATGGGCGCCCAGTCATACAGCCACCAATTAATTGGAGACAGAGGGACCAGGCGCCAATTCCTTTTGTTGTATTTAATAATCACCCATGTTTAGAAAAATTATATCTAGGAAACCTGACTCTGGAAATTTTGCATGAGCAACATTCTGAACTCCTCGTATTTTTCTCTACATGATCATATTTTCATCTCCCTGAAATTCACTGTAAATGTCTTCGAGTTACTGTTCATGTAAAACCTACACTTGAGTGGGCGACTGATCTTCTGCCGTTTATTTGCAAAAAAAAAGAGAGAGAGAAAATGAAATTTTATGGGCGTCTCCCTGAGAGGGCGCCCATTACTGATTGAATTTAATTAAACTATTTAAATTTCTAGAATGGGTGCCCCTGTACAAGGGCGCCAATTACTTGTAAATTTTGGAAATTAACTAATGGGCGCCCCTGTGGTTGGCGCCAATTCCTGAATTAGTGGCCCCTGTCTGGGCGCCAATTACTGTCTCAAAGGTTTTTGCCCTTGTTTTCTGGCCCACACCGTAGGTTATTCGGCACTGTTATCTCTGTCCATAGATACAGTCCCATGTTTCACGCATACCCCTCAACTCTCGGTTGAAGTCCCGCGATCAATGACACCCAAGACGGGGGTGAACTGGGTGATAATAAATTTTAAGAAAAACTTTATTCGATTTAAGGCAAGTATGAAAAACTAGCAATTATCAAACACAGATCTGATGCAAAGCAAATGATCTATCAAAATCAACCACCACAATGGGTCTTTGGTACTAGGCGGAGTTTGAGAGTCAAAAGATTCTCTCACGCAAGATGTTATCTTTCTGACAAGACTAACCTTGTCAATCTGAATCCATCTTTTGATATACCAGAGATCTACTGCGAAAATGATCAATTAATCTAGATCTAAATAAGGAGATCAGCAGATGCAATATGCGAACATGCCAGAACAGAATGGGAGGTAGATGATAAGGAACAAACCACACAAGAGGCAGATATTTTTAGGTGGTTCGGATGCAACAACGGAAACCTATGTCCACCCCTCACAAACTGTGAGGATACACATACTATCTTGTAAAGGATTACAATATCTGAACACACACACACACTCGTAGAGAGATGGGAACTCCCACGAAGGTGCAAATACACCGAAACACACAAGGATCTGAAAGATCCAAGACACACACACGGATCTGAGTAGATCCACACACACTTGAATGATTAGAGATTACAAGAGACAAACACTTGAAGCTCAAGAATTTTAGAAGAAGAAACATAAAAGAAAATTGCAGATTTAAGCTCCCCCTTAGTGGATGAAGAGAATCTTTGATGAAGCTTGGTTCTCAGCTCGATCTCCACTTGAATGGCTTCAGGATGATCTTCAAATGCTTGAGATTTGATGAAGAATGCTTGGACGAAACACTTTTTACGGAGCTCTTTCAACAGCACTCTTTCTCCCTTGGCATCCCCCTTTGATCTCCCTTGAGTGATTAGAGTTCTTGACCCAGAAGAGATATTTTTAAACAACTAGGATGGTCAAGGGACAAGCCAGGAACCAGATCAACAAATCATGGCATGTCTGGTGGCTTTGGGATTAAAAAAATCCAAGGAGAATGGCTTCCCACCTTGAAGAATACAAAGTCAACAATTGCTGTCTCGGGGAGTTCGGTCGACCGGGAGCCATAGGGCGGTCGACCTAACTATAAAAAATTGTAGATTTTAGATCCCTGAAATTTTTGGTCGACCGACCCGTGCCCTTAGGTCGACCGAACTGTGACAGTTCTGTAGATATGTGATCTCTGGAAATTTAGGTCGACCGGACCATGCCCTTAGGTCGACCGAAACCTGGAAAACCTGCAGAAATGAATTGTTAGCCTAGTAAATCATATCCATATGACAAGAGCTTCATGTCCTCATTCAGTTCATGCATTTTGGTTTTAATCTGGCTTTGATTATGCATTTGGAGATGTTCATTTGAGCTTCATATCCATTCTTACATTTAAGCTTTTAGCATTACATAGTGTGGCCTTAAACACATTCAAAGCTTGCTCATGATTACTTCGACATGGCACGAGATGAAAACTGAGTTCACGGTTTTGTTATCATCAAAATCACTTGGAGAAACTCAACAATCTCCCCCTTTTTGATGATGACAAAACATTGGATTATAAGAGTAATGGCATGCCTTGATAACCAAATTGCATATGGGTAATGCATTAAACCAAGGATTCTTCATTATGCAAAGCAACGCAAACCATTCAATATACGCAAGCCATTCAATATTATATTTGCCAAGATAGATGGGAAATGAGAAACAAGAGCCAACCATTTGATATCAAATACCAATTGCATTCATTTCATCATTTCATTACAAGGTACATTGCTTGAGAGAATGCAGGACTTCTAGACATCATGACAAAGGCAAATGCAAGACAGACTTACAAGATGCAATGACTCAAAAATAAATCCTCACAAATGATCATCCATGCAAAACACAAGGACATGCATGCATAAACTATATATGAGACCTGTATAACTACTTACTTCTCCCCCTTTGGCATCATCAAAGGAGGGGATAAGATAGACGAATAGAAGACCCAAAAGACACACGACCCAAGTACAACAGTCAAGAGGTAGGAAGCAAAAGAAAAATCCTCATGGGTCATCTGCAGGAGGCTGATCCTCTGGAGGAGGAGGCTGATAGCCAAGACAACGACGAATATCTGCAATAGAATGGTCCTGAAACTGAAGGTGGTACTAGATATGGGTAAGGGTTTGATCCCTATCATAGTCACGGCGCTGCATATTCAGGAGAGTGCAGTTCATAGTATGAAAAGCCTCACGGGAATCTTCATGGCTCTGTGTGAGGGTGGTCATGTTGGTGGAGAGAGTATGCATCGGAGTGGCTAAGGTGTCCAAAGTTATGGAGAAGGAATCTGGACGATGTTGGCACTCAAAATATAATCCTTCGATGACCAAGCCACAAAGACGAATGATACGGCCCACTGAAGCATAGAAGCCGATGAAGATCAACTTACTAAAGATTCCTCAAGTTGCCAGAGCCCCAAGTCACCTTGAAGTGAGCACCGGGGACTTTACCTCAGGAGAGTCGGAATGAATCCACAACCAACCGGCAGCGCGATCAAGCCTGCCCAATGATCCGGCATCGACCTCGTCATGCCGCTACCCTACATCCGTCGCCCGACCAAGGACGACGGTCTACCCGGTGACTCTCCTAAGGAGGAAGAACGTCCTCGGCCGTCCGCAACAAGGGGCCGAAGGTTCTGTCAGTAGAAGGCCCCGATCACCCGACACGGGTTTGGCTTCTCGCCATAGTGGGCTCGTTAGTGGCCGATTGATCGCCATTCAAGGCGGAATTATCCTGGATGCAATGCCATCCCGCAAGGAAGCTTCGAGCACGAGTCCGTCTCAACCAGAAGCACAAATCACAGTGCCGAAGGCCGTGCCAGTAGGATACCCGTGTACTCGGGCCAGACACACGCGAAGTTCTGATTAAGGCCATCCGTCATATCAAGAGCTTTGTCAACGCCCCGTCAAGGTTTTCCAAGGGCCATGGCGAGAGGAACAGTCAACGGGAGCTTCCGGAACCATCCCTGGACCCATCGGTGACCCGCGCCGAGCAAACAAGTTAAAACGGCGCGTGAAGGGTCATCGGCGCCGCTTAATACGGCGCCCCCAGATCCGGCTCGCTCATCCGATCGGGGACTTGTTCCCGGCGCCACCAAATCCGGCGCGCCCCCTTCCCAGGGTGCCGTATTAACAAAGGCTACATATAGCCTGCCTTCGAAACAAAAAAAAAAGAGAAAAGAAGAGGAAGAGAGGAAAAATCAAGAAGAAAAAAAAAGAGAAGATAACAGAATAGAGCGAATACGAGGGGAGAGGGTTCGTTCGAGAGAAAAACCCTGGGGGAGAAGTAGGGTTTCCACCAAGGGTTCTCGCCGCCGTCTTCCTCATCTGCTTGTCTGAATATCCTCGGAGCCAGAGAAGAAAAGCCTGTGGTTTGATACTCTGTTCTGGAGGAAGGGTCTAGGTGGGTTTTCGTGTTTTTCCTTCCGGTCGATCCCCCTTTTCTTCTTTGGTTTTCTTCCCCTGATATAATGTAAGTGAGAGAGGGGAGGGGCGATGATACGACCCTGACCTACCCCCCTCACCATCGCCTCTGCCCTTCTCTTCGTCTGTAATGATCTTCTTCTATTAATGTAAACGGCGGCCGAGCGACAACGCCGGCGCCGGAATATATATGCTGTGCATATCTACCTGTATCGTTCACTGAATGAATGAAATGCGATTGTGGCTTATGCCGTATCTCTCTTTCATGCCCTCTCTAATTTCTTCTCAAATGTGCATTTAATGATTTCTTGGCGTACATAGTTACTGTATCTGTTTCCCCGACACTGGATATGCCCTTGGGGCTACATGAATCGTTCTTCCCCCCTCCCCAGGGTTCTCTCTCTTTGTTCCAATGCAATGGTCGAGCTCTGCACCATGTGTGCCATGGGTTTTGTGATCGGAGGTGCACTTGTGTGCATATCTATGTCCATCCCTATCTAGGGAGTAGACCCTTCACCATCCCTGTGCCCTTCCTCATAGGCCAGAGGGGAGGGGAAGATCGCCTCTGTCATTCCCTCTTCATCCTGTGACGAGCCCCTGTTGGTTTGTTTCCGAATATGATATATACATCCCTTCCCCGGATCTCTATGTTAATCATATAGCGTGCCAGTATTAACTTATTTAGCCCACGGGCTTCGCCGTTCTAATATGTTTCTGGCAGTTCGTTTGTCCACTTGTCGTCAAACGATGTCTTCCGCCGCTCTCTCCACCCCGTTCGCATCTTAACAGGAGTATGCTCTGTAGCATCGCTCCAGTACCCGGGGAGGGGGATATTCCCCCAATCTTCTACATCAGCCCTCGGCCGACAGGGTAATCATCCATCGATGACGAACATCCCTATGGGCCATTGAGTGCACAGTAATAGGGCTAAGCCCTACAGTTCAAATCCACGGTCCTTAATGGACTTTGTGGTGGCCGTGGGTTGCGTTCCCCTTGTAGGCTAGACCTCAGGGTTTCCTTCCCTCTATCGGTCGTCCCAATTTGAGCATTGTGCTGACTCGGGTCGCGTGCCCCTCGCAGGCCAGCCCTCGGGGTTTTCGCTCCCATAATGAGTCGCCTCATTCGTTCACTATCGCCCACGGACTCGGTGCCCCTAGCAGGCTAGGCCTCGGGGTTTTTCTTTCCGTTTGGGTTTTCCGGCCGCCGTTGCGCCACCCGGCTCTTAGGGGTTGCTCTGCCACGTGAGTACTCCCCGCTTCTCCCCGACAATCCTCCGGGATGGGGAGATGCTGCCGAAATTTCGACTCGAATGAGTCTGACTCGGAACAATCATCGCGCTCGAGTGTGAACCTCGCGCGAGCCTGTGACTCGACCCTCGGAATGCCCCGGGGTCGATCCTTTGAATCAATAACTTAAATAAACTTTCAAAGTTTCCCAAAGTATTTTAATAAGTTCAAGAAAAATGAATAAAACCTCGATTTTCGCGAGATCGGGCTAAACCGACACCGTTTATATACGGCGCGCCTTAAAACGGCGCGCTCTTCCTGGCGCGCCCCAAACGGGCCACGCCGTTTTAACCTCCCTCATTTACCTACGGTTTCCCACGCCGTTTTAAGTCCTATACCTACGTTTTCTAACACCATTTCCGATCGTTTTGCTGTCTAATCCCTGGCTCGCCCCCGGGGCAATCCTGGCCTCCCGTGGTCGAGGTTGGCAGCCCCAATTAGCAGTAGATTGAATAAGGTAAGGGCTGTTTATGCCTAGAATAACCTTTCTATCATGTTCGCTATCATAGTATTAGCACTGTGCTTTCGTCATCACCTTTGTGTTACCGTTTCCCCCGCTGGCGGGGCTTAATAAATGTGATTGAGCTTTGCTTGTCTTAATAACTATGTTGCCATGCTTAGCACAGTCATGAACATCATGTATGCATGCTTGCATAGACCCTCGGGTATATTAAATGGCGTTGACAGAAGGTCGGGTTACACCCGATCGGAAGTCTCCGCTATGCGCGATGGTGGTCTCCGGACCTGCGTCCTCCGCCGTGTACCAAGGGTCTCCAGTTCAATGAACCATGCCTCTCCTGCATGATAGATAGATGCATCTCGCATGATTTTGTCATGTTCATAACGTCGCATCCTTTATTCCGGCCTCGATAGCCCACTATCTCGGCAATTAATCAAAAGTGTTCCCTCCTCATGGGGGATGTAATTAACGCCATGGCCTTTATGGTATGGCGGACTGCTGGTCCCGACCGAACCTCACTTTCGCCCGACACGGGTCAGAATGAGCGCATAATAAACTCGTCACTCATGTGACTGGCATGCCCGCGTCGTCAATCAGTCAGTTAATTACTATTTAGTTAATTGGTTGATCGACACGTGAAATAAGATGCATATATATATGTATACACACATATGTATATATATATATATATAAAAATAAAAAAAAATAAAAAAAAGATCGTAAACAAGTCTGGCACGCCCGGTGGGACCAGTGTCACCTTTCATCTCTTTACCGAGATACTTGGGCTTCGAGGCCCTCTCAAAGGCTACTGATCGTTGGCTTGTTTGTCTTTGCAGGCAAACGATGACAACAAATGGATTAACTGGCGTCGGCTTCGGTCCTTCGATCATTGCTGGGCATGCACAAGGGTACCTGGCGGTGCCCATGGAGTTCGGTAGTTTCCCTGCCGCCGTCGGCTTCCCCAACTTCTTGGGGTTGGCCTTCGTGGACATGCTGGAGATTGAAGCCCCGGAACCTGTCGAGGAAGCTGTGGGGAAAATGGAACCTCTGAAGGCTCCTTGCTGCAACGACTCATCCAAGAGTCCGGCCCCAGCCGCTAGCTATCTGGTGCACCACGCCATACGTGGGGCCCACCCCAATATTGTCAACAAGCACCCTAGAGGACGTCAACGTCGCCAAGCCCACAGGAGTGCTGCTGTGATTACCGGGACTCTATCTCAGTCCGGGAAATCTATGATGGTTGGCGGCATGCGCGTCTTCCTCAACGGACGCAATGCACGGGTGGCCCCAGATCGAGTCATCCCCGCCATCCCTGTCGATAATACATACCAGGACCTCGCTGGAAGGAGGGCAGAAAGAGAAGAAATCAGCCACTATGGCCAAGGAAGGTCGGCCCCCAGGCCAAGAAAGTTCAAACAGGTGTGGGTTCCCAAGCGGGCCCAACCTGTCCACCAGCTGACACCCATTTGCTGCCGTCCTATGTATGACGGGGCGGAAGAGAGAAGAGAAAGGGGCTTGCCCCCGAAGAAGGAAGAAGAAGTGGTTGCGGATCCTCCGCGCCGCAAAAGTTTCTGGGCTGCTGCCCGTCAAGCCAACGTCCTAGTCACGGGACGAAGATTCCAACAACCTGCCGACAGAGTTTGGTTGGCTTATATCCCTCCTGCAGGAGGTCGACAATCATCCCCCGTGTTACATCAAGAGCGGGGTCAAGAAGAGATGACATGTCTAGTCAGAAACTATTTTCGAGGGTTAGGCAACCCCTCGCTTGGGCAACAGTGACTGATGCAGACAGCCGCCGCCAATGAAGACTGCTGCCCGTCAACGGTAGATGAAGAATATATAGGAGAAAGAATGATGGTGTCGTCAGTTGACGACAATGGATATGATAACGGCTTCGAAATCGAAGCCGATGAAGCCATCCCCAAGCGGGAAGAAGGAAGAAGAGTTTCTGTGTTCGATAGGCTGACCTTCCCGCAACAAGCTAAAAGGAGGGTCCATCGACAGAGGAGAAGGATGCAGGTCTACACCTGCAACATGGCTGGTATATCCAACCGATATGGGCGGCTTCCCGAAGATCCCCGAGAATTGGCTCAGTTGGCCGCAAGGCCAGGGCCGAGCACTCACAGAACAGAAGCAGCAAGGGAGCTCCTGATAATGACTAAAGGAAAACAACCCCAGGTCTACCACCAGTAGGATGATAAGGCCCCCGTCCTGACCGCTAATGTGGTGACGGCAGAGGAAGAAGACGACGTCCCCCTCGACATCCTGCCCGAGGGTACGTCCGGGGACACAGTGGAAGTTATCCCCACTACAGCCACTATAGACCCATCGGTCTTGATATTACTTCAGAAATATCGGCAAGAGATAGACTTGCTGAAGAAGCAGCTGATGGAGAAGACTGAACAGTCCTCAGCTTCCAAACCACCCGAAGTATAGGGTGAATCATCTCGGGGAGCAGTCTGTAATGATGGTCCTCCACCACTCTAAACACTGCCCCAGTCGTCAGAACCAAGCATGGCGACAATGCAACAGCGGTCACCACAGCTCCAACCGCTGCTACCACCGGTGCTCCCTCAAGTGCACCAGACACCCCCACTGCCGCGTCCTCCACAGGCGACCACCATGGTCACCCCGTACCTACAGCCGGCACACTTCTATCCAGAGCCGGTTGACCCCGTAGTCATGAACCGGATGATGGTGGAGAGAATGATCGAGCTGAAGCTCACAGAAAGGGGTGAAGGCGACTACGTCGCATTTGATGCATACCGGGTGCCATACCCGCAACACCATGCTGCTAAGAGGCTTCCCCCGGGAATTAGCAAGCCGCCCAAGTTCGATAAATTCAACGGGAAGGGATCCCCGAGAGAACACATAGCCTATTATATGACTATCATGGGTGACTTGGCCACCGACGAGTCATATCTGCTGAAGTTTTTCGGGTCCTCGCTGACGGCGCTCGCATTTGAATGGTATTCTAGCCTCTCATCCGGGTAGATCAGCGACTGGTCAGATATGCAGAAGAAGTTCAGAGAAAGATTCCATGTCACAGAGAGGGAGGTCACAGTGGCCGAACTCTACTCAACAAAATAGAGGGCCGATGAGATAGCCCTCGATTATATTAAGAGGTGGAGGAACCTCGGAATGAGGTGCAAGCGGCCCCCGCATCAGGAGGACGCTGTGCAGATATGCAAACAGAATCTCAGAAGGGAGGTTCTGGAAAAGATGATCGGAATGGAAATACGGTCGTTCGACCGATTGAATAATATCGTGGCCGAGGTGGAAGCTTTCCTGGCCAGACATGCCCCTACATCTGCTGCCGGCACGACCCAAAAGGGCAAGGCGGTAGAGCGGCGCTCCTCACCTAGAGAAGCAAACGCTCTTGACATAAAGGCGTTCGAACAACAGAAAGGTGAAGGCAAGAAGGGAGTCACCCCACAGCCTGCAGAAGCCCCAGATGGCAAAGAAGGTCCTTCGATGAGGGACAAGATGAAGAAGGCCTATTCCTTTCCAAAAGACAAGACCCGAGTCCTATTCGACTGGGTAACAGAATATAGCATGGTCACCCTGCCAGAGCCAAGAAGGCCGGAGGACCTGAAAAGAAAAGACAGTCCAAGATTATGCCCCTACCACCAGATGTTGGGACATCCAATCGAAGACTGCTATGTTTTCAAGGACATCATCGAAGGGATGGTGAAGAAGAATGAAATTGAGCTGGGAGAGTACAAAGTGGACCCTCCTCAGCCACATGAAGCCCCTCGGAGGAGGGCAACAGTTAACATGATCTCCCTATACCAAGCATTACCCGAGGAGATCTCCGAAACAAGCACGTGGAGCACCTATGAAACCCATTTCTTGGAGCCCACGAAAGAACAGCAGGAATGGCAGCAGGCCCCTGTAAAGCACAAGAAGAAGAGGGCACCCCGCCCGAAAGAGGGGGCACAGATCCGTGGTGTTCCACCCTAGCCTGCTCCGCCAGTGGTAGCACCCGCATGGGCCACTCCACCTACAGCTATCAGGATACATACACATAATCGGAGAAGACAAACTCCACTGCCAGTGATTTAGGAAACCAATCCTGGGGTCCTTCAACTGCAAAATCTCATTGAGGGGCTGGACGAGTATGTGCAGCCCGAATTGAAGCCTTTGCTGGTGCGGGACCACGTCCCGTGGCAAGAATTAGAGCAGCTCTCACTTGGACAAAAGGAGGAAGCTGAAGAGGTACCCGACAGAGAGGGCAGTCTATTCTGGGGGCACCCGCCCGCAGAAGCAAAAAAGAAGAAGAAACAAAAGAAGAAGAAAAGGAAGGCCGCTGAGGCCGATAAAGTGCAGGTTGTCTCCTGTAATACTCTATCAGCACTTTTCAACCTATCCGGAGAGGAGGAAGAAGAGGAAATTTGCTTCACACTCCATGCTGGGGGAGGCAAGGCCGAGGCTGCAACTGCTGCACATGCCACCCGGTCAGGCCAAAAATGGGGGCGCCAGCCGCCACCCAACCACAACATCATGTTCAAAGGGGAGCAACCCTACAAGACACCTCCGCTGGAGGTCAAGTCCAAATCCCTCCTCCGTCAGGCCTATATAACAAGAGTGGGGGCAAGGGGGTCCCTTCATTTCTTGAATTCATGAAGATGTCTAAGGGGAAGCAGCCTTGTCAGGAGGCTAACCCTACACCCGGGGACGTTCACCCGTAGCTGGCACAATCTGCAAAAGAGCCAAATGTAGACGGAGCTTGCCCCGCAGCAACTAACAAAGAAAACCCAGAAGCCGGTACCAGCCAGAAGGGCGCCGAATCTGAGAAAGATGAAGCAGGTCCGTCAGGGCCCGCAAATCAAAACATCCCAAAGCCCAGATGGACTGAAGAGATGAAGCTCTCCAATGTCCGAGCTGGGAGCCGAATAATGAAGCTACTCAAGAAGCTCCCTGCTCGATTTACAATCTGGGAGATCCTTTCTCTGAGTGAAGAGACCCGGCAGGTGATTATTACTGCTCTCCAGACGCCTGCTCATTTTGAGACATGTCTTGCTGAAGCAATGCCGGAAGCCAGTATGACCTTCACTCCAGAAGACATGCTACTGCCTACCATCAGCCACAACAGGCCGCTGTATATGAAGGGGCACCTGAATGGAAGGGAGTTGAACAGAATTCTGGTTGATCCCGGTGCAGCGGTCAACATCTTGCCATATAGAATATATGAGAGGCACCACTTTAATGTGCATCTCGAAAAAGTCGGGGATATGCATATCGCCGGCTTCAATCAAAAATGTGAGGTGTCCATGGGAGTGGCAGAGTTCACCCCCACCTTAGCAGATTTCACTACGACGGTGCAGTTCCATGTCATTGACTCCCGCACCTCGTACAAGGCACTGCTCGGCCGCCCATGGCTGCATGAAAATATGGTGGTGCCCTCCACGCTCCACCAATGCATCAAATACAATCTCCAAGGGAAGGAGGAGAGGATATTTGCAGACCCCCACCCGTTAGAGGTGTTTGAATGTCATTTGGCAGATGCCAACCTATATACAGGGTCTTCCCAGAAGACCTCTGAAGTTAAGACCCCTACGGGGGCATCGAGAAGCACATCCGGCAGTAGTTGGTATCCACCGCCGCCGCGCGGATATGTCAAGCCTAAGGTGGTCTCCCATATCATAGCATCCGGGGACGTAGGCAGAACATCACCTCCAACATTATACCCTGAAGCTAATGAAGTGCGGGTCGCTCGGCGGCACAATCATATTGAAATCCTGGATGGCCTTACCAAGCTGACTCCCGGCCTTAACAACCCTACTGTCAAACCTTTCAAGACTTGGGAGGTGACAAAGGAAGAAGGACCCAGCAGCTTGTTCTATACAGCTGAGGAGCATCCTACTCGAGAAGACACAGACTACAGCCTCCCCGAAGAAATAAGCAACCCACCGGTTCCCGTCCAGGGTCTGGCATTTACAACTGATCGGATGGCCAGGATGTTTCAGAAGCAACACATCCCCCCCGATCAGTCTCAAAAATGCAAGGAAGCTTTCCAGAAAATGTGGTATCCCGCAAATCTGGATAAAGAAATGAGACATGTCTCTCGACATCTGGGGTTGGGTTTCACCTTGGAGGAATATTATTACAGTGGGCGATATGAGGTGGACACCATCTCTGCCTTCTACCCAGCTGAAGATAGCCCGCTGGGGGCAACTTTTGATGAATACCCGGTGGAAGCTGAGCATGTTGAACTGGCTCGACTCAGAAATCAAGAAGCGGAGACCATGGTCCCCTGCCGATGCTGGGAGCATGTCTATCCTGAAGAGATGGCCCTTCAAGCCAAATTTGATATTGCTAGCAGCAGTGAAGCCGGAGATACTGAAGAAGCAGGAATTTCTCCCTCCAGTGGAGCCCTATTGATGATAACTGTAACACCTCTTCTACCAATCAGGGCAGCCTTGGTCTACTCCGATCAAGGGGAACCAGCTACCAAGAAAGGAAAAGCCACTTCTACGGAAGATACAACTGTCCCAGAAGGCGAGACCTCCTTAACTTCTGCTACAAAACTGGGATGTTGTCCCGGCCCGGTAGTAAACAACTATCAGCCCGTTGCGGCTGTAGCCTTATCTACAAACACTGAAGCTGCTCTCTTGCCCTTGGGAGCTGCGACGGAAGTGGATTTGCTAATAGAACAATCCACGCAGTCGCTGGCACAAGAAATAGAGAAACCTTAAGAAGCTCTAGTGGTGTCTGACGAGGAAGTCGAAGTACTCGACCCTCAAGATGGTATTCCAGATTTCGTTGACCTCCAGTCGGCACCTCCGGAGATAGAAGACGGAGGCCAGACCACAGTCGATGAACTGATAGAAGTCAACTTGGGAAATGAGGAGGACCCTAGGCCCACCTTCCTCAGTGCCCAGCTGTCCCCAGATGAACGTGAGCTATACGTCCAGCTACTGCTAGAATACCAGGATTGCTTCGCCTGGACTTACAAAGAAATGCCGGGTCTGAGTCCCGTTGTCTCACAACATGAGCTGGCAATCAGCCCTGAGGCCGAGCCGGTGAAGCAACCACCGCGGCGCATGAGGCCAGAACTCATTACTCAAATTTGTGCTAAAGTCAACAAGCTCATTGACGTGGGATTTCTTGAAGAAAACCAGTACACCACATGGCTGGAGAATATCATCCCCGTGAAGAAAAAGAATGGACAGATCCGGATATGTGTCGACTTTCGAGATCTAAATAAAGCCTGCCCCAAAGATGACTTTCCGGTGCCAATAACAGAAGTCATGATCGACGCCACAACCGGTCACGAGGCCCTGTCGTTCATGGACGGGTCATCCGGTTACAACCAGATCTAGATCGCGGAGCATGACCGAGTCCATACTACTTTCCGAACCCCCAAAGGCATTTATCATTATAAGAGGATGCCGTTCGGACTAAAGAACGCTGGCGCAACTTATCAGCGTACAATGACCAAAATCTTTGACGAGTTGCTCTACCACAAGGTCGAGTGCTACATAGATGATCTGGTGGTCAAAACCAGAAGAAAAGAAGACCATCTGCAAGACCTCTGGATTGTTTTTCAGAGGCTGAGGTAGCATGAGCTGAAGATGAACCCCATGAAATGCGCGTTCGGAGTGTCGAGCGGAAAATTCTTGGGCTTCATCGTCCGATATCGGGGATCGAGATAGACCCCGCAAAAATCAAAGTAATTCAGGAGTTACCTCGGCCAAGGAACCTCTCCGAGTTGAGATCACTACAGGGCCGCTTGGCTTATATCCGGTGGTTCATTTCCAACTTGTCAGGGCGATGCCAGCCTTTCCACAAGCTGATGATGAAAGATGTTCCCTTTTATTGGGATGAAGATTGCCAGACAGCCTTCGACAAGCTGAAAGACAACCTGAAGACTCCTCCAGTGCTTGGCACACCGGTGAAAGGACGGCCATTGATACTATATATAGCAGCTACACATAACTCCCTGGGGGCAATGCTGGCCCAGAATAATGAAGAAGGGAAAGAGCAAGCCCTCTATTACCTCAGTCGGAGACTGGTCAGAACTGAAGAGAAATATACTTATATTGAGAAGGCCTGTCTGGCACTAGTCTTCGTAGTTAAAAAGCTCCGACACTATATGTTGTCACATGAAATTAGCTTGGTATCCAAAGAGGATCCCCTGAAATATATTATGTCCCAGCCGACACTCAAAGGTCGCCTGGGCAAATGGGCGGTAATCCTCATGGAGTTTGACATCTCCTATGTACCGCGAAAGGCCGTCAAGGGTCAAGCTATTGCGGACTTCTTCGCTGAGCACCCAGTACCCGGGGACTGCCCGCTGGAACCGGAGCTTCCTGAAGATGACACCCTGGAAGCCGTTTAGGTGCAGCTCTCCTTATGGCAGCTATATTTTGATGGCGCTTCCAGAATTGACACCTCTGCCACTGGATCAGCCAGGGTCAGGGCAGGGGCAGGCATAGTCTTGAAATCCCCAGAAGGAGAAGTGGTGTACACATCCTGCTCCATAAACAAGCATTGCATAAATAATGAAGCGGAATATGAAGCACTGATAATCGGGTTGCAGATCACTCTGTCCATGGGAATTCAGATGCTGGAGGCATTCGGAGATTCCCTGCTAGTTATAAAACAGCTAGAAGGAGAGTTCGATGTGTGAAAGTAAGAGCTTCTCCCCTATCACCAGCTGGCAACTTGCCTGATATCAAGATTCTACTTTATCAGCATCAAGCACATCAACCGAGGTCGGAATGCTCAGGCAGACGCCCTCGCTAGGCTGGCCAGTTCATTGGCGGTCCCGCCAGACACAAGCCTAAATATAACAGTGATCAACCGTCGGCAGGTCCCCAGTGTAACAGAGGTCTTGGTCGACGAACAAGAGATTGAGGTGGTAGCCGTTGAGGAGATTCAGCAGCCCGATTGGCGAGAACATCTCCTGCGGTGGTTCCAACACCAACAGCTCCTGAAAGAAAAAGAACAGAGTATGAAGCTCCTAAGGGTCAAGGAATCTTACGAGATAAGAAGCGGAACCCTGTACCGAATAATGGCAGATGCCCGAAGGAAAGTCCTACTTCGTTGCTTATCTTCGGCAGAAGCGGGACAGGTGATGCAAGAAGTCCATGCAGGATCAGCTGGAGCGCACCAGGCTGGCCCAAAGATGAAAATTGAGATAAAGAAATTGGGCTACTATTGGCCCACTATATTTAATGATTGCTGTAAGTTCGCCAAGGCTTGTCAGAAGTGTCAAGAACACGCTAACGTGGCAAGGAGACCTCCAGTGCCACTGCATCCGACCCTACCAAGCTGGCCGTTCGCCCAGTGGGGCACGGACGTTGTGGGGCCGCTACCAGCATCTTCATCAGGGTGCAAGTATATCTTAGTAGCTACAGACTACTTCTCCAGATGGGCAGAGGCTGTAGCACTCAGAGATGTGATGTAGCAACCCTGATAAATTTAAAAGGAATAAATAAATCAAAATAGATTAAAAGATTTAGTAAAAAAAAATGAAAGAGCTTGGAATAAAAATAATTAAACCCTGATGAAAATAACGCCTCAAATATAGGCGCTACTTTAAAATAAAATGCCTTTACCTAAGGCGTGTTTTGAGAAAGGACGCCCACACGTCAAGGCGTCAAATTTCAAACGACCAAAATAAATAAAAAGGGCAAGATAGCGTAACGTCCCTTGCATGGACGCGTTTCAACAAGAAACGACGCTTGACAAGGCGTCAATTTAAATTCGACGCCCTGACCTATGTCGTTAATTCAGTTCGAGTTTCGTTCGACCCAGGAGTCTATCCAGGGTAAGTTGATAACTATGAGAAAGAGTTCGAATGTAGTAATAACTCTATCATGGAAGTGTTACTTCCAATCGAACACTAACTCTATTAGGTTCACCTAAATCCTATAAATAACCTACTGCTTGAACCGAGAACGCTATTTGGCGTTCGGACTCTTCTAAGGTACGTAAAGAACAGCATGTTCTTTTCTTTACTCTATCTATCGAATTTGTGAAGAATACTGAAGATTCTTCATCTATTTTCTGATTACAGGTTGAAAGCTTCTGTCATCTGAAGAACGGGTAAGTTCTTCTCCTTCCTTCTCTACCTTCTGTTAGTTCTTACGAAGAGTAATACCTTCGTTTTATTCTGCCTCTACAGGTTGCCTGTAGAAGTGAAACCGAATGATTGAAGAATTGAGGGTTCTTCATCCACGTACATCATCTGCAACTTCTCTTTCATCTTCTTCTTCCGGTGATCACTCTGTTACAGACAGAGCATCGTCTCTTCACCAGATCTTTCACCATAATCATCAAAAAGGTAGGTTTTCTCAAGCACTGTAGCCCAAATCACCATAACAACTATATTAAACCATATATATTAGTTCATGCATATAGTTTTCGCTAGTTTTAAAAGTTCTATTGTTGGAAAGAAACGCCCTTTCCAAGGGCGCTAATTTTATACGCGACCCAGGCTAGGGCGCTATTTAAATAAACGACCATGACAAGGTCGTCAATTCAAAAGATTTGACACCCTGTACACAGACGTCAATTTAATTACCTAATAATTACCCATGTTAATTAGTTCATAATTCACTTAAACATGATTCTAAATCAGTGCATCCTGATATTTTCTTGTCATGACCATATCTCGTTTTCTGGAAATTTCAATACTTGAAAAATTATAAATTCTTGAAATACACGACCCTGTATAGGTCGTCTCTCACTTGACTAACGCCCCTGTTCCGGGCATGAATTGAAAAGTAACGCCCCTATCCAGGGCGTGTTTCTGATAAATTACTGAAAATATATATTCTGCAAAAATAGAGGTAAAGAATGAACGACCATTGCATACGTCGTCAAATTTTAATTAAAAGCCCCTTACCAGGGCGCGTTTTTGGTAGAATACGAAATATTGAAATTTTGCAAAAGTGTAAAATAGATAAACGCCCTTACTGAAGGCGTTAATTACTTGAGTAGTGACTTTACTTAAGTCGTTATTTTCCTGTAAGAATGTTTTTTTACCCTGTTTCTAATAACCGATGGTTTCAATATATCTATATATATGTATATCGGCACTATATCTCTACTCCGTGAGTATAGTCCCACGTTTCATGATGTTTTATCGATCACCCTCAACTCTCATTGACATACAAGCTCTCCATTGGACATTCCGTTCCTTTGGACTAGCGAGTTAGTCATAGAGACCTCCGTAAGACTCCTCGTACCTTGGATTCCCTCAAGGTCGACTGAGCTGGTTGTACCCTAATAACCCATTACACTATTGAATGCCATGTCACTCTAAAAGGAACATGGTATACCGGCCCTTATGATATGCAAAGAGTATATCATGAGAATTCTTAATGGGATGATGATATCATGCCATTTGTTGATGTTCTTGTGGACCTCAATTCTATAATAAGAATGAGGATATCTTGCCTTTGATGTACTGTTCATGTGGACCTCAATTCTATATAAAGAATGTCCATACTTGTTTGTCATGGTACCCGAGTTAAGGGAACCTAATTCCACCTAGTTTCATCGTTCATCGTGATTGTACCGTTGTTATCGCCTATCTATGTCCAATGTCGTATTTTTGGACCCCATTCTCTCAAAGTTATCCTACGTGTCTACAAGCTTAAATTGTTGAAATTCCCTTGGCTATATATATACAAGAGTGGATGTCAAATATACATGATAAATGCCTGCGCATATAGGGCCCGATCTGGTCCTGGGAGGAGCACCCGAAAGTACTTGTGCCCATGGGAGTTGAATGATAAGGTATCTGGCATTTTATCGAGTGCATGACTAGCTTGATTGGACATTCCACACAAATCTTGTACTTGACTCGTACTTGACTTGACATGAATTGCGTGACCCGAGATAGGGTAATTACTTGCTTGCTTGATACATGATAGCCAAAGTTCTTGACATGACTTGCTAAAGAGTACTTGCTTGAATATCTTGTTATCTTTTCCTGAAAGCTCGTGACTAGTTCATCTTGCTATCTTATTGATAAATTCTCTCTCCATCTTGTCGTTTTATGTGAGCATGCATAGCTATAGTACATTCATGAAAAAAATGTAATTACTTAAACCCCTTGCTAGCGCTTGAGATATAATTTCTTACTGAGTGTTCGCTCACTCCGTGTTTGTCCCTTACTTTTCAGGTAATTCCGACGACGAGGGAAGTCAATCGGATGGGAATGGTCAAGAGTGAAAGAGCTAGAGCTTTTCCAAGTGTCATCTAGTCTTTTTCCTATTTTCTTGAGTCAACTATGTACTTTTCCTTTTTAATTGAATAGAGTATTGGATTTGTAATAGTCTATCCATTATGAAATAAAGGATTGGGTTATCTTTCTATTTTGTGCATCTCTGTTTTGGTGTCGAATACACTACTACTCTGATTGACATGATTGATATAAACTCGTCGCGCATATCCGAGTATCTTCCGCGCTCGGGGCGTGACAGTTTTTGTGGTATCAGAGCCTAGGGTATTCAATTCCTAGGAAAACCCAAGTCCAAGGATATGTTCAAACCTTTAACCAGTGAGATTGGGTAGAACCAAGGGTTAAAGTTAACATAGTATATGAGTCTTTAAATACAATCACATATTAACCTAGTTATTGTAATTGTAGGATAATGGCTGCCGAACGTGCTCAATGGCGCAACATGCAGCGTACCCTTCAAGGCATGACTCAAGTGCTGCAACAAGTAGCACAACGAGGTGGACAACGAGCAGGAAGTCTACACCAGACTTTCAAGAACATGAACCCACCCAAGTTCACGGGTTCTACTGATCCAGATGACGCTGAACACTGGATTAGGGAGATAGAACGTATATTCCGTGTTATGCAATGCACGGATCAGGATAAAGTTTTATTAGCTACTTTTCAGTTAGAAAGGGATGCTAGATGCTGGTGGGAATCAATAGAGGCTACTATAAATCAAGATCAGGTTTCGTGGGAAGAATTCGTTGAACACTTCAACGTGAAATATTTCTCGGACCGAGTTCAGGAAAAGAAGGCTGCAGAATTTGCTGCATTAAAGCAACGATCCTTGTCAGTGGCCGAGTATGAGGCCCAATTCTCTAGATTGTCTCGATACGCTAAGCATCTAGTTAGCACCGAGAAAATGAAAGCTAGGAGGTTTCTTAATAGGCTCAGGCCCCAAGCTATTACTCAACTGGCGCCGATGGACATTCAAGTCTACTCAGAGATAGTACGCCGAGCTCAACTATTAGAAGAGGCCACGGAACTGTCTGATAGGATTCGTGGTAAGGATAAGAAGGAACAAGTTACGGGTTCGGGTTCCTTTAAACCCAACTTCAAGAAAAGGCCTAGCAATGGAGGAGCATCCTCACAAGACCAAAAGTTCAAGAAGACCAAGCCCTTCTCTATCACCACCACCTCTCCAAATACAGTGTGCAAACATTGTGATAAAGCAGGTCATAGAGCAGAGGAATGCTGGAGGAAACTAGGAGCATGTCTCCGTTGTGGGAGTCGTGAGCATCGGATTCCCGATTGCCCATTACTTAACAATCAAGCCGTTGACGAAAAGCGCCCAGTAACCAAGAATGCTCGTCTTCATGCAATCAAGGAGACCGAGCAAGTAGAAGGAGGCGGCTTAGTGGAAGGTACATTGAAAGTTTATTCCAGGAATGCATATGTCTTAATTGATACTGGTGCATCGCATTCTATTGTTTCTAAGAAGTTTGCTGACCCATTACCCCTAGAACCGGAATGGATAAAGTTAGTTTTGTCTACTCCTCTGGATGATGAGACTGATATTACACATCATTACCAAAACTGTGAGGTATTGATTCATGGTCAAAATCTCCCTATTGATCTCATATGTTTAGATCTGAAAGAGTATGATGTTATACTAGGGGCAGAGTGGTTATCCAAGTATCAGGCAACGGTTGATTGCCGCAATAGTAAGGTTACATTCAAGGAATTTCCAGAACTAATATTTACTAGCCCCAAGAGTCGGAGCAAATCCCCTCTTATTTCAGCTCTCCGAGCTAGCAAGCTCATCAGGAAAGGATGTACATCTTTCCTTGCCTTTGTCACAGTTAAAGAAGCTAAGGAAGCTAAGCTAGAAGACATTCCAGTAGTACAAGAATTTCCGGACGTATTTCTGGAAGATTTGCCGGGATTACCCCCGCAAAGAGAAGTGGCCTTCACCATCGACTTAGTCCCTGGTGCTGGTCCGATTTCAAAGGCACCTTATAGGATGTCACCTGCTGAACTCAAGGAATTAAAGGAGCAATTGATGGAACTAATTAAGAAAAGATTCATTAGACCAAGTACTTCCCCGTGGGGAGCGCCTGTATTATTTGTAAAGAAGAAAGACGGATCCATGAGGTTATGCGTCGACTATCGACAATTGAATCATCTCACTATCAAGAATAAGTATCCACTGTCGAGAATCGATGAATTGTTTGATCAAATTTCAGGATCCATGTACTTTTCCAAAATTGATCTTAGGTCCGGATATCACCAACTAAGAATCAAGGACGAGGATATTCATAAAACCGCATTCAGAAGCAGGTATGGCCATTATGAATTTGTTGTTATGCCTTTCGGACTAACGAATGCCCCTGCTGCCTTTATGCAGTTAATGAATAGTATATTCAGGCCTTATTTGGATCAATTCGTGGTGGTCTTTATTGATGATATATTGATTTATTCCAAGACCAAGGAAGAGCATGAGGAACATTTAAGGATTGCATTACAAATATTGAGGACAAATCAATTATATACAAAACTTAGCAAGTGTGAATTCTGGCTTGAAGAAGTGACTTTTCTCGGACATGTTATATCAAAGGATGGCTGTCTGTAGACCCATCAAAGGTTGAAGCTGTAAGGAACTGGGAAAGACCGACCAATGCTAGCGAGATCCGAAGTTTCTTAGGTCTTGCCGGCTATTACAGGCGATTCATCAAGGATTTCTCTAAAATCGCCGTGCCACTTACAAGGTTAACTCGCAAGGAGATCCGTTATGAATGGGATGAGGAATGTGAGAGAAGCTTCCAAACTCTCAAGGATCATCTTACTACAGCTCCTATCTTAGCATTGCCAATTGAAGGAGAAAAGTTCGAGGTATACACTGATGCTTTTGGCATTGGCCTCGGGTGTGTTCTAATGTAACAAGGGAAGGTTATAGCCTACTCTTCTCGTCAATTAAAGAAGCATGAAGAGAACTACCCCGTCCATGACTTAGAATTGGCCGCGGTAGTATTTGCACTAAAAATATGGAGACATTATCTTTATGGAGTACAGTTTACTGTATACTCCGATCACAAGAGTCTCAAATATCTTTTCTCACAGAAGGAACTAAATATGAGGCAAAGACGATGGCTAGAATATCTCAAGGACTTCGACTTCAATATACAATATCATCCCAGAAAGGGTAATCATGTAGCAGATGCCCTTAGTCGAAAGCCGAGAGCACTGTTAGCCAATTGTCTGATTCAAGAATGGAAATTGCTAGAACAATTCTCTGAACTCAATATTAGCATGGACACGGACCCTAGATGTGTCACATTATCTCATGTAAGCATACAGTCACATTTATTATCTGAGATACAAGCACTTCAGGATGATGATCCTACATTAGTAGAAATCAAGGGCATATTAAAAGGACAATCGGACTTCCAACTAGCTTCTGATGGAAGATTAATGTTCAAGAATAGAACTGGTATACCGGACTGCCCAGAATTGAAAAAGAAGATCTTAGATGAAGCTCACAGATCAAGGTATACGATTCATCCTGGATCTACCAAGATGTACCAAGATGTGAAAAGAAATTTTGGTGGCCCAACATGAAAAGAGAAATAGCGGACTATGTATCACGCTGTCTCACATGCCAACAAGTCAAGGCGGAACACCAAAAGCCTGCTGGAAAGCTGCATCCTCTAGATATCCCTAAATGGAAGTGGGAGGATATTTGATGTGGCACAGCCCAAAGACCACTAAATATGATAAGGTGACCCTAGGACTTAGACCCGCAAGCATACAAGCGCTCAATGATTCTCACAACGACGATTTCTGCTCACTCGGTTCACACGTTCACCCGGTGGGTCCGGGAGATGATGGTGAGGGTCCGAGGCGGGACCCAATTGTCCTAATGGACTTACAATGCTAAGGCTGACCTCCAATGGGCCAGGGAGTCCCAACTTTGTGGGTGGCTGGCCCGCAAGGCGGGGTGTGGGGTGGCACTCACTCACGGGCCGCGGTGGGCACGATATTGCTTAAAATGAATTCCGAGCACTCTCTTACCGTCCGACGGGCATTCAAGGCAATACTACGTTTGCAGAAATGAAGCTACAAGGGTGTGATCAGAAGCTCACCTGATCGGTGTGAAGACACCGATCCCGTTCGGAGACGAGGGCGCGCCGGGAGGCGAGGGTATACACCCGATCGCCGCGGCGATGGAGCTTGACCTGAAAATGTGAAGAGGTACAGCACTACGCCCCTTGCAAGGGGGGGATCTTGGGGTGGGGGTTAATGTATTACAACCAAAAATTACCTCCACGCAGGGAGGGGCCTTCAGCCGGCCAAGCGGGGAGGGGAACGAGCGAGATAGAGTCGACTTTCCGAGCTTTGCCGATTCTGCCTAGCTTCTGTAATTCTGGACAGAGGGCCGATGTCGATGCTGCCAATAATTCCACCGAACTTGGAATCTCATGAAACTTGCGCCAAAAGCTTGCTAACCGGAGAGGGGTGTGGCTTGAATTTTTTGGACGACGTTCTGATCTGGGGGCTGACTGCTCCAGCGACTGGAAGATGGATGCAGCTCTGGTCTCTGGCCGAGCTCAGTCTGAAACAGCAGGTTGCAGAAGCTGCCACGATCGCTCCTGAGCTCCAAATTTGGCACCGCTAGACTCGTTGGAATCGTGGACGAGTCTACTTTGCAGCAAAACAAACGGCAAAGTCTTCTGATGTTGGAGATGAGCTGGGTGTCAAGAGAAGTGGACGGTGGTCGGTGCAGACTGTGAGGAGGCAGACCGGCGTGGGTGTGGTAGAAAATTGGTATCTCTGGTTGTCGGATGCCGAACGGGGTTCCGCCTTCTGTTCCTGGACGCTGACAGGGGGAGGAAGAACTTTGTAGAAGACCTCGAAGACTGGTTCCTTCAAGGTTTGTCGTGGGAGAGTCTTCTCTGCCGCTCTGGCTCCTGGTCTGAGAGGTTCTGCGCAGTCGGGGAAGAACAGCCTTCACGGACGGCCACGAACTCGGAATGGAGTGATTCCACCTCGCCTGCGAAGAGCACAGGGAGGCCTTTCCAGAAAGTTAGGCCACGCCACCAGCAGAACCAGGATGCAGTCGTGGACGTTGCTGCAACAGAGTGCTAAACTGCAGGTCGGCCTGCACACAAAGCTGGAGTGGAGAAGAGAGGAGGGGGTGAACTTGGCTTGAGGGGAGAGGAGGGGTGCGACCTAGGGAGCAAGGAGGGAAGGGGAGATTCGAATTTGGGCTTTGGAATGAGTTAATTCAGCCTTGGGAAGGTGGAGATATGCTTAGGGAAGTGAAAGGGGTAGGTGGTGGTTGGAGGGTGGGGTTTTGAGTGGTGGAACTTCCTTGGGACTAGGTGAGGATTAAAGAGGGGTTGTGGGAAGTTGTGGGGAGTTAATGGAGGTAGGTGGGGGTTGGAAGTGGTTGAGAGGGGGAGGAGAGAGAGTGAATTTCGAAATTTAGAGAGAGGAGGAGAGAGAATGGAGAGATAATGAGAGAGAGAGAGATATTGAGAGAGTTTGAAAGGGTTTTCTTCAATATTCATCAAAAGTTGAATACAAGAGGAGAGATGGGGCCTATATATAGGCAACCATTCTTTACATGACCAAAATACCCTTGACAATAAGATAAAAGACCGAGCATATCCTAGACTCAATCCTATGGGCCCATAACTAAAGTAATAAGGCCCAATTAAACATAACAAGGGAAATGGACTAAAACCATATGACTCAATAAAGGAAAATACATAAGATAGGACTCAATAAAAAGAAAATACATAAAATGAAACTTGGGAAATGAAGATAACAAGTGTAGATCATGATCAATCCATATCAAGAGTGTGTAGGCGATCAAAGCTAGAGGGGTGTCGGGAGATGCCCTCATCAAATCCCCCGGGGTGGGGAGAGCTCGACCCTGTCGAGTATGGGTCTGCCTGGCTGTCGTACTGCTCCATCATGTCGGGATCCAAGCATATCAAATCCTCCCTGACTCACCCATGTATCCTCGATCGGGGGACGGCTCTTCCACCTAACCAGATAGCGCTGATACACCCTGTGCCTCGTAATGATACTCTGCTCATCCAGTATTGCCTCTACCTGCTCTCGTCGGTCTCTCAAGCTAGAAAGTGGAGTCCCTCCGGGAGTGTCTCTCATAAGGGGGGGTAAAGGCTCAAGCTCCTCACTGGGTTCCACCGCGGGGCCTTTGTGGGGTACCAGGTCCACCACACTGAAGGTAGGGTGCACCCCATAGCTTTCTGGTAGGTCAAGCTCATAAGCATTGCTGCCAAGTCGTCGTAGAACTCGAAAGGGTCCCGAACCCCGTGCCCTCAACTTGGAGGCAGGTCCCGGAAGGAGCTGCTCCGTCCTCACCATCACCGAGTCTCCCACTTGGAACTCGTAGTGGCGCCGATGAGCATCTGCCCGCCTTTTGTAAGTCTCATTGATCCTTCCTATATGCTTGCGAGAATGCGTATGCTAAGGTGGACCTGGGCAGCCAAATGTAGACCGATCACACTTTGATGCTATGAAGACTGTGGTAGTCTTAGGAGGGCCGGGACATCCATAGATGAACCTTTTATGCATGGGTGTGATAAATGTCGGGGGACCCGGACATCCATGTATGCTCCTATCATGCTTAAGACTCATGATGAATGAAGGTGGGCCAATACATCCGAATATGGTCCACTTATGCTGCCTACTTGACATGTGGGTGATGTGGATGAATGTATCCGACTTATGAATCATGTCAAATGGTGTGGTAGGCCTGGACACATGCATGTTTATCCCAAAGGTGACTTCCATGTGCATAGATGTGGGATGACTTTTGAACGTCCACGTGAATGGGTCGAAGGGATCTACGAACGTGGTTATGGGGTGGGGCACTTCATCAATCCCAAGGTGTTTGTTGCCTAAGGTCAAGGCTCTCATGTTGTAACCCGATTCTAGGAAGGGAGGAGTTTGGGTCGACATGGGCGATGTGGGTAAGGTGAGGTGGGTGGTGAGTAGGGAAAGTGGGTCACATGGAGATTTAGGCTCCCATAGAAAAGGGTCAAAGGGATTATGGTAAGGGTCACCTAGGTAGGGGTACTCCATGTTCTCAAGGTCCTCAAATGGCGAATCATCTCTCTCTAAGATAATTGGGCCACGGTTGCTAATGGGTTGGCTAATCAAAGTACTTGGGATCTCAATGGTTGGGGAGTAGACTAGGATGGGTTCCTCCTCCATGGGAAGAAGGAGTATGATCTCACTTGTAAATTGGCCATTGGTGTAGATGGAAGTGATGGAGCCAATGGTGGGGTAAGCTAAGCTAATGGTGCTAGACTCTGATGGCCTCATGGCTAGCATATCGGTCAAGTGGACTTGCCAATGTAGGTAGGCCACTAAGTCTCCCAAATCTTCTACACAATAGGAGGTTTGATAAGTGACATGAGGCTGAGTGGGAATGAGTTGGGATTGATGTCCCATGAGTAGGTGGCTTGGTTGTAAACTAGGAATGGTGAGGCCTCGCTTGAGCCATAGGAATATGGACTTATCTATGGTGATGGTGTCATGGGGAAGGGTGTATAGCTCTTGATGAACTAGGTTAGGAGGGGTGGGTGAGTTGTATGGCCCTTGGATTTCCTTGATTTTGGGAGGTGGATCCGAATTGGTATCCCTCTCCACTTGGGTAGGTGTGTGGGTTGCAACTCCTAAGGACAATGGGGTAGGAAGGTCTATGGTGGGTGGGTTGGTGTTAGTCGAGGCATGGCGCACTCGAGGAGGTGAGCAAGGTCGGACATGGGTTGGACTTGGGAGTGGAAGTAGTGGAGGCCTAATTTGGGGTAAGATTGGTGTAGGAAGCGGGAGGTGGATTGGGTGAGGGGTTTTGGGTTTTGGGGTGGTGGCCATTATGGGCCTTGGTGGAGGGGTGGACATGGTGTCCACATGGTTTTTAATGGTGAGGGTTGGATGAGTGGTGGTCACCATGGAGGGAATTGGGTTGGTTAGGGGTCTCTTGCCCTTGGGATCACTTGGGGTGGAAGTGGGGGCTAAAGGGGCTTGACTAGTGTAGGTTAGGGAAGGGGGTTTTGGTTGGGATGTGGGGGACCTCATGGGGTTAGGTGGGGAGGTGGAGGTCTTAGGTACTTGGGTTTTAGTGATAAGGGTTTGGACGGGTGGGGTGGGAGGAGTGGGAGTGCTCCTTGGGTTTTGGTGATCCGAGTGGGATGGGGACACATACCTAGCCCTTAGTTGATCCTTCATGTCCTCCCATGTGGTGAGGGGAGCTTCCCGTCTAATTATCCTTAAGCCCTCAATTTTACACCAATGAGTTTGAGCCCTTTTGGTTAGTTGTATTTTGGCAACCCATGCCTTTTCATCCTCGGAAATATGATACCAATTGAAGTATTGGTCCATTGTAGCTTCCCAATCTAAATATTTGCTAGGAGAGGTCCCATCAAAGGTGGGAAGTGGGAAAGGGGCCATCCTATCGTCCGTCCTTAGGGCGGGCCTATTTTTTCCAAGTTGGTTGAGTCGGCCCGATATGTTATCAAGTCGCTCATTGGCATAGGTCAAGGCTTTCATGAAGTAGTTGAAGTCATGAGTGTTAGTGGTAGGCATCCCTTGGGGTTTTGGATTCATTGTGGGATTGGAAGATGTAGTATTGGGTTGAAAGCGAGTACCACTACGAGTGGTCATGCAAGGTTGGGTGGGCTATGCAAGGGTGTGCGGATGCACCTATGAAAGACTTAGTGTGACCCAAGACTAGACTTGTAAGGACAAGCCTATGACCGCTCTGATACCACTTGATGTGGCACAGCCCAAAGACCACTAAATATGATAAGGTGACCCTAGGACTTAGACCCGCAAGCATACAAGCGCTCAATGATTCTCACAACGACGATTTCTGCTCACTCGGTTCACACGTTCACCCGGTGGGTCCGGGAGATGATGGTGAGGGTCCGAGGCGGGACCCAATTGTCCTAATGGACTTACAATGCTAAGGCTGACCTCCAATGGGCCAGGGAGTCCCAACTTTGTGGGTGGCTGGCCCGCAAGGCGGGGTGTGGGGTGGCACTCACTCACGGGCCGCGGTGGGCACGATATTGCTTAAAATGAATTCCGAGCACTCTCTTACCGTCCGACGGGCATTCAAGGCAATACTACGTTTGCAGAAATGAAGCTACAAGGGTGTGATCAGAAGCTCACCTGATCGGTGTGAAGACACCGATCCCGTTCGGAGACGAGGGCGCGCCGGGAGGCGAGGGTATACACCCGATCGCCGCGGCGATGGAGCTTGACCTGAAAATGTGAAGAGGTACAGCACTACGCCCCTTGCAAGGGGGGGATCTTGGGGTGGGGGTTAATGTATTACAACCAAAAATTACCTCCACGCAGGGAGGGGCCTTCAGCCGGCCAAGCGGGGAGGGGAACGAGCGAGATAGAGTCGACTTTCCGAGCTTTGCCGATTCTGCCTAGCTTCTGTAATTCTGGACAGAGGGCCGATGTCGATGCTGCCAATAATTCCACCGAACTTGGAATCTCATGAAACTTGCGCCAAAAGCTTGCTAACCGGAGAGGGGTGTGGCTTGAATTTTTTGGACGACGTTCTGATCTGGGGGCTGACTGCTCCAGCGACTGGAAGATGGATGCAGCTCTGGTCTCTGGCCAAGCTCAGTCTGAAACAGCAGGTTGCAGAAGCTGCCACGATCGCTCCTGAGCTCCAAATTTGGCACCGCTAGACTCGTTGGAATCGTGGACGAGTCTACTTTGCAGAAAAACAAACGGCAAAGTCTTCTGATGTTGGAGATGAGCTGGGTGTCAAGAGAAGTGGACGGTGGTCGGTGCAGACTGTGAGGAGGCAGACCGGCGTGGGTGTGGTAGAAAATTGGTATCTCTGGTTGTCGGATGCCGAACGGGGTTCCGCCTTCTGTTCCTGGACGCTGACAGGGGGAGGAAGAACTTTGTAGAAGACCTCGAAGACTGGTTCCTTCAAGGTTTGTCGTGGGAGAGTCTTCTCTGCCGCTCTGGCTCCTGGTCTGAGAGGTTCTGCGCAGTCGGGGAAGAACAGCCTTCACGGACGGCCACGAACTCGGAATGGAGTGATTCCACCTCGCCTGCGAAGAGCACAGGGAGGCCTTTCCAGAAAGTTAGGCCACGCCACCAGCAGAACCAGGATGCAGTCGTGGACGTCGCTGCAACAGAGTGCTAAACTGCAGGTCGGCCTGCACACAAAGCTGGAGTGGAGAAGAGAGGAGGGGGTGAACTTGGCTTGAGGGGAGAGGAGGGGTGCGACCTAGGGAGCAAGGAGGGAAGGGGAGATTCGAATTTGGGCTTTGGAATGAGTTAATTCAGCCTTGGGAAGGTGGAGATATGCTTAGGGAAGTGAAAGGGGTAGGTGGTGGTTGGAGGGTGGGGTTTTGAGTGGTGGAACTTCCTTGGGACTAGGTGAGGATTAAAGAGGGGTTGTGGGAAGTTGTGGGGAGTTAATGGAGGTAGGTGGGGGTTGGAAGTGGTTGAGAGGGGGAGGAGAGAGAGTGAATTTCGAAATTTAGAGAGAGGAGGAGAGAGAATGGAGAGATAATGAGAGAGAGAGAGATATTGAGAGAGTTTGAAAGGGTTTTCTTCAATATTCATCAAAAGTTGAATACAAGAGGAGAGATGGGGCCTATATATAGGCAACCATTCTTTACATGACCAAAATACCCTTGACAATAAGATAAAAGACCGAGCATATCCTAGACTCAATCCTATGGGCCCATAACTAAAGTAATAAGGCCCAATTAAACATAACAAGGGAAATGGACTAAAACCATATGACTCAATAAAGGAAAATACATAAGATAGGACTCAATAAAAAGAAAATACATAAAATGAAACTTGGGAAATGAAGATAACAAGTGTAGATCATGATCAATCCATATCAAGAGTGTGTAGGCGATCAAAGCTAGAGGGGTGTCGGGAGATGCCCTCATCAATATTGGTATGGATTTCATCATGGGTTTATCTAAATCAAAAAGAGGACATGATGGAATATGGGTTATCATTGACCGATTGACCAAATCCGCGCATTTCTTGCCAATCAAGAGTCGATGGTCAGTTGATGTCTTAGCTGCATTATACCTCAAGGAAATAGTCAGATTACATGGTATTCCTGTTTCAATCGTGTCTGACAGAGATCCCCGTTTTACTTCTCATTTTTGGAAAGGACTACAACATTCGTTGGGGACGAGACTTAATTTTAGTACAGCCTTTCATCCTCAAACAGATGGTCAGACCGAGAGAACAAATCAAGTAGTTGAAGATATGCTTAGAGCATGCATCACTGATTTTGATGGAAACTGGCATGATCACTTGCCTCTGCTCGAATTTGCATACAATAATAGCTATCAAGCTAGTATACAAATGGCACCTTTCGAAGCTTTATACGGAAGGAGTTGCCGATCACCCTTGTGCTGGAATGAAGTTGGAGAGAAACAACTGTTAGGTCCAGACATGGTAAGGGATACAACTGAGAAGATACGAGTAATCAGGGAAAGATTGCAAGTAACTCAGACAAGGCAAAAGGCTTATGCCGACACAAGAAGAAGAGATCTCGAATTCCAAATTGGAGATCATGTATTTCTCAAGATATCGCCTGGACGTGGAATACGAAGATTTGGTGTTAAAGGCAAGCTTACACCAAGATTTATCGGACCTTTTGAGATACTAGAAAGAGTTGGCGAGGTTGCTTATCGCATCGCATTACCCCCTCAACTGTCCGAAGTACATGATGTGTTCCACATATCTATGTTGAAGAAGTATGTACATGACCCATCACATATTATTGAATATGGAGACCTAGTGATCCAGAAAGATTTCACGTATGAACAGAAGCCTATGAAGATCTTAGATCGAGAAGTACGTATCCTAAGGAATAAGGTTATTCCCATGCTAAAAGTACAATGTAATAAGAATTCAGAACATGAAGCTACATGGGAGACCGAGGAATCTATGAGGAAATAATTTCCAGATTTATTTTAGAAGGTACATACTCTACACTCTCCAAATGTAAATATATGATATGGAATTTGGGGACCAAATTCTTTTTAAGTGGGGGAGGGTGTAGCAACCCTGATAAATTTAAAAGGAATAAATAAATCAAAATAGATTAAAAGATTTAGTAAAAAAAAACGAAAGAGCTTGGAATAAAAATAATTAAACCCTGATGAAAATAACGCCTCAAATATAGGCGCTACTTTAAAATAAAACGCCTTTACCTAAGGCGTGTTTTGAGAAAGGACGCCCATACGTCAAGGCGTCAAATTTCAAACGACCAAAATAAATAAAAAGGGCAAGATAGCGTAACGTCCCTTGCATGGACGCGTTTCAACAAGAAACGACGCTTGACAAGGCGTCAATTTAAATTCGACGCCCTGACCTAGGTCGTTAATTCAGTTCGAGTTTCGTTCGACCCAAGAGTCTATCCAGGGTAAGTTGATAACTATGAGAAAGAGTTCGAATGTAGTAATAACTCTATCATGGAAGTGTTACTTCCAATCGAACACTAACTCTATTAGGTTCACCTAAATCCTATAAATAACCTACTGCTTGAACCGAGAATGCTATTTGGCGTTCGGACTCTTCTAAGGTACGTAAAGAACATCATGTTCTTTTCTTTACTCTGTCTATCGAATTTGTGAAGAATACTGAAGATTCTTCATCTATTTTCTGATTACAGGTTGAAAGCTTCTGTCATCTGAAGAACGGGTAAGTTCTTCTCCTTCCTTCTCTACCTTCTGTTAGTTCTTACGAAGAGTAATACCTTCGTTTTATTCTGCCTCTACAGGTTGCCTGTAGAAGTGAAATCGAACGATTGAAGAATTGAGGGTTCTTCATCCACGTACATCATCTGCAACTTCTCTTTCATCTTCTTCTTCCGGTGATCACTCTGTTACAGACAGAGCATCGTCTCTTCACCAGATCTTTCACCTTAATCATCAAAAAGGTAGGTTTTCTCAAGCACTGTAGCCCAAATCACCATAACAACTATATTAAACCATATATATTAGTTCATGCATATAGTTTTCGCTAGTTTTAAAAGTTCTATTGTTGGAAAGAAACGCCCTTTCCAAGGGCGCTAATTTTATACGCGACCCAGACTAGGGCGCTATTTAAATAAACGACCATGACAAGGTCGTCAATTCAAAAGATTTGACGCCATGTACACAAACGTCAATTTAATTACCTAATAATTACCCATGTTAATTAGTTCAATATTCACTTAAACATGATTCTAAATCAGTGCATCCTGATATTTTCTTGTCATGACCATATCTCGTTTTCTGGAAATTTCAATACTTGAAAAATTATAAATTCTTGAAATACACGACCCTGTATAGGTCATCTCTCACTTGACTAATGCCCCTGTTCCGGGCGTGAATTGAAAAGTAACGCCCCTGTCCAGGGCGTGTTTCTGATAAATTATTGAAAATATATATTCTGCAAAAATAGAGGTAAAGAATGAACGACCATTGTATACGTCGTCAAATTTTAATTAAAAGCCCCTTACCAGGGCGCGTTTTTGGTAGAATACGGAAATATTGAAATTTTGCAAAAGTGTAAAATAGATAAACGCCCTTACTGAAGGCGTTAATTACTTGAGTAGTGACTTTACTTAAGTCGTTATTTTCCTGTAAGAATGTTTTTTTACCCTGTTTCTGATAACCGATGGTTTCAATATATCTATATATATGTATATCGGCACTATATCTCTACTCTGTGAGTATAGTCCCACGTTTCATGATGTTTTATCGATCACCCTCAACTCTCATTGACATACAAGCTCTCCATTGGACATTCCGTTCCTTTGGACTAGCGAGTTAGTCATAGAGACCTCCGTAAGACTCCTCGTACCTTGGATTCCCTCAAGGTCGACTGAGCTGGTTGTACCCTAATAACCCATTACACTATTGAATGCCATGTCACTCTAAAAGGAACATGGTATACCGGCCCTTATGATATGCAAAGAGTATATCATGAGAATTCTTAATGGGATGATGATATCATGCCATTTGTTGATGTTCTTGTGGACCTCAATTCTATAATAAGAATGAGGGTATCTTGCCTTTGATGTACTGTTCATGTGGACCTCAATTCTATATAAAGAATGTCCATACTTGTTTGTCATGGTACCCGAGTTAAGGGAACCTAATTCCACCTAGTTTCATCGTTCATCGTGATTGTACCGTTGTTATCGCCTATCTATGTCCAATGTCGTATTTTTGGACCCCATTCTCTCAAAGTTATCCTACGTGTCTACAAGCTTAAATTGTTGAAATTCCCTTGGCTATATATATACAAGAGTGGATGTCAAATATACATGATAAATGCCTGCGCATATAGGGCCCGATCTGGTCCTGGGAGGAGCACCCGAAAGTACTTGTGCCCATGGGAGTTGAATGATAAGGTATCTGGCATTATACCGAGTGCATGACTAGCTTGATTGGACATTCCACACAAATCTTGTACTTGACTCGTACTTGACTTGACATGAATTGCGTGACCCGAGAAAGGGTAATTACTTGCTTGCTTGATACCTGATAGCCAAAGTTCTTGACATGACTTGCTAAAGAGTACTTGCTTGAATATCTTGTTATCTTTTCCTGAAAGCTCGTGACTAGTTCATCTTGCTGTCTTATTGATAAATTCTCTCTCCATCTTATCGTTTTATGCGAGCATGCATAGCTATAGTACATTCATGAAAAAAAATGTAATTACTTAAACCCCTTGCTAGCGCTTGAGATATAATTTCCTACTGAGCGTTCGCTCACTCCGTGTTTGTCCCTTACTTTTCAGGTAATTCTGACGACGAGGAAAGTCAATTGGATGGGAATGGTCAAGAGTGAAAGAGCTAGAGCTTTTCCAAGTGTCATCTAGTCTTTTTCCTATTTTCTTGAGTCAACTATGTACTTTTTCTTTTTAATTGAATAGAGTATTGGATTTGTAATAGTCTATCCATTATGAAATAAAGGATTGTGTTATCTTTCTATTTTGCGCATCTCTGTTTTGGTGTCGAATACACTACTACTCTGATTGACATGATTGATATAAACTCGTCGCGCATATCCGAGTATCTTCCGCGCTCGGGGCGTGACATGTGATGGGAGAGCTAGTTGCGAGATTCTTCCGGCAGAATATAATATTCCGGTTCGGGATCCCCAGCCGAATCATCTCTGATAATGGCAGCCATTTTAGGAACCAGAAGGTTTATCAGTTAGCCGACAAGTACAAGATCGACTGGAAGACATCATCCCCCTACAACCCTCAAGCCAATGGACTTGCAGAAGCCTTTAACAAGACACTGTGCACGTTGCTGGCAAAGACTGTCAAGTCTAATAAAAAAGATTGGGAAGAAAGGATGTACGAAGCACTCTGGGCCTATCGTACTGTCTACAAAACCCCAACCGGCTGTTCGCCTTTCTCCCTCGTCTATGGGTCAGAGGTTGTGGTGCCGATTGAACTGGAAGTTCCTTCGCTGTGAGTTGCCATCCAGCATGGACTAGCCAGTGGTGAACAAACCAATGCAGAAAGAAGATTGGAAGAGCTCGTTGAGCTCGAAGGAAAACGCCTCAGGGCACAACAAAACATCTAACTCTACCAAGCTCGCATGGCCCATGCTTTTGACAAGCTGGTTAAAGGTCGAGAATTCAAGAAAGGAGACCTGGTGATGGTCAAAAGAAAAGAAGTGATGGCCTCCAACCCCAAAGGGAAGTTGGTCGAAAACTGGATCGGACCATATATCGTCCGTCGAGTATATGAAGGGGGTGCCTACGTCCTGGTGGACCACAAAGGAGTCATCCAGTTCTCTCCCCTCAACGGAAAGCATATAAAGCTGCATCATGCAGCACAACCAACATTCCCCAAGTGATCAGTCGGAATACCCTGATCTCGGTCTAGTGGCATTCCGCCCTGATCGAGCTACCCTTATCTCGGTCTAGTGGCATTCCGCCCTGATCGAGCTACCCTCACCTTGATCCAGTGGCGCTCCGCCCTGATCGAGCTACCTTTCCTTGGCCTAGTGGCACTCCGCCCTAGCCGAGCTACCCTTATCTTGGCCTAGTGGCACTCCACCCTAGCCGAGCTACCCTTATCTTGGTCTAATGGCACTCCGCCCTGATCGAGCTATCTTTCCTTGGCCTAGTGGCACTCCGCCCTAGCCGAGCTACCCATATCTTGGTCTAGTGACATTCCGCCCTGATCAAGTTACCTTTCCTTGGCCTAGTGGCACTCCGTCCTAGCCGAGCTACCCTTATCTTGGCCTAGTGGCACTCCGCCCTAGCCGAGCTACCCTTATCTTGGTCTAATGGCATTCTGCCCTGATCGAGCTACCTTTCCTTGGCCTAGTGGCACTCCGCCCCAGCCAAGCTACCCATATCTTGGTCTAGTGGCATTTCGCCCTGATCAAGCTACCTTTCCTTGGCCTAGTGGCACTCCGTCCTAGCCGAGCTACCCTTATCTTGGCCTAGTGGCACTCCGCCCTAGCCGAGCTACCCTTATCTTGGTCTAATGGCATTCCGCCCTGATCGAGCTACCTTTCCTTGGCCTAGTGGCACTCCGCCCTAGTCGAGCTACTCATATCTTGGTCTAATGGCATTCCGCCCTGATCGAGCTACCCATATCTTGGTCTAGTGGCATTCCGCCCTGATCAAGCTACCTTTCCTTGGCCTAGTGGCACCCCGCCCTAGCCGAGCTACCTTTCCTTGGCCTAGTGGCACTCCGTCCTAGCCGAGCTACCATTATCTTGGCCTAGTGGCACTCCGCCCTAGCCGAGCTACCCTTATCTTGGTTTAATGGCATTCCGCCCTGATCGAGCTACCTTTCCTTGGACTAGTGGCACTCCGTCCTAGCCAAGCTACCCTTATCTTGGCCTAGCGGCACTCTGCCCTAGCCGAGCTACTCTTATCTTGGTCTAGTGGCATTCCGCCCTGATCAAGCTACCCTGATCTCAGTTTAGTGGCATTCCGCCCTAGCCGAGCTACCCATGTCTAGTGGCATTCCGCCCTGATCGAGCTACCTTTCCTTGGCCCAGTGGCACTCCGCCCCAGCCGAGCTACCCTCATCTTGGTCTAGTGGCATTCCGTCCTGATCGAGCTACCTTTCTTTGGTCTAATGGCGCTCCGCCTTAGCCAAGCTCTCAAAAGAATACACCACATTGCCGTTACAGGCCTTACGTCCGAATCAGCGAAAGATCATTCCTTTACGTTAGCACTCAGCCCCGCTAACGAATGAACCATTCTGCTCGGCACAAGGCTTGGTGCTCCAATCAACAGCCGTCTACTACCAACCAAGGGTCGGACATCACGCTTCGACCTGCCACCCTTTATATCCAAAAAAAAAAGGGAAGTAAGAAAAATGGGGTTAAAAATAGAGATACCCCACCAGACTTGCTCCTATATCAGGACAAGTGCAAAAATGGCTATAACCCAGCTGTGGCGAAAACCCGAAAGGGCGCTGCAGGTAAAATCGGGTACCCCGCCACGTGAAAATCCCGAGAGGGCGCGTGGGCAAAAGCAAGAGGGGACTGGCTTAGGCGAAAACCCGAAAGGGCGCTTGGGTCGGTAAAGTGGTAATTTAAAAGTTCATCTTTTGTTCTCCACCCGATGAAACTCCAAAAGGGACAATCATCAAAAGTCCCATCGAAAATCTTTTAATGAACCCATGTTCGACCCTCGTCATCATCGGCGAGATCGGTCGATCTCTATCCCTAACTTGGACCCTCCATCCCTGTTAGTAATCCTACCTTTGCTTCGGCATGTCACCCATGCTGATGAACAAACCCATGTTCGACCCTCATCATCATCGGCAAGATCGGTCGACCTCTACCCCTAACTTGGACCTTCCGTCCCTGTTAATAGTTCTACCCTTGCTTCGGCATGTGACCCATGCTGATGAACAAACCCATGTCCGACCCTCGTCATCATCGACGAGGTCGGTCGATCTATACCCTTAACTCGGATCTTACGTCCTTGTTAACAAACCGTGATCTTTGCTTCGACATTTAACCAGTGTCGATGAACTAAGCCAGAGACCAATCCTTGTCATCATCGGCGAGGCCGGTCAGCATTCTCGCAATCGAATTCTTCTGCACTCTGAATTCAAAAAAAAAAGAAAAGAAAAGAAAAATAGGGTTAAAAATAGAGATACCCCGCCAGACTTGCTCCTATATTAGGACAAGTGCAAAAATGGCTATAACCCAGCTGTGGCGAAAACCCGAAAGGGTGCCGCAAGCAAAATCGGGTACCCCGCCACGTGAAAACCCAAGAGGGCGCGTAGGCAAAAGTAAGAGGGGGCTGGCTTAGGCGAAAACCCCAAAGGGTGCTTAAGTCGGTATAGTGGTAATTTAAAAGTGCCTCTTTTGTTCTCCACCTGATGAAACTCCACAAGGGACAATCATCAAAAGTCCCACCGGAAATCCTTTAACAAACCCATGTTCGACCCTTGTCACCATCGGCAAGATCGGTCGCTACCCTTTCGACCCTTGTCACCATCGGCAAGATCGATCGCTACTCTTTCGACCCTTGTCATCATCGGCAAGATCGGTCGCTACCCCTTTCGACCCTTGTCATCATCGGCAAGATCAGTCGCTACCCCTTTCGACCCTTGTCATCATCGGCAAGATCAGTCGCTACCCTTTCGACCCTTGTCACCATCGGCAAGATCAGTCGCTACTCTTTCGACCCTTGTCATCATCGGCAAGATCGGTCGCTACCCCTTTCGACCCTTGTCATCATCGGCAAGATCGGTCGCTACCCTTCTCGACCCTTGTCACCATCGGCAAGATTGGTCACTACTCTTTCGACCCTTGTCATCATCGGCAAGATCGGTCGCTACCCTTTCGAACCTTGTCACCATCGGTAAGATCGATCGCTACTCTTTCGACCCTTGTCATCATCGACAAGTTTGGTCGCTACCCCTTTCAACCCTTGTCACCATCGGCAAGATCGGTCGCTACTCTTTCGACATTTGTCATCATCGACAAGATCGGTCGCTACCCCTTTCGACCCTTGTCATCATCGGCAAGATCGGTCGCTACCCTTTCGACCCTTGTCATCATCGGTAAGATCGGTCGCTACCCCTTTCGACCCTTGTCATCATCGGCAAGATCGGTCGCTACCCTCTCGACCCTTGTCATCATCGGCAAGATCGGTCACTACCCTTCTCGACCCTTGTCACCATCGGCAAGATCGGTCGCTACCCTTTTCCGGTTCTTGTCACCATCGGCAGAACCGTCTACCCTTTCGACCCTCGCCACCATCGACGAGCCCGGTCAACTACCCTCTAACCTGGGCCTTCCGCCCTCGTTGATCAACAAAGCATCATTGCGTCGACATTTAACCCATGTTGATGGTTATAACACACTTTTCGTCATCATTGGCGAAGTTCATTAGGCACATCCGCCTACGCTACCTGTGTCCCGCCCCGGCAAAAATCCTGCTCTGGGAACGGCTGTGCCACGGTGGAGCGAACACCTCACCCCTTCCCTGAAGGCGTGAGTGCTCTCTTGCGCCATCAGCACATATCCCCAAGTTCGGACGGTCGGCCAGAAGAAAGAAAAGAAGAAAAGAGGGAAAGAAGTCATGATTGAGGCAACAAACATAGATGTTTTCATTAATAAAAGCTGTCAGAATACATTGGTGTCCGGAGCATTCCGCAGGGGTACATAAGCTCCGAAGGCAGAAAGAGGAGCAGAACCCGATGCAAGAAGAAAAGCAAAGCAAAGCTACGACAAAGGACGCCGAAAATATCTGCCAACTCCAAGAGGCCTAGTGAGGGGTATTGGGTCAATTCCTACAAACGGGCCTCGGTGGCTATCAGCTGCAATAGCCTCTCATCTAGTGAGGCAAGTCATCCTTCGGCTAGGTCAGCTTCCTCCGTTGTCTGGACCTCTAGGCGCTCGCCTTCCTGCAACTCAGGTTCGACCTTAGCAAGTTCTGCGCGCAACTCTTCCATCCGCGTCGTGAGGAACAACCGACGTTCTGAGATATTGCCAGCAACGGTTCTCAATTGTTCCACGGTCACCCTCAACAAAGTAGTGGCGGCGCGACAATCTGCCCTCTCCAGCTTCACAACCGTCAGCTGATCAAATACCTCTCGGCTGAGGAAATCCCGCCTGTTGGCGTGCTTTAACAGCATTGTAACCCGCGGGGTCTAGTCATCCATTGGGCAGCCGAATGCTAATAATGATCGTGAGAGGTGGTCTATCTGGCCTCTCAGCTGCACATAAGTTAGACCCGGGGAATCTGACATGGCCCACTGGAGATTGTCCAGAGACTGCCACACCATGTCACAGGAAAATTGTAAGCCTAGTGGCGAAGTCTCAGGGAGCTGAAAGTCCACCTTGATATCTATCTCGGCCTAGATATCATCGGCCACAGCGAGGGATGTCGACGGCATAGTCTACACGGCGCCAACGCCCAGCCCGACGATTGCAGCTGCAGCAGCTGAAGGGCTCTCCACGATGGCAACTTCCTTGCCCGCCCTTTGAGGTGAGGCTATGACAGCCGTATCAGCAGCTGAGGGCGCTTGCTCCTCCTGAACAGTCTCACCGGCCGCTAAAGGAGGGGAGCTTTCTATGACAGACAAGGCTTTAATAGCATCAGCCTCTTCTGCAATAATTCCTCCCGCCTCTATTTCCGGGGGACCACTTGGCTTCAGCAATAACTCTTCGCCGGCAACCAAGGCTTGAGTCCCTACAACCTCGGTCAGGTCGCCAACTTCAGCAGTTGCACCGGGCTCCTCTGAGGCCGCTACAGCAGCATAGGTCCGTGGAAGCCGTAGGGCGATGGGCCGCACAACAGGTGGAAAGGCTGACTGGCTTGTGCCCAAGTCAGGGAAGAGTATGCGAACCATCACAGCTGGCGGTACCACCACAGCCTTCATCACATGTATGTACATCAGCTAGCTGGCTTGGAAATAAAAAGAAGTGCTGCGGGCGGGAGTCGGAACATTTCCTACCTCAACCGGCACTATATTTAGGCCTCCAAAAGTGGCCTCTGACGATTCTGGCCCTTCTCCTGTGGTCGGGTATGATAGCCCGTGCTCGGCTCCCAGTAGTCTCGGAGGGCTGAATGTTAAAAGGTCACTTTCATAAGCTGAAGAAGCCCCGGCGTCTTCGGCCTCGGTGTCAACCGGCGGGAACCCCTCGTCATCGTCGGAGCCGCCACCGTAATCAACTCGCTCAGAGGAGGATGATTCTTCCGCCTGTTCTCGAATCTTCAGTATCTGAGCGAAAACCATGCTGCTAGGAGAAGGCCCCTTAGCCGGAACCTCCTCGGCGATCTCCGCCTCGGAAGTACCCGTTGGCTGAATATCTTGGGACTTGTCCCTTGGAAGCACCTGCTCGCAGTGGCAGCTCCTGCCGTGGCACCAACCTCGGGGAGCATCGTGGGTCGAATGTCGACTGCAGATGGAAGATAATAGACAGTCAAGACCCGACTGAAAGCACGATAAACCGTCGAGCTCTACGGGCAAGCTGCAAAGTTACCTTCTATCTCCTGATGGGGTGTCGGTGAAGGCAAATCGCCCTCAACAATGGCTGAGGGGGCTTCCTCCTCCCTCTCTTCGACCGCGGCTCCAGTCACCGCCTCCAACCTGACAATGGTGGAGGTAGTACCAGCAGCTAATGAAAGGAAAGATGATCAGCCAAGGCGACATAAATAAGCAAATAAGCCATATAAGAGCAAGAAGTTACCTTCGCCCTCAGGCCCTTGCATCCAAGCAGCCTTAAACTCGGAGAATGATGGAACCCTAGGAGGGGTGACTATGGGCTCATCTTCAGCGGCCTTCCTCCGACACGCCCGGGTGGCACGGGAATCCACCCTCTTGGACTTCTTCGCCCTGCTGATAGCCTCCCTGACCTGGGACCTGGTTCGCTTCTGTGAATCTCCAGGGGGCAGTGGTGTTGTGGTCGGAGCTGGCTCTGGAATATTAAAATATGAAGGCTTCTGCGCCTTAGACATCAACTCCCTGTAATGTTTGGTCGCCTCCACAGAGAGGTGAGCTACAAACGTGCATAGGTGAGAAAGATGCATGCTGACTATAAAGGAGCAGCTTCAAGGCTGAAAGGAAAGACAAGCATTACTTGGTGGCCCTGTGTATCTGGGACTAAGCGACCAGTAAAGCAATACGGGTGCCTTGTCCCGGGAAGCCGCCTCACGGATAAGCCAGCACACATCACCAATCTTCTCACTTTTCTCCGCCAGCTGCGCCAAATCTTCATGGCCACAGGAGGATAAGTGATGATATAGGCCCAAGTGGTCGAATCCCCAGCCGTCGACATACTTGAAAGATACAAGGAGCTGATGGTCCCGGATGGCTTCTAGTGGACCAGAAATTGAAAGCCCATGAGAATGAAGCAGGGCGAATATCCAGGGGGTGCTGGAATACAAGTCAGCCCAATTATCTTCCCTCCTGATGAAGGTCCGGTAGGGATGAAAACGGTCAGCTTCTGGGCGCCAACCCGCCACTGTAGGAAGAGGTTCTTCCACCAGAAGGGGGATCGTCTGGAGGGCAATCCGGTCACTGCTAACCCGGCACAGCCCCCAGAGAGTCTTGATATAGTCATCCTTCTGGATCTCTGGCATCTTCGGGTCGGCCTTGGACGACCTACCCTTCACGGCTTTCCTGGCTTCCAGATATGCCATCACCTCGGTGTTGGACCGGGACTTCAATTTCTTCAAATAGGATGGATCAACATCCAAAGCAGGCTCCCGCTGGGAATCCAAGAAACGACGTTCGGCGACATGCCAACAGTCTTTTTGAAAGTTCCGGTAGAACCCGTCTGATGCGGGATGGGACCACGGACACGACAAGCTCGCGATCGTCCCTTAACGAGGGAAGCGTCGGATGTGCGCGGTTGAGAAACCGGCAATGAGCTAGGGTGGTCGGCTCTCTTTTGCCCCCGGATCGGGTCACGGGACGGCTTCGCTCTCTCTCGCAGCAGTGATATTATAAATGGAAGGCGAGCTAGGTATCCCTACACATGCTCTCTAGCAGCGGCATATAAAGCATATAAAGAATTAATCTAATGCCAAGTGTAAGGGTGAAGGCGATACCTCCACGCTCTCGGCGTGGCGAAGACGGCACCCGGCCAAAGCTCGTACTCCCGGGAACTTAGTACATTATGTTTACAGCAGTACAAATAAGCCCACTCCACGCAGGGAGGTAAAGGGCGACACAAGTGGGCCCGGGAGGACCAAGTTCGGGTTGACGGGCGGTTTCGGGCAATGCTTCGACTTCACGCGTACTCGTGCTAGTGGGGGCCCACGTATTGACCAGAGGGGTCGTGTGGGGCCTGATGACTCCTCTGTTGTGGAGACACTTGGGAAGTGTTCCCCTGGGATGGCGAGCTGCTGGAACGACCACCGGACGCCGGGCGGCCCTCGGACGACGCTCGCGGGGAACTCGGCCACAAACCTGAACTTCTGTTTGCAGGCGCGCGACTTGGAGGAAACTGCTGCTGCGATCAGCCCCTTCGTCAGAACGCGACGAAATTAGAGCCGTTGGAAAGAGGACGCAAAATACTTCGACGTAGGGGTCTTCAGAAAAAATAATCAGATCTGTATTTTTGATTGTTGAATTTACAATCTTGCTGGAATCTGGCCAGAACTGCAGGGGCAGGTTCTGACTTCTCTGACGATCGACGTTGACCGGGGAGAAGACCTCCGAATCTGGAAATGATTTCTTCATAAAAGTTCAAGGTCTCTGAGAGAGGAATCTGGGACTATTTTTGTTTTTTTATTGGATAAGAAATAGATTTTCTGGGATTTCTTTACTAGACCTGGGTCGGATCTGGGAAACTGTGGGTAGACTGTTCTTGGGAACTTGGACGAAATTTGAAAAATACCTAGAGACCTTATCAAAAATTAAGAAAATTCCTGGTGGTAGATATATGTGGATAGAACTCCCAATAAATTTGGGCGACCCAACAAAAATAAAAAGATGGTTCGAATGGGGTAAACTCAGAGCTGATGAACAGTAAATAGAACCAGGACAGATCTGGAACTTGGACTTGGAAGAAAATCAAAAAATAGCTAAAGGATGAATTTTGACGTGCTTTTTTTTGTGGGGATAAGGGTTCTAGAGGGGAACCAACCCTGAAATTTTGAGCTTCAGAAGACGAAGGGAGTGACAGCAGGAATTCGGGGAAGAAGGGTCTGTCCTGGGTGGACAGAACACCGAAACCGTTGGCGACGACGCGTCGGCGGCGAGACGATGGCGGCGGCGATCACCGGAGTTGCTTCAGATGCTGGAGGGGATCAAGGGGGAAGGGATTACACTCTAGAAAGGGGGCTGGAGGTGGAGGAACCAGAGAGAAGGAGGGGGAGGGGCACAAGATCCAATGGGGGGCAAATGCCTATTTTCTCTTCATTAATTCATTCAATATGAAAAATACAACCTTATATAGGATGCCAACCAAATTCAATCTCAACCCTTGGATCTAGGGGTTTGGATTGAAGGGCTGGGATGAGGTATGACCAACCACAAGAAATACAATATTTAAAGGAATCCCATTCCTAATTCTACCACATGTGGTCAAATAAAGGGAGGAAAGAAAGAAAATTAAACAACCTAGCCTAATGGAGCCAAAAGAGGGGGCGCCCCCCTTCATGGGCCAAGGGCCTTTCATGGGCCATGAGCCATCCACAAGCCCATGCTAGACTTGGACCCTTCCCATTTAGTTGGCCCATGAGGGAGTGTAAACCAATTTGGGCCTTAAGTGCATTAATGACCCATTAGAAACCTAATGACCCAATATGGCATAAGCTCCTTAATGGACTCTACTAATGGCTACCTAGCCATGGACTCTACATTAGAAATGGCCCAGTGGCTTGATATAAGCCTTACAAGAAGCCCAAATGAAAGAAATTACACAATTACAATCTTATACAAGCCATAACACACAAATACACTTCACCCGTGTAATGAAATCGCCTTTGATGTCCCATCAATTCTCCCCGGGTGGGAGGAACTCGACCCCGTCGAGTAGGGGTATGGCCGCTCTGGTACTCCGGTGGATCTGTCACCGTGCCAAGTAACGTGGGTATGCTCCACTCCAAATGATCGGCACATGCTCATTCCATATATACTCGATATGCGCACTGCTATGGCTAAAGGTGGTCACTCCGAAGGGGCACTCTCAAAAGGAAGGAAACAGCTCGAAGACTCACTAGGAATCACCGCTGAGTCCCTATAGGTGACTGATCCGGGTATAGATGTAGAACCGATCCCATACTCATCAAGTGAGTCGACTCGCTTCACACTCATAAGAGAACGACACGAGCTTGCACAAGACACATGCAGACTCACCATGCACTGACACATGAATGAAAATCACACAAACAATCGACTCAAAATCACCACACAAACAAACCACACAAAGAAAACACACCGACTCATCTATGACCCTAGACATACCTAATGTTAGTCAGACCCGTACATGGATGACGGCGGACCAGGACACCCGAATATGTGCCATACATGCATTTGACGTAACTGGAGGTTGACGTCATGGGGAACTCCTAGACATACTACGATGCACCAATCATGGACATTGGGCTTGGATGCGGGAAGTCCGGGAGGTGCGGGTGGTTTAGAGGGATCGGGGAAACCAAAGTCTTCCTTACCCCCGAGGGATGGTTCGGACCTATGGCTATGTGGAGTTTGCTTGGCCCGAATGGAAAAGGTGGGATAGTGAACTCCGCGGAAGAAGGGTAACGAGTATGAAAACTCGGGAGGGTCACTAGTGAAGGGGTCAAAAGGGTCGAAGAAGGTGTGACCCCATGAAGTGGGTTCCAACATGACATGGTCCCAATCGTGAAATTCTTGAAGGTGCGGGTGGTCACCTTCCTCCGTCATGGTAGATGGGACCGTGTATAGGAAATATGACTCCTCCCTCGGAAGCAAAGTCATGAAGTCGGGCTCATCCGGTAGCAGGAGAAGTAGAAGAACCTCCGTGGTGACACAACCCATGGTGCACTCAGAGGTAATGGACCCTATGGCCGGATGGGTGAAGCTAAGACTAGCGGGTTGGTCAAAGCCTCGGGCCAAAAGATGCGTCAACTCCCATTGTGAATCTAATCCCATGACAAGATCATCCAACGTATCAACATGGTGACGAGATCGAAATGTGGTATGGAATGAGTTGACCGGCACTAAAGGTAAGGTGGGGTCCATGGACGGGAAGGGATGTGGGACCAAGCCATCCTTGAGCCATCTAAGAAGTGGCTCGGCTATGTAAAGTGTTCCCGTAAGAAACACGGGTGGCTCGGGCTTTGGTAGTTCCCACTTTGATGGTTTCGAATGAAGACCGGAGGTAGATAACAATGGAGCATCCATGGGTGGTGGAGTAGCTTGTGTCCTTTCCCACCAATCCGAAATCATTTTCTTTATTTCCTCTAAGGAGCGGGTTGGAGGAGGGACCTTGGGGTGGACTAGCTCCTTAACTCTCGGCTCGGGTGTGGGCCTCGGCTCGGTTATAAGCGGGACTTCCACTCGGTTGGAGGTGCTTGAGTGGGTTGGGATGGGAGTGCCAAGGGGAGGTTGGTTGGTGGTGCATGGGCGGGCCACTAGATTGGGGTCACTTTGGTGGGCTTGGACGGCGGTGAAGGGGTGGGATTGGGTAGAGGTGTGGCCCACTTGATTGTGGGTGAGTTGGTGGGGTTGGTGAGTGGAATGACCTCCGTGGTTGGAGGTAGGTGGGCGGGGAACGTAGGCCCTCCTAAGCACTCTCTTCATTTCCCACCATGACCCGATGGGCCTTAGATTCCTATCCTCCCTCCAATATTTGATGTCCCTCCAAGTTGCAGCGGCTTCACCAAAAAGTCACCTTTTGGCAACATCGACTTGCATGGGCCCGTACATGATGTACACCTCGAAGTAATCATCCATAATGGCTTCCCATTCTAGATAGACACTCGGGTCATCGGACCCGTAGAAATCCCGGGTTTCGGGTCTCGTGGGGTGGTTCGGGTGGTCCTTCCATTTGAGATAGTATCGCCACCATCCGGGAGTTTGGGACTCCATGGGACACGGGGAAACTAGTGGATGGCCATGCCGACACTCGGACCAAAACACTAGACACGACACTAAGTAATGCAAAGTTGGAATGCACTAACTAATGCACACTAAGGACCCTAGACGTAAACCAAGACTCGATACGGGGCGGAGACAATCGACCCGAAGGTCACTCGCACAAGTGTGCGGCCTTCCTGATAGGCGTAACCTAACGGTCGGACAACACCTTTTTATATACCGAGTAAAGGGATGTATGCGACCCAAAAACGACTCTTTTTGTTGTTTTAAAAATATGATGATCCTAAACACGACTTAGACCGACTAATGACTCGATGTAAATGACACTCTTTTTTTTTTTTGACACCCTAGACTCAACTCGCTCTGATACCAAATTGATGCGGGATGGGACCACGGACACGACAAGCTCGCGATCGTCCCTTAACGAGGGAAGCGTCGGATGTGCGCGGTTGAGAAACCGGCAATGAGCTAGGGTGGTCGGCTCTCTTTTGCCCCCGGATCGGGTCACGGGACGGCTTCGCTCTCCCTCGCAGCAGTGATATTATAAATGGAAGGCGAGCTAGGTATCCCTACACATGCTCTCTAGCAGCGGCATATAAAGCATATAAAGAATTAAGCTAATGCCAAGTGTAAGGGTGAAGGCGATACCTCCACGCTCTCGGCGTGGCGAAGACGGCACCCGGCCAAAGCTCGTACTCCCGAGAACTTAGTACATTATGTTTACAGCAGTACAAATAAGCCCACTCCACGCAAGGAGGTAAAGGGCGACACAAGTGGGCCCGGGAGGACCAAGTTCGGGTTGACGGGCGGTTTCGGGCAATGCTTCGGCTTCACGCGTACTCGTGCTAGTGGGGGCCCACGTATTGACCGGAGGGGTCGTGTGGGGCCTGATGACTCCTCTGTTGTGGAGACACTTGGGAAGCGTTCCCCTGGGATGGCGAGCTGCTGGAACGACCACCGGACGCCGGGCGGCCCTCCGACGACGCTCGCGGGGAACTCGGCCACAAACCTGAACTTCTGTTTGCAGGCGCGCGACTTGGAGGAAACTGCTGCTGCGATCAGCCCCGTCGTCGGAACGCGACGAAATTAGAGCCGTTGGAAAGAGGACTCAAAATACTTCGACGTAGGGGTCTTCAGAAAAAATAATCAGATCTGTATTTCTGATTGTTGAATTTACAATCTTTCTGGAATCTGGCCAGAACTGCAGGGGCAGGTTCTGACTTCTCTGAAGATCGACGTTGACAGGGGAGAAGACCTCCGAATCTGGAAATGATTTCTTCAGAAAAGTTGAAGGTCTCTAAGAGAGGAATCTGGGACTATTTTTGGTTTTTGATTGGATAAGAAATGGATTTTCTGGGATTTCTTTACTAGACCTGGGTCGGATCTGGGAAACTGTGGGTAGACTGTTCTTGGGAACTTGGACGAAATTTGAAAAATACCTAGAGACCTTATCAAAAATTAAGAAAATTCCTGGTGGTAGATATATGTGGATAGAACTCCCAATAAATTTGGGCGACCCAACAAAAATAAAAAGATGGTTCGAATGGGGTAAACTCAGAGCTGATGAACAGTAAATAGAACCAGGACAGATCTGGAACTTGGACTTGGAAGAAAATCAAAAAATAGCTAAAGGATGAATTTTGACGTGCTTTTTTTTGTGGGGATAAGGGTTCTAGAGGGGAACCAACCCTGAAATTTTGAGCTTCAGAAGACGAAGGGAGTGACAGCAGGAATTCGGGGAAGAAGGGTCTGTCCTGGGTGGACAGAACACCGAAACCGTTGGCGACGACGCGTCGGCGGCGAGACGATGGCGGCGGCGATCACCGGAGTTGCTTCAGATGCTGGAGGGGATCAAGGGGGAAGGGATTACACTCTAGAAAGGGGGCTGGAGGTGGAGGAACCAGAGAGAAGGAGGGGGAGGGGCACAAGATCCAATGGGGGGCAAATGCCTATTTTCTCTTCATTAATTCATTCAATATGAAAAATACAACCTTATATAGGATGCCAACCAAATTCAATCTCAACCCTTGGATCTAGGGGTTTGGATTGAAGGGCTGGGATGAGGTATGACCAACCACAAGAAATACAATATTTAAAGGAATCCCATTCCTAATTCTACCACATGTGGTCAAATAAAGGGAGGAAAGAAAGAAAATTAAACAACCTAGCCTAATGGAGCCAAAAGAGGGGGCGCCCCCCTTCATGGGCCAAGGGCCTTTCATGGGCCATGAGCCATCCACAAGCCCATGCTAGACTTGGACCCTTCCCATTTAGTTGGCCCATGAGGGAGTGTAAACCAATTTGGGCCTTAAGTGCATTAATGACCCATTAGAAACCTAATGACCCAATATGGCATAAGCTCCTTAATGGACTCTACTAATGGCTACCTAGCCATGGACTCTACATTAGAAATGGCCCATTGGCTTGATATAAGCCTTACAAGAAGCCCAAATGAAAGAAATTACACAATTACAATCTTATACAAGCCATAACACACAAATACACTTCACCCGTGTAATGAAATCGCCTTTGATGTCCCATCACCGTCCGTGCATTCCACCACTTGATGAAGTCCGGATTCACTCGGGGCAGGCGGGCCGGGGTTGGCACCCTGAAGGATACATCCTCCCGACGATGGAAGTAATCCCACCATGTGCGGGCCTCATTCGTAGTCGTCTGACCAGCCCGATGTCTATTCGGGAGATTGAACCGGGCTGAAGAAGAAGGAATCTGCTGGTCATATCCAAAGTTCCGCCCAAAGCAGAAGGGATAGTACGGCTCCAGCCACAGTAAGCCTCTCTTTCTGAATACAAGGACACTGGGGCGGATAGACAGTGCCCAATCAAACAGTTCTGGTTCCAAGATTGGCCTCGTGTTCTTGGCCCCGATGAGCTGGTGAATGAATTCCTCTGTCTCGAACAACCGGCATTGCCGCATCCTGTTGACGAGAGGACTGGAGCTAGCAGCCAAGCTCCAAAAATGCAGAACTCCTAGGGAATCTGTCGGAACTATAGTCAGGTTCCCCCGAATAGCAAAAAGTTGATCCGCCAGTGAAGACGGTTCAGCACTAGCAAATTCGATCATCTGCGGCAAAGGACTATCCAACTGCATTGACCGGGGAGCTGCTTCAGGGAGGTACAGACCCAGGCATTGAAGAAGTGGATGGGACCAACTATCCGTGAAGTCCTGGGGATGCGTGAGTTGTGCAAATCCCCCAACATTTTGTATGTAAGGCATAAAGCCACCAGACACATGGACAAATTTGTCCCCCAAGCCATCAGACAGGCAGGGTAGATGGCCTCCGGCCTAATTACCATCTCGTCTCCCTGGGGAAGGGCAAACGAGCAAAGCCAATAGGTCAGATATGCAGCACAATGTGTGACTGCATCAACTCCTGTGGGATTCGGGCCCCCTTGTCGCCCTCTCCCTGAAACAGCACGGTATGTCACCTGGCGTCGAGCCCTCTTCTTCCGCTTCACCGCTATCGAACTACCGTGGGGAAGTCCTCATATTGCTGCTCCCCACCAATGAAATATTGAAGCCACGTGCCCATCCGCACAGGTCTCTTTTCGCCAGGCTTCCGCGCTTCCCGCGAGTCAAGCGTCAGGCGCAGCAGGGTGTGGTATGCCTTCATCAAATAGCAGTAGGCAAAGCCCGTAAAATATTTGCCTTCACCATCTGTCTGGTCTTTCAGCCAATCTGGAAAACAAACTTCTTCATACGGCTCCCCGTCTATCGACAAGCCGCTCAGCTGGGAAAGGCTCCAGAGGTCCAGTGAAGTCTCACCCTCTGCAGTATAAAAAGTGTTGTATTCCGGGCAGAAGACTTCAATCATCCCGCAGCACAAGCCTCAGGAGATCGGATACCTGTACCGGGAAGCATATACACTCTAATAAACATCGGCATGTACCAGGATGGGAGCATATTGCCGCAATACAAAATCTGTAAATTCAACGGTGCCTGGTCAGAAGGCGTGAGCATCAGTGGCTTTGAGTTCTCCGAACCACCCTACTGCGACCTGATGCTTGAACCGGACCGCCAAGTAGTCCAAAAGGAAAGGCTCATCTCGGTACCCCCAATGAAGCGGGGTGAGGAAAAACCATATACGGGCTTCTCCCTATCGACGCGCCTGGCAGTCTCATTCCAGCAGGCTGGTGTGTACTATGGTGCTCTCGTCAGCAGCCCGGCCTCTGGAGATAACTCCTGCACTCCAAGAACGGCCCCCCATTTTTTGGGCTTTCCCGGGATATATATAGGCATACCGTGAGTGACTGACTCGGTCAGGCTGTCTCTCTCCGCCAATAAAGCTCCCTCGGCTCGACGGACGAGAATTATATCGCGCTTCCTGCCAAGGTTGAAGCGCTCAAGGAATGCCATCAAGTGTTTGTCCTTGGGATGGTCCAATCTAACACCATCCCCTCGCTCATACTTGAAATGATTACCGTCGAGAATCAACAAGCGTCCGGTGTCGAAAGTATCAGTCTCCGAGTCCGAAGACTCAGCTACCATGGCTATCTGTCGGGGCCCCCGATCAAGCGAGTGGACATTCCCCCATGTCACAGTGACCCGGGATGCAGAAGAAGAAGGGTCGGAGGCCATGTTATCTGTAAGACAACGTCCAGAAAAGAACAAGTAAAGTCAGAAATCAGTTGATCAAAGCAAGACTTTTGACAAAATTTCGGCAGCATCTCCCCAGCTCGGGGGTTTGCCAAAAGAAAAGTGGAAGCCGTCCACTAAGGGAGCAGCCCCTAAAAGTAGCCATAGGCGTAAGCCAAGGCCAAACGGGACACCCGGGGGATTTAGCTCCGAGGACAAGTCCTACTAGAAGCCTCCCGGGGCCGGAAGATGGAATCTAAACCCATAACAAAAACCCCTGAACCCACCTTCGACTCAGGCTCGCTCGCTCGTCACTCGTCGCGGTGGAAGAGAAAGATGAAGAGAGAGAAGAAATTTTCACAAATGAACAGTTGTGAAGAAAAATGAAGAAGAAGCCAATATATAGGGGGGCTCCACCCCTGTTAAAACGGCGCGCCCCGGGGCGCGCCGTTTTAAACAATTTGCGCGCCGTGAAGATGGCGCCGTTTTAACCTCCAAAGCTCAGGGGCGCGTCGGATTTGGCGGGGCCGTTTTAACCTCTGAATAAAAGGGCACGCCATTTTAAGTGGTGCCGTTCAAGCTTCCTACCGCGCCGGATTAACGTCCTAAGCCAAAATTAAGTGTCATTTTGAGCTTCCGTCACCGAACGAAGCTCATCCGTAGGTCCTGCTGCACTCCTGCCTCGCTTGCACCACCCACGTCTGGGGGGCATTTGTTGGCACTCAAAATATAATCCTTCAGCGACCAAGCCGCAAAGATGAATGATACGGCCCACTGAAGCACAGAAGCCGATGAAGATCAACTTACTAAAGATTCCTCAAGTTGCCAGAGCCCCGAGTCACCTTCAAGTGAGCATCGGGGACTTTACCTCAGGAGAGTCGGAATGAATCCACAACCAACCGGCAGCGCGATCAAGCCTGCCCAATGATCCGGCATTGACCTCGTCATGCCGCTACCCTACATCCGTCGCCCGACCAAGGACGACGGTCTACCCGGTGACTCTCCTAAGGAGGAAGAACGTCCTCGGCCGTCCACAACAAGGGGCCGAAGGTTCTGTCAGCAGAAGGCCCCGATCACCCGACACGGGTTCGGCTTCTCGCCATAGTGGGCCCGTTAGTGGCCGATTGATCGCCATTCAAGGCGGAATTATCCCGGATGCAATGCCATCCCACAAGGAAGCTTCGAGCACGAGTCCGTCTCAACCAGAAGCATAAATCACAGTGCCGAAGGCCGTGCCAGCAGGATACCTGTGTACTCAGGCCAGACACACGCGAAGTTCTGATTAAGGCCATCCGTCATATCGAGAACAATGCCCCGTCAAGGTTTTCCAAGGGCCATGGCGAGAGGAACAGTCAACGGGAGCTTCCGGAACCATCCCCGGACCCATCGGCGACCCGCGCCGAGCAAACAAGTTAAAACGGCGTGTGAAGGGTCATCGGTGCCGCTTAATACGACGCCCCCAGATCCGGCGCGCTCATCCGATCGGGGACTTGTTCCCGGCGCCACCAAATCCGGCGCGCCCCCTTCCGAGGGCGCCGTATTAATGAAGGCTACATATAGCCTGCCTTTGAAACAAAGAAAAAAGAGAAAAGAAGAGGAAGAGAGGAAAAATCAAGAAGAAGAAAAAAGAGAAGATAACAGAAGAGAGCGAATACGAGGGGAGAGGGTTCGTTCGAGAGAAAAACCCTGGGGGAGAAGTAGGGTTTCCGCTGATGGTTCTCGTCGCCGTCTTCCTCATCTGCTTGTCTGAATATCTCCAGAGCCGGAGAAGAAAAGCATGTGGTCTGATACTCTGTTTTGGAGGAAGGGTCTAGGTGGGTTTCCATGTTTTACCTTCCGGTCGATCCCCCTTTTCTTCTTTGGTTTTCTTCCCATGATATAATGTAAGTGAGAGAGGGGAGGGGCGATGATACGGGCCTGACCTCCCCCCCACACCATCGCCTCTGCCCTTCTCTTCGTCTGTAATGATCTTCTTCTATTAATGTAAACGGCGGCCGAGCAACAACGTCGGCGCCGGAATATATATGCTGTGCATATCTACCTGTATCATTCACTGAATGAATGAAATGCGATTGTGGCTGATGCCGTATCTCTCTTTCATGCCCTCTCTAATTTCTTCTCAAATGTGCATTTAATGATTTCCCGGCGTACATAGTTCCCGTATCTGTTTCCTCGACGCTGGATATGCCCTTGGGGCTACATGAATCGTTCTTCCCCCCTACCCGGGGTTCTCTCTCTCTGTTCCAATGCAATGGTCGAGCTCTGCACCATGTGTGCCACGGGTTTTGTGATCGGAGGTGCACTTGTGTGCATATCTCTGTCCATCCCTATCTAGGGAGCATACCCTTCGCCATCCCTGTGCCCTTCCTCATAGGCCAGAGGGGAGGGGAAGATCGCCTCTGCCGTTCCCTCTTCATCCTGTGACGAGCCCCTGTTGGTTTGTTTCCGAATATGATATATACATCCCTTCCTCAGATCTCTATGTTAATCATATAGCGTGCCAGTATTAACTTATTTAGCCCGCGGGCTTCGCCGTTCTAATATGTTTCTGGCAGTTCGTTTGTCCACTTGTCGTCAAACGATGTCTTCCGCCGCTCTCTCCACCCTGTTCGCATCTTAACATGAGTATGCTCTGTAGCATCGCTCTAGTACCCGGGGAGGGGGATATTCCCCCAATCTTCTACATAAGCCACTCGGCCAATAGGGGACTCATCCATCGATGATGAACATCCCTACGGGCCATTGAGTGCAAAGTAACGGGGCTAAGCCCTACAGTTCAATGCCACGTTCCTTAATGGACTTTGTGGTGGCCGTGGGTTGCGTTCCCCTTGTAGGCTAGCCCTCGGGGTTTCCTTCCCTCTATCGGTCGTCCCGATTTGAGCATTGTGTCGACTCGGGTCGTGTGCCCCTCGCAAGCCAGCCCTCGGGGTTTTCGCTCCCATAATGAGTCGCCTCATTCGTTCACTATCGCCCACGGACTCGGTGCCCCTAGCAGACTAGGCCTCGGGGTTTTCCTTTCCGTTAGGGTTTGCCGGCCGCCGTTGCGCCACCCGGATCTTAGGGGTTGCTCCGCCACGTGAGTACTCCCCGCTTCTCCCCGACAATCCTCCGGGATGGGGAGATGCTGCCGAAATTTTGGCTCGAACGAGTCTGACTCGGAACAATCGCTGCGCTCGAGTGTGAACCTCGCGCGAGCCTGTGACTCGACCCCCGGAATGCCCCGGGGTCGATCCTTTGAATCAATAACTTAAATAAACTTTCAAAGTTTCCCAAAGTATTTTAATAAGCCCAAGAAAAATGAATAAAACCTCGGTTTCCGTGAGATCGGGCTAAACCGACGCCGTTTATATACGGCGCGCTCTTCCCGACGCGCCTCTTCCCGGCGCGCCCCAAACGGGCCACGCTGTTTTAACCTCCCTCATTTACCTACGATTTCCCACGCCGTTTTAAGTCCTATACCTATGTTTTCTGACGCCGTTTCCGATCGTTTTGCTGTCTAATCCCTGGCTCACCCCCGGGGCAATCCTGGCCTCCTATGGTCGAGGTTGGCAGCCCCAATTAGCAGTAGATTGAATAAGGTAAGGGCTGTTTATGCCCAGAATAACCTTTCTATCATGTTCGCTATCATACGTATTAGCACTGTGCTTTCGTCATCACCTTTGTGTTACCGTTTCCCCCGCTGGCAGGGCTTAATAAATGTGATTGAGCTCTGCTCATCTTCATAACTATGTTGCCATGCTTAGCACAGTCATGAACATCATGTATGCATGATTGCATAGACCCTCGGGTATATTAAATGGCGTTGATAGAAGGTCGGGTAACGCCCAATCGGAAGTCTCCACTATGCGCGATGGTGGTCTCCGGACCTGCGTCCTCCGCCGTGTACCAAGGGTCTCCAGTTCAATGAACCATGCCTCTCCTGCATGATAGATAGATGCATCTCGCATGATTCCTTCATGTTCATAACGTCGCATCCTTTATTCCAGCCTCGACAGCCCACTATCTCGGCAATTAATCAAAGGTGTTCCCTCCTCGTGGGGGATGTAATTAACGCCATGGCCTTTTTGGTATGGCGGACTGCTGGTCCCGAGCGAACCTCACTTTCGCCCGACACGGGTCAGAATGAGCGCATAATAAACTCATCACTCATGTGACTGGCACGCCCGCGTCGTTAATCAGTCAGTTAATTACTAGTTAGTTAATTGGTTGATCGACACGTGAAATAAGATGCATATATATATGTATACACACATATGTATATATATATATATATAAAATAAATAATAAAAATAATAAGAAGATAAAAAAAAAGATCGCAAACAGACGATCGGTCAGAGATTCCAGCATAGTGCCCATGGTTGCTATGTTATCCCCAAAGGTAGAGAGTTGTTCCCCAAAAGCATCCACCCGAGTTTCCAGCCCAGTAAAACGCCTATCAAAAGTCTCATAGTCTACCCAAGAGTGCTGTCCAGCCCCCTGAGTAGAAGACTCCCCATGAAAGAACTGTGGTGGGGGAGGCATCTCTGGATCCATATGATGAGGTGAAGGTGGAGGAGGCTGATCCTCTGCTTGGACTGGAGGGGGGACTTCCCCTTGAGCCTGCTGCTGCTCCTATTCCTGCTCTTCCTCACTTTCAGCTTCTTCTCCATAAATGGGTAAATTCCGGCGTAGCTCGCCATCTGGACCATAGTACTATCCAAAATATGTGAAAATCTTATGCTTATCGTAGATGTCATCCTGTCGGACTCGTATGAATAGTTCATCATCCAAGTTTATCCCAGCATAAGTAAATACTCCCGTCAATTGAGAAGCATATGGCAAAGATCTTCTCATTTGGGTTCGACAAGTCCCAATCAAATCTGTCATATGCCAACCCATGTTGACTAAGATTCCATTCATTACATGGTAAAATAGAAATTTATGAACCTCTGTGACTTCATTTCTACTCCCACTTTTTGGATAGATAAGTGAGGTAAACATGTGGTGCAAAATCCGCTGTAGTGGTGGAAAATAGTTTGCATTTAAGGTAATCAAATTACTAACACCACGCACATACTCACAGTTCGTCATAGCAATAAATGTGTCCTCAACTTCGCCATGACCAAAAACCATGTTATCTCCCCTTGCGGACACTCCTAAGGCATGTTCAAAAAGGTCCAGAGAGATGTGAATCTGAACTCCTTGAACAGTCGTATATAACTCCTCATTCCTCTCAATCAAATTTCCATAAAATTGCTGCACTATATTTGGGTAATACCTGGTATATCTAGTGACAAAATCTGTCCAACCTTGTTGAATCTCAAAGATGGCACAAATATCGGGCAGAAGCTCATTCACCTCATTGAAGTCGACCAGTCGGGGGTCAATAATAGGCTGTGGAGGCAACTGAGGTGCACGACGAGGTGCAGGTGCCTGCTGTGGTGGATGAGTTGGGGCCTCCCATTACTGACCACTGGGTTCCCCTTGAGCAGAACGTCGAGAACTCCATCGAGACGGCATCCTAGACTAGAAAACTCACTGTGGAAACCCTTGAAGGATCAATCTCAACCCTGGGGATGAAGATGGACCAAAGGACACTCCTAAGGCTTGGAAAGATCTTCTCCACAATCTGGAACCCTGGGTAGGTGTTCATGAACGCACGAACGGCCGCGGAGATATCGTCCCGAAATCGTGACGAATGGATCGGATCTTGTGCGGGTGAAGAAAGAATTAGGTTTTTGGGCTAGGGAAGTGGAGTTTTGGTATTCTAGGGTTAGGAGATAGGGTATGAGAGAGAGTGGGGGCATTGGAATGAAGAGGGAGTGTGAAGACCTCTTTAAATGGGGTTCGGATGTTGGTTCGGCCGGCCCGGTTTGTCGGGTTCGGTCGACCGGAGCGGGGCTAACAGTCCACCGAAGTGGTCGACCTAGACCTAAAAATTCAAAATTTTTTATTTTTTGTTTCTTTTTCTTTTTCTTTTTTTTAATATGAGCACCATCATCTGACCTTCTAAATGGAACCAACATCAAGATGTAGAGAGAAAGAGAAGAGATGGGGTTTTGAGGAAAATTCTCTAACTCCCCCTTAGAAAGTGCCTTAGATCCGGCATCACTGGGTCCACATTTATTTAACCAAGGGATATCTGGCCTTAGAAAAAAATTTCAAGGAGGTCTGTATGTATAAATACACTCAAACATGCAGGGAGGTAAATACACACAAGGTATTTAAAGTAAGTACATACAGTATGCATGTTAATCTATCCTTTACGCATATGAGGTTCTATAAGTGCAACTCTTATCCTAAGTGCAGACCTATGTATGTATGCTCTCACCCTTACACATCCCAAGTTCTCTTCTTATCTTGCTAAATTGATCCTGGTTTAGGGGTTTTGTGAAAATATCAGCTAGCTGATTCGGTGTACCAATGAAGTTCAATTCAAAGACCCATTTTCCTACATGATCTCTCAAAAAATGATATCGAAAGTCAATGTGTTTTGTCCTAGAATGTTGTACAAGATTTTTTGACAAATTGATTGCACTGGTATTGTCACACAGGATTAGAACACATTTCATTTCAACATCCAAATCAAGCAATTGATTTTTGATCCAAAGTACTTGGGCTCCACAACTTCCGGTGGCTACATATTTAGCCTCAGCCGTTGAGAGAGGTACTGAATGTTGCTTCTTGGAGGCCCATGAAACTAGGCACCCACCAAGAAACTGACAGTACCCACTAGTACTTTTGCGATCTATAATACATCCGGCATAATACGCATCGGTGTATGCAGTCAGATCAAATAAACTACCGATGGGAAACAACAAGCCAAAATCTATTGTGCCAATTAAGTATCGAAAAATCCGTTTAACAGCCAAAACATGAGATTCTTTAGGACATGACTGAAAATGAGCACATAGACATACGCTAAATTGAATGTCCGGGCGGCATACTGTTAAGTACAGTAGTGATCCGATCATACCTCGAAACAGTGTAGGATCTACTGTTTTACCATTTTCATCTTTGTCTAACTTCATGGTTGTGGCCATCGGAGTTGACAGGGGTTTCGTTTCAGCCATCCCATATTTCTTTAATAGCTCCAGTGTGTACGTAGCTTTATTTATGAAAATACCTTCTGACGTTTGCTTAACCTGTAATCTAAGAAAGAATGTAAGCTCACCCATTAAACTCACCTCAAATTCCCCTTGCATTATTTCTACAAATTCATCGCATAAGGCATTATTAGTAGCTCCAAAAATTTCATCATCCACATACACTTGAACTACTAATATGTCTTTACCTGATTTCCTCATGAAGAGTGTTTGGTCAACCTTACCTCTTTTGAAACCATTTTCAATCAGGAATGAAGTGAGCCTTTCATACCATGCCCTTGGAGCTTGCTTCAATCCGCACAAGGCCTTCTGCAACTTGTACACATGCTTTAGATGTTTTGAGTCTTCAAAACTTGGAGGTTGTTCTACAAAAACATCCTCTTTGATGTACCCATTTAGAAAGGTAGATTTAACATCCATTTGAAATAATTTGAAGTCAAGAGAGCAAGCAAAGGACAATAGAATCCGGATTGCTTCTAATCTAGCAACCGGTGCAAAAGACTCATCAAAATCAATACCCATTTCCTGGCTATACCCTTTGGCTACGAGTCGGGCCTTGTTCCTAACAACCAATCTCGTGTCATTCAACTTATTTCTGAAAACCCAACGGGTTCCTATTACGGGTTGATTCTTAGGACGTGGCACAAGAGTCCACACCTTGTTTCTTTCGAACTGGTGCAGTTCTTCATGCATAGCCTGAATCTATGATTCATTTTGAAGAGCTTCATGAACATCCTTAGGCTCTTCTTGAGAGATAAGGGCCATAAAATCCTCTACTTCCACTTGTCTTAGGGAAGATCTAGTTCTTACCCCATCTTCAGGATTACCTATGATATTTTCAGCTGGGTGATCTTTCAAGAACATGGAGGAACTTGGCAAGTCGGGGTGTTGCACTTGTTATTCTTGAAGCATCTCAATTGACGGATCTTCATCATTTATGTCCTTGCTAGAATTTCCTTCCATTGGTTTGTCCTTAGCCTTAGATGTTCCAACATCAGTTGGATTTCAAGGGGCTTCACCCTTGTAGAGCTCATGTGGGGTTTTCTTCAAAATCGGCCTTACCATTGCCATTTTTATGATGTAGCACGCTATACTTACCGCCTCAGCCCAAAAGTATTTTGGTAGGGAGTTATCACTTAACATGGTTCGTGCCATGTCTATCAATGTTCTATTTTTCCTTTCCACTACTCCATTTTATTGAGACATCCTGGGTGATGAGAAGTTGTGTGTATATCCTTGTTCCTGGCAAAAACTGCTGAATTCATGATTTTCAAATTCACCACCATGATCACTCTGAATTGTGGCGATGATGTATCATTTATCATTTTGGATTTTCCTGTAAAACACTTGAAACTCCATCAAGGCATCACTTTTATTAGCTAAAAATAACACCCATGTAAATCTGGAATAATCATCAACAATTACAAATCCATAAGATTTTCCTTCTAGGCTGGATGTCCTCGTCAGACCAAAGAGATCAAGGTGGAGTAGTTCTAGAGGCCTAGCAGTAGAAACAACGTTTTTATTTTTGAAAGAGATACATCTTTGCTTGCCTTTTGTGCAAGCCTCACAGATCTTATCACTTTCAAAGTTTAATTTAGGCAGCCCATTTACCAAGTCAGGTCTAGACAATTTGGAGATTACTCCAAAACTAGCATGACCTAGTCTTCGGTGCCATAGCCATGCATTATCATGGTTGCTTGCTACCAAGCACACATCATCACCGGCAACATCATCAAGATCAACAGTATACACATTGTTATTCCTTTTGCCGATGAATCTGATTTGATTAGAGATTTTATTCATGACAAGGCAATGAGTTTCGTCAAAAATAATTTTAAAACCCTTGTCACATAGTTGGCTTATGCTTAAAAGATTGTGATTTAAACCCTTCACTAAGAGCACATTTTCGATAAGAATTTCAGAATTCTTACCTATGTTGCCAATTCCAATGATCTTACCTTTGTCCTTTCCACCAAAGACAACCAGCCCCCCATCCTTGTCTTGCAGAGTAGAGAACACTTTCTTGTCCCCTGTCATATGCCTTGAGCAACCGCTGTCCAGGTACCATTTGCTCCACCTGGCTTCAAGGCATATCTGTAAAAGAAAACATTCTCATGTAATTATTTTTGGTACCCAAACTAATTTAGGTCCATAGGAGTTAGTCCAATTCTGCACATATCTTTTCTTTATCCAAGGAGCATGATTTCTTTGTGTGTTTTGTTTGAACCAACAATTAGAAATAACATGACCAAATCTACCATAATGAAAGCAGTTGACATTTGAGAATCTTCTTTGATATTTGTGTGGTTTAGATTGAACATGTTGGGGCTTGGTGTGAGAACATGAAGCACAATCATTTTCTTTTTCATGCACGAAAGATGTAGTAATCTTGTGCTCAAAGGATTTTTTGTTATGGGATATGTATCATAATCCTTCTTTCCAAAAGTTAACTTTAACTCCCAACACATTGTCTAGGTTTTGTTTCCCTTTAACAAATCTAGAGAGAGTGAACTGCAAGTCAGTCACCTCTTTATTCAAGCTCACATTTTTATTTTCAATTTCTGAAATGGAGGATGTCAGAATTTCTTTTTCATTCTTGAGCTTTTCACAAACTTTTTCAATTTCAGATATTTTACATGATAGCTCTTCTTTGGCTTTTTCAAAATCTGAAATTGTTTGTAGCAATGTTTCTTTTTCCTCAGTTAGTTCAAACCATTCCTGCTCAAGTTTTTTCAAATTTAACTGAAGAATCCTCATGTGTAAGATCTTCTACCTTTTTTTTAAGGGATTTATTTTCTGATCTGATTTTTTGTATTTTGTACACAACTTTTCATATTCTGACTCTCATTGTTCATTTGAAATAAAATCAGGGTCAGAATTTACCTTGGCTGAGTCATTCTCATGTGCCATGAGGCACAAGCTTCCCACAAGCTCCTCCAGCTCCTCGTCGGACTGTTCGTCCTCTTCGTCGCTCCATGTAGCGACCATGGCTTTAGGTTTCTTGAATTTGTCCTTCTTGAACTTTCTCTTCAATTCTGGGCACTCTCCTCTCATGTGCCCGGGCTTCTTGCACTCATAGCAAATAACATTGTTATGCTTGCTTGGCTCACCCTTGGTTTGGAAGGGCTTTCTTTGGCCCCTTTTGAAATTTCCTTGGAAATTCTTCTTCCTTCTCAAAAACTTCTTCACTTGGCATGTCCACATTGCCAAGTCTTCTCCCACATCACTTCCTTCGGTGGACTCCTCTCCTTGGAAGTCATCATCAGATTGGTGGGCTTTCAAAGCCACCGTTTTCTTCTTCTTTGTTTCTTCCTCAGCAGTTCTCTTCATATTTATCTCATAGGTCATGAGTGACCCTATGAGATCATCAAAGGAGAGTGTTGATAGATTCTTTGAATCTTCAAGAATTGTGACTTTTGTGTGCCACGCAGGTAGAAGGGATCTCAAAACCTTCCTCACAAGTTCGGAGTTAGTGTACTCCTTCCCAAGGCCTTTGAGACCATTGGTAATTTCTATCAACCTCGCGAACATTTCTGAGATTGTCTCCTCCGGCTTCATTTTAAACAACTCATAATCCCTGACCAGCATATTGGCTTTGGTTTCCTTGATTTCATAGGTTCCTTCATAAATAAGCCGCAGCTTGTCCCACATTTCCTTGGCTGAGTTGTACATAGAAACACGAGAGTACTCATTAGGATGAATAGCACATTGCATAATGTTCATAGCATTAAAGTTCACCGTGGATTTATTAATATCCTTAGGGTTCCATTCATCTTCATTTTTAGAGAGCTCATATGGACCCTTGTCCACCACCCTCCAAATCTCGTACTCTTTGGCTCTCAGAAAACATGCATCCTATTTTTCCAATTGGAGTAATTCGAGCCGTCGAAGTATAGAGGACGGTGGATTGAGTGACCCTCAGGCATCATCCCCTTGTTGGCCATTGATCTTGATCTTTCTCTAGATCGTTATATCTGAAAAATATAGAGCCTTAGCTCTGATACCAATTGAAGTCTCGCGATCAATGACACCCAAGAGGGGAGGTGAATTAGGTGATAACAAATTTTAAGAAAAACTTTATGCGATTTAAAGCAAGTATGAAAAACTGGAAATTATCAAACACAGATCTGATGCAAAGCAAATGATCTATCAAAATCAACCACCACAATGGGTCTTTGGTACTAGGCGGAGTTTGAGAGTCCAAAGATTCTCTCACACGAGATGTTATCTTTCTGACAAGACTAATCTTGTCAATCTGAATCCATCTTTTGATATACCAGAGATCTACTGCGAGAATGATCAATTAATCTAGATCTAAACAAGGAGATCAGGAGATGCAATATGTGAACATGCCAGAACAGAATGGGAGGTAGATGATAAGGAACAAACCATACAAGAGAAAGAGATTTTTAGGTGGTTCGGATGTAACAACGGCAACCTACGTCCACCCCTCACAAACTGTGAGGATTCACACACTATCTTGTAAAGGATTACAAGATCTGAACACACACAAACACTCGTAGAGAGATGGGAACTCCCACGAAGGTGCAAATACACCAAAACACACAAGGATCTAAAAGATCCAAGACACACACACAGATCTGAGTAGATCCACACACACTTGAATGATTAGAGATTACAAGAGACAAACACTTGAAGCTCAAGAATTTTAGAAGAAGAAACACAAAAGAAAATTACAAATTTATGCTCCCCCTCAGTGGATGAAGAGAATCTTTGATGAAGCTTGGTTCTCAGCTCGATCTCCACTTGAATGGCTTCAGGATGATCTTCAAATGCTTGATATTTGATGAAGAATGCTTGGACGAAACACTGTTCACGAAGCTCTTTCAGCAGCACTCTTTCTCCCTTGGCATCCCCCTTTGATCTCCCTTGAGTGATTAGAGTTTTTGACCCAGAAGAGATATTTTTATACAACTAGGATGGTCAAGGGACAAGCCAGGAACCAGATCAACAAATCATGGCATGTCTGGTGGCTTTGGGATTAAAAAAATCCAAGGAGAAGGGCTTCCCACCTTGAAGAATACAAAGTCAACAATTGCTGTCTCGGGGAGTTCGGTCGACCGGGAGCCATAGGGCGGTCGACCTAACTGTAAAAAATTGTAGATTTTAGATCCCTGAAATTTTCGGTCGACCGACCCATGCCCTTAGGTCGACCAAACTGTGACAGTTCTGTAGATATGTGATCTTTGGAAATTTAGGTCGACCGGACCATGCCCTTAGGTCGACCGAGACCTGAAAACCTACAGAATTGAATTGTTAGTCTAGTAAATCATATCCATATGACAAGAGCTTCATGTCCTCATTCAGTTCATGCATTTTGGTTTTAATATGGCTTTGATTATGCATTTGGAGATGTTCATTTGAGCTTCATATCCATTCTTACATTTAAGCTTTTAACATTACACAGTGTGGCCTTAAACACATTCAAAGCTTGATCGTGATTACTTCGACATGACACGTGATGAAAACTGAGTTCACGGTTTTGTTATCATCAAAATCACTTGGAGAAACTCAACATCGGTGATGTTTGAGCCCTCCGCGGGATACTCCTTCCTTCGAACTGGCGATTTCATCATTGGGACCTTCGTAAGTCTACGCTAGCCTTGGATTCTCTCAAGGCAGCCGAGCAGGTTGTACCATTAAAACCCATGATCCCCTTTGAATGTCATGTCACTCTAAATAAACATGGTAGCATGGCCCTCACAGTGTGTTGTTTTGGCATATGTGAGCATGTTCTTCCTGTACTTCTGGAATGGGCGACCCTTTCAGAAGTCACCAATTGAATGGGCGCCTATGTCATGGGCGCCAATTCTTCTGTCCTATTATGTTTCACAGAAGAAAGGGCGCCAATTCCACCCAGATTTCTGACTTGTCATGTGTTTTGCGTAGTTTAATCATAGTCCATCTCTTCGTAACAATCTATCCTTGAGCTCCTTAAATTTTGTGAATCTACCTTATCATCCTACATTAGCTTATTTCCTTGGAATTCTACTGGCTATAACTATAGCGTATGTCTAGATACTTAACATGACTCAATGCCTGGCATTTATAGGGCTCAATCTGGTCCTGGGAGGAGTGCCCGAAAGTACTTGTGCCCGTGGGAGTTGATTGACCACGGTGTGGCATTGCACCGGAGTACTTGTCATTCTAGATTTATGACATCCAACTCTCTCTTGAACTAGTGCTTGACTAGACTTGACGTGACTTGACTTGCGTGGCCCAGAACGGGCGAGTACTTGCTTGATTGAAATAGCCAAACTCTAGTAACATGAACTTGATAATACATGCTTGACTCATTTGATGTTATCTCCCTTGAATATAGTGCAAACACTTGATAGTACCTTATTGTTACCTTGAAATCATGTGTAATTCATCTCTCAAGTTCTCGATATCTTGCTCGTTCATCATGTATAGCTATACCTACATTGCACACAACATGTAATTACTTAAAGAATTACTTATTCTTGAGATATAATTCCTACTGAACGTTCGCTCAGGCAGTTTCATTCCAACATTTTTCAGGTAACTCGGATAGCGACAACCAATCGGATGGGAATGAGACCGAGTGAAGAGTGTAGAGCTTCCGAATGTTGAGCCGTTGCCGAGTCATGTCTTGTCGTGTCTTGTCCTTTTATTGAGTCTTATGTCATTTTACCTTTTTGTCATTTGGATCTAGTTGTGGAAACTTGTTAAGGCTTGTAGCCTTGTGGTTTAATTTGGATGGTTGACATTATGGATTTGGAATACCGTCGTTATGGTTAATCGGTTAAATTATAGAATTTAATTATGGATGTTATTATATTACCTTATCTTCACGCACTCTATCTTTGTGTCTAATTTCCTCGTGCTCTAATTGACATGATCGATATAAACTCATCACGCGTATCGGGTTGCTTCCGCGCTTGGGGCGTGACATTTTTTATGGTTTTAGAGCCTAAGATTTCAAATTCCTAGGAAACCCAAGTCCAAGGATAGGTTTACTCCTTACACCCGGTGAGATGGGTAGAGCCATGGGTTAAGTCATCCAATCTTATAGTCAAATACAAACCTAATTAGATTTAAAATCTCTTGTAGGGTCATGGCCGCCGAGAGAGCTCAGTGGCGTGACATGCAACGCACCGTACAAGGCCTCACTCAGGCGCTGCAATAGGTGGCGCAGGGGGTGCTAATCGTGGAGTAGGTGATCTCCACAGAAGCTTTCATAACATGAACCCACCTAAGTTCACATGCTCGTCCGACCCCGACGACGCTAAAAATTGGATAAAGGAGATTGAGAGGATTTTCCGTGTAATGCAATGCACGGATTAAGAAAAGGTTTTGCTAGCCACTTTCCAATTGGAGCGGGACGCTCGATGTTGGTGGGAGTCCGTAGAAGCAACATTGCCTGGTGACTACATCACATGGGCTGAATTTGTTGAGCACTACAACAACAAGTACTTTTTCGACCGCATCCAAGCGAATTAACGGACCCTGACAGTGGCCGAGTATGAGGCCCAGTTCTCAAGACTATCAAGGTATGCACCCCACTTAGTGTGTACCGAGAAAATGAAGGCGATAAGATTTCTCAATGGGCTTCGGCCTCAATATATTACACAATTGGCACCGATCGACATCCAAGTCTATTCAGAGATGGTACGGCGTGCACAGCTGTTAGAAGACGCCACCGAATTATCTGATAAGATCATAGGAAGGGGCAAGAAAGAACATGTTACAAGTCCCAGAAATTTCAAACCATCATCTAACAAGAAGTGGTCCAACAATGGAGGGGAGTCCTCCAAAGAGAGGAAATTCAAGAAAAATGACAAGCCTTTCTCCATCACCACACCTTCTAAGGAAGTTTGCAAGCATTATGACAAGGCCGGACACAAGGCCGAGGAGTGTTGGAGGAGACTGGGAGCGTGCCTCAGATGCGGGAGTTTAGAGCATCGAATCCCTGATTGCCCGTTATTGAATGAACAAACAATGAAAGATAAGAAGTGTCCGGTCAAGAAGCAAGGCCGTCTGCAAGCTCTCCAAGAGACAGAACCGACAGAAGGTGGACTCATGGAAGGTACACTAACTGTTTATTCTAAGAATGCTCAAGTTTTATTTGATACCGGTGCAACTCATTCATTTGTTTCCAAGAAGTTTGCTACTTCATTTTCTAAGGAACCCAAATTGTTAGACTTGGTCATCTCTACTCCTCTCGGGAGCGAGTCTGAGATTACGTACCACTGCCCAAACTATAAGGTTATGGTTAGAGGGCACAATCTACCTGCCAACCTGGTGTGCCTAGATATGAATGGATATGATGTCATACTAGGTACCGATTGGTTATCCACGCACCGAGCAACTATTGATTGCCGGAATGGCAAGATAACTTTTATGGATTACCTAGAGTTGGTTTACATTAGACCTCGGAATAGATCACCTCTTATATCATCTCTTCGAGCTAGCAAGCTCCTAAATAAAGGATGTGTGGCTTTCATCGCCTTTGTAACTGCCACTGAAGCTAAAGTGGCTAGGCTTGAAGACCTTCGTGTAGTACGAGAATTCCCTGACATTTTTTCGGAAGATTTGCCCGATTTACTCCCGGAGAGGGAAGTATCGTTCACGATCGACCTTGTCCTTGGTGCTGGTCCTGTTTCTAAAGCACCTTATAGAATGTCCCCTACTGAGTTAAAAGAGTTGAAGGAGCAACTAATGGAGCTATTGAAGAAGGGTTTCATCAGGCCAAGTACTTCCCCATGGGGAGCGCATGTATTGTTCGTTAAGAAGAAGGACGGATTGATGAGAATCTATATCGATTATTGATAGATGAACCACCTCACCATCAAGAAAAAATACCCAATGCCAAGGATTGACGAGCTGTTCAATCAAATATTTGGAGCTAAATACTTCTCCAAGATTGATCTCAGGTCAGGATATCACCAACTAAGAATCAAGGAGGAGGACATTCATAAAATTACATTTCGAAGCAGGTATAGGCATTATGAATTTATTGTTATGTCTTTTGGACTAACGAATGCCCCTGCAGCCTTTATGCAGTTAATGAATAGTATCTTCTGGCCTCATTTAGACCAATTTGTTGTGGTCTTTATTGATGACATTTTAATATATTCTAAGTCTAAAGAAGACCATGAAGTGCATTTGAGGAAGGCCTTACAAATACTAAGGGAGAACCAACTATACGCTAAATATAGCAAGTGTGAGTTCTGACTTGAGGAGGTATCCTTCTTCGGCCATGTGATCTCTAAGAACGCAATTTTCGTGGACCCCTCGAAGGTCGAGGCTGTGAAGAGTTGGGAACGGCCGACTAATGCAATGGAGATTTGAAGCTTCTTGGGTATGGCTGGATACTACCGATGTTTCATCAAGGAATTCTCCAAAATTATTGTTCCTCTCACTAGACTGACTTGCAAGGAAGTACCTTATGAGTGGAGCGGAGACTGTGAGAAGAGTTTCCAAGCTTTGAAGGATCACTTAACTACTGCTCCAGTCTTAGCACTACCAATTGAAGGAGAGAAGTATGAGGTGTATATCGATGCTTCTGGTATCGGCCTCGGGTGTGTTTTAATGCAACAAGGGAAAGTCATTGCATACTCTTCCCGCCAATTGAAGAAACATGAAGAGAACTACCCGGTGCACGACCTAGAGCTGGCCGCAGTAGTGTTTGCCTTAAAGATCTGGAGACACTATCTCTACGGAGAATAATTCATTGTGTACTCTGATAAAAAAAGTCTCAAGTACCTATTCTCCCAGAAGGAACTAAACATGAGACAAAGGCATTGGCTCGAATATCTCAAGGATTTCAACTTTACTATTCAATACCATCCTAGTAAGGGTAATTCTGTAACCGATGCCCTTAGTCGAAAGCCGAGGGCATTGATGGCCAATTGCATGATTCAGGAATGGAAGTTATTGGAGAAATTCTCCGAGCTTAATATAAGCACAAACAAGAAGAAGGGATGTATTACTCTATCACATATGAGTTTACATCCGGATTTACTATTTGAGATCAAGAAGTTACAAGATGAAGACCCGATGTTAGTAGAGGTAAAGGACAAGCTAGAGGATCGACCCGACTTTAAGCTGGCGTCTGATGGTAGATTGCTATTTCATGAAAGAACATGTGTATCGGACTGTCCTGAGTTGAAGAAGAAGATTCTAAAAGAAGCTCACCGATCAAGGTACACAATTCACCCCGAAACCACTAAAATATATCAAGACTTGAAACAAACTTTTTGGTGGCCCAATATGAAAAGGGAGGTAGCGGATTTCGTGTCTCGCTATCTTACATGCCAACAAGTGAAGGCGGAACACCAAAAACCCGTCGGAAAGCTGCATCCGCTAGATATTCCCAAGTCGAAGTGGGAAGGCATCGGCATGGACTTCATCATGGGCTTGCCTTAGTCTAGGGGCGGACATGATGGAATTTGGGTAATCATCGACCGCCTAACCAAATCGGCCCATTTCTTGCCTATCAAAAGCCGATGGTCGATTGATGTCCTTGCTGCCTTGTATATCAAGGAGATTGTTAGATTGATGGAGTCCCTGTGTCGATCGTGTCTGACCGAGACCCGCGCTTTACTTCCCATTTCTGGAAGGATCTACAACACTCTCTGGGGACAAAACTTAACTTTAGCACTGCTTTCCATCCCCAAACAGATGGTCAGACCGAGAGAACCAACCAGATTGTAGAAGACATGTTAACAGCATGTATCATCAACTTCGGCGGAAGCTGGCATGACCACTTGCCCCTGGTCTAATTTGCTTATAAAAATAGCTATCAGGCCAGTATCCAAATGACACCTTTCGAGGCACTTTATGGCTGGAGTTGCTGATCTCCAATATGCTGGGACGAAGTCGGCAAAAGATAGCTTCTAGGCCTGGATATGGTAAGAGATACAATCGAGAAGGTACACCTTATTCGAGAAAGACTCAAGGTAGCTCAGTGTAGGCAAAAGACGTATGCTGACACCAGAAGAAGAGACTTGGAGTTCCAAGTTAGAGACCATGTCTTCCTCAAGGTCTCTCATGGATGAAGCATTCGAAGGTTCGGTGTTAAGGGCAAGCTTACACCGAGGTATATAGGTCCATTTGAAGTCTTGGAGAGAGTTGGCGAGGTGGCCTATTGCATTGCCTTGCCCCCACAACTGTCGGAAGTAAACGATGTGTTTCACATTTCCATGTTAAAGAAGTATGTGCATGATCCCTTCCACATCATCGACCATGACAACCTGGTGATACAGAAGGACTTTACTTATGAGCAAAAACCATTGAAGATCCTTGACCGAGAGGTCCAAGTTTGGAGAAACAAAATCATTCCCATGGTAAAAGTCCAATGGAATAAGTGCTTAGAACAAGAAGCCACATGGGAGACCGAGGAGTCTATGCAAAAGAGATTTCCGGACCCATTCTAAATTGTAAGCATTTTTGCACCCTCAATGTCTTCATGAATGTAATTGAATTTGGGGACCAAATTCTTTTAAGTGGGGGAGAGTGTAGCACCCTTGATAAAGAATATAGGAAAGTGAAATATCCTAAATAAATTAAAATAACTTTTCTAAGAAAAATAGATGAAGGCCCAACATCACATAAAGCCCAACATTTGTGAAGCTCGTATAGGGGTCCTGTGAACAAAAGGAATGGGCGCCCCCTTATAAGGGCGCCAATTACATTGACTAGTCAAACCCCAAGAATGGGCGCCCCTGAAATGGGCGCCAATTCTTTAAGCTGTAAAAAATTCTCACGAACCAACCCAGTTAATGGAAATAGAAAGAGAAAAACCTGTAAATATATATATATGCTTTAACTATAGATATATATATATATATATATATCACTCACAGTAAGAAAAGATGGAAAACCATAACCCATGTTCAATTAACTACCCATATACAAGGACCAAACCCATGAAACTCAATGGCCATAAACACCAGGGTCTCTTGGAAAGACTAAAACCCAACCCATGTTACCACGTTCGACGTTTGAGTGGGGCTAGGCTTAGGGTTTCACAAAGACAAAATGGGTAGGCGGCTAAATATATGGCAGGGTAATCAACGATGAGAACAAGGCACGGAAGGGTTTAATGCCCTTGCCTTTGATAGCCTTTGATCCCTCCTTAGGGTTTTTCCTACCCTATAAATAACCTCCCTTGTCGAACAGGAAGCGGCTATTGCTACTGCTGCGTTGCTGCTTCCTCCTGCATGTGGAGCTCTTCTTCCTGCTGCTACTACAAGAAGAAGCTACAACTTCTTCCTTCCCCCTTGGCTGCTACGATTGGACAAGGGCTTCTACCTTTCTTCCTCCTACGTAAAGGGCATCATCCTCCTATTGCTATTTGCTTATTCCTACTGTGCAGTTGGTGCGGCTGCTGCATCCTTTTGTTCCTGCTACCTCATCTTCCTCATCTTCTAAAAAGGTAGGTGTTCTCAAGATTAAGCCCAACTCGTAGTTAATATAAGGTGACATGCATGGGTAGCACTAGTATAAATCCATCTTTCGGTACTATATAATTCCCTGCTACACTGGTTTTTATGAAGATCTGATGCATGTGTAAATGGCGACTAGGCCCTTGTCTTCAATTAATGGGCGACCATGAGCAGGGCGCAAATTCCTGAGCCCTACTCTAATGGGCGCTCAGTCATATAGTCACCAATTAATTGGAGACAGAGGGACCAGGCGCCAATTCCTTTTGCTATATTTAATAATCACCCATGTTTAGAAAAATTATATCTATGAAACCTAACTCTTGAAAGTTTGCATGAGCAACATTCTGAACTCCTCGTATTTTTCTCTACATGATCATATTTTCATCTCCCTAAAATTAATTGTAAATGTCTTCAAGTTACTGTTCATGTAAACCCTACAATTGAATGGGCAACTGATCTTCAATAGTTTATTTGCAAAAGAGAGAGAGAGAGAGAAAATGAAACTTTATGGGCGCCTCCCTGAGAGGGCGCCCATTACTGATTGAATTTAATTAAACTGGTGAAATTTCTGGAATGGGCGCCCCTGTACAAGGGCGCCAATTACCTGTAAATTTTGGAAATTAACTAATGGGCGCCCTTGTGGTTGGCGCCAATTCCTGAATTAGTGGCCCCTATCTGGGTGCCAATTACCGTCTCACAGGTTTTCACCCTTGTTTTCTGGCCCACACGCGGGTTATTCGGCACTGTTATCTTTGTCCGTAGATACAGTCCCAAGTTTCATGCATACCCCTCAACTCTCGGTGATGTTTGAGCCCTCCGCGGGATACTCCTTCCTTCGGACCGATGATTTCATCATTGGGACCTCCATAAGTCTACGCTAGCCTTGGATTCTCTCAAGACGGCCGAGCAGGTTGTACCATTAAAACCCATGATCTCCTTTGAATGCCATGTTACTCTAAAGAAACATGGTAGCATAGACCTCACAGTGTGTTGTTTTGGCATATGTGAGCATGTTCTTCATATACTTCTGGAATGGATGACCCTTTAATTATGTTTCACAGAATGGGCGCCCCTTTCCAGGGCGCCAATTCTGAAAGAGATGGCACCCAGAAGGGTGCCAATTCCACCCAGATTTCTGACTTATCATGTTTTTTGCGTAGTTTAATCGTAGTCCATCTCTTCATAACATTCTGTCCTTGAGCTCCTTAAATTTTTTGAATCTACCTTATCATCCTACATTAGCTTATTTCCTTGGAATTCTACTGGCTATAACTATAGAGGATGTCTAGATACTTAACATGACTCAATGCCTAGCATTTATAGGGCCCGATCTGGTCCAGGGAGGAGCGCCCGAAAGTACTTGTGCCCGCGGGAGTTGATTGACCACGGTGTGGCATTGCATCAAAGTACTTGCCGTTCTAGATTTATGGCATCCCACTCTTTCTTGAACTAGTGCTTGACTTGACTTGACGTGACTTGACTTGCGTGGCCCGGAATGGGTGAGTACTTGCTTGATTGAAATAGCCAAACTCTGTGCATGGTCACTTTGCTCCATGCGTTTCTCTCTCCTCTCGGTCTCCCCCCTCCCATTCCCCTCCCGTTTGCCCATCCTCCCCTTTGCGTTCTGACCCGGCTGTGGCTGCCGTCCTCCGGCGATGGCCGGTGGTGGGGGGGGGGGGGCGTGCCTCCCCCCTCCCCCCCTGGTGCTCTCTCCAGGCTGGTGGCTCCTCCAGCCGGTGGCTCTGCCTCCTCGCCCCCTTCGACTGGTCTTTGCCCAGCTCTGGTCTCCTCCATCGTGGGCGAGGTTGGTTCGCTCCCTGCTCGTGCCTATGCTCTTGCAGGACCTCCTTCCCTGGCCCCGGTGGCCCCTGCGCTCCGGTCGGTTGACGGGATTCTTCCATCGCTCGGCCTCGCCCTCGGTCTCGCCTCAGTGCCCCTTGCGTCCTCCGCTTCGTCCTCGCTTTCAGCTGGGTGCGTCTCTTCTAGTGATCCCTCTCATGGGTCCTTGGGCTTTGCTTCTGCACCCACTGGCTCCCCCTTCACGGCCCCTGGTTCGCCGTTCGCCGGAGTGCCGCCGGCGGTGCCTGCGAGTTCCTATCCCTGCGGCTTAAACGCGTCTCGCCCAACCGTGGAGGGACACGTCTTTGGCCAAGCATGCACGCAATCGCTGATGGGAGTCCAGGCCTAGTCTTCGCGCATTGAACCCCCCATCCATTGGCTTCCTCTCTTGCCACGTCACCTGTGCCTCTTTCTTTGGGCCCCTCTTCTGCCCCCCCCCCCCCCCCCCCCGATGGGACCTTGGGCGAAAACGGCACTCTATTTTCGCTCCAAGGCATCCCACCGTCCGGTGTGCTGTGCGTAGATCCCCTGTTTCCCTCTGCCCCTGTTTGCTCCCCGCTTCCTGTTTGCTCCGCTGCCAATGCTGGGATCCTTGGACCAGGAGGGGCGGTGTTGGTGCCCTCGGGCGAGCCTTACCATGGCCCTGCCATGGCTCCCGGTGTTGCTTCATCTCCCTCGGTAGGAGCTGCACTCCCCCGCCCGGACGGTGATGTCCCCCGCTCGACGGCTGCGTCCTCCCCTCCGGCGTATGGGGGCGCCCAGCCTCTGCCTGGGTTTGTCCTCGGCGGCCACGGTGGTCGACGTCCTGGTGCTTCTACCCGTGGGGCTGGCCCAAGCCCTTCTCGCCCTGGGGCTCCTTCTGTTACGCCTGCTGCTAGTGGTTCTTTGCCAGCCAACTCTCCTTGGTCTGGCCATGCTCGCCCTATAGTGCCAGGAGGGGCTTTCATTGTTTTGCCTACTGCGGATCAGGTAGGCTCGCCTCATACGGTTGCTGCTGCTCCTTCCTTCTCCCAGGTGCTCCTCCAGTCCCTGGCACCGCCCGCTCTGCCTCTTTCCGTCCATGCTCCGGCCTTCACTGACGGTGGGGAGCCGGCCGCCTTCTTCAGTATGGAGGAGATCTCCTTGTCTTGCAGGCCTCTGGAGTATGCCATTATCGCGCGGACGCCACATGGACGTCCACCGTTCCAGGAGATCTGAGCACACCTTGCTCAACGCTTTCAGTTCTCGCAAGACTTCCTCATCAGCTCAATGGATCGGAGGCACCTCCTCCTTTGCTTCCACAACAAGGAGGACTACCTCCAGGTGCTCCTCAGAGAATCTCTCCTTCTCAAAGGCCGTCCGTTCTCCTTCTTCAAGTGGTCATTGAGCTTCTCCGCTGATGAAGACTCGCCTCTCGTCCCGGTTTGGATCGAGCTGCCGGGCCTTCCGGCCAACTTTTTCAATGAAGCTATGCTTCTCTCCATTGCAGGCGGCATTGGCTCCCCTTTGAAAGTGGACCGCAACACCTTGTGCCGCACCAGATCGCACGCGGCCAGGGTCTGTGTGCTAATGGACATCTCTAAGAAGCCCCCCCCTCGGGCATGGATAGGGTATGGTGGCAGAGGATTTTGGCAACCTTTGGAGTACCCCAACACCCCCTCGTTTTGCTCCATTTGCAAATGCATTGGCCACCTTTCGCTTCACTGCAAGAAGCCCCCTGTGGCCTTGCCGGACGCTCCGTCTACCTTCCCCACTCGCAGGCCGGCCAAGGTCTCAGCTGGGCTGCCTATACCTGTTGCTGCTCCTCCGCCAACCTCGCTGCTCTCTGCTCCTACCCAGGAAGCCTGCCCTCCCACCGTTACTTCGGTTGCTGGTTGCTCCTCCTCTGCCTCTCAGGGGCCCTTGGCTGCCACCTCCACTCCTTTGGCAGCCATGGCTGGTGGCTCCCTTCAGGCACTTGTCTGCCCCTTACCCCCCTGGCTCTCCAGGCGGATCCCCCTCCGAAGGTTTGCACTGTTCGCCCTGAGTCCTCATTTGCCTCCGCCTTCGTGGAGCTGGCGCCCGGCCTCGACTACTTGGGGGTTGACTCCACTGCTACTGGCCCCCCCCCGAGCGCGACCCTTCCGGTTGGTGCTTCTGCGACCCGTGCCGTGGAGCTGGCTTCTGAGATCTGCTCCCCGCATGCTACATCCAAGGTGTCTTCGGCCTCTCCTCTTCCTGGGACTGAGCCTCCCGCTTCTGCTCTAGGCTCGGTCTCCATTGCTGCCCACTGCACCGCCCCTGTGGCTGCGCCTCTTCTAGCTGCGCCTGCGGTGGGTTCTCTCGGTCCCCCCCAGGCTGCTCAGGTCCTTGCGGAGGGTGCTCCTCGCCCATGCCCTACTTCATCCGAGGCCCGTGGAGATGAGGGGCCTCCCGCCCCTACCGCGGAGCGCCCTATATCTCTGCGTCTCCCTATTCAAGTGCTCTCTGTGCCAGGGTTGGAGCCCTTGTCTCACTTTCCGGACTTGCCGGCTGCACATGCGAGATTTGTTGGCCTCGCCCCTCCTTCGGTCATAGGTGCTTGTGGTGTTTGCCCTCCGTCTCCATCGACAGCGGCCCTCGCGTCCACCCCCTGGGCCGCTCACCCTTCCCGGAAGGGCGTCCCTCCTCCGTGCTCAGTTGTGCCCGTAGGCGTCCCTCCTGCGACCCAGTCCTCCTCTTTGGCCCTCGGCCTCCCGGCACCGGATGCCCTCCCTCCTGGCGGCTCTGCCTTGCCGCTTGCTGGGCTTAATGCCGATGCGGCAGCTTGGTCCCCTGGAACGCACCCTTTCTCCCAGGCGGCTGCCGTTGTAGGGTCCTTGGCTTCCTCCTCCTCTCCGTCGGCTGCCCCTCGCCTCTCCTTCGCCCAAGCTTTGAAGAAGAAAATCAACCGGGCCCCTCCCGGGCCGATCGTCGACTCCGCCCCGCCTCCTGCTCCGGTGCTTCCCGTGGGTTTTGTGCCCCCCCCCCGGATCTTGGCATGCCTCTCAGGTTCCCTCAGCTCGTCCATGCGCTTCATGTCCCCGGGCTTGAGCCTGCTTCAGGGCTCCGTGACCTTACGACGGCTCATACGGCGTTTGTGGGCACCTCTGGCCTGGACCGCTCAAGGCCGCCCTCGAGGGAGGTTGGTGGAGCACCTCGGCGTTCCTTCCGGCGGTCCAACTCCACCTCCTCCTCACGTGATCGTCAGTGCATGTTTGAGGACGCTGCTCTTCCTCCCCGTCGCTCTCTTCGGCTCCAGTCTTCTTCGCTGGCGCCCCCGCCGCTGGCCGACCCTTCCTTCACGGAAGTGCCCGAGACAGACGGTTCGGAGGTCGACCCTCTTGATTGGCCTTTCTCTCCAGGTCGTCAGCGCGGTGTCCGTTCTGTGTTCTCCTCCGATTCTGAAGGGGTCTTCGACGAAGATTCCTATGTGTAGGGGCTTTGTTCCTTCTGTGGGTTCTTGGGCTTTTTGTGTTTGGCCGCTCTAGGGTTCTCTTGGCAGTTTTCTTGTTTTCTTGGGCCTTTGGCCTTGTACGCTTCTTGGCCCTCTTCGGGCGTTTCCCCCCCCCCCCTTCTGTACCCCTTTCTCTTTTCTGCCTTCATTTATGAAAATCGCTTGCCTGGTGGCCGGGATAGTGGTTTCATCGTCTTCCGCAATGAAGAGATGAACCCCCTCTCCCGTATCCCCCCTTGCAAGTATCAACTTTAGTTAAAAAAAAATAGCCAAACTCTAGTAACATGAACTTGATAATACATGCTTGACTCACTTGATGTTATCTCCCTTGAATATAGTGCAAACACTTGATAGTACCTTATTGTTACCTTGAAATCATGTGTAATTCATCTCTCAAGTTCTCGATATCTTGCTCGTTCATCATGCATAGCTATACCCACATTGCACGTAACATGTAATTACTTAAAGAATTGCTTATTCTTGAGATATAATTTCTATTGGGCGTTCGCTTACCCAGTTTCATTCCAACATTTTTCAGGTAACTCGGATAGAGACAACCAATCGGATGGGAATGAGATCGAGTGAAGAGCGTAGAGCTTCCGAATGTCGAGCCGTTGCCGAGTCGTGTCTTGTCCTTTTATTGAGTCCTATGTCATTTTACCTTTTTGTCATTTGGATCTAGTTGTGGAAACTTGTTAAGGCATGTAGCCTTGTGGTTTAATTTGGATGGTTGACATTATGGATTGGGAATACCGTCGTTCTGGTTAATCGGTTAAATTATGGAATTTAATTATGGATGTTATTATATTACCTTGTCTTCACGCACTCTACCTTTCTGTCGAATTTTCTCGTGCTCTGATTGACATGATCGATATAAACTCGTCACGCGTACCGGGTTCCTTCCGCGCTCGGGGCGTGACAGTTTATCTCAGAAGTCAACCCTGGGTAGGATCCATTGTGTTTGCCATTGTTGGAGGAGATAAAAAAGTGGTCCAGATGTGAACCTAGGTAGCAATCAAAATGACATTTATAAAGATGGAAGTGTCAAAAGTTTAGGTGGAAAGGAGATTATTTGCATCGAAGAATGGATTGTGCAGTTTGCTCAGTTGTTCAAGAATCATATCGGTTTCTATTCTGATGCATACTTGGACATTCATGAGGTTGGGATGAAGCTCCACTCAGAGGCTATTGAGGATGTTGTCACAAGCGAAGATGTACAAGAGATTTTCGACATGACAGAATAGAAATTTCAGGAGTTGGCTATTCTTGCATTGGTCAATTGGGGAAATGTCCACATGTCTCGTGCTAGGAAGAGGTTGGTCTTATCTAAAGGTGCCACCCAGGAATCAATACTTGAACAGGCCAAAGCAGCATATAAATGGGCTCAGCAAGAATATGTAAAACAAAGAAAGCATTATGAGGAAGCTGTTAAAATCAATCCAAATTATTATGAAGGATTTCTGGCACTTGCACAATAGCAATCTGAGGAGGCCAAGGTTTCTTGGTATTATGCAGTAGGGAGCAAGTTAGATTTGGATGCCTGGTCAACCTTCGAGGTCATAGAACTATTTAACAAGGTAGAGGAGGAGCCTGATTCCCCATAGTTGCCGACAGCAAGCATGATGCCATCCATGCCAGGTAGTTGGCTTCCGATCTGGAACACCCCTTGCTGCCGTGTGTAGCCTCCTCCCGTAGGAATAGAAGGCCGCCATGTGCAGGTTCTTGCCGCCGAAACAGAAGGCCGTCGTATGTAGGTTCTTGCCACCGTCGGAACAGGGGGTCTACCCCGCCGAATGTAGCCTCCTCCACCGGATCAAGGGGGCTTCTGCCTCCAGCCGCCGGGTGAGGGGGCTGTCGACTCCTTTTTATGCGTTGGTGAATCGGCGACCGAGAGTGCGCCGGTTCATCTGGCCGCCGACTCCTCTTCATGCGGTGGTGAACCGGTGGCCGGGAGTATGCCAGATCACCTAGCCACCGACTCCTCTTTACGCGCTAGTGAACCGGCGGCCGAAAGTGGACCACGCCGGATCACCTGGCCTCCTTATTTCACCTATAAAAAGGGCCCATGCCCTGATAAAAGAAGGGAGCAGCTTTGATCTTCCATAGAGAGCTTCCCTGAGAGCCCCTCCTCCATCTAGAGCAAAAGAAGTAGCCCCAATTCCAGTGAAAAAACATCCCTATTCTATCCCTCCCGGTTCTAGAGCTACCCGAGTGCGGAGAGCAGCAGAGGCGATACCCTGTTCCCATTTGCTGATCTTGTAGGTCGGTCTCCACCGATTTATGCCCCATGGGGCTATGTCTCCCTCTCCCCTTTTTGATTTGTAATATATCTCCTATCCACATACGATTAAGTGAACAAATGTTAAAGAACTTCTTCGCATGATCGGTCATGTTCTTGTTTCTTCTCTCCTCCTCTATGTCTCTTTCTCATCCGTCGTGGATGAAGTTGGTGGTATGTAATTGCCCTAAGGGGCCACAGAAACCCCCTCCCCGACATGATCCCTGGTAGTCGATTCACAGGGCATAGATGGCTAGTCGCCGTTACTTCCCTTCCCATTCTCCCCGATTGACGCCTCTCCCCTGCATATTAACCCATACGATAACTGATGAGGGCATCACCCATGATTCCCTCTAGCTCGGGACCTCCCTTCCTTTCGATGTGGGCCAGACTTGAGCTCCATGTCATCCAGGCCTCCACAGCACTTTGATGGCTCACTTTGGTGTACTTCTTGTCTTTATTTTGAGTCATCTTGATGTAATTTGTCTTTTAATTGAGTCCAGTACCTATGTTATGTGGTTATGTTCCTAAGTCTAGTAGTCATCATGTGGGTGATGGGCCCAATCACTTGGGCTTGGCCCACTTGCGCCCCCTTCCCCCTAGAAATGTGTCATTAGTCTTTTTAGCAGGGACTTTTTGTAAATTTGGAGTTCCCTATAAATAGGACTCCAAACCCTCCATTTGGAACTAATGAAAAAATTTGAGTTGAATATTGAAACCCTTGTGCTCTCTCTCTCTCTCTCTCTCTCACTCTACCTCTCTAGCTCTCTCTCTATTTCTCTCTCTCTCTCTCTCTCTAAAGGGGGCGAACCCCATTCTCTCTCCTCCCCAACCCCAATTTTGAAATTCACTCTTTCTCCTCCCTATTCACCTCTAATTAAGACCCCTCCCCCTTCCCCATACCTCCCATTTAATCCCCCTCCAACCCCTAGGTGGAATCCCCTTCTCCTAGGCACCTCTCCCTCTTCCCAAGCAACCTTTCCCCTTCCCCATACAACCTTTCACCTTCCCAAGGGGGAATCCCTTCCCCCAAGCACCCCTTCCCCTCCCCAAGGCAACCCTTCCCATTCCCTAGGCCACCATTAACCCCTCCATTAACCCATCTCCCCATTCCCCTAAGCCCATTTACGCCCCCCCTCTCTCTCTCACCTTCCACCCTTGGCCGCACCTCCCTCCCCCTCCACTTGCTAGCTGCGACCCAGCCCTCTTCTCCAGCCTCTCCACCATCTCTACTCACCCCCATCCAAGCCCCACAGCCATTATCCCTCTCCCCATTGCAGTCCCTTCACCCCTCCCCACCATTACCAACATCATTCACCTTCCTGCTCTATCCAGTTCGCAGGCAGCAGCAGGAGCCCGACTTGCAGAACCTGTCCCGAGGTCATTCGGTGTCGTCTTGAGGCATACGATACATCGACAGAAATGTCATCAAGATAGCTTCTCATCCGAGGTGGTCTCGCCGGCATCCGACATCCCTACTGTCCGGAGGGTTCGTTCTCGTCCGACTGCGCAACCGGGACCAGAAACTGGACCAGAGCTGCAGTGCAGAAGCTCCCACGGCCACACCCCATCACTTCTGAAGACGTCGTCTGTCCGGGGTCTTCTACATCCAATCTACTTCAATCAGCAGAAGACGGCATCCCGTTTGGCATCCGGAGGAACATTTTCCAATTTTTCTCCCCCGGGTGCGCAGATCAGGCCACTCAGGACCTGACCAGACACCTCCCCACTCAACGGGCTCTCCCTCTCTGCCGCGACATCTTATGGTGCCCTCCCTAGTGGACATTCGAAGAGGACTCGTCTGCGGTCGTTCTCGTGTTTGTCTCGCCTCATTCGGGCTTCGGGAGCGGTCGTGGTACCCGGATCTTTTTGCTACTGCATCCTGGAACCAGAACAAGTCAGAGCGCAGGGCACCTGTTCCAGGGTCCACTCCGACTGGTGGTGACGAAGGAGCCATCCACCAAAATTCACCAGCGTAACAGGGTCAGTTAGCAACAATTCAGCATTGGTTTCGGTGACTTCTGAGCTCAGGGTAGTGCACAGAGGTGACTACACCGACTCCCTATCCTGATATTCCAGACCTGGGCAGATTCGGCAGGGTGCTCCATCGGCGCAATTCAAGCAAATCTCCCCACCCCGCCTGGCTGGCTTAGCGCCCCTCCCTGCGTGGAGGTAGTGTTTGAATGTAACCTCTATTTTCCCCACCCACAATCACCCTCTTGTGCGAGGAGTAGTTTTGTACTAGCAGGTCTTCGGCCGAAGCTTCATCGGTGCAGTGTGCGGGGAACCCACACTTCCCCACTCGCCCATCGTCTCCGAACGGGGTTGGTTTCTTCAAACCAACCAGGTGAGCTTCTGCCCTTGCTCTCCTCTGTATTTGTTCACTTAATATCTGCGAAACTAGTCCGCTGGTCGGTGAGAGAGCACTCGTTCCCGGAGCTTCCAGTTTATGTGCGGTCACCGTGGGCTAAAGTGAGAGAGTGACCCAATGCCCTCAAGGCACCTGGTCTGCCCTTGATTTTGGGCACTGTACCCTCAGGAGGGAAAACCATAGCCTTGCTGGCCCTCTACCGGCAAGGGTCTTGTTCCACCACCTCGACTCGGCATCACCGAGTCACCACGGGTAACGGGTGTGCACGGTGGGTCGGCGATTTCCAATCAGCCTCGAGTCTTACGATTGTGTTTGCGAATAAGGTCCAAGGGCCCACATTCACCTATTGCATTCTTCATCATTTGCCTTAGTGTGTCACATCACTAACTACCTACCATGCTAACTCCTAACATATTAACTCAATCATCGTACTGACCATTAACTTGATAATCTCTCCGGTGTTCTGATCTTTGTTAGTTGTTTACTTCACTTGGGATGTTGTTTGCTGATTGTTAACCCCCACGGGGCGCCAGGGATTTATCATTCTCTCTAGATATGATCTCTGGTCGCCTATTTCTTGAGGAATATTTGTTTAATCTTCGTTGCTTGCCCTCTCTTCTGCTGCTTGCCAAACCCCAATCAACACTAAAGGCCCATCGGCCCCTGAGGATGGACCATGGTCGGTTAGTGGCAAGGGTATATGAAGGCGTCGGCCCTCTGCTCGAGTATATCTCGTTGTAAGAAAATCGCTTTGTATCAGTTTGTTTTATCATGTAATTTTTAGTGACAGGATGAGTCTGGCCATCCTCCATGTCCTCTCATACCTATCAAGAGTGCGATATATGCAGATTCCTCGCAATTAAATGCTTCTCGTTTCTCCTGACCGCCAAGATAATACGTCGTCGTCATGTGCCCAAGCCCCATCTTCAGGGCCACCGGATAAGAGGTTATCCCCCATTGCTAAAGCCATCGGATCACCCTGAATGGTCAAGCTAAAGCCGTCGAATAAGGGGGTTGTCCCTATTGTCAAGGCCGCCAGATTGAGGGGTCTTCCGCATTGTGAAGGCCGTCAGATAACGGGGTCGTCCCCATTGTTAAGACCGCAAGATAAGGGGTCTTCCCCATTGCCAAGGTCACCGGATAAGGGGGGGGGGGGGTTGTCCACATTCCTAAGGCCGCCGGATCAACGAGATCATCCCATGCTTGGAAACCACCGGATCACCGTTCGATTCTCACATTTCTTCTGATTTCCAATTTACGTTTTGACTAACCCCGATCCCGCCAAGGGTTTGTTGAAGTGTTACAGCATGATCCTTGGTCAACCATCATCAAAGGGGTATAGGCAGATTAGTATCATATCACTGGTTCATAGGCGTATGCACCTGCTTTCATCCCATTTGTTTCCATATCTTTCGATTTTCCCGATCACCCGCCGATCATGGGGGGGCTTGCCCTCTATTCGGCATGGTCTTCGGTGACCTCAACAGAGAGATAATACATCATCATTCCTTCGAGGGTCCCTTGTCCATGCCCACTCATGCCAAATCATGGATAAGGGCTGCTCTCCCCCGAGTGAACATAAACCGCCCGAGTGGCGAACAGTGCCCCGATATCCTAAGACCCATCGACCCATGGTTATACTGGCGCTCCCTTAAGGCTCTGTGTATATGCCATGGCACCGAAATGGGTCGACATAGCTGGTAGAGTATGATCGATAACCCTTGGGTGACATGAGCCTCCTAGTAGGTGAGTCCTGAGAGATCCCACCCCCACCCCCCGCCGTTGGGTCCGGGCTGTCGTTCTGACATGCCTGTCTTTTACGGAGTATGTCTCAGCCTGCTGTGGACGGACTTTCTATACATATCCCTCAACACGTTCTGGGGCAGGGAAACATGCTGCCAAAATTTTCTTAGAAACTCGTGCTTTATTTTCTATTATGTGACTTATTTTCCCTAACTCCCACTTGGTTTTATCCCTTATGGTGGTAGCGGCCCCATGGCTATCCATGCCAAATTGTGAGGGCAGGGCGCCTGTCAGAGGGAATAAATCAGTAGCAAGTGTCGTTCCCCGGCATACATTGTCCCCATGATACGAAAGCCTGTTTAAACGTGGTCATGTTGGCTCTCCTCATGAGCTCACATGCATGCACCGTAATGATAGAGTCGGGTCAACAATAAGAAGGCAAGCATTGATCAACAACTCCATAGGTGGCCAGGATTTCCTAGGGGGCTAGCCTTCAAAATCCTCCACCAATCATGGGGCACGGAATTGCCACTCAGGCATGACCATCAATCAGGAGACCGTCTCAGTGCTTCGTGGATAAGTCTCTTATACCTCCCCCGACATGTCTCGAGACAGGGGGAGGTGCCGCCGAAATTCTCCCAGAGCATGACGTGTGAATAAGCAAATAAATGGTTGGATAACGCAGTGGTGGGGTAGCTCCGATTAACCCGCACTATATTTTCAAATGATGCATAAGCGTTCATGGTTGTATGCAACATACGCGCTCTATGGGAAGCTGACTTCTACATGCAATTCTGAATAAGGAAATAAACTTCTATATGCAAATTTACCTACACGTGTTCGCACACGTATATACATACATATATAGGTGTGCATATCCTATATGCATTCAATACCATTAAATGCCTGCTTGTCCCAATTCTCCGGTATATGAAATGGTGATTTGCAGAAGGTCAGATTAAGTCCGGCTAGAAGCTTTCACTTTGCGTGAGTGGAAACTCTGCCTCGTAACGGGGATCGATTCACCTAGAGAAGCATCATCTCATCGCTTGCTTGATTGCATGCTAAATTCCATTTTATTCAATAAATGTCTTCCAACTCATGTTCTCTTTCAATTTATTCGGCCCCGTTGTCCCTCTATTTTTGCGATTAATCAAGGGTTGTCCCTCTCCCGGAGGGACGTAATTTTCATCGTAGCCTTTACGGTACGACGGGTTTTGGGTCCCGACATGATACCCATCTTCGTCTAAGCAGTCAGACGATGCGCATAATAAACTTGTCACAAGTGTGACTGGCACACCCACGTGCTTAAATAAAACCCCCAACTATAGTAATAATAATAATAATAATAATAAATAAATAAATAAAATCAAAAAATAGCCCAATCCCCACAATGGGTCGGTCGACCGAAATCCTAAGTCGGTCGACCGAAATCCCAAGTCGGTCGACTGAACCATGCCAGCCTGCCCTATCCATGGTGAACGTGCCACCGGTCGATCGAATTGCCCATTCGGTCGACCGATTCCGGCGACACACCTATGGGAGTTCCATCGTGGGAACTTAAACCGCACCCCACTCAACCCATTTCAGGGGAAAAATAAGGGGAAACCCTTCCTCAACCTCCTTAGTACTGGGAGGTCCCATTCAAACCACAAAAATCCCGCTGAATCGGTAAAACCATCTCTCACCTCAAAAACATGCATTATAACCTCCGCATGGATAGAAAACAACTCTCGGCCTTACCTCGGACTATAAATCATTGGAAAAGGGAATGCACGGGCTAGTGATCCATCCCCCTACCTCCACCGATGATTTCCCGTGCCGTGGATGCCAATTCCATGCGAAAACGCCTCTTTAATCGCTGTCGAGGTCCCGAATCCGTGGACGAAGCACGCAGTACCACTGCCTCCATTCCTCACTCCCGTCCTCGACCACTCACCACCCCACGTCACCTCTGCCTTGTCCACGTCGTCCTCTGTCGACCACTCAGAGAAGGAGTGGGGAGAAGGAGAGAACAAGAGAAGAGATAGGGAGAGAATGAGAGAAATGGGGAAAGAGGGGTGGTTAAGGGGTTTATATAGAAATCATTTTGGAATTTTAAAATCTGAAAAATAGGAAAATTTTGGAGAAAAAAAATCATCCCCACGATCTTCAAAAAATGCACAACGCACCAGCAATGTCTTGGAGCCTGGAAATATAACGGTTCACCCTACACAAGGGTCCGAAGGCCCGGTAACTAAAAATCTGATTTAATCATAAAACATGATTTGGGACCCACGGAAAGGCTCTGAAACCCACGGATTCCTGATCCGAAAATCATGGGTGTTACAAAAGTCGACCTGTAAGGGTGTATTGGCTTGTGTGGCTGGAAACTGGAGATGCTAGAAATTGGAGACTAGAAGTCGACCCGTAAGGGTGTATTAGCTTGTATGGCTGAAAACGAGAGATTGGCAACTAACCCGTAAGGGTGTATTGGCTTGTACGACTTAAAATTGGAGATTAGAAGCCAACCCATAAGGGTGTATTGGCGCCTACGATTAGAAATTAGAGATTGGAAGCTGACCCGTAAGGGTGTATTGGCTTGTGTGGCTGAAAACTGGAGACTGGAAGCCAACCCGTAAGGGTGTATTGGCTTGTATGGCTGGAAACTGGAGACTAGAGCTATAAGGACTTATAGTCACGAAGGCTGAATGTCGCCCAATTCTCAGCCCAGGCTATGCGCGAACTCATGCTCTGGAGCATAGTACAGCTTCATATGCTTGCCATTAAGTGGAGGGAATGGCTTATTGCCTTTGTGGTCAATGACCGTGTAGGCCCCTCCTTCGTAGGCGGTATAGATGATGTAAGGGCCACGCCAATTAGGTTGTAGTTTGCCGCTGGACCATCCTGCAAGGACTTCCTTCTCCTTGATCATGACGAGGTCACCCCTCTTGAATGTTTGTTGTCTGACGAGCTTATCGTAGGCTCGAGTCAAACGAGCTTGGTACACCTGTGAGTGTTTGTAGCCCTTAAGTCATTTGCCTTCTAGACTAGAGAGTTCTTCCAACCCCCTTTGGTATTCACCATGTTCTTGACCGGTTAGACTGGTGTGGACCGCTACGCGGTAGGTTGCTAATTGGATCTCAATGGGGATTACAACTTCTGCCCCGTGGACTAGAGAGAATGGTGATCACCCCGTAGGGGTTTTGTAGATTGTCTTATAGGCCTACAATGCCTCATGCATCTTCTCGCCCAATCGCGCTTGCGGTGGCTATCTATTTGGCCAGGAGCTTACAGAGAGTTTTGCTAAAAGCCTCGTCCAGACCATTAGCTTGAGGATTGTAAACTGAAGACGCTTTCCAGTTAATATACAACTTTTCCACCAGTTGATATATGGCTTTGCTCTTGAAAGGTGTGATGTTGTCTGACATGATGCGGTTGGGGGTATCGAAATGGTAAATAATATTATGTCGGACGAACCGAGCCACGGCTTCTCCGTTGACTTTTATAAGAGGGGCAACTTCAGCCTAATGAAAGAAGAAGTTGGTAGCGGCCAAGATATACTTATGGCCTCTGGAGGACGGTGGGAAGGGTCCTACAATGTCCATTCCCCATTCTACAAATAGCCATGTCGGGGCTGTCAGGTGTAGTGGATTTGGGAGTCTTCTGGGCACGGGCCCATAAGCCTAACACTGATGCTATGTGTGGGCATACTACTTGCAATCTACATACATGGTCGGCCAATAAAATACCTTAAGTTAATATTGGTCTTCATCTTGTCCCTGGCTTACTGAGCTCCGCACAATCTTGAGTGGACTTCGTGCATGATGATTCTGACCTCTGTCGGTGAAACACATCTCAATAGAATAGACTTGTCCTTTTCATGGACAAGTCGGTAGAGGGAATCGCCGATTAACACATATGATGTCATATGACGTCACTCTGTGAACCAACTAAATTCTTTGAGCTTGTTTGGGAGGAAGATGCCCTTGTTTGATCTTGATAATCGACTTATGCCAGTCTTCTTCTTCAAGGGAGGTACTTACGTCAAGGTTGTGAACCTCATAAATAGTATGGCCGGATTTTTCATCTAGCACACCTGGCATGAGCCTCCGGTGCCTGACAGTAATATCAACCTCACCCTTAGGGGGTGTGACGCACTTTTTATTTAATAAAATCATTGTTTATTTGTTTATTTATTGGCGTTTATTAAGTGCGTGGGTGTGCCAGTCACAAAGTGACGATTTATTGTGTGCTTGATCTGACTAATCAGACGATTGTGTGGTTCGTGTCGGGACTGGAACCCGCCACGCCATGAAGGTCACGACGTCATTTACATCCCCTCGGAGAGGGGAACACCCTTGATTAATCACCGGGAAAAGGGGCCTCATGGCCAGGAAAATATATCGAGAGAAACAAGCCGATAGCGGTCTCGAATCAGTCGGAAAGCCCTATGTCTAGGGAAACAAGCATTCGAAATATGTCAGTCACTCAAGGGACCATTTCGATATTCGGACGAGCGTCCGGCTTCAGAGAATCGTGATCATCACGGGGAAAGCTGGAGCATATGTATGCCAGGGTACGGCAAATTTATTGTTTAAAGGGATAGAAGACATTCGGTTGAATCCCGGTTAGAGTGGTCAGAAATCAGCGAGTTTATTGGCCCGGTGCGAGATCGAGTCAGGACCATTTCGGGGGGCGCCTCCCGCGGTCCAAACGAGGCTTGCGTGGGCATCATTAATATCTCCGGTGCCGAAGGGTGGCGGGAAAGTGTCCCGGGACTAGATTCCAAAACAAAGACGTATACAGAGATAGCTGGCTATAGGCCTAGATGTGGGTCAGGTAATGACCATGGTTGGGGCGAACCCGAGGTCCAGACGTGACTCACGAAGGCCTTATTGATATTCCCACACGCGTGGTCGGGGAAGGCGAGAGCCGTCTCGTTCCATTCAGATTTTGTTGGTCATTCATGGACCATTTTATGCTCGGACAAAGATCCGTATTGAAGACGTAAACGGAAATAAACCCGTACAAATGTCTGCCGTGAGTGCGGCAAGTTTTAATGCAAGCACGGGATTCGATCCCGGGATATACGTCGGTCACTAACGGACCATCCAGTATTCGGACGTAAGCCCATATTCGAAACATCGAAGACCACGACAAAGACATACCGAAGGTACGGCACATTTCCTGTGGGTGCGGGATTGGATCCCGGTATATACGTCGGTCATCAACGGACCATTCCTTATTCGAACGGAGGTCCGTATTAGTAGCGTCAAGGATGACGATAAAACCGTACGGATGTCTGTCGTAGGTACGACAAGTTTAATGTGGATGCGAGATCGGATCCCGATAAAGACAGGTCGAACTAACGAACTATCGGCCCGTGATAAGTTCGGATCATGGTCATGTCTGGGTGAGGGCTCCCGAGATCCAAGTCCGATGCCATGGGGCGTCATTGCTTTTCTCTTCACACACAGTCCGGGGAAACGAAGGTTCCAAGGTATGCGTGCATGTCGGTCACGGTCGGACCATTCATTGTTCGGACGCGAGTCCATGTTTGAAGCATCGAAGATGATGATAAAACCGTGCAAATGTCTGCCATAGACACGACAAGTTTAATGTGGCGTTGCGGGATTAGATCCCGGGAGAAGCGGGTCGAGTTAACGAACTATTGGCCCAGACTGTGTTCGGATCATGACCATGTCGGGGGTTCCGAGGTCCACGCCCGATACCACGAGGCATCATTGATTTTCTCTTTGCACCGAGTCCGAGGGAGTGAATTGTTAAGTGTGGAGCCCGAACTTGCCATCGTGCGCCCTCGCACGAGGATCGACCTGCGCGGTCAGGTCGCGGGGTTCGACCTGCCCGGTCAGGTCGTGGGGGTCAAGGGGGCAACGCCCCTTGCGGGGGTTTCCGGGGGCAGCGCCCCCAGAACAAAAATTTAATTAAGGCACTGGTGATGGAGTTCCTTTCATTCTTTTATTAGCATGATTGACCTTTTATCATTATTTTTTTGCTTGTTTATTCCCTTTTTATATTAAGGAGGCGCGCCGGTTAGCGAAGGAAGAGGATGGTGCCGTTTTAGAGCTCAAGGGAGGAAATGGGGCGCCGTTTTAAGGTGAATAGTGAAGCACAGATGGGCGCCAGTTTAGGACATTAAAAGGGGGGGGGGCGCCGGTTATAGGGGCGCCGTTTTAAGGGTTGCAAGGGAGGAAATGGGGCGCGCCGGTTAAAGGGAGGTGCCATAGGGCGCGCCGGTTAAGGGGGGTCCAAGCCCAGGAGAGAAGGGCGCGCCGGTTAACGGGTAGAGAATGAAAGGGCGCGCCGTTTTACCGTTCAAAGAAGGAGACGAGGGATTATGAGAATGGCGTTAAACCGGCGTGATGAAATAGTGACCGCGCCGGATTAGGCCATGCCGGGACATCATCTCCTGAGTTTTTTTTTCGTTCTGTGGACTTGTTTTGCTTTCTATTCTTGATTCTCTAGCCTGCAGAGGGGGTCAATAGTTAGATTGATTGTTCAATTGACACCATAGATCAATAGGACGAAGGTTTAAGCATCATTGATGGTTTGTTAAGGTGAGTGAGCAGGAGGTTTAAGTGTTTTATTCGGGGGGTTTGATTCACAGAGGTTCAATGGTCGTTCACAGAAGTTGATGTATGTGAAATTAAACGTTCAGTTTGTTCTTGAGTGTTCTTAATCCCCTGACGAAAATCGGGCAGCATCTCCCCTACGGCGCGCGAAGGGGCATCCCCTTTGATGCTTAAAACGGCGCCCCTTTGAATAGGGCGCCGTTTTAACCCCTCATTCTGTTCTCTGAAGCGTTTCCCCGGCGCGCAATCAACCCATCCCATCTGCCAGCCGATACCCTGTTTTTGCATCAGCCTGGTGCCTAGAGGGCATTCAATGCTCTGAAGCCCTGTCTCCATGGGCATTCAATGCTCTGGAGCCCTATCTCCACCTCCGTTCGACAACGTAGCTGCATCGACGGTGAAGACAAGCATCCATGGTGGAGAAGCGGCAGCAGATCCTCCCGGCAAACCTGCGAACATCCCATCCTAGGATGAGCGCCAGTGTACGGCACGAATCAGCAGCATCCAACACAACAACAACGTTGTTGCGAACAAGGCAGAGGTGGCGGTAATCCTCTCCCCCACTGTCCATTCTATAAGAGGCATGCTCCACTGGAGAAGAAGAAAAGAAGAGAGAGGCTCGAACCACCCCCCATGGGCGATTGAAGAGAGGAAGATCCTGGCTTTTCCCCCGGTAGGCCATCCAAAAAAGGAGAAGAGAAGGTGCTCTCGGCTGTGGGCAGAAAAGAGAAGAAGAAAAGAGAGAGGAGGAAGCTCCCGTCATCCACGCCGGCAAGGTGAAGAGAAAGAGAGAGGGTGTGAGTGTGAGAGGTGAGTCGAGGGGGGGGGGTCTGTGTTCCTTTTTTTTTCTCTCGTCTGTATCTTCTTCTTCCCCCTTTTGCAATGTATTCCACTCCCATCCCGGGGTGAACTCTCTCTATGTCAACTTCTTCTCCATTTGTGAGGATGAATAAGAGAAAAGGGCCCTTCTGCAAGCTCAGTGTTTTCTCCGTTCCGATCTACACCTCCCTTCCACCCTCTCTAATCGTCCAGGGCCCTTCGAGGCTTGCTTGTCCATAGCATGTCCCTCAAGGGAACCCGTCACCGGATGAACATTCATGGCCCTCGTGGCAAACATCTGTCCCGCGTCGAAGATTCATCGCCCGTGAGTCGTGGTCGCTCTTGAAGGCTAGCCCTCGAGCGCTCCACACTCACACATGGGTTCGGACTGCCGTAAGGCCACTCCGATTTTTGAGGGTCACCCCGGAGCAATCCGTTTGGTGGCCTTCGCTTCTCTCTTGCAAGCCCCGGTTAGCCAAAAGGAAAAGGGGCGCGCCGTTTTAAGAGGGGGGCGCGCCGTTTTAAGGCCCCTTCGTGCCGTTTTAAGCCTCGAATGGATTCTTTTCGAAGTCGCAGCCATTTATTCGAGCGTTGGCGCTCCTGGAATGTTCTAGTTGCAACGTATGGCCTTCATAATATTATGTTTACAGCCTTTGGGGCTTGGTCTCAGACTTTGCATGACTTTCGGTGCATCCCGAGACTATACTGGAGTTCCTGACTTTTCTTTGATTCAGCTCTCGATATGGCCGGTCGGAGCGTTGTAGCTGTATCTTCTGCTTAGGGGGCTTCCTTAGCGGGTAGCGGACCACCAAGCGAGTTCTCGTCCTGATCGGGCGAGGCATGAGGTTTATTCGGCATTTCTGTCTTCGGCTTGCTCTCGAATGTCGAGAAGTGCATGCCATATGATCCTCATCGACATTTTTTGGTGTCCACAGGGGGTAGTTGTAGATCTTAGAAAAATCCACAAAGATTTAAAAATTAATTAATATGAAATGAAATAAGAAGAAGATGGGATGAAAGGAAAGAAATGAGGGGAAAGGAAGGAAAGGGAGAATGCATGGATGCTAAGATGGAGGGTGAGCGCCAGAGACCGTGGGCCTCAAAGGAGTATAACAATAAAGAATAAGTGAGGGATCGCGAATAAATACCTTTTAAAGCGCGGGAGAGATTGTGAGTGCACATTCTCTTCCAATCGGCTGGCCGATGAAGAGAGCTTTTCTTGTATTGATTACCCTTGTAAAATAAACAAGCCAACAAAGAAAATATAAATTAGAACATGAGGTGTAGAGTATCAAATTCTTAATGCACATGAATAACAAAGCATGAATATGAACACACCTTGTTGGTGTTGGTCTTTAAAACCCCTATGCAAAGGGTATGAAAATATGATGAATGAAGATAGGAGGGTGCAAGTGTTGCACAATTAGGGAGGATCTCAATGTGGTTGAGATGAAAAGAATAAGTATAAAATGGAGATGTACATGCAATGTAAATTAAACTAAAGAAATAAGAGGAGAGGGAATAAGAAAAGCTTATTGGTTTTCTCCAAAAGGGACTTTTACCTACACTTTTGTTAGACTATTCCTACGCTTCTAAAGTGTAGGTATAGGTTGATCTATACTTACGTTTGATAGAAACGCAGGTATAACCTATAGTCACGCAGGCAAGCGGCACGCTTTGAAAGCGTGGCAAGCAAACGTAGGTAAAGAATTTACCTATATTTTTTGGACTTATAGCTACGTTATAAAAACATAGGTAATGGCCAATTTCTTGTAGTGAAATCTTCAAGGGAGGAAGAAGATCTCCAAAGGATGAGGCTTTAAGCACATGGGAGACTTCCTCCTTGAGCCCTTGGTCCAGTAGCACCTCCCCAAGAACAATAGAACCATCCTTATGAACAAGGGAGAGGGGGGTCCTATTTATAGGAGAGAAATTCGGGGGTTTAATTCCATGAAAAATAGAAATCCATGTTTTATTTAGATTTGGAGAGAGATATTCAATGAACATGTGTCCTCTCAACCTTAGAAAGCCATAGGAACCCTTTCCCAAGTGGAAAAGGAGGTCAAAACGGGGAAGGAAGGGGGCTCTGCCGGATTCGGGGTTTTGTAGAAATTTACGTTAGCCACAGTGGGCGCAAATTAAATTTGTGTCTGCCAGCCAGCCACCAATTCTAAGCCATTTTTAGAAAGATTAGAAATTACCAAAATTGGAAGGGAATTCGCATCCACCAAGGCTGACGCGAATTAGGAATTTATAAGAATTTTGGTTGAAATTAAAAGCCCAAAAAATGGAAAGGAAATCCGCATCTAGGCGCACAGACGTGACTTTAAAAGTAAGACACCATTTCATGATTATTTTTGGAAAGTTGAAAATTACCAAAAATCAGAAAGGAAATTGCATCCACGCGGACAGACGTGAATTTGAAATTTTATGAATTTTGGTAATAATTTTAAAGGCCAAAATATGGAAAGGGAATTAAAGTCAAAGAAGTGGACGCCAATTCAAGAATTGGCGACTTTGTGGAGAGGCGTTAATTCAAGGTTTGAGCTGAATTAAATGAGGAAAAGAATTTGCATCAGCGCGTTAGACGCCAATTAAGGAATTGGCGCCTCCCCGCACAGGCGTTAATTCTTCATGAATACGAAGTTGGCACAAACTGGGGAAATAGAAGAATTCGCGTCTGCGGTGGGGGACGTGAATTAAGAATTTGCGCCTTTCCGAAGAGGCATTAATTCAATAAATAACACGAATTTTAGCCACAAAAGATAAGAGAGAGAAGACGTGTCCATCGTCCCAGATGCGTATCAAATTCGCATCCACCTTCACAGACGCGTATAAAAGAATTGGCGACCTTCCACAAAGGCGTTAATTCATGATTTACAATGGATTTTTAGCAATTTGGAGATTAAAAGAATTCGCGTCCACCTGTCTAGACGCGGATTAAAGAATTTGTGACTGAATAATGGACGTTAATTCTTCAGAACAGAATTGGTGGCAACTGTGCCGGGCGCTGATTCTTTTGAAAAGAATTAGCGTCTAGGGGTCTGACTCTAATTCAAAACAACCCTGAAAAATTAGAGAAAAATCTTGAAAAATCAGGAAAATGGAAAAAATAGGGGAAAGTTGAATAATAAAAAAATGAGGAAAATCACTTAAAAGAGTCGATTTGAGGGTCAAATTGGGCATCACAATGTGATAGGAGATGTGCTCAAGGAGATGTCGATTTTGGCGTGTCTACAGCTACCCCGCCTTGGCGTCTGTTTTGCAAGGGAGTGACACAGAGTGGAACGGAATGGAACGGAATGTAATGAAGTGTAATGAAGTGGAGTGAAGTGAGAGCGAACGAAAAAGTAGATGCCAAGGTGTGATGAGACACGCAATTAACACCACTTGATAGGAATTGGTTCCAAAATTCAAGATGAAACAATCTTGAGAAGATTCAATGAAATCAATAATTGTTTGGATGAGGAAGGAGTGTACATACGGGCACAAAAGAGATAAAAGAGGGTGATCAACTTCCAGCGCGGTGGAAGTATCCCAGGTCGTAAACCTATAGGTTTCACCATTGGAGAGCGGTGACCAGCCAATGTAGATGTGCTGCAGTCAAGGTGGATCAAAGGAAAAGGTTGAATAAAAGGATAGAAATCTGAACAAAGGATTTTTCAAGGAAATAGCCCAAAATGGCAACAAGGCGAACTAAGGACTCAATTCGGCATGGAATATCTCATATCTTGATAATTAATATCAATTGAGTCTCAAAATCAAGTTATAAAAGAGATTTTTGAAAGTTAATTCAAAGTCCTACATGAATGCATGCTGGGTTTAAAGGGAAAAATTAAAACAAACTAAAATAGAAAATAATCAATGATAATATTGCTAAGGTGCTCGGACTGAGTCAAGATACCAATTTGTGAACTGATACTAAGCCGAAGCCCTTTTATCCGTGCACCCATTCACAAAAGGGAACCATCGTCCCCAGTGTTGGACGGCTCAACGGCCTATCCATGCGACTAAGATTCCTCTGAAATCATCATCATTTTTGATGAAGGGGAACTCAAATTTCAGATTTACTAATGTCACAAGGTTCTTGATATAATCTAATAGCGTAATAACATATAGTAAAAATGCATACATGGAAGATGGTGAAGGCCATAAGCATGTTGGGATCTAAGAAATTGTAGTGCAATCACCGTGGGACCTAGATGATGTTCGGACGGTGGGACCAAAAAGCTTCTTCCTATGCTCAAAATTCGATTAGCCAAGATATTATGAAACAAGCAATGAATGAAAGCATAGCATGGATCATGAAAGGCATAGCATGAATAGCATCCTTATTGAAAACATTGAAAGGCATAGTATTGAAAGGCATAGCATTAAGCATTAAACATGAATAGCATCAAAGCAAAGCATTCAAAACACTTAGGATAGGATATAGATAAAAGCATTAAAGCATGCAAGCATCAATCATTATTTGTTGTTTTATCTAGGACATGAGGATGACGAACTTGGCTAATCACAAGATTTTGAGTTGAAAGAATCATGATCAGAGTGATGATGCCCAGAGCGGCAGGAGTGATCAAGTGAATAACATAGAAAGATTTAGATATGACGGCTTGATGATGCCCAGAGTGGCAAAGCATAAGGATAGTGATCATAAGGAAGAGTCGAAAGACAGATAGAAGCGGAAGGAGAGGACTCATCCCATGCTCTTGGTCCATGCAAAAGTGGTTGTCCCTATAAAAGCACCATCTGAGAAAATAGTAGTGGAAAATATTTTTTTTTTATTTTGAGAATATGTAAATTTGTATGGATTTTGAAGATATTAAAAAAAATGGATTTTGGAAATATTCAATTTTTTATTCTGGAAATGTTCATTTTTTATGGATTTTAGTTTTGACATTGCTAATTGTAGCATCAAAGGATAATTTAAACCGTTGGTTAGGGGTTCTTGTTTCTTCCCCTCTCGCTAAGAACTGCCCAAAGCAGGGCGTGCATTGAAGGTGGTGCCCTATAGTCGACTGCCCTTAGTTAACGGTGCCCCTACTAAGGCCATACCTGAGAAACACTCGGTCCTTGGAGGGAGAAGAGAAGAAAAATTGGGGGATAAGCCTGATATGAGTTAAGAAATATCAGGTTTTAATTTCCTTCCATAGCACAATCCCTAGAGATTCGGTCTGTTATGTTGGGGCTTTTTGTCATATCATCGAACCTTAATTCTCTTTTTAGGCACATATACGACCGGGCTCATAACGTTCTACGGGGAAACTATATTGCCCTCTTGCCATGCCATATTCTATGAATTTTCTTTTGATTTCTTTTTTTCTTTTTCCTTTTGTCCGTTGTTGATGGGAATTGACGCCAAGCATTGACATTTTTGTTTTGCATTTGTGTCATTTAGTTTGCTTTTATATCCTCGGGAAAGTATGTACGCAATTGTAAGGCTTGATAAGTCACATTGTCATTCCCTTGGATTGTGTGGGTTTTTGTGCAAATTGACAGTAGGTCCAGCAAGGGGGCCCTCACTCCTATCTTATTGGTCCACCTAAGCCATGTGGGGCTGGTCAACGATCCTAGGTGGCCTTCTAGATGGGTTGAATGTCAAAAATCACATGGGAGACAAATGGACTTCAAAGTCCAAGATGCCAACCCCATTGGTCAAGGGGGCGCCCCCCTCCACTAGGATTAGTTTAATGTGGTTTAATTGTGTTCCGAACCACATGGGATAAAACATTTTGAAGTCTCTAATATGCCCCTCCCAAATCTAGATCTAGGGTCATTTTGAGTCTTTTTACATTTTGTATAAATGGCTTGTATTTCCATTTTTATAAGAATTAATCCTATGAAATTCCAGAAATTTGGTTGAATGCCCCAAGGAAGGGTGCGCCCCTTACCTCCTCCCCTCTGGTTCTCCCCCTTCCTCCAGCCCTCCAGGGATTGAATCCCCTTCTCCTGAGCCCCTCTAGCTTCCCTTTCTACTGCCGCCGCCGTCGCGTCGCCGCCACCACCATCGGAAGTCTGTCTCCATCAGGACAGAACCTTCTTCACGAACTTCTATCTTTGGTTCGGATTATCATCTAGAGCTGAAATTTTGCGGGCTTGTTCCTCTCTGTGTCAGCTTTCCATCCATATGACTTATGCCCCATTCTGATCTCGTTTGGTATTTTTCCCGCAATCTTTATACCACCCCTGTCAATCTGTCATTCTGTGGATCTATACTACAGAGTCGTCTTGTTCTATTTTTTCACCCAATTATCTATTTTTCTAAAATCCCAAAAACATACTGAGTGTTCACCATGTATATCCCGTTCCACCATAAATTTATTGGAGTCTAAAAAATCATTTACCCCTCAATCAAAGGTGTGTTTCAGGCAGATTGTTTGCTGCCTTGTGTGTCTGTCAGTCCGGATCAGAAAAAAAGTCAGTTTGCAGAGGTTCTCATTTTCAATCCTTTTGGTGGATGAAGCTGTAAAAACATTATGTTGTATATCTATGAGTGCCCTTTCCAACGGTACTAGCCACGCCTCGATCGGTATCCGGATCTGGGCGTAAGCATTTTTACCGTCAAGGCCTGCAGATCTGTCCTGTGTGCAGGTCTGAAATTGCAGCCCACAAAAAATTCAAGAACAATTGTCAAAGTCAAAATCAGGAGCCGCCCCTTCAGGGAGTCGATCAGGGACATCCCTCCACCGTCCCAGCCAAGCGGCGCCTCCAGAAGACATCAGGAAGACAGCGTTCCTTTAGAACGGATTGCTTGCTATCCACCGAGTCAGCCACCGAGTTGGCGCAGCACCGAGTTGCAATAGTGCCGAGTCGGACCAGCAGGTCGAGTTCGTGCTGAGTTCACCTCCAGATTGCTGCCCGTCAACCCAGGGTTGGTCCTCCCGGGCCCCACTGTAGCCCTTTACCTCCCTGCGTGGAGTGGGCAATATAATTACTGCTGTAATTAAAGTTTTTACTGTTGTTAGCCGGGAGTTACCGTAACTGGCCGGGAACGTCTTCCCCACGCCTGGAGCATGGAGGTACACTCGCTCCCCACTCTTTATCGTATTTGCTTATCTTGTATAGCTTTGAATGCCGCTGCGAGAGTAGGTTTCTAGCTAGATATACTTGTATCACCGCTGCGAGAGAGCGAGTTTGAGTGTTACCGTCCCGTGACTCGATCCGAGTCTACACGGAAAGCCGATACCCGTGACTCACGGCCGATTTCTTAACCGTGCCCGGTCCCACGTTTCCCTCGCTAAGGGACAATCGTGAGCTCGTCTAGAGTCCGAGGATCGCATTCCTAATTCAAGTCGAGTCCGTGGTCCATCCTGCATCAGTTGTCCTTTGGACTTTGAAAGATATTGCAATTGAGATCGAAATTTGAGAATAAGGTCTTAATAAACTGCCCTTATTTGAAACTTCCTCTTGTCGAGGTGTGCTTAGGTTGGTTGTCTTGCCCAGACTATCTCTACCGTCATATTTCGACAGAGTAGAGAAGAGAAAAAGACTTCGTGCCCTCGAGCATGGCCCAAGTAGGAATGGTATTTACCAAAGAAGACGGTTAAGGACGTTGTGAAGTATGTGTGGTGCCCAGCTAAAGGTTGCCCTTAATGAGTGGGGAGGGAATGTCGAACTCCCAGCCCGGGGATCTCATAACCAAAGGATGCTGCACAAGCAAGCCTAAAGACTCTTTTTTGACATTGACTTGAAAACCTAGGACTAGGCCTAGACTACCACTCTTAATCATGTTTAAGAAGCACTTCGTGTTAAAACCGTGCGTGAGATTAATCATGAAAATGCATACTTACACCAATAGATTACCTTGCGACCTTGTTGTAAAAGCAGTTGCCAGTGGCGATTTTGATAAACATGGGATTTGTCATCCTCATGGCAGATAAGAGTAGAAGAAGTAAGGATTAGAAGTGGCTTAACAAGAAGGAGTGGTGCCAAGACCAGACTCAGACAAATATGGAGAAAAGGAAGAGAGGTGAGGGCTAGAACTCCCTCACTAAGGTGCAGAGACCTTGATCACATGAATGGTCTATAGAAGGAAAAGGGAATAAAGAGAGAGAGTAAGGACTAAAGCCTCGAAAGTAGTGGGAGAAAGGGCAAATGCCCAGAGTAGTTGAGGTAGGAGAAGTCGGGTCAGACTCGGGATCAGGAGGAATCAGGAGAAGAAATTGGTAAATTGAGAGAGGAGGATCTGGAGACTCCGGAGGCAAAGGATGAGAATCACGGGGGGAAGGATCCGGAGGCTCCGGAGGGTCCGGAGGAAGAAAGTGCCGAGGGACGCGATGCCCTTGGAAAAGGTATGGAAAAAGATAATTCAAAAGGAGGAAAAGCACAAAGGATGGGATGTTCTAGAGGAGTAGGAAGATAAATCGGAAGAAAGGAAGGTCCGGAGGCTCCGGAGGAAGAGAATAAGAAGGGGCACGATGCCCAGAGAGGATAGTGGAATGAAATAAAGAATCTGGAGGTTCCGGAAGGAGAAAATGCTGAGGGATGCGGTGCCCTGGGAGAAGAGGAAAATCCGGAGGTTCCGGAAGTAAAGTCGAATCATAAGAAGTGAAATGAGAAGGATTTGAAGGTTCCGAAGGAGGGAAATAGTGAGGGTCGTGATACCCTAGGAGGAGAGATGGAGAATCCGGAAATTCCGATGAGGAAGGTGGTTTGGACACTACAAGAAAAAGCGGCGTTTGCGACGGTCATTTTCCGTCGCAATTCCGTCGCTAACAGATTTTGCGACGGAATTGGGACGGAATAAGGCCGTCTTAAAAAATTAGTCACAAATAACTGACGGATTTTATTATGTCCTAAATTCCGTCCTAAATTTCAGATGGAAATAAAATCCGTCGCAAATTTAGTCGATAATCAAACAAATACGGACGGAAAATTTTCGTCTAAAAATCTGTCTGCATTTTGAGATGGAATAATTCTGTCTAAATATCCGTCTCAAATTTTCCGACGCAAATTTATTTCCGTCGTGATATCCGTCGCAAGCTGCAGACGGATCCGTCTTACAATCCGTCTGAATTTTGCGACGGAAAACTTCCGTCTAAATATCTGTCTGTACTTTCGGACTAAGTCGCCTGAAAATCCATCTTGCATTTCAGACAGATTCATTTCCGTCCTTATATCCGTCCTAAATTTTAGACGGATCCGTCTCAAAATCCGTCCAAAATATTTTTACACCTTTTTTTAAAATAAAAAATTTGTATTAAAAACATGTTTACAAAATAACTGAAAACAAAAAGTACACATGAACAAAAATAAAAAATCTTTTTAATTAAAATCACATCAAATATCACAATAAACTCAATAAAATCATCAGCGTTACATAGAAAAAATATACAACAAAATCGACAAATATCCTCCAAATCGTCCATATCTTCATCCCCCCCGCCCTGCTCATCTCCTCTGCTGCCGCTCGCAGAAGGATCCTCCTATATTAAAAAATATATACATAGATAAAAAATTAGTATAAAGATAAATTAAATATTTTATTAGATTACATGAATTTAATTCAAACATAATATCAAATCGATGACGGTAAAGATATCCAATTGTAGACCCCCGGACCTGACTTCTTTAATTTTAAACCAAGTGCATTTATAAAATGCACTTTTAAGCGTCGGGCTCAAACCGGATGTCCGATTTGGAATCCGTCAGCTCTGACAAGTCACGTCTACCTCCCAGGTCGTGTTGGAATGATCGAAATGCCGATCAGATCAGTATTTCACATTTTGGACCCCCGGACCCGACTTCTTTAATTTTAAACCAAGTGCATTTATAAAATGCACTTTTGAGCGTCGGGCTCAAACCGGATGTCCGATTTGGAATCCGTCAGCTCTCACAAGTCACGTCTACCTCCCAGGTCGTGTTGGAATGATCAGAATGCCGATCGGATCAGTATTTCACATTCTGGACCCCCAAACCCGACTACTTTAATTTTAAACCAAGTGCATTTACAAAATGCACTTTTGAGCGTCGGGCTCAAATCGGATGTCCGATTTGGAATCCGCCAGCTCTCACAAGTCACGTCTACCTCCCAGGTCGTGTTGGAACAATCGGAATGCCGATCGGATCAGTATTTCACATTCTGGACCCCCGAACCCCTACTTTTTTGAATTATTCTAAACTAAGTTAGTTTTGAAAACTAACTTAGTTTTGAATTGAGTTATTTTAGCGTCGGGCTCAAACTGGATATTCGATTTTGAATCTGTCAGCTCTCACAAGTCACGTCTACCTCTCAGGTCATGTTGGAACGATCGAAATGCCGATCAGATCAGTATTTTACATTTTGGACCCCCGGACCCGACTGCTTTAATTTTAAACCAAGTGCATTTACAAAATGCACTTTTGAGCGTCGGGCTCAAACCGGATGTCCGATTTGGAATCTGTTAGCTCTGACAAGTCACGTCTACCTCCTAGGTCGTGTTGGAATGATCGGAATGCCGATCAAATCAGTATTTCACATTTTGGACCCCCGGACCCGACTTCTTTAATTTTAAACCAAGTGCATTTACAAAATGCACTTTTGAGCGTCGGGCTCAAACTGAATGTCCGATTTGGAATCCGTCAGCTCTCACAAGTCACGTCTACCTCCCAGGTCGTGTTGGAACAATCGGATACCAATCGGATCAGTATTTCACATTCTGGACCCCCGAACCCGACTGCTTTAATTTTATTTTTATGAGTCACGAAAGAGACGGACCCACATGTATGCAAATTTGCCTCCGGTTGTGACGCCCTATTTGATTTGGCCTTTTGGGACTTTTCTATCCACTTGGGGTCGGCAAATTTGTCACAGTATGTCCCAATCCTCCTTCCTCATCCATGGAGGACGGTGCTCCTTCCACAGCTGTCGGTCTTCACTCCCACCAGCATTTTTTTTAGCCTTCCTCTGAGCCGCATATACTCTCTTTCGATAATTTGTCTTCACAGTAGACTCCCAGGCAGAACGACATCGTACCGCATCATGTCCACCCGTGAATCGATAAGTCCGTTGTAAATAAATTATGCTTCATAATTAATATACTGTTGTGAATTGAGTTTGGAAAAGACTTGAATTAAATGACATAGTTACTTACTAAGAACATGTCGAACAATGAATCGCGGACGCCCATCGGAAATTCTTTGAAAGACAAATGTGGCCCGGGCACATGTGCCATTACTAAGCTAATAGCATGATGGATAGCATTGGAAGGTTCTAATTTTTTCCTGCAATTGCAAATGTCAAAGTATTCATATTAGAAACTTACCGCTAATAATTAATGAATGTAAAATAGCCTTATAAATATACCCGGAGATCCAACAGGGGCGACGTCCATCATGGATAGTGCCTCCCTCGTGATGACTGCTGTCATCGTCAACTGGCTGCTGAGTGGTGGGGGGGGCCTGTAGAAGTCAGAGGTGGTGGGAGGGCTGTAAGTATTAATTTTCATAAGTAAATGCAACATGTTACTGAAAATTAAAATAGATATACCTGTAGCGGGAGGTGGTGGGGGTGGCGTCTGTACAGGTGGTGGGAGGGCACTAGGACCTGTAAGAATTAATTCACATTAGATAAATGAATATTTTGCTAGAAATTCAAAGAAATACATAGGTCGGAAAGCATTAATTTTCATAAGTAAATGCAACATGTTACTGAAAATTAAAATAGATATACCTGTAGCGGGAGGTGATGGGGGTGGCGTCTGTACAGGTGGTGGGAGGGCACTAGGACCTGTAAGAATTAATTCACATTAGATAAATGAATATTTTGCTAGAAATTCAAAGAAATACATAGGTGGGAAAGCATTAATTTTCATAAGTAAATGCAACATGTTACTAAAAATTAAAATAGATATACCTGTAGCGACAGGTGGTGGGAGGGCACTATGACCTGTAATAATTAATTCACATTAGATAAATGAATATTTTGCTGGAAATTCAAAGAAATATATAAGTGGGAAAGCATTAATTTTCATAAGTAAATGCAACATGTTACTGAAAATTAAAATAGCTATACCTGTAGCGGGAGGTGGTGGGGGTGGCGTCTGTACAGGTGGTGGGAGGGCACTATGACCTGTAAGAATTAATTCACATTAGATAAATGAATATTTTGCTAGAAATTCAAAGAAATACATAGGTGGGAAAGCATTAATTTTCATAAGTAAATGCAACATGTTACTAAAAATTAAAATAGATATACCTATAGCGACAGGTGGTGGGAGGGCACTATGACCTGTAATAATTAATTCACATTAGATAAATGAATATTTTGCTGGAAATTCAAAGAAATATATAAGTGGAAAAGCATTAATTTTCATAAGTAAATGCAACATGTTACTGAAAATTAAAATAGCTATACCTATAGCGGGAGGTGGTGGGGGTGGCGTCTGTACAGGTGGTGGGAGGGCACTATGACCTGTAAGAATTAATTCACATTAGATAAATGAATATTTTGCTAGAAATTCAAAGAAATACATAGGTGGGAAAGCATTAATTTTCATAAGTAAATGCAACATGTTACTGAACTTTAAAATAGCTAGGACCTGTAAGAATTAATTCACATTAGATAAATGAATATTTTGTTGGAAATTCAAATAAATATATAAGTGGGAAAGCATTAATTTTCATAAGTAAATGCAACATGTTACTGAAAATTAAAATAGATATACCTGTAGCGGGAGGTGGTGGGGGTGGCGTCTGTACAGGTGGTGGGAGGGCACTAGGACCTGTAAGTAGTGGTGGTGGCGTCTGTACAAGTGGTGGTGAGCCGACACTTGGACCTATAAAAAAATTCTTTTAAGTTAGTAAATAATTAAAATATTTATATAGCTAACTTATTGATCAAATATACCTGTGTCTGAAGAAGATGCTAACGAGGAGGGAGTAGCGCCCCTCTCACTGCCTTGTCTCCTCCCACTCATAGTACGACCTCCTCGCACCATTTCTTATTAATAACAAAACAATTAATACATATTAATCCATAATTATATAAGGCTAGACAAATGTTATTTAAAATTATGCTTAAAAAGTAAGAACATCTTACTAAATTATCAAAACATGCCTCCCTCATGTTGATATATCTAGCTCATCATCATCTTCATCATCATCTTCGTCATCCATCGTAGTCTCATCAGATTCGAACTCTTGCTCTTCATCTGACTCCTCCTCCCCTCTAACATGAACATTTAACTCCATCGGATCGATTTCTTCCACTTCATCTTCCTTACGTAATGATAGTGGCTCATCAGATTCATCCAGATTAACATGTGTGGAACCGATAAGGCCAACTTCATCTGATTGAAAATATTCGGCGCTGCCAAGCTCTTAGACATTTTTACTCATATTTAACTCATAAGTGGGAAAATATTTTATTTTAACCCTGCAAACTGCCCACCAATCTTTATTCTTGGACGATGGATACCTTGAATAATACACTTGGTAGGCTTGTGCGGCTAAAATGAACGGTTCATAGGTATTAAGTTTATACCTATGTTTGACATCGACAATCCCAGTAGACGTGTCATGTCGAACTGAATTAGGATCAAACCAATGACACTTAAATAGGTATACATGATTGTCTCGTCCCAAATACTAAAGTTCTATGACTTCCTCGAGAATACCATAGTAGTCTAATTCCACTTCATTGTATACACTTCCCTTAACAGATACGCCGATGTTCATCGTAGACTTACTTCGTCCATAATCCCTTGTATGAAATCTATATCCATTCACAATATATCCTGGGTAGGCACGTGCAACGTTCGAGGGGCCATAACTTATCTCTTGTACCCTCTGATCACTAATGAGACCTTGTTCAACCTATATGTAAAGTAGAGTAGTTAAATATTTTTGAACAATTACGTCAATATTAGTAAATGCAAACATATATATTGAACGATCGACACTAACTTGATATCTCAACCATTTGGCAAAAAATTTCTCGCGTTCTTTTTCAATCTCTACGTCCTAGATATTTGGACATTTTTGTGCTAATTCTGAATCAAATTGTCTGCAATATAAATGCACTACTACTTTAAATGAACTACAGAAGAAGGATGAACAAGTTATGGCATTGCTGGAAATGTGAGTTAAGAACTTACTCAACATAAGGTTCAATCTCATTACAATTCAGAAGAATATATATCTCAGCAGCGTACAACTCTCTATCTTCAAGCGTGCGGGTCGAGCAACGTCCGAAAGCACGTCCAGGATGCTTAAATATAGAGAGCCGATCTGACGAATCATCAAATCCCCCATCATCATTACGTGGAGGTCGAGTATGACGAGTTTGAATATCTAGCTCAAAGTACATGGAACAGAAGTTTGAAATTTCTTCAAGAACATATGCCTCAGCAATCGAACCTTCCACCTTTGTCTTGTTGCGAACTTTCATTTTCAATTCATGCATGCACCTACAACAACAATTCAGATGGCAATGACATGTAGCGACCATGGACAACATGTATGTCTTCATGAAAATTCTCACATACCTCTCAAATGGATACATCCATCGGAATTATACTAGCCCTCCGACAATAGCCTCGTATGACAGATGGATGACCAGGTGCTCCATCGAATCAAAGAATGCCGGAGAAAATATCTTCTCTAACTTGCAAATAGTTTTGACCACATTTTATTCAAGAGTTTGTACGTCCCGAAGTCTGAGTTCTGATGCACATAAAATCTTGAAAAACTGACTCAGCTCGGTCAGTGCCCCCCATATAGGCTTCGGCAACAAATCACGAAATGCAATGGGCACTAGCCTCTCCATGAACACATGACAGTCGTGACTTTTCAGACCATATATTTTTCCCTCATTAACATTCATACAACGGGTTATGTTGGATGCATATCCATCTGAAAATCTCAATTATTTCAACCACTGGCACACTTCCTTGATCTCTGTATCATCAAGCATGTAAGTTGCTTTTGGCTGCACAACCCTTCCATTTATGTTTTGTAGTTCCAGTTCTGGACGTTTACAAAGCATCTTTAAGTCCATGCGCACTTTGGCGTTGTCCTTTGTTTTGCCTTGAACATTCATGACCGTGTTGAACACATTATCAAAAAAATTCTTCTCGATATGCATGACATCTAGATTATGTCGTACAAGAAGAGTTGACCAATAAGACAATTCCCAAAAAATACTTTTCTTGTTCTAGTTGTGATCCTTTCCAAAACTATTCAATTATCGTGTGCTACCAGACAATTGTACTACATCTGGTAAATTTTGCACCCGTGTCGCCATATGTCGACCCGACACCCATTGCAAGTCTGCTTCATCTACTTCAACAGTATTTTTTTTAAACGAGTCTTTTTGCCTTCAAAAAGGATGGTCACTTAGTAGCAACCGCCGATGGCAATCAAACCAGCATGCTTTTCCACCATGTTTCAATACAAATGATTTGGTATCTTCCATACAGTAGGGACATGCTAACCTCCCATGTGTGCTCCAACCAGAGAGCATTCCATATGCAGGGAAGTCACTTATTGTCCACATCAGTGCAGCCTTCATAATAAAATTTTGCTTCCTACATGCATCATAAGTAACAACTCCATCAGTCCATAAAAAATTGAGCTCATCAATCAACGGCCTGAGATATATGTCCAAAATTTTTCTGGGACTTTTTGGACCAAGAATTACTAAAGACAAAAATAGATTTTCTCGCTTCATGCACATGTCTGGCGGAAGGTTGTACGGTGTCATGAACACTGGCCAACAAGAATAAGATGCCACTGAACCACCGAATGGATTAAAACCATCTGTGCATAAACCCAACCTAACATTACGTGGCTCCTTTGAGAAAGCAAGATGAGTACGATTGAAGTGGGTCCAAGCTTCACCATCGGCAGGATGACTTATTATATCATCGGCACGGCGTACTCTTTCACTGTGCCATGTCATATGTAGAGCTGTCTTTGAGGACATATACAGCCGCTGCAGCCTAGGCACAAGAGGGAAGTATCGCAATGCCTTGTAAGGTACATCTTTTCGCTTTGAATTGACACCTCCCTTAGGTTTGAATCTGTCATGGCCGCAAATAGAACATGATATCTTATCTGCATCGTCTTTGTAATATAACATACAATGATTCGGGCATGCATCTATTTTCACATATCCAAGTCCTAGCTCATTGACCATCTTTTTTGCACGATAATAAGTTTCTGGCAACTTCTCGTCTCGAGGCAACATACTCTTGATCAAGAGGAGGAGACGGTCAAAACAAGTCTCACTGATGTGAAATTCAGATTTTAAGTTCAACAACTGTGACACTGCAGACAACCGAGTGTGCTTTTCACAACCATCCCATAGCAGCTCATCAGCATCACTAAGTAGTTGATAAAATATTCCGGCTCTCTTATTCGGCACTTCTTCCATATATGCATGTTCGCCATTAACATTAAAACTAGGACCAGCTGCATCCACAACCATATCCACGTAAGAACTTCTTGTTGCAATATTATCAGGCTCAAACCTCCAGAATTCCTCACCATGACACGTCCAATTCGTATAACCATCCATGAACCCTTTCTTGTACAAATGATGTTGCACATCCCATGGTGAACGCCACCTCAAGTTTCTACAACTTGAACAAGGGCAATGAATGTGACCGACACGGTCTATTGATGCGTTTGGATTCCCCAATGCAAACTGAATGAAACTCTCAACTCCATGCTTAAAATCATCCGACACCACCCGATCAACTATTCTACGATACATCCATGAACAATCTGTCAACATTTCGCCTGCACCCAATAAATGTTAATACACAAGTAACTTTTAAATCATTACTCTTGAAAATAAACCAGACCCATTCCTCACATCGTTGGTCACAGACCATTTGTAGTTGGATGAGGACTATTATTTAGATTATCACTTTTTAACCTGTTGGCCCATCTAGGCAAAGGGGATAATTCAACCCCCCTTCTTGTCCGCCATCTAGTTTGGGCCAACAATTGGTATATGAATGATTGATTGAGCATCTTATTTCTATGCATGCATGAAGAGTCATATGGGTTCTGGTATATAGAGTGCATTGTTAGTTCTCTTGCACATTGCATCGGTGCAATATCTGCCATATGCATACACTGCATCGGTGCATTCATCAGTTGCTTCAATACAAATTCGATGCGTGTTCATTATGCATACAAAGTCAGTGCATAGTTCTTAGCAAGTCTATACATTCATGGTTGCCTTGATGACTTAGCAAGTCTATACATTCATGAGCATAGTTAGTGCATTCGTTTGTTTCACGTATACACTAAGTCTGCACATGGTTGCCTTGATGACTTAGCAAGTCTATACATTCATGAGCATAGTCAATGCATTCGTTTGTTTCACGTATACACTAAGTCTGCACACAATTACCTTGATGACTTAGCAAGTCTATACATTCATGGTTGCCTTGATGACTTAGCAAGTCTATACATTCATGAGCATAGTCAGTGCATTCGTTTGTTTCACGTATACACTAAGTCTGCACACGGTTGCCTTGATGACTTAGCAAGTCTATACATTCATGGTTGCCTTGATGACTTAGCAAGTCTATACATTCATGAGCATAGTCAGTGCATTCGTTTGTTTCACGTATACACTAAGTCTGCACACAGTTACCTTGATGACTTAACAAGCCTATACATTCATGAACATAGTCAGTGCATCCTTTTTGCATCGTAGTGCTTCACGCATACACATAGTCAGTGCATCGTTGTGCTTCACGCATACACATAGTCAGTGCATCGCTTTGCCTCGCGCATACACATATACACAAAGCTCATGCTTAATCATGTTCATTTGTGATGTATGAACTCCCTTGATCTACTTTGATACATGTATTTGATTCAGTCGTAAATGATTCGGTTGCACTCAATTCAGAATTGGACTGGTTCGGTCTGATTGTTATGTGTGGGTTGTAATAGTTCAAGTTGCTTTGGATTGACTTAGCAACTCATGGCTGGTTTGATTTAATCATGAGTGATGTAAGCTTATGGAGAAAATGGATTGAAAAGCTTTGCATCACTAAATCCCTACTTGTATTTCAGCATTCTCAACTGCAGGTTGAAAGACCTATGAGAAGAGATAATTCTGATGCTCATTTCCTAATATGGATTGAATTGTGTTTGACATGAAGTTGAGTTATCTGAAATGCATGTGAGGTTTGAAAGATATTGAAACTAAAAATGGGGTTCCCATGCATGAATTTGTTATGAAATGAAAGCGTGTGTTTTAAAGGGGTTGAATGTGTTTGAGCTTACACGAGTTATCATCTCAATATGTGGTTGCTCTTCAACTTATTTACATGCAGGTTGTAAGAACAAGTCTAGTGATGAAAGCTAAGGTAAGAATTTGTTTTTAATGTAATTCATGTTTGGTTACATTAGGATTCATGTTTAGGTCATTGGGAACGCATTAAAAATCATTTATTAAGGTCTCAAGATCAATGGGTCGACCCCCCCCACTCAATGGGTCGACCCCCGGGCTGAAAACTCATGTTTTTTTGTGCGGTCTGAAAGTGGGTCGACCCCCCTCACAAAGTGGGTCGACCCCTGTAACAATTTCTACAGAAAACTACTTCTGGATAGAGATGGGTCGACCCCCCTGGCCGATGGGTCGACCCCCTCAGATTTGCAGGTCCGCGCGTCCATTCCGTGGCCCACCGAAACCCTATGAAAACACTTCCAAATGGGCTGAAAACTTACCCTAATACCCTTGGGTTACTAATGAACATATTGGGGTGGTTTCGCTAGGGTTTTGCAAGGGTATAGTGGTCTTTTGCACAACTTATCTTTCTAGTATAAATAACATGCGAATTTGGAGGAAATGTGTGTAGCTCTAATCTCTCTATCTGTTTTGTAGGAGAACGAAGGGAAGAAGGAGGAAGGCTGAGGAAGAGCTCAAGATTCATCTACTTCCATCCATTTCTAGAGCTCGTGATTGAAGAAAGAAAGGAGCGGATCGAGAAGAGGAACGCGTGGACGTCCTCAACATTGGCATTCGGCTATCCTCCGACCCGAGCATCAGAGATTATCAACTACACCTCGTTTCTTCTCATGGGGAACTACTTCTATATCTTGTTTACATCTATTAATGCCATTTGCTTTTGAGTTGTGGGGTTTGCATTGATCATATCTTGTATTTCTGAATTCTAGATATATTTTTGTGTGGACCGTCTGTGGATGGGTGTTTGTGTGAAGGCAGAGCTACATCTCCGTGTGTTGGGTTTTATTGTGGGGAAATTTTCCCTGTGGTTGGTTATGTATTGTCGGAGCTGCGTCTCCGTGTGGATTTAGTGCCTGGGGCGTGTTCCCTGATTCTGTGTGTGGGTGTGTGCTGCGGTGGCAGCGTGTTGGGGATTTTCCACGTGTGTGGATATTGCTGCGGAAGCAGCGTGTGTGTGTGGTTGGGGTTCGTCCCCGTGTTGCTACGAAAGTAGCGTGTAGTGAAGCCTCACCCGGTTGGGTGAGGGGTGGACGTAGGGAGCCCGTTGTGGTCCCGAACCACCTAAAAATCTCCGTGTCCTTTATGAATACCTGTGCGATTGTCCATTTCTCCTATCTCCATTCATAGGTAGATTTGTAGATTTTTATTCACTACTCCACTACACACTGCTACCTCTGCTATTTATATTTGAGCACAGTTAACTCGTTCTCTGCATTACATATCCGTGTGAGATCGGAAAGATTGAGATGATTCTTCTAATCTCACTTGAGTTTATGCTAATTAACGTAGTTAATTTTAATTCCACTGTGATCAGTTTAGATTGTTTTTAAAATCCGCCATCTAGGCAAAGGGGACAATTCAACCCCCCTTCTTGTCCGCCATCTAGTCTGGGCCAACATAACCCATCCATGAAGGTTTGATCGCACAATCAATTACTATATGTGTTGCACAATTTACTGAAAATTTCGGCAGCATCTCTCCACACTTCTCCGATATACCAAAAATATTTATTGATTTTAAAATTTTCTTAAACACTTATAAGTAAGTGGTTAAGAAAACACTCAAAATCAATAAAGGTATATCGAAGAAGAGTGAGGAGACGCAACTGACATTTTCAGCAAACCATACAAACACATATAGTAAATGACTGCCTAAGTGCGATCAAACATTCACATATTGTCCAAACGGGACAATTCAAGACTTTGAGGTAGATATATATATTCTCATTAAAAAAATGAGAACATACACATCAATCCCAAAGTCTTGAACGGGAAGGTTCATTGACAAGGGTTTAACACGCTCTCCTGAGGTGCGTGTAATGTTAGGCCGCACCTACGCACCTCAGCTCACATGGAATACCCCATGTGTTTATATAACATAAAATTAAATAACATCGCACTTATCATTCTGCATACATCCGTCTAAATAATATCTAATTTAAAAAAATATTCAAATGAAGAACATCAAAGATAAACAATCCACATTTTTGAGTCAAATCAACATCAAATTTCTATTAAAATCAGGTTTAAAAACACATTTATATGCAATTAAAATCCACAAGGTTTGAAATCACAAGCAGAATTTTTAGAGTATTTACCTATTGCTATAAGTCAACTATTGCTATAGACGAACTAAAATTTTAAAATTATTCTTAGTTATCTATTTATCTGGTTGATTAGTTTGTTTAGTGCGAGGGCAGCCCATGGGGTCCCTTTTTTTTAGGTGAATGATCTCATTTAAATGACTTTGGGTCTGCCGACCCGAGGAAGGGGCAACCTAGAGGCTGGTCCCATAACCCAGATGAATGTCTCTAGAGGGTCCCACAACCCGGAGGTTGGACCTCCGAGTCTTCTTCCTCCCCTTGTTGTTGATTGCCTTTTTTGTTATCCAAAATCCTGAATTTATTTACAACCTTCTAAAAAAATCTAGGATCAAAGAATCTCAAGAAATTTCATTTTTGCTTCTGAGTATTCTAGCCAGAGCTATCCAAATATTGACGTCTACACCTAATCTAATATGCTCTACCATTCCTAACAAGTCCTAAATGTCTGGTTTCTTATTACTTGGTCTCCCATTTCTGTGGTGTACGCATGAAATATGTTCCTAGGGTAAATGATTGTGCATCCACATGCATAGGGTAAACCCAATGCCGTAAGGCTCCCATCATTGTAGGGTCTATGGAGCGTCAGTTCGTTGGTATGCAGAATACCATTCCTTCCTAGAAAAAATGTTGATAGCCTATTCGCTACAGAGAGTGGTTGTGGATTGATTTGGAAGGGGAGGGATATTGGCAGCCTATTCGCTACCACAACGTTCCGACTCTTTGTTCTTTCTGCCACAAACTAGGCCACACAGAGACAGAATGCAAAAAGAAACATAATTCTCATATCCCAAGCAAGAAGACTATTCCAGCTCGGAGTGATTCAAAAATAACTGGTGGGAAGCAACATATAGAATTCAGGCAGCGCCCTGTGTCTACTTTAGTTATTGAAGAAAATGTCAATAGATTCACTGCCCTGTTACAGGATACAAAAGAAATGATAAATCTGAACTTGCCAAATGAGCCTGACAAGGAAATGGATGAAGTTATAGAGACAGAGATGCAGGTTGAACAAATAGAGAATAGTTTGAATATTAGTTCTGATACACATCCAAGACAGACAGATTCACATAATGAAAGTGCCCCTCTACAATTTCAACTGGTCCTATCTAGTGATCTGACTACAAATCTTTTGAAGGATCCTGCTAATTCCTCAATCTCTCAGAGACCAACAAGAATGGCTACTGATTCTGGCACAGAGCTCCTTTCTATCCAAAACAGATCACTATCTGTTCCTAGCTCATCTAACCATGAGGGCCAAGCTACAACTATTGCTGTTGATAACACTATGTTAATGCAACCAGCTAAACAAAGTTTCAATAATTCAGATTCTCAGGAGGATTTGCAAGTTCATCGAAAGGAAATTGATTTTCAAGCAAAGATAAATAATGTGAGTGCTATTCATGTGGACCGGCCGGGAGTTATAACCAGGGGAATGAAGAGGACTGGATCTGAAGGTAAGATCCAATCAAAATCTCAGCTCTAATGACTTTTGTCATACAGAATATTAGGGGCATTAGCATCGATCTATCATTGGGTTGTGCTAAGCTATTGATTAAAGAACACAAAGTAGATTGCATTGTTATTCTAGAGCCTAAAATCAATGTCAGTAACCTCGAAAAGGCATGTAAGAAGTTAGGTATGGAAAAATTCCTTGCTAATCATGATGTGCATGCTCATATTTGGATTATGTGGAAAGGCCAGATGGATTTCGCTGTTATTTTTAAGAATGAGCAGCAAATCTCTATAAAGCAATCCAATCAAAATTTGCTTGAATTCTATGCTTCCTTTGTTTATGCTAAGTGTACACTAGTTGAAAGAATGTCTCTGTGGGCATCTCTTATTCATGTCAACTCTTTACTGAATGGTCCGTGGATTGTGGCTGGAGATTTTAACAGCATTATTAAATTTGATGAGAAACTAGGGGGGAACATGCCTTGCTTAAGATCAATAACAGATTTTAAGGATTGTATTAATGACTGCGGTCTTACAGATGTTGGTTATATGGGTTCCAAATACACATGGTACAATCAACAAATAGGTGGCAATGGTATATCGGCTAGATTAGATAGGGTTTTCATCAATACCACTTGGCTAAACTCTTTTCCAATTACTGTGGAGCATCTGTCTAGAGAGGCTTTAGACCATGCTCCTCTTCTAGTGAAATTGGTCTCACACATAAATTTAAAGAGCAGATTTTGTTTCCAGCAAATGTGGACAAAGCATGAGCTCTTCTTACAGGCTGTTGAACAATGTTGAAAAACCAATCCATTATCCTCGTCTGCTATTACCACTTTGTGTCTTAAACTCAAGTCATTGAGGTATATGCTCCGGGATTGGAACAAGCAGGTTTTTGGTAATGTACATAAAAACTTGTTGGAAGCTGAAGACTTAGTGCTACAGGCTGAGGACATCTATGATCAGCAACCTTCTCAAAGCAATTTTTCGTCTCTTGAAAATGCCAAAAATATTCTTACAGAGAGAATTCTTCATCAAGAAGTTTTCTGGAGACAAAAATCAAGAATCTGTTGGCTGGAAGAAGGAGACAGGAACACAAAATTCTTCCATATGACTGCTATGGCCAATAGGAGGAGTAACTGCATACCTCACCTCAGGACCTCCAATGGTGATCTTACCTCTGACAGTCAGAAAATGAAGGACATTGTTGTTAGTCATTTTCAAGCTGCTTTCACCTCCCAGCCTCACTACATTAACAGTGATAGCATTAACTGCATTCCTCACATGGTAACCCAGGATGATAATACCTTCTTGAATGCTATTCCTAATGAAATGGAAATCAAGGATGTTATTTTCTCTATGTCCCCAGATAGTGCCCCGGGCATTGATGGGTTTACTGGGAGTTTCTTTCACAAGGCTTGGCCAATCATTGCTGATATTGTTATCAAGGCAATTCAAGAATTCTTTACTGAAAGGAAATCTTTTCCAAGGTGCTTCACTACTACCATTATTGCTCTTATTCCAAAAAACAAAAATGCAACTGATATCTCAGAATACAGGCCTATTAGTCTATGCAATTTTTCATACAACATCATTTCCAAAATTTTGAGCAACAGGTTATGCAGATTTCTTCCATCTCTCATTTCAACGGAACAAACAACTTTTGTCAAAGGAAGGCACATTATTAAAAACATTGCATTAGCTCAGGAAATGGTTCAGGAATTAGGTAGAAAAACCAGAGGCAGCAATGTCATCCTAAAGCTGGATATGGCAAAGGCCTATGACCGAATTGAATGGATTTTCTATTCGCATTTTTGAAGAGATTTGGTTTTAATAACCACTTCATCAATCTCATTGAAAATATGGTTACTAACTGCTGGTTTTCTATCTCACTGAATGGTGAATCTGCTGGATTTTTTAAATCATCCAGAGGCATCCGACAAGGTGATCCTATTGCCCCCTACCTCTTTATTCTTACCCAAGAGATATTGAGCAGATTACTCAAGGACAGTTTTATGAAAGGAAGAGAATAGTTTTATGAAAGGAAGAGTGGGTTGGTTCTCTGGTCCCAGGAGATGCCCACTTATTTCCCATCTTATGTTTGCAGATGACACATTAATCTTTGCAAAGGCTAATGCAGACTCTATCCGCAACCTCATGAATACTTTAAAATCTTATGAGCAAGCTTCTGGCGAGCTGATCAATGTGAGTAAGAGTGGCTATTTTATTCATCCTAATAGCAACCCAGCACTCCAAAGAAGACTTGAGGCTATTACAGGTTTCTCGAGACAAGCATTTCCACACAAATATCTGGGTTACCCGCTGGTCATGGGCAGAGTCAAAAAAGTATATTTTGCTGGTATTATCTCCATAATCCAGAAGTGTATAGAGGGCTGGCAAGCTAAACTACTTTCACAGGGCGCATGTCTGATTTTAATCAAACATGTTCTTACATCCATTCCTATCTATATTTTAGCCTCCACTCCACTTCATGCTGGCATTCACCAGTTATTAGATAGGTCCTTCGCAATTTTTTCTGGGGATCCTCCAAGCATGGAAATAGGAGACACTGGAGATCTTGGAAAAATGTCTGCAAACCGATTTCTCATGGTGGACTTGGGATTATGTCTTTAAGACACATGGACCTCGCCTTGGGGGTAAAAATCCTCTGGCATGGACTGTACTCTAATTCACTCTGGGCTGAGTTTTTCAGGGCCAAATACATACAAGTAGACACCTCACTGAGGTTAGCTTCATCTGCGTCATCTCCCTTTTGTTGTGTAGTTGAAGACGACATGGCAGCAGCAAATTATTGCTTTGTAAATGGGGAAGGCAATAAGGATGGGATTAAAAAAACGGCAGGGCCTAGAATTGCTCTGATACCATGATAAATCTGGAGTGAAGCAAATTGCCGGTGTGGTCCAACACCTCCACCTAATCTCATATATTTATATAGCAGAGTTTGTACAATCACCAATCCTGATCACATCCCGATATTGTAGGGACTGTGATAAATGTGTACAACAAAGATAAATATGTACAACAAATTCATAAGTCTATTTTCTAAGTAAAATGGAAACTACATTCTCAGCATTCCAATACACTCCCCCTCCTGTGACCCCCCCTCCACCGCACCCCCCTCCCCCTCCTGCGACCCCTCCCCCTCCTACGCACCCCCTCCCCCTCCACCACACCCCCTCCCCCTCCTGCGACCCCCCCTCCACTGCACCCCCTCCCCCTCCTGTGACCCCCCTCCCCCTCCACCGCACCCCCTTCCCTACTGTGACCCCCTCCCCCTCCTGCTGGCCCCTCCACCTCCCAGAACAACCTCCCCCTCCACCGCACCCCCTCCTGCGACCCCCCCTCCACTGCACCCCCTCCCCCTCCTGTGACCCCCCTCCCCCTCCACCGCACCCCCTTCCCTGCTGTGACCCCCTCCCCCTCCTGCTGGCCCCTCCACCTCCCAGAACAACCTCCCCCGCCATCGGACCCCCCCACCAGAACCTCTCCCAGAGGCCCCTCCCACCGAGCTCCCCATCCCCCCTCCCACCGAGCTCCCCCCCCTCTTGCTGCCCCCTCCCCCTCCCAGACCAACCTCCCCCGCCACTGGAACCCCCCCACTGGAACCCCTCCTAGATGCCCCTCCCATCGAGCTCCCCCACCCACCGAGCTCTCCCTCCCCCCTCCGACCGAGCTCACCCCCTTCCTGCCGGTCCCACCGAGCTCCCAGACCAACCTCCCCCGCCGCCCCACCCCCGCCACCAGAACCCCCCCCACCGGAACTCCTCCAGGATGATCCCCAACCTCAAAAAAGAAAAAAAAACACCATGGCAAATGCGGCGACGGCGAAAGGGAGAGGGAGAGGGAGGGGGCTTACCAGCAACGGCGAGCTCCGGCGTGGACGGCGAGGACGGCGGGGTACCGGCGACGGCGAGCTCCGGCGTGGACTGCGAGGACCCGCGATGGTGACGACGAGGGCAAGCTCCGGCGAGGACGGCGACGGAGAGCTCCGGCGACGGAGAGCTCCGGCAAGGGAGATCAGGGGGGAATGGGGGGAGAAAAAAGAGTGCGAGAGGGAGATGGGGGGATCGGGGGGGAATGGGGGGAGGTTGTGTCGTGGGGCAAGTAAAATTTAGCGACGGAACCTCGGACGGAAATATTTTTGTCTAAATATCCGTCTAAAATTTTATACGTATTTTCAGACAGATAATATTCTGTCCCAAATACAGCGGTGTTTTTTGAGGAAACTATCTATCTGAATTTTTAGACGGATTTGCGACGGAAATTATTCCGTCGCAAATATCTATCGCTAATATTGCTTTTTCTTGTAGTGGGAAACAGTTTGGGAAGGGTCCGGAGGTTCCGGAAGACGGGGAAGATATGGGTCAAAGGACCCAAGAAAGATGAAATAATGCACATGCATGGAATGCAAGGAATGCAGATAATGCAACGAATATAAGGAATAAGAAGGTAAGAATCTCCTTTTCACCCAATGGGTGGCCCATGAGGAGAGATTGATGGTTAGTGGGAGGGTGGATGAAATGAAATAAGAAGTGAGTGGATTGATGGAAGCCCCCTCAATACAAAAATGTTCGCCCCTCCAAGGCAAATAACGTGCTTGCTAGACGGCTCAATAAATGGAATTGATGCCCAAGCACTCTCATTTGATGAAGTTTCAATGATGAATGGCAACTCCCTTGGTAAGTGTCTATAATGAAAATTAGGGAGTATTGGAACTTTGGCACAAAACAGGTTTGGCTTCTTCAAAAATGACTCCCTTGGAAGGAGAGGGTGATGGGAATCAACACCAGGCACTAACATTTTTTTAGTTTGCATTTGTATATTTTGTTTGTATTTATATCCTTGGGTTAATTGGGTTTGCAATTATAAGGCATTATAAGCCAAAGGGTTAGTCATTAGGATTTAGTGGGTTTCTTTGCAAAAGGCCATGTTGGCCCGGCGGGACGCCCACCATCTCTCTCATTGGGGCACCTAGCTTCTAGGGCCCATGTGGGGCTGGTCCAAGGTCCAAGGTGGGCTTGACCATTCAAACTTGGACCATTCTCCCCTCTTTTAGAGTTTTTTATTGTAGTCTAATTTTGACCACATGGGAGAAGAATCTTCTATCCCCTAATTTCCCCTCCCTAACCCTAGATCTGAGGTTAGTTTAGGTCATTTCCATTTCATATAAAATCCATGTATTTTCATTATTTTCATAGATTAATGAGAAGAATTGTTGGAAAATCCAAGAGAGGCCCAAGGGCGTCCCTCTCTCCTCTCCCCTTGCAGCAGTGATTGCTGCCCCTTTCTAGGGTGTGAAGCCCTAATCTTGGTGTGACTCCAAGATCTACCACCTCTGCTGGATGCGACTTCCAGCCACCGCCACCGCCGCCGCCGCCGCCGCCTCCGTTCGTGCCGTCATCGATTCGCCACAACCGGTTCTTTGAAGTGATGTCTAGGATTTCGAGATCCAGGATAGAAGCTCAAAGAAAAGGTTGGTCTTCCCAATCCGTGAATCTGATGATCTTGAAATTTTGAGAGATCATCCCCCTTGTTGTTACCTCCTCCCATTTTAAATTTCGTGCCAATCTGCCATCATTTGCTATTTTTCCAAGTCTTTTAGTTTCACCCCTGACAATCTGCCAATCAGCAGATCTGCGGGATAGTGTCTTGTTATTATATTTTTCCCGCCCCCTAGCCATCTCCAAAAATTACCAAAAAATTCATCTGTGATCCTCACTTCCTACCCTATCCACCATAAAATTCCCAAGATCCAGATCTACCATTCCCCTATTGGTCAAAATTCATTTTCAGGCAGGTCTTGTTCTGTCCTGACTGTTTGTAATCCGAACCAGCAGAAATACTTGGGGAATAGTGGTTTTCATTTCCAATCCGTTTGTTGGATGGTCGTGAAATTAATTTATTTTGTAGCCCTTTGAGTCTTATGTCCAACGGCGCCGATCTCGCCTCGATCCGCCTCCAGATCTGGGCATAAAAATTATTTTTGTGGAGGCGCGCAATTCTATCCTGAGGATAGGTCAACAGAGAAGTCTGCCGGATAATTCTAGTAAAATACACCGGCTCACATTTGGCGACCACCGCTCCCGGAGGTCGACCAGCAACCCCTCAGCAGCGTCCCAGCCGGCCACCGGAGCGAGGAGACGCTTGGGCACCGCCGTCCCAGCAGTCGGACCCCCCTGCTGTCCCGCGGGCCCCGCAGAACCGAGCCGTACCAGCAGCCCGTCTCCGGCCTGAGAGCCTTCCGGCTTGCTCCCCATCAACCCGAGTTCGCTACTCTCGGGTCCCACATGTATCCCTTTACCTCCCTACATGGAGTGGGCAATTAAAGTCACTGTTGTAATTATTTATTTACTGTACACCGGGAGTACGAGTCTTGGCCGGGGTCATTTTCCCCACGCCCGGAGCGTGAAGGTATCGTGTCCGCTCCCCATTTGGCATTTGCTTTACTCGTATATATTTCTATATGCCGTTACTTGCATGTGATAGGTCCTACCTCGTTAAAGTATTTTTAATCACCGCTACGAGAGAGAGCGAAACCCATCCCGTGACTCAATCCGAGTACACGGAAGAGCCGAGTACCCGAGACTCATTGCCAGTTCCTCAACCGCGCAGATCCACACGTTTCCCTTGCTTAGGGACGCCCGCGAGCTAGAGTCCTAGGTTCACGTCCTGTCCCGCATCAAATTAGTATCAGAGCCTAAGGTTGAGTCTAGGGTAGTCGGTCCAAGGTGTCGCATTGCATTCCAATATTCGATATATCAAAAGGTGTTGCCTGAATGATAGGTTATGCCTATCGGGAAGGTCACACACTTGCGTCGAGAGGATCTTCGGATCCTGTAACTCCGCCAAGTACCGGATATTGGTTGAGTCCAGGTTCCTTAGTTTGCATTAGTTAGTGCATTCCAACTTTGCATTGTTGTTTAGGGTTGTGTCTAGTCCAGTAGAGTGTCAGTCTGCATGTCCACTACCCACCACTATCTATGGCCAACCCCCGTGCTCAAGTCCCCATGCATCCTTCCTTAGTCAAAGCTATGCACACCCTCATGGATAGGATTGACAAGTCTGACCGGGAGTCGGACAGATCGGTCTAGTAGAGTATTTTTGCCGTGTTGAGGGTAGGCTTAAAGGCCTGGAGGATAGGATGGATCCTTCTGACTGATCTGTCCAAGGTCTAATCAGACGAGTCACAGCCCTAGAGAAAGTCCCGATCAGTCCCACCCAAGGCGACAAGTCCGTGTCTGAGTACATTCGGGACTTTGATGAGCACCTGTTGGGATGTGGAGTTGGAGAGAAGAGCACCACAACCGCCTTATGCTTTCGGAAAGGTTTACGGCTTCATTACCAATTTGAATTATTTTGCCGCAACGTGACCACTCTAGAGCATGCTTACCAGGTCTCTCTAGAGGTCGAGCCATTCGAGTCAAGGTTTGATGCTGCCCTATGGCGAGCATCTACCTGTCAGCAGAGTGCCGAGCTGGTCGGACGGCCACATGAGCCCACAAGGCAGGACGCTCCTGCCCCACGGCCTCACCCACCCCAGCCGCGGAACCCTTCCCCTAGAGCTCATTTGCCACCTACTTCACCTTCCGATCTTTATTCGGAGCCACCTTATTTAGAGCCGCCTCAGCTAGAGCCACCCGTGTTTCTAACAGGGAAGCTAATCATCGCTGAGCCACTACTTAGTTGGCTCAAGAATGGTTTGGTCCATAGAGCACCTTGCTATCCATCCATGGACCCTACACTACCCTTAGTGCCCATTAACTCATTCCATACCATATTCTGATCTTATCACCATGTTGAGACATTGGATGACCTTATTAAAGGATTAAACCGGCAGTTGAAGTTGACGCACATGTTGGCCCCAGGCTTCGATCGACCCAACGGTCGTAGCTTCACCTATCCCGCTTTGGGGTCTATTACCTCCGTGTGCACCATGGGTTATGTCACCACGGAGGTTCTTTTATTCCTCCCCATGTCGGCCGAGCCTGATTTCATTACACTTTTCCCGAGGGAGGAACCATACCTTCTACATGAGACCACCGTCCCATCTACCCTAGTGCATGAAGGTGACAAAGAATTCCAAACATGGGACCGTGACATGAGGGAACCCATCTCGAGGGGTCACACTTTCCTTGATCCCTTCGACCCCTTCCCTAGTGAGCCTCTTGACCCACCTTATCTACTCCACTCTGTCAAGGGAGTCCACTATCACACCCCTTCCCCACGGGCCGGTCCACCTATGCTCATTGAGTCCGTTCATTGGCGAGCGACACATGCATATAGGGGTGATGAAAAAGGTGAATTCAGCTCTCCTAGCCCTCCCCAACCTCCCCAGTCCAATGGGACGTCATTGCACGCATGGTTCACTTTAGGATGTCTAGGAGTCCCCGATTCCGCCGACCATCGATTGCATCGAGTGTATGCTTGTCACACATTCGGATGTCCTGGTCCACCATTGCATATGTAGGGGTCTGCATAGCATAAGGTTTGTCTAGGACATAGAGTGTGCTTTTCTTTATTTGTATAGTTTGTTAGGAGTCTGCATGCGTCGAGTTGAGTCGGTCTATTGCAAGCTCGCGATATTAGTCCCCTTTCGAGTGTGAGGCAAGTCGGAACTCATGTGTACGTTGTGGACTTTCCTATATGGGATCGGCTCTACTTCAATGTGTCAGAACTAGCCACCTATAGGGACCCAGCAGTGATTCCTAGTGAGTCATTGAGCCGTCTCCCTCCTTTGAGAGTGAGCCCACCCCGGAGTGTCCACCACTAGCATCATTCCCACTGTAGCGTGAGCATATAGAACATATACGGGATGAGCAGGTGACGATTACTAGGAGTGGAGCGTACCCACGCTACTTGGTATGGTGACGGATCCGCAGGTGCACCCCAACTCGACAGGGTCGAGTTTCTCCCAGCGAGGGAGAATTGATGGGAATCAACACTAGACACTAACATTTTTTTAGTTTGCATTTGTATCCTTTTATTTGCATTTATATCCTTGGGTTAATTGGGTTTGTAATTGTAAGGCATTATAAGCCAAAGGGTTAGTCATTAGGATTTAGTGGGTTTCTTTGCAAAAGGCCATGTTTGCCCGGTGGGACCCCCACCCTCTCTCTCATTGGGCCACCTAGCTTCTAGGGCCCATGTGGGGCTGGTCCAAGGTCCAAGATGGGCTTGACCATTCAAACTTGGACCATTTTCCCCCCTTTTAGAGTTTTTTATTCTAGTCTAATTTTGACCACATGGGAGAAGAATCTTCTATCCCCTAATTGCCCCTCCCTAACCCTAGATCTGAGGTTAGTTTAGGTCATTTCCATTTCATATAAAATCCATGTATTTTCATTATTTTCATAGATTAATGAGAAGAATTGTTGGAAAATCCAAGAGAGGCCCAAGGGCGTCCCTCTCTCCTCTCCCCTTGCAGCAGTGATTACTGCTCCTTTCTAGGGTGTGAAGCCCTAATCTTGGTGTGACTCCAAGATCTACCATCTCTGCTGTATGCGACTTCCAGTCACCATCGTCGCCGCCTCCGTTCGTGTCGCCGTCGAGCCGCCACAGCCCGTTCTTTGAAGTGCTATCCAGGATTTCGAGATCCAGGATAGAAGCTCAAAGAAAATGTTGGTCCTCCCAATCAGTGAATCTGATGATCTTGAAATTTTGAGAGATCATCCCCCTTGTTGTTACCTCCTCCCATTTTAAATTTCATGTCAATCCACCATCGTTTGTTATTTTTCCCAATCTTTAAGTTCCACCCCTAATAGTCTGCCAATCAGCAGATCTGCGAGATAGTGTCTTATTATTATATTTTTCCCGCCAACCAGCAGAAATACTTGGAGAATAGTGGTTTTCATTTCCAATCCGTTTGTTAGATGGTTGTGAAATTAATTTATGTTGTAGCCCTTTGAGTCCTCCGTCCAATGGCGCCAATCTCGCCTCGATCCACCTCCAGATTTGGGCGAAACAATTGTTTTCGTGGAGGCGCGCAATTCTGTCCCGAGGATAGGCCAGCAGAGCAGTCCGCCGGATAATTCTAGTAAAATACGTTGGCTCACATTCGGTGACCGCCGCTCCCGAAGGTCAAAAAACAACCCCTTAGCAGCGTCCCAGTCGGCCACCGCAGTGAGGAGACGCCCGGGCATCACCTCCCAGCAGCTGGACCTGCCTGCTGTCCCGCGGGCCCCGCAGAACCGAGCCTGACTAGTAGCCCGTCTCCGGCCCAAGAGCCTTCCGGCTTGCTCCCCATCAACCCGAGTTCTCTACTCCCAAGTCCCACGTGTAGCCCTTTACCTCCCTGCGTGGAGTGGGTAATTAAAGTCACTGCTGTAATTATTTATTTACTGTACACCGGGAGTACGAGTCTTGGCCGAGGTCATCTTCCCCACGCCCGGAGCGTGAAGGTATGGTGTCCGCTCCCCACTTGGCGTTTGCTTTACTCGTATATATTTCTATATGCCGCTGCTTGCATGTGATAGGTCCTAGCTCGTTAAAGTATTTTTAATCACTGATGTGAGAGAGAGCGAAACCCATCCCGTGACTCAATCTGAGTACACGGAAGAGCCGAGTACCCGAGACTCATTGCCGGTTCCTCAACCGCGCAGATCCACGCGTTTCCCTCGCTTAGGGACATCTGCGAGCTAGAGTCCCAGGTTCATGTCCCGTCCCGCATCAGAGGGATATCTGTTATGTCCCTGGTTTTGATAATGGCCAACTATGAATAACTGAGTTTTATTGAAATTTCTAACCATATATCTTTTTTTGACATCAAGCAAGTTAATCAATTGTTGATCAAGGAATCAAGCTTGATGAGTCGACGCAGTAAAAAGTTTGAGTCGACGCAGCAACTGGACTTCAGCAGAATTTCGTTCAAAACCAAGAAAGAGTCGACACACAGAGTCGACTCCTATTTATAATAGTTCTGTCAGACCTCGGGTGTGCATATGGAGTCGACGCCAAGCTCAAGAGGAGTCGACTCAACGGTTGATCTTCAAGATAAACTCAAGACACATTGGATAACAAAGTCGACGCACCAAAGAATTGAGCCGACGCAAGGAATAGAGCCCGCCAAGCAAAGCATCAAAGCATTTAGGTGATGGAGTCGACGCAAACGCACTTCGGAGTTGACTCAATGAAGACTAGATCAAGATTTTTAACAGCAATGAAGAAGAGTCAACGCAAGACCATTATGGAGTCGACGCAACTATTGAAGGTTCTCAGACTATAAGAGAAAAATCTTATTTCGCGCACGAAGGGGCTGTGAAGCCATGGTCACGTGATCACTCAAATGATTGGCTCGTGATCCAAAGCATGCTCCTCAGAGTCTGGAAGATTCCTAGGATGGAATATTATCACCTTACACGTGGACCAATCAGATTTAAGTAGAATTTCCAATCTCACAAAGTTTTCCAGCGGAGCTATGCTATAAGAGCCCGCCCAAAACTCCGGCGAAACAAGAGAGGCTGCTACAGAAAGAAGAAGTGAGCATTCCAATGAGAAATTCGAAGAGAGTCACACCAGTAGTCCAAGAGAAGAAAAAGAGAAAGATAAGGAAAGAGAGGGAGAGAGAGGATCAGAGATTGTACAGAACTTCATCGGAGCAACTCCGCGAGTTCTTTCTTGCTCATCCTGAGCTACATTTTTATTTTATCTATTTGTTTCTTGTTTCTTATCTTTTTTCTTTGATTCTACTGTTTGTTTCTGAACGTGTTTCAAGACACGATTCAGAGGGTAAGTGATAAAGGATCACTCACATGTTGCTCTAAATGATCAGAGCTTTCTACTGCTTGGTGCAGCATGGTTGATTGTGCTGGGTGCACAATCAGGACTGTGTACAGCTGGGCACTGTGCACGGGTCTGCCTTGATTGATCAAGGTGTAGGAGGAGTTTGTTCCTCCAATTTTTAAGCTATGGAATCAACTTTTTATAGCAGCGCGTTCTCTGCATTTTCTACTTGTGCAAGGGATCCTCACCCTGATCAGGTGAGGGGTGGATGTAGGTTGCTGGATAAGCAACTGAACCACCTTAAAAAGACTGTATGCAGTGTGGTTTGAATTTCTTATCATCCTACTCCGCTTTCTCGTTTCTGCAGTCTTAGTTTAGTTGTTGTGTTGTGAACAATATCTCACGCAAGTTAAGTGCTTGACGGTAGTGCTTTTACAAGTTTCATCTCCATTGCTTGCTCTTTCATCGAGTCCCTTAGTAGTTAATTTAAATTTTTTTTAAAATTAAATTGATTAAGGGGCTGATCTATTCACCCCCCCTTTAGATTGGCTTCATTATTTCTAACACTTGGTACCAGAGCAAGGTTTTCCACAATGTGGTCCAACGACCAGGGAAGATCTAATAATGGCAATGTTCGTAGCTTTCTAGCTGAAGGACATTCAATTAATAGACCACCATTCTTTGACGGATCTAAGTTTCTTTATTGGAAAAATAGAATGGAGGTATTTCTGCGTGCGCAAAGTCATGAGATATGGAGAGTGGTTAGCCACGGTCCCTTTCTGCTCCCAGAAGATGAAAATGGATGGACAAGAGAGCAGATTCGCTTGTCCACTGTAAATTGGAGCGCCATGCATGTGATGCAGTACACAATTCATCCAGATGAGTATTCAAGAGTCTCCGCCTGCAAGTCCGCCAAGCAAATGTGGGATAAACTGGAGCTAATCTACGAGGGAACATCCTAGGTAAGGGCAACTAAGTTAAATATGTTGATCTCAGACTTTGAGATGTTCAAAATGAAACACGATGAAACGGTTTCTGAAATGTATGCCAGATTTTCACAGCATACAAATAATCTTAAGGCTCTAGGTAAGGAATATACTGATAATAAGCTTTTTAGAAAAGTTCTCAGGTCCCTTCCCCCAGCGTGGCATACTAAGGCCACTGTGATCGAAGACTCAAGGGATCTACCCACTATGACAGTGGATGAACTGATTGACTCGTTGATGACATACGAGCTCAACCTGAAGAGAAACATGGAAGAACCTAGAAAGAACAAACCAATAGCCCTCAAAGTTTCTGAGAGCAATGAAGACAGCAATGAGGACTCAGAGAGTCTCTTGGACCTAGAGAATTCGTATGATCAGGCTCTTCTTACCAAACAATTCAAAAGATTTTTAAGAAAGAGATGTAAGAATCTGAAGTATAGAAGGCCACAGTATGAAGATACGAATTCAAACTTCAAAACTAACGGGAATAAAAGAACTGATAAAATTATTTGTTTTCAGTGTAAAAAACCAGGACATATGAGGGGAGATTGCCCCGAACTTGTGAAAAAGAATGTCGAAGCTAAAGGGAAAAAGGCACAGGCCATGATTTGTACATGGAGCGATGAGGAGGAGGACATTGAGAATGGACCATCTGAAGAAGGAGAAGAAAACTTATGCCTCATGGCTCACAGTGATGAAGAGGTAAATAATCTTTTCGAGAACTTTACAGTTGATGATTGGGAAGATGCTTATGGTGACTTGCTTGATAAGTTTAATTTGTTAAAAAAGGAACATAGATTGCTAAAAAGAAAAATGAATGATGATGTTCATGATCCATCGTTAGTTGATCAAGATAAATGTATCATGAAAGAAATAGAAAAATTCAAAGTACAAATGGAAGAGTATGAATCTCAGGAAAAGGTGCATGAAAATCTAAAAACAAAAAATGAAGAGATCAAGAAACAACTGGATGAATTCAAGCTTAAATTTTAGGAAATACAAAATGAGAATAAACTGATCACTAAAAAATATGAAGCTGTTAAGAGTGCAAATTCTGAAATTCAAAAAGAGTGAAAAGCTTCAAAAAGAATTGCAGGATAAACAATCTACACTTGAAAAATTTGTTCAGGGAAAATCTAACCTAGATGCAATGTTGGGCATGAAAATGAATTTCAATAAAGAAGGACCGGGGTTTAATCCCTCCAATAAGAAATAGTTTCAAATCAAAACAGTTTCATTCTGCTAAGAAAAAAGAAAAGAGAAACTGGACACTACATCTAGCTCAAATAGTAATAAGAATGTCCAGGGACCAGAAATAAAAAACTTCACAAAAGCAATAAGAGGAGTCAACTAGAACACCCATTATGGCCAACAGACCAAGCACCAGGCTACCCAAAGAGAAACCAACGCAAGCCTACGTCGACACAACCCAAGTATCAGATCGACTCACCCTATTCCAAATAAAAAACCAAAAGTAAACAAGAATCTCAATATGAACAGAAACCATTGGTCATGCTTTCATTATCCTCAAAACTCGTTCTATGCACATGTTTTCCAAAACCAAAGAAAATTCATGAGTCAACCCAGAAATTACTTTGGAGGGAAGTGGAACAAAAAACTCAATAAAAACACCAAGGTGAAATCAAACCAAACAATTGTTGCTAATAAGATTGGTAATCCTGGAAATCTAAATTCTCTTGCTAAACAGAGGAAACCTGTCAGACAGGTCTGGATCCCCAAGAGCTTGTTACAGGGATTGAGTGATGCTCTTGGACCCAAGTTCTATTGGGTCCCAAAATCTTCAACATAACAAATTTGCTGCAGGAGTGTCATGAGAGTGAATAAAGAATAGTGAGAACCAGATCATCAAGGCACAGGTTTGAGAATAAAGAATTCAGTTCATAATTAATTTTTCTAGTGAAATTTACTCTTCGTTTGCTTACAATAAATTTCTACCTAGATAAAGATTTCTTCTTAACTTGTTGTCTTGTCCAAGCCATATATTTAAAGTCTGGAATGATGAACTTCATCTTGAAACTATTTGAACAACTGGTATGTCAAATGGCATTGTATGGAAGGACAGATTAGGTCTGTCTGAAAATCATCACTATGAGGGGTCTTTGGACGAAACCTTCGCCAAGTACCAGTAATCAGAGAAATCAGATGATTGTTGTCCTAGGATGTGCATTTCAATTTATTCTACTCAAATTCATACTGGTCTTGCTAGAGCTTCGAAACGTCTAAACAATTGCTTCTTCTTTCGTAAGATTGCCTGACAGCCATGCACAATCGTTGGTATTTGCATAGTCGTTGTTCTAGGCACATGACTGGAGATAAAACAAAATTCAGCCAACTAGAGCTGAAAGAAGGAGGCTTGGTAAGGTTTGGAGGAAAGAGTAGAGGTAAAATAATTGGATCAGGAACTATTGGTAAGCACTCCTCCAACACAATTGAAAAAGTTCTTTTAGTTGATGGTCTTGAACACAATCTGCTAAGTATCAGTTAACTCTGTGACAAGGATCACAAAGTTATGTTTGACCATAATGCATGCAAAATCCTTGAGATCAATTCTGACTCAATAAAATTCATAGGCCATAGAATTAATAATGTTTACATAGTAGACTTAGATGATAGTTCTGCAAACCATCTATGCTTGTCTGCAAACACCGATAATAATGCTCTCAATTGGCACAGGAGATTAGGCCATGCTAGCTACAACATTCTGAATAAGTTAGTCAAGCATGATCTAGTTAAGGGATTGCCCAAAATTTCCTTCAAAACAAATTCAAAAATTTGTGATGCATGTGCGTTAGGGAAGCAAACTAGAAAATCTTTCAAAACAAGACATGAACCTCTGTCAGCTAGGCCATTAGAATTTCTGCACATTGACCTGTTTGGTCCTACTAGGACTCAAAGTCTGAATGGCAAAAAAATTGGATATGTAATTGTGGATGATTTTACTAGATTTGCATGGATTTTATTTCTAGTCCATAAGAATGATGCATTTGATGAATTTTAGAACTTCTTCAACAGAATTAAACAGGAGGGCATGCACAAAATCTACATCATACAATCTAATCATGGGGGAAAATTTGATAATTCACTGTTTTCATATTTCTGTGATAAGGAAGGACTCACTCATAAATTTTCTTCTCCTAGGACCATAGAGCAGAACAGGATTATGGAAACAAGGAATAGAACAATTGTGGAGATGGCCAAAACCATGCTTATTGAAAGTCAACTCCCAAGAAGATTTTGGGCAGAAGTAGCCAACATAGCCTGTTATATAATTAACAGAGCTATGGTAAGACCCGTTCACAAGAAAACCCCATATGAAATGTTGAAAGGTAAAAGACCTAACTTGGCCTACTTCAAAATTTTTGGTTCAAAATATTTTATTCATAATAATGATAAAAGGGATTGTTGTACCTGGACATTTTCCCAGCCAAATATTAAGAAATGAGGGTTCGGGAATTTCCCCGAACACCTTTAAGGCATGGGCTACCCGGCCCTTCCTACGACTCATCGGGCCCAATTGAGGGTCCCAACCAGCTAGCCGTGACCCACGGCAACATCAACAAACGATTGGGGCCACCCCCTGATCCCCCAGCTTGCAGGTTTATCCACCTTCAACCCAGCCACCCGGGCCAACCTGGGGGCACCCTGACTTCAAGCCACGACACATGGCACCTAACAACGAGGCTGGGATTTACCCCCAATACGCCTCCCTCCAGCCCACTAAAGTCGAAGGAAGACTCATCTTGGTCAACCACAGGCTTTAAAAGCTCATAGCACCCTCGTGCTGCCCATACACGTGTGTTGGGAATTTCCCCGAACACCTTGCGGGTGCACGATTTTCCAACCATTCTCCAACAAGCCGAGGGCCAACCTACGACTCCAGCACTCCAGCCATGTTCTATGACAACCCTCCAGCAAGTCGGGGCCACCCCCGACCCTCAAGCACGCGACGACGAGCCGTTTATCTTCGGCTCCTAGGCCGACCCGGGGCTGCCCGCCAACCCACCTTACAACGTAGCATACGCCATGAAGGCTGGGTCCACACACCTAAAATGCCTTCTCTCGGCTCCTGCAAGCTCCTACCCTTAGCCCGAGGCCAAATCTAAGGCCCGCCAGTCAGCTACTCGCCCCATTTGACAACCCGAGGTGTGTCAGGAATTTTTCCGAACACCTTGTGTGCGGCAACTACGACGCGACAACAACAAGCCCCCACGGGCTAATTCTAGCACCCCGGAGTACCCCATCCTTGACAACTCCAAACAACGTCGAAAGACCCCCGGGACCACCCCCCGTGGCCATGACTCGCCCGGGGGCGAGTTCACTCCAGGCGCGGCCGCGCCCCAGAGAGGGCGAACTCCCTTGGGGGTCGCACCCTCCTCCCAGCCCTGTGGTCCCTGCAGCCATTCCAAGTCCCAGTCTTGTGCAAAGTCATGCGGCATACCCGTGCGTGGAAAGATTCATGAAGACAGAGCCTTGGGGATCCCACAGAGTCCCGCAAGCCGATCTCCTCAGTCCACGCGTAAACACAACCGGCCAACCGGTCCAAGCTCGTATCCTTCGTCTTCTACCGTCACACAGAGTCAATAAGGGGCCAGAAGAAGTCAAAAATTAGGATTTTATAGAGGGAGGACGTCCCTCTCTCTCTCTGCCCCGCCTTAATGTCCCCTAGGGGGTTTAAGCAGACGAGACCGCCCCCCAGGTCTGGTCCGCCTAAATCCCTGGCATAACAAAAAAAGGGTTTTTTAATTAATTAAACCCCCCCCCCCAGAACTAGCCCGCCTTAACCCCCCTGGGGGGGTTTAGGCAGACCAGACCGCCCCCCAGGTCTGGTCTGGTCCGCCTAAACCCCAGTAAAACCAAAAAAAAGGAGTTTTTTCTAAATTAAAAAACCTGCCCTAGTCCGCGCAAACCCCCCTTGGGGGGGGGGTTTAGGCAGACCAAACTGCCCCTCAGGGTTGGTCTGCCAAAACCTCCCTCCCCCTCTCTAAAAAATAAAAATATATATATTTGCAAGGGTTTACACGGACTAGGTTCTACCCTCAACCTGGTCCGCGTAAAACCCCCCTGACCCTTCATATTCCCCTATAAAACCCCCCTTAGAAGTTCAAGGGGTAGATACATGCTAACAAGACAAGCATTCGGCCTTCCGCAGGCACCCGACAAGGAGCAAGGATGGAAGGAGCTAAGTGCACAAGTGGTTGGCTTGTTGATCGGCTTGTACATGCCGAGGGTATGTCACACGTACTCCCCTCACGCGGCGTCTAGCCATCGCACACATGTCCACCCCTGTCGCATATAAGGCATTATGATGATGGAGAACACACCCCCATCTTGGGTCCGCCCACGTATGACACCTTATGACGGCTACACATATGCCATGATGCCGCACTTGTCTCTGTCATAGAACCATGTGCCCATCGCTCGCCCTAAGTTGGCCACCGACTTCCCTGACCACGGAATCGAGTTAGCCGGACCCTGGCCCAGAAGTAACATTCCCGGGACCGGCCCCGACTCCCCAGCATGAAGACACTCGCCTTCTAAGACCTGAACCGGACTACTCATCTTGAGCCGCATCTGGCCTCCTTCAGGCGCCAGCCAACGACTACCCCTGCCACCTAATCTGGCCCTCTCGACGATTTGGGGCCCGTCTCAATCTCCTCATGAAGAGTCTCTATAAAACACGCGGATACCCACTTTATTACGCATTGACTCAACGACCAACCCATGCGTCGGAATTGTCCCGCGGCTTGCACCAATTGTATTTTGGCCTCCTCGATCCATTTGTAAAGCCCACGTGGCTCTCATAAAGCATGAAACCAGTTGAATCCACATACCCATACCCGGGTCTCAGCCTCACCTCTGCACCACCCAGTGTGTGTCCGGTGCCTCCGACTCCAGTTAATTAACCCCCCCCCCCCATTCAAGTGCGATGATCCCCCTATAGCTGTAGGATACCCCCGGTCCTCTATCCATGGATTCAGACATATCTAGGCTCCTCTTCAGCACGGAACAAAGGTGTTCGCATTCAATCCAATGTAAATAAACACCGACTGTTTACGGTCGGTGGGGAAAGACGTCTCGTACATGAATATTCACAATCGCCTGCGCACTCGCACCCGTGGAACCCCCTCTCTCCACGTGTCGCCTGATCTCCCGAGCCCACGTGACGCGTCCTGGCGATGCTTCCCCAGTCAACCTTCGGTTCCATAGGTGATTGTCGAGAAATCGATAGGCATGCCCGCACCCTGTCCAATTAACCTATACACCCAAAAATCTCTCGTGCCATTCGACCCCCCTCAACTTTTCGTAAAAGGAGAGTGCCCGGTGTCGTCGTGAGAGGTATACGGCTATGAAGGAGGATACCCGAGATATATCAAACTTATGTGTTTTCCTTTTCCGCTTTATTCCTTCCCTCATCCCGATTATTGATCCCCGCATACAAACAAGGATGGCACACCTGATGGGACGTCTCCCGCCTTTCTTCTTTCTGTTGAAGAGAAGCATGTGCCAGCCCTGAAGCTATGGTGCCCTTTTACCTGTCCTTGCATGAGAGGTAGAGGAGGGGCACACGCGCGCATTCCCCGGTAGCTTCCAGTTCGTGTTCTGATGGCCAGACCGCGCCCGGCGACCGTCTTCAACCGTCGCCCCAACCCAGCATCCAGCATCCCAACAACCATGTCAGCCGTGACTTATGGCCCCATCGTCATCGCCACTCATGCACGGGTGGGATACTTGTCAATGCTGATCACTTTCAGCAGTTTCGCCCCCATCATCGGATCGCCCTACTTCTTGAGTGTGGTCCCGGTGGCTGTTTTGCAGCCACTCTCGGTGCATGTGCTCGTTCGTGCGGTCGACGCGCCGCGCCCTTCTCTAGCATTGGCGGCCCGCCCGAGCGTCAAGCTCAGGGCCTCCACCACCAGTCCCCGTTGGAGCCTAACATCATCTCCCGCCCGAGAAAGCCCTAGCTCCCGGGCCGCACACCGGCCGGTCTCCAACACGGGCTCTATGCCCCGGGCCCCTCAGCATCTTACTCGGGCTCCCGGTTCCGAGTCCCAGCCAAGCCTGCCCTCCACACGGGTCTTCCACCCAGGGGCAAAGGCTCCCCAGCATCTTCCTCGGGCCTCCAACCCCGAGTCCCAGCCGAGCCGGCATCCGACACGGACTCTCTGCCGTGGATTCCTGGCTCATTAGCACTTTGCTCGGGTTTCCAACCCCGAGTCTCGGTTAAGCCTGTTCCCGATACGAATTTCTGATCTCGGGTTCAAGGCTCTCCAGCATGTCACTCGGGTTCTCTGACCCGAGTCTAGACTGAGCCGACACTCAATACGGGTTCTCAACCCCGAGTTCGACTCCCCAACATCCAGCTCGGGCATACAACCCCGAGTCTTACCAAGGTTGGTCCCCGACATGGATTCTCTGCATCGGGCCCCTGGCCTCCCAGCTCTACCATGGGATCTTTCCCCCTACAATCCAGCGACGCCAACTCCCAGCATAGGTCTTCCTCTCTGGGATGCGGCAACCCCAGTGCCCGCCAGGGGTCTTCTGCCTCACACTCCAGCTACGCCAGCACTCGACGCAGGTTTACAACCTCGGGTTGCTGGCACCCCAGTACCCTCTGCAGCATTGGTTCTCGGTACAAGAGCGTCATCTCGAGCATCGACAACACTTCTGTTAGCTTGGGCAAGAGCTGTTGTGTCCCTGTGGTTCTGAAGTTTTGATGATGACAAATATTATGACTCATTATATATATACATATATTCTTGATGATATAATTTTGATGGATTTATTACTAATCTCATCATCTTTATATAGAGGTATGAAGATATGTCAAAATAGATTTTGAGAATGATTCAAAGTACTGCTATTCAAAAAGGTGACAAAAAGTCAACGCTAATGACTAGTCAAAAAGGTGACAAAAGGTCAACGCCAGTTAGCCATTGCATTGAAGCTTACAGGTCAGTGCATATATCATTTACCCTATCAGGTAAGGTCAATGCTCATGTTCAGCTTAGTCATATAAGATCAATGCATGTTCCATATGTTACTTAGCTCAGGTCTGTGCACATTTACTGTAGCACTACATAAGGTCGGTGCATCTTCTACTGCATGCATATAAAGCCCAAGCACATTTGCTTGCCAGGTCGGTGCACAATTGCATGCTCACTTAGAAGGTCGGTGCAACATTTCTATATACTGCATTGCCAAGGTCGTTGCATACTTTGTTAAACTTATATAAGGTCCGTGCACAATTAGTTTTCATGTATAAAGGTCGGTGCACACTCGCCATGTGTCTATACAAGGTCGGTGCATATTTGCCTTGCATGTCTGAGCATAAGGTCAGTGCATATTCACTCATATGGCATACAAAGTCAATGCACGTTCTTGTAGCTTGCTCATTTAGGTCGGTGCATGTTTAGAATATTGCATTAAAGTTGATGCACCTTTTTAGCTAGTGCATGTAAGGTTAGTGCATAATCATGCATATAGAAGACCAAGGTCGGTGCACATCCCATTTGTGCAAGACCAAGGTCGGTGCATCATCTGCATTATGCTTGCATATAGTCGGTGCACGTCTCTATAGAAACACATATAAGGTCGGTGCAGGTTTTGCACACTTACACCTCAAGGTCTGTGCACATTTGGTTTCAGGTCTGCTCACACTTGATTTCAACGTATAAAGGTCTGTGCATGTCCAGTGTTCAAGTCTGTGCAAATTTGGATTGTGCTTGTTCAGGTCTGTGCATACACATAGGAAGGTCTATGCACACTAGGAGTGTCGACACTTGCAGTGTTATCAAGTCTGAGCACATGCATAAGGCAAGGTCTGTGCACACGCATTAGGTAAGGTCTGTGCACATGTACTAGGCATGATCTGATCAATTAAGGTTTCTGATTATTGATTAAGCATACATTCTCACTCTGATGCTATGACTATAAGGTGTTTGATGAAATGTCCTATTCCTTCTTGACAGGGTTAAGTCAACTAAAGGACCCAGTTTCGAGTAGGGAGCCTTACACTTAATGGAGTCACGTGATTCAAGACATTTATCCAATGGCACGTGATCCAAGGCAAGGAGTGGACCAAATAATCCTGCCACATGGACTGCTATAATACCATGATTCTGACACGTGGAACCTCAAAGGATCAGATCTGCGTGAAAGTTTGGGCGGGAAACGTGGTATCCATGCATCCATCATCTGTCGCTTATAAAAGAGGATTAGAGGGCAGAAGAGAAAAATAGAGAAGGGAGATAGAGCAAGGAAGCATGAAGATAGAGAGATTAGAAGCAGTCTGAGAGAGCAGAAGAGAAGAAGAAATCTGAGAAGAAAATAGAGTGGCGTATTTCAGCAGAAATCTGAGAGAAAGAAGAGTGTAAGTCCGTGAGTGAAAAGTGATCATGAGATAGTGAAGAAGAGGGATCTCGAGAGAAGAGATTGTGAACCAATTGAAGTAGTTCTTGAAGATTTGTGTCCACTTTGTCCTTTGGATTAGATCCAAGGCACAGTGCTCCTGCATGAGCATTTTAATTTGATTTTACTGTCAGCTTTTCGATGCTGAACTTTTTGGTTTTCTGTTTTCATTTTTCATACTTTTTCTAAGCTGTGTATCAGCAGAGGCTAAGCTGTAAGGCCCAGTAGATCAAGCTGTTAGGCAGCGGTGGCGAAGCCATATTGCCCAGCAGTCAAGCTGTTAGTCAGCAGTTAAGCAAGCTGTAAAGCTCAGCTGTTGTTGGCAAGCTGTGAGGCCCAGCTGTTCAAGCTATTTGGCAGTGGAATCCACACTCTAGTTGGAGTGTGGGGTGGATGTAGGTCCTGAGGACTGAACCACCTAAAAAGATCTTGTGTACTGTGGTTTGCTCTCCAATTTGTCAACCGTTAGATGTGTGCTAGGCGTGTTCCTATCTATGGTCTTGACTGAATGAATTTAGTGTACACACTTGCTTGATTTGGTTTTATCAACAGTATAGACTTGCTTAGGAGTCTACACTTCTGCAGTTCATCTGTTCGATTAAGTGCATCATTGGTTCTCATATTCTGCAGAGCTTAATTGTTTTCAATTTTGCATAAGTCTAAAGTCTTTAGGTTAAGTTTTAAATTGATCAAGTTTTTTTTTGGAAAGAGATTCATTCACCCCCCCCTCTGAATCTTGGTTCGCACCACTACATCGTTTCAACAATTGGTATCAAAGCGGGTCTCTGATTGTCCAGATCTAACGATCTGCAGAGGATCCTGCTATCTTGTTTTGGTGCATTACTTATCGATTGCGTATTGCTTTGATCTAGTTGCTAATTGTCATTATGGATCTTCCTTTAGTCTTTGATGCTCTAACTTTAGCAGTTGGCTAGGCGGCCTATGTGTTCACATGAACTCCATTAATCCTAATTTATGGAGTCTTGTATCTAATGGCCCACATGAACTGCCTCATGACCAGATCAAGTGGTCTGATGAGGATAGACTGAAGGATAGTAAGAACACTATGGTTCTCAATATTCTAAAAGCCGCAGTTAACACTGACGTATTTCCTTTCATTTTCAGGTGCAATTCTGGAAAGGAAATCCTGAATGAGGTGATAGCTACCCATGAGAAAAAGGAAGAAGAATGTCTTATGGGTAAAAGAAGAAATCATAGCAATGATCAATAGGAGAAGACTGCATCTCAGGTAAGTTCTGGATCTGAAGAACTATCATTTCATGAATTAGTGGACATGTATGAAGAACTGCTTGAGAAATCTAGGAAAATGAAATATGAGAATAAAAAGCTGAAGAAAAAATTGATCAGAACAATTCTGAATTTTCTTGTGAAAACTATCTAAAGTTGAGACAGTCTTATGATCTGTGCTTGGCAGATGTTCACAATCATAAAGAATAGAATTATCTGCTGAAAAATGAAAATGATAAACTGCATTCTAAAATTTTTGAATTAGAAGAAACATTGAGCTTATTTAATGATAATCAGATTAGTTCTAATATTTCTTGTGAAAACTGTCTGAAATTGAAATAGACCTTTGATGAATATTTATCTAATGTTCATGCATACAAGAAACAATTGTGTTCATTAAAAGATGAGAACGAAGAACTTAATCTGAAACTTTCTGAACTGGAAGAAAAATTGAGTTCAAGTAATGACGATCATGTGTTGATCAATGAACTAGTTTAGAATGAAGAATTAATAAAAGAAAATGAAGGACTGAAGATGTTGAACATTGCTATATTAGAAAAACTTCTTACTTTAGAAAAAGGAAAAAAAATGTTTGCAATGAAGAATCTGAAAAACTGAGCAATTTGGAACAAGAAATTGAGAAATATAAAATTACAAACAAAGTGCTAAGTGAATGTGTTAATTGCAGTGAACAAGAGATTATAAGTTATGAAATACACATTGCTTCTCTAGAAAACAAAATTCATGATCTGAAAAACCCTCTGTCAAAATCTGACAAAGGTAATGAGAAGCCAAAAGCTCCCTTGAATGATAAAGCTACTAAATTAAATAAAGGGATTATAATTCTAGGATTAAAAGAAAAATGAGGAACCAGCTATATACTACTTTTGTTAGAAGTTCTGAAGTAACTATAACCTCAAGACAATCCCCAAAATAGTCTACAACAACTAAAATTCAAAAGGAAACTAAAAACCACAAAACATTGAAAAATAAAAGGAACAATCTGCATGCGAAGAGCTCATTTGATAAAAGTCATGCTACACAAAAATCTAATGGCTCTTGTCATTACTGTGGTAAGCATGGACATTTCATAAATGAATGCTTCATTTTGAAACAAGATGATAGAAAGCATGCTAGGAGTCGTGTTTCTGATCAGAGTAAGAAAACTCACTATTCTCATTGTCGAAAATGTGGCCACAATGTTGCTCACTATTGGCATGATTAGAGAGAAAAATTCTATTCCAAATATGTTCATATCTCTTCCAAGAAAAATGATTTTAAAAGATATAACTTTGGTTCTAGAGACAAGCACATTGCATGCTTCCACTGTGGAAAGCTGATGGGAATCGACGCCGAGCATTAACTTTTATTTTTACATTTGAGTCCTTTTATTTACTTTTATATCCTTGGGAAAGTATATGTACAATTGTAAGGCTTTGTAAGCCAATGTGTCATTCCCAAGGATTGTGTGGGTTTTTGTGCAAATGTGTAGTAGGTCCAGTTAGGGGGCCCCCTCCCCTTCCCCATTGGTCCACCTCATCCATGTGGGGCTGGTCAACCATCCTAGGTGGCCATCTAGAAGGTTTGAATGCTAATTGACCACATGGGAGAAAAAGGGGTTAAAATTTCAAAGGTTGGCCACCTACCTTACCTACCTAGTCAAAGGAGTGCTCCATTCATATGTAATTTATTTTTTTTGAGTTTTGACCACATGGGGGAAGAAAATGACTTATTTCCCACGAAATTCCCAGCCCCCCACCCCTTGCCATTTTCTATATAAGCCTATGTATAGTGTCATTAGAGATTAATGAAGAAATGAAGAGAAAATTATTGGAAAATCAAGAGTCTTCTTGAGCCCCTCCTCTCTCCCTCTGGTTTCTCTCTTCCAACCTCCAATTCTAGAGTGATTTCTATCTTCTATCATCCCCTCTTCACCTCCGGTGATCATCTGTGCCGCCATCGCTGCCGTTCGTGCCGCCTTCGAGCCGCCGCGAAACCGTTCTCGGTGTTCTGTCCTGCTGGACAGAGGTCTCTTCCTGAAATTCCTGCTATCATCCACGTCCTCTTCGTGGTCTACAATTTTTATGGTGTGTTCTTCCCTTGTATCCCAATCTCCACCTAAATTTTCACACCCAAATTCCATCATTTAGTATTTTCCTTTTTCGTGCATCTTTCATTCCTAGTTCTGTTTTGTTTCTGTCTATAGTGACAGAACCTCTGAGTTCTCCCCCTCCAACCATCTTTTTGATTTGTCCAAACCCTTACAATTTTATTGGGAGTTCTGTCCATCACTCCCTACCTCAACAAATTTTCTTAATATTTTATCAGCCTTCTATCTATTTTTAGAAATTCGTGTTCTTCCTATGCTACAGTGTTTTCAGTCAGATTCTAGATCCGACCACCCTCCACTTCCAAAATCATAACAAATCATCAACACTCCAAATCCAGATCCAAAAATAGTCCTGGTTTCCTTACTTAATTTCCTACAACTTTTATGAAGAGGTCAAGGGCTGAATCCGAGGTCTTCATAGCGGTCAAAGGCAGTTCTCAAGAAAGTTCTCTGCAGATCTGAGTCTTCGGTTACTGTACAACAATAGCATATAAAATTCGCCAACACAGAGTACAAATCTGGTGAATTTTTCTGAAGGCTACTAGATTGTAGTACTTCGAAGCAGCTTTCCAACAACTCTGATCTCGTCGCATTCCAACACCGGTGCTGATCGCAGCGTCCGTTATCGCCGGAGCGCGCGCTGAAATACAGAATCGGCAGATTTCTGATCGATTTTTCCGACCGGTGCCGAACGGAGCCGCCCGGCCTCCGGCCGGTGAACCAGCGTGCCGCCAGCCCGGGGAGCGCTTCTCCAAGTGTCTCCACTACAGCGGTGTCACCGGGTCCCACTCGACCCCTCCGGACAGCACGTGGGCCCCACCGTCACTAGTTCGGGTGCTACCGAAGAGACGCGAGAAGCCGCCCGTCAACCCGAATTCGGTCCTCCCGGGCCCGTTTGTGTAGCCCTTTACCTCCCTGCGTGGAGTGGGCAGTAATTCATTTGCTGTAATATGGTGTATTAATTGTCCCGGGAGTACGAGTTTTGGCCGGGTCCGCCGTCCCCACACCGAGCGCGTGGAGGTATCGTGTTCGCTCCCTTCTCGGCATTTTGCTTAATTTCATATATGCTTGTTTATGCCGCTGCTAGAGAGCATGATAGGGTAATTAGCTCGCTTTCTATTTATATCACCGCTGTTGCGAGAGAGAGCGTTACCGTCCCGTGACCCGATCCGGACACGAAAGAGAGAGCCGACCACCCTAGCTCACTGTCGGTTTCTCAACGGCGCACGTCCGACGCTTCCCTCGTTAAGGGACGATCGCGAGCTTGTCGTGTCCGTGGTCCCGTCCCCCATCAATTTGGTATCAGAGCGAGTTTGAGTCTAGGGTGTCCAAAAAAAAAGTGTCATTTACGTCTAGTCATTAGTCATTGTCTAAGTCACGTTTAGGGTCATCATTGTTTTAAAACAAAAAAAAAGTGTCTTTTGGGTCGCATTTGCATACCATTAGTCGGTATATAAAAAGGTGTTGTCCGAACGTTAGGCTACGCCTATCGGGAAGGTCGCACACTTGCGCGAGTGATCTTCGGATCGATTAACTCCGCCCCGTACCGAGTCTTGGTGTCTTGTCCTTAGTGTGCATGCATCCCAACCTTGCATAGTCGGTCTAGTGTCATGTCGAAATGGCCTTGCATTTCCATTCCTAGGGATCCATTCCCGTATTTTGGCAACTATGGCCGACCCATGTCGACCCGTCCAAGGTGATAGGTCCGTGTCCGAGTACATTCGGGCATATCATAAGTATTGGTTGGAACATGGCTTGGGAGAGGAGAGCAACACGGCCGCATTTCAGTTCCAGAGAGGTTTGCGCTTTCACTTCCAGTTAGAATGTCTTATCTGCAATGCATTCTCTCTAGCGGAATCATATACGGTCGCTCTAGTGGTCGAACCATTTGAGTCACACTTTTCTCGGTATGGTGGCTTTAGACAAGCATCTACCTCCCAGCCGCCTACACCATGGCCTTCACCACTCGAGAGAGTTCCAATGTCATCACCCTCACCTTTCGATCTTAATTCGGAACCCTCTCATTTGGAGCCACCCAAGCCCCAGCCACCCGTGTTTCTAACGGGTACGCTTTTCATCGCCGAGCCGCTTCTTAGTTGGCTCAAGGATGGCTTGGTCTCACATCCCTTCCCATCCATGGACCTCATCCTCCCTTTAGTGCCGGTCAACTCCTTCCATACCACATTTCGATCTAGTCACCATGTTGACACATTGGACGATCTTGTCATGGGATTAGATTCACAATGGAAGTTGACGCATCTTTTGGCCCGAGGCTTTGACCAACCCGCGAGTCGTAGCTTCACCCATCCAGCCTTCAGGTCCATTACCTCCGAGTGCACCGTGGGTTGTATTACCACGGAGGTTCTTCTACTTCTCCCGCTACCGGATGAGCCCGACTTCATGACTTTGCTTCCGAGGGAGGAGTCCTATTTCTTATACACGGTCCCATCTACCATGACGGAGGAAGGTGACCACCTGCACCTTCAAGAATTTCATGATTGGGACCATGTCATGTTGGAACCCACTTCATGGGGTCACACCTTCTTCAACCCTTTTGACCCCTTCACTAGTGAACCTCCCGAGTTTTCATACTCATTACCCTTCTTCCACGGAGTTCACTATCCCACCTTTTCCACTCGGGCCAAGCAAACTCCACATAGGCATAGGTCCGAACCATCATTCGGGGGTAAGGAAGACTTTGGTTTCCTCGATCCCTCTAAACCACCCGCACCTCTCGGACTTCCCGCATCCAAGCCCAATGTCCATGATTGGTGCATCGTAGTATGTCTAGGAGTTCCCCATGACGTCAACCTCCGGTTACGTCAAATGCATGCATGGCACACATTCGGGTGTCCTGGTCCGCCGTCATCCATGTACGGGTCGGACTAACATTAGGTGTGTCTAGGGTCATAGGTGAGTCGGTGTGCTTTTCTTTGTGTGTTGTTTGTTTGTCTGCATGTGTCTTTGTGCAAGCTCGTTGTCGTTCTCTTATGAGTAAGAGGCGAGTGGACTCATTCGATGAGTATGGGATCGGTTCTACATCTATACCCGGATCAGTCACCTATAGGGACTCAGCGGTGATTCCTAGTGAGTCTTCGAGCTATTTTCTTCCCTTTTGAGAGTGCCCCTTCGGAGTGACCACCTTTAGCCCATAGCAGTTCGCATATCGAGTATATATGGAATGAGCAGGTGACGATCACTTGGAGCGGAGCATACCCGCGCTACTTGGCACGGTGACGGATCCGCCGGAGTACTCGAGCATCCCTACCCCTACTCGACGGGGTCGAGTTCCTCCCACCCGGGGAGAGTTGATGGGAATCGATGCCGAGCATTAACTTTTATTTTTACATTTGAGTCCTTTTATTTACTTTTATATCCTTGGGAAAGTATATGTACAATTGTAAGGCTTTGTAAGCCAATGTGTCATTCCCAAGGATTGTGTGGGTTTTTGTGCAAATGTGTAGTAAGTCCAGTTAGGGGGCCCCCTCCCCTTCCCCATTGGTCCACCTCATCCATGTGGGGTTGGTCAACCATCCTAGGTGGCCATCTAGAAGGTTTGAATGCTAATTGACCACATGGGAGACAAAGGGGTTAAAATTTCAAAGGTTGGCCACCTACCTTACCTACCTAGTCAAAGGAGTGCTCCATTCATATGTAATTTATTTTTTTTGAGTTTTGACCACATGGGGGAAGAAAATGACTTATTTCCCACGAAATTCCCAGCCCCCCACCCCTTGCCATTTTCTATATAAGCCTATGTATAGTGTCATTAGAGATTAATGAAGAAATGAAGAGAAAATTGTTGGAAAATCAAGAGTCTTCTTGAGCCCCTCCTCTCTCCCTCTGGTTTCTCTCTTCCAACCTCCAATTCTAGAGTGATTTCTATCTTCTATCATCCCCTCTTCACCTCCGGTGATCATCTGTGCCGCCATCGCTGCCGTTCGTGCCGCCTTCGAGCCGCCGCGAAACCGTTCTCGGTGTTCTGTCCTGCTGGACAGAGGTCTCTTCCCGAAATTCCTGCTATCATCCATGTCCTCTTCGTGGTCTACAATTTTTATGGTGTGTTCTTCCCTTGTATCCCAATCTCCACCTAAATTTTCACACCCAAATTCCATCATTTAGTATTTTCCTTTTTCGTGCATCTTTCATTCCTAGTTCTGTTTTGTTTCTGTCTATAGTGACAGAACCTCTGAGTTCTCCCCCTCCAACCATCTTTTTGATTTGTCCAAACCCTTACAATTTTATTGGGAGTTCTGTCCATCACTCCCTACCTCAACAAATTTTCTTAATATTTTATCAGCCTTCTATCTATTTTTAGAAATTCGTGTTCTTCCTATGCTACAGTGTTTTCAGTCAGATTCTAGATCCGACCACCCTCCACTTCCAAAATCATAACAAATCATCAACACTCCAAATCCAGATCCAAAAATAGTCCTGGTTTCCTTACTTAATTTCCTACAACTTTTATGAAGAGGTCAAGGGCTGAATCCGAGGTCTTCATAGCGGTCAAAGGCAGTTCTCAGGAAAGTTCTCTGCAGATCTGAGTCTTCGGTTACTGTACAACAATAGCATATAAAATTCGCCAACACAGAGTACAAATCTGGTGAATTTTTATGAAGGCTACTAGATTGTAGTACTTCGAAGCAGCTTTCCAACAACTCTGATCTCGTCGCATTCCAACACCGGTGCTGATCGCAGCGTCCGTTATCGCCGGAGCGCGCGCTGAAATACAGAATCGGCAGATTTCTGATCGATTTTTCCGACCGGTGCCGAACGGAGCCGCCCGGCCTCCGGCCGGTGAACCAGCGTGCCGCCAGCCCGGGGAGCGCTTCTCCAAGTGTCTCCACTACAGCGGTGTCACCGGGTCCCACTCGACCCCTCCGGACAGCACGTGGGCCCCACCGTCACTAGTTCGGGTGCTACCGAAGAGACGCGAGAAGCCGCCCGTCAACCCGAATTCGGTCCTCCCGGGCCCGTTTGTGTAGCCCTTTACCTCCCTGCGTGGAGTGGGCAGTAATTCATTTGCTGTAATATGGTGTATTAATTGTCCCGGGAGTACGAGTTTTGGCCGGGTCCGCCGTCCCCACGCCGAGCGCGTGGAGGTATCGTGTTCGCTCCCTTCTCGGCATTTTGCTTAATTTCATATATGCTTGTTTATGCCGCTGCTAGAGAGCATGATAGGGTAATTAGCTCGCTTTCTATTTATATCACCGCTGTTGCGAGAGAGAGCGTTACCGTCCCGTGACCCGATCCGGACACGAAAGAGAGAGCCGACCACCCTAGCTCACTGTCGGTTTCTCAACGGCGCACGTCCGACGCTTCCCTCGTTAAGGGACGATCGCGAGCTTGTCGTGTCCGTGGTCCCGTCCCCCATCAATTTGGTATCAGAGCGAGTTTGAGTCTAGGGTGTCCAAAAAAAAAGTGTCATTTACGTCTAGTCATTAGTCATTGTCTAAGTCACGTTTAGGGTCATCATTGTTTTAAAACAAAAAAAAAGTGTCTTTTGGGTCGCATTTGCATACCATTAGTCGGTATATAAAAAGGTGTTGTCCGAACGTTAGGCTACGCCTATCGGGAAGGTCGCACACTTGCGCGAGTGATCTTCGGATCGATTAACTCCGCCCCGTACCGAGTCTTGGTGTCTTGTCCTTAGTGTGCATGCATCCCAACCTTGCATAGTCGGTCTAGTGTCATGTCGAAATGGCCTTGCATTTCCATTCCTAGGGATCCATTCCCGTATTTTGGCAACTATGGCCGACCCATGTCGACTCGTCCAAGGTGATAGGTCCGTGTCCGAGTACATTCGGGCATATCATAAGTATTGGTTGGAACATGGCTTGGGAGAGGAGAGCAACACGGCCGCATTTCAGTTCCAGAGAGGTTTGCGCTTTCACTTCCAGTTAGAATGTCTTATCTGCAATGCATTCTCTCTAGCGGAATCCTATACGGTCGCTCTAGTGGTCGAACCATTTGAGTCACACTTTTCTCGGTATGGTGGCTTTAGACAAGCATCTACCTCCCAGCCGCCTACACCATGGCCTTCACCACTCGAGAGAGTTCCAATGTCATCACCCTCACCTTTCGATCTTAATTCGGAACCCTCTCATTTGGAGCCACCCAAGCCCCAGCCACCCGTGTTTCTAACGGGTACGCTTTTCATCGCCGAGCCGCTTCTTAGTTGGCTCAAGGATGGCTTGGTCCCACATCCCTTCCCATCCATGGACCTCATCCTCCCTTTAGTGCCGGTCAACGCCTTCCATACCACATTTCGATCTAGTCACCATGTTGACACATTGGACGATCTTGTCATGGGATTAGATTCACAATGGAAGTTGACGCATCTTTTGGCCCGAGGCTTTGACCAACCCGCGAGTCGTAGCTTCACCCATCCAGCCTTCAGGTCCATTACCTCCGAGTGCACCGTGGGTTGTATTACCACGGAGGTTCTTCTACTTCTCCCGCTACCGGATGAGCCCGACTTCATGACTTTGCTTCCGAGGGAGGAGTCCTATTTCTTATACACGGTCCCATCTACCATGACGGAGGAAGGTGACCACCTGCACCTTCAAGAATTTCATGATTGGGACCATGTCATGTTGGAACCCACTTCATGGGGTCACACCTTCTTCAACCCTTTTGACCCCTTCACTAGTGAACCTCCCGAGTTTTCATACTCATTACCCTTCTTCCACGGAGTTCACTATCCCACCTTTTCCACTCGGGCCAAGCAAACTCCACATAGGCATAGGTCCGAACCATCATTCGGGGGTAAGGAAGACTTTGGTTTCCCCGATCCCTCTAAACCACCCGCACCTCTCGGACTTCCCGCATCCAAGCCCAATGTCCATGATTGGTGCATCGTAGTATGTCTAGGAGTTCCCCATGACGTCAACCTCCGGTTACGTCAAATGCATGCATGGCACACATTCGGGTGTCCTGGTCCGCCGTCATCCATGTACGGGTCGGACTAACATTAGGTGTGTCTAGGGTCATAGGTGAGTCGGTGTGCTTTTCTTTGTGTGTTGTTTGTTTGTCTGCATGTGTCTTTGTGTAAGCTCGTTGTCGTTCTCTTATGAGTAAGAGGCGAGTGGACTCATTCGATGAGTATGGGATCGGTTCTACATCTATACCCGGATCAGTCACCTATAGGGACTCAGCGGTGATTCCTAGTGAGTCTTCGAGCTATTTTCTTCCCTTTTGAGAGTGCCCCTTCGGAGTGACCACCTTTAGCCCATAGCAGTTCGCATATCGAGTATATATGGAATGAGCAGGTGACGATCACTTGGAGCGGAGCATACCCGCGCTACTTGGCACGGTGACGGATCCGCCGGAGTACTCGAGCATCCCTACCCCTACTCGACGGGGTCGAGTTCCTCCCACCCGGGGAGAGTTGATGGGAATCGATGCCGAGCATTAACTTTTATTTTTACATTTGAGTCCTTTTATTTACTTTTATATCCTTGGGAAAGTATATGTACAATTGTAAGGCTTTGTAAGCCAATGTGTCATTCCCTAGGATTGTGTGGGTTTTTGTGCAAATGTGTAGTAGGTCCAGTTAGGGGGCCCCCTCCCCTTCCCCATTGGTCCACCTCATCCATGTGGGGCTGGTCAATCATCCTAGGTGGCCATCTAGAAGGTTTGAATGCTAATTGACCACATGGGAGACAAAGGGGTTAAAATTTCAAAGGTTGGCCACCTACCTTACCTACCTAGTCAAAGGAGTGCTCCATTCATATGTAATTTATTTTTTTTGAGTTTTGACCACATGGGGGAAGAAAATGACTTATTTCCCATGAAATTCCCAGCCCCCCACCCCTTGCCATTTTCTATATAAGCCTATGTATAGTGTCATTAGATATTAATGAAGAAATGAAGAGAAAATTGTTGGAAAATCAAGAGTCTTCTTGAGCCCCTCCTCTCTCCCTCTGGTTTCTCTCTTCCAACCTCCAGTTCTAGAGTGATTTCTATCGTCTATCATCCCCTCTTCACCTCTGGTGATCATCTGTGCCGCCATCGCCGCCGTTCGTGCCGCCCTCGAGCCGCCGCGAAATCGTTCTCGGTGTTCTGTCCTGCTGGAGAGAGGTCTCTTCCCGAAATTTCTGCTATCATCCACGTCCGCTTCGTGGTCTGAAATGTTTATGGTGTGTTCTTCCCTTGTATCCCAATCTCCACCTAAATTTTCACGCCCAAATTCCATCGTTTAGTATTTTCCCATTTTCGTGCATCTTTCATTCCTAGTTCTGTTTTGTTTCTATCTACAGTGATAGAACCTCTGAGTTCTCCCCCTCCAACCATCTTTTTGATTTGTCCAAACCCTCCCGATTTTACTGGGACTCTTGTCCATCACTCCCTACCTCCACAAATTTTCTTAATGTTTTATCAGCCTTCTATCTATTTTTAGAAATTCGTGTTCTTCCTATGCTATAGTGTTTTCAGTCAGATTCTAGATCCGACCACCCTCCACTTCCAAAATCATAACAAATCATCACCACCTCCAAATCCCGATCCAAAAATAGTCCTGGTTTTCTTACTTAATTTCCTACAACTTTTATGAAGAGGTCAAGGGCTGAATCCGAGGTCTTTATAGCGGTCAAAGGCAGTTCTCAGGAAAGTTCTCTGCAGATCTGAGTCTTCGGTTACTGTACAATAGTAGCATATAAAATTCACCAACACAGAGTACAAATCTGGTGAATTTTTTTGAAGGCCACTAGATTACAGTACTTCGAAGCAGCTTTCCAACGGCTCTGATCTCGTCGCATTCCGACACTGGTGCTGATTGCAGCGTCCGTTATCGCCGGAGCACGCGCTGAAATACAGAACCGGCAGATTTCTGATCGGTTTTTCCGACCGGTGCTGAACGGAGCCGCCCGGCCTCCGGCCGGAGAACCAACGTGCCGCCAGCCTGGGGAGCACTTCTCCAAGTGTCTCCACTACAGCGATTTCACCGGGTCCCACTCGACCCCTCCGGACAGCACGTGGGCCCCACCGTCACTAGTTCGGGTGCTGCCGAAGAGACGCGAGAAGCCGCCCGTCAACCCGAATTCGGTCCTCCCGGGCCCGTTTGTATAGCCCTTTACCTCCCTGCATGGAGTGGGCAGTAATTCATTTGCTGTAATATGGTGTATTAATTGTCCCGGGAGTATGAGTTTTGGCCAGGTCCGTCGTCCCCACGCCGAGCGCGTGGAGGTATCGTGTTCGCTCCCTTCTCGGCATTTTGCTTAATTTCATATATGCTTGTTTATGCCGCTGCTAGAGAGCATGATAGGGTAATTAGCTCGCTTTCTATTTATATCACCGCTGCTGCGAGAGAGAGCGTTACCGTCCCGTGACCCGATCCGGGCACGAAAGAGAGAGCCGACCACCCTAGCTCACTGCCGGTTTCTCAACCGCGCACGTCCGACGCTTCCCTCGTGAAGGGACGATCGCGAGCTTGTCGTGTCCGTGGTCCCGTCCCGCATCAAAAGCATGACAATACAGTCAAGAACTGTTGGCATGCTCAGGGAAAGAATTTTAAATCTGAATGTGTTAAATTCCTTTTAAATCAAAGTGTTTTTGATTGGAATAAATCAGTTTTTAAAGAAAAATCCATTACATGTTTTAATTGTGGAAAGCCAGGCCACAGGGCTGCTGACTGTTGGCTGGCTAATCATAAAAGATTAAACTTGCATGTGAAAAATAGAAACAATCATGTTCATGCACAAAAATTCAATTCTCATGTGAACATGAAAAATAGTCAGAATTCTTGTTATTACTGTGGTCAGTTTGGACATTCTATGTCTAACTGTTTCATGATGAAATTTGATGATTCTTATGCTCAAAATTTGTGGAGAGCACCATTCAGAGGTGCTACTGACCATGGAGGACCCAAGAATTCTTGGGTACCTCAATATGCAAAATGACGTTCTGTGTTTACAGAAGTGCCTTGGGGTTGAAAAATAAAGGGGGTAAATAAACCAATGCACTCAAGAAAGGTAAAACCCCATTGCTGCTCACTACAAGCTTGTTCACTTGAATTTTGTTTGAAGATTGCATATCATGCTTAATCTGCTAATCTGAATTTCATGCATAGATCTGAATTTGTTCTTTGCATCCTCTGTCTCTCAATGCATATAAGACTACATTTGTACTTCTTTGTTATACATGACCATTATGGTATATACAAATGGTAAGCTACTAAAAGGCAGATATAATCTGTTTGGAAGTTCTTACTATGAGTGAGGTGGTCCCTTGGACTAAGTCCTCTGCTAAGTGCCATGGGTGAAATTGCACATAGGGCAGTCCAAGACATTTATGAGCATAATTCATTAAACTCCTTGCAAAATGCTCATTGCATAAATTGCATTCAGAACTTAGTCATTCAATGCATAAAATCAGGGGGAGTCTATCAAGATAATTCTTGTGCTTCATGAATAGTTGGTCAGATTAAATCCCTACATAATTGTCATGTCACATATAGTGGTTCAATGCATTTAGATAAGGAGAGCACATAAATGCTCATCATTCTTGTTAACAATTGCTATCAATGCATTTAACTAGTGATAGTCATTGTACATGCATACATATGATAAATTGCATACAATTCATATTGAAAAACTCAAAAAGATTGATTCAATGCATATAAACAGGGGGAGAATTTAAATCAAATTTCTTGAACTAAATGGCTATTCATATGTTTCTTAACTATTTAAATCGGTCGACCAAAACTGCTTTCTCGATCAACTGATATCTTCACAGTCTAGCCATACCCTTGTTCATTCTGAAATTTCTGCTCTTCATGTAACCTTCATCAACTTTTGGTATCAGTGGTATGCCTTGTCTCCATTTGGTCTAAACTCACAATCAATAGTTGGTTTCAATGGATTTCACTTGTCTTCATCTGATCTAAAATCATTATTGATGCTCCTACAGTTGCTGAGGGGGAGCTACCTTGAAAGATTCCTATGCTTTCTTTTAATAACTAGATAGTATATAAAAAGGTCTAGCTGGAAAGATAGGTCAGGCCTATCTAGAAGGTTAACCCTTGCGTGAGTAGATCCTTGGATCCAACCTCTGCCAAGTACTGTTTCTAGTTGTGACTTTGTTTATCAGCTCACCTTGCAATTCACATGTTTGTGATTGAATTATTCTGTCATTTATGTTTCAAGCTGGTGTGACTGAATCTTCTTGTTGCTGAACTTTGAACATTTGGTATGCTCTCAGGTCTTTTTTTTTTAATAGAGAAACCTGACCTAGGGGTCAATGGGAGAGTGCACCCCTTACCAGAGGTAAGGAGAAAGCCACTCCACCATCAAACCACTAGGAGGCAAATTATATTCCCATTGATAAAGAATAAAAAATTACATCAATCTGATACTAGGCATGCCTAGTGAGTCCAGCCGAGTAGCACCTTTTATAATAGAAGGGAGCTCAATGTAAGAATAAAAAGAATTACATTTTGTGGTGCAAGCTAATGAAGCAAGTAAATCTGCTACTGTATTGCCTTCTCTGTAGATATGAGAGATAGATTCATGCTGAGATATGATGCTCCAGATTTCCCTGACATAGCTGAGAATGGACCAAGGGCAGTGAATTTCCTTTTTGATAATCCGGACAAGGGTGAGGGAGTCACATTCAATAAGTGTTGGCTTGGAATCAACAGTATGCAAATATTTAATGCCATCAAGAAGGGCACAGGCTTCAGCAATTAAGCTATTAGATTGTCCATAAAAATGAGAGAAGGCAAGGATGACCTTGCCTCTAGAATCCCTGATAATACCGCTCTCAGGTCATTGATTTCAAATAATCCTCATACCCTCTAAATCATTGACCTAAATTGATGCACTTCTTATAGTCCTGATTAGAAGTGTCGACACCATGAGTCGACACCCTCATTTTTGTACTTCTGATCTTGTATCTGCCTTGATTGGTCAATCGAAGTCTTTACTATCTCATATCTTCAATTTGTGACTGTCTTTCTGAAATTGTCTGCTCTTGCTATCTTGACTATCATTGCCATACCTCTGAGGTTGCAAGTTTCTAATCAATGATGGTCATGTGTTTGGAATTCTTGTCATATTCTAAAACTAATCTGAAAACCCTGTTGATCCTATCTTATGTTTGCACTTCAAGTCTCCTACACATGGTGCATTTTCCTGCTACTACCTCTATTGATAAATTGATTGTTTCCTTAAACATTCTTTCATATCTCTGAATTTCAGGAGGATTTCAATCTATGTACTTTGCTCATAAATCTGAAAACTAATTCAATGAGGAATCTTCTATTATACAGATTTATGATTATCTGAAAGATCAGATTGGTTTAAGCTTAATGTATTCATTAAGGTTGGTTATAAATGCCTTGAAAATATCTGAATTAACTTTAATAAACCTTAACTAACTGCTTCATGTTAAATATTAAAAAATCTTCTGAAATCTGAAAATGTTGAAATCATGACTTTATTTGGTTGAAATACATGAAATCTGTATTATTTTTAAACATCTATCTATTCTGGAAAAGTCCAAGGGTCAAATCTTCTAAGAGCAATGACTTTGGTCACTGAGAAACACATGTCCAAAGGGCTGTGTCATGAGGTGTCTTAGTTAACACTACTTAAAAATTAATTAAAAAATAGGCAGAGCATTGGCTGGCACACTGAGAAACATATCTCACTCATCAAAGTAATGCGATGAGGTATGTCATGAGGTGAAAAGTTAACTTTGTTTATCTTAAAGCATGATTGTTAGTCACACTATGTACTTAGGGATATTGCGTCTAAACAACGTATATCCTTTAGCAAGGTGTTTACTGAACTAGATTGCTCGTAAGATTTGATAGCAAAGATTAATTGCTTGAACAAATGAAATATCTGAAAATGAATGCAAAAAGAAAAATTGCTATATCCCTGGACAAAATCAAATGGTTTCATGATTCTTTAACCTCAATACTTATAATTATAATTCCTAAAGAAGTCATTGAAATCAATTGAGTAAGATGAAGGGAGGTTAATCAAGATGTTAATATGAGAATTTAGTTCATTTTTATTAAATCTTGATTTGTAGATATGAGTACAGAACTTTATTGTCAAACCATATATGCATCATCTTTAAACCATGCAGTTCAATAAAGTTCATTCATAAACCCTTATAATGGGAGATTCTAGAAAAATTCCTAAGTTTGGATTTATGAAATTGGTATATCCCTTAAAGATCTTGTTGAATTTCTCATATCCTTGACGCTCATTTGCTCAAACCTGTGCTCAGTGTGCATTTACTGATTGAAATTCAAAAACTCAGATTATCCACGCTGTTCTTCATACATTCTGTCAGGACCTGAACTTATTTCTTGAATGCATATATGACTTATTTCAATCTATGTATCTAACTATCTGGTTAAATCTCGTATCCAATCTGACCTGTCTGTCCAATCTGATTGGTTGATTTCCTTTTACATAATAGCACATAAAGGGGGGGATCTTGTCAGCATACTTAATGGTTCTTCCTTTTTGATGTTGTCAAAGGGGGAGAACTTTTGTGAGTCATTGGTTAGTTATTCTAACTGTTGGTTATTAGTCATTTTGATACATACTCTATGGTGATCATCATGCGGAATTATTGTAATGACTCATAATATTGTCATCATCAAAAGGGGGGAGATTGTTGTGTCCGTGTGGTTCTGATGTTTTGATGATGACATATATTATGACTCATTATATATATACATATATTCTTGATGATATAATTTTGATGGATTCATTACTAATCTCATAACCTTTATATAGAAGTATGAAGATATGTCAGAATAGGTTCTGAGAATGACTCAAAGTACTGGCTATTCAAAACGGTGACAAAAAGTCAACGCTAATGACCAGTCAAAAGGTGACAAAAGGTCAACGCCAATTAGCCATTGCATTGAAGCTTACAGGTCAGTGCATATATCATTTACCTTATCATGTAAGGTCAATGCTCATGTTCAGCTTAGTCATATAAGATCAATGCAAGTTCCATATGTTACTTAGCTCAGGTCTGTGCACATTTACTGTAGCACTACATAAGGTCGGTGCATCTTCTGCTACATGCATATAAAGCCTAAGCACATTTGCTTGCCAGGTCGGTGCACAATTGCATGCTCACTTAGAAGGTGGGTGCAACATTTCTATATACTGCACTACCAAGGTCGTTGCATACTTTGTTAAACTCATATAAGGTCCGTGCACAATTAGTTTTCATGCATAAAGGTCGATGCACACTCGACTTGTGTCTATACAAGGTCAGTGCATATTTGCCTTGCATGTCTGAGCATAAGGTCAGTGCATATTCACTCATATAGCATACAAGGTCGATGCACATTCTTGTAGCTTGCTCATCTAGGTCGGTGCATGTTTAGAATACTGCATTAAAGTTGATGCACCTTTTTAGCTAGTGCATGTAAGGTCAGTGCATATTCATGCATATGGAAGACCAAGGTCGGTGCACATCCCATTTGTGCAAGACCAAGGTCGATACATCATCTGCATTATGCTTGCATATAGTCGGTGCACGTCTCTATAGAAACACATATAAGGTCCGTGCAGGTTTTGCACACTTACACTTCAAGGTCTGTGCACATTTGGTTTCAGGTCTACTCACACTTGATTTCAATGTATAAAGGTCTGTGCATGTCCAGTGTTCAAGTCTGTGCACATTTGGATTGTGCTTGTTCAGGTCTGTGCATACACATAGGAAGGTCTATGCACACTAGGAGTGTCGACACTTGCAGTGTTATCAAGTCTGAGCACATGCATAAGGCAAGGTCTGTGCACACGCATTAGGTAAGGTCTGTGCACATGTACTAGGCTTGATCTGATCAATTAAGGTTTCTGAATATTGATTAAGCATACATTATCACTCTGATGCTATGACTATAAGGTGTTTGATGAAATGTCCTATTCCTTCTTGACAGGGTTAAGTCAACTAAAGGACCCAGTTTTGAGCAGGGAGCCTTACACTTAATGGAGTCACGTGATTCAAGACTTTTATCCAATGGCACGTGATCCAAGGCAAGGAGCGGACCAGATAATCCTACCACATGGATTGCTACAGTACCATGATTCTGACACGTGGAACTTCGAAGGATCAGATCTGCATGAAAGTTTGGGCGGGAAATGTGGTATCCACGCGTCCATCGTCTGCCGCTTATAAAAGAGGATTAGAGGGCATAAGAGAAAAATAGAGAAGGGAGATAGAGCAAGGAAGCTCGAAGATAGAGAGATTAGAAGTAGTCTGAGAGAGAATAAGAGAAGAAGAAATATGATAAGAAAATAGAGTGTCGTATTTTAGCAGAAATCTGAGAGAAAGAAGAGTCTGAGTCCAAGAGTGAAAAGTGATCGTGAGATAGTGAAGAAGAGGGATCTCGAGAGAAGATATTGTGAACCAATTGAAGCAGTTCTTGAATATTTGTGTCCATTGTGTCCTTTGGATCATATCCAAGGCACAACGCTGTTGACACCCGTTTTATGACCAATGAGTTGGGTCATCTCCTTATTTATTTTTATGATGTCCCAGGTTGTTCACCGCTTATTGGGTCATTTTTAGGTTAGTTTTTGGGCCTCTTTTTTGGGTTGTTCTCCCTGGTTGGGCCTAGTTCCCTGATTTCTCATCATTACAGCATATTGGGCCTGGATAAGGGCTAATAAGGGATTTCTTGTGGATTAACTTGGAGATTTATCGGTCTTTATCTCTTTTGCCACGTCTACTAGCCTAACGGTCTATCGTACGATCGTTTAGAGGACGTTGGCGGTCCTTTACTAGACCGCTAGGAGGCAGAGAGTCATGTTGGGTTTCTTTGATCTTATCTTTTCCTGGACGAATGAGCCTAGCGGTCTATCGCTAGACCGTTTTGTGGTGCCTTGCGGTCTATCGCAAGACCGTTTGGGAAGACAAAGAGTCCTCCTCTATATGATTTTCTCTGCTTCGTCGTGGTCGAACTAGAGTCCTTGGTTTGTCGATTTCTCTCTAGATAGAGGCTCTCAGAAGCTTCTGCTTGTTTCTTTGGACTCTTGGGAGTATTATCTTCAAGATTTATCTAGTTTCAGGTCTATTTTCATGTCATTATCCTTCCAACTCGAACCTAGGGTTTGAGGGTCTATAAATAGAGCCCTTGACTTCATGGCTCGAAGGGGGGGATTTTTGGAGCTTGCCACGAAGTGCTACTGCGTTCTGGAGCCACTTCCAACCACGGAGAAGCTGTTTCTACGTCCATAAGGATTCTGGTCCAGGGAGTATTAAGTTTCAATAGTTGTCTTTGTGTCTTTTTCTCTTGGTTTTGGTCTTTCCCCTTTACATCACCATAGCATCTTCCCTCTTCCTCTTCTACGTTCTCTGCACTCACATCACATTTTTCAAGCATCTTCCTATCTTTTCCACGCCCCACGGGGGTTTAAAAACCACCGACCCCCAGGTATTCACCCTTCCTTTTATGCACTTTAGCTTAATTGCATTATAGATACTACACTTGTCAGAGGGCTAATTGGGACATTTTTCTCTGTGTCTACACTCTTTTACAGGTTTATAGGACTTGAAGAGGGGTGATCTCGCGCTAGTCCTGAGCTGGAGGAGATGATCACCGAACAGTGAACTGCAAGGAATTGAAACGAATCAGGGGGCCCCGGGATGGTTCCCTGGGAAAAATTCTCCGATGCCTAAGTCAGTAGAGCAGTGGTGGAGGCTATGAAGGGAGAAAGAAAGAGAAGCACGAGATCCCTCTCCACCAAGGTGGTGAAGTGGTTCCTGCTCAGGGAGTCTTAGGAGTGTGTTGGCCTTACCTTTCGCCGGAGGGAGTCCCAGGTTTTAATAGTGCGCCAGCCTCATGAGTCCCGTAAGCTGAGGAGTTTTAGGCGGGGGTTACGTCCTCGATGTGGGCTATTTACATCCTCATCGTGAGCTCTTTACGTCCTCATCGTGGGGTCTTTATAGCCTTGAGGGTTCATGGGTCCCCTTATCTTCGCAAACTCCTGCTCAGAAAGGGTTCTCAACGGCAGCATGGATAGACCCAAGCATGAGGAGTGCCAGCCCTGTCCTGGGTGATAGGCATAGCTCGGGTAAGTCTCGATCAGAGTGGGCGCTGGGCGCTAGCCCTTATCCCGGTGAGGGGGATAGGTCGGGCGTGGGTCTTCCTCCGGCCGGACCGACGCTCAACCTTCCGAGCCTAATGGCCCCCTAGGAAGTGCTTGATCCCGAGTGAACTTATAGGGCTTTTATGTTAAGTGGGCCCTGCGGGGCGGTCACTTAGATGAGCTGGGCCTCGTTTGGCCTCGCTGGACCTAGTTCAGTCGCTCTTAGATGGGTTACAGAAATCCCCCTCTCCACTTGTCCCCCTCCTACTCCCGAGACTTGGCAGGCTCGGAAGAGTAGCCATTGGGGTTTTGGACCAGCGTGGCTCGGGTGGGAGGAGATCTGGCGGTGTTAAGAAGCCACGTGTCGTGGTCACCTAGGCCCGTAATGATGATAATCTTGATGGATTTGAAACGAAGGGGCCCCCCTTTCTCGGAGGTTGGAACGACGCGCCGCCTTCCGCGAGGGGATATAAGCATTGTGCGCTTGCTGTCGTTCCAGACTCCCTCCGCTTTAGGGTTTTGCTCTCATTCGTACTTGCTTTTGGGGCTCTTTGATGCGCCGTGGGGATACTGTAGAAGAGCAGAGACTCGCAGCGGCATTTGCAGAGTTGGCGGAGATAACCGCGGAGGCGGTTTGGTAGCTTCCCCTTCCTCTAGAGTCTTCAGAGTCTCGGGAACTTTCCTCTTCAGGATCCTCTTCGGATTTCATGGCAGACCAGCGTCCGGAGGTCAAAGAGTTGGAGGGTGAGCCTAAGGCGAGGGCGATGGTGATACCACCGGCTCCGAACTGCAGCGAGCTAGGGGAGGCGGAGGTGAAGCGACTGGAGCACTAGTTTCGCCTGCCCTATCAGTACTACTTCGTCGCGGCCACCCCGAACGAGGCAAGCTTGGATTCTCGTAGGGGCCATTTCTACTCCTTCCTTCTGTTGTGGAAGGGTGGGTTCCGTCTTCCCTTTGACCCTTTTATTCTTAAGCTTCTCAATTTTTTCCAGTTGGCTCCAATACAGTTGGTAGCCAACTCTTATCTTCTTCTTTCCGCCTTACGCATTCTCTACCTCCAGTGCGGGGTTCCTCCTTCCTTGGACCTCTTTAATTACTTTTTTGAGTTGAAGGGGCATTCCTTGGCCGGGAAGGGCTTCTATTTCATCCAGGCGAGGCGGAACAGGAGCTGTGTCTCCTTAGCCGCGAAGGACTCTTCTCACAAGGGGTGGAAGACTCAGTTCTTCTGGGTGGCGATTTTTTCGGTGGAGGAGTCTTGGAGGTGTCCCGTAATCTCCAACTTTCACCCGAACATTCCTCCGAGGCAAGATGAGTTCTCCCCGAATGTGGAGAAGTATGCGGCCATTCTGATGAAACATCGCCAGTCCACGGAGGAGCTGGTGACTCCGGAGAACATCGAGCGATGCCTTCTCCAGCGACTACGGCCGGCAGGTAAGGGCACCATGAATCAATTTTCTCGTCGGATGATGAAGCCATTTTTCTTTCCCTGACCATGTCTTCTTTAGCACAGACACCAGGCAGTCGGCTTCGGAGGAGGATCCCGTGACCGAGTGGGAAGTGACCGATCTGGGCGACGACTCGGCTACCGTTGAGTTGCGAGCTCCCGAGGGTCGCTCCCGAGCCTGAGATAAGGGCAAGGGGGTGACCCGGGAAGGGTCTTCTAGGCCGCGGGGGTCCAAGCGCAAGGATCCCGTGGAGAGGATGATACAGGACGCCGTGAAGGTCAAGAAGTGGGCCAAGAAGGCCGGGGCCATCCCCATAGTCGAAAGTGGCTCTGGCTCGGCTCTCCCCTCTGCCGAGCATGACAGGGCCGACCCTATTAGGCCGGCTCTCCCATCCGCCGAGCAAGAGGGGGCCGAGGAGGCCAGGGCCGTTTCTACGGTTGGCGGTGGTGATGGCCCGGCTCTCCCCTCTGTAGGAGCCGAGGGGGCTGGGGCTGAAGCGGGCGACTCTAGGACCACGGCAGAGGCCGGAGCATCGAGCGAGGCAGGCGGCACTCTGGGTTGCGACGTCGGGGCCGAGCCGGTCGAGGTCGGGGGGTGGCGAGGAGAGGCGACGCACCCCCAACCGACCGAGGCAAGAGGGGCGGACGAAGCAATGACTAAATCTGGGCCGACCGGTGGGGCTCCCGAGGGGATGTCACTCGGAGGTGGCGCCCCTATTCTGGCTGTTCTGGAGAGGCTGGGCATCCGGGGCCCTCTGTACCAGAAATGTCGCAGCATAGCTGCGAAGGTGGTGAAGGGAGGAGACAGTCAACGCTCTCCACCCGTGGCCCTCGAGATAGTTATAGAGGTTGGCCTAATCTTGGCCCAGATGGGGGCCTCTCTGGCTGAAGCTTACGCTCGGTCAGAGATAGAATGGGCGAACCTTACCTGGACCCTTGGCGCGTCTAATGGGAAGATAGCTCGGCTCATCGAGGAGCGTGATGGGCTTCGGCGGGAGCTCTCCTCAGTTAGAGAGCTGGCGAGGGCAAGCCATGTGGAGGCCCGGACATTGACCGAGCAACTGGCTCGGGCCCGCGGGTCACTCTGGAGGAGGAGCGGGCTTCTGGAGGAGGAACGTGTGGCCCGCACCGAGCGAGATGGCCAGTGGGACGCTGAGCGCGCTGAGCTATTAGACCAAGCGGAGGAAGCCACGCATCTTCGGCTGGAAGCCGAGGCTGATCGGGCCGAGGCGGAGAAGCAGATAGCCGAGGCAGAGTGGAGGTTGGCCGAGGTGGAATGGGATAAGGCCGAGCTCGCTAGCAGGGTGGGATCGGTCGGGGCAGAGGCACTCGAGCAATACAAACGCTCAGAGGCCTACCGGGTCGACCTTAAGGAGGCTGCCCTCCCCTACTACGAGTTAGCACTTCGTCGGGGCATCCGCAAGGGGTTCGGGCACAGCTACAGCCGGGCCATCTCCTACGCGGAGGAGCAGGCACCCGGGATAATCAATTTCCCATTCGTGCAACGCTACGACTCAGATTTGGCGTCCTCTGATTCCTCTAGTTTGGCGTCGGGGGAAGAAGGAGACCAAGGGGACTCGTCTTCATCTGAGGGGTCGCCAACTCAGGAGGGCGCGTAACCGAGGTAGTTCCCACGCCAGTGGGGTCAATGCCAGGGTCGGCCGTCGCCGAGGGTGCCGGGGGCAGACCGTCCGAGCCTTCAACTTCAGAGCCTCAGGATGGGCCAGGGGCCTGATGTATCTATTTTTCTTTTTCTCCTTGTACGTTTTTCCTTTTATGAAGAAAAACTTCTCTTTTTGTGTAAAGGGAGGTTGAAAACGTAAGGCAGTAGCGTTATGATAAAGACTTGACTATTTTTTACCGCCATTGTCGTGGTTTGACCAGTGTATCCGCAGTAGTTGGAAAGTACCGATACCTTCTGCGTGGATCTTGCATGATGGTTGGGCGGGTGTCTGACAGGGTGTCTTTCCGTTTTCTCATGCTTTAAATGCCCAGCCGCTTCGTGTGTCCCGTTGGGATGGAATCGAGGAGTCTGAGGTGACCGTTCGTAGGGAGAGGTCCCTTTAGCGTGTTTTCGAGGGGAGAATCATTTAAGGCAAGTAGCCTCCCTTCGCCTATAAAAGGTCTGAAGGGCATCTCTTCCTCTCCATCGCTTAGGGTGTTCTGTGACAGTCTTTCCTCCCTCCTTCTTCATGAAGCATTGTGCCGTCAAATTTGAAGCATGAAAGACGCTCTGGAAGACGAAGCTGCAGACGACGGAGGGCATAGAGTCCTTGCTGCTTCGGGTCTGAAGGGAGTTCTACGGCCGGTGGGTAGGTTAGAAGGGGGTTTGACGTGTGGAAGCACGTCGCCTTCTTTTTATCAGTTTTGGCAGCGCTTGCGGGGAGGGATGTAACGGCGAATGGATAGGGGGATCATGCACCCCATCCTCTCACCCATTCCTGCTCACTCTCTGGAGGGGATCCCTCTCAGGATTCCTCTCCACTTCCTACTTCTCCTCCCTTCTCCCGCAACCTCTTTCTCTCTCTTCTGCCCTTCTTATCATTTCTTTCACTCTTCGGAGGGTGCCTCTTGACATCCTCTCTTTTTTTTTCTTTCTTTTGCTCTTTGCAGGATGCCTCTCGACATTCTCTGCTATTAGTTGGCTTCCTCTTCCCCTTTGTCTATCATGTGCCACTTGGAAGGTAGCCTTCCTCTTCCTAATCCCTCTATCACCTTTGTTCTGAGTTACCCGAGCCAACGGGGTCAACTACCCTTTATCCGAGCCATTTTCCGTACGAGGTAGAATCAGTGGTTAGACGTAGGAAGGTTAACCGAGTCAGCCGAGCGATGGGCTCGTATGGCGGTGCCAGATGGATTTTTTCTTTTTTGACATGTATTATATTGGCTTCGGCCTTTCTAATGTACAAACAATTAGTTGGATAAAAGGGGAAAGAAATTTTTGTTTTATCTTATATTGCTTACATGACTGAAGTATTCAGAAGTAGAACTTGCATGGTGTAGTCGCGTTCCACGTCCGAGGGAAGGGTTCTCCTTCCATAGTAGATAGCTGGTATGCTCCTTTCCCGAGCGTCTCGACCACTCGGTAGGGGCCCTCCCAATTAGGGGATAGCTTGCCCGCCGCCTCAAGTGGTTGAGAGGCTTCATCTTTTCTGAGAATGAAGTCTCCCGACTGGAAGTGTCTGTCTCAGACTTTTGCGTTGTAGTATTGAGTGAGGCGGTGTTGATATTCCGTTGCTTGGATGCTGGCAATCTCTCGGACTTCATCTGCTAGGTCGAGGTTTTTGAGCAGTTTCTGGTCGTTTGCCTTGGGCGAGAAGCAGATGACTCGGAGGGAGGGATTGCCAATCTCCAACGGGATCACGGCCTCAGTGCCGTATACCAGCTAAAAGGGACTCTCACCGGTTGCCGTTCTGGGAGTCGTTCTATGCGACCAAAGTATGTTCAGCAATTCCTCGAGCCAGCTACCCTTGGATTTGCTGAGCCTAGTCTTGATGCCTTTTAAGATAGTCTTATTGGCATTTTCGACCAGCCTGTTAGCCTGAGGGTGGGTGACCGAAGTGAAGTGATTGCGAATGTTTAGGTCGGCACATCTATCTTGGAAATAACGAGAATCGAATTGCCAACCATTATCGCTCACTATCACTCGGGGGATGCCGTAGCGACAAATGATTGACTTCTAGAGGAAACTCCACATGACTATCTCGGTGATCCTAGCTGTAGCTTCGGCCTCGATCCATTTGGTGAAGTAGTCGATGGCGACGATGATGAACTTCTTCTGCGCTTGAGCCGTAGGGAACGGCCCAAGGATGTCGATCCCCCACCGAGCGAAAGGATAAGGCTCAGCTAGGGTGACGAGCTCCGTTGCCGACTGAGGGACCAAATGGTCAAATCGCTGGCATCGGTCACATTGTTGTACATAGGTCGAGCAGTCGCGCTGCAAAGTGGGTCACCAGTAACCCTACCGAAGCAAGATCCTGGCGAGTGACCTTCCCTCTTGATGCGCTCCGCAAAGGCCTTCGTGAACCTCTTGAATCGCTTAGTTGGCTTCGTTAGTACTGATGCACTTCAGGAGGGGACCGGAGAATGATCTGCGGTACAATGTGCTGTCCAGAATGATGAATCGTCAAGCTTGGTACTTCAATCTCCGGGCTTCCTGAGGGTCGGGAGGCTCCTGAGAGTCTTGAAGCCACGACAGATAGGGGGTACGCCAGTCGCTTAGGGAGGCCGAGTCAACGGTCATGAGCTCTGAATCAATGCTCGGTCGCTCTAGCTCTTCGAGAAGGACCGATCGAGTACCCTCAGGGTCAAGAGAGGAGGCCAGGCGAGAGAGGGCGTCCGCTCGGGAGTTTTCCTCCCCAGCTATTCGAACTACCTCAAAACTCTCGAACTGTTGTGCCACGGTTTTGACCAGCTGGAGGTATTTGACCATTGGTTCTTCCTGAGGTTTGTAGTCATCGTTGACCTGGCTAGCGACCAGTTGGGAGTTAGTGTGAATTCTGACTAACTCAGTGATGGAGGCATCACCCATGATTCCCTTTGGCTCGGGTCCACTTCTTCACATTCGGGAGCTGGTTGAGTTTGGGCCTCACTCTATTAAGGCCCCTTATCTATTTAGTAGCTTTCCTTTGTGTCATTTTGATGTATTTTCATTTTATTTGAGTCATTTCCCTAGGTCTAGCACTTATTCTCCTATGTTTTTGTATCATCATGCTGTCTAATGAGGCTATTGGGCCCAATTCGTTGGGCTAGGCCCATTGGTGCCCCCACCCCCTTGGTTATTGGTAGTTGCTTATTTTGTCAGGGACTTATTGTAAAGAGTGGGTTGCCTATAAATAGGACCCCACTCCCCCTCATTTGAAGTTAATGAAGAAATGAATGAATGAGTTAAAATTGCCATTTGAGTTCAAATTGGAGTGATTCCTCTAGTTTTTGGGTGAGAGACCCTAGGGGAGAGATTCCCCACCTATTCCCCTCTTAATCTCTCTATTTCACCCCTCTTTCTCTCTCCTCCAACCCCAATTTTGAGTTTTCTTCTCTCTCCTCCCCTCCCCAACCACCTCCACTAGCTACCCACCTCATTCAATACCCCTCCACTTCCCCAAGTTGCCATTACTCCACTCCCATTGTCCCAAGGAGGCATCTCCCACTTTCCAACACAATCCCACCCATTCCCACACAATCTCCCTTAGTTCCCACACAATCCCCCACTCCCAAGACCATTTCAAATTTGAAATCCATCTCCCTCCACTTCTTTTGGCCACCCCCCCCCTCTCTCCCCCATAGCTAGGTCCCCCCCCCTCCTCTATTCTCCACTCCACCTCTCACACCATCTCCTCACCCTACCCTAACTGCAACCTGCGACCCCAGCCCTCTTCCTCCTCACTCCCCATCACCATTAGCCCCCTCCATCACCCCACAAGAACCCCCCTTCACCATTAGGCCGCCCTACATCAACCCTCCACCAAAAGAAGCCCCTCTCCCTCTCCTTTCAATTTCAGGTTGTTGCAGTGCAGGCCTGCAGATCAGCACCGAGTTGCAGCATCGTCCACGTCTTCATCTTGGAGCTTCTGGGGGCGTGGCCTACATCACTGGAAAGGCCCCTCTGTCTTCTTCGCAGGCGAGGTGGAACCAACTCGTTCTGAGGTCGGGGCCAGCCGTAGGAGCCGTTCTCCCACGATTGCGCAGAGAGGTCTTCATCCTGGACCAGAACCGGAAAGATCATTGTACCACGACGTACCCCAGTGGATTCAGGCTGAAGCCCCTTCATCAAAGTTCTCCCCCTGCCAGTCCTCTTCCAAGATCAAGAAACAGAACCTCGTTCGGCCGCCGGAGGAACGAGTTACAAATTTTCTCCCCCGAGCTTTCCAGTCCTATCTTCTGCAGTCTGCTTCGACCAGTGCCCACTCTTCAGGGTACACCGACCGTTCTCGACCTCTGATTGCAGCCCCGTCACCTCCTGCTGAAAGCTACTTCGACCATGAAGACGTCTCCGCCAGTTTCGTGCTGTTCGAAGCTCGAGAGTGTGAACGGTGATCTCTACAACCTGCTGTTCCAGTCCAGGCAGAGCCTGCGGCCAGACAGAGAGGTCTCCTCCCAGCTGCTGGTGCTGCTACCTCCGACCCACTGAGCATCCCCAAAAATTCTGGAGTCAACCTCTTCAAGTCAGGAAGCTTTAGGAGGTGATCTCGCTCAATTTGGAGTCCGGACGAGTCCGTGGCGACCACAACATCATCACCCTGTCCTCAGGCCAGAACAAGGCTCATATCGCGCCGGACGCCACTTAGTGATTGAGAGCTTTTCTCCCCTCCCCGCTTGGCCGGCTGAAGGCCCCACCCTGCGTGGTGGTAGTTTTTGTTGTAACACTTTAACCCCCACCCCAAGATCCCTCTCCTGCGTGAGGTGTAGTCTTGTACTTCTTTGGGCAGGTCAAGCGACACCGCCGCGGCGTGTGGGGAACCACCGCCTCCCCGCTCGCCCTCGTCTCCGACCGGGACCGGTTTCTTCAAACCGGTCGAGTAAGTGTCTCATCCTTGCTCAATAGTGTTGCTCTTTCAATATTTGCTTCATGTGCCGCTGAATTTGTGAGGGAGCGCCCGGTCCTCAAGTCCATGACTTAGAGTGACCGCCGTGGGGTAGTGTGAATCGGTGCCTTTGCGCACTTTGTCGGCCCCAATTGAATTGGGCATCCAACCTTTGGGAGTCAAACCTTAGCCTTGCTGGCCCTCTACCAGCAAGGGCCCATTCCCATACTTCACACTTGGCATCGCCAAGTCACTCCGGGTATAGGGTGCGACGGGAGAGCGGTGGCCCATTAAGGCCCATTTGAATGCTATTTGTGATTGCTTACTTAAGTCCGAGGTTGTGTCACATCAAGTGGTATCAGAGCAAGTCCTTGACTTGTCTCTATCAAGTCTAAGTCCTAGGACCTTTGCATAGTGTGTCCAACCACTTTGGCCCTTGTCTTGCATGTCCACCCGTAGTGGTGCTAGCTATCAACCTGGTTCATCGTCATCGGCTCCACCAATGTATCCCAATCCTCACCAACTCAACCAAGATGTTCCTAGGGAGGAACCCCAAGGCCACATGGATAGGGTAGATGCTGCCCTCACAACCATCCTTGCCCAACTAGAGTCCATTACCAACCGAATTGCTCGGTTAGAAGACCAAGAGTTCCGCCCAAGGAACAACGAGCCTAGAATTCCCCCTCTGCATGATGAGCCGCATAGGGAAGATCCTCACCCAAGGATCAATGAGCCAAGAGCCCCTCCACCACATGGTGAGTTCCATAGGAATGGTTTACCCCAAAGGAACCAAGGCCCAAGAGTCCACCCTCCACATGTAGAGTCTCATAGGGATGAGTTCCACCCAAGGAACAACGGCCCAAGAGCCCATCACCCACATGCTGAATTTTATAGGGAGGATATGGACCATGACCATTATTATGACTATGAGAGGCCTCGCCCCCATCAAAACCATGACCGGCGTCCACGGGATGATCCGGATGACCCCCTTTTAAGGATGATCAAGGTAGAGACTCCAAATTTTGATGGTTCACATGAACCTAGTGTTTACCTAGAATGGGAGACCGCCATGGACCAATACTTTGAATGGTACCCCATGTCCGACCAAAGGAGAGTTAGATTGGCTAAGATGCATCTCACTAAGTTGGCCAAAACTTATTGGCTAAACCAAGAGGGTCTAAGACGGGTTAGGCGGGAAGAGCCTATTGACACTTGGGCGGATATGAAAAACCAACTTAGGAATAAATACCTCCCCCGAACCTACCACCAAATGCTCCTAGATGAATGGCAAAGCCTCACCCAAGAAGGGAAGACCGTGGTAGAGTACATTGAAAAATTTGACTCCTATCTTTTAGAGTGTGGAGTCCATGAGGATCCGGACGTCACCTTATCCCGCTTTAGGAATGGGCTTCAAAGCCACATCAAGAGGGAACTATTCATGAGAGACGTTGACAACCTTGAGCTAGCTTACCAAGTGGCTAGAGATGTGGAAAGGTTTTCTAGGAGTTCCCGATTTATCACTCCCCGACCAACCGATCCCAAAAACTTGGGACCACGTCCCATTCCACCCACTCCCATGAGAGCTCCTAGCCCAAGTGGGAATGCCCCTTTAAGGTCCTACAATCCTCCCCCACCCATCACTCCAAACAAGCCCGCTCCTAGTCATCCTCTCCCACGGAATGATGACAACCCCAAAGGACCAAGTGTAGGAGCCACCCCGGGAAGAGGGCGCCAACAATGCTATAGGTGTCAAGGGTTTGGTCATTTTGCGGGACAATGTCCATCTAAGGGGTTATCTAGTTTGCTTATTGAGGAAGAAGTTCAACCCCAAAAGGAACAAGAAAATGACGTTGAGGAACATGAAGCCTCACTAGATTGGGAAGAGGAGTATGAAGCCCAATATCTAGAGTCGGGTCTAGATCACTCCACTCCTTCAAACAACTCCCATCTAGGAGTCATTAGGTGCATCCTCACCCAACCTCAAGAAGAGGATTGGCGTCGGACCTCAATCTTCTACACCTTTATCAAGATAGAGAACCATGTGAGGAAAGTGATCTTGGATAGTGGTAGTTGTGTTAATGCCGTGTCACCCGACACCGTCAAGCTCCTTGGGCTTACTCTCACTCCCCACCCAAGTCCATACCGGGTCTCATGGATCAACAACAACTCCATCCCGGTCAACACCCAATGCTTAGTGCCTCTCACTTTCTCTTCCTACCATGGCCAAATATGGTGTGACGTCATACCCATGGAAGTGGGTAGCATCCTTTTAGGAAGACCTTGGCTCTATGATGTGGATGCCACCATTTTAGGGAGAAGCAACATATGCACCTTTGAGCATGAGGGTAAGACTATCCGTCTTAACCCCTCCCCACCTCGACCCATGCCCAAGAAGGACCCTCCCCCTCAAGGATCACACCCCACCACTCCACAAGTCTCGGGGAACTCCACCCCTCCAACCCAAGCCCTTATCCAAACCCCAAAACAAAGTAGAACCACGGGGTTGACCAAAGGTCTTCATCTCATCACTAGGAAAGAGCTTGAAGAGGAAATTGCTCAAGGGGTGCCATTGTGTGCGGTAGTCATATGCTTAGGGGAACCTACCCCTTCTAACCCCCATCCCATAGAAATCCAACAACTTTTGGAAGAATTCCATGATGTGTTCCCGGAAGAGCTCCCGGACCAACTCCCTCCCATGCGTGATGTGCAACACGCAATCGATCTAGTACCGGGAGCCACCCTTCCAAACCTTCCTCATTATCGTCTCAATCCCACGGAACATGCCGAACTTAGGAGGTAAATAGAGGAACTCATTAGGAAGGGCTTCATCCGCATTAGTAAGAGTCCATGTGCCGTCCCAGCCCTCCTTACCCCCAAGAAAGATGGATCATGGCGGATGTGTGTGGATAGCCGGGCCATTAACAAGATTACCGTCAAGTATAGGTTCCCCATCCCTAGGCTTGATGACATGTTGGATATGCTAGCCGGAGCCACCATCTTCTCTAAGATAGATCTCAAGAGTGGCTACCACCAAGTTAGGGTAAGGCCCGGGGATGAGTGGAAAACGGCCTTCAAGACCAAGGATGGTCTCTTTGAGTGGTTAGTCATGCCATTTGGGCTTTCTAATGCCCCAAGTACTTTCATGCGTCTTATGACGGAGGTACTTAGGCCTTTCATTGGGAATTTTCTAGTGGTATACTTTGATGATATTCTCATCTATAGCCAAACCCATGAGGCCCACCTTGACCACCTTAGGAAAGTTTGCACCGTCCTCCGGCAAGAAAGCCTATTTGCCAACCTAGGAAAGTGTCATTTCATGACCACTTCCATCACCTTCCTAGGATTTGTGGTGTCAACCAAAGGAGTCTCCATGGACCCCGACAAGGTCCAAGCTATTCTTGATTGGCCGGAGCCCCACACCCTTCATGAGGTTAGAAGTTTTCATGGGTTGGCCACATTCTATAGGAGATTCATTCGAGGGTTTAGCACTATCACCGGCCCAATAACTGATTGTCTCAAGAAGGGAACCTTTGTTTGGACCAAAGCCGCCTCTAAAGCCTTCCTTGAGCTTAAGGAAAAGTTGACCCGAGCCCCGGTCCTATGCCTTCCCGATTTATCCAAAGTTTTTGAGGTCACTTGTGATGCATCCGGGACAGGGATAGGAGGGATTCTTAGTCAAGAGGGACACCCGGTCGCCTACTTTAGTGAGAAGCTATGTGATGCTAGGACTAGATACTCCACCTATGACAAGGAGTTCTATGCCGTGGTCCAATCCCTCCGACACTGGAGACATTACTTGCTTCCCAAAGAGTTTGTCATCTTTTCCGACCATGAGGCCCTCAAATACCTCAATTCCCAACAGAAGTTGAATGCCCGACATGCCCAATGGGTTGAGTTCATCCAATCCTACACCTTTGTCATAAAACACAAGGCCGGGAGTGAGAATAAGGCTGCGGATGCCCTTAGTAGGAAGATGTCCTTGTTATCCACTATCCAAGTGGAAGTGATTGGTTTTGATAAGGTCAAGGACGAGTACCCTGGTTGCCCCGACTTTGGGTGAATCTATGCCAACTTGACCACTCATTCTAGCAAGGAGCATGAGGGATTTATTTTAGAGGATGGGTTCCTCTTCAAGGGGACAAGACTTTGCATTCCCCGGACCTCTCTTCGAGATTTCTTGGTTTGGGAATTACATGCCGGAGGGTTAACCGGTCATTTTAGGGTCCACAAAACCATTGCCTTAGTTGAGGGTCAATTTTATTGGCCGAGCCTCAAGAGAGATGTAGGTAAAATAGTGGGTCAATGTCGCACGTGTGCTTCGGCCAAGCAGGTGAAGCAAAACACCGGCCTATACACCCCACTTCCCATCCCCGACCGACCATGGCAAGATTTGAGCATGGACTTTGTGCTAGACTTACCCAAGACCTCTAGGAAGCATGACTCCATCTATGTGGTGGTTGATAGATTTTCCAAAATGGCCCACTTCATCCCATGCTCCAAAACATCCGATGCCTCCCATGTAGCCCGATTATTCTTTGATGAGGTAGTCTGCCTCCATGGGCTGCCCAAGACCATAGTCTCCGACAGGGATGTCAAATTCACTAGCTATTTTTGGAAGACTCGTTGGCACATGATGGGTACCCTCCTCAAATTCTCCACTGCCTACCACCCCCAAACGGATGGCCAAACTGAAGTGGTCAACCGGAGTCTAGGGAGCCTTCTTAGGAGTCTTGTTGAGGATCGGCCAGGAAATTGGGATCTCATCTTACCACAGGCTGAGTTTACATACAACAATTCCGTCAATAAGTCAATAGGGATGAGTCCATTTGAAGCCGTGCATGGGTACAAACCAAGAAAGCCATCCGACCTCATTCCCCTTCCCCAGCATGCTAGAGTGTCCATTTCTGCCTAGTCTTTTGCACAACATATTAGGGAATTGCATGAGGAAATTCGCAAGCACATTAGCATGAAAAATGAGGCTTATAAAAGGTTGGCCGACTCTCACCGGCGTCACTTAGAGTTCCAAGTGGGTGACTTTGTGATGGTAAGGACGGAGAGGCTCTCCCCAGGAGCCAACTCCAAGTTGAGGCCACGTGGGACTGGGCCCTTCTAGGTCTTGAGGCACATTGGTGCGAATACTTATGAGTTAGATCTCCCTGAGGATTATGGGGTAAGTCCTACATTCAATGTCGCCGACTTAGTGCCATACAAGGGCCCCACGGTGGGACCTAGTGAGGAGATTGAGCCTACTTCTTCCTTTGAGAGAGTACCCATCCGTGAGGAGAGTCCACTAGCCAAGAGAGCTCAGCGCGATCACATTGAACGAATATTGGATGAGCAGGTCACTACCACCCGGAGCAAAGTATATGAGCGCTATCTCGTCAAGTGGAAGGATCGGCCTCCGTCGGAAGACTCATGGGTGAGTCGGGAGGACCTCCAGCGATTGGATCCGGACCTCCTCGAGCGGTACCTTAGCCGGATGGATCCTTACTCGACGGAGTCGAGCTCTTCGCGGCCCAGGGGATTTGATGGAGGCATCACCCACGATTTCCTTTGGCTCGGGTCCACTTCTTCACATTCGGGAGCTGGTTGAGTTTGGGCCTCACTCTATTAAGGCCCCTTATCCATTTAGTAGCTTTCCTTTGTGTCATTTTGATGTATTTTCATTTTATTTGAGTCATTTCCCTAGGTCTAGCACTTATTCTCCTATGTTTTTGTATCATCATGGTGTCTAATGAGGCTATTGGGCCCAATTCGTTGGGCTAGGCCCATTGGTGCCCCCACCCCCTTGGTTATTGGTAGTTGCTTATTTTGTCAGGGACTTATTGTAAAGAGTGGGTTGCCTATAAATAGGACCCACTCCCCCTCATTTAAAGTTAATGAAGAAATGAATGAATGAGTTAAAATTACCATTTGAGTTCAAATTGGAGTGATTCCTCTAGTTTTTGGGTGAGAGACCCTAGGGGAGAGATTCCCCACCTATTCCCCTCTTAATCTCTCTATTTCACCCCTCTTTCTCTCTCCTCCAACCCCAATTTCAAATTTTCTTCTCTCTCCTCCCCTCCCCAACCACCTCCACTAGCTACCCACCTCATTCAATACCCCTCCACTTCCCCAAGTTGCCATTACTCCACTCCCATTGTCCCAAGGAGGCATCTCCCACTTTCCAACACAATCCCACCCATTTCCACACAATCTCCCCTAGTTCCCACACAACCCCCCACTCCCAAGACCATTTCAAATTTGAAATCCATCTCCCTCCACTTCTTTTGGCCTCCCCCCCTCTCTCCTCCATAGCTAGGTCCGCCCCCCTCCTCTATTCTCTACTCCACCTCTCACACCATCTCCTCACCCTACCCTAACTGCAACCTGCGACCCCAGCCCACTTCCTCCTCACTCCCCATCACCATTAGCCCCCTCCATCACCCCACAAGAACCCCCCTTCACCATTAGGCCACCCTACATCAACCCTCCACCAAAAGAAGCCCCTCTCCCTCTCCTTTCAATTTCAGGTTGTTGCAGTGCAGGCCTGCAGATCAGCATCGAGTTGCAGCATCGTCCACATCTTCATCTTGGAGCTTCTGGGGGCGTGGCCTACATCACTGGAAAGGCCCCTCTGTCTTCTTCGCAGGCGAGGTGGAACCAACTCGTTCTGAGGTAGGGGCCAACCGTAGGAGCCGTTCTCCCACGATTGCGCAGAGAGGTCTTCATCCTAGACCAGAACCGGAAAGATTATTGTGCCACGACGTACCCCAGGGGATTCAGGCTGAAGCCCCTTCATCAAAGTTCTCCCCCTGCCAGTCCTCTTCCAAGATCAAGAAACAGAACCTCGTTTGGCTGCCGGAGGAAGGAGTTACAAATTTTCTCCCCCGAGCTATCCAGTCCTGTCTTCTGCAGTCTGCTCCGACCAGTGCCCACTCTTCAGGGTACACCGACCGTTCTCGACCTCTGATTGCAGCCCCGTCACCTCCTGCTGAAATCTACTTCGACCACGAAGACGTCGCCGCCATTTTTGTGCTGTTCGGAGCTCGGGAGTGCGAACGGTGATCTCTGCAACCTGCCATTCCAGTCCAGGCAGAGCCTGCGGCAAGACAGAGAGGTCTCCTCCCAGCTGCTGGTGCTGCTACCTCCGACCCACTGAGCATCCCCAAAAATTCTGGAGTCAACCTCTTCAAGTCAGGAAGCTTTAGGAGGTGGTCTCGCTCAATTTGGAGTCCGGACGAGTCCGTGGCGACCACAACATCATCACCCTATCCTGTAGGCCAGAACAAGGCTCATATCACGCCAGACGCCACTTAGTGATTGAGAGCTTTTCTCCCCTCCCCGCTTGGCCGGCTGAAGGCCCCACCCTGCGTGGTGGTAGTTTTGGTTGTAACACTTTAACCCCCACCCCAAGATCCCCCTCCTGCGTGAGGTGTAGTCTTGTACTTCTTTGGGCAGGTCAAGCGACACCGCCGCGGCGTGTGGGGAACCACCGCCTCCCCGCTCGCCCTCGTCTCCGACCGGGACCGATTTCTTCAAACCCGTCGAGTAAGTGTCTCATCCTTGCTCAATAGTATTTCTCTTTCAATATTTGCTTCATGCGCCGCTGAATTTGTGAGGGAGCGCCCGATCCTCAAGTCCATGACTTAGAGTGACCGCCGTGGGGTAGTGTGAACCGGTGCCTTTGCGCACTTTGTCGGCCCCAATTGAATTGGGCATCCAACCTTTGGGAGTCAAACCTTAGCCTTGCTGGCCCTCTACCAGCAAGGGCCCATTCCCATACTTCACACTTGGCATCGTCAAGTCACTCCGGGTATAGGGTGCGACGGGAGAGCGGTGGCCCATTAAGGCCCATTTGAATGCTATTTGTGATTGCTTGCTTAAGTCCGAGGTTGTGTCACATCACTCAGCCCCCAACCGTCGGGCCATGCGGGCTCTCGAGATAAGGGATTCGTACTTGGAGGTGTTGTTGGATGCCTGGAAGTTGAACTTCAAGGCGTATTGTAGCTCTGCTCCCTTGGGGGACTTCAGGAGGATACCGGTGCCGCTCCCGGCTGAGTTGGAGGATCCGTCGACGAACAATTCCCAGGTTGGCCCGGGCGCGGATGGAGATTTTTCTTCGATCGGGATAGTGCTCTCGTCGATGAAGTCAGCGAGCGCCTGTCCTTTGATAGCCGAGCGAGGCTGGTACGATATATCGTAGGCCCAAAGCATGATGGCCCACTTGACGAGCCATCCCAAGGCTTCAGGGTGAGCGAGGATCCTCTTCAGTGGTTCGTCGATCAATACGATGATGGAGTGCCCTTGGAAGTAGGGTCGAAGGCACTTGGCCGAGGTAACCAACGCTAGCACGAGCCTCTCGATTGCGGGATACCTTCTTTCAGCATCATTGAGCACCTTGCTGGTGTAGTAGACCGGTCTCTCGACTCCCGAGTCATTTCTGACCAGGACCGAGTTAACTGTGGATGGAGTTGCCGAGAGGTAGAGATGTAGGGCTTCACCTGGAACAGGTTTGGACAGCACCAGGGGGGAAGCCAAGAATTCCTTAAGCTCAGCAAACACCTTTTGGCATTCCTCGTCCCATGCGAACGTAGCAGATGCCATTTTGGGCCCCCTCAACAGTTTGAAGAAGGGTAGGCATCGTTCGGCCGCACGGGATAGGAATCGGTTGAGCGCAGCAATGCGCCCGGTAAGGCGTTGAATGTCCTTGGTGTAGGTGGGGGGCCGTGTGTCCAGGATGGCCTGGACCTTGTCGGGGTTGGCCTCGATCCCACGCTGGGTCACCAAGAAGCCCAGGAATTTCTCGGACCTTACTCCGAAGGCACACTTGGTGGGGTTGAGCTTCATATTGTACCTCAGGAGAGTGTCAAAGGTCTCGGCGAAGTGGTCTTTGGCCTTGGGGGTCTTGACGAGCATGTCGACAATATAGGCCTCGACGTTCCGGTCGAGCTGTCCCTCGAACATATGGTTGACCAGCCTCTGGTACGTGGCTCCGGCGTTCTTCAGCCAAAAGGGCATCCGGGTGTAGCAGTGTACGCCGAAGTCGGTGATGAAGGCGGTCTTCTTGATATCTTCTGGATCCATTCTGATCTAGTGATATCCTGAATAGGCGTCTAGGAAGCTGAGTATCTCGTTGCCCGAGGTTGAGTCAACCAGTTGGTCGATGCTCGGCAATGGATAGCAGTCTTTTGGTGTGGCTTTGTTCAAGTTGATGAATTCCACACACATTTGCCACTTTCCCAAAGCTTTTGGCACCAAGACGACATTAGCAAGCCACATCGGGTACATGACCGATCTAAAAAGGCCAGTCTTCTGCCCCTTGGTGACTTGCTCCTTGATGACCATATGCTTCTCTGGCGCGTGCTTCCTTCTGCGTTGTTGTACGGGCTTCACGGTCGGGTCAAGGTTGAGTTTATGCACTACCGTCTCTCCCGGTATTCCGGGGAGTTGATCATCAGACCATGCAAAGACTTGAATGTACCCAGAAAGAAATTCTTTGTATTGCTACTGAACGTAGGATGGTAGGTCGGCTCCAATCTTTACTCCTAGGGTTGGGTCATCATTTAGGAAAACCGTTAACAACTCGCCTCCAGGCTCGGATGTTACGGGTTTTTCCTCAACTTCCCGGGGGCCCTTGTTCTTCCCGTCCGTCCTTGTGGCTTCAACCGAGATATTATAGCACCTTCTGGCCAACACCTGGTTACCACGGACTTCCCCACCCCTTGTTTAGTGGGGAACTTCATTTTTTGGGGATAGGTAGAGGGCACCACTTTTGTTCGGCTAAGGATCCCCCGGCCGAAGATTGTGTTGTATGCCATCATACCCTTGATCACTATGAAGTCCACCATAACCGTAATGGTTTTGGGTGGGGTGCCGAGAGTAACCGATAGGCTCAGGGCTCCCTCGGGATAAGTGGCCTGACCATTGAACCCGCAAAGGGGGGTTCAGATCGGGCGGAGTTTAGACGGATTCTCTCCCATCTTAAGAAAACACTCATAAGACAATACATCAGGGGCACTTCTATTGTCAACTAGAATCCTATCTATGTTACAATGGTTTATCGTAGCCGATATAACTAGGGTGTTGTCATGCGGGGTGGTCAGCCCTTCCAGGTCTTGGTCGGAGAAGACTATGACCCGGGGCTCACTTGGCAGGGCCTTGGGAGGCTCGATGGCTCAGCTCGCCTGCTCAACATGACGCTTCCTTCCACGGCTACTATCTCCTCCTGATGTAGCTCCTCCAGTGATGGCATTGATGTGGACCCCGCGGGTTGCATTGTCGATCTCTTCTGGGGCACCTCAGTCTTCCTTATGCCTGGCCACGAACCGGGATAGGTGTCTCTGGCGGACGAGGCACTCAATCTCATCCTGGAGCTATTGGCAATCGCCAGTATGATGCTCGTGGTCGTTGTGGAACAGGCAGTGCTTACTGTGATTGCGGCTCTTCGACCTCACTGGCTCGGGTTGGCGGAGGAGGCCCGAGCCTTTGATGTCTTCATATATCTCGTACACCGGAGCGGTTAAGGGAGTGTACCGCTCGTACTTCTGGGACGGTTCTTTGTGCTCCCCGTCTCGGTTTCACCTTTTTCCTTGGCTCGAGCTTGGCTCGGGTGCTCGCTTCTTGTCCCCCTCCCGACCTGAACCGGTTGCGCCTCGGCATGCGCTGAGAACTTCTTCGCACTCAGCATAGCGCAACGCTAGAGTCACTAGCTTGGCAAGGGTCGAGGGAGGGTGGAGGACAAGTTCACGGCGGAGGTTCTCGTCACGAGTGCCTCCGGTCAGCGCGGTTATGGCCGAGGCTACATCCAGGCGAGGGATTCTCAGGGCTTCCGACTTGAATCAATTGATATAAGCCCGGAGTTTCTCCCCAAGATTTTTCCTTTTCGGCGTGGAGGAGGCCTCTTGCTCCGGAGGAGGGGCTTGTGAAGGTCCTCCTAACCTGTTGCGCATAAGCCGCCGTCCTTGGAGGGTGAAGCGGCCTCCGGCAGTGTGTTGGGACGCGTCTCTGCGGGGAGGGCTTTTCAAAGGGGCGCGTGACCTTCCTTCCTTGGCCGCCTGGGTCCTCTTGAGTTCCACGAGGACGTCCAGTTTTGCATTAAGGACTTGGAAAGTGTCAGCGCCCCCGTTGGATGGTTGCTCCACCGCCACGGGCGGAGGTGGTTCGTCGGCTGGGGTGCTGGAGTTGGAGGGGGGTTCTGTGTGGCCTGAGAGGGGCCCACTCCCATCGCCACCATGGCTTTTCCCCTATCACCGACGAACCTCCTCCCTGTACTCCTTCGCACCATACTGGCTCTTTCATCATTTCTCACAGATGGTGCCAGATGAGCAGTCGCGCTGCAGAGTGGAGGCTATGAAGGGAGGAAGAAAGAGATGCGCGAGATCCCTCTCCACCAAGGTGGTGAAGTGGTTCCTGCTCAGGGAGTCTTAGGCGTGTGTTGGTCTTACCTTTCGCTGGAGGGAGTCCTAGGTTTTAATAGTGCGCCAGCCTCATGAGTCCCGTAAGCTGAGGAGTTTTAGGCAGGGGTTACGTCCTCGATGTGGGCTCTTTACGTCCTCATCGTGAGCTCTTTACGTCCTCATCATGGGATCTTTATAGCCTTAAGGGTTCGTGGGTCCCCTTATCTTCGTAAACTACAGCTCAGGAAGGGTTCTCAATGGCAGCGTGGATAAGCAATCGTCGGTCGACCCAAGCGTGAGGAGTGCCAGCCCTATCTTGGGTGATAGGTATAGCTCGGGTGAGTCTCGTCGGACTGGGCGTTGGGCGCTAGCCCTTATCCCGGCAAGGGGGGTAGGTCGGGCGTGGGTCTTCCTCCGGCCGGACCGACGCTCGGCCCTCTGAGCCTAATGGCCGCCTAGAAAGTGCTTGATCCCGAGTGAACTTATTGGGCTTTTATGTTAAGTGGGCCCTGCGGGGCGGTCACTTAGATGAGCTAGGCCTCGTTTGGTCTCGCTGGACCTAGTTCGGCCGCTCTTAGATGGGCTACAGAAATCCCCCTCTCCAGGACTCATTACACGAGGCCCAGCTCTTCTGGCCGACCAGGAGGGGTGGAGATATAAGTTCCAAGCTTCTATTCTGGGTGCTCTAGCGGCCATTCAGCAGACCATTTTCAGATTTCAGGCAGTCTATCGTAAGACCGTTTGTCATCTCCTAGCGGTCATCTATTAGACCGTTTGCCACTGCAGCATCTGGTTTTCTCTCTCTCATGGGTGGGTGACTTCAACCAGCTCTTCCCAAGGTAATTATTGTGGTTTCACTGCATTACTTACTTTGGTGGCGATCACACTTTCCATTATTTGGACTTTTGTCATCTTGTTCATCATATTGCTTGCTTTCTCTTTATTCTTGTTGCTCCACACCTACGGTGTGTGTTTTTCTTTATTCCTTTGCTCCACGCCCCGGCGTGTGTTTTTATTTTCCTTCTTCACTTCTTCAACATTCATGACATGTCCACTTGCTCTACTTCTATCTCAATTGCTTGAGTTAGTGCATCACTTGCTCACACACTTTCCTATTTTACATCATATCTTCATTCACATTCACAACACATCCCATCAATCATAAATAAAACATCAACACCCTTAATTTTTTTGGTGAACACGGTGGGACATCTAGTGCCAATCGTGCTAAACTTCTGTCTGACCTGCTGTTCTTAGTAATTCCCAGCTGCCCTGCTGTTTTCCTCGGTTTTCCCATTTATTTTCTGTTGGTTTCTACTCCCTGTATCCCTGGCGGTCTCTTCTCTGGCCGTTTCCGGCTTAAAAGTGGTCTAGTGATAGACCGTCTTATCTTGTTAGCGGTCCCCCATTAGACCATTTCTCTAGTCACAGGAACGCACACCAAGGTTGCTATTAGTTCTTCAATTTTTGCTAGTTTTCTTATTCCTGGGTGCTATCTGGTCTCCCCCTTGGTTGTTGCATGTATACATATCATTGTTTGCATATTGGATTGTTAGTTTGTAAGCTAGAAATTGCATGCACCCCAGTGCACATAGGAGCATTCATTTCTCATGCCATAGTTGCATTCCTACCTTGGCGTGTGATCCTCTCGCCTCCATATTCCTTGGGGTCGACTAGGTGATCACATCAGGGACCTCCATAAGTCCCCGTGAGCTGTGAATTCTCACACGGACGCCGGGCCGGTTGTATCTTTGCCACCCCGTGTCTAGGTTGCATAAGTAAGGGAGAGTTTACACCTAGAGTCAACCAAGTTTCCAAATATCCTCTCTATTAGGAACCTATTGTTAGAGAGAATGTTTTAATTGAAATCATTAAGGTTCTAAAGGAAGAAACAAATAAAATTTGTTCATCATCGTAACTTGGTTGACTTTGGTTGCTTTTCACCCCTTTCTCATTTGCATAAGTTTGGAGTCATCTTGTCTAGTCACTTATTTGTGGTTGTTTGTGTTGTTTGCTTTATTTTAAGGTACTCCGTTGCATGTGGAGTTACTTTTGTTCCTTAGATTCATCTCCTAGGGGCAATTCCTCTTTCACGTCTTATTCCAATCCATTGTTCGAGTCCAGCATGTCTTCCTATGACCTTCCCCATTCCCATGAGGAAACTCTTCCCCAGGGACTCTTAGAGGACCCGTCCAGGGTCATTCACATCTCATCTGGAGAACGGTCCATCCCTCCTCCATCCTCTGCCTCCATGAAGGGTGCGCAACCCTCCCTTTCCTCCAACAATCCTACTAGTCATATCTTGCAGATGATGGCCCAATTAGATCCGACCCAACTTCAGGCCCTCTATCAGACCTTGCAGGGGTCCGGGGCCCCATCTCCCACGATTGCACAAGGTTTGATGCGGGATGGGATGTGACTCGAGATAACAAGGGACTCTAGCTCGCGGACGTCCCTAAGTGAGGGAAACGCGTGGATCTGCGTGGTTGAGAAACCAACAATGAGTCTCGGGTATCGGCTTTTCCGCGTGCTCGGATTAAGTCACGGGACGGGTTCCACTCACTCACTCTCGTAGCAGTGATCAAATATCGAGCTAGTTATCCTAACACGCTCATGAAGCGGCATATGAAAATATACGAGATAAGCAAAATGCCAAAGTAGGTGGGTGGCGAGTGTACCTCCACACTCCAAGTGTGGGGAAGACGACCCCGTCCAAGACCGTAACTCCCGGTACAGTAAATGTAATTAATTACAGAAGTGAATTTCTATGCCCACTCCACGCAGGGAGGTAAAGGGCTACAATGGGACCCGGGAGTAGTGCTCTTGGGTTGACGGGCAGCAAGTCGGAGGGGCTCTCGGACCGGCGGTGGGCTACTGGTCCGACTCGGTACTGTTCCGACTCGCTAGACAACAACAACCGAACTCGGCTTGTGGGACGACGGTTTCCGGTCACCTTCTGATCACGGTGGCTGGCTGGGACGTTGGTGGAAGACTCCTCTTCGTTCTCTGAGATTGGCGGCAGCTGAATAGACACTGAAGTAATTTTGCAAGTATTAACTTGCTGCTGCCTTTGCTGGTCTGTTCACGGAACAGGTTTGCAAGACCCGGCAAAAAGAATTGTTCCGCCCAGATCCGGTGTCGGATCGAGGCGAGATTGACACTGTTGGATAGAGGACTACAAGGGCTACAACATATAATTATTTTAGGTCCATCCAGTAGACAAATTAGAAATGAAAATGACTATTCCCCAGGTATTTCTGTTGGCTCGGATTACAGACAATCAGGACAGAACATGATCTGCCTGAGACTGAGTTTTGACCGACATAAAAACGATGGACCTAGACTCTGGGAAAATTATGGGTGGAAGGGAGAGATGTGAGGATCACGTCTGATGTTTTTGGGAATTTTTGGAGATGGCTAAGGGGGCGGGAAAAATACAACAACAGACTATTATCCCATAGATCTGTAAACTGGTAGATTGCTGGGGGGAAAACTAAATTACTGGAAAAATAGTAAATGAAGGCGGAATGACACGAAATTTGAACTGAAGATGGGGGATGATAGGAAGAACAAACTCTTAAAATTTGAGGTCGAATAGATCTCCTGATTGAGAGATAAAATTTTGGCCTCAGCTTGCTATCCAGAGATGGACAGAACTATGACGAGGTGGCGGTAGTGGTGCAACAGCGGCTCGATGGCGGCGGCGGCGGTGTTGAGCTTCTCACTCAGAGAGGGGTTGATAGGGAGGCTTCACACCTCTGAAAATTCAAGCTTTCACAGCTCCAAGGGGAAGAGAGGAGAGAGAGGGGCTGCGCCCTTGGCTTCTTCACCAAAAAAAACTGATTTTTCTTCATTAATTCCATGAAATGTGAAAATACAAAGCTTATATAGAAATGGATAAAAGACCTAGACTATCCTTAGATCTAGGGTTAGGGAGGGGCAAATAAGGGATAGTATTTTCTTCTCCCATGTGGTCAAAAGAAAGAAAACTAAAAAAAATACAAGAGAGGACAAAGGAGGGGGCACCCCCTTGACTAAGGGGTAGTCCAAGTTGGACTTTGCCCCATGGTCCATGTTTCACCCTTGACCTTGGACCAGACCACATGGGCCATAGAACCTAGGTGGACCAATGGGAAAGAGGGTGGGGGACCCTACTGGACCTACTGGCATTTTACATAGAAACCCAAAGGCCTTTTTGCAAAGAAATCCAAAGATTTCTAATGACTAACATATTGACTTATAATTGCCATACAATTGCAACCCAATTAACCCAAGGATATAAATGCAAACAAAAGGACACAAATACAAAAATAAAATGTTAGTGCCCGGTGTTGATTCCCATCAAGGTTTGTCCACTACCTCCATCTCTCAGTCTAGGGTTGATGGGCCCGGGGTTTCACCCATCCCTATTGATCTCACCCCAGTTCAACCCAAGGTCCTTTGATTCTTCAGTCTGGAGGCGGGCCAGTCCTCTAGCTCGGCCCATCAAATTCTTGATAAAGGGAAGTCCGTTCTTCCCTCATTTACTCAGGTCAAGTCTTATAGTCCCATTCCATCAATGCCTCAAACCCTTGTCGGCCCGGCTGATTTCGCTCATCCTCAGCAAGGGACGGCCCATGTCCACTCCAATTTGGGTCATCCTCCAGCCCAATATCCATCTTATGGGCCTCCACCTCCTTCTATCTATCCTTTGGCTCCTCGCCTTGAGCTTACTCCTTTCACACCACCTACTCCATCTCGGGAGCAGGAACTCCTCGACAAATGGGCCACCATACAACAACAACTTGACTTCCTTCAAAAGCGGGTTGGCCCACAATCTTTAGCAGATGTTCCGGTCCCCAGCTTCCACAATATTTGATTCCCTCCCCAATCCGAGCTCCCTACATATCGCAAGTATGATGGGAATAGCAATCCATTTATTCATGTGAGGGACTTTATGTATGAATCGGCACAGTTTCAGTTTGATGATCGCCTTATGGCGTATTTATTCTGCCGATCTCTAGATGGAGTTGCACTGGAGTGGTTCTATGCTTTACCACTAGAGGATGTTGAAAGCTTTAAAGTAGTCAAGGAGAAAGTCATTCAGAGGTTTCAAGACCGGGTCGGCCCGGAATATTCATTTACATATCTTGTGGTCAAAAAGATGAAGGCAGATGAAGACTTCGCAACATATGCCGACAGATGGAGGCAGATGGCTACCCGGGTGCCAGGTCATATTCCGAAGGAGGAAAAGGTCAAGTTACTTATATCTAATGCTACCCCCACTGATGCGGGACGAGACCACTGACACGATAAGCTCGTGACTATCCCTTAACGAGGGAAGCGTCGGACGTGCGCGGTTGAGAAATCGGCAATGAGCTAGGATGATCGGCTCTCTCGTGTGCCCGGATCGGGTCACGGGACGGTGTCGCACTCTCTCGCAGCAGCAGTAATGACTAGATAAAGCGAGCTAGATATCCCTACATATGCTCTCTAGCAGCGGCATAAACAAGCATATATGAAATTAAGCAAAATGCCAAGTAAGGAGCGAGGACGATACCGCCACGCGCTCGGCGTGGGGACGACAGACCCGGCCGAAACTCGTACTCCCGGGATAAATATTACACAATGATGACAGCAATGAAATATCACCCACTCCACGCAGGGAGATAAAGGGCTACACAACTGGGCCCGGGAGGACCGAATTCGGGTTGACGGGCGGCTTCTCGCGTCTCTTCGGTAGCACCCGAACTTGTGGCTGTGGGGCCCACGCGCTGTCTGGAGGGACCGTGCGGGACCCGATGTCACCACTGTGGTGGGGAAACTTTTGGAAGTGTTCCCTGGGTTGGCGACACGCTGGTTCACCGGTCGGAGGCCAGACGGCTCCGTTCGGCACCGATTGGAATAACCGGCCACGGACCTGCCGGTTCTGTTTTCCGGAGCGCGCTCCGGCGAGAACGGACGCTGCGATCAGCCCCGACGTCGGAATGCGACGAAACTGGCACCGTTGGAAATATGCTTCGAAGGGATTCAACCCAAGGTGATTACAGAAAAATAATCAAGCCTGTACTTCTGATTGGCGAATTTTGAAGGTTGCTGTTGTATAGTGTCTGAACTCTCAGACTAGCAGGGAACTTTCTTATGGATTGCCTTTGACCGATATGAAGACCTCGGATTCAGACTTTGACTTGTTCATGAAAGTTGTAGGAAATCAAGTAAGGAAACCAGGAATATGTTTCGATCTTGATTTGGAGGTGGTGGTGATTTGTTCTGATTTTGGAAGTGGAGGGTGGTCGGATCTGTGATCTGATTGACAACACTGTAGCTGAGGAAGAACACGAATTTCTAAAAATAGATAGAAGGATGATAAAAAATTAAGAAAATTTGTGGATGTAGGGGGTGAGGGACAAAACTCCCAGTAAAATTGGGAGGGTTTGCACAAATCAAAAAGATGGCCGGAGGTGAGAAACACAGGGCTGCTGTCACTGTAGACAGAGACAGGACAGATCTGAGAATGATTAAAGACCGAAAATGTAAAAACAACAAACGGTGGATTTTGGACCTGGAATTTTTTGTGGAGGAGGGGTTAGAAGGTAGGAACACACCATAAAAATTTCAATCCACGACGAGGCCGTGCCGGATAGCAGGATTTTTGTGAAGACACCTCTATCCAGCAGGATAGAAAACCGAAGACGATTCCGTGGCGGCTCGAAGGCGGCACGAACGGCGGCGGCGGCGGCACAGATGATCACCGGAGGTAAAGAGGGGATGATAGAAGATGAAATCACTCTAGAACTGGAGGTTGGAGGAGAGGAACCAGAGGGGAGAGGGCTGGGGGTGCAATATGCTCCTTGGCATTCAACAAAATTTCTGATTTTTCATTGCTTTTCTCATAAAAATACAAGCTTATATATGATTCCAACCAAATCCATCCTCAACCCTTGGATCTAGGGGTGTGGATTGAAGGGCTGGGATGAGGTGTGAATATCACACAAAAACTAATAAAAAATTCAAGGGGAAGGGGGCGCACCATTGACCATGTGTAAGTTGAATGGGGTAGGTGGCCAACCCATTAGAATGTTGACCCATTTACACACATGTGTCCATATGACTAGCCCACCATTCTAGATGTCCACCTAGGAAGGTTGACCAGGCCCACATGGTGACATGGACCAATGGGAAAGGGCTGAGGGCCCCCTTGCTGGTCCTACTGCATAATTGCATAAAAACTCACACAATCCATGGGAATGACTCCTTGGCTTATAAAGCCTTACATTTACGTACATACTTTCCCAAGGATATAAACACAAACTAAAAGGACATAAATGTAATAAAAAGGTACTACCGGTTCTATTTTCCGGCGCGCGCTCCGGCGAGAACGGACGCTGCGATCAGCCCCGACGTCGGAATGCGACGAAACTGGCGCCGTTGGAAAGATGCTTCGAAGGGCTTCAACCCAAACTGATTACAGAAAAATAATCAACCCTATACTTCTGATTGGAGAATTTTGAAGGTTGCTGTTGTACAGTGTCTGAACTCTCAGACTAGCAGGGAACTTTCCTGTGGATTGCCTTTGACCGATATGAAGACCTCAGATTCAGACTTCGACTTGTTCATGAAAGTTGTAGGAAATCAAGTAAGGAAACCAGGACTATTTTTGGATCTGGATTTAGAGGTGGTGGTGATTTGTTCTGATTTTGGAAGTGGAGGGTGGTCGGATCTGGGATCTGACTGACAACACTGTAGCTGAGGAAGAACACAAATTTCTAAAAATAGATAGAAGGCTGATAAAAACTTATGAACATTTGTGGATGTAGGGGGAGATGGACAAAACTCCCAGTAAAATTGGGAGGATTTGGACAAATAAAAAAGATGGCCGGAGGTGAGAAACACAGGGCTGCTATCACTGTAGACAGAGACAGGAGAGATCTAAGAATGATTAAAGACCGAAAATGTAAAAATAACAAACGATGGATTTTGGACCTGTAATTTTTTGTGGAGGAGGGGCTAGAAGGTAAAAACACACCATAAAAATTTCAATCCACGAAGAGATCGTGGCTGATAGCAGGACTTTCGTGAATACACCTCTATCCAGTAGGACAGAAAACCTAAGACGATTTCGTGGCGGCACGAACGGCGGCGGCGGCGGCACAGATGATCACCGGAGGTGAAGAGGGGATGATAGAAGATGAAATCACTCTAGAACTGGAGGTTGGAGGGGAGGAACCAGAGGGGAGAGGGCTGGGGGCGCAATATGCTCCTTGGCATTCAACAAAATTTCTGATTTTTCATTGCTTTTCTCATAAAAATACAAGCTTATATATGATTCCAACCAAATCCATCCTCAACCCTTGGATCTAGGGGTGTGGATTGAAGGGCTGGGATGAGGTGTGAATATCACACAAAAACTAATAAAAAATTCAAGGGGAAGGGGGCGCACCATTGACCATGTGTAAGTTGAATGGGGTAGGTGGCCAACCCATTAGAATGTTGACCCATTTACACACATGTGTCCATATGACTAGCCCACCATTCTAGATGTCCACCTAGGAAGGTTGACCAGGCCCACATGGTGACATGGACCAATGGGAAAGGGCTGAGGGCCCCCTTGCTGGTCTTACTGCATAATTGCATAAAAACCCACACAATCCATGGGAATGACTCCTTGGCTTATAAAGCCTTACATTTGCGTACATACTTTCCCAAGGATATAAACACAAACTAAAAGGACATAAATGTAATAAAAAGGTACAGGCTCGGTGTTGATTCCCATCAACTCTCCCCGGGTCAGAGGAACTCTACCCCGTCGAGTAGGGGTAGGGATGCTCGAGTACTCCGGCGGATCCGTCACCGTGCCAAGTAGTGCGGGTATGCTCCGCTCCAAGTGATCGTCACCTGCTCATTCCATATATACTCGATATGCGAACTGCTATGGGATAAAGGTGGTCACTCCGAAGGGGCACTCTCAAAAGGGAAGAAAACAGCTCGAAGACTCACTAGGAATCACCACTGAGTCCCTATAGGTGACTGATCCAGGTATAGATGTGGAACCGATCCCATACTCATCAAGTGAGTCCACTCGCCTCTTACTCATAAGAGAACGACAACGAGCTTGCACAAGACGCATGCAGACAAACAAACGACACACAAACCAAACAAACCACACAAAACAAACCACACCGACTCATATATGACCCTAAACTAAGGTGGTGACACAAGCCCACTAAGTGGCGGCATCCTGGGCGGCGGGTGAGCCGTCCAACTCTCCCCCCATGGCATAGTACTCATCGGCTAGTGCTTGGTCGGCCTCATAATTGACAAGTTCAAGCTCAGATGGCAAGGTCTCCTCAACCCCTAGAGCTAGTGTGGCACGAGTGGGACATTGGTTGGCGAAGTGGCCAAACCCATGACAATGGAAACATTGCAGCCGAGACCGACTGCTCTCTCCGATAAGAGGGGCCTTACCCTTATCCTCCCGACGGGTAGGGGGTGTAGGCAACAAGGGTGGTGTAGGTGCCGTGGGCAACAGAAGAGGGAGTGTCGGGGCCATGGGACGACCTATGGGTGCCGGGGGACGGGCAACGGGTGCCGGTGGTTGGGGTGGGGGTAGATCCCGTGGTGGGGGAGGTCGAGGTCTAGAAGCAAAGGGCTCCTGACGGACGGGCTCCTGTGGACGAGCCATAGGTCCCCTCGGGTATGAACCTAAGGAGCCACGGGAGTCACTACGGGGAGGAGCGGGGCTCCATCGGGGAATAGACTCGAACTCACCCTCGAATTGCTCCATCTCGAGAGCAACTTGATAAGCATCCTCCAGCTTGTCCACCTTGCGGCGGAGAAGCTCATACCGTAGGTGTGGGCGTAGACCACGCCGGAACCGAGAGACGGTAAGGGAATCCTCCTCTGTGGCATCACATCGCAAGTAGTATTCATCAAATTTGGCGATGTAATCAGAGACGGAACGGTCTCCTTGGGTGAGACTTTGCCACCTCTCTATAAGATGCTGGCGGTAGGAGGTAGGGAGGTACTTCTTCCTAAGCTTCTCCCTCATATCGGTCCATGTATCGATCGGGGGTTCTTGATGATGAAACAATAGGTTCTCCATGTTTCTCCAATAGGTTTGTGCTTGGCCTAAAAGTTTCATCCTGGCGTACTTGACTTTTCGTTTGTCCGACATCTCGAACCACTCAAAATATCGGTCCATACCAGCCTCCCAATCAAGATAGACCTTTGGGTCCAAGGACCCGTCAAAGGTGGGAGGGTCGGCCCGAACGGTCCGAATGGCCCGTTCATCCATATCTTGGTCGTGGGTACGCCGTGTAGGGCGGTAATCACGACCATGCCCCCGATGCTCATTTTCAGACTCATAGTCATGCACCTCGGGGACTTCGTGCCTCCTATTAGCTATCCCTTGAACCCTTGGAGTCGCAGGTTGTTGACCCGGCTCCGGTTGACCTTGTGTAGGTGGGACGGGTGCTTGGACTGGGGCAATTGGTGGTGCCTCGGCTGGACCTCTCTCTAGTGAGGCAACTCTCCCGACCAATCCTTGAACGGACTGGTTCGACCCAGCGGCCCTATCCTCTATGGCTTTCATCCTCTCTTCTAGGCGGGTGCCTAGACCATTCACTCGGGTACTCGCTCCTTCCATCCTATCCACTCGATTACTTAACTCATCCATGCGCTCACTCAACCCATCCATTTTCCCCACAAGAGTTCGGAACAATGTGGCCACTTCATCGGAACTATAGACTCGAGATTCCGCCATAGGTGGTGGTGGGGGTGAGTATTAAGTACCTCGACGAGTGGGCATGCAAGACACGGAGTAGGAGACACCGACTAAGGCAAATGCACACTACAAGATGATGCACCTAGACGTAACCAAAACTCGGCACGTGGCGGAGTTAATCGATCTGAAGATCACTCGCGCAAGTGTGCGGCATTCCCGATAGGCGTAGCCTAACGTTCGGACAACACCTTTTGATATACCGGGTTATTGGGATGCAATGCAAAAGACACTTTTTTTTTTATTTTAGAAATATGATGATCCTAGACTCGACTTAAACCGACTAATGACTCGATGTAAATGACACTCTTTTTTTTGTTTTTGACACCCTAGACTCAACTCGCTCTGATACCAAATTGATGCTGGACGAGACCACGAACACGACAATCTCGTGACTGTCCCTTAACGAGAGAAGCGTCGGACGTGCGCGGTTGAGAAACCAACAATGAGCTAGGGTGATCGGCTCTCTCGTGTGCCCGGATCGGGTCACGGGACGGTGTCGCACTCTCTCGCAGCAGCGGTAATGACTAGATAAATCGAGCTAGATATCCCTACACATGCTCTCTAGCAGCGGCATAAACAAGCATATATGAAATTAAGCAAAATGCCAAGTAAGGAGCGAGGACGATACCTCCACGCGCTCGGCGTGGGGACGACAGACCCGGCCGAAACTCGTACTCCCGAGATAAATATTACACAATGATGACAGCAATGAAATATCACCCACTCCACGCAGGGAGGTAAATGATGTGACACAACCTTGGGGTGATCATCACATGATCAAATGACCCTTGGACCTAGCAAGCAACCAACGCACGAATCGGTGACTTTACTCGGGCGGACTCACCCGCTAAGCGCACTCTTGTGCCCGTAGGCAAACCGGTGATAGTGGTGAGGGTCCGGGACGGGCCCTTGCTGCTCCGGGGGTTGGCTAGCTTTGGATTGGACCTCTCAAGGGTCCTAGGATGCCCACTCTCGTAGGCGGCCAGCACGCCGAGGGCGTGGGTGTTAATGGCTCTCTCGCAACTCACCCGCGGTAGTCACTCAATCACAAGCAAATTCGGGTTCGGGCGCTCCACTTACCACCGACGGCACTAAGATGCGATACTACTTAAGCAAGGGAATTTCAGAAAAGAGGAGTGTGCAGTGGCTCACCTAGTCGGTGTGAAGACACCGATCCCGGTCGGAGACGAGGGCGAGCGAGGAAGCGTGGGCTTACCCGCACGCCGCGCCGGAGAAGCTTCGATCTGAAATTTTAATTTACATGCACTACACCCCATGCAAGGGGGGGGGATCTTGGGGTTGGGGTTAATGTGAATACAAAAATACTACCTCCACGCAAGGAGGGGCCTTCAGCCGGCCAAGCGGGGTGGGGAAACTAAAGCAAAGAACGACGACTAAGTGTGGATGCCGACTCTGCCGGCTGTCTGCCAACAGGGATAGTGGGTCGGTGTTGCAGCTGTAGATCCCACTCACGAATTTTGCTGATGGCGAGGTCGGCGGAGAAATCTTTGTAATAGGAAGGGGAATGCCTCGGAATTTTTGTGATTTCTTCTGGAGAAGCTACTGGTCGGGGATAAATATGGAACAGGACCTCTGTTTCTCGGACTAGCAGGGACTGACTTCCAACAGTAGGATGCAGAGGGTACCCCGGCCGCTCCCGTTGTCGGAATCAGGCGCCGTCAGAGTCGTTGGAGTCGTAGTCAAGGTCTCTTCGCATCAAAACAGACAGGGAAGCCTTCCGATGTCGGGGGAGGTCTGAGGACGCTGAACACTGCTGACAGGTCGAAGCAGACTGTGTTGTAGCAGAGCGACGCAGCAGAGGGAGAAAAATGGTAACTCCGGCCATCGGAGGCCGAATGGAACTCCGCTTCCTGATTCTGAAAATAGACAGGGAGAAGTAGAACTTTGTAAAAGAAATGGTGGACTGATTCCTCAGAGGTTTGTCGTGGCAGGGCTCTCAATCCGGTTCTGATGCTCAGCAGGATCGGTTCCGCGCAGTCGGGGGAGAACGGAGTTTTTGAACAGCCCCAAGCTCCGATGAAGACGAAACCACTTCTGTTGCGAAGAAGACCCGGAGAAGCTTCCAACAATGGCTCTTGTGTCTTCAAACTCGTCCGGATGACATCGTGGTGATCACTGTAAGAGACTGGTTCGTCTGTAACCTGTGGACAGCAACCTGCAACTCTTGTGTTGGCTTCTAAAGAAGGAGATGGGGGAGGTGTATGTATGAAAGGGGTGATGGGGTGGAAGAAGTAGTGTGTATGGAGGGATGGGGAATGCTAATGGAGATAGGAAGGGCATGGGAGGGGGCAGTGGGGGCAGGTCCTCAGCTGGAGGTAGGGGAAGGTGGAGGCAATGGAGGTGAATGGAGGGAGATGAGAGGGGCGACCCTAGCTAGAAGGGAGAGGGGGGGCGGCCAAATCATGGAGGGAGTGGTGGATTTCAAATTTGAAATGGCCTTGGAAGTTGTGGGGTTGTGTGGGGAAGGGGTTGATTGTGTTGGAATGGGGAAAGTGGTGTTGGAATGTGGAAGATGGTGTTGGAATGGTGAGGGATCTCCTTGGGACTAGGTGGGTGGAGTAATGGAGGCCATGGGGAAGTGGAGGGCTTTAATGATGGTAGGTGGGGGTTGAGGTGGTTGGGAAGGGAGGAGAGAGAAGAAAATTCGAAATTGGGTGTTGAGGAGAGAGAAAGTGGGGTGAAAAAAAGAGATTAAGAGAGGGAAGGGTGGGGAATCTCTCCCCTAGGGCTTCTCACCCAAAAAATGTTGGAATCACTCCACTAAACTAAGCTTTGGACTCTCAAATGGCATTTTTCATTCAATGATTCATTACCTCAAAATGGAGAGAGTGGAGTCCTATTTATAGGGATCCCACAATTTACAATAAGACCCTGACTTTTGACACATTAACAAATAACCGAAGGAAGGGGGGACGCCCATGGGCCTAGCCCAAAGAAATAGGCCCAATAGCAAACTCATTAGCCTAATGTGACTCAAACTTAGGGAAATGACTCAAATAAAAGGAAAATTACATGATTATGACTCAAAGAAAATATGAAAATTACATGACTCGACTTAGAGAAATATGACGGACACAATGGAGCTATGCTAGCAGGCAATTGAAGTTGTAAAAAAATATGAAGGGCGAGAGATGCCCCCATCATACCCCCGGGGTGCGAAGAACTCGACTCCGTCGAGTATGAGTCCGCCGGGGGAGAGGTCTTCCAACGCAACTCCGAGCAAGCTACAACCTCCAAACTCAACCTCGCGTTCGCAACCAGGGGACGGCGCTTCAACTTCTCAAGGTGGCTTGGACACACCCTCTTGCCAATGATAGTACCTTGCTTGCCCAGTATTGCCTCCGTGTGCACACGTCGGACTCTCAAGCTTTTATGTGGAAGCTCTCCGAGGGTGTCGCTCACATAGATGGGGGTAGGCTCAAGGTGCTCACTAGGATCTACCGCGGTGCCCTTAGAGGGTGCTAGATCCGTTATATGAAAAGTGAGGTATATCCCAAAATCCCATGAGTAAATCCAACCCATAAGCCAGGTTGCCAAAGCCACTTGGAACATGGAAGGTCCAAGTCCTCGTGCCCTCGATTTGGAGGTGACCCTAAGGTGGAGTCATTCCAAAGCCACCATCGTGAGGTTGCCTTCTTGGAATTAAAAGTGCCACTCGTGAGTTTTTGCCCGCTTATTACGATCCTCACCGCCCATTGCTAGATGCTTGCTTGAATGAGTATGCCTTGAGCTACGGTGCGGTGTGGGTGGGAAGTGTGTGGTATGCAAAGGGGAACCGGGGCAACCAAAAGTAGACCTATCATGTAATGATGCAGTGTAGACTTCGGTCAACTTAGGTGGGCCGGGGCACCCGTAGGTGGCCCTATCATGCAAAGTGGTGGTAAATATCGGGGGACCCGGACATCCGTAGATGCCTTTGACATGTGTATGACCAATGTGAAGTGAGGGAGGGCCGGGGCATCCATAGGTGTACCTTTCATGTGTGAGTGCCGGGGGACCCGAACATCCGTGAATGCTCCTAACATGTTTAAGACTTATGATGAATGACGGTGGCCCATTACATCCGAATATGGACCACTCATGCTTTCCACTTGACATGTGGGTGATATGAATGAATGGACCCAACATAGTGTTCATGCCAAGTGGTGTGGTAAGTCTAGACACATGCATGTCTTTCCTAATGGTGACTTTCATGTGTATAGGTGTGGGACAACCCTTTAACTGCCATTGGAAAGGATCGAATGGATCTAAGAAGGTGGTCATCATGGGGTGGGGCACCACCTTATTACCTAGGGGTATGTGGCCCAAGGTCATGGTTTCCAAGGTGTAACCCAGGTTATGGATGAGGTGGGTTTGGCCCAATATGGTGGGTGAGGGTAGGAAATGGTGGGTGGTGGGTAAGATGGTTGAGTCACATGGGGAACTAGACTCCCATAGGAAGGGATCAAAGGGGTCGCGGAAAGGTCTTCCTAGAGGGAGGCACTCTATGTTTTCAAGGTTCCCAAATTGTGAGTCATCCTCCTCCAAGGTAATTAGGCCAAGTTTTCTAGTGGGTTGGCCGATCAAAGTATTTGGGATCTCAATGGTAGGGGAGTGGATCGAGATGGGTTCTTCTACCGTAGGGAGAAGGAAAAGGAGGTCGCTAGTGTAGCAACCAATAGTATAGACTGAGGTGATTGACCCGATGCATAAGTGTAGGAGGCCAAGGCTCCTAGGTTGTTCGGCCATAGGGGTCAACATACTAGTGAACTCAATTTGCCATGTTAAGCCTCTAAGAAAATCTTCTAAGGTCTCTACTTGATAAGATGCTTGGATTGTGGTGTGATAAGAGGAGATGGGCACTATGGGATGATTTTCCTTCATGGGTGGGTAAACATAGGACATGATGGGGTGAAGTGGTCTCTCCTTTAGCCATCTAGCTAGGGGCCCATCTATTATTATGGTGTTATTTGTGAAGGCTTGTGGCTCTTGGGGGTTCAAGCTATGTGAAGGGGACATTTGTGATTCTTCCTCACCATAGATATGAACTTGGGTTTCCTCAAGGAAGGGGATGAGTTGATGTCCTTCTTCCTTATTGATAGGAGTATGAATTTCCTTGAATGTGGGGAAAGGATTTGGGTTGGTGTCCAATCCCGAGGATTTGGTCTTGTGGGCCGGCTTCTCCTCATGTTCACTCATGACCTCATTCATTCTTTGAAGTGGGTTGAGAGGGCATGGTGACCGGGTATGGGGCTCCGGTGGGTGAGGGAACAAAAGGTTGTTGAAACCATAGGCTCTCGGGAGATGTGGGGGATGAACTAGGCAAGACCAACGTAATGGGTGGAAGGTGGTATTCCGTTCATCAAGCCATTGTTTCCTTAGGATTATGCAAGGGCCTTCCAAAGTAACAATTTGACACCATGCTCCATCAAAGTATTTGATCTCTCCAAACCATTTATGGAATTCAACGAAGACTAGGTCTCCGTTGTGCACAATTTGTCCGGTCGTAGAGAGGGTGGCTACAATTTCGGGGGATACCCAATTATCTTCTACCATGTAGATGAAGTCAATTTCTGTGGGGCTCCCATTAGGTAGGTATGCTTGGGATATGATGGGAATTTGAGCCTTTTGGTCTGTAGACTCAATAACAGTGGGAGGGGGATAATGCATGGAATGATCCGATGAGAACTCTAATGCAAGCGTGCCCATGGACTTGACTTGTGAGAACAAGTCAAAGACTTGCTCTGATACCACTTGATGTGACACAACCTTGGGGTGATCATCACATGATCAAATGACCCTTGGACCTAGCAAGCAACCAACGCACGAATCGGTGACTTTACTCGGGCGGACTCACCCGCTAAGCGCACTCTTGTGCCCGTAGGCAAACCGGTGATAGTGGTGAGGGTCCGGGACGGGCCCTTGCTACTCCGGGGGTTGGCTAGCTTTGGATTGGACCTCTCAAGGGTCCTAGGATGCCCACTCTCGTAGGCGGCCAGCACGCCGAGGGCGTGGGTGTTAATGGCTCTCTCGCAACTCACCCGCGGTAGTCACTCAATCACAAGCAAATTCGGGTTCGGGCGCTCCACTTACCACCGACGGCACTAAGATGCGATACTACTTAAGCAAGGGAATTTCAGAAAAGAGGAGTGTGCAGTGGCTCACCTAGTCGGTGTGAAGACACCGATCCCGGTCGGAGACGAGGGCGAGCGAGGAAGCATGGGCTTACCCGCATGCCGCGCCGGAGAAGCTTCGATCTGAAATTTTAATTTACATGCACTACACCCCATGCAAGGGGGGGGGATCTTGGGGTTGGGGTTAATGTGAATACAACAATACTACCTCCACGCAGGGAGGGGCCTTCAGCCGGCCAAGCGGGGTGGGGAAACTAAAGCAAAGAACGACGACTAAGTGTGGATGCCGACTCTGCCGGCTGTCTGCCAACAGGGATAGTGGGTCGGTGTTGCAGCTGTAGATCCCACTCACGAATTTTTCTGATGGCGAGGTCGGCGGAGAAATCTTTGTAATAGGAAGGGGAATGCCTCGGAATTTTTGTGATTTCTTCTGGAGAAGCTACTGGTCGGGGCTGAAGATGGAACAGGACCTCTGTTTCTCGGACTAGTAGGGACTGACTTCCAACAGTAGGATGCAGAGGGTACCCCGGCCGCTCCCATTGTCGGAATCAGGCGCCGTCAGAGTCGTTGGAATCGTAGTCAAGGTCTCTTCGCATCAAAACAGACAGGGAAGCCTTCCGATGTCGGGGGAGGTCTGAGGACGCTGAACACTGCTGACAGGTCGAAGCAGACTGTGTTGTAGCAGAGCGATGCAGCAGAGGGAGAAAAATGGTAACTCTGGCCACCGGAGGCCGAATGGAACTCCGCTTACTGATTATGAAAATAGACAGGGAGAAGTAGAACTTTGTAGAAGAAATGGTGGACTGATTCCTCCGAGGTTTGTCGTGGCAGGGCTCTCAATCCGGTTCTGGTGCTCAGCAGGATCGGTTCCGCGCAGTCGGGGGAGAACGGAGTTTCTGAACAGCCCCAAGCTCCGATGAAGATGAAACCACTTCTGTTGCGAAGAAGACCCGGAGAAGCTTCCAAAAATGGCTCTTGTGTCTTCAAACTCGTCCGGATGACATCGTGGTGATCACTGCAAGAGACTGGTTCGTCTGCAACCTGTGGACAGCAACCTGCAACTCTTGTGTTGGCTTCTAAAGAAGGAGATGGGGGAGGTGTATGTATGAAAGGGGTGATGGGGTGGAAGAAGTAGTGTGTATGGAGGGATGGGGAATGCTAATGGAGATAGGAAGGGCATGGGAGGGGGCAGTGGGGGCAGGTCCTCAGCTGGAGGTAGGGGAAGGTGGAGGCAATGGAGGTGAATGGAGGGAGATGAGAGGGGCGACCCTAGCTAGAAGGGAGAGGGGGGGGGCGGCCAAATCATGGAGGGAGTGGTGGATTTCAAATTTGAAATGGCCTTGGAAGTTGTGGGGTTGTGTGGGGAAGGGGTTGATTGTGTTGGAATGGGGAAAGTAGTGTTGGAATGTGGAAGATGGTGTTGGAATGGTGAGGGATCTCCTTGGGACTAGGTGGGTGGAGTAATGGAGGCCATGGGGAAGTGGAGGGCTTTAATGATGGTAGGTGGGGGTTGAGGTGGTTGGGAAGGGAGGAGAGAGAAGAAAATTTGAAATTGGGTGTTGAGGAGAGAGAAAGTGGGGTGAAAAAAAGAGATTAAGAGAGGGAAGGGTGGGGAATCTCTCCCCTAGGGCTTCTCACCCAAAAAATGTTGGAATCACTCCACTAAACTAAGCTTTGGACTCTCAAATGGCATTTTTCATTCAATGATTCATTACCTCAAAATGGAGAGAGTGGAGTCCTATTTATAGGGATCCCACAATTTACAATAAGACCCTGACTTTTGACACATTAACAAATAACCGAAGGAAGGGGGGACGCCCATGGGCCTAGCCCAAAGAAATAGGCCCAATAGCAAACTCATTAGCCTAATGTGACTCAAACTTAGGGAAATGACTCAAATAAAAGGAAAATTACATGATTATGACTCAAAGAAAATATGAAAATTATATGACTCGACTTAGAGAAATATGACGGACACAATGGAGCTATGCTAGCAGGCAATTGAAGTTGTAAAAAAATATGAAGGGCGAGAGATGCCCCCATCAGTAAAGGGCTACACAACTGGGCCTGGGAGGACCAAATTCGGGTTGACGGGCGGCTTCTCGCGTCTCTTCGGCAGCACCCGAACTTGTGGCTGTGGGGCCCACGCGCTGTCCGGAGGGACCGTGCGGGACCCGATGTCACCACTGTGGTGGGGACACTTTTGGAAATGTTCCCTGGGCTGGCGGCATGCTGGTTCGCCGGCCGGACGCCAGGCGGCTCCGTTCGGCACCGGTCGGAATAACCGGCCACGGACCTACCGGTTCTATTTTCTGGCACGCGCTCTGGCGAGAACGGACGCTGCGATCAGCCCCGACGTCGGAATGCGACGAAACTGGCGCCGTTGGAAATATTCTTCGAAGGGCTTCAACTCAAGGTGATTACAGAAAAATAATCATGCCTATACTTCTGATTGGCGAATTTTGAAGGTTTCTGTTGTACAGTGTCTGAACTCTCAGACTAGCAGGGAACTTTCCTGTGGATTGCCTTTGACCGATATGAAGACCTCGGATTCAGACTTCGACTTGTTCATGAAAGTTGTAGGAAATCAAGTAAGAAAACCAGGACTATTTTTAGATCTGGATTTGGAGGTGGTAGTGATTTGTTCTGATTTTGGAAGTGGAGGGTGGTCGGATCTGGGATTTGACTGACAACACTGTAGTTGAGGAAGAACACGAATTTCTAAAAATAGATAGAAGGCTGATAAAAACTTAAGAACATTTATGGATGTAAGGGGTGATGGACAGAACTCCCAATAAAATTGGGAGGGTTTGGACAAATCAAAAAGATGGCCGGAGGTGGGAAACACAGGGCTGCTGTCACTGTAGACAGAGACAGGACTGATCTGAGAATGATTAAAGACCGAAAATGTAAAAATAACAAACGATGGATTTTGGACCTGAAATTTTTTGTGGAGGAGGGGATAGAAGGTAGGAACACACCATAAAAATTTCAATCCACGAAGACGCCGTGGCTGATAGAAGGATGTTCGTGAAGACACCTCTGTCCAGCAGGACAGAAAACCGAAGACGATTCCGTGGCGGCTCGAAGGCGGCACGAACGGCGGCTCGAAGGCGGCACGAACGGCGGCGGCGGCGGCACAGATGATCACCGGAGGTGAAGAGGGGATGATAGAAGATGAAATCACTCTAGAACTGGAGGTTGGAGGAGAGGAACCAGAGGGGAGAGGGATGGGGGCGCAATATGCTCTTTGGCATTCAACAAAATTTCTGATTTTTCATTGCTTTTCTCATAAAAATACAAGCTTATATATGATTCCAACCAAATCCATCCTCAACCCTTGGATCTAGGGGTGTGGATTGAAGGGCTGGGATGAGGTGTGAATATCACACAAAAACTAATAAAAAATTCAAGGGGAAGGGGGCGCACCATTGACCATGTGTAAGTTGAATGGGGTAGGTGGCCAACCCATTAGAATGTTGACCCATTTACACACATGTGTCCATATGACCAGCCCACCATTCTAGATGTCCACCTAGGAAGGTTGACCAGGCCCACATGGTGACATGGACCAATGGGAAAGGGCTGAGGGCCCCCTTGCAGGTCCTACTGCATAATTGCATAAAAACCCACACAATCCATGGGAATGACTCCTTGGCTTATAAAGCCTTATATTTGCGTACATACTTTCCCAAAAATATAAACACAAACTAAAAGGACATAAATGTAATAAAAAGGTACAGGCTCGGTGTTGATTCCCATCACCCACTTTCCGTAACATATTGGCCATGAATGATATTTCCAATATGCACCAACTCTACAGCCGGGTGAGATTCATTCAAACCCAATTCAAGGACTCCCCTATACATTCTCTCCTCGAGGCCCAAAAGCCCAAATATAGTAAGAAATCTCAAGAGCCCATCACTGAAGGAATCCAAACCAATGAGCAAGTGCAAGCTGTTGCATTCCCCTTCCCCAACCAGCCTGCATTGTTCTGTTTCCCACAAAACCCCCGCAATTCCCAATTCTCCACTCCACAAAATGCCCAACCCGTCTTCCCCGCTCCACAAAATCCTCAGCCTACCTTCGCCACTCCACAAAATGCTTTTCCCGCTCCACAGCAACCCCAGCAACCTCCGCAGTACCATAATGTCCCTCCACCCAATGGCTACACCAATAACAAGCGCCCGGCACCGAAGAGAGCGTAATACCCTCCTTTGCCCGAATCCCTTACGGACATCTTTTCCACTCTCATGCCTATAAATGCAATTCAGCTCCCTCCGGAATGGCCTAATTGGAACCCGACCGTGGACCAGTTTAAATATTGCATGTTCCAAGATCTGGTATATGACCTGCATGAAGGGCAGCGTATTGATTGGGCCGAGATGCACAAGGCCATTGTTGAAATAAAAGAGAAAAGGAGGCAGGCGCCGAGGCAGCAAGTGCAGCAGCAACAAGCACCACCGCCACAACAGCAGCCACAGCAATAACAGCAGCTCGTTCAGGACTTGGGGATCCATCAGAACCCCATGCCAAGTCATCCACCTGCTCTGCAACCACAGCCGTCGGCACCGACTCAAGTTAACCTTGTCCAACCCCCCTCTCCTGATGCCGAGTAGACTTATGACGATGACTCGTCAGTGCAGCAACTCATGGCCCTCCATCATAACTACCCTAGTCCTTCCACACCCGTCATCCTCCCGCTCAACCATCAAACCCCTTTACCCTCCGCTTCCATCAAACCTCTCATCCTGCCATCTGCTTCCCCCATTAACCCACCTATGTCCACCCGACCACCAGCACCTACACCCATCGCCGCTACGCCTCTAATCAGCCATTCACCCATCATCCTCCTTCCACCTACCTCCACCCCATCACCCACACCCGCATCCGGCGTCACCTCACCTCCGCCAAACTCTTCACCCATCGTCCCCCTTGCCTCCACTACACCCTCCCTAGCGTCATTCATCCACCCTGTCGGGCCCATTAAGCCGCTCCTCTTAAATGTCGTGCCGGCCCAGAACTTAGCCCTACGGAGTGGGCGTTTGTTTCATAGGAACTATCCTTCCACTGGTGCACCTACACCCAATCCCCAGTCCTCACAACAGGCTGCTGATCAGGAGGAGGCAAATCCGCTGCCAGGAACACAATATGATTTATTACATCATCTAGACAGAGTGCCCGCCAAGATCTTTGTGCTGGAATTAATCAAGAGGTCTACCCTTCATCAAGATGCACTCAGGAATTTCCTACAGAAGGTGACAGTGAACGAAGATATGGTGGTGGACAGCCTATCGATAGCTCTGGCTTCAATCTCTAAAGGGTCAACAATTACATTTTCTGAGACTGAACTGGCACCCCCTGAGGCACGACAGATGTCGCTATGCATTTCTATTACTCTAAATAAATTCAGCATAGACGCGGCACTGGTGGATACATGGGCCTCTATTAATGTTTGCCCACTCAACACTCTAAGAGCCTGCAACTTGTCAGAAGATCTGCTAAGGCTAACTCCTACAACCATTGCAGCATATGACAACTCCAGAAGGGTCTGTCACGGAGTGGTCACTATTCGGGCCAAGCTCGGGCCTCTCACCATGCCGATTGAATTTTATGTGCTGGACATTGACCCTATGTTCAAGGCTATCTTGGGTCATCGGTGGATTGATAATCTCAATGCCGTACCATCCATTGCCCACCAATGTCTCAATTTCCCTTTTCAAGGGAGGGTGGTTAAGATAAAGAGCATGTCCACGGTCCAATCTATCAAGGCCGTCTCCGAGAAGATTTTGCCGACACTATGGCCCAGCACGCGGCCCATTATTTCAGTTCTAGACCTGGATTTTCCGTGGGCCTATGCGCCACACAAGCCCACCACTGTGCTGGTCGACATTAAAGTAAAGCCCCAGATACGAGATTCAAAGGGGTGGAACATGATATTAAAACTGGGCTATCAGCTGGGGAGAGGCCTCGGCGCACAACTACAGGGGTGGACCAAATCGGTCCCCAAGGGCAAGAAGATGAACAGGAGGGGTCTCGGTTATCGGGAGTACTCATTTTCAATTTTGGGCGGCTCAGGGCCATTGACCTGGGAATATCGCCAACACTTTGTTAAAGGCCCCCTCCAGCCAGGCACTTTAAAAGCACCGCCAAACCAGCCCAAGAAAGAAGATGCAGCTCATATATTTGACAGTCTACCATTGTTGCCCAAGGGGCCAATTGATGATATGTTGGATTTTAGCCAAGCATTTGAAAGATTATTTTATGAAAGTTGCTAAGAAAACCAGGAGGTACGACTTGTGCGTTATGAACAGAAGAAGCCAGCTTACCACCCATGGGAAAAGGGGAGCTCACCTGTTGTTTTTACTTGGTCTCCTTCCCGTCTTCTGTCTCTCTTCCGAAAGCTAAAATTCATACCCCGTTCTCCTCCCATCATGATTGATCCAATGCCGTTTGAAATTCCAACCAATTTTCTCATTGTCAGGACATGCAGTTGCTGTCCTCCGGTTGATTTGTCTACTCCTTCTTCTCCTCCTCCGATCCCTTCCTCAACATCTTCTGTCCATCTAAATATCCCCTTAGGCTTCCTCCTCCGCCTCCCTCTCCATCTTGTGGCATGATCTCCACTGATCTCCTCCAAAAAAAATGTCAAATTTGAAATGGAGGTCTCAGTGGAAGATTACGCTATCTTCTCTCCAACCTCCTCCTAGGAGCATGAGGTCCATGCTGTCTCCTTCCCACTAGATTTTCTCTCTCCTAGGTTAGACGTAGGGTCCGTCGAGTCTAGGGATGTAGGGTCTGTTAGGTCTAGAGAAGTAGGGTCCTGTTCTAGGTCGTCCAACCCATCCGTGTCCGAGCCGCGCCCGCTTGCGCGACATTTTAAATCCGTTCCTAATAGGTTCTTGCAAGATCTAGTTCAGCGATGTCATGCTCTTCTAAGATGCCCGGAGTTCATAGCTATGGCGACTGTGATCGAAAAAGATAAGGAGCAAGGCAGGGTGTGGAGTGAGGACGGATTTGGAGTATATGAAGTCATGGATGAAAAAGACCCGGAGGATCTTGAGGATAGCGACGTAGACGACACTGCCGACTTGTATGCGCAAGGTTTAAAGAGATTTGATGAGCCATCGTCAGCAGTGGATGAACCTACGAAGGAAATAAATCTGGGAACTGAAGAAGACCCCAGGCCCATTATTATTGCTGCTAATCTCCCTTCAGCTGTTGAAGAAGATTTAACTAAGGTCCTAAGGGAGTATAGCGATTCTTTCACCTGGTCTTACGAGGACATGCCGGGTCTTGATGCCTCCTTGGTGGAACATCGACTGGTGCTTAAGACAGGGGCAACACCCGTTAAACAAAGATCAAGAAGATTTCACCCCCACATGGCCCTAAAGATAAAAGAAGAGGTCGATAAATTGTACATGGCCAAGTTTATTAGAGTCGTCTTATATCCTCAGTGGGTGGCAAATATAGTCCCTATCATCAAGAAGGATGGAAAGGTGCGCATTTGCATTGATTTCAAGGATCTGAATAAAGCATGTCACAAGGACTATTTCCCGCTGCCTTATATAGATGTGTTGGTGGACAACACCGTCGGGTATGAAGCGTTGTCATTCATGGATGGTTATTCAGGCTACAACCAAATCCGTCTCGCTCCCGAAGATCAAGAGAAAACCACCTTTGCCACGCCCTGGGGCACATACTATTATGTGGTCATGCCGTTTGGTCTGAAGAACGCGGGTGCCACTTATTAAAGGGCAATGATGGCTATATTCCACGATATGATGCATATTTATATGGAAGCTTACGTAGATGATATCTTGGTGAAGTCGAGGACTAAAGAGGAACACCCCGCTATCCTAGCTACGGTGCTTCAGAGAGCTAGGGAGTACAAATTGAAAATGAATCCTAAGAAGTGTGTTTTTGGAGTCTCTTCAGGGAAGTTGCTAGGCTTCATAGTTAGTAAAAGGGGGATTCAGATTGATCCGAACAAAGTAAAGGCCGTCATGGACATGTCTCCACCTAAGAATATCACAGAACTTCAAGGATTGATTAGACACTTGTAATTCATTAGAAGATTCATATCCCAGCATTCTCAGAAGTGCCGCCCGTTTTATGAATTGCTAAAGGCAGGGGTCAAGTTTAAATGGAATGAAGACTGTCAAAAGGCCTATGAAGATATGAAGGTGTATCTGTCTAATCCCCCGGTTTTGCAACCTCATGTCCCGGGGAAACCCATAATCCTATACATTTCTATCATTGAGGATTCCCTAGGAGCTGTCTTGGCATAGGTAGATGATGAAGGCAAAGAGCGGGCAGCTTATTATCTCTCCAGGTTATTTAACCCCGCGGAGGCCAAGTACACCACCATGGAGAAAACGTGTGCCGCCTTAGTTTGGGTAGCCTAGAAGTTGAAGCACTACTTTCTAACCCACCCAGTTAGGCTAATCTCTAGAATGGACCCAATTCGTTATCTTCTAGAAAAGCCCGTCCTTTCTAGTAGGTTAGCCCGCCGGTAGAGCTTCCTCTCTTAGTTTGATATCACATTCATCGTTCAGAAGGCAATCAAAGGATATGCCATCACTGAGCATCTCGCTCATCTTCCTATTCCCTGCACCGACTCTATTCAGGATGATTTCCCTGATGAGCATCTCTCAATTCTGACTCATCATCCCTTTTGGTCTCTACACTTCGATGGTGCACTCAATTCCCAAGGTCGAGGGATAGGCGTTGTTCTCCTCACTCCGGAAGGGGTAACGATTCCCTTCGCTTATCAGCTTCATTTTCCTGCTACCAACAACGTCGCCGAGTATGAAGCTCTCTTGGCTAGATTGAAGCACGCCTACCTTTTGGGCGTGCGCCATTTGAACATTATAGGAGACTCTTAACTCATCCTGCATCAAGTCTTGTCCACTTACCGCACCCGTGACCCGAAGCTCAAGCCATATCAAGATCTGGTCACTCTCTTGGCTAGGTAATTCCGTAAGTTAATCTACATTAACACTCCTTGATCTCAGAATATTCTCGCCGATGCCTTGGCATCACTCGCTTCCTCTTTATCTATCCCTCTCAGTCGAAGCACTGAGACCATCATCGTTCAGAGACTGGATGCAACGTCTCTTCAGGATCCTTAGTTCGACAACCTTAGAAAAACTGTAGAGGCGAAGGCTGAAAAGGAAGATTTAAAGGAAGTCTCTTTAACAGAGCTATAAGAGATCTTAGAGGAAGAAGAATTGACATGGTATCATGAAATCGAGCTGTATTATAGGGATGGATCGTTCCCAGAAGGGGCAAATGCCGAGCAGCGTAAGGCTATTAGAAGAGCTGCCTCGAAATACACTATCATTGCTAGAGAATTGTATAGGCGCGCTCTTAATGGAATGCTTATGAGATGTCTCGATGATGATGAAGCTTGGAAGTTGGCCGAAGCAGTGCATTCAAGTGAGTGTGGAGGTCATGTCAATGGCCAGACTCTAGCAAAGAAGATCCTTAGGCAAGGTTACTATTGGCCCACTCTAGAGGAAGATTGCTCCCTCTATGTCCGGAGGTGTCTTAAATGCCAACTCCATGCTGACAAAATCCATGCTCCTGCTTCCTCTCTTCATCCTCTCTCCGCTCCTTGGCCATTCTCCATGTGGACTTTCGACATTGTTGGCCCGCTCGGTGATCCCAACTCTCAGACTAAGCAGAAATCCTTCATCCTTACCGCCACTGAGTACTTCACCAAGTGGGCCGAAGCAGAGGCGTGCGTGGAGATCAAACCTACCGCGGTGTGCCGCTTCATCTTGAAGAATATCATTGCGCGGTTCGGAGTGCCAAGAAGCATCGTCACCGACAATGGACCCCAGTTTATTTCTCAAGAGCTCCAGGACCTCTGTAAGAAGTTCAATATTGCATTGCATCATTCATCTCCATATTACCCTCAAGGTAACGGACAAGCTGAGGCTACTAATAAAACACTTCTTAAAATCATAAAGAAAACATGCGAATCTCACAAATTCTTTGATTGGCCTGAGTGATTAGTGGAAGCTCTATAGGCTTACCGTACCTCCATCCGTACTCCTACAGGGCAAACCCCCTATGCTCTCACTTACGGGATGGAGGCGGTGCTCCCATATAAGATCTTGATCCCTTCCCTAAGGGTACAGCTCGATAAGGAACTTAATCTCGATGAACGTTGAGAGGCATTGCTGGTTCAGCTGGAACTCTTGGATGAGAAGAGGATGAATACGACCAATCACGTGTCTGTTTATCAAAAGAGAGTCTCACGTTATTTCAAAAGAAGGTAATTGAATGCAAATTCCAAATAGGTGATATGGTTTTGAAACGCAAATTCATTAGGTCCGGAGGTCCTAGGTCCAAATTGCAACCTAATTGGAAAGGGACGTTCATTGTTAAAGAGGCTTATCCAGGTAACACATATCGCCTAGTCAACACAGAAGTTGAGGAGCTGTCTCACGCTTGGAATGGGTTGTATCTTAAGCATTTTTTCCCTTAGAGTCAAGCTAATGAAGGCTTGGTAGCAAGGTGTCTTTCCTCAATCATGACGGAGGATTCCGAGTATTGGCAACCACACACTTCACGACGTCCCCGATTAGGTTCTCCAGTTGTGTAAACACCGTTTCTCCTTGGCCATGCTTAGGGGAAAGTAAAGTCCCTGTCCGTTTCTCTCTTCGGCTGAATCTAGGGGCAAGAGGTAAATAAGGGGGCGATGACTGATCTAGACACCCTGACGTGACGAGGTCTCAAATAGGGGCAGTCCGTTATGAACTGATTCCACAAGAGAAAAGCAATGGTAACACCAAAGAAAAGAGAAGGAGCAAAAGAGAAAAGCAAAACCAAAAGCTCATTTCAAAATTCAAATGTGCAAGAGCTCCAAAAATGTTAAACTAGGCATGGCAAGAGTGGCAGTATAGTCTCCCCGCGAGACGTCATGAGCCCGGTCGTACGCGTGCCTAAGGTGGATGAAGGTTCGCTGAAGGACACAAAGCTCCGGCACAACAGACTGAATCTCCGAAGGGGTTGTCATGAAAGGAATTCAAGCCCTAAAAATCTCTATACCTGGCCTAGGCTTATCCCCATAATTCTTTTTTTTATTTTAGGACTGAAACCGTACTCTAGGTATGGCCTTGGTAGAAGCACCGTTAGGTAGATTGGCCCTTGGCCGGGGATTATCACTTTCTTAAGCACGCCGACCTCAAGAGATTCCTAGTGAGATAGGGATAGCTCTCGTTGCCGGAACAGAATTGGCTGTTCAAAATCCAAAAAATTTAGGTATTTCCAAAAACCAAAAAAATCAAGTATTTCAAAATCAAAAAATATCAAATATTTTTAAAAATCTAAAAAATCAGATATTTTCAAAATAAAAAAATCAAATATTTTCAAAAATCCAAAAAAATCAAATATTTTTAAAATCTAAATAAAAAAATTAGATATTTCATAATCTAAAAAAATCAGATATTTCAAAATCCACAAAAGCCAAATATTTTTAAAACTCAAAAATACCATCATCCTTGCATAGCATGCATTTGCATATTTTATTTGCAGTCTTGCCTATTTAATAAGGCTCCACCCCTTGACCAAATATCAAGGATTGGTCATTCTCTAACTTGCTGCAGGCAAGGGGTTGAGCCTAAGAACGGATCTAACTTGTTTCTTGTTTTAAGTGTGTGCAGACACGGGTCCCAATGCCCCAAGATTCAAAGCTTGCAGGATTTTCTCTAATCTTAGTCCCTTAGCGGTCTTGCACTAGACCACTTATGCATTCCTAGCGGTCTAAGGACGACCACTAACGTCACCCGAGACCCCTAACTCTCAGAGTTCTCTGCTTCTCGTTCCTAGCGGTCCTTCGATAGACCGTTTATAACTTCCTAGCGGTCCAAGAAGTGACTGCATGCTCTTCTCGAGAGCTTAAAACTCTCAATTTTTCTGGGTGCTTTCCCTCGCGGTCTATCGATAGACCATTTGGCTCTATTAGCAGTCCTACGGTAGACCGTTTGTCAAACAGAGAACCCTGTTCTTTTAATTTATCAAGCCAAAATTGTCATTCCACTGCACATCTTTTATTCATCCAAGGCTCATGATACATCATTCATTCCATAAAACTTAAAATACATGATCAAGAGATTCAAAATACATTCAATTTCATGTCCGCGTAGGGCCGGATCTTGCGCAATTCCCTCACATAAGCACGATATTCCTCGTCATTCTCTTTCACTTCTCTTTGCAAGGAGCGGACCCGACTGATCTCCCACATGGTCAGAGCACTCCGAACCGCCCGTTCATCCTCCTCGGTCTCGATCTTCCTAGCTTGTAGAGGAGGGTAATGTGATAGTGCTAGAACCATAGTGCGAGGAAGTCCAACTTGTAGATAGCACCGGTGCGGGTTGTAGATCGCCAAGGTAAATTTCCCCACTAGTTGCAGGTCTAGGCCCAGTCACCGGGGTAATCTGAGCATAGTGCCTTGAAGAGCCCAGGGTCGCATCACGAATTTGTCAATTGGTAAAGTGTTGAGGAAGAGGCGCCAATCGTCCCTTGTCTTTTTATCCGCCATCCGACACTCAACCTGTGAAGAGAATCTAAATGCACCCCCTATGAAGAAAAGTGGGTGGCCCCCGAATATGCGGCTAACTGAAGGTATGTCTTCCTTGGGTAAAAATTTGAGTCTAACTCTCATCCAACACTCAAGGATGATCATTGACCCAAAGAGAGGTCCCCCTAAAGAGGCTGAGCTAAGGCCTTCATAGAGGTATGAAAGGATGGCTTGAGAGATGGATAAACCCCGCCACAACCCACTAATGATGCTGAGATTTTGGATTTCTAAGAGGTAGTCGGTGGTGGTAAAGAGCAAAGCCCCGCACAAGCAAATGAAGATGGCTTTTGCTATGGCTTCATATCTCCCCCACTTATTTTTGCAATGAGAGACAATCCATTGGGCCATGAGTATCAAATGAATATGGCGAGGGTCGATCATGGTCCTAACATCCTTTGGATTGTGTATGAAGTCCCCCAAGATGAGTGATGGGTCTATGGGTTCAATCGTATGACACACCAAGTCTTCTTCCCCCACCTTAGTCTTAGGAAGGGCGAGGTAGGTCTCTACCTCTTCTAGAAAGTGTTGTGCCTTTTAGGCACAAGCATATGCTATGTTGTTTTGATGATAGCAACACAGTGAGTCAGTATAGATGCATTGCATTCTGTCAGTTAGCTTCAGTTCAATATCTGCTTTGTGCATACATTGCATCAGTGCACTTAGACGGGTCGACCCCCCAGATTCGCATGTCTATACATCGCGCTTTCTGAAGTGTGTACAGTCAGTGCATCAAGTCTACACAATGCACACACACACAGGTCTACACACTACACACACACAAGTATACACACTCAATGTCTATACATTGCACTGTTTGCAGACTGTTCATGCTCTCACTTCAGCAAGTCTGTACATTGCTCACCGTCTCACTGAGCGTCTCAAGTGGACACCAAGTGTGTACACTGCCATCTTGCAGCACAGCATAAGTATATACACTGGACCGTCTCAATTAGCGTCTTATGCATAGGCAAAGTCTTCACATTGAAGCATGCATTATCTTCAAGTATGTACAGCGTCCAGTGTCTCACTGTTAAAGTCTGTACAGACTTCATCGTCTCATTCACCGTCTCATGCAAGTCTATAGATTGGTATATTTTACCTACGTTGCAACTACCAAGTCTGTACACTGGTGATTTTACCTACGTTGCACTTGCAAGTCTACACATCGTGAAGTCTATACATTCAATTGCTTTGCTTTGCTCAAGTCTGTACAGTCTTTCCCTTGGCAAGTCTATACATCATTCGTCTGCATTTAGAAGTCTATACAGTCTTGGCTGTTTAGCGTCTCATGCATCATCTTGGTGGAAAGTCTGTACAACCGTCCCTCTCATCTTCCGTCTAAGTTGAACATTACAAAGTCTATACATCCGTTACATGCATCATTCTTCATGTCCATACACTGCTCTGTAGCTGGAGCTGTGCAAGTCTGTACATCGTTGCATTGGCCAAGTATATACAATGCCTTTTGTTCATGCATGTTAGCAAGACTGTCTAAGTCTATACATTGGTTCATTTATCAAGTCTGCACATCCCTTACAGCAAGTATATACATTCGTTGTGCATAGTCTTGAGCATATAGGAAGTATGTACATCGAGTATGTCTGTACATCGTGCAACTATTGATTCGAAGTCTGTACATCATATGTTCTTCAAAGTCTTCACATTGCATCATGTGCTTCATCATTCAAGTCTGTACAGGGTTTGCCTAGAATGCATTGTTCATCAAGTCTACACACTCTGTGTGTCTGCATCGCATTCATCAAGTCTATACACTCTTGTGTTTGCATTGCATTTACGCTAAGTCCATACACTGCATTTGGGCATTGTTCTTCACAGTAAGTATGTACATTGTTCAGAACGCCAAGTCCATACAGCCATTGTGCAAACTTCATCTTGTGCATCACTGCACACACTGCAAAGTCTATACATTGTCTTCGCATTATCAAGCCTACACATTGCTTGATGCATCGAACGAAGTCTATACAATGTGTCGACATTAAACTGATAATTCTCTATCTGACAGGCTCTGTTCGTGAATCTTAATGAAGGGGCACGTGATCCGAGGCTTGAAGGGCTGACAGGATGACACGTGGCCAAAACACTTGGGCGGGAAATGTGGAAGACACGCGCCCAGTGCTGCTCCTGCTGTGACTGCTTATAAAAGGAAACCTTCATCCACAGATGAAGACTGATCGAAGCAGAAGGAGAGAAGGAGAAGAGCAGAAGCAGAGAGAAAGAATAGAGAGCTGTTCGATCCAGAGAAAAGAGAAGAAGAAGAAAAGAAAGAGAGAAGAAGCAGAAGAGAAAAAGTGAGAGATAGAGAGCTCGAGCAGAGTGTGAAGAGAAGAAGAGAGAGAGAGAGAGAGAGAAGGAGTTCGTTCCTCAGATCTTTGGTTCAAAACCAGATCTGAGGTTGCTCACTTGTTTGAGCGATATTCCCTGTAGGGATACATTTCCTTTTTATTTCGTTTGTCTTTTGTTTTGTCTTTCGAAACTCTTGTGTTCAAGCTGTGTGCAGCACTTGCAGTGGTGGATTCCACTAGACGGCTAAGCTGTATTGCCTAGCGGGTTTTGCAGAGGAGGATTCCTCTGGATAGCAAGCTGTGAGGCTCAGCAGGTGAGGTGGATACCTCGGACAGCAAGCTGTGAGGCTCAGTGGATTGTAGGCAAGCTGTGAGGCCCAGCGGTTCAAGCTGTGAGTCAGCAGTAAGTCACACTCGGGTTGAGTGTGGGGTGGATGTAGGTCTGGAGGACCGAACCACCTAAAAACCATTGTCTACTGTGTGATTGTTTTGTGGTTTGCTTAGATTCTATATTTCTGTCTTTACGCAGTAGATGGTTTGCTTAGGACGGTTCTTCATCTGTTCTGGGTGGTTTTCGCATTGTGCCCACTATCTGTTTAGTAGAAGTTTTCATTCCGCATTTGATTCTGCTACAGTAAATTTTTAACGGGTGATTGATCTATTCACCCCCCTCTAGATCACCCTTTAGCGTCCCAACAATTGGTATCAGAGCCTAACTCTTTGTGCAGGACTAACATCCTAAAGAGGATCGGCAATGGATGCTAGAGGGCTAACAGCAGAGGGTCAGTCCACTACGAAGCCACCTTTCTTCGATGGTTCCAACTTCCCATATTGGAAGAACCGGATGCAGGTCTTCCTCAGAGCCAAAGATTACGAGGTATGGAAAATTGTGAGCAAAGGTCCTTATGAGCTACATGAGAATGAGGAATTATGGACCAGAGAAGAAGTCTAGAAATCTACTCTGAATTGGAGCGCTATCAACGCCATTCAGTGTGCACTCCATCCCACTGAATTTGACAGAGTGTCATCCTGCAAGACAGCGAAGGAGATGTGGGATACCCTCAAAGTTATCTATGAGGGAACATCTGAAGTGAGAGAGACAAGGGCAAATATGCTAGTGTCAAAGTATGAAGCATTTCGGATGAAGCCTGGTGAGACAGTGACCGAAATGTATGCTCGTCTGACCATTATCACAAATGGTCTAAGAAATCTGGGAAAGAGTTATACTGATCATGAAGTTGTAAGGAAGATCCTTCGATCGTTGACTCCTATATGGCATACCAAAGCAACTATGGTTGAGGAGTCAAAAGATCTACAAAAGATGAAACCCAATGAGCTGATAGGTTCCTTGATGGCGTACGAGATGAATTTACTACAAGCTGAAGAGCTCGAAAACATGAAGCTTATTGCTCTGAAGGCCAAGCATACCTGCTCAAAATAGTCCAGCAGCATTGGATCATCCAGTGATCGGAGTTCATCTAGATCAGATCTTGAAAAGGATGAAATATCTATGATCATAAAAGAGTTCAGTAGATTTCTTAAAAGAGAAGGGAAGAATCTCTACAGAAAATACCACAGCAGGAAGCAAAACAGGTATAAATTTAACCCTGCTGAAAAATCTGATGTTAATGCTTGTTATCATTGCAGGAAGACAGGTCATATGAAGGCTGATTGTCCAGAGTTACAGAAAATGAAAGGAAGACCATGGAAGAAGGCGCCAAAGGGAAAGGCCATGGTCAGTACATGGAGTGATGAGGAAGAAGGCACGCTGAGCACTTCCTCAGATAGTGGAAAATCAGAAAAGGACATCTGCTTGATGGCCAGAAATGGAGAAGAAGAAGAAGAGTCTGATCAGGTATCATCCCTTTTCGAACATTACATTATTTCTGATTGTGCAGATGCTTATGGAGATCTGTTAGATAAAGCTAATGATATTAGGAAGGAAAATAGACTCTTGAAGAAGAAAATGAACTCTCTGGTTAATGATAAAACTCTTTCTGATAAGGTTGCATGCTTACAATCAGAGAATGACAAATTGAAAAATACATGTTCTGATTTTGATGAATTAAAGCATGTTGTGATTAATTGTAGGAAAGAAAAAGAATTGCTGAAAAATGTTGTTGATGAATTAAAATTAAAAATTTAGAAGTCTGAAAAAGAAATAAAGATTTCAAATGAAAAATATGAAGCTATCTTGTCAGTGAATGTTGAATTGAAGAGAACTATTGAAAAATTAGAAAATGAAAATTCTGACAAAATGAAAATCATTGAAAGCATGACCCAAGGAACAGAAAATCTAAATGTCTTGCTAGGGTCAAAAGTTAATTTCAGAAAGGAGGGTCTCGGCTTTAATCCCTCAGCTAAAAAGAGCTTTGAATTGAAAACTATTCCATGTGTGGGAGAAAAGAATAGAGGACCACTCATAAAAATAGTCAATGAAAAATTTGCCTTCAATAATGTTAAATCAAAAGTGTACAGTGCTAAGGACAAGGGAAAGCAAAAAGTTGTAGAGCCTAGAGCTGCATGCTCTTCTTCCAAGGATAAGTCCAAGGCTAGGGGTCAGCCAGCTAGCACATCAAAACCCCAGCCCAAGCTGCTAAGTCTCCATCACCATCAACTGCTCAGAAAAATACCCAATATAAGTCAGTTCAGAAACCTAGAGGGTCAAAGGTGGCAGGGAGACCAAGTGCAGCTAGGAACCCATTTGCTCATCCCTATTTCCCTATAGCCCAAGTCTATCATAACATTCATCCTCAACCACTTAATAGGTTTGGGTGGAACCCCGGATACATGAGGTCTAGGTATCAGAATTTCCCCACTTGGTATCAGCCCTATAGACCTCAGCCAGCTAGGAGATGGGATAGTCATTTTAGGACATGGAGTCCTAGTCACCAAGGGTTTTTTGGTCAGCCTAGGACCAATTTGGGCCACAACTTCTAGTACATTCATTGGCCAAGGCACTGGCAAAAAAATAAAAATGTTTTTAATAAAATGAATGCCAGGACTACACAACAACCATCAAAGCACCAGAAAAAGAAAACTAAACATGTTGGTGCTGAGAAAAAGAAAAATAACAAAAAGAACTCTCAAGCTGTAGAATCCACCAAACCTTCCACCTTTACACAAATGTGGATCCCTAAACAGCTGTTGTCATGTTTTCACTCTCAAGTGTCTGGTTCTGTCTTGGGGCCCAAAATATCTTGGGTTCCAAAACCTGCTCCCTAAGTGTGTTTGCAGGTATGTCTGGTAGCCAGGAACAAACTGATGAAACATAAAAAGCTACTTCAGGCATATGACAAGAGGCAGGGCCAAAATCCTAAGAGCTGAAAGAAATTGGAGGCCTTGTCAAAAATCTGATGCAACACCAAGGGTAAAAAATAAATCAATCTGGTAAAGCAGGTAAGTGATTTACCTTCAGAACTGAATTGAGAAAGTCATGTTGATTTGATTGTTTGATGTCTGATATTCTATTCTTGTCTAGCTGATCTGTCTGTATTCCAAACTCAGCTATTGAATTTAATTCTACTCAAATTCAATGCTATTCTCTTGCCAGTTATTGCATGTGTACATAACATGCTAGATGCACTACACAACCATATTCATAGTCAATGCATGTGTCTAATGTTTGCATATATCATTTGCATGACTATCATTTGCTTATTGTTGTAGTCTGCATGTCGTGTAATGCATATCATCATATGTTGAAAAATCTGAAAAGGATAAAAATGTTCATGACTTGGGTGCATAAACTTGAAATGATTGCATATCATCATTGTCAGGTTTGGATTTTCTGAACTCTCCTCATACATGATTTGCATATAGATGATTGTCTGAAATTGCATATGCATACATGTTGATTTGTTGGTGCTAAACTGAAGCTTCTGAAATATGAATTGAACAATCATGCTCATGGTAATTCTCTTCTGTCTAATTTGCATGAATCATATCCGAATGTAAATTTTGATATCATGTGATGTGATTTCAATACATTTCATGCATATAGACAGGGGGAGCTTGTATGCTGTCGCTTGGTCATCATTATCAGATTTGTTACATAGTCTGCATGTAGAACAGTGTATTGCATATCATATCTTTTGCATCTTGGTGTCAGGAGGAGCTGAGAGTTCTGTTCAATTCTTTGAATCTTATCACTTCTCATTGTCCCCATTCAATTCATTCACATTCTTTAACATCAGATGTCATTGGACCTTATTGCCTATTGCTATCACTGTTTATCAATTGCCATCATTTCCCTAACCTTCACTGAACAACAGTATTGCTTCGGTTTATACATTGAGCTGTGATTATTACAATTGTTCACTTATAAGAATCACACGTACAAATTGAAAGGAACTGAAGGTTTAACTTTTATAAATTGAAGAGTTTACTGTCTACACTTCAGAAATTGAGATAAAAGAAAACTTTTATAACTCTTAATCTTTGTCTCGTGGTTAAAATAGAATAAGTTTTTTTTTAATGCCTGAAAGTGTTAGACTGGAAATGACTAGAAAAGGTAAATGAGAGTGTGTACTTATTTTTTAAACAATCACTCTAAAAGAAATAAGGGCAGCAGTAAATAAGATCATCAATGCAAAGAGCTGAACATACTGACCGAGCAATGGCTAAATTGCACTGAGAAACTGTGATCTCCTCAAATGAAGCAGGAGAATTCATAAGTCATGAAGTGCTTCAGATTACCTCTATTCATAGGGTCAAATCTATAGGGGGAGTTTTCACCAAGTAACTGGGGGTACTGGCCTCTGATCAAGGTGTGCCCTTAATGTCAAAGGTGAAAATTGTTCCTTGTAGGTCTTGATCTGAAATAGATCTAGTAGTTTATGCCTAGTAACTGGGGTACCTGCCTCTGATCAAGGTGTACACCTAATGTCAAAAGCATAAATGCCACTGGTCTATTCACTTAGTTCAGTTTTTGAAAATTAAAAAGTGAAAAACAAACTGCTATAACCCTTTGAAATCAAAAGTCATTAAGTGAAAATTATTTTTCTCAATACATATTCAAGTTGCCTTTCTTGAACTTCCATGTTTAATCACAAAGGGTATTATTTCTAACTTCTCTATTAAAAACATGTGCCTTAGATTCATTGCTATAAATGGAGTCTAAAACTTTTTTTCAGTGGTCAGCTGCTTTACTCTATTTTTATCACTGTTAAACCTGAATTCTTTCAAGACTGTATATTGTTGAATCTTATACTTTAACAGTCGTTTATAATCATACTCATTTTTCTAAACCACTGCTTCAACTGTTGTGTAATGACCCCTTATTCTCTACATGTTCCTTCCCTACCTTTGATCATTTGTTTCATCGGTCCATATTCCTTCTCAAAGGGAGAGCCATAATTCAGGGGGAGTCAGTACTTCAGGGGGAGAATATTTGAGCATGTATTCTGCATGTTGCACTCATGTGTTTCTTTTTTTTTGATCATGTCAAAGGGGGAGAATATATGACTCACTGTCACTTTGTTGCCATCATCAAAAAGGGGGAGAATGTTGTGCCTTTTAGGCACAAGCATATGCTATGTTGTTTTGATGATAGCAACACAGTGAGTCAGTATAGATGCATTGCATTCTGTCAGCTAGCTTCAGTTCAATATCTGCTTTGTGCATACATTGCATCAGTGCACTTAGATGGGTCGACCCCCCAGATTCGCATGTCTATACATCGCGCTTTCTGAAGTGTGTACAGTCAGTGCATCAAGTCTACACAATGCACACACACACAGGTCTACACACTGCACACACACAAGTCTACACACTCAATGTCTATACACTGCACTGTTTACAGACTGTTCATGCTCTCACTTCAGCAAGTCTGTACATTGCTCACCGTCTCACTGAGCGTCTCAAGTGGACACCAAGTGTGTACACTGCCATCTTGCAGCACAGCATAAGTATATACACTGGACCGTCTCAATTAGCGTCTTATGCATAGGTGAAGTCTTCACATTGAAGCATGCATTATTTTCAAGTATGTACAGCATCCAGTGTCCCACTGTTAAAGTCTGTATAGACTTCATCGTCTCATTCACCGTCTCATGCAAGTCTATACATTGGTATATTTTACCTACGTTGCAACTAGCAAGTTTGTACACTGGTGATTTTACCTACGTTGCACTTGAAAGTCTACACATCGTGAAGTCTATACATTCAATTGCTTTGCTTTGCTCAAGTATGTACAGTCTTTCCCTTGGCAAGTCTATACATCGTTCGTCTGCATTTAGAAGTCTATACAGTCTTGGCTGTTTAGCGTCTCATGCATCGTCTTGGTGGAAAGTCTGTACAGCCGTCCGTCTCATCTTCCGTCTCAGTTGAACATTGCAAAGTCTATACATCCGTTACATGCATCATTCTTCATGTCCATACACTGCACTGTAGCTGGAGCTGTGCAAGTCTGTACATCGTTGCATTGGCCAAGTATATACAATGCCTTTTGTTCATGCATGTTAGCAAGACTGTCTAAGTCTATACATTGGTTCATTTATCAAGTCTGCACATCCCTTACAGCAAGTATATACATTCGTTGTGCATAGTCTTGAGCATATAGGAAGTATGTACATCGAGTATGTTTGTACATCGTGCAACTATTGATTCGAAGTCTATACAGCATATGTTCTTCAAAGTCTTCACATTGCATCATGTGCTTCATCATTCAAGTCTGTACAGGGTTTGCCTAGAATGCATTGTTCATCAAGTCTACACACTCTGTGTGTCTGCATCGCATTCATCAAGTCTATACACTCTTGTGTTTGCATTGCATTTACGCTAAGTCCATACACTACATTTAGGCATTGTTCTTCACAGCAAGTATGTACATTGTTCAGAACGCCAAGTCCATACAGCCATTGTGCATACTTCATCTTGTGCATCACTGCACACACTGCAAAGTCTATACATTATCTTCGCATTATCAAGTCTACACATTGCTTGATGCATCGAACGAAGTCTATACAATGTGTCGACATTAAACTGATAATTCTCTATCTGACAGGCTCTGTTCGTGAAGTTTAATGAAGGGGCACGTGATCCGAGGCTTGAAGGGCTGACAGGATGACACGTGGCCAAAACACTTGGGCGGGAAATATGGAAGACACGCGCCCAGTGCTGCTCTTGCTGTGACTGCTTATAAAAGGAAACCTTCATCCACAGATGAAGACTGATCGAAGCAGAAGGAGAGAAGGAGAAGAGTAGAAGCAGAGAGAAGGAATATAGAGCTGTTCGATCTAGAGAAAAGAGAAGAAGAAGAAAAGAAAGAGAGAAGAAGCAGAAGAGAAAAAGTGAGAGATAGAGAGCTCAAGCAGAGTGTGAAGAGAAGAAGAAGAGAGAGAGAGATAAGGAGTTCGTTCCTCAGATCTTTGGTTCAAAACCAGATCTAAGGTTGCTCACTTGTTTGAGCGATATTCCCTGCAGGGATACATTTCCTTTTTATTTTGTTTGTCTTTTGTTTTATCTTCCGAAACTCTTGTGTTCAAGCTATGTGGCAGCACTTGCAGTGGTGGATTCCACTGGACGGCTAAGCTGTATTGCCTAGCGGGTTTTGCAGAGGAGGATTCCTCTGGATAGCAAGCTGTGAGGCTCAGTAGGCGAGGTGGATACCTCGGACAGTAAGCTGTGAGGCCCAGCAGTTCAAGCTGTGAGTCGGCAGTATGCCACACTCGGGTTGAGTGTGGGGTGGATGTAGGTCTGGAGGACCGAACCACCTAAAAACCTTTGTCTACTGTGTGATTGTTTTGTGGTTTGCTTAGATTCTATATTTCTGTCTTTGCACAGTTGATGGTTTGCTTAGGATGGTTCTTCATCTGTTCTGGGTGGTTTTCACATTGTGCCCACTATCTGTTTAGTAGAAGTTTTCATTCCGCATTTGATTCTGCTGCAGTAAATTTTTAACGGGTGATTGATCTATTCACCCCCCTCTAGATCACCCTTTAGCGTCCCAACAGAAAGACAGTGGCTTCAAAAGTTGGGAACATGAAAGTGTGTGTTTGAAGAGGCCATAACTCCACAAGGGCTGAAATACTAGGCCAATCATAGGAAATTTTCTGAAAATTCTTGGCTAAGGCTAATAAAGGTTGAAGGTGCCATGTCTTAAGGATTGAGGTAACTTCTAGAGGGAGTTCTTTTATCATGGGAGCCACCCACTTCAAGCTAGAATAGCATCTTGGGCCAAGAAGAAGCTAAGCAAAAGGGAAAAAAGAAGAAGAGAAGAAGAAGAGAGAATTTCATGAGAGGAAACTTAAGAAAAATTCATGGATTTTGAGATTTATTTTAACTCACCTATCTTGAAGAGCTTGTGCTCAAGTGCTTGGGGATGGAAGTTAGCCGTTACAGCTCCCCGTGCTCCCTTCTAGCCGACTTTGGCCCGGTATAGACCACCTCTCCCATGGTGCTAGCTTCAAATCTCCTTTTCATGATGGTTTGGGGTGATTTTGAGGGAGTTTTCAAGATTTAAACCAGAGATTTCTGTGTGCTACGAATTCTGGGTGCATTCTTACTTATAAGGCTCTAAATTGGGTTCTAATGCACTAGGATTGAGGTTAGGGAGCCTTAATTTGAGTTAGGATAGGTCTTAGTGCAGATGAGGTCCTTTTAGCCACGGGCTGGGACTCTCACGGAGAGTCCCGCTTGGACTTCCCTGCATCTTCTCCCTTGCAGTCTATCGAGCGCCCATCAGGCTCTCTCAAACGGTCGTCCAAACGACCATTTTATTCCTTCCTTCGCCGCCTTCCTCCCGATCGCGTAACGGTCATGAATTTGACCGTTTATTCATCCTTGCGGTCACCCAGAGGACCGTTTTCCCCTGTCTGTCCTATTTTTTATCACTAGTTTTCTCCCGCTTGCTCTCCTCCCTCGCTCTCTTAATCTCGTGGTCACTCCTAAGAATTGTTGTTAGTGTGTCAGCATCCACATTTGCATCCACATTTGCACAGACAAAAAGCCAAAAAAATCATATATTACTAATGTAAGAGTCATGTGCATGCATATGTCCAAAAGATAAAGTACAAGCTGCTCTCAGACTGGTCCCTCTCCTGGACCGCCGTTGTCCCCAGTCCCCTCCTGCCTCATCGCCGGCTGGGCCATGGAGGTGCTCCCCTCCTCTCGATGACGTCGCTGCTGCTCCTCCTCCTCGTTCCTCTGATGGCCGGAGGAACCTGTAAGATAGTCCCGGTGCACGCTGCGAGCACCGCTCTGCGACACGCTGTGGGAGGATCGCCCTCCCACTAGCCGAAGTGCCCTCTCCAGCACTCGGATCTTGGCTCTCAGCTTTGCCACTGTTGTTGCCCCAGCTCTGAGGCTCTCTACCTCTGCACGGAGATCGGCTACTGCTGCCGCCTCCGCCTGCAATCAAACCGCCTCTGCTCGTGCCTGCTCCACCTCTACTCTGGCAGGCTCCACCTCGCCAAGTGCGGTAGTCAGCTCTCTTGTCTTCATGAACATTCATCATGGTCAATCAGATTGCATTTTCATATAGCGTTAAAAGAAGAACTCGGTCAGTTGCTTACCCTCTCCGTAAGAGCGGCCTCATCCTCCTCGGCCCGTGCAAAGTCGGCGTCTTGCTCTACTCGGCCCGCTGGCTGGGAAGATGAGGATGGAGCATCGGGTCCCTGCCGTCCCACTCCCTCTGCTCGCTGCATTTCAGAAAGTCCAAGTCAGGCGCATGCATAAGCATTTGCATCTAAGTCTATGGTTCATGAACTTACCAGAAGATCTAGAGAGCGCTGGAGGTCGTCCCTCTGCTGTACGGTGGAGTGGAGGAGTCCTTGAAGTTCCGCTATCCGGCCCTGGGGGTCTAGCGGCATGTAAGAAGTCAGATAGTCAGTGCATCATTATAAGTGTCAATATATTATAAGTAATTTAGATGTTTAAGTTTAGAGAGTCGTACCGGTCGTCCGGAGCCACGGAAGACCTGGTCCCCATACCTCCGAGCATATGCCCTCAGGTAGGCCTCGTCGCTGGTGGCCCGGGCTCTCACCACCCGGCCTCTCCTGGTCCAGTCTCGTACCTGGTCGATCGCCCGGGTGACCCAGTCGATCTCACGGCTCAAGCCTTTCGAGGGCCTTCCAACCCGCTCATCGTCTCTGGATAGGAACTCCACCTCCGGCTGATGCACCCCTCGCGTCTTCATGATCAGGTGATGGTGCAGCGGCTCAATGATGTTGAGGCAGTGCAGCCACACCTCTCTTCCCGCGTACGCCAGGGCCGCCTCTACCCAGGGCTGTCTGTCATGACCCTCGTCACGGTACGGTGTCCAGCGCACCTGAAAGGTCAATTGAGTTAAATGTCAGCATCCATAAAAAGCATTTAAGTGCATTTAGAAGTTTTAGAGCTTGAGGCTTACCAATGCATATGGGAACATGTCCATGTCCTCCTGGATCGCCCGTGCAAGCCGCCGTAACGATCCCATGCCCCGTACCGCCATCCACCGCCTCGCGATGGGTACTCAGTCCGAATGTACCTCCTTTCCTCGCCCTAGGCCGGGGAGGTACAGGTAGCTCCAAATATGCATTTAGTCAGATGTCAGCATATCACAGCATATCATAAGCATAATCATAAGCATAAGCATTCAGAGTTAAGCATTTACCTGAAGAAAAGGTGTGAACTCGCCCAGCATCGTCTGCCGGTCGGTGGTGCTGAGGGAGTTGAATAGAAACACCAGTACTGCAGCTCCCCAGGCGTAGCCTCCAACCTCGTCCAGATCCCGCAGTAGTGGGAGGAGTCTGATGCTCACTCCGTCCGCCCGCGTCGTGAACAATAGCTTCCCGAATAGTAGCATCAGGAAGCGGCAGAGGGTGATGTCTCCCTCTGGACCTAGTCCGGCAGCCACTCTCTCTCGGGCTCTGTCGATCAATCTTTCGAGGTGCTCCTCTGGTAGCTCTCCAATGGCTATTGCCGCTCCCCTCAGCCCCAAGCTCTCCTGGAGTGTCGCCCATCCTAGCATGGACGAGTGGCGTCCCGGTCTCAGTAGCTCAAGTCCAAGCAGCTCATGTGCTAACTCTCGGTAGTAAATGTATGTGGTTCCTGTCACCGGTGCTCCGTGAACTCTCAATCCCGTGATCCTCGTGAAGTCCTCGAGCGTCGGGATCATGTGTCCCCACGGGAACAGAAGAGCTCTGCTAATCGGGTCCCATCTCTCATGAAGTGCGTAAAGCAGTGTCATGTCTATCCTCATCACCTCAATGCCGAGAAGCTTGCCAAATCCCATCGCTGCTAGTCTCTCTCTCTGGTATTCCGGTAGTGCGAGGTATACTGCTCGAACCTGTAACCAAGAGATCCGGGTCCATCTCTTCCCCTGCATACATTTAAAAACAATTCCTAATCAATCATTCATATAGTCCACAAATCATACATTGCATTGCATTTTTAAAATAAAAAATAAAAATCACTCTGATTCACAAGCGGTCATGCCCTGGACCATCTCTAGTTCCCTAGCGGTCGTTCCCTGGACCGTCTGGTTCCCTAGCGGTCACTGCAAGGACCGCTAGGCACTCAGGGGATGGACATTGTCTGCTTCATTTCCCCAGGGTTTGAAAATGGCCCAAAGGCCTTTGCAAATATCTTAATGGGTCCCCAGACCCATTCCCATCTCATTCCCCCACATGCATGAATTCAAAACAAATCAAAATGGGTTTTTTGGCCATCGGGCTACCTCCGATGACCGTCTCCCGGCCGGCGGCTCCGGTGCTTCCTCAGTCGCGGGCTCATCTTCCTCCTCTTCCATGGCCTTCCCAGGTCCCTCCTCCGCCGTGGGAGCCTCTTCCACCTCCACTTGGGCCGACGGCCCTTCTTCCTCCGCCGGTGGGTACGCCGCCGCCGTGGGCGACATTTCCTCCTCTTCTATCCGCCATTGGAGGAGTTTCATAGCCCTCTTCTTCACCATTTTAGGGATGGTTGGGTATGAGATGCACGGTGGTCGACGGTGAGTTTGTCGCCGTAGTGGTCGGAATAGGGATTGAATAGGTTGAAACGAGATTGAGAGTAGGGAGAATGAAACACCCGTTCTATTTTTTGAATTTGCTCAGAGCCATGCGGTTTATTGCTAGACCGTTATGCCATCCTTAGCGGTCTAAACCTAGACCATTTGTTGTCTGAATTCTGCCCTCGGAGAATGTGAACCACCCTTGCCCAAGCGGTCTATAGATAGGCTATTAGGTTAGTCCATGTGGCCCTTTACTAGACCGTTTGGTGGCTGAATGTCTTGATATTTGGAATGATATACTTGCTCTATACTTTGTTCCATATATGCTTCATACTTATTCCTATGAGCTTAATTGCTATTGATGGCTAACCCTTTCTTATTGTCAAAAGCTTAAATGTCAGATTGCCGTCATATCCCGCCAGGCAAGTAAGTCAGGTAAGTATCTCGATCCTGGTCCCTTAATGCATTACTATATGGTATCTATGGTATATTACCTCAAGAACCGGCTGGTCATTCATGTGTTCTGGGATCTGATGTTCTCCTCTAACAAAAATGATGATGATCTAGGTGCACATGTTTAATCATTGGATAGGCCGTTGGGTTGGAAAAGTTAGGGGATGATGGTTCTATCTTGCACGCCGTGGTTACAGATACTGTCTTGACCCTGATTTGTCCGGTCTAGCAATACTATTCTCGAGTATCTTCCTATTTTTATCTTTTCTTTGCATTCGTTTTGATGATTTCTTTATTTTAGCCTAGCATGCATCATGCGCATCTTTGAGCATTCATGTGCCCTCATCTGTCTAAGATGTCTCAGTATTGGTAGATAACTATGTATCCATGGTATTGAATAAGGAGAATCATTCCACTCTGAGTTGGAAGATTTCCTTCGGTCTATTTGCTCTGTTTGGTTATCTGAAGATTCTTCTCTGGAGTTTAGTTGCTCGTCTCTTTATTTTCGTCTGCTCTGACTGCCTATCAGCTGTGTGTTCCAGTGAGGAGGTTGGTCATGTTTTACTTTCCTTTAGTGGTTAGGTCCTCCAGGCATGTGTCATTCAGTTTGGTCGTTCCTTGTGATTGGTTTGAAGTTTTCCAGAATATTCCTATCGCTCGTTGGTTGAGGACGGGTGTCGGTTTACCGTAACGCCCACTTTTCAGTTCACTACACTTCATTTTCGCTTCATCTCCATGTTCCATTTCACTTTCGCTTTACCTCCGCTCGTTCCCCTGCAAAGAGGACGTTAAGTGTAGACATGCTAAAATTGACATCATTTTGAGCATATCTCCTATCGCACTGTGATGCCCCATTTGACCCTCAAATTGACTTATTTGAGCGGTTTTCCTATCTTTTCTTGAATATCCAACTTTCCCCAAGTTTTCCACACATTTTCCCATTTTTCTAGATTTTTCTGAGCATTTTCTCCATTTTTCCAGGCCTTAAATCAAATGGTGAAAGGGACACATGCGTCATTTAAATAGCGCCCCGTCAGGGGGCGTCATTTCTTTAATTAGCGATCGTTTAGAAGGTCGTCAATTCTTTCTTCATATTTTGAGCTAAAATCGAATTATTTTGATTCCACGACTTCATGGAAGTCGCTATTTCATGAAATAGTGCCCGCGTGCAAAGTCGTCAATTTCATTGCCATATTTTGAGGTTTTTAATCCATCCAAAACTCGTATTAATTTCTAAATAGCGACCCCCTAAAAGTCGTTAATTCTTTTCAAATTTCAGAAAATCCGAATCTGTCTCGAAATGCCTCCAAAATGACGACGCCTCCGCGGGCGTTATTTTAAATAGCGACCGCCTGTCCGGTCGTCAATTCTTGTTCAATTCCAAACTCTAGCAAAATCCTTTCCTTTTCTCACTTAAACTCATTTTCCACTTGGGAGAGGGTTCCTTTGACTTCCTAATATTGAAAGGACACTTGGAGGAAGGATCCCCCTTTCCAAATCCCACCAAAACTTAGTTTTCTAATTTTCATTGAATTAAACTCCGAATTTCACTTCCTTTCCTCACTTAAACTCCTTTTCCACTTGGGAGAGGGTTCCTATGACTTCCTAATATTGAAAGGACACTTGGAGGAAGGATCCCCCTTTCCAAATCCCACTAAAACTCAATTTTCTAATTTTTATTGAATTTAACTCCGAATTTCACTTCCCTTCCTCACTTTAACCTCCTTTTCCTCTTGGGAAAGGGTTCCTATGACTTTCTAAGGTTGAAGGGACACATGGCAATGTTTATCTCATTTCAAATCCCACTAAAACATGTTTTCCTAATTTCCTTTGAAATTAATTCCAAATTTCAACCCTATAAATAGGACCCCTCTCTCCCTTGTGTAAAGGGGGACATCAAGATCAATTCAGGAGGAGGTGATGTTGGACCAAAGGCTCAAGGAGGAGACTCCCATGTACCTTAAAGCTTCATCCATGGAGTTCTTCTTCCTCCCTTAAAGATTTGGAGCCTCTTCATCCATGGAGTTCTTCTTCCTCCCTTGAAGATTTGGAGCCTCTTCATCCTTTGGAGCTTCTTCCTCCATGGAAGATCTTGAAAACCTCAATTGGAGAAACAAAACTAATAAGCCTTTCTCTTCCCCTCTTCTTTTATTTCATTCACTTAGCATTACATGTTCATGCATCATGTCATACTTTTCTTATTTCTTTTCATCTTGATATTGAGATCTCCACATTGTGCACACTAGCACACATCCAATTGTGCAACTCTTGCACACCTCCCTATTTGCATATCATTCATCATATCTCCCATACCCTTTTACATAGGGGTTCAAGGGCCAACACCCAACAAGGTGTGTTCTTATACATAATTTTCATGCTCATCTTTATTATGAATTTGATGCTACACTCACCTTGGTTCTAATCCAATCTTTTTATTGATTGTTGTCTTTGATCTTTGCAAGGGTAATCAACAAGAAGAACTCTCTTCATCGGCCGGCCGATCGGAAGAGAAAGGTGCACTCACAATCTCCCCCGCATCCTTTTGAGGTATTTATATTCGCGATCCCTCCATTAATTATTTGTTATATCTTTTGAGGCCCTCGCATCTCTGGCGATCACACATTCTCCATTAGCATCCTCGCATGCTCCCCTTTTCTCCCCTTTTCCCATCCTTTTTTTCATTAATTCTTCTTAGTTTTTCTAAGTAGATTTTTCATAATCTATAAATTGGCGATCACGGTGGGACTCCTTTTGTTTTTCTTTTGATTACCCTTCCCCTTGGGCACCCAGGTGTGCCATCTCCCCTTTTGCACCCACGGTGCGCCTCCCTTTGTGCTCCACGTAGCACTCTCCCTAAGTGATTGGTTAGTTTGATAGATTTTTAGAAATTCTATTTATCCATCTCTAAAAGAAAAAAAATGATGAGCATGCTATATCCCTTGTCATGTTTTTATTGATTGCCATGATTCTTATACTGTGATTGTGAGTGTTTTTCATTCCTGTCGGTATTTTCCACTGTTTGAGCTATGTGGCCGTTGAAGTTTTGAAGTAATTAACGCCCCTCTCAGAGGCATCTTTTGTCAGTATAACGCCTCACACCAAGGCGTCATTTAGTTTGGCATTACATTCTAACGCCTCTCGCAGAGGCGTCATTTTCAAGTATAACGCCTCACCCCAAGGCGTCATTTACTTTGGTAGTACATTCTGACGCCCCTCGCAGAGACGTCATTTTCCAGTATAACGCCTCACACCAAGGTGTCATTTGTTTGCCATTACATTCTGACGCCCCTGTCAGAGGCATCTTTCACTCGTACAACGCCTTACTGGAAGGCGTCATTTTGATTATCATTGTTTATTCATCTTGATTACTGATATTTGACGCCCCTGCTCACGGGCATCCATTCTATAGAAAGCGCCTCACCTTAAGGCGCTATTTTACTCTGCTTGCACTATTCACATTGACTAGCGACTGACTCTCAGACGCTATTTATTGATATAGCGACCTTTCCCAGGTCGTCATTTTGTTCTGTGTTGTTATCGCTTCATACTACTGCTTGCATTCATCCATTTGCATTGGTTTGGGAGACCTCCTCTCCCCACATTGTTAGGAGATCTTACACCCTTTTGGTGAAGGAAGGACCCTCCTTTGAGCATTCCGTCTCTTTGGACCGGAAATTTCTAAACCAAGCCTCCATAAGTCCCCGCACCCGTGGATTCCCTCACGGACGCCGGGCAAGTTGTACCTTGAAGTTCCCCGGGTTTAGTTAGCCTATGCGTGGTGAGAGAGTGTTCCTAGTTGGCATCGAAGTGAACTTACATTGAAACTAGGTTCCTCCCTTGTGTGAATCACCCCAAAGTTTGTTAAAAATCATTAATTCACCAAGGTTCAAATAAATAAAAATCAACGGTAACCATTCCAACTTGTGTGCTTCTTTGCAAATTATTTTGCTTGAACTTTGATTGCATAACAGCTTACCTTGATAGACAAGATAACATGTTTAATCTTAATTATGTTCATGAGGATGCACAACCTAGCACATCCTATACTCCTCAATCTCAACATGTTCATCATAATTCTCACCATATTTTCAAGGGACCACACCCTCATTCTTATGGTGTTGCCCGACCCATGGGCAATGTCCAATCTCATGGTCCCTCGCCTCAATCGCAAGCCACTATTCCTTCGGGATCGCCTCCTCCCAATGACGAGAAGGTCTCTCAAATCATCCGTGGACTAGATCATTTCACCCCTCAACAAATCCGATCCCTTAAGGCCGTTGCTGAGGGTACACCTCCTTCGTCCACACCTACCCCTATTCGGGTGGCCCATCACTCGCCTCCTTCATCCACACATACCCCTATTCGGGTGGCCCATCACCCACCTCCTTCATCCACGCATACTCCCATTCGGGTGTCCGATCACCCGTCTCCTTCATCCACACCTACTCCTCGGGTAGCCCATCACCCGCCTCCTTCCATTTCTCGTCCTTCACGGTCCCAAGGCCCATTTATTCCTTGCACCATGGCCCATCCGGGTCCTTCTATGGGTCGGCCCATTAATCCTCCTCCACGGTCGTCATATCAAGCCACCCCTCCAAGGCAATCTTGCCAGCCTTCTGTTGCTCATATTACACCCTTCCAGCAAAGCCTCTTTGATAGACTTGCTTCCATGGAGGAACAACTTAAGAGGCTCACCAGCCCACAGCCCACTCCTCCTCCATCTCAAGTCAATCCTCTTCATGATCTCATGAATAACATCGCTAAGATAGATAAAAATTGGAAGGAGATAAGAGATAATGGCATCAACGATATATGTGAGCGAGAAGATGTTACAAGTTCTGTGGACGTCGTCCGCCCTCCACTCATCCGCACTGCGCATTTACATGGCTCTCTGCCTCCATACACATATTCGCCTCCTCAAAATTCCCCACAACACCATACTCCACCACTTATCATTTCGCCTCCACCACGGCATCCGCTGAATTTCTTTAATGATGAAGAGTTGGAGATGGTACACGAATTTGAAGCTCCTCGGGATGCACCCCTTCCGAGTTTCCTTCGCCGTCCTCTTCCTCCACTGCCAGAAGACCCCTATGCTCAGGACTATGCCACAGTCCCCGATCCAACCGCCATTTATGAGACCTCTTGGTGTTACGATGATGGGTCGATACTCCAATCACCCATACTGCCACACCATGAGTCTCATCCTATCCCTAACACCTCTCACCCCATCCGGCATTTTCAACACACTAAACCTTCACCTCACGTAACCACACCAGTAGCCTCCATTCCATCGGCCTCCGCCGAGCCTCCATCACCCTCCACTACGCCGGTCTCTACCGAGCCTTCTATTACTCCTTCTCTTTGTCTGCCACCTCAACCCGCCATTATCCCTTTAACCCCAAAACCCACTATGCCTATAACCCCTATTCCACTACTTAACCCTTCACCCTTACCCGTGGCTGGTCCTGAGCAGAATCCACCCCTTTTTGCACTCGAGCCAACCCCGACTGCTTCCGAGCAAAGGGGGAAGCTCGACGTGCTTGAACCTCCACTTCCACTCATCCTTTCTCCAACACCTTCCATTATACCTCCACCATCCATGGAGCCTTCCGCCTCCGCTTCACCCCCCTTTACTACTCGGAACGGGCGTCCTTCTGTAAGTACTTCTACCGAAGATGATCAAGAGCCGGGCAAGAAGGATTTGGCCAAGGCCGAGCTATTCAAGATGCAAGAGTTTATTTGTCAGATGCCAATTCGGGTTGTTGTGCCAAGCATGATCGAAGAGGCCAAGTCCCCGCCACTGCTCACTAAGAGAGAATGTCAAACTTTGATGCCGTGTAAGTTTGTGCCCAAGGGCCGGGCAGGGCACCCTTTGTTCCAACTTTCAAATCTTGAACCCATTCTTCCATACAAGGGGCGAATGACCATTTTGTTCAACACTCCCTATACGCCACAACCCCTAGGCAACACAATGCTTCCTATCCCAACTCTTCAACTCCCTCGCACTATTGCTTTTCACTCTCCAAGGGAGTTGTCATTCACTATTGAAGCTTCATCATGGGCTCTTGATTTATCCATTGGGCCATTTAGCTATACACTTTCACTGCCATGGAGGGGCGGTTATCTTGGTGCTAAGGGGCCTTCCACTATTCTACCCACCTTCCATTCAACGCCATCCATATTCTCGTCTATCACCGATTCGTCATGGGCTGCTCCAGGGGTAAGGAGGAGGATCTCATCCTCTCGCCCTTCATGTTCTCTACATTCTTTGCACCCATCGCATCCGTTGCATTGCATCCACATGCATTATCACTTCTTTTTTCCCGAGTTTCAAAACCCGTATCTTCCCCGCCTTCCTGAACCTCCGGATCCCCCACGTTTTCTATATCTTCCGCCTCTATCTTCGGGATCTCCAGGTCCCCTTACACTCGCCGGGCATTGTGTCCCCTCCGATCTTCCCTCAGGGCACCACGCCCCTTTCCAACTATTGCATCCGCACTCCCCGAATTTCTCTCCCATCCTCCTTGGGCATCGCGTGCCATGGTATTTGCTTCCTCCGGAACCTCCGAATCTTTCTCTTTGGGCATCGCGCCCCTGTACACCCTCAAATCGGATCTTCTGGGCTTCTTACTGATTCTCCCTGGGCATCGCGTCCCACGGTATTTGCTTCCTCTGGAACCTCCGGACCTCCCTTTTAGGGCATCGCGCCCCTCTACACCTTCATATCCGAATCTTTCTCTTCTCCTGGGCATCACGTCCCATGGTATCTTCCCCCTCCGAAACCTCCGGATCTTGCTCATTGGGCATCGCGCCCCTCTGCACCATCACGTCCGGATCCTCCGGGCATCTCAGTGATTTTTCTTGGGCGTCGCGCCCTTTTCTACCTTCTTCCTCTGGAACCTCCGGATTCTCTTTCCTTCTTCTTAGGGCATCGCATCCCTTCCCATCTCATTCCTCTGGAGCCTCTGGATCCTTCATCCCTCTCTCTATCCCTTGGGCATGATGCCCCTTTCTATTTTCTACCCCCGGAACTTCCAGACCCTCCATCTTTCCTCCAATTCATCCTCTTGCATCTCCGGGACATCACGCCCTTCATTCTTTTCTTCCTTTTCTATCATTTTTTTCCATATCTATTCCGAGGGCACCGCGTCCCTCGATATTTTCCTCCGGAACCTCCGGATCCTCTTGACCCTTTTCATCCACTCTTCCCGGGGCACCGCGTCCCTCGACATTTTCCTCCTATGGAACCTCCGGACCCTCTATCTTTCTTCCGATTCATCTTTCTGCTCCTCCGGGACATCACATCCTTCATTTTCTTCCTCCTCTTCCATCATCTTTTTCCCTATTTCTTCCCTGGGCACCGCATCCCTCGATATCTTATCCCTCCAGAGCCTCCGGACTCTTTTTCCCTTCATGATTCTCCTCCTCTGCCTCCAGACCCTGAGGATCCACCTCTTTCCATCTATCAATTTCTTCTTCTAATTCCTCCTGATCTTGGGTCCGACCCAACTTCTTCCACGTCCACTGCCTTGGCCATCTGCCCTTTCTCCCACTGCTTCCGAGGCTTTAGTCCTCACTCCTCCTTCTAATTCTCCACTCCTTCTGTAGACTGTTCCATGTGATCAGGGTCTCTGCACCTTAGTGAGGGAGTTCTAGCCCTCGCCTCTCTTTCTTTTCTCCTTATTCGTCTGAGTCTCGTCTGAGCACCACTCCTTCTTGTTAAGCCACTTCCAAATCCTTTGCTTCCAATCCTTTTATCTGCCTAAGAGGACTATCCCACGATGATCAACCCCGCCTCTCACGGTAGCTGCTTCAACAAAGATCGCAAGGTAAAATGTTGACGTAAGTAAGCATTTTTATGATATCATTTTCTCATTGCTTCACGCATGATTTTCAAAGTGAAGTGCTTCTTAACATGATTAAGAGTGATATTTTAAGCCTTTATCCTAGGTATTTATCTTTATTGAATTTCATCTTTAAAAAAAAAACTGAAAAGAGTCTTTACACTTGCTATGCGGCACTTTGGTTATAAGAACCCCGCGCTGGGAATTCAACATTCTCTCCCCGCTTGTTAAGAGTAACCCTTAGCAGGGCACCGCACACACTTCACAGCGTCCTTAGCCGGCTCCTTTGGGTAAACACCTTCCCTACTTTGGCCATGCCATGAGTATATCTGAAAGTCTTTTCTCTTCTTTGCTCGGCCGAATGCAGGGGCAAGAGGTTGATGGATGAGATGACCAACCTAGGTAATCCTCAATACGAGAGAAGTCTCAAATAGGGATAGTCTTGACCCAAACTAAAATCAAATTTCATGATACATCTAGCCAAAAAGGGCTATTATGAAAAATCAAGTCAAAATTTTGATAAATGCAAAATTATGAATTATGACATGTCAAGAGAGGCAAAGTCCCCGCAGGGAAAACCCTGATCGTATGCATGTCAAGGGTCTAAAAATCAAAGGCATAAAGCCCCGGCGCAACATACTACCTCTTTGAGGGGTAATACCTTGGAAGGAATTCAAGTCCTGACATCTCCCATCCTGCATAAAGCTTATCCTCAATTATTCTTCTCTTCTCCCTCTAAGACCGAGTGTTTCTCGGGTATGGCCTTGGTAGAGGCACCGTTATACAAGGGTAGCCGGTCATAAGGCGCCACCTTTAAATGCACGCCTGGTTTTGGGCAGTTTTTAGCGAAAGGGGAAGGAACAAGGACCCTTAGCCAGTGGTTTAAACATCCTTTGATGCTGCTTTAGCAATGTCTAAACCAAAATCTAAAAAAAAGAAGTTGAATTTGTCTTGTGAAAAATCCAAAAAAAGGTTGAATATTTCCTAAGCAAAAATCCAACAAAACTTGAATATTTTCAAAATTCATAATAAAATTCAGATATCTTCCAAAAATCTATAAAAATTGAAATATTTTTAAAACTCATAAAAATTACATAATTCAAAATCCAAAAAAATTGCATTGTATTTTTTTGATGGTGCTTTTGCAGGAACAACAACTTTGCAAGGACCAAGAGCACGGGATGAGTCCTCTCCATTCATTGCTATCTACCTTTTGATTCTCCCCATGTTCACAATGATCACATCTTCATGATTTGCTAGGCATTACTCCAAATATTTTTAATCAACTCCTACATATTTCACTTGATCACTCTCCCACTGGGCATTACTTGATCCTGATCATCCAATCTCAATCTCACATGCCAAGATTGTCATCCTCGTGACAAACAACAAACAATGATGCTTTGCAATGCAATGTTTTAACTCATGCTATTCATGCTAAACATGCTTCGCCTTGCTAATACATGCTTGAATGCTATCCACACTAAGCTTTGATTGCTTTGATGTCTATGTTGTGATTGCTTATTGATGTTTTGATTCATGCTATACTTGCTATACTTAAATGCCTTATTCATTGCTTGTTATTTATATCTTGGCTAATAAAAGTTTGAGCGCAGGATAAGAAGCTCTTGGTCCCACCGACTGGGCATCACCATCCAAGCCCCACGGTGTTTGCACATTATTCCATCTCAGTTCTCCCATGCTTATGTTGGGTCCCGTGAGGTGTAAACGGATCTAGAAGGGGGGGTTGAATAGATCCTTTCACAAGTTTTGGCCTATTTAAAAACTCTTAGCTAGCGGAAGCTTAAACCACTCTTATAAAGTGAATGAATCACTTAGGCACAATGCACAGCGGAATTAAGTAGAGTGGCTCAAATGAAAAGACTTGAATTACAAGCTATGAAACGTCCACACTTCTTTAAGTGAATTACAAAGCATAACACATAGATGAACATGCAATAGCTTGCAACAACCGTGTGTGTGTGTGTATGCTATGTTGATCACTCAAAGTGCATATGTGTGTGAGCAATATAACCAAGTGTGGAAGCACACAACCTACGAATGGGGTTAGAAGATATAGATCAATCACACACAATAAACAACCCACAACATAGGGATTTTTAAGGTGGTTCAGTTGCAACCCCGCAACCTACGTCCACCCCTCACCAAAACCCGGTGAGGCTTCCTTGCTGACTCACAGCTTGACCCGGGGACACGCCCCAAACCACAGAACAGAGAAAAATCTCTTTCTGTCTTCCTACACACAAAGCCGGCAGGGACGGCTACACCGCAGATCGGAGAACTCCCGATTGCCTTCCTACTAACTACCGGTAGGGACGTCAACCGCAAATTGGAACACCCTCCAATTACCTTCCTACTAACCACCTGGTAGGGACGAATCACAACTTCAATGTTTAACAATATTGAAAGTAAAACAAATGTGAAGGAACTAAAACAAGAGATTGAGTAAGAAGGAATTGGCCCTTGTATCGATATGCTTTGTTGATCAGCAATAGGGATCTCTTCTTCTTGCAAATCAATCTTCTTGTAATTACCCTTGAATGGATGATTGTTCTTCACGGAGTACTGTTCATGTGAACAGTAACTGTTCTTCCAATCCTCTCTTGATCTTCTCTCTTTGATCTCTTTGATTGGATGAAGAAATGAATAGATGCTACCTTGATCCTTGCTTCCTTCTTCACAGATCTTGGAAGATGATTTCTTTGATATGAGCTTGAATACCTTGGATTGGATGAAGATGTTCTTCACGGAGTACTGTTCACGTGAATAGTAACTCTTCCTTCAATCTCCTCTTTTGATCTTCTCTTTGTATCTTCTTGAAGTGGATGAAGAGAGTAATTGATTCTACCTTGAATCTTGTTTCTTCAATAGCTTGTAGGAGATTGATTGCTTCAAAAATTACCTTGGATGAACTTGAAAGGATGAAGAAAATCACTTTGAGAAATGAGCTTCTTGGATCGCCTTGAAAGCTTTGCTTCTTCTCCTTCTTGGAAGTTGATTGAAGAGTAGAAGGTGATTGCTTCAGGATTGCTTCAGATCTTTACTTGAAACTCTTGAGTGGATGAAGAACTCATTCACGAACTACTGTTTATATGAACAGTACTTCGTCTCCTCTCTCTTGAAAACCCCTCTTGCAGCCACCCTTAATCCCAAATGAAGCATTAGGGTTTGCCTCCACCAATGTGTTGGTTTTATAGACCTTGAATGGTCCTTGGAGAAGCCCTAGACCAGATCCACAATTTGTGGGTGATTGGAAGACTTTGGGGTTCTTTGGGATTAAAGAAATCATGAGAATTAGGCAGCCCACGAGGTGGAATTCGAAGTCAAACATGGTTGGCTCGGGGCTGGCGGTCGACCTACAGCTCCTGGCGGTCGACCGCTACTGTAAAACTTGCATTCGGGTGATCCCTGGGAATTTCGGTCGACCGCCACTGGCTGGCGGTCGACCGCTACTGAGACTCATGCAGTCTGGCAGCTGCTGGCTGGGGCGGTCGACCGCCCCTGTGCTGGCGGTCGACCGCCAGCTGGGCAAGGCCCGGGTTGGCCCGGGTCGGTCCGTTGAGTCTCCGGTTCGGTCCGTTAAGTCTCGTTCAAATTCCATTAGCAGCCCGTGCATGTTTGTAGCATCACCCTTGACTGTCTTGAAGAATTCTGTTGATTATATCATTCCTATAATCAGAATTTTGTTCCGGGGGCTCCGCCCCCGGAAACCCCCGCAAGGGGCGCTGCCCCCTTGACCCCCGCGACCTGACCGGGCAGGTCGATCCCCGCGACCTGACCGCGTAGGTCGATCCGCGTGAGAGGGCGCAACATTGAGCTTTCACAAATGTCTCTACTAAGCTCTTCACTTGGACAGTCTTCCCTTAAGCTCTTCTTGAAATCCTTGCTTGATTGGAACTCATTGGCTTTGGAAGATGACTGAATGGCTTCAGTTGATGCTTGAATTGTGTGTTGCAAGCCATTCTTGATATGTTGAATTGGCAATATAATGACCTGAATTGTATGCAAATAGACTTTATCAAATGCATAGCAAATGCATAATGAATAGCAAATTGACTCTAAAGACTGACATCATCAAAACACTAGAAATGAGTCATAGTTGAGTCATAGTTGGACATCATCAAAACAATAGAACCAATCATTATATGAGTCATAGTTGGACATCATCAAAACAATAGAAACACTCACGTTCCACACATGCCCAACGTGAGCACAACATTCTCCCAACATTCTCCCCCTTTTTGATGATGGCAACTATGAGTCATAAAAAGATTCAAGAACAGTCAAGAACACTATGACATGCATATGGCTCAACCAAATCTTCTCCCCCTTTGCCATCAGCAAGAAGGGAGCAGCAAGAAGGAATCAAATCTTTCCCATTTTTGTATTTGTGAGACCAATGAATGAGATGAAGTATGCCAACATGGTCCAATAGAAAAGATAGATAAGACAGCCATAAAGCAATTTTGATTTCAGATTTTTTAATTTTTAGAGGTTTTCAAGATTTTAGCTTTTTATGGTTTTCAGGATTTTCTATGCAATGCATGGGAAGGCAAGATACAAGCCACATGTATGCATGAGCACAAAGTGATTTCACCCAATATGTATGCATGAGTGAACACAGATATGCATAGATGACGTAGAGCATGTGAATGCAAAGAGTGCAATGTGTGATATGCTCTAAAATGAATGAAACCATGCTATGCAATGTCAATGAACTTTTAAAGTTTCAACACATACTTCGTAATGAATTATGAAAACATGCTTTACACATGCTATGCAATGACATATGAACATGTTATGCTATGACATGAATCATGAAAAACATGCTACCCCTTTGACAATGAAATGCTCACAAGATGACATGGTCTTCTCCCCCTATATATGACGCTCACCAAACCACATATGCAAACACATACAAGAAACATTCTCCCCCTATCAGACATTCTCCCCCTATCGAAATGAATGACTTACCAAGCCATCTCCCCCTTTGACAACAGCAAAAAGGAGGGATAGGTCAAAATTGGGGACAAGAATATTTGCAAACATTCTTCCCTTGTATGATGAATGACTCACCAAGTCACCATGCCTTCTCCCCTTATAGAAATGAATGCAAACTTTCTCCTCCTATCTAAATGAATGAACAAATTATGTAGGAAGCTGAGGGAAAGAGGAATATAGAGCAAACCATTATAAGCAACTAGAAACATGTCGTGATGAATATGTATGGTTCAAAACTAATGAATTCTGAATTAACAAGAGAATTTGAAAAACAGCTATATCCATGGTTTAATAGAAGTGAACCAAAAGTGCATGTTCTAGCAATGGTAATCCTCCATTGTCTTACATAGCCATATTCATAATCGTCATCGGGGAAAGCACAACTTATATTGAGGTTAAACAACCATGACAATTATAATGAATTCTATGTTGCAGCACTTTTTCCCATATATCCTTTTCAATGAAATTAATATCATTAGACCCATATTTTACGAGCAAGCGAGTCTAGTGCATACCGCCTAGCCGTAAGAATACACGCTGTTTAGGCGCCAGTATTCCTAGGTATTTGGTAAGACTGACTGTTATACTTCAGATTTGAACAGAGATAGCTGAATCACCTCATGACATATCCGATCTCATATCTTTGATGAGGAGATATATTTCTCAGCAATGTAGCCATTGCTCTGCCTTGAGTCTAAGCTATAGATAACAAAGATAACAAAGGCACTTCATGACATATCTATCCTCATTTCCTTGATGAGAAGACATGTTTCTCAGTGACCTAATGTCATTGCTTTGTCTAAAGTTTTTCCTTTATGAATTCCAATATGTCAAGTTGTTTAAAAACAATACGAGACTGTAGCAACTCAACCAACTTGACTATGACATTTGAATTTTCAGATTTCAGAAAGATCATTCAAATTACAACATGCAACCTCTAGTTAAAGTCTATTAAAGACTACGTAACATAGATGATTTCAAAAACATATTTATCAGAATTTTAAAGAAATCATTAAATCTGAACCATTGTTATTTGATGGACAATCATCAGTGCATATAATAGAAAGCTCTTACACCATTATCACACAATTACCCAAGAATGTTCAGATTACAAGACTCCCCCTTAGGATGTGCATGGAATAGCTAGATCACTCATGAGATGGGCAAAAAGAAATATGCATGAATGCTATGACCCGACTCATGGTTGTACACTTATTAAATGCAACATAATGAATATGAAACATATGCATTAATGCCTTAAGAAAACAACTCCCCCTAGCTATATGGCCTATATGCGATAGTGACGCATGGTACTTGGCGGAGGTGAAACCTCACGCATGTTGAGTGCTTCGAGACAAGCATAACCTGCCCTTCCATACATCAACATTTGGTATACCCTGGCCATGCACGAATGATATGATGTAAAATGATTCAAGCTAGGTTGATGTTGACTCCCCCTGAATACATGCAAGGGTTGGCAATGAACTATGCAGCCTAAGATTTTTATGAATGCACAATGCAATTAAGATGCTGTAAAATGATTATGCATTATCACTTGTCTTCTAAACATGATGTGCATTAAGGCATGTGTGATTATGAGATGATGCAAACACAAATCATTCACAATGGATTTTGAACTGAATACAATATGATGATGCAAACATAAATCATTCACAATGGATTTTGAACTGAATGCAATATGATGATGATGATGCCAATAGACTCCCCCTTTGAGCAGTGCTAACATGAATAATGAGTTGAAAATGCAGCCATGGTACGCATCATCAAAACCAAAGTCCAAGAATTGCAAGTGGCTGATATCAGGTAGCAAACAACTCATCATCACATCAACTTCATCAGCATAACAAGTTTTTCATGAGTTAAATAGCTGAAATCAAGTATGGTGTGAGCAAATTATCTAGCTCAAAAGTTCATCCCACACCATGGGGGTTTTGCATTTCAAAGAGCAATTCAATTTGCAGAATTTAATGACATTTGGCAGACTTATGATGCACTATCTACATGTTAGGACTAAACATGCAAGATGATTGAAATTAAAAAGTTTATGTACATACCTGTGCCTTGAGCTTTTATTTACCTGACCATTCATTTGTTCAGCTCCAAGGCATCCTGCACCCAAAATTCTTATTTAGAATTTTTTGGTACCCAAGCTTGCTTGGGTCCTTGTGGGTTAGCAACAGGTTTAGCATCTTGACTCATCTTTTTCAAGACAATCAAATCATCTTCCCTCATTGTATGGCAACCATACATCTCATGCCCATTTTTACCACAGTAGAAACAACGCACAAAAGATTGATTATCCTTTTTATGTTCATGTGCATGTGCATGTGCATGTGGACTATACTTTTGTGGGCGAGCATGATTCTTACCCTTCATGGTATGAGGGTGATGCTTTCCCTTCAAGTGCCAGCACTCTTGAACAGTATGGCCAGACTTACCACAATGAGAGCAGCAAAGAGAAGCATTTCTTTTGAAGGCCATGGGGAGTGTCGACCTGTTTGGATAGGAATATCGACACTTCTGATTCTCCATGTGGTTTTGTACAGAATTCTGTTGAGCAAGCCCTCTACCAATGTTGACCTGTTTCTTTCCTTGCTCTTTCACTTGATCTCCTGCTCTAAGCTCATCATTTCTCAAGATAAAACAGTCATGCACAGTGTGACCATGTTTACCACAATAATAACAATTGACATTCATTTTGTGGAAGGCATGGTATTTAGCATTGGACATGTTATGGTGCATGTTTGGATGAGCATGCTGAGTTTTGCTTTTCTTTCGAGCAATATGCCCTTGTTGGTGACCACAGGAAGTGGTGGCTTCCGGTGAGCTAGAATCTTGGATTTGGGCAAACATTGACAGGAAATCATTCAAACCTTGAATTTCATTTTCAAGTGAGGAAATGTGTTGTTTAGATTCAACAAGGCCCTCTTCGCATGCTGCCAATTGCTCATTGAGCATGGCATTTACTGCTTTAAGATTTTGATTTTGTTGTTCTAAAACATGCAAAGTTTCAGAGTGATCTTCAATAACAAATTTGCCTTTTTCATGTGCAGCCAATTTTTCATGCAATTCTTCTTCAACTTCTTCATGTTCAATTTTCTTTTCCAACAACTCTCTATTCTCTTCTTTTAGAGAATCAATCAGTTTTTGTTGCCATTCAAGATCATCATGAAGACCAGCATTTATGTTTCTCAAGAATGAACATTTTTCACATGTAAAATTAGCAGAGCATGAAACAGAATTTTTATTTTCTTCAATCAACCTCTCATCAAGGATTAGCCCATCGGCCATAGTTTGATCATTCGAGATTGCCTTAGGTTGGTTTTGAAGTTTTATTACAATTTCTTCCAACCTAATGATTTCATCATGAAGATTTTCATTTTCATCTCTTAGACATGCAATGCTTTGTTTATGTGTGTCTAGATCAAAAGAGAGCTCTTCAAACGTAGAACACTTTTTACAAATCAAGATTTCATGTTGGTTAATTTTCTTGAGATCCTTTTTCAACTTTTTATTTTCTGATATTGCCTTTTTGTATTGTGTAAACAACTCATCATAGGATTCCATAAGTTCTTCAAAAGTGAATTCCTCGGAATCAGAATTTACCTTTGATGAGGATGGTTTGCTTGACTCTTCTGCACGGTCGGCCATGAAGCATTCTTGTTCTTATTCTTTTCCTTCATGGATTTTCACCAACTTGTCCAGCACTTGCTTGGCTGTGCTGCAAGAAGACACAAGATGAGTTAATCTTAGATCAACTGCAGATGTAATTAAGTTATATGTAAGATGATTATCATTGTGTTTGGTCTCATGTTCGGCTAACCAATCAATTGAATTTGATGGCAGCTCATGAGGACCATTATATATAAGAGTCCACAATTGTGGATCTATGGAGCTAACATAGATGAACATTCTTCCAACCCATGTAGAAAAATCTGAACCATTATAAATGGGCAGAGAAACCATCGAAGCACGTGTAGCACAAGAAGCCATTTAAATCACAATGAACCCGGATCTTTCCCTGCAGATCGTAGGATCTGAAAATAGCAGAGCTAGGCTCTGATACCACTTGTTGGGTCCCGTGAGGTGTAAACGGATCTAGAAGGGGGGGTTGAATAGATCCTTTCACAAGTTTTGGCCTATTTAAAAACTCTTAGCTAGCGGAAGCTTAAACCACTCTTATAAAGTGAATGAATCACTTAGGCACAATGCACAGCGGAATTAAGTAGAGTGGCTCAAATGAAAAGACTTGAATTACAAGCTATGAAACGTCCACACTTCTTTAAGTGAATTACAAAGCATAACACATAGATGAACATGCAATAGCTTGCAACAACCGTGTGTGTGTGTGTATGCTATGTTGATCACTTAAAGTGCATATGTGTGTGAGCAATATAACCAAGTGTGGAAGCACACAACCTACGAATGGGGTTAGAAGATATAGATCAATCACACACAATAAACAACCCACAACACAGGGATTTTTAAGGTGGTTCAGTTGCAACCCCACAACCTACGTCCACCCCTCACCAAAACCCGGTGAGGCTTCCTTGCTGACTCACAGATTGACCCAGGGACACGCCCCAAACCACAGAACAGAGAAAACTCTCTTTATGTCTTCCTACACACAAAGCCGGCAGGGACGGCTACACCGCAGATCGGAGAACTCCCGATTGCCTTCCTACTAACCACCGGTAGGGACGTCAACCGCAAATTGGAACACCCTCCAATTGCCTTCCTACTAACCACCTGGTAGGGACGAATCACAACTTCAATGTTTAACAATATTGAAAGTAAAACAAATGTGAAGGAACTAAAATAAGAGATTGAGTAAGAAGGAATTGGCCCTTGTATCGATATGCTTTGTTGATCAGCAATAGGGATCTCTTCTTCTTGCAAATCAATCTTCTTGTAATTACCCTTGAATGGGTGATTGTTCTTCACGGAGTACTGTTCATGTGAACAGTAACTGTTCTTCCAATCCTCTCTTGATCTTCTCTCTTTGATCTCTTTGATTGGATGAAGAAATGAATAGATGCTACCTTGATCCTTGCTTCCTTCTTCACAGATCTTGGAAGATGATTTCTTTGATATGAGCTTGAATACCTTGGATTGGATGAAGATGTTCTTCACGGAGTACTGTTCACGTGAATAGTAACTCTTCCTTCAATCTCCTCTTTTGATCTTCTCTTTGTATCTTCTTGAAGTGGATGAAGAGAGTAATTGATTCTACCTTGAATCTTGTTTCTTCAATAGCTTGTAGGAGATTGATTACTTCAAAAATCACCTTGGATGAACTTGAAAGGATGAAGAAAATCACTTTGAGAAATGAGCTTCTTGGATCGCCTTGAAAGCTTTGCTTCTTCTCCTTCTTGGAAGTTGATTGAAGAGTAGAAGGTGATTGCTTCAGGATTGCTTCAGATCTTTACTTGAAACTCTTGAGTGGATGAAGAACTCATTCACGAACTACTGTTCATATGAACAGTACTTCGTCTCCTCTCTCTTGAAAACCCCTCTTGCAGCCACCCTTAATCCCAAATGAAGCATTAGGGTTTGCCTCCACCAATGTGTTGGTTTTATAGACCTTGAATGGTCCTTGGAGAAGCCCTAGACCAGATCCACAATTTGTGGGTGATTGGAAGACTTTGGGGTTCTTTGGGATTAAAGAAATCATGAGAATTAGGCAGCCCACGAGGTGGAATTTGAAGTCAAACATGGTTGGCTCGGGGCTGGCGGTCGACCTGCAGCTCCTGGCGGTCGACCGCTACTGTAAAACTTGCATTCTGGTGATCCATGGGAATTTTGATCGACCGCCACTGGCTGGCGGTCGACCGCTACTGAGACTCATGCAGTCTGGCAGCTGCTGGCTGGGGCGGTCGACCGCCCCTGTGCTGGCGGTCGACCGCCAGCTGGGCAAGGCCCAGGTTGGCCCGGGTCGGTCCGTTGAGTCTCCGGTTCGGTCCGTTAAGTCTCGTTCAAATTCCATTAGCAGCCCGTGCATGTTTGTAGCATCACCCTTGACTGTCTTGAAGAATTCTGTTGATTATATCATTCCTATAATCAGAATTTTGTTCCAGGGGCTCCGCCCCCGGAAACCCCCGCAAGGGGCGCTGCCCCCTTGACCCCCGCGACCTGACCGGGCAGGTCGATCCCCGTGACCTAACCGCGTAGGTCGATCCGCGTGAGAGGGCGCAACATTGAGCTTTCACATATGTCTCTACTAAGCTCTTCACTTGGACAGTCTTCCCTTAAGCTCTTCTTGAAATCCTTGCTTGATTGGAACTCATTGGCTTTGGAAGATGACTGAATGGCTTCAGTTGATGCTTGAATTGTGTGTTGCAAGCCATTCTTGATATGTTGAATTGGCAATATAATGACCTGAATTGTATGCAAATGGACTTTATCAAATGCATAGCAAATGCATAATGAATAGCAAATTGACTCTAAAGACTGACAACATCAAAACACTAGAAATGAGTCATAGTTGAGTCATAGTTGGACATCATCAAAACAATAGAAACACTCACGTTCCACACATGCCCAACGTGAGCATAACATTCTCCCAACAGCTTATTGCTATCACCATCCCCTTGTATACATTTTTACTATATGTTACATACGCTACTAGATTATATCAAGGACCTTGTGGCTTTGGTAAATCTGGAGTTTGAGCTCCCATTCCTCAAAAATAATGATGATTTAAGAGGAGTCTTAGTCATACGGATAGGCCGTTGAGCCGTCCAAGACTGGGGACGATGGTTCCCTTTTGCGAGTTGGTGCGCGGATAAACGTGCTTCGGCTTAGTATCAGCTCGCGAAATTGGTTTCTTGACTCAGTCTTGGCAGCTTAATAATATTATCATTCATTATCTTATATTTTAATTTATTTTAATTTTTTCTTTGAAACCCAGCATGCATTCATATAGGACTTTGAAATAACTGTTGGAAACTCATTCTGATAAGCTGATTTTGAGGGTTAAAATTGATCACTAATATCTAAGATATGAGATATTCCTTGCCAAATTGTGTCCTCAATTCGCCTTGTTGCCATTTTGGGCCGCTTCCTTGAAAACTCATTTGTTTGGATTTCTATCTCTCGTTTAATTCCTTTTCCTTTGATCAACCTTGGCTGCAGCACGTCCACATTGGCTGGTAACCGCTCCCCAATGGTGAAACCTACAGGTTTGTGACCTGGGGTACTTCCACTGCGTTGGAAGTTGATCAGTCTTTTTATCTCCTTCGTGCCCGCGTGCACACTCCTTCTTTATCCAAACAATTGTTGCTTTCATTGAATATCCTCAAGATTGCATCATTCCGAGCTTTTGATTCAATTCCTATCATGTGGTGTTGATTACATGTCTCATCACACCTTGGCATATGATTTTTAGTTCGCTCTCACTTAATTCCATTCCATTCCATGTGGCTTCATTTCATTTTATTCCATTCCACTCCGTGTTACTCCCTTGCAAAGTAGACGCCAAGGCGGGGCAACTGTAGACACGCTAAAATTCACATCATTTTGAGCATATCTCCTATCGCACTGTGATGCCCCATTTGACCCTCAAATCGACTTATTTGAGTGGTTTTCCTCTCTTTTCTTGAATATCCAACTTTCCCCAAGCTTTCCACACATTTTCCCACTTTTCTAGATTTTTCTGAGCCATTTCTCCATTTTTTCCAGGCCTTAAATCAAATGGTGGAAGGGACACATGCGTCATTTAAATAGCGCCCCGTCAGGGGGCGTCATTTCTTTAATTAGCGATCGTTCGGAAGGTCGTCAATTCTTTCTTCATATTTTGAGCTAAAATCGAATTATTTTGATTCCACGACTTCATGGAAGTCGCTATTTCATGAAATAGCGCCCGCGTGCAAAGTCGTCAATTTCATTGCCATATTTTGAGGTTTTTAATCCATCCAAAACTCGTATTAATTTCTAAATAGCGACCCCCTAAAAGTCGTTAATTCTTTTCAAATTTCAGAAAATCCGAATCTGTCTCGAAATGTCTCCAAAATGACGACGCCTCCGTGGGCGTTATTTTAAATAGCGACCGCCTGTCCGGTCGTCAATTCTTGTTCAATTCTGAACTCTAGCAGAATCCCTTCCTTTCCTCCCTTGAACTCCTTTTCCACTTGGGAGAGAGTTCCTATGGCTTCCTAATATTGAAAGGACACTTGGAGGAAGAATCCCCCTTTCCAAATCCCACCAAAACTCAGTTTTCTAATTTTCATTGAATTAAACTCCGAATTTCACTTCATTTCCTCACTTAAACTCCTTTTCCACTTGGGAGAGGGTTCCTATGGCTTCCTAATATTGAAAGGACACTTGGAGGAAGGATCCCCCTTTCCAAATCTCACTAAAACTCAATTTTCTAATTTTTATTGAATTTAACTCCGAATTTCACTTCCCTTCCTCACTTTAACCTCCTTTTCCTCTTGGGAAAGGGTTCCTATGACTTTCTAAAGTTGAAGGGACACATGGAAATATTTATCTCATTCCAAATCCCACTAAAACATGTTTTCCTAATTTCCTTTGGAATTAATTCCAAATTTCAACCCTATAAATAGGACCCCTCTCTCCCTTGTGTAAAGGGGGACATCAAGATCAATTCAAGAGGAGGTGTTGTTGGACCAAAGGCTCAAGGAGGAGACTCCCATATACCTTAAAGCTTCATCCATGGAGTTCTTCTTCCTCCCTTGAAGATTTGGAGCATTTTCATCCATGGAGTTCTTCTTCCTCCCTTGAAGATTTGGAGCCTCTTCATCCTTTGGAGCTTCTTCCTCCATGGAAGATCTTGAAAACCTCAATTGGAGAAACAAAACCAATAAGCCTTTCTCTTCCCCTCTTCTTTTATTTCATTCACTTAGCATTACATGTTCATGCATCATGTCATACTTTTCTTATTTCTTTTCATCTTGATATTGAGATCTCCACATTGTGCACACTAGCACACATCCAATTGTGCAACTCTTGCACACCTCCCTATTTGCATATCATTCATCATATCTCCCATACCCTTTTGCATAGGGGTTCAAGGGCCAACACCCAACAAGGTGTGTTCTTATACATAATTTTCATGCTCATCTTTAGTGTGAATTTGATGCTACACTCACCTTGGTTCTAATCCAATCTTTTTATTTATTGTTGTCTTTGATCTTTGCAAGGGTAATCAACAAGAAGAACTCTCTTCATCGGCCGGCCGATCGGAAGAGAAAGGTGCACTCACAATCTCCCCCGCATCCTTTTGAGGTATTTATATTCGCGATCCCTCCATTAATTATTTGTTATATCTTTTGAGGCCCTCGCATCTCTGGCGATCACACATTCTCCATTAGCATCCTCGCATGCTCCCCTTTTCTCCCCTTTTCTCATCCTTTTTTTCATTAATTCTTCTTAGTTTTTCTAAGTAGATTTTTCATAATCTACATTAAGGAGGGGGATCTGTTGACACCCGTTTTATGACCAAGGAGTTGGGTCATCTCCTTATTTATTTTTATGATGTCCCGGGTTGTTCGCCGCTTATTGGGTCATTTTTGGGTTAGTTTTTGGGCCTATTTTATGGGTTGTTTTCCCTGGTTGGGCCTAGTTCCCTGATTTCTCGTCATTGCATCTTATTGGGCCTGGATAAGGGCTAATAAGGGATTTCTTGTGGATTAACTTGGAGATTTATCGGTCTTTATCTCTTTTGCCATGTCTACTAGCCTAGCGGTTACTCGTACGACCGTTTGGAGGAGGTTGGCGGTCCTTTACTAGACCGCTAGGAGGCAGAGAGTCCTGTTGGGTTTCTTTGATCTTATCTTTTTCTGGACGAATGAGCCTAGCGGTCTATCGCTAGACCGTTTTGTGGTGCCTTGCGATCTATCGCAAGACCATTTGGGAAGACAGAGAGTCATGCTCTGTCTAATTTTCTCTGCTTCGCCGTGGTCGAACTAGAGTCCTTGGTTTGTCAATTTCTCTCTAGATAGAGGCTCTCAGAAGCTTTTGTTTGTTTCTATGGACTCTTGGGAGTATTATCTTCAAGATTTATCTAGTTTCAGGTCTATTTTCGTGTCATTATCCTTCCAACTCGAACCTAGGGTTTGAGGGTCTATAAATAGAGCCCTTGACTTTATGGCTCGAAGGGGGGGATTTCTGGAGCTTGCCACGAAGTGTTGCTATGTTCTGGAGCCACTTCCAACTAGGGAGAAGCTGTTTCTACGTCCATAAGGCTTCTGGTCCAAGGAGTATTAGGTTTCAATAGTTATCTTTGTGTCTTTTTCTCTTGGTTTTGGTCTTTCCCCTTTGCATCACCATAGCATCTTCCCTCCTCCTCTTCCACGTTCTCTGCACTCACATCACGTTTTTCAAACATCTTCCTATCTTTTCCACGCCCCACAGGGGTTAAAAAACCACCAACCCCCAGGTATTCACCCTTCCTTTTATGCACTTTAGCTTAATTGCATTATAAATACTACACTTGTCAAAGGGCTAATTGGGTCATTTTTCTCTGTGTCTACACTCTTTTGCAGGTTTACAGGACTCATTGCACGAGGCCCAGCTCTTCTAGCCGGCCAGGAGGGGTAGAGATACAAGTTCCAAGCTTCTGTTCTGGGAGCTCTAGCGGCCATTCAGCATACCATTTTCGGATTTCAGGCGGTCTATCGTAAGACCATTTGCCATCTCCTAGCAGTCGTCTGTTAGACCGTTTGCCACTACAGCATCTAGTTTTCTCTCTCCCGTGGGCGGGTGACTTCACCCAGCTCTTTCCAAGGTAATTATTGTGGTTTTACTACATTACTTACTTTGGTGGCAATCACACTTTCCATTATTTGGACTTTTGTCATCTTGTTCATCATATTGCTTGCTTTCTCGTTATTCTAGTTGCTCCACACCTACGGTGTGTGTTTTTCTTTATTCCTTTGCTCCACGCCCCGGTGTGTATTTTTATTTTCCTTCTTCACTTCTACAACATTGATGACATGTCCACTTGCTCTACTTCTATGTCGATTGCTTGAGTTAGTGCATCACTTGCTCACACACTTTCCTATTTTACATCATATCTTCATTCACATTCACAACACATCCCATCAATCATAAACAAAACATCAACAAGCGCTCCTGCGTGAGCATTTTTATTTGATTTTACTATCAGCTTTTCGATGTTGAACTTCTTGGTTTTTTGTTTTCATTTTTCATACTTTTTCTAAGTTGTGTATCAACAGAGGCTAAGCTGTAAGGCCCAGTGGATCAAGCTGTTAGGCAGCAGTGGCGAGGCTGTATTGCCCAGTAGTCAAGCTGTTAGTCAGTAGTTAAGCAAGCTGTGAAGCTCAGTTGTTGTTGGCAAGCTGTGAGGCCCAGCTGTTCAAGCTTTTTGGCAGTGGAATACAAACTCTGGTTGGAGTGTGGGGTGGATGTAGGTCCTGAAGACTGAACCACCTAAAAAGATCTTGCGTACTATGGTTTGCTCTCCAATTTGTCAACCGTTAGATGTGTGCTAGGCACGTTCTTATCTATGGTCTTGACTGAATGAATTTAGTGTACACACTTGCTTGATTTGGTTTTGTCAACAGTATAGACTTGCTTAGGAGTCTGCACTTCTGCAGTTCATCTGTTCGATTAAGTGCATCATTGGTTCTCATATTCTGCATAGCTTAATTATTTTCAATTTCGCATAAGTCTAAAGTCTTTAGGTTAAGTTTTAAATTGATCAAGTTTTTTTTTGTAAGGAGATTCATTCACCCCCCCCTCTGAATCTTGGTTCGCACCACTACATCGTTTCAACAAGAGCTTATGCCCGAGTTGCTCAGCCATCGACTCTCGGTACAGGCTTCGTGCCCCGGAGGCCGTTCCCAGCACTTTCGGATGGCGGTCCCATGCTATCAGCAACGGTAGATCAGGTCTTCTCGGTCTACCACCTCAGAGCAGAATCTTCCTCGGCTCCCCAGAAAAAGTGTCGCAGCGGCCGCAGAGGCAGGCGACTCACTGCTATAACCAGCCATTCTGGCAAGACCCTCCTTGTCGACGACCTGCGGATTCATCTCAATGGAGGTGAACCAATTTTACCTCAGGATCGGACCATACCTACGGTCCCCACCACTAACCGCTTTAGCCTCCTACAGCGAACATGAGTGGATAAAGCGGAGTTAAAAGAAGCAGGTACCTCGACAGCGAACCGGGGGCATCCACACCGGTCTAGCACTCAGACTCTTAAGTCCCGGTGAAAGAATCGTGATAAGGGAGGTCAGCCACTTAGCCTTGGAAGAATCTGGGTTACCCTAGAGGTGGCTCAAGCTATTCGAAGGGCACGTACCATAAACCCCCTTTGAACGTTTAGGCGCAGCATCGATCGAGACAAAGCTAAGCCTTCACCGGAATAGTCCGATGGCACCCAGCCCCTAAATGTCCTTAGCCTGAATAGGCGGAAACAAAGGAGGGCTCATGCAGAGCACCACCAGTGTCCAGCTTCAGGCTCTCCCCGGGTCAGCCCCGATCTCAGGATGGAAGAGCCACCCTGACGGACCTCAGTCTTTGATAGACTAGGGGCACCAGTCCGCTTTGAGAAGCCTCCCCAGAAAAAGCGGACGGTTTGACTCATCAACAATGCGGTTCGGGTGTTCGCGTGTTATACCACCAGACACCTGCCCGACATGCAGTCAGATGACCTGGACCAGCCTCTTGTCCAGCTCAGGAGGCCTCGCCATCAAACTCAACCTCCGGCGCCCTCGGGCCACATCGGCACTTCCGCCGGACCGCAGGCTTTAGAACGCGCTGAAGAGGTCCTAATGGAGGGTCGTGGCATGCCTATCAACGCCGACCCAGCAAATAATGATCCTTCGGTGAATGAAGTCCAAGAGGTGACTCTTGAGACTCTCATGAAGAAGAATCAAAATTTGAAGGCCCTCCTGCAAGATCTCTTTCAAGAGCGGGACCTTCACCCTCAGTCGCCTACTAGGCCTCCGGCAAAAGCACTAGCACTACCAGTTGCGTACAATGGTGCCAACGCCTTAGTAGCAGTCACTCAAACCCCGACAGCAGCCGGGTTCAGCACGCCCCGTTGAAGCTCATCCGCGAGCGTCCAATATGCTAGTGCCAGAAAATCTTATGGCACAGCGCCAGATGATTGAGCGGATTGTCGAGGCAAAGCTCGCCCAGTATAGGAAAGGGGTCGCCACTATAGACCTTTACAGTGTACCCTACCCACTCCATCACCAGTTGAAAAAGCATCCTCCGAAGTACGCTAAGCCTCCGAAGCTACAGAAGTTCGACGGGCAAGGATCTTCGCATGAGCACTTGGCCTATTACATTATGGCCATGGGCGAGCTAGCGTTGGATGAGTCATATCTCCTCCGCTACTTTGCCACTTCACTTACGGGAACGGCCTTTCAGTGGTACTCCCGCTTGAAGCCCAGCTCTGTAAGCGACTGGGCAGATCTCCTGAAGAAATTCCTCGACCGTTTCCAGGCGGCCGAGCGTAAGATCTCCCTGGCTGAACTCTGCTCTCTCCGACAGAAGAAGGGTGAGAGTGCCATTGACTTCATCAAAAGATGGCGAGACCTCAGCATGAGGTGTATCAACCCGCCAGCCCAAGAAGATGCCATTGCCATATGCCGTATGGGCCTGGCAGCTGAGGTTAGCAAAAAGCTTCTCAGCACCAATATACAGGGCTTTGACCAGCTTAACTCGATAGTCGCCGAAATAGAGATGTTCTTCACCGACAACCCGAGCTACACTTTAGCTAAGGGTAAATAGATGCAAGAACGCCAGCCCGGCAAGGAGGTGAACATCATCGAGTTCACTCCCATAGCCAAAGCCAGCAAAGAGGGCGAGTCAAGTGGCTCCGACAAGAAGCCAACAGACAAGCCAGCCACCCCTTCCTTTTCAGAGCGAATGAAGACGCTCTTCTCCTTCAAAAAGGAGCACACGAAGATGCTCTTTGACCTCTGCATGGCTCAGAAAATCATTGAGCTGCCAGAAGTCTGCAAGCCGGATGAGGCCCAGAAAGCCGATGACCCTAGCTATTGCCCATATCATCGCATGTTGGTCCATCCACTTGAAGATTGCTATGTCTTCAAGACTCAGGCACAGAAGTTGATCCGAGACGGCCTCATCAAAATGAAGAGCAATCTTGTTTATCCTCCGTAGCCACACACGTGGTCCAGACCCACTAAGGCCTCATGTGTGATCCACTACACAGCTTGTGTGATTCATATGATGGCCGCCTTCTCCCTCTCTGACGTCGCAGTGGAGGAGCCCAGCACCAGCCAAGGCGAACACTTGCTGTAGTATCTAGCGGTGGAGACACTGGCATGATCGCATACCTCTTTCCTTTCCAAAAGAAAGGACCAGATGGCTCTTTGATGTTCTCGTCGAGAGGGGGCAAATCATGCCCCGTGAGCCACCAGCAGACTACACCCAATGGGACTTCAGTCACCCCCAGTACTGCCCTTTCCACGCCAGAATCTGCCACGCAATCGAGTCCTATGAGAAAGTTCAGCACCTAATCCAGGAACATATCCAGTGGGAGCAAATCGATGCTGAAGAGAACTCTATGGCGACTCTGAGGCTTCGAGAAGCTGTCGAAGAAACCCTTAGCATTGCCAGAAATGCCCCAGATCAACCAGATCCTCCTCAAGCAAATGGGCATGGGCTACCTTATCAACATACCCTGGAATGACTCAAGTTTTGAACATAAGATGTCTTGGTAAGCGAGACAATGATAGGCGCCCCAAGTTCCTCTCTCTCCCCTCATACCCTTCCTCCATCTCCGATATCAGGAGATAGGCAGGGGAAGCAAGAGTAGGGTGAGGTTCTGACACGATCGTGTCGCGCCTCCCTAGCCAGTGAGCCCTTGGCTCCTCTCCGCATGCCCTGCAACCCAGCCCAGATCATAAAGAAGACATCTTCGGAGCCATCAGCGACTCCGACCGATAAGTCGGGACCTCCGCCACAAGGTCCGGTCAACGCACGAGGCCAGGGTGACTACCCGGAGCAGCAACACCCTGCTGCGTCTTTGCCTATCACCAGACCCTGCTCTAAGCCAGATCGTAAAGACAATGCTAAGGAGCAAGACGCCAAGCACGTCTCCCAGTTCACATTTCAGCAAAGAGTATCGCCGCCGCGGGTAAGGCATCAAACCACGCATACGTCTTCGGACGCCAGCACTAGCATGCCAGCTCACCACCGACCCATTTTTATACCGCGGGTAAGGCATCAAACCGCGCATACGTCTTCGGACGCAGGCCCTAGTATACCAGCTCATCAGAAAATGCCCTCTTCATCGCCATGAGTAAGGCATCAAACCACGCATACATCTTCGAACATCAATCCCAGCATTCAGACATACTAGGAGCTACCACCTGAGGTCATCAAGCAGGCGATCAACACCACCTTCCAAATACAACAAGCGGAAGGTGCCTGGATTGAAATCCGGGCAAAGAAAAGCCGTCGACCTCACTCTGCTAAGACCATAGCTCGGAGATATCCTCACAAGGATTTCTCCACTCCGGCCCCAGCACCTCTCCCTCCTACTCCCCTGGAGGCGACCATCGCCAAAAGACAGGAGAGGAATAGGAGGAAGAACCTCAAAAGACAGCTCAAGAAGTAAGCTAAGCAAGCAGCCGCCTTACAATCGCCAACTGAGCCAACACCTCTCTAGAGGCTACAACGGCTCATTAACGACCTGGAGGAATACATCCTTCCTCGTCCTATTGAGGCTATCTCAATTGATAGCTACATCCCGTAGGAAGAAATACAGAAGGGAGCCCACCTCAGAAGGTGGGTCCAAGAGATGATCCAGAAGATCAAGAGCGGCGAAAGGCTCCTAATCCCAGAAGAACTCTCTTTGTTCTATAAAGACAAGGAGATCACAACAGAGCAGCTAGAAGAAATGCTTCGGGACTGCACCTGCAACATGGTGGCCATTCCACCCCCTGATAACATCAACGCCTCCCGGCGAGGCGAGCCAGTGGCCTCCCGAACCAGACAAAGGACTACTGCCCCGCTCGGGCTACAGCCAGCTCCGAAACACATAGGATGCAGCCGAGGTCATGGCCGAGGATGTGGTAGAGGTCATGGAAGGATCTCCGAGCTACCTCTCCACCCGTCTACCTTTGACCCAGAGCGCATTATCCTCTTTCGAGGGGAGAAACCCGCCCCCATTCCGGAGGTAGAAATTTGGAAGGGCCCCAGCATCTTTGATCCCTCAAGCATGGAGGGAACCTCCACCAATGCTCCAACCCCTGCTCCGGTTCCGGTTGCTTCCGAAGATCGAGCAGGTCCGTCTGACAAGGATGACCCGGCTCGCCAGCCACTCCCAGAAGAGCCATCATTGGCACCCCTGTTCCACGAGTCCACGTGCGATCAGAGTCAGTCCGATCCCAGTGGTAAAGGCAAGGCAGTGCAACTCCCTGACGGGGAGCAGCGCGGCAGCCCACGGAAGGCCCAACCCGACATACTACCGTCATTGGAGGATGCTAGAGCTTGAGACGACCGGAAAGTCATCCACCAGATGAAGCAGTTTCCCGCCAACATTATAATTTGGGAAGCCATTGCTTGGAGTAAAGAGTTGAGAGAAGCCCTTATCAAGATACTCCAAGAACCAGAAGCCTATGAAGCACATGCGGCAGAAATGAAGGCCTCCACATACGAAGCCTTCGTTGCCATTGTCACTTTCTCGGAGAAGGATATGCTGCTATCTCCGCCATGTCACAACCGGCCTCTCTACATGAGGGGGAAAATCAATGGGCATGAGGTGAACCGGATCTTGGTGGACGCCGGTGCTGTCGTCAACATCATGCCGCTGAAAACCTTCAAGACTCTATATCTGACCCCATATCCCCAGAAGGTTCAAGCGGTCAAGATATCCGACTTCAACCAAGACACCGAGGATGTCCTCGACCGGGTGGATGTCCATCTGGTGGTCGATGATTTCACCTCCAAGGTCACATTCTACATTATCGATGCCAACACATCCTACAAAGTGCTACTAGGCAAACCCTAGCTGCATGAAAACTGGGTTGTCCCATCAACTCTCCATCAATGCATCAAGTATGCCAAGAATGGGGAACAACATACGATCTTCGTAGACATGTCCCCATTCACTCCAGCAGAATGTAATCTTGCCGATGTTGCGCTCTACTTCGGAGGAATCAGTCCTTACCCCGTAATCAAAAGCAAAAGCAATGGCTGGCTCTCAGAGGAAGATGATGATGATCTCTTCTCCATTGACGAGGAGAAGGCCAAGCTTCATCGGCTACGCCTCACCTCCAAGTCAACCCTAGACCACCTCGAGAGGTGCAAAATCGACTTCGAGGCTAATCTTATTAGCCCATCCATTGACAAAAGCATATGCCTGCCACCAGACTGTATCGAGCTCTAATGTACATCAGAAGGGCACAGGGTTGAGTTGCTAACGACATTTGTCGTTACCTTCAAGCGACAACGTAGAAACAAGAGGAAGGCTAACAGGGATAAGCCCATTGTCTTCTATAAGGGAGACATGGTCCCTCAAGCCCCACCAGACGACGACTTCGGTTAGTCCAAAAAAGCCAATGATACCCCTGAAGCAGTCCAAATAATGGATGACCTATCGCCACATATATGAGAGATGTGTTTGAAGCAAGACATTCCCCGATGGCAAGGTTCCACTCAGCAAAGGTATTTCCACCAGTTGTGAACCCCTTCCCAGGTCTGGGGGAAATCCCCATCCTTTCATAAGGATACCAGGGGACTTGGCTATGACCAGGAGCCAGACTTCTATGTCTACTACGCGGTCAACGTCATAGGCTTGACATAGCCAGTCGATGACCACGCTAAGGTCGATGCAAAATTTGATAGCTCTGGGGATGAGGGAGAGGAGATCCTGATCTCGCTCCCCGCTAGGGCCAGCACCCCAGTTCAAGCAATTAATGAGTCTTTGCCGCCCTTTTATGAAGACGTCAGGGATAAAGAAGGTCCTCCCGCCTCCCAGCCTGTTAAAGAATCTAGCTCTGCAAACTCTCCTAACGGGGGAGGAGCTCAGAACACTAGCTGTGAAGGGTTGTCAGCTTTAGCGAGTGCCCCAAGGAAGCTTCAGCAGCACCAGTCGACAATCGCCGGCAGGAAGCTAGCGGTCTAGACCAATCCTTGATGGAGCCCAGCAATAATAATTTTCTAGTCCCATCAGCATCAACCAGTGGCTTCGAAAATTAAGAAGTACACAAAGTCGACATGGATGATGAAGGTTTCATCAACTTCCAACCCGCTCCTCCCGAGCTTGAGCATGTTTTGAATATTTGTCTTAATTTTCTGAACTCAGAAGTATTGTGTGTGGTTAGATCACCTGCGTGCGATCGTGTGTATGGTTGGTGCTGCGACTGTTGCAGCATATGTGTGTGTGCTGTTGGATTTAAGATCCAAAGTGTGTGGGGTTCGTCCCCATTATTGTTGTGTTAATAGCATGAGGAGAGTTCTCCTCATGGTAAGGTTGTTCCCCGTGTGTGTGCAAGCGTCATCCTGCATGTGTGTTGAAGCCTGGCTCCGTGTTGGGGAGTTATCTCTATGTTGGTTTTCCAGCGAGTGAAGCCTCACCAGTTTGGTGAGGGGTGGACGTAGGGAGCCCGTCGTGGTCCCGAACCACCTTAAAATCTTTGTGTCTTGTGGTTTGCCTTGTGGTTGTGTGTTTGATTGCTTATTCCTTCTGTCATGATCGATTGAGATCTGAGAGATTGAGAGAACTTAGTTTACTCTGTTTAGTTTATTTTCATCAATCTCATTAAGCATGCTAATTATGCTAAGTAAGTTTTAAATTTGCCATAATACTTGGGGGACAATTCAACCCCCTTCTTATCCGCTCGCCTACTAGGCCAACAATTGGTATCAGAGCCACGGTTCTATTTTCTTGAGGTCTAACGACCTATAGAGATATCCATGTCGGCGAGTTTCTTGAGCAACATGTCTAGTAGTTGTTTGTTTACTCTCCCTCCTCGTTATAATGGTAATAACTACATTTCTTGGAGAAATAAAATGTGTGCCTATCTTGGTTTTAATGAGCCTGAAATCTGGAAAGTTATATGTGAAGGTCCACATAAACTTCCAGCAAATGAAACAGAGTGGAATGATAAGCATGTGAAGAAAAATGATATTAATCTTAAGGCTTTGAATATTATGAGGAATAGCATAGAGTCTGATGTTCTTTCTCGAATTTCTTCTTGCAGGACAGCCAGAGATTTATGGGATCGATTGGCGATGTATGGAGCCAATGAAAAGACATTGCAAGTTAGATCAGCATTAATGGCTCATGGTGAGGAAAGCTCAAGTGAGGTAAATTCTGACTCTGAATAACTCTCAATTGAAGAATGTCAATTAGCATATGCAGAAATACATGACAGATGTAAGAAATTCAAGTCTGAAAATAAGAAACTGAAAAAGAAACTTGAAGATTTTATACATATTTCTGCTCTATGTGAAAATGTGCATGCTAATTCCTCTTGTGAAAAATGCAAATTGCTAGAATCAAAAATTAAAGATCTGGAGTCAGAAATTGAATGCTTAGAAAGCCAAAATGAATTTATGGAATCTAAAACAGATTTGCTTGAAAAAGAAATTTCTGACATGCGTAAAGAAGATGCTTTGATTGAAAAATCTGATAACTCTCTTGAAATTTAAAATGAATGTCATGATCTACGTGAACAAAATGAGTCCCTCCTATCTAAAATTTCATTACTTGAGAAAAATGAAGAATGTCTTAAGAACAAGCTAGCTTCTCTATCTGATGATGAAAAAATATTTGAAAAATTACTTGACACTGAAATTGAGAGCAAGAGCATCATGGCTGAAAGTGAGGAACTTAAAAAGCAAACTAGTGCCATGTTAATTCAAATCTCTCTACTAGAAAGCCGTTTGAAAAGCTTTGATAAACTTGGAAAAGAAAATTCATTACTGAAGTCTAAAAATGAACAGCTCATGGTAAAAGTTTTTAAGTTTGTTGAAATAATTATAACAAGAGAACAACGGAAGCAACAAAAATACACCACATGATAATTAAAGTTCGCGCATACCTTCCATGAGGCAGGGTACCACCACCACATAGCCCGGTCAGGTGCCTCGTGCACGCCGAGATCCTTGTCTCGCCAGGCTAGTGAACTGCTGATGAGATGGCCGGGACTGAGGTGGCCACCATGGACACTCACGTGCAACATGTCCGATCTGACCACACCGAAAGCATTCCAATTCCGCTTCATCCACGGTGCACGGCCTGCCCTCGTGAAACCCACCACATCTCAAACACTGTCCTGGTTGCTCATTTATACCAGGCCGCAGTGGTTGAACCTCAGGTTGCTGATCAGACGCTTCTGAAACCTGCTCCTCCTGCTCCTGGCGCCTCCTACTAGACCTATTCCTTCTGAATAACCTCGACACCCGACTGAATCTCGATCCTGGAGGGGAAGAACTCGTGCCAAGAGGTGGAAATGCCAATTCAAACTGCCTCCAAGACTGTTGGAGAACACACTGCTGATAAAGGGTCCTTTGCTAACCCCGACTTAACTAGGATTGCCCTGCACCGGCCTGTTCCTGGGTCCTCAGCCAATCCTCCTCCACATCTACCGCGGCTTGATAAGTTGATTCCACGTCTACCACACAAGTCGCAATTACTAGATGTCTAAGCTCTGGCCTCAGACCTCTGATAAACTATTGAGTCTTCAACCTCTCATCTGCCACGATATGAGGAGCATAGCGACCCAACTCTACAAATCTAGATTGATACTGCATTACTGACATGTCTCCCTGGGTCAACTCCATAAATTGATACATCCTCCTCGTCCAGACGTGCTCTAGGCTGAAAACTCGCTCAAAAGCTGCAAGTAACTCCTGCCACGGGATCTGCCGTAGAGGATGTGATTGGAATGTCGATTCCCACTTTGTAGTCCACCATGACAATGCTAATCCCTGCAACTGATAACTCACCAACAAGACTTTCTCATCCTCCGCACATTCCATCGACCGAAAAACGTGTTCCATAGCATCAATCCACGATCTTGTTGTATCGAGGTCCGGTTGTCCTTCAAATGTCGGCGGGTGAAATTGCAAAAACTCTCTCCAAACATGTCCACGGCCACCATGTGACGAACTACCCTCGCTAGCCTCCTGACCATGATGCTACCAACTCATCTGCTGCGCGAAAAATTGATACATGCTGGTATAAAACTTGACCTGACCCAGCACATTCGGGGCTGCTACCACTGGGGGAGATGACTCACCACCCAGTTCCTCTCTACTTGGCTCCTCTCGAGCCCCCATAGGCACCTCAGGCAATGATCGAGTCTGCCTCCTCGGCGCCATCGGATCCTTAACACAACATGAAAAACAAGGGGGTGAATAAAAAAAAGCACCCTATGCCAGCTGCCCACTGTACTGGACTCTCTGGACTCTTGGACACTGCAATCGTTTCAAATTCCCATGCCTTTCCACAACCACTCTCTGATACCAATTGTAACAACCCAAGATCTGGATACCGAGTCAAACCCGATATCATTCGCATCCTACGCCGCCACCAACGAGTTGGAGAGCTCGGACGGGTTATTTGGGATGTTGTGGTTATGTATTGAAATTCTAAACAAGTAGCGGGAAATAAATTATAGAGTCAATATCTAACTGGCAGAAATAAAGTTAACATTTTACAATGATTAATATAAGTACAGAGTCCAGTCCATAAGTATAGTCAATGAAAAGAGAAATGTACTCTACTACGGGGCACACCCTGGCACTGGCAAGCTGACGTACCACTGGTCCTCTGACCATAAAGCTCAACCTCCATGGGAAGCGCTACACCTGAAAAAATCAGGGAGCGAGCCTCATCTCATTGGCTCAGTTGGGGTCCCGCGGAACCCCACCACAACAAAACGGTAAGCAGTAACAACAACAATAATAACAGTAATGGTAATAACAATAATAAAAAAATAACAACAGAGGTCAGGACAACAAATATGGTAAACGGAGGAACCACGAAGCCTCTATGCTAGCCTGATTCTTAATAAGGGAACTATGACATCTAGTCGGGATCGCCGACCCATGGTAAAACCGTAGTCCTACTACTGGGAAAAATCTCACCAAACACGGTCATAACAATCTGTCCTTACTGATGGGACCACTGACAAGGCCACGTGGCCACACACACCCACAACCTCCACCCTCGAGAGGACAACCAACCACTGGAAAACCTCGATCTCAAGCTGGGACCAGTGAGAAAACCATGCCCCACACACAGAGCGACACTAGCCCGTCTATCGAAAGGGCCACGACAATGTTGTCGGTAACTCAACCTTCACCGACATAGGGTCCACTACTCAAGTATTCACAACAAGGCCAGATGCATCCACTGACGTCTTATACTGTGCCAAGGTCTTATATGCGCGCACACGGCACACCCGATCTCGAGAAGAGCAGAGGAGACACTCACACACACCACACCCTGGGACTGGCTAGGATCCGTACCTCTGTGCCTATCAGTATGGCCGTGTCCAGCTACCTGACAAGGGGTATGCGCCACTACGTCCACCAGCAGCGTACTCTTGTCCCAGGCAAGGTACATACGCTCAGGCGGTCTTGCCTTGGAACAAGGAGTGTTGTACACACTAGGCGGTATCGCCCGGTCCAACCATGATCGGCCACTGGGATCTTCCACGGTCTCGCAGAATCCTACCGAACTCTATCATCCGCTGTCTCATAGAAACCTCAAGAAAGGCGTACATGCATACTCAAACCACCATATAACACTACGGGTGATAAGAAACTTACCCACGACTGGAAGACATAAACTAGTGGGTACTGGCCCACTAGACTCACACAAGAACCACTTACCACGATCACGGAGATCACGCAGATATAACCCTCCACGGTCAAAGGACTCACACGGCATACAACTTGCCACGGGCATGCAAGCCATGTGGAAACTAGGCTATGTGAATATGACCAAATGCGTCATAGGAAATTTATAAACCTCGTATTACATGAATCTGTTCGCAGGTGACCACCACCCTTAGAAGGCCAAAATGGCCCAAATTTTATGGGTTTATATGAATAAATCACTAATTTCGATGTTCCAGGGCAAAAACCAACTTACGAGACTCAAACGTACTGAAAAGCCCTTGTCTCGGTCGACCTAGGCCTTAGGTCGGTCGACCTGCACTGTGGGTCGGTCGACAGTCCAAAAACGGGTCTGTCGACCCTCCTGCTGAATGCAGTTGGCGACCTGGCCGCGTTAATGTGATCGCGGTCTCCCGAATAATTGCGATCAACCAAGTCAAAGTTGGTCGCACAACCGCGACCTTGACCGCTTACTATTTGGCTTCAAGGATGAACACGGTGTCTGGGTACACTGTATCCCTTTCCAGAGGCTTAATGCGTTCGGAAGGCCGACCGCGACCTCGTTCAAATCCGGAACCTCGCGAATCCAACGTGAATTCGCTTGTTCCACCCCCCATTCACTTCGAACGAAGGGGAATACATTCAAAAATCAATATGTCTTCCACATGCCGGAAGAACTGAAAAATACGAAGAAAATACTAAAGAAAAGGGTGATTCCATCAATTTCCCCAAACACGTACCCATGTCACACACATAGCATGTTCGACCTCATCCCAGCCTCAAATCGTGAGATACTACGACCAAAACGAGGGGAAACACTCCACGGCATGCCACCAGCTCGAAATCGAGCATTTAAACCAAAAATCGCCACCCAAATCGTCGGATTCGCCTCACACCCCCAAAACATGCTATTTAACCCCAAAAAAGGGAAAATCGGCTCAAACTCACCCCATTCGGCATGAAATCGCGGGAAAGCAAAGTGCAAGGGTTAAGGATCCGTCGCCCTACCGCTTCCGAAGAAACCACACGAATCTGGTGCCGATTCACGCCGAAAATGACTCGTTCCACGCTCGATTCTTCACGAAACCATGAAAACTCCTCGTCCTGATGTCGCCTCCCGATCCACGCCCTAGTCCTCACAGCTCGTCCCCCGCGTCGTCCTCCGCCTCACCCGTCGGTCCCCTCCGTCGACCGTCGGAGAAGAAGAGGGGGAGAGGGAGAGACGTGAGAGTGAGAGGGTAAGAGAGCGTGAGTAAGAGAGGGGGAGAGTGACGAGAGTGAGTAAGGGGGAGAAATGAGAGGGGAGGGAGTTTTAAAAGGAATTTATATTTATATATATATATATTTCCAGTTCAATTAGAAAACTCATAATAGCTCCAGAAAAACCCCGAAAAATACATTCTGACTCCGAAAAATTTTAGAAAAATGCTAGGCCGCTCCACGCACCACCACGGACCCCAAATAATTCACATACACACCACCAAAGGATCTGATGATCTGATATTAAGGTCCAAAACCAACACGGACATGATCCGCAACCTGCGGGAATATAATCCGAGAACCCGGGGACATTACATTGTCAGGGCAAACTGGCATAGGTGCCCTCAGCCTGTCGAAGATAGAGATTCACCTTACTGGGGCCTCAGGTGCATGTCTTTGACTGCTCCAGGATGAATCTGAAGCCAATTGTTTGTCAGACTTGCGGTGGGATCTTTTCATCGACTGGATGACGTCTGGTTGATTAGATGAGTGCTCCATCGGGTCCCAGACTTGGTGTTGCCCGGGTGACTGGAGCGATGTCTCGGCCCGTGCTCTTCGGATTAATTAGGCTTCCTCTTGGTTAACCCATATCCACTTGAAGCAGGGTCATCACTCTTGTTCATGATCACTCCCTCGTCTAAGCCTGGGAGCGCTGGATGTGGCCTGGAAAGGCTGCTGTAGTCGTGGTGTCGAAGTGTTGGGGCCTTTCAATCTTGCTTCATCCTCCCGCGTACGCCACAGGAGTTTGAAGCAATTAGAGGTCCCAATAGTTGGAACGTGTTGGTCCCATGGAATAATCAGCTCTCTACCATCGAGTCGGATTCTGAGATCTCCAACCAACATAGTCATGTCGGAGTTGGAGGTGACTGGGGATTTTACAGCTCTATGTCTACGACCGTCACGTCATTTCTTCTATGGAGCCGAGGATGTCTCAGCACCCACATGATGCACGGAGAAAATTTGATATTTAATCGTCTCAGGCAAGACGCCTATGGCGAAAGTTGTGATTGTTGGCGCCCGAGGCAAAATGCCCGTCTTGGGGCTAGAACTTGCTGAGACTGGGGCCCATGCCTTGGTATGTGTGCGGGTTGTTGATATATCTGAGGTGTGAGGCTTAAAGCCCACATGAGAGGTTACTGGGGCAGCCTTCGATGCTCGAGGTGGAAAGTCGGTGGTAGTGACTGGAGAAACTGGGACCCATGACTTGGGGCTGGAGCGGCCAGCTGGCTCTTGGCCTCGCCGAGGTAGGCGCTCCATATGCCGATCGGTCGGCCCACCGAGGTAAGATTCCTCACTGATAGCGTCAGTAACTCCATCTTCCAGTCGGGAGCAAGGCCAGTCGGGATGTGCCTTGGCCTCACCACCTTGTCTATCAGTTCGTAGGCCGACGTGTGGGGAACCATGGACTTGACTAGGAGCCTGGTGCTGGTTGGAGCGGCCGGGGTCAGTGCCTTTGGGATCAATAGATGCTGGGTCTCCGAAGGGATGGTGCCGAGGTGCGATGGTGAACCAGAAGGAGGCAGTGGACGTGACAACGTCTGGGCACTCGACGACCCAGCCGAAGGGATAGTTGTAGCCTATTTTTTCTTAGCCTGGCAACATTGGCAATCCAATGCCTCCATGGCTGCTATATCAAATCCCTTGTGCTTGTCACCAATCATCTCCAATGATTCACTGGGGGCGTGTCGAGAAGCGGACAGTGGGTTGGCACCTGCCCTCAGGGTGGCCTTCGACGAGCCCGAGCTACGAACATGGATAGTGGCCAGAACTGGCAGTGGAGACCGGAGATGTAAAGACCCCTCACATGCGCCTGTAGGGTGTGATACGGAGGCGGGCCAGATTGAACATGGCCGCCGACAAGTTAGTTGGGGTAGCGGTAACCGTGACCTGCACCGCTGTGCGCTCAACGTGGTCGCGGGGACACAAGTCGGAGGCTCTCAACATGACCTTCTCGAACTGCAACCCCAGAGGCTCTGGAGCACCTACGACGTGGTGAGAAGAAAGGGTTAAACTCCGACCAGAAGGAAATCAGGATGATTGCAAGGGCCGTACCATGTGGCAGTGGGGGGCTCAACCTCAGAGTTTGGAGTAGTTCAAGGGTCAACACTACACCGGCGTTATGGAGGGGGTGGCGAAGGATGGCCTTAATCACAACTACCTCCTCCTTGGTCGGGGCCAGCAAGGCATTGCCACTTTGGAGCTGAGGAAGATTGGTAAAACCCCAGTCACTTGCCCAGCTAGCACCGCCAACCTTGGTCAGGATGACAAAGCGCTCCCACCAGCACTTAATGTTAGACACGGCAGAGGAGAAGGAAAGGAAAGATCTCTTGCCCCGAGCATGGGAATAATAATAAGAAAGCTCCATGCTGGACAACGCTGAGCACTATAGATTTGGCGGAAGAGCTATACAGAAGGAGTGACCTCTACCTGGTCACAGACACAGACAAAGGCGCAAAGGATGGGCCAAGAGTTGGGCGACAAGTCCCCCTGTGCCCTACCGTAAAAATGGAGGACCGACTCAAAGAACGGGTGAAGGGGGATGTGGAAGCTTGCCCTAAAAGCCTCTACAGAGATGCTAACCCCCCCAAGGATGCTAAGCCCCCTAGGGAAGTAACACCCTAGGAACTCATCCTTGGTGGGGAAAATAATACCATCGTAGGCATGGATTTGGAAAGCCTCCTTGAGTCTGTGGACTACCCAGTAGGTGACCTCAAAGCAAGGGCGATGGCCACGGGGATGGGCGCCTGAAGTACTCGGGGCACTGCCTGTAATACCCAGGATTTTTTGGATCAGAATCCGTGGGTTTTGGAGCGTTTTCATGGGTCTCGGATCGTGTTTTATGATTAATTCAGATTTTTGGCTGTCAGCCCTTTGGACCCCTGTGTAGGGTGAATCGAAGTATTTTCAAGCTCCGAGACATTGCAGGCGCGTTATGCATTTTTCGAGGATCGTTGGAATGATTTTTCCCCATTTTTGTATTTTCTAGATTTTTAAAATCCCAAATTTATTTCCTATAAATAAACCCTTCACCTCCCTCTCTCCCCTCACTCTAATTTTCTCTCCCTCTCTCCCTCTCTTCTCCGGGCTCGTGAAGGGTGGAGATGGTGCGAGGGTGGCAAGCGGTGAGGATGGAGCGAGGAACGGGGAGGTGGCACAGCGGTGCTCGTTCACAGATTTCAGAACCCGGTGGTGATTCGAGAAGCGTTTTCATGAGGAATCGGCATCCTCGGCATGGGAAATCTTCGGTGGATGTAGGGGGATGGATCCCTGGCCCTTGTACTTCATTACCCCGCATTTTGTAGGTCGAGGCGAGGCCGAGGGTGGGTTAATCTTCTTGCTGGGGCGATTTTTCCATGTTTAGGGTGAGTGACGATTTTCTCTGGATTCGACAATATTTCACCATTTTATTTTGTGCATTTTGTGGTTTGGGACTCAGGAATGGTCCCCGATGTTTTCCCCCACGATCTAGATTGAGTGGGCGTGGAAATCAGACCCCTAGGTCGGGGTCGGAGGGTTTTCTGCCATTTTTGGTCGACCGACCGGTGAGGTTCGGTTGACCGTTTGGCTATTCGCCAGGGTCGAGCCTAGCCCATAGATGCGGTTAGTCGACCAACCGCGTCTATGAGGCCGCAGTTGTTGACACCCGTTTTATGACCAATGAGTTGAGTCATCTCCTTGTCTTATTTTTATGATGTCCCAGGTTATTCACTGGTTATTGGGCCATTGTTGGTTGATTTTGGGCTTATTTTATAGGTTTTTCTCCCTGGTTGGGCCTAAGTTCCTTCCTTTTTCGTCATTTTAGCTTCATGGGCCTAGATAAGGGCCAAATGAGGATTATTTTATGGATTTATACGGAGATTTATTTGGCCTTTATCTCTTTGCCACGTCTATCTGCCTAGCGGTTTATCGCAGGACCGCTAACGAAGGGTAGCAGCCCATTGCTCGACCGCTAGGTGGACAGAGAGTCTTGTTTGGGTTACCTTTTCTCCTGTTGGCTTTATCTCTTTGTGAACGACCATGCCTTGCGGTCCATCGTACAACCGTTTGTTGTGCCTTGCGGTCTATCGCAAGACCGTTAAGTGAGACAGAGAGTCCTACTCCGTCTGATCTTTTCTCTCTCTATCTGTGGTCGAACATAGTCCTTAATTCCTTGTTTTCTCTATGGATCTCGATCCTCAGAAGCTTCTGATCAATTCTATGGACTCTTGGGAGTATTATCTATGAGTTTTATCAAGGTTTAGCCCTATTTTCTTACTATTATCCCTCCAACTCGACCTAGGGTTTTGGGGGTCTATAAATAGAACCCTTGACTTCATGGCTTGAGGGAGAGATTTCTGGAGCTTGCGACGAGGTGCTGTCGCATTCTGGAGCGAGTACCAACCAGGGAGAACTTGTTTCTGCATCCTTGAGTCGTGTGGTCTAGGGAGTACCCGGTTCCTTTGAGTTTTTTGTGTCTTCTTCACTTAGTTTTTGTTCATCTTTGCATCATTATAGCATCGTTCCCTCTTCTTCTTCCACGTTCTTCTGCATTCAAAACACGTTTTTAAACATCCTCCTATTGTTTTCACGCCCCACAGGGGTTAAAAAACCACCAACCCCCAGGTATTCACCCTTCCTTTTCATGCATATTAGTTTTTTGCTCTATAGATACTACACTTATCCAGGGCTAATTGGGTTGTTTTCTTTCTACCTCTACACTCTTTTGTAGGTCTACAGTACTCATAACATGAGGCCCAACTCTTCTGGCCGGCCAAGAGGGGTGGAGGTCTGAGTTCCACATCTTATTTTTCTGGGTGCACGTAGCGGCCGTCGTTCGACCGTCTGGGTTCCCTTGCGGCCTTCTTCAGACCATCTATCTTCGCCTTGCGGTCGCAGGAGGACAGTTTTCTCCTCTGCACCTGAGTCTTTCTCTCTCGCATGCGAGTGTGCTTCACTCGGCTTCTTTCCAAGGTACGTAGTGTGGTGTTGTCCGCATTACTCACTTTGGTGGCAATCACATCTACTTATTTGGGTATTTGTCATCAAATTTATCTATTTCCTCTTATTTCCTTCTCTTTAGTTGCTCCACGCCTACGGCGTGTGTTTATTTTCATCTCCATCATTGTTCCACGCCCACAGCGTGTGTTTAGTTCTTTCTATTGCTTTATTTTGCACTGATGAGATGACATACCCACATGCTTCATGCTTTATGTTGTTGCTAGCTTGAGTTTGGCACATATCACACACTTCATATTCCATCTCACCCACTTTTCACACTACTTCACAAATATCAACACCCTCTATTTTTTGGCGATCGCGATGGGACACCGAGTGCCAATCGTGTTGAGTGTTGTTTGACCTGCTCTTATCTGTGTTTTTCAGTTCTCCCTGTGTTTTCCTCGGTTTTTCCATTTCATTTCATGTTGTTTCTACTCCCTGGCTCTCTGGTGGTCTCCTTCTGGCCGTTTGCCGCTTAAAAATGGTCTAGCGATTGACCGTCTTATCTCTATAGCGGTCCTTAAACGACCGTTTCTCCAATATAGGTACGCATACCAAGGATTGTTGTTATTTCTGCATTTTTGTTGATTCATATTGTTCTTGGGTGCTATCTAGTCTCCTCATGTTTATATCATCGATTGCATATTGATTGTTTGTTTTAGGCTAAAAATTACATGCACTCCGGTGCACATAGGATCATTCATTTTTCATACCATAGTTGCATTCCTACTTTGGTGTGTGATCCTCTCGCCTCCATATTCCTTTGGGTCAACTAGATGATCACATCCGGGACCTCCGTAAGTCCCCATGAGCCGTGGATTCCTACACGGACGCCGGGCCGGTTGTACCTTTACCACCCCGTGTATAGGTTGCATACGTGAAGGAGAGTTTATGTAACGACCCAAGATCCGGATACCGGAAAGGAACCGATACCATTCGAATCCTGGCCCGCCGCCCACGAGCCGGGAGGGCTCAGAAGGGCTAAAAGGAGTGTGGAGGTACAAAGAAATAGGAAATAAGGCAGGACAATTCAACAAATAACAGAAATAAATAAACAACTACAGCAGAGTCCAATCCAACAAAAAGTACACTCTAAAGTAGTAAAACATATCACATGCCAAGTGAACACTCGGCCCGGCAAGCTGGCAACTAAGAACCTCCGAACAGCACCCTTGAACCTTGAGGAAGAACCGCCGCACCTGAAAAGTATGGGTGAGCCTCCTGTCACTAGATCAGTAGGGATCCCGCGGAACCCCAACCGAGAAACAACGATAGTAACGGAAGGGAAAGCAGTGCTAATAAGAGCAACAACAACGACGGAGTAACAACTACGGTGAAGGGAATAGCCGTACCAAACCACGGCAGCTGAGAAATCCACGGCTCTACAGCTACTCCTACCGGTGACAGGAAAAAGAAACCTCGATCTCAGAATCGGGAACCGGACCACTCTAACACCAATCCTACCGAGGAACACTCACGGCAACCCTACCGTAGAGGCATGTCCTCCCAGACAGGGCCAACCTGGACACGCTGTCCAGGGTGCGATCCCGACCACCTGGTCGAGGACACCACACCAACAAGACACAACCTCGGTAAAGCACACTGGAACGGTCTAGAAGCCACGTCTCGCAGATGGGAAATAGAACTCGAAAAAGAAGAGTCACGTCGCACGTGACAGGAGTACCTGCCCACCAGAAGCAAGGCCGGATGCGTCCACTGATGACTTAGACCGCGCCTCAGGTGTCCCCCTCGACCCCTGGTGGAACGGGGACACCGTACAAGTAACCACAGAACAAGAACTAGCTGGGGTCACGCTCGTCAGCGCGGGTCCAACTACCGCCAACCACGTGTGCACACACAGACCATGCGTCCTAGGTCTGGCCCTCTAACTGGTTTTCCCCTAAGTAGGACTCTGGCTGCAAGACGTGGGGCCCGATGGTAACCAGCCTAAAAATAGTCTCTCTGGGGTAGTCTCGCCACCACTCCCTGGTGGGACCACTCGCGTGTCAGAAGGCTACGACTAGTGGGGAGTCACTGATGTGACAACTCTCCGAGGAGAAACTCCAAGAAACACGTAGGCAAGAAGAACCAAGTGGCGCCGAACCACTAGACTTTGGATAGTCCTCTAGACTCACTAAATCCAATGGTCCTTGAGTCACAAGACTCGGGGTCAAGACCGTTGTACCGAACGGCTCCATGCTGTCAATCTGCCCTAACCCTAGGGTCAGAAACCTTGGCACGATGACTCACGAGGCAGTTCACAACTGCTGAGACCATTCCCTCGAAAGGGGAACTGAGAAACCCTCCAGATCCAGGCTGGGTAATTAGACTTACAGTCCAAGGGCCATACATATGGCCCTCGCGGAAACACAGAAGCACGGTTCCCAAGGTAGCTCACAAGTCGCCACGCCGATTCCCATCCCAGGGAAAAGCAGAGAAACCTCCAGCCCCAAGTTGGGTAACTGGACTCGCAGTCCGAGGACATACACTTGGCCCACTCGGGAACCATCTTTCGGAGAAACTCACGACATGCGGGGGAAACCCCACCGCACTCACACCACTACACGGTGACTCAATCAAGCGTAACACAAAATCCCGGAACACATGGGGTCACCCAGACCCACCACACCTATGGACACACTAATCGAGGTAATATAGTACTTCCAGACATCCTAGAAAAATGGTCACGGAACCCATGGGATGTCCGGGACACTCACGAGGCCGATGGTCGACCACTGGGTCACAACCGGGTCGACCGGAGACCAACATAATGCGAAACAGACATTGCGAGCACGAAAAATCACCTAGCGGTCTACCTCTGGACTTCCAAGAAGCCTAGCGGTCTACCCCTGGACCACTAAGGAAAAGGCTAGCGGTCTACCGCTAGACCGCTAAGCACTCTGGAACTCACGGACCCCTAGCGGTCTACCCATGGACCGCAAAGCAGAGCCTAGCGGCCTCCTACTGGACCGCTAAAGACCCTAGCGATCTATCACGAGACCGAAAGGTCCGAACCAACATACACAGGATGCTAGCGGTCTCCACCTGATCGCTAGCACCCTAGCGGTCGCTGGAAGGACCGCTAAGGCGCCCCGAACCTGAAACCGGCGGATCACGCATAAAACCCCATTCCACGCCCCGTTTACGCCCACGTGAAAGGGAAAACAAGGGGAAACTAGTCCTCAACCTCTCTAGCACCGAGAGGACCCATTTAAACCCCAAAAATGCAGTCAAATCACTAGATCGGGCTCACACCCCAAAAACATGTATTTTTCCCAAAATGCATAAATAAGCCCGCTCGGCTCACCACGGCCTACCAAAATCGCCGGAAAGGAAGTGCACGAGTTGGGGATCGATCTCCCTACCTCCACCGAAGATTTGACGCGCCGTGGACGCCGATCCACGAAGAAAATGCCGCCAAAGCCTCACCGAGACACGAGCTCACGGCCGGGCTTCAACGCGCCTCCGTCCCCCGATCCTCGACCCATCCTCGCAGTCCTCCTCGCCCGCGTCGCCTCGCTCCGCCCCCGCCCCGCTCCGTCGACCGTCAGAGAAGAGAGGGTGAGAAGGGAGAGTGTGAGAGAAGAGAGATGGAGAGAATGAGAATTGAGAGGGGGGAGAGAGAAAGGGTTAATATATATAGAAAAACCCAAAAATTACAGAAATTCAAAAAATTATGAAAAATTACCTTCGCGACTCTCGGGAGGAGCACAACGCGCTGGTCATGTCCCGGGGTCGGAGAACGCCACGGTTCACCCTGCACAGTGTTCCGAAGGCACATCAGGGAAAAACACGTGTAAAGCACAAAACACACTCCAGGACCCACGAAAATGATCCGAAACCCACGGATCCAGATCCGATAAATATCCAAAAAATCCGGGGCATTATAAGTTACACCTAGAGTCAACCAAGTCCCCACTATCCATTCCCATTAGGAACCTATTGTTGGAGAGAACATTTTTAAATCACTAAGGTTCAAAAGGGGAAACAAATAAAAATTTGTGCATCATTATAACTTAGTTGATTTTGGTTGCCTCTCATCTCTTCCTTATTTGCATATTCCCCCTCGTTGGGTCATTTTGTTTGGTTGCTTATTGGTGGTTGTTTGTGTTGTCTTCATTTGATAGGTGCCACATTGCATGTGGAGTTGCTTCGGTTGTGCCCCTGTGGTTTTGATGATTGACTTTGATGTGAGTTAATCATTTGATGATTGGTTTTGGTGTGAGTTAATCACTGTGAATCATCTTACTGAAATGAGTCATCTTTCATATGTTCAGTTTCAGTCTGTTTATCAAAGCACTGCATTGCTGTTCTGTTAGTTTATCAGATCATAAAGCATTGTATATTTGATGTTCAGCCATGTTATCTGATGCATAAAGCATTCATATGCACATTCATCAGTTGCTTCACTTTGCTTGTGGATTTCTGTTCAGGCTAAACATCCTTGCATCATCACAGTGAGCTTAGTGCAGCAAGTATGTACATCGCCTTCAGTAGGCATGACAAGCCCACACACTGCATTGCATGCGTAACTTCGAAGTATGTACATTGCATAGCATGCATCGTTCATCATCTGAAGTCTGTACACTGGCCAAGTCCATACAGAGTCTTCTGTTGCATTTGAAGTCTATACAGTGGACCGTCTCTGTCAGCGACTCAAGCTTCAAGTCTATACATCCGTCTCAGTGTTCACATGCATCAAGTATGTACATTCCAGCGTCTTATTCAGCGTCTCATATGCATGTTCGAGTGAAAGTCTGTACAGCCCAAGTCTGCACAGCCGACCGTCTCATTCAGCGTCTTTGCAAGTATGTGTATTGCTTGCATTTAGACAAGTCTGTACATCAGACTGTTTCATCAGCAAGTCTATACATTGGGCTGTAGCTTGCTTGAAGTGAAGTCTACACATTGATTCACTGTTCATGCCTTCACTCAGAGTCTGTACAGCCATTCCTTGAGTCAAAGTCTGTACATCGCATTCAAAGATTTCAAGTCTGTACAGCCAATGCACTCAATTGAAGTCTATACATTGGTCTTCATATTCGAAGTCTATACAGTGGTATTCAGCTAAAGTCTGTACATCGGACTTTCACTTAAAGTCTGTACATCGCTGCTTTGTCAAAGTCTGTACATCGCAGCTGTGTTGAAGTCTGTACAGCCATTCTCTTATCAAAGTCCATACATCCTTCTGTTGGAATTCCAAGTCCATACATCGGACTGTTTGAGCAAGTATGTACAGCATTTCATTCACACCGGAAGTCTATACATTAGACTGTGGCAAAGTCTATTCATTCGTTTCCAGAAGTTCAAGTCCATACATTGATCGTTTGGGTAACAAAGTTTGTACAACGTGAGCTTCGGTTCTTAAAGTCTATACATTCTCCCGTTCAAATCCTTCAAAGTCTATACATCAGTTTGATTGAGTAAGTCTGTACAGCATGCCTTGTTGTTCACAGCCTTTAAAGTCTGTACATCGGCTTTGCATCTGCAAGTCTGTACATTGGCTTCATATCATAAAGTTTGTACATTGGCTTCGCATCTGCAAGTCTGTACATTGGCTTCAACTCTCTAAGTTTATATAGCCACATCTCAAAGGATAAGTCTATACATCACTGTGGCTGCTCGAAGTGAAGCATAGTCTATACACTCCTCACCTTTCCCTACGTTTGGCCAAGTCTATACACTCATACCTTTCCCTACGTTTTCTGGCCAAGTCTACACATCATTTACCTGGCATTTGCTTCAAAGTCTAAACACTCGTTTCTAAGGCAAAGTGTATTCAATCGTCTTCATAGGTCCTAAAGTTTGTACATCCCTTCCCTCAACAGGTCTATACACTTGGTGGCTTCATACACTTCACAGAAGTCCACACATTTCCCATGTTGTGATAATGCATTCTTCAGCAAGTATATACACTGAGTTCGCATGAAGTCTCACAAGTCTATACACTCTCCCAGTGTACACACTTACTCACTTACTGATTCTAAGTATATACATTGTGTTGCATTGCTTGAATTTCCTCAAGTCTATACACTGAGCTCGCATGAAGACTCAAAGTCTATACACTCACTCAGTGTTCACACTTGCTCATTTGCTGCTTATAAAGTCTATACACTGTATTTTACAGTATGAGTTATAAAGTCTATACACTGCATTTTACAGTATGAGTTATAAAGTCTATACACTATCTTCAGTTGATTTTGTTAATCGACTGAACTCCTTATTTGTCTTACAGGTGTCTGGCACGTGATCCAAGGAGCTGAGATGCTGACACGTGGCAGAGTCGATTGGGCGGGAGCTGTGGAGACCACACGCCCTAGCTGCTACTGCTGCTGATATAAATAGAAACCTTCATCTTCAGATGAAGAGTGATCGAAGTAGAAGGACTGAAGCCTTGAGCAGAAGTAGGAAGAAATAGAAGAAGAGGAAGAAATAGAAGAAGAAGAAGAAATAGAAGAAGAGTGAGCCGGCAGAAGAAAAAGAGTTACAGAGAAGAAGGAGAGAACAGCGTGAGAGAAAAGGAGAGCAGAGGAGAAGAAGAGAGAGAGAGAGAGAGAGAGAGAGAGAGAGAGAGAGAGTTCGTGGAGAAGAAGGAAGAAGCTACTGAAGATCTGTCTACTAGATCGTGGATCAAATCCAGGCCAGTCAGCTCCATGGGAGCCACATCTGACGTTCTTTCATTTACAGCTTGTGTTTGCTGTGTTATTTTCGTTTCTTATTTTTCCTTTTATTTGATCTGATTTACTGTGTTCTTCCGATCCTCTGGACTGAGGTCGGGTTCCTCCTGTGGTCTCAGGAGAAGGGAGATCTGATCTCCGGTTCTGGGCTTGTGGGTTGCAAGTCCAGGGGTCCCTCCTGGTCTGGAGGAAGAGAGGTCTTCGACCTCTGGTTTGCTGGTGACTGGGAGTCACTGGTGGGTTCCCTCCTGGTCTGGAGGAAGGGAGACTTCGGTCTCTGGTTTCCAAGTGGCTGGGAGTCACTTGAGGTGTCCCTCCGGTTGGGAGGAAGAGGGGAGGTTGTTCCCCTGGTCAAGCTGTGTGGCAGCACCTTGTTCGCAGACTGAGTCTGCAGGTTTCTAGCGTGTTCTAGTGGAAGCCTCACTCCGGTTGGGAGTGAGGGGTGGATGTAGGTCTTGGTGACCGAACCACCTAAAAAATCTACTGTGCAGTGGTTTGTTTTGTGCGTTTGCTCCTTGCCTCCTACCTCCCATTCACAGGTTATGCATGCATGGTTAGTTGTGTTATCTTGGATTGTTTGTATTGTTCCTATCTGCAGTAACCTTGAGCATTATATTTTGCTAGGTGTGTTTGGGTTGCATAGTTCTGTCTGCATTTCTGGTTTGATCAGGTGGCTGCATTGTTGCAGTCCAACTGTTTGATCATGTGTTATCTTATCATCTCATCTTGTAGAGCTCATTAGTTTTTATTCCGCATATCTGAGCTTTAGAGTTTTAATTTGGGCATTATTTCTGAAGGGGATACATTCACCCCCCTCTGTATTCGGACTTAGCACCCTAACAATTGGTATCAGAGCGGTGTCTGCTTAGAAGGTCCAGCGACCTGCAGATCCGATCTTGCAGTCTTAGGTGCTAATTTGCTTTGAGTGCATCAATATTCCTGTTGCTTTATATCTTATCTGTTTTCATGGGTGAACCACCAGTTTTCAACGGTTCCACTTTTAGTATATGGTCTGCTAGTCTCAAGAATTATGCTAATTCTGTTAATCCAGACCTGTGGAAAGTGATTTCACACGGTCCTCATGAACTACCAAAGAAAAAGTCCAAATGGACTGACAGTCACAAATTAATGCATGAAGAGAATCAGATAGCTATAAATCTAATGAAGGCAGTTACTGATAGAGCTTTTAATTCATGTTTCTTTGATTGCATTTCTGCTAAAGATATTCTGGACATACTGAAGCGAACTCATATAAGAAATGAGGACAGCTGCATGATGGCTGACAGAAATAATCAAGGCAGCAGTCAAGATGAAGATGATGATGATGATGAGGTAAATCCCTTTGAAAACTATACTTTAGATGATTGAGAAAATGCATATTCTGAGCTACTTGAATCTCATGAACTGTTAAGAAAATAGTATAAAAAATTGAAGAAGGGTACTGGGTTAGTTAGTTCAAGTTCTCCTTGTAGAGATTGTGCTGAACTGAAAAATGTTCTTGATGCTAGTATGTCTGATACTCAAATGCTGAAGAAACAAATTTCATTGCTAAAAATTGAAAATCAAGATCATGTAAAAGAAATCTCAGAACTTGAAAAGAAGCTTAGCCTAGCTAGTCATGATTCTGTTCAGAGCAAGGATTTGCTGAAAGAATTTGAATGTGTTAAATCTGATTTAAACAAGCTGAAAAATGAGAATGACTCTCTCAGAAAACTCTCCAAAGAAGATGAAGAAAAATCAGAGAAACTTAAACAGGGGAACAAATTGCTGATTGAAAAACTTAATGCCATAAAGTCTGTAAACATAGAATTACAGAAAGATCTTGAAAAACAGCAAAAAGATATGAAGGAAATTGAAAATGGAAGAAAGTATGAAGTCAATTCAGAAGATCAGCTTCTAATAAATGAATTGGTTCAAAATGACAAACTTAAGGAAGAAAATGAGAAGTTAAGAATGCTGAACTTCACCATGTCTGAGAGACTTCTAGCTTTAGAAAGAGGTAAAAGTGTTTGCGTTGAAGATTCTGATAAACTGGGCAATCTGGAATAGGAAGTTGAAAAATACAAAACTGCTAACAATGTGTTAACTGAATGTGTGAATTGCAGTGAGCAAGAGATTGCCAGTTACGAGTTGCATATTTCCTCTTTAGAAAATGAAATTCAGGATTTGAGAATATCTTTGTCTAAATTTGTTGATGGGCAAGAAAACCTAGACAAGCTCCTAGGTGTAAAAGTCAATGTCAAAAAGGAAGGGTTGGGCTACAATAATCTAAATAAAAAAGCTCTGCAGAACAAAGTAACAACATCCTTTGTAAATGCTTCAAATGTAGCCACAACATCAAAAGACAAACATCCCACTGTTCAGAAAAAGCTGGGAATAAAGATTAATTTTAAGAAAGAAGGAATGGGTTACAGTCCAGTCATGAGGAAGGTTGACGGAGCCAACCTGAAAACTGTTTTTGTTAAATCTTCTGAACAGGAAAAGCCTTCTACTTCATCTCCAACTCAGTACAAGGCTAAGAAAACAGGAAAACAGGATAAAAATCAGAAAAGGACTGTAAATCAGGAAATAAATAAAAAGGGTTGATCACTGCATGTTAATTACAGTCCTCACACACATTCACATGCATTCAAAAAGAAAATGATCTGTCATTACTGTCATAAATTTAGACATCTGATGCATGAGTGTAAGTTGATGGAGAAGGATGATAAGAATACTAGGAGATCTCATGATACAAATCCTTCACCTCAGAAAAGGAGTGTCACATGTTCTAATTGTGGCAAATTAGGACACTCAATTGCTCATTGCCGGTTTGCTAGTGGTAAGAAAACCTTTTATTCATATCATGCTAAATTTCCTGCAAACCAACATGTTTTTAGTAAAAATAAATCTGTTTCAATGAACCAACACATCATATGTTTTAATTACAACATGATTGGTCACAAGACCTCTGAATGCTGGTCAGGTTCTTTTAAAAGAAATTCTCTCAAATGCTCTCACTGTGGAAAGCATGGCCACAGGGCCATTGAATGCTGGCATGCTCAGGGTAGAAATGAGAATTTTAAACATGCTAAAATCCCTGCAAATAGACATACTTTTCATGAGAATTTTAAGAGAATGAATTCTTCTCATTGTTTTAACTGTGGAAAGCCAGGTCATAGAGCTGCTGAATGTTGGCTGGCCGGTTTTAGTAAACAGAATTTTAATTCTGTCAACAACAAAAAGTTTCATGCATATGCACATGGATTTCATGCTAACAAGAATGTGCATAGATCAAATCTGAAACCTGATGCATCTTACTATCATTATAGTAAATAGAACTCTCTCTCTGCCAATAAACTTCATGACAACAGTAATGTGCATAAGAGGAATTTGAAATCTGCTAATTCATGCCATTGCTGTGGACAAATTGGTCATTCAATGAATAATTGCTACTTGATAAAATCTGATGACCAAGTAGCTAGAAAATTATTTAGAAAACCTGTTACGAATGTCATTGTCAATTCAGGACCCAAGACCTCTTGGGTACCTGTTTGTGCAAAATAACTTTACTTTGCAGGTGGGCCTTGGAATGGAATAAAAGGGGGTATTAATCTAAGGCACTCAAGAATGAAAACCCCTTCTGAACTTTTCAGGTAAATTCTCTGCATTTCCTGTCTTTGAAACTCATTGCATATGTGGTTTGATGTGTTCTTGCATATCTGTCATCTTTTGAACACTATGAGCATTCGTGTCTCTTAATGCTCATATGAATTGGCTATTTAGATATTGAAATGAGAATAAACTTGTAATTTCTGAAAATCTGAACTGCATATGTATGTTGTTTGAAATCTGACTATTGCATTCTGAAAAATCTGATAAGCTGAAATTTGATCCATGCATGCTGCCCATGTTGAATTATCATGATTGACCTCAATGGTATATCAAATGGTAAGCTACCAAAAGGCAGGGAAATCTGTCTGGAGGTTCTTACTATGTGAGAGGTGGTCTTTTAGACCAAGTGCTCCGCCTAGTACCATGGGTCACTTTACTAGATAGGACAGTCTGAATGTGCACAAGTCACAATATCATTTGGAATCATATGTTCAGTTTTCAGTGCAAACATTGCATGTTTTCAGAAGGAGTAAATGGCATATCTTTGCATAGCATTCAATGTTGAGTCTTTGCATGTCCTTGCATACATATACTGCATTGCATTTCATTTCATTGAAAATGCCAAAAAGATTGATTGAATGCATGTTGTCAGGGGGAGTCAATGCATTGCATATAGGTTGTCAAATGCATACTCTTGTGAGAATTCATTGCATACACTTTCTTATTGATTCTATTGACAAACCTTGATCACATTTTGAAAATACTGGGCTTCAAAATCTCTCTTATCAATTGGTATCATTTGATTTCAGAATTCTATCAGTCTTTCATGAAGATTTTAATGGGCTATCTCGATCATAAATCTGAAAACTCTTGAACTAGAAATCTTCTATTATACATTTTTATGAATGTCTGAAATAACTCATGTGGTTTAAGTTTAATGTTCATGGAGTTTGACTTTAAAATCTCTTAAAAATATCTGAAGCATGTTTAATAAACCTTAACCATCTATTTCATGCTGTGTCTTGTAAAATCTTCTGAAATCTGCATTATTGAATTCATGGCTTTAATTGGTTAAGTACATGAAATTATTATTGACTTGAAGCTAATGAATTAGTCTGAAATGTCTAACGGGTAAAGTGTTGTCAGAGCAATGACTTTGGTCACTGAGAAACCATGTCCAAAGGACTGTGTCATGAGGTGCCTTAGTTAACTCTGCAAAATAAAATTCATTGAAAATCAGGCAGAGCAATGGCATGCACACTGAGAAATACAACTCACTCATCCAGAAATGATTTGGAGTGTGTCAGGATGTGTAAATGCTACCTCTGTTCACATAAAGCATGACAGTTAGTCACACTAAGTGCTTAGGGATATTGGCCTCTAATCAAGGTATATCCTCTAGTTACAATGTGTGCACTGAACTAGAGTGCTCGTAAAATTTGTAGCAAGAAAATTGTTGAACAAATTGAAATATCTGAATATTGATGCTAAAATCAAATTGCTACAACCCTAGACAAAATCATATGACTTCATAATTGCTTGATTTCAATACTAGTGCATGTAATTCCGAAAGAAGTCATTAAATTTGATTGTGTAAGAGAAAGGGAGATTAATCAAGATAAATATGAGGGCTTGGTTCATTTTTATTAAACTATGGTTTTAGATATCAATACAGAATTTTATTGATAAACTATGCATACATCATGTTTAAACCATGATGTTCAATAAAGCTCATTCATAAGCCCTTATAATGGAAGACTTTGAAAACTTATGTTTTGGATTTATGAGATTGATATCTCTTTGAAAATCTGACTGAATTTCTTGTGATTGGAGCTTCTTTGAAAATCTGCTACTTGAAACTCTTCTGCTCAATATCATTGATTCATTGACCTGAACCTCTCCTTGTTATCCATCTAATAAGATTCCACTTATTGAGGGGGAGCTTTCATATCATATGCATCATGCAGCATAGAAACTCTTAAAGGGGGAGAATTGTGTTCTTGCATTCATATTTTTAGGGGGAGCTCTTGCATTTTGGTATCTCCTTCTGCATCTGCATTCATATTGATTATATCAAAGGGGGAGATTTTTGCAAAAGGGGGAGAATTTTATTCAATCATTGCATGCTGGTTTGCTTTAACTTCTCAAACTATTTTCTTTTTGATGAAGTCAAAGGGGGAGAATAGTTTGTGTCATCAGAATTACTCACAGTGAAGTGTTGCCATCATCAAAAAGGGGGAGATTATTGTGCCCCTGTGGTTTTGATGATTGGCTTTGATGTGAGTTAATCATTTGATGATTGGTTTTGGTGTGAGTTAATCACTGTGAGTCATCTTGTTGAAATGAGTCATCTTTCATATGTTCAGTTTCAGTCTGTTTATCAAAGCACTGCATTGTTGTTCTGTTAGTTTATCAGATCATAAAGCATTGTATATTTGATGTGCAGCCATGTTATCTGATGCATAAAGCATTCATATGCACATTCATCAGTTGCTTCACTTTGCTTGTGGATTTCTGTTCAGGCTAAACATCCTTGCATCATCACAGTGAGCTTAGTGCAGTAAGTACGTACATCGCCTTCAGTAGGCATGACAAGCCCACACACTGCATTGCATGCGCAACTTCGAAGTATGTACATTGCATAGCATGCATCGTTCATCATCTAAAGTCTGTACACTAGCCAAGTCCATACAGAGTCTTCTGTTGCATTTGAAGTCTATACAGTGGACCGTCTCTGTCAGCGACTCAAGCTGCAAGTCTATACATCCGTCTCAGTGTTCACATGCATCAAGTTTGTACATTCCAGCGTCTTATTTAGCGTCTCATATGCATGTTCGAGTCAAAGTCTGTACAGCCCAAGTCTGCACAGCCGACCGTCTCATTCAGCGTCTTTGCAAGTATGTGTATTGCTTGCATTTAGACAAGTCTGTACATCAGACTGTTTCATCAGCAAGTCTATACATTGGGCTGTAGCTTGCTTGAAGTGAAGTCTACACATTGATTCACTGTTCATGCCTTCACTCAGAGTCTGTACAGCCATTCCTTGAGTCCAAGTCTGTACATCGCATTCAAAGATTTTCAAGTCTGTACAGCCAATGCACTCAATTGAAGTCTATACATTGGTCTTCATATTCGAAGTTTATACATTGGTATTCAGCTAAAGTCTGTACATCAGACTTTCACTTAAAGTCTGTACATCGCTGCTTTGTCAAAGTCTGTACATCGCAGCTGTGTTGAAGTCTGTACAACCATTCTCTTATCAAAGTCCATACATCCTTCTGTTGGAATTCCAAGTCCATACATCGGACTGTTTGAGCAAGTATGTACAGCATTTCATTCACACCGGAAGTCTATACATTAGACTGTGGCAAAGTCTATTCATTCGTTTCCAGAAGTTCAAGTCCATACATTGATCATTTGGGTAACAAAGTCTGTACAACGTGAGCTTCGGTTCTTAAAGCCTATACATTCTCCCGTTCAAATCCTTCAAAGTCTATACATCAGTTTGATTGAGTAAGTCTGTACAGCATGCCTTGTTGTTCACAGCCTTTAAAGTCTGTACATCGGCTTTGCATCTGCAAGTCTGTACATTGGCTTCATATCATAAAGTCTATACATTGGCTTCGCATCTGCAAGTCTGTACATCGGTTTGATATCATCAAGTCTGTACATTGGCTTCCACTCTCCAAGTCTGTACAGCCACATCTCAAAGGCTAAGTCTATACATCACTGTGGCTGCTCGAAGTGAAGCATAGTCTATACACTCCTCACCTTTCCCTACGTTTGGCCAAGTCTATACACTCATACCTTTCCCTACGTTTTCTGGCCAAGTCTACACATCGTTTACCTGGCGTTTGCTTCAAAGTCTAAACACTCGTTTCTAAGGCAAAGTCTATTCAATCGTCTTCATAGGTCCTAAAGTCTGTACAGCCCTTCCCGCAACAGGTCTATACACTCGGTGGCTTCATACACTTCACAGAAGTCCACACATTTCCCCTATTGTGATAATGCATTTTTCAGCAAGTATATACACTGAGTTCGCATGAAGTCTCACAAGTCTATACACTCTCCCAGTGTACACACTTACTCACTTACTGATTCTAAGTATATACATTGTGTTGCATTGCTTGAATTTTCTCAAGTCTATACACTGAGCTCGCATGAAGACTCAAATTCTATACACTCACTCAGTGTTCACACTTGCTCATTTGCTGCTTATAAAGTCAATACACTGCATTTTACAGTATGAGTTATAAAGTTTATACACTGCATTTTACAGTATGAGTTATAAAGTCTATACACTGCATTTTACAGTATGAGTTATAAAGTCTATACACTGTCTTCAGTTGATTTTGTTAATCGACTGAACTCCTCATTTGTCTTGCAGGTGTCTGGCATGTGATCCAAGGAGCTGAGATGCTGACACATGGCAGAGTCGATTGGGCGGGAGCTGTGGAGACCACACGCCCTAGCTGCTACTGCTGCTGATATAAATAGAAACCTTCGTCTTCAGATGAAGAGTGATCGAAGTAGAAGGACTGAAGCCTTGAGCAGAAGTAGGAAGAAATAGAAGAAGAGGAAGAAATAGAAGAAGTGGAAGAAATAGAAGAAGAAGAAGAAATAGAAGAAGAGTGAGCCGACAGAAGAAAAAGAGTTTCAGAGAAGAAGGAGAGAACAGCGTGAGAGAAAAGGAGAGCAGAGGAGAAAGAAAGAGAGAGAGAGAGAGAGTTCATGGAGAAGAAGGAAGAAGCTACTGAAGATTTATCTACTGGACCGTGGATCAAATCCAGGCCAGTCAGCTCCATGGGAGCCACATCTGACGTTCTTTCATTTACAGCTTGTGTTTGCTGTGTTATTTTCGTTTCTTATTTTTCCTTTTATTTGATCTGATTTACTGTGTTCTTCTGATCCTCTGGACTGAGGTCGGGTTCCTCCTGTGGTCTCAGGAGAAGGGAGATCTGATCTCCGGTTCTGGGCTTGTGGGTTGCAAGTCCAGGGGTCCCTCCTGGTCTGGAGGAAGAGAGGTCTTCGACCTCTGGTTTGCTGGTGACTGGGAGTCACTAATGGGTTCCCTCCTGGTCTGGAGTAAGGGAGACTTCGGTCTCTGGTTTCCAAGTGGCTGGGAGTCACTTGGGGTGTCCCTCCGGTTGGGAGGAAGAGGGGAGGTTGTTCCCCTGGTCAAGCTGTGTGGCAGCACCTTGTTCGCAGACTGAGTCTGCAGGTTTCTAGCGTGTGCTAGTGGAAGCCTCACTCCGGTTGGGAGTGAGGGGTGGATGTAGGTCTTGGTGACCGAACCACCTAAAAAATCTACTGTGCAGTGGTTTGTTTTGTGCGTTTGCTCCTTGCCTCCTACCTCCCATTCACAGGTTATGCATGCATGGTTAGTTATGTTATCTTGGATTGTTTGTATTGTTCCTATCTGCAGTAACCTTGAGCATTATATTTTGCTAGGTGTGTTTGGGTTGCATAGTTCTGTCTACATTTCTGGTTTGATCAGGTGGCTGCATTGTTGCAGTCCAACTGTTTGATTATGTGTTATCTTATCATCTCATCTTGCAGAGCTCATTAGTTTTTATTCCGCATATCTGAGCTTTAGAGTTTTAATTTGGGCATTATTTCTGAAGGGGATACATTCACCCCCCTCTGTATCCGGACTTAGCACCCTAACAGCTTCAAGTCCATAGGTTCATCTCCTAGGAGCAATTCCTCCTTCATCTCCTATCTTAATCCTTTGTTTGACTCCACCATGTCTTCCTACAATTTCTCCCATTCCCACGAGGACTCTCTTCCTCAAGGGCTTCTAGAGGACCTATCTAGGGTCATGCCACTTCGGTCTGGAGAAGGGTCCGCCCCTCCTCCATCCTCTGCTGCCATAGAGGGCGGCCAGCCCTCTCTTTCAAATTCTTCTACCAATAATCTTACAAGTCACATTCCCCAAATGATGGCCCAGTTGGATCCGGTCCAACTTCAGGCCCTTTATCAGACCTTGCAGGGGTCAGTCGCCCCGTCCTCCACTACTTCACAAGGTCCATCTGCTACTTCCATCTCTCAATCCAGGGTTAATGGGCACGGGGCTCCACCTGCTCCTATTGATCTCACCCCGGTCCAACCCAAGGTCCTTCACTTTTCAAATCTAAAGGCAGGCCAGTCCTCTGGTTCAACCCCTCAAGTTCTTGATAAAGGGAAAATCACTCTCCCCTCATCTACCCAGATTGATCCCTACAGGTCCGTTCTTTCGGCGCCACAAGTCTTGGTGGGCCCGGCCGATTTTACGCGCCCTCAGCATGGGGCAGCCCATCTTGCTTATCCCAATACGGGTCATCCTTCAGCCTAATCTCCTTATTATGGGCCTTCCCTTCCTTCTGTCTATCCTTCGGCTCCTCGCTTTGAGCCCGCACCTTTCACTCCACCTACTCCATCTCGAGAGCAGGAACTCCTTGATAAGTGGCTGCCATGCAGCAATAACTTTACTTTCTCCAAAAGCGGGTCGGCCCACAGTCCTTGGCAGATGTTACCGTTCCTAGCTTTCACAGCATCTAATTCCCTCCTCAATCCGAGCTCCCCACATACCGCAAGTATGACGGGAACGACAACCCGTATATTCACGTATGGGATTTCATGTATGAATCGGCGCAACTCCAATATGATGATCGCCTCATGGCATATTTGTTCTGCCGATCGCTGGATGGAGTCACGTTGGAGTGGTTTTATGCTTTACCCTTGGAAGACGTTGAGAGCTTCAAATTTGTCAAAGAAAAATTTATCCAGAGATTCCAGGTCCGAGTCGGCCCGGAATATTCTTTCACAGATTTGGTTGTCGAGAAAATGAAGGCCGGTGAGGATTTTGCTACCTATGTCGACAGATGGAGGCAGATGGCTGCCCGTGTGCCCGGCCACATTCCGGAGGAAGAGAAGGTTAAGCTGCTCATTTCTAATGCTACACCTACCTTCCGCAACATTTTGGCCATGAATGATATCGCCAATATGCACCAGTTATACAGCTGGGCAAGGTTTATCCAAACCCAGTTTAAGGACTCCCCTATTCACACCCTCTTTGAGGCCCAAAAGCCCAAGTATAATAGAAAACCTTAGGGGCCCGTCACCGAAGGAGTCCAAACCAATGAGCAGGTGCAAGCCATTGCTTTCCCCTTTCCCAGCCAATCCGCTCCACCCCGCTTCCAACAACCTCCATGTAACCCCCAATTTCCTGCTCCACAAAATACACAATCGTCTTTCCCCACTCCACAAAATACATAACCTTCCGTCCTCGCTCCCCAGCAACCACAACAACCCCCACAATACCACAACATCCCTCCTCCTAACGGCTATGCACCCAAACGACCGGCTCCAAAAAGGGCTCAATATCCTCCTTTGCCCAAGACCCTCCCAGATATATTTTCGACCCTCATGTCCATTGGTGCACTCCAACTTCCTCCAGAATGGCCTAGTTGGAACCCGACCGTTGACCAATCTAGATATTGTATGTTCCATCGGCAACCCGGGCACATGATAGAGACTTGCTTCCAATTCTGAGACTTTGTCAATGATCTTCATGAAGGGCAGCATATAGACTGGGATGAAATGCATGAGGTTATCACCGAAATCAAAGAAAAGAGAAGGCAAGTGTCGAGGCAGCAAGTGTAGCAGCAAGCACCGCAGCCGCATCTACAGCCACAGCAGTAGCAGCCTACGTAGGATCTGGGGATCCATCAAAACCCCATGTCAAACCATCCTCCCGCTCCGCAGCCTCAGCCACAGGCATCGGCTCAGGTCAACCTTGTTCAACGCCTGGTCCCCAACGTCGGGTGGTCTTATGATGATGAATCTTTGATTCAACGGCTCATGGCCCTCCACCACACCTACTGCAACCCATCTTTGCCCTCTACCCCCATCATCCTCTCACCAAACCATCAATCCGCCACCACCACACCATCCACACCTGCTGTCCCTTTTAAACCCCTTATCCTACCACCCACCTCTCCCATTGTTCTTCCTGTCCTCGATCCCCCGCAAGCACACATTCCACCTATCACCGCTCCCCCGCAAATGCCCGTTCCGCCTGCCATTGCCACACCACAATCTAATCCTCCGCCCGTCATCCTCCCAGCAGGACCCATTAACCACATTACCGCTCCCATTACCCTCGCTACCATCATTACGCCTGCCCCTACACCTCTTATCCACCCCATCGGGCCCATCAAACCATCCACCATGAGCCCATCTAATGATGTGCCAGCTCAGAGTTTTGCCTTACGGAGCGGGTGTTTGTTCCATCGGAACTACCCTACCACTAGTGCATCTGCACCCAATCTCCAGTCCTCGCAATAGGCTGCTGAGTAGGAGGAGGCAAATCCGCTCTCGGGTACCCAATATGATCTGTTACATCATCTATGTTGCATTCCCTAGTTGATGTTTGGTGTATGGTTTTAATGATATCAAAATGATTGTGCATGTGTTTGTATGTGTTTCATTGAGCAACATGTGTATATCTTGATTGATGAGTTGAAAGATGGCTTCAAGGTTCACTCTTGAAAGTCATATGAATTCGTGTTTAAGGAACTAATGCTATATTTATCTTAGCTTGTAGGAACAAAACCCATGGCTCATGCTTGGAACTTAAAGGAGTCCATCAATGAAGCTCTTCTTGCAAAAGGGAGTTAACTCATTCATTGCCTTATGTCGACTCCCACTATGTTTCATACATTTCATCAAATAGACTTTTAAAGTCTTGGTTGGATATTTTCATGCATTTTCCTTTTAAGGTTTTTGGGCTTGAAATATCCTCAACCTTATAACTTGAAATTTGATGATTGTGATTTTAATGATGCTTGCTCATTATTTGGACTCATCGTCATTTGATTTGGCAAAAGGTTAATGTGCTTCATTCATGTTTCACATGAGTTCACATGAGACTTTTGAGGGTTGTCACATGCTCAAGTATGTTCATGCATATTATTGATGGGGTTATTGTGATTTCAATGTATGGATGATTCAAAAAGATCCCTTGTTTATATCAATGCTCCTTGTGAGATAATGCTTCATGAATGTTAGTTTTTAATCAACAAGAATGCCATTTGAATGAATGTGGTTCCATGATATTGTGCATGCTTTGCATTTGGCATGATTGTTAACATTTAAGTTTTGAAATATTTTGATGTTGAAGATTTGGTTGATTCAAGATTGTGATTGAATGGTCAAGCTCCCATGTCTTTATATTTAGTTGGTTGATAGATTCATGTTCATCATATCAAAATCTTGTTATTTGGTAAAATATACTTTTGTTGGTTGGGAATGGAAAGCCAAATACAAGTTTGAATGGCTTCAATGATGTGTTTTAATGAGAACATGTTCATAGTATTAATGCTTGATGCAAGGATTTTGATTCTCATCTAACCTCTTCCTTTATCATGTTTTTCAAGTTGAAAATTCATGGTTAATCATCATGGGATTATGGCATTATTTAATCATTTATTTTTCCTTGGATTCTTGGAGGTTTAACATGTTTTTATAACCCATTCTGACATGGGTCGACCCATAGGGTCGACCCCCAATGGTTTGGGGCCGGATAGAAGCCTTTTTATGCAGTCTGCCTGCATGGGTCGACCCATGGAGTCGACCCCTGAGTGCTAGATTTATTTTTAGCCCCGGCCGCCCTCTGGTTGCCCAGGGGTCGACCCATTCCGGCACGGGATTTTCAGGAGCGTCTGAAACCTAATGAAAACCCTTCTAAAAATTACCATACTACCCCCCAAAGGTTGCTAAACATATTAGGGTGTTTCTAACATGTATGGGAAGGGTTTTATGTGTCTTTTGGGCTCTCTACCTTGCATATAAATATGAGTTACGAATTTGTGGAGTATGAACCCTAATACTTGTTTGTTCTTTCTTGTAAGAGAAGAAAAGGGGGAAAACGAGGGAGGAACTCTTGCAAGGTTGTTTTGATCTACTTGGAGTGATTTTTGGAGCTCGTGGAAGAAGAAGAAAAGGAGCGGATCGATGAGAGGATTAAGAGGACGCAAGAATCGCCATCATCCGATCCTAGAGTCAAGCATCTACGTCCATTGGCTTTGCAAATCAAATGGGAAACATCTTCTACATCTTATTCCTGCTTATTTGAGATGTTTGTCATGGGTTTTATTTTGATTTGAGCATATTGGGATATTTTGTGTTTATTTTCTGAACACTAGAGATATTCGTGTGTGTGAACCGTTTGCGTACGGTTGTGTTTATTGTGCTGTGGTTGTTGCAGCGTGTGTGTGTATGTGTGTGTGCTGTTGGATTCACGATCTAGAGCGTTTGGGGTTCGTCCCCGTGTTGATGTGTCTACAGTGTGAGGAGGGTTCTCCTCGTGAAGATTTATCCCCGTGTGTGTGCAGGCGTCGTCCTGCGTGTGTTTGGAGCATCGTCTCCATTTGGGGATTTATCCCCGAGTGAAGCCTTACCGGTTTGGTAAGGGGTGGACGTAGGGAGCCCGTCGTGGTCCCGAACCACCTTAAACCCTGTGCATTACGGTTTGCCTTTGTAGTTGTGTGCTTAATAGTTTAATCTATTTATCTTGATCGTGTGTGAATGATGAGATTGAGAGAATTTAGTTATCTTGTTTAAATTAAATCTTCAATCTTGTTAAAGTTGTTAATTCTGTTGTGTTAGCATTTTAAATTTACCATCGATCGTGGGAGACAATTCAACCCCCCCTTCTTGTCTACTCGCCTACCCGAGGACCAACAATTGGTATCAGAGCCACGGCACTATTTTCTTGAGGTCTCACGACCTATAGAGAGATCCCTCAACGAGTTTCATTTAGCAACATGTCTAGCTTTACTCTTCCTCCATGTTATAATAGAAATAACTACATTTCTTGGAGAGATAGCATGTGTGTTTACCTTGGTTTTAATGAGCTTGAAATTTGGGAAGTTATATGTAATGGTCCACATAAACTTCCATCAAATGAAAGGGAATGGAGTGCAAAGTATGAAAAGAAAAATGATATCAATATCAAAGCTTTAAATTTTATGAAAAATTGCATAGAGTCTAATGTTCTTTCTCGAATTTCTCCTTGCAGGCCAGCCAGAGAAATATGGGAAATATTGGCTAGGTTTGAGGCAAATGCGGAAAATTTCCAAGTCGACTCAAGCTTGATGGCTAATGATGAAGAAAGCAAAGAAAGTTCGGAGGTAAGATCTGAAGGTGAGGAAATTTCCTTTGAAGAGCTAATGGAGCTTTATGAGGAATTATTAGGTAGATACAAAAAGGTCAAATCTGAAAATAAGAAATTGACAAAGAAAATTGAAGATGTTGTGAATTCTCCTTCTTCATGTGAAAATATGTATGCTAACTCTTCATGTGAAAACTGTAAAACTTTGGAATCAAAAGTTAAAAATCTAGAAGAGCAAAATGAATATTTAGAATCTAAAGTTGAATTGTTCTCTGATGAAGTTTCTTGTTTGAATGAAGAGATTGAGAATGTTAGAAGATCTAGTGCCTCTCCTGCATGTGAAAATGATTGTCATGAATTAGGTGAGCATAACAAAACTTTGTTATCTAAAATTTCCATGCTTGAGAAAAATGAAGAATCTCTTAAGAACAAGCTAGCTTCATTGTCTGACGATGATAAAATGTTTGAAAAACTTCTTGATTCTGAAATTGATAGCAAGAGCATCATGAATGAGAATGAGGAACTTAAAAAGAAAATTGGTGCCATGCTAATTCAAATTTCTTTACTTGAAGGTAGCTTGAAAAGTCTTCATAAATTTAAAAAAGAAAATATGTTGTTGAAATCTGAAAATGAACAAATACTTGCTAGGATTTCAAAACTTGTTGAAACAGAGAAAGTCCTTGAGAAATTGACTGAAAAATTACATTCTATAAATGTTAAAAATAAAGAACTCAAGGAAGAAAATGAAAACTTCAAATCTATGAATTGCTTGTTGAATGATAAAGTTTGTGCATGCGAAGAAGAAATCACGAGTGCCGAATTGCATATTTCTGCTCTTGAAGAAGAAGTGCAAAGTTTAAAAGATGATTTGTCTAGATTTGTCAAAGGGAAGGAAAATTTGGATAAAGTGTTGGGTGTCAAGGTGAACTCTCAAAAAGAGGGTCTTGGATATACCCCGGTCAACAAAAAGTCTTTTGAATCTAAATTGAAAACTTCATTTGTTCATGCATCCGATATTCCGAGCACTTCTAAAGCACCACCTCCAATTGCACAAATGAAGAATTCTGAAAATAGATTTGAGAAAATGAAGAATGTCAAACCAGCCATGCCAAATAGATTTCAAAAATTGAAGTCTAATGTTGAATGCTTCTATTGTGGTGTGTTTGGACATGTGATGGATGATTGTGTTGTCATGAAAGAGGATGACAAGTTTACATGCAAAGAGAAAAATATTTTCAAATCACAAAGAAATGTTTCTTGCTTTCATTGTGGTAAGCTAGGCCACATGATGAAATATTATTTTTCAAAGCAGAAAGTTGAACAAAATGCTTTCAAGAGAAAAAAGAATATTTCTTATTTTTATTGTCACAAACTTAGCCATGTCATTGATAATTATTTTGTGAAGCAAAATGATGATTTTCATGCCATGAATGCTAAGTTTAATGTTCAATGAAAATTCAGAAATGAACATGTGTCTCATGCTCAAAAGTTTACATCCTCTAAGAAAAACTTGCTTCCAAAAACTCATGCAAACAATGAAAAGTCATTCCGTAGACCCACAACTCCTTGTTATTTTCATTGTGAAAAATATGGTCATGTTATGAATGAATGTTAGTTTTTGAAAACTGAGAATTTTCATGTTTCTAGAATGAATGCTATGTTTGATTTTGTTAGACCTAGAAATTTTGGAAATAGAAGAAGGAATGTTTTTGAAAACTCTCTTGATCATGTTAAAAAAAATCTTTTGCCAAAGTTGTCACTCCTCAATACTTTTATTCTGGAAACCATGGACATGTCATTGAGGATTGCAGGATCATGAAGAATGGTGATATTGTGACAATGAAAAAGAAGAAAGTGTTTGGTGGCAATGCTACTAACGTCAAGGGACCCAAAAAGACTTGGGTGTCCAAATCCGTTGAATGAATTGGCTTTAATGCTAGTGTGTCTTGAGGTAAATAAAGAATGAAAGGGGTTCAAATAAAAAGAAACAAGGCACACTCATTAGGTAAAACCCTAACTTTGCTTCTATCACTATCAAATTGGTGTTTTTGATATTCTCCTTCTTGCTACTTTGTTATGTTCTGAATTCTTCACAAGTCATACATGTACTCATCGAATGAATTTTTTGTATATCAAATGGTGATATGTGAAATCACAAGTTAGGCTTGTCAAGAAGCTATCACTATGCATGAGTTGGGTCTTCGGATCAAAATCTCCGCCTTGTACCGAAATTCAAAAATTGAATTGTTTGGCTTATGAGGAAACATGTCTTTGAATAAAATCAAGTTTGCCTTTGAATTGAAATATCATTCAAATTGAATCTGAAAAATTCTCTTATTTTAAAAAGGTAAAACTTCTAAACTGTAGAAATGCTTGATCATTAATGCAACAATTGATATTGAATGTTGACCATGGCTCAGTTTAAAGCTCATTGACCATATGTGATTACTTTGCAAAGTTGATAAGTTGTTTGACATGTTTAAAAAAAAATCTCCTCTTTTTAATAGATGTTCAAACACTTGTCTTGCTCATTGCCAAATTATATGTGAAATATGTTGGACACTTGATTATGTGCATCAAAATACATTTTACATATTCACACATGTAGGGCATAACATGTTCAAACTGAAGCTTATGTCTCATGCAATGTTGTTTCTGAATGATCATTGTTGAACTTTTGAGTTCTAAGGAAAACGGCTTTCCATGATGAAATCTGAAATAAATTGCTCATGGTTCAGTACAAATTTCATTGAAAATCCATCTCATGCATTTAGTAATTTCATGCTTGCTTGAATATTCAAGAATGCACAAAAACTGAAAACTTGCATAAAAAGAATGCATTGGCATCTTTGCATATCATTCACATACTATGCATATAAAATGACAAAAAGATGCATATTACATATTCATGCATATAGAGCATATGCATATATTTCATGATAATCGCATATCTTGACTCATGAATACTTGCATGAATGTTTCATGAATCCTTGCATGCTTGTAAGTATTTACCCTATGAAACCATTTCTTGATCTTTCTAAGGCCTTACCTCCTTGCTAAACAACAATGCAGTGATTTTATTCATATGTGATACATGGCATATATTAAGGGGGAGGATTTAATTCTGACCGTGCATACATTTAGGGGGAGTCATAGCCGTGTCTTGTCGAATTTATTTTATACATGCAAAATTAAAATTTACCCCCACACTCTTGCACACAATGAATTTAATGACTTTACTTGATAAGGATTTAAAAAATTTCTTCCAACACTTTAAAGGGAACTTGAATCTCTACATGGACATTAAAGAGTAATCGTGAGGAAAATACTGATTACCCCACAAAATTAATAAGTGGCATGTGGAACCGAGTAGCTGGGAATCCCCACTGAAACAAATGAGGAAACTTGCGTTGAAAGGTAAAGTAAAAATCCACATGTGTGACGAATCCAAGTAGCCGGGAATCTCCATTGAGACATATGAGGAAACTCGCGCCAAAAGGTGAAGTCCATTAAAAGAAACAAAATAGGGGTTGTGTGAAGCTACCGAAAGTCGAGAATCTAAAATGAAAGTGTAGAGAGGAGATTACCTTCGAGTGTTATTTAAAAAATCTGAAAATCCATATGTTTTGAAGCTCATTATTCATTGCATCACTTTTCACATGGGCATTTTTGTGATGTATGTATTCTATGAATTTTGTTTTGATTCATAGTTTATGTAGTACTTCTAGTTGTGTATGCACAAATCTCTTAGTTATGCCTCATGTCTTACATTCTTGAATTTGAATCACATGCTCTTTTGTTAACCTGTGCCTCATTTAGGGGGAGTTACTATATGTAATATTTGTGTGCACAATAATTGTGCTTGTATGCTTGCATGTTCATGCATTCCCCTTTGATCTAATTCTGAGCATAAACCTTGTATTTTAAGGAAAGAGCTCATCGTGTGCATATTTTCATGTATGGCATTTTCAGCATGCATATAGTTCATACATGATATCATCTTGAGTAATTCATACTTTTCAACAATTGGTATAGTTCATTTTGAAATGCATCATTTTGAACACATCATGTTGCATGAATGCTGAAATGAGTTCTACCAACTTTTGGTATCATATCTTTGGGGCCAACTCTTCAAGAATTGAAATTGTAAATCTTTGGGCCTTTAATTTGAACAACATTTGGTATCATATTTTTGGACCTTTGATTAGCATCACTTGGTATTTGCATTGGTATCATATCTTTTGACCTAACACGTTCATATCATGTCACATAACCCGATGTCTTTTTGTAGATGACAAAAAGGGGGAGAATGTTTGTAAGTGCTCAATGTCTTATGAATGTTGTTATTTTGGAGAGAATTGGAGAATTGATGTATGTGCTCAATGTTCATGCTCAATGCTTGGTCTTTCATAAAGATGTTTGCATATATGTTCTATCACACATATCATTTTGGCATCATCAAAAAGGGGGAGATTGTTACATTCCCAAGTTGATGTTTGGTGTATGGTTTTAATGATATCAAAACGATTGTGCATGTGTTTATATGTGTTTCATTGAGCAACATGTGTATATCTTGATTGATGAGTTGAAATATGGCTTCAAGGTTCACTCTTGAAAGTCATATGAATCCGTGTTTAAGAAACTAATGCTATATTTATCTTGGCTTGTAGGAACAAAACACATGGCTCATGCTTGGAACTTAAATGAGTCCATCAATGAAGCTCTTCTTGTAAAAGGGAGTTAACTCATTCATTGCCTTATGTCGACTCCCACTATATTTCATACATTTCATCAAATAGACTTTTAAAGTCTTGGTTGGGTATTTTCATGCATTTTCTTTTTAAAGTTTTTGGGCTTGAAATATCCTCAACCCTATAACTTGAAATTTGATGACTGTGATTTTAATGATGCTTGCTCATTATTTGGACTCATGATCATTTGATTTGGCAAAAGGTTAATGTGCTTCATTCATGTTTCACATGAGTTCACATGAGACTTTTAAGGGTTGTCACATGCTCAAGTATGTTCATGCATATTATTGATGGGGTTATTATGATTTCAATGTATGGATGATTCAAAAAGATCCCTTGTTTATATCAATGCTCCTCGTGAGATAATACTTCATGAATGTTAGTTTTTAATCAACAAAAATACCATTTAATGAATGTGGTTCTATGATATTATGCATGCTTTGCATTTGGCATGATTATTAACATTTGGGTTTTAAAGTATTTTGATGTTGAAGATTTGGTTGATTCAAGATTACGATTGAATGGTCAAGCTCCCATGTCTTTATATTTAGTTGGTTGATAGATTCATGTTCATCATATCAAAATCTTATTATTTGGTAAAATATGCTTTTGTTGGTTTGGAATGGAAAGCCAAATACAAGTTTGAATGGCTTCAATGATGTATTTTAATGAGAACATGTTCATAGTATTAATGCTTGATGCGAAGATTTTGATTCTCATCTAACCTCTTCCAAAAGTCATGGCAATCAATCAAAGTGTGAAATAAAACATGGCATGCTCTTTTTTTTATTTTTTATTTATAAGAAGAAGGGAATTTCCAAAAAATCTAACTAATTAACAATCACAAGTGGGAGGTATGCATGTGGTGCACAAGGGATAAAAAGAAAAAGAAAAGCGCTACGTGGAGCACAAAGGAAGATGCACTGTGGGTGCAAAGGGGAAAGGGTAATCAAAGAAAAATAATGGTGGTCCCACCGTGATCGCCAATTTGTAGATTATAAGAAAATCCACCGAGGAAAAAGAATTAATTAATAATAATATGGGAAAAGAGAGGGGAAAGATATAGAAAAGGGAGCATGCGTGGATGCTATATGGAGTGTGATCGCCAGAGGGGTTACCTCAAAAGATATAACAATAAATAAATGAGGGATCGCGAATAAATACCTTAAAAGAAGAGGGGAGATGTGAGTGTCACCTTCTCTTTCTATCGGTCGGCCGATGAAGAGAGTTCTTCTTGTGTAGATTACCCTTGCAAAATAAAGAAAACACCAATAAACAAATATCGATTAGAAACCACGATGTGTAGCATCAAACTCCAAATAATATATATATATGTGAAATCATGGATAAGAACACACCTTATTGGTGTTTTGGCTTTAAACCCCTATGCAAAGGGTGTAGGAAAAGATAATGTGATGAAGAAAATATGGGAGGGTGTAAGTGTTGCACTAAGAAGGATCTCAACATAGTTGAGATGATAAGGAAAATAAAAGAGGAATATGATGCATGCAATGCAAATTAACTAAAGAAATAATGAGAGAAAGGGGAGGAAAGCTTAGTGGTTTTCTCCAATTTGGCTTCTATATCTTCAATGGAGGAAGAAGCTCCAAAAGGATGTAGCCTTGAGGTTTATGGGAGCTTCCTCCTTGAGCCTCCAATCCAACAGCACCTCCCCTTGAATTAGTATTGATGTCCTTAACACAATGGAGAGAGGGGTCCTATTTATAGGGCCAAAATTCAGAGTTTAATCTAAGGGAAATTAGGAAATCATATTTAAGTTGGATTTAGAAAGAGATAAATATTAGCCAAGTGTCCCTTTATCCTTGGAAAGCCTTAGGACTCCTTTCCTAAGTGAAAAGGGGCTCAAAACGGAGAAAGAAGGAGGTTCTGCCAGAGTTCGGGACTCTGTAGGAATAGGCGACCACTCAGAGGTCACCAATTAATATAGCGCCAACGTGAAGTGTCGCCAATCATGAGACATTTTAAGATGGATTAGGACTTTCCAAAATTAGAAAAGAATTGGTTCACATGAGACGGTCGCCAATTAGGAATTAATACAAATTTTGGATGAAGTAAAATGCTCAAAACAAGGGAAGGATGAACGCGTCTGGGATCCTGGACGAGTTCAAGAATAGGCGTCAGCTCGAACGGACGCCGTTTCTTGAATATTTTAGAAATTAAGAAATTATCAAAAATTGGAAAATAAATACGCGTTGGGATGGTAAGACGCGTTAATGAATTTCTTAAATTTTGGTAATTATTTAAAGATAAAATGGGAATTAACGTTAATATGATGGTCGCCCGTTAAAGAATAAGCAGCTGTGTGAAAGGGCGTTAATTCATCAAGGCGGCGAAGAAAAGGAATTGGCGGCTAAGGGTCGACCGCAGTTTAAAGGACGCATCTGTAAGGTCAGACGTGTTTAATAAAATAGCGCTCTTTGGCAAGGCGTTAACTATATAATTAACATGGATAATAGAAGACGCGTCCCGGAGCCATGACGCGTTAAAGAAAACGCGTCCTTTAGGAGGGACGCGTGCATGATTTATTTTTAGGCCAAAAATAGGAGAAAAATAAGAACGCGTTCGGTGTTCGGGACGCGATTTGGAAAAGGTCGACACCCCTGTTGACGCGTCGATTCAGAAGAAATGGCGACAATTCGAAGATGCGCTTATTCGTTCAGAAAGGAATTGGCGACCAAGGGGTTGTCGCTAATTCAGAGGAGTTTCGAAAAATTGGAGAAATTGGGAAAAATAGGGGAAAACTTAGAAAAGTTGAATATTTAAGAAAATAAAAAGGGAAACCACTCAAATAAGTCGATTTGAGGGTCAAATCAGGGCATCCACTCAAATAAGTCGATTTGAGAGTCAAATCAGGGCATCGCAATGCGATAGGAGATATGCTCAAAATGATGTCAAATTTGGCGTGTCTAGAACTACCCCGCCTTGGCGTCTGCTTTGCAAGGGAGTGACAAGAAGTGGAATGGACTGAAAAGTAGATGTCAAGGTGTGATGAGACACGCAATTAACATCACTTGATAGGAATTGAATCAAAAACTCGAGATGATACAATCTTGAGGAGATTCAATGAAAAGTAACAATTGTTTGGATAAAGGGAGTGTGCACGCGGGCACGAAGGAGATAAAAGAGACAAACCTGTAGGTTTCACCATTGGAGAGTGGTTACCAGCGAATGTGGACGTGCTGCAGCAAAGGTGGATCAAAGGAAAAGGATTTGAAATAAGAGGATAGAAATCCAAACAAAATAGTTTTCAAGGAAACAACCCAAAATGGCAACAAGATGAACTGAGGACACAATTTGGCGTTGAATATCTCTTATCTTTAAAATTATTGACCTTCAAAATGATTTATTAGAATGATTTTCCAAAGTTAATTCAAATGTCTACATGAATACATGCTAGGTTTAAAGGGAAAAATTAAAACAAACAAAAATATAATGTAATCAAGGATAATATTATTAAGCTGTTCAGACTGAGTCAAGAAACCGATTCTGTGAGCCGATACTAAGCCAAAGCTCGTTTATCCACGCACCAACTCGTAAAAGGGAACCATCATCCCCAGTCTTGGACGGCTCAACATCCTATCTGTATGACTATGATTCCTCTGAAATCATCATTATTTTTGATGAAGGAGAACTCAAATTTCAAATTTACCAAAGCGACAAGGTCCTTGATATAATCTAATAATGTAGATAACATATAGTAAAATGCATACATGGAGATGGTGATAGAAATGAACATGAGGGAACCAAGAAATGAGGTGCGAACACCGTGGGACTTGGATGATGTCCGGACGGTGGGACCAAAGAAGCTTCTTCCTGCGCTCAAAGATTTGATTAGCCAAGATATATGAAGTATAACGAATTAACAATTGAGCATAACTTGAATAGCATTCAATGTATGTATCAAAACACCAATAGCAAAGCATGACTAGCATTCAAGCATGTATAGCATCAATAGCAAAGCACGCATAGCATCGAGGAAAGCATGAATAGCATGGATAGTATAAGTTAAAGCGTAGCATTGCATTGAATATCATAGCAGAGATAGCATTGAAACATAAAACATGCAAAGCATCATTATTTGTCGTTTGTCATGAGGATGACAACTTGGCATATCATGAGATTTAGACTTGAATGATTAAGATTGAAGTGATGCCCAGAACGTGAGGGATAATCAGCAGGAATTATTTAGAAAGATTTGGAGATGAATAATCGGAGTGATGCACAGAATGGCAAATCATGAAGATGTGATCATTATGAACATGGGGAGAATCAGAAGGTAGATAGCAATGAATGGAGAGGACTCATCCCGTGCCCTTGGTGGTGCGGACACACGCCGTAATACACGCCGGTGGACGAGGACACGCCGGGGCCCGGTTAGCTCGCGGAGGATGTGGACGCAACGGCCAAGCCATCATCCTTCTTTCACATTTTTTGGCCATGTTGGGCCCTATTTTAGTCCATGTTGGACAATTGTACTATTGTATGGCATATGGGCTACACTAGACTAATGGGCTAGAGTTAATGGGCCTTGGGCTTGAAATGGGCCAAAAGGGCTAGGTGTGAACAAGTCCAAGGGCTAGGTGTGCTAGGTATGAAAGGAGTTAATGGAAGGTGGGCTTTGTGGCTAGTCGAAGGGGGCTCCCCCCTTCTTGGTCCAAGAGGGAGGCTGCCACCTACCCTCCCTTGACTCCCTCCCTCCCATTTTCAAAGGAAGGAAGCTTCCTCCCCCTCCCCTTATGTCTTCCTTCTCCACCATAGTCAAGGGGGCGCACCCCCTCTCTCCCCCCTCTCTCCCACGCCATTTCCCAGCCCCCCTCCCCTTGCCATTCTCTATATAAACATATGTATAGTGTCATTTGAAAAGTTAATGAAGAATTTATGAGAAAAAATTGTGTTAAGAGAGAGATTCTCTTCCCCCTCTTGGGTGTGATGCCCTAGACCAAAATCCTGTGACGGGATTTGCTTGGCATGTGACTCACCCCCCTTATACTCCCTATCATCTTTGTATCTGGTTTTGAGAAACTTTTTAGTGAAGCTTCTGCAAGTCAGAAAGAAGTTGGCGCTGGTTTCACGTCGATCGGAGCTTTGGATCGTCGGTAACAATTCTTCTCGTGAAGTCGCGCAAGTCTGCCCGAGCCTGCTGTCCAGATCTTCAAGTTCTTGATTCGAAATTTCTACGGATCTACTCCCAAGATCTTTGGATCTGAGATTATGAGTGATCGTAGGATTTTCTGTCCTCTTCGCGTTGCCACCAAGCTCATTTCGTTCTGAGGTTTGTGCCGATCGTGGCGAAGATTTTCATGAGGCTGCGCTAACCTCCCTGTGCAGATCTGACCCAGAGGTAGAGGCAACTTACAGAAGCTTCCCCGTCTCCTCCCTTTCAGATCTTTGCAAGCCCTTTGGTCTGCATCTTCCTATGTACATCACTGACGATCTCCAACAAGAATCAACCCATTCCGACACCAGAGCGATTTCTCCCATAATTTTTAGCTTTCATGTGCAGTTCTGTGCGAGTAGAATCTGAGGCTGAGTATAGTTGCTGTCACGCCCATATCTGATCAGATATGATCACGCCGTTCGGAGCAGACAATCTTCATTTTGTCGCCAACACTCTCCAACAAACGGCACCCCGATCGGACATCGGATCTTGGCGTAACGGCCTCCGCAAGTTTGCTATGTCGGGTGACCTGCGCGGGCAGAATCAAGTCAGCTTCCAATTGGCTCACCCGATCGGCCTTGACTCGCTTCCCTCGTCTCCTACGAGTGCAGCCCGTCAACCCAGATTCTAGCAACCCCAAATTTGTGCATGTAGCCCTTTACCTCCATGCGTGGAGTGGGCACTAGGTTCTGAAATTGTACGGTTATTAATTGTGTGTATTGGGGTTGTCAAATTCAGCTGGGATTTCTTCCCCACGCGCTAGTCGTGGAGGTACGCGCCTCGTTCCACACTCACATTGCTGATTTAGTATATCATCTGTCATGCTGCGTTTGTGAGAATAGGGCCGATAGCTAACTTCAAATCACCGTGGTTGTGATCTGTGAGCACCCGTTCCATAGGCCCAGTCGAGCACCCAGCCCGAACTGGAAACCCCTAGGTGACAGTGGTTCCTTAACCGCTGCGATCCCACGTTTCCCTCACAAGGGACTTTCGTCGGGCTAGTTAGAGTTTCTGTTGAGAGACGTCTCCACCCGAAGAACGCCACGGTAGTCAGCCGCCTGGCTTACCTTAGTGTGCTAGTGCTTGCCGCACTTTAAGTCGGGCGTACGTCTTAGCCCGGTCGCGTCATCCGTCCCGCATCAAATTGGTATCAGAGCAAAGTTAAGTCTAGGGTTGTCAAGTCTTGGGTGTTGCATTTGCATTCCTCTATTTGGTATATCAAAAGGTGTTCCCGGAACGATAGGTTACACCTATTGGGAAGGTTGCACACTTGCGTGAGTTCGGTCTTCGGATCATACCCTCGCCCCGTACCGGATATTGGTTAAGTCTAGGTTCCTCAATTTGCATTAGTTAGTGCATTCCAACCTTTGTGCCGTTGCATGCCCACCTGGCGAGGTACCCAATACCATCGCCCCGCATCTATGGCAAACCCACAGGATGTCACCTCAGGAGACTTTCACTCCTTGCATGAGGCGATGATGGCCATCATGGCCCGGTTGGACTAGTCCGAGGCTACCTTTCAGAGCTTCTCTGACAATATGGATGGTCGCCTTAGGGCCATGGAGGAATGCGTGGAGTCATCCGACAAATCTGTCCAAGGTCTGGTTGGACGATTGGATAGATTGTCACACGAGGACCCTCCAGGAGCGGCCTAGGGCCCACCCGTACCTGCTCTCGCAGTGGCCCAAGTCCAAATCGCTCCCAAGGCCCAGGTCCAACCCGCTCCCGCGGCATAGGAGCAACCCGCACATGCTCCTCAGCCCGCCCCTCACCGAGCCATCGAACCACAGCATCGTGGCCTTGGTCTCGAAGACTATGGGTCTGATAATGCTTACGAGGGGTATGGTCGACGCCACCGTGGCTTTCAACAGCCGAGGGATGAAGAGGATGATATAGTCCTCAGGACCGTGTGAGCCGACCCTCCCACATTTGATGGGTCCTTGGACCTGAAGGTCTATCTTGATTGGGAGGCCGGCATGGACCGGTACTTCGAGTGGTTCGAGATGACGGATCATCGGAGAGTTAAGTTCACTAAAATGAAGCTGTTAGGGCAAGCGCAAACTTATTGGTGCAATGTGGAGAGCTTGCTATTTCAGCGTCGGGAGCCCCAGGTTGAGTCTTGGGATGAGATGAAGGAAAGACTTAGAACCAAGTATCTTCCTGCCACATACCGTCAGAGGTTCATTGATAGGTGGCAAAATCTCAACCAATGGGATCGGTCCGTGTCCGAATACATCGCAGAGTTTGATGAATATTTTTTGTGATGTGGCATCTCGGAAGAGAGCACGATGCATGTTTCCCGCTTCCGTCGTGGTCTGCGGCCCCACTTTCAGTATGAACTCTTTCGCCGCAATGTGACCACCCTGGAGGCCGCATATTAGGTTGCTCTCGAGTTAGAGCAGTTTAAGTCAGAGTTCGCTCCCGTCCAGTGACCGGGGACCATCCATCAGTGTGGGTCCGACTCTCGTAACACGCCAAGTTCCTATAGTCGATTTGCGGTGGTTCATCCTCCGAAACCCCCTCGCTAGGACCCCACTACTCTCGGACCTCGCTCTCTCCCTCCAAGGGACCCTCCCCCTCTCCAGCAATCATCATTCCCCACTCTCCGCCTTCCGCAGCCCACATTGCCTACCCGACCTCAGATCCCACCACCCCCGGCCCGTCGAGAAGACAAGGGAAAGGGACCGATGACCGGTGGAGCATCCTCAAGCACAGGGCCGCGTGACCAGTGCTATAGGTGTGGTGGAGTTGGCCATTATGCGGCTAAGTGTCCGACCCAGGAATCATTGACAATTTCAGACACTCTCGCCCGCGACCCCACACCAGAGCTAGTGCCGGTCAGCTATGAGCCGGATCCAGAACTCGCGGAGGAGTTCTTTGATGAGCTTTTAGAAGAGCACACTGCCGTCCCGGGTACTCAGCCCCAAGGCAATTTGCAATTGGGTGTGATCCTCCCAAACCTCTGAACCCCCATTAAGAAGTCAGTAGGTACATGTTAGATGTCTAGGAGTCCCAAACTTTGGGTTGCGTCATTTGTATGCGAGTGTTACTTATGGTTGTCTAGGTTTGTCTAAGGTCGTGTATGAGTCAGTTTTGCTTATACAGTTTGTTTGTCGTGCATTTGGAGTTTGCATAAAGTCGTGTCCCAATAAAAGGCCAGCCATGCACGTATAAGGGGTTAGTTGATGCACGCCGACATGCCCGTGAGTTCAAAAAGGGAGAGTACATCATGATCAGGGTCATACCTGAACGGTTTTCCCTTGGGGACCATAAAGAAACTATAGGCCCGCGATACCCACCCTTTCCGAGTTAAGAAACAAGTGGGTTCAAATGCATACGTTATTGAACTACCAGATGACTATGGTGTCAGTTCGACGTTCAATGTTTCAAATCTGGTAGCATATCGGAACCCTGCGGTGATCCCTAGTGAGTTTTGGGCTTTCTCCTCCAATTGTGAGTGACACACCACTCGAGAGTCCACCTCTTCCAGCCTCAATGCAAGCATATAGATTGTATACTGGATGAGTAGGTGATCACCACCAGGAACGGAGCCTACCAACACTTCTTTGTGCATTGGAGAGGACGCCCCGTGCCAGACGATGCCTTGATCACACGAGGAGAGCTCAAGCCTCAGGACGCTTACTCGACGGGGTCGAGTTCCTCCCACCCAGGAGAATTGGTGCGGACACACGCCGTAATACACGCCGGTGGACGAGGACACGCCGGGGCCCAATTAGCTCGTGGAGGACGTGGACGCATCGGCCAAGCCATAATCCTTATTTCACATTTTTTGTCCATGTTGGGCCCTATTTTAGTCCATGTTTGACAATTGTACTATTGTATGGCATATGGGCTACACTAGACTAATGGGCTAGAGTTAATGGGCCTTGGGCTTGAAATGGGCCAAAAGGGCTAGGTGTGAACAAGTCCAAGGGCTAGGTGTGCTAGGTATGAAAGGGGATAATGGAAGGTGGGCTTGGTGGCTAGTGGAAGGGGGCGCCCCCGTTATTGGTCCAAGAGGGAGGCTGCCACCTACCCTCCCTTGACTCCCTCCCTCCCATTTTCAAAGGAAGGAAGCTTCCTCCCCCTCCCCTTTTGTCTTCCTTCTCCACCATAGTCAAGGGGGCGCACCCCCTCTCTCCCCCCTCTCTCCCACGCCATTTCCCAGCCCCCCTCCCCTTGCCATTCTCTATATAAACATATGTATAGTGTCATTTGAAAAGTTAATGAAGAATTTGTGAGAAAAAATTATGTTAAGAGAGAGATTCTCTTCCCCCTCTTGGGTGTGATGCCCTAGACCAAAATCCTATGATGGTATTTGCTTGGCGTGTGACTCGCCCCCCTTATCCTCCCTATCCTCTTTGTATCTGGTTCTAAGAAACTTTTCAGTGAAGCTTCTGCAAATCAGGAAGAAGTTGGCGATGGTTTCACGTCAATCGGAGCTTTGGATCGTCGGCAATAATTCTTCTCGTGAAGTCGCACAAGTCTGCCCGAGCCTGCTGTCCAGATCTTCAAGTTCCTGATTCGAAATTTCTACAGATCTACTCCCAAGCTCTTTGGATCTGATCTTTTGAATGATCATAGGATTTTCTATCCTCTTCACGTTGCCGCTAAGCTCGTTTCATTCTGAGGTTTGTGCTGGTTGTGGCGAGGATTTTTATGAGGCTACGCCGACCTCCCTGTGCAGATCTGACCCAGAGGCAGAGGCAACTTACAGAAGCTGCCCCATCTCCTCCCTTTCATATCTGTGCAAGCCCTTTGGTCTGCATCTTCCTCTGGACATCGCCGACGATCTCCAACAAGAAGAAACCCATTCCGACACCGGAGCGATTTCTCCCATAATTTTTAGCTTTCCTGTGCAATTCTGTGCGAGCAGAATCTGAGGCTGAGTACAGTTGCTGCCACGCCTAGATCTGATCAGATCTGATCACGCCCTTCGGAGCGGACAATCTTCATCTTGTTTCCAACACTCTCCAACAAATGTCACCCCGATCAGACGTCGGATCTTGGCGTAACGGCCTCCACAAGTTTGCTATGTCGGGTAACCTGCGTGGGCAGAATCAAGTTGGCTTCCAATCGGCTCACCCGATCGGCCTCGACTCGCTTCCCTCGCCTCCTGCTAGTGCGGCCCGTCAACCCGAATTCCAACAACCCCAAATTTGTCCTTGTATCCCTTTACCTCTTTGCGAGGAGTGGGCACTAAGTTCTGAAATTGTACGATTATTAATTGTGTGTATTGGGGTTGTCGGATTCGGCCGGGATTTCATCCCCACGCGCTAGTTGTGGAGGTACGCGTCTCATTCCACACACACATTGCTGATTTAGTATATCATCTATCATGCTGCGTTTGTGAGAATAGGGCTGATAGCTAGCTTCAAATCACCGTGGTTGTGAGCTGTGAGCGCCCATTCCATAGGCCCAGTCGAGCACTGAGCCCGAACTAGAAACCCCTAGGCGTCAGTGGTTCCTTAACCGCTGCGATCCCACGTTTCCCTCGCAAGGGACGATCATCGGGCTAGTTAGAGTTTCTGTTGAGAGACGTCTCCACCTGGAGAACGCCACGGTAGTCAGCCGCCTGGCTTATCTTAGTGTGCTAGTGCTGGCCGCACTTTGAGTCGGACGTACGTATTAGCCCGGTCGCGTCATCCATCCCGCATCACTTGGTCCTTGTAAACAATTGTCCCTGCAAAAATAAGACCATCAAGAAAATATAATGTAATTTTTTTGGATTTTTGTTTGAAATATGCAAATTTTTATGGGATTTTGTAAAGTATTCAAATTTTTATGTGGATTTTGGAGATATTTGAATTTTTTATGGATTTTTTTGAAGATATTTAATTTTTTTTGTTGATTTTGAAAAAAAAATATGTGGCCTTTTTTTAGAATTTTGGTTTAGACATTGCTAATGCAGCATCAAAGGATGTTTAAACCACTGGCTATGGGTCCTCGTTCCTTCCCCTTTCGCTAAAAACCGCCCGGAGCATGGCATGCATTGAAGTTGGCATCCTATAACATGCTACCCTTGTATAACGGTGCCCCTACCAAGGCCATACCCGAGAAACACCCAGTCTTGGAGGGAGAAGAGAAGAGTTATTTGGGATAAGCTTGGTATAAGTTAAGAAGATATCGGGTTTTGACTTCCGTCCATAACACAACCCCTAGAGACTTGGTCTATTGCGCCGGGGATTCGTGTCATATCATCGAACCTTTAATTCTAACTTAGGCACGCATATGACCGGGCTCATGACATCCCGCGGGGAATCTTTACTACCCTCTTGCCATGCCAAATTCATCGAATTTTCTTTTGATTTCACATATTTTTTTATTTTTTGTTATTTTTTCTTTTCTTTTGTGTCCTTTAGACTTGAAAGATACTGCAATTGAAATTTAAAATTTTGAGAATAAGGTCATAATAGACTGCCCCTATTTGAGACTTCCTCTTTTCGGGGTGTGCTTAGGTTGGTTGTTTTGTCCAGAATACCTCTATCCTCATATTTCAGCCGAGTATAGAAAATAAAAAGACCCCGTGCCCTCGAGTATGGCCCAAGTAGCAACGGTGTTTTACCAAGGAGACGGTTAAGGACGCCGTGAAGTGTGTGGAGTGCCCAGCTCTGGGTTGCCCTTAACAAGTGGGGAGAGAATGTCGAACTCCCAGCGTGGGGTTCTTATTACCAAAGTGCTGCATAGCAAGCCTAAAGACTCTTTTGAAATTGACTTAAGTAAACAAAAGCTTAAGATAAAGGACTAGAACACCATTCTTGATTATGTTAAGAAATACCTTGTTTTAAAAACCATGCGTGAATAAGGTGATGAAAATGCATAAAAATGCACACTTACGCACATACGTTACCTTGTAACCTTTGTAGAAGCAGCGGCTGTCGGAGGCGATCATGGGATTTGTTGTCCTCATAGCAGATAAGAATATAAGAGGCAAGGATTTAAAAGTTGCTTAACAAGAAGGAGTGGTGTCTGGACCAGACTTAGATGAATAAGGAGAAAAGGAAGAGAGGTGTGTTGACACCCGTTTTATACCCAATAAGTCGGGTCATCTCCTTATTTCATTCTATATGATGCTCCGAGTTGTTCACTCTTCATTGAGTCTCTTGATCAGTTGAAGCCTGTTTTTTGGGTCTTAATTCCTGGATTAAGATGTGGCTCCCGGTGGCATTTCGTTGGATGAAGCTTAGCAAAACCCTTCACTCTATTTTTGGAACCTCAATGTTAATAATGGTCCCAGTCAGGCGCGTTGCTTCCTTCTGACGGATAGATCCTGGGCCGTTACTCTTTGAAGAGTCCTAAGGCTTGAGGCCTCGTTTTCAGTGCTTATCCCTTAATTTCCACGTTGATAATAACGGTCTGTCGTGCAGCCGTTGTTTCATTCTAACGCCCTATGTCTTGGCCGTCGCTTCCTTGCAGAGTCCTATTGTTTGGGTCTTCTTCCCGTTGATCTTATCCTTTGGGATAGGGTTGAAAGTGGCGGTCGTTCCTTGATGCGTTGCTTCCAAGTGGCGGTCTGTCGTGCAGCCGTTACTTCCTTCCGAGAGTCCTGGCAGTTCAGGCCTTTTTTCTGCTACTCCGTGGTCGAGATAAGGATTTGGATTGACATTATCTCTTTCAAATCTGATCCTCAGGACCTCCTGTTCGATTCTATGGACTCTTGGTGATATTATCTTCGAGGATTTGCTAAGAGTTATCTCCTTTCACGTTTGAATTATCCTCTGCTCGACCTAAGAGTTTGAGGGTCTATAAATAGAACCCTTGACTTCATGGCCAAAGGGGGGAGATTTTGAATTCACGACGAAGTGCTGCCAAACTCAGGAGCCATCTTCATCCAAGAGGAACTGCTTCCCACGTCCATCCATCTCATAATCAAGGGAGTACTTTAGTTTTGGTCTTTCAAGTTCATCATTGCATGCTTGAGTTCTTCCCTGGTTTTTTCCTCAATCAAGGCATTGTCCCTCTTCCTTCTCCACGTTTTTCACTGTCCTCTAAGCATATAAACATCTTCCCAAACTTTTAAAACACCCAGAGGGGTTAAAAAACCAAAACTCCCCGGTAATCCCCTCTCCTTTTGATGATGTTAAGTCCTTTGAGAATTGATGCTATGCTTGTGAAAAGGACTAATTGAGGTTATTGTGTTTGGTCTTTCTACATCTTTGGCAGGTTTACAGGTTCATTGACACGAGGCCCAGGTCTTCTAGCCGGCTGGAAGAGTTGGAGTTAAAAGAATTCAAGCTTTGTTACTGCAGGTTATCTGACGGTCTTGGGCAGGCGCGTCATTCTCCTCCGGCGGTCTATCGTGTGGCCGTCACTTCAAAGCGACGCACGGGATTCTGGCCGTTACTTCCAAGTTGATCTGCAGGCTTTCTCTGGTTTTCTCTCCCGTGGGCGGGTGTTTCATCCACCTATTTCCAAGGTATATTCAGGTTCTTTTGACTTGTTTTACTTTGGTGGCGATCACATCTTTCCTTGGTATTGGGCATTAGCTGTCTTCTTCATCATATCTTCCTATTTTCCTTGCTTATTCCACCTTCACGGTGTGTTTTTATTTATTCCTTGCTCCACGCCCCGGCGTGTGTTTTTCCTTTTCCTTAGCGTAGTTGGATTGAGATAGCATGCCCATGCTAGAGCTAGCTATGATTGCCTAGGTTCATGATCACATGTTCATAGGTTTGAGTAGATCTTTGATTGCTTGTTTGTCATCTTACCATATCACTCTCCAAACCTCAAAAGAAAAGATAGAAGATAGACAAATAAATATCAACAGATAATTTTTTGGCGATCACGGTGGGACGACTTGTGCCAATCGTGCTTTTGATTCTTGTTTAAACCTGCCATCATCTGCTTGTGGAGTTGCCTTTTGTTTCCCCTTTGATTATTGCTCATTCTGGTTTTCTGAGTTCTCTGACGGCCAGGTGTCCCCGCGTCACAGTTCTCTGACGCAGGGGCATTAGACCGCCACTTTGGTTCTGCTGTGTGAGTTTCCACGGGCTTTCCGGTTACTTCTGTCTGGTTTTGGTTCCCTGGCTCATCTGACGGTCTCATCCCCCTGCGTTATATATTATCTGGCGGTCTGGCCTTAGACCGTTATTGTTCTCTGACGCAGGGTCCTTCGACCGTTACTCTCCTGGCAGGTACACATCCGAGGTGCATTTATTTCCATGATTTTTGCTGTGATTTATTGCTTGGGTGATACTTGACCTCCTCCTTGCTTTGCTCATATCTCCATATCATTGTGTGCATCATTGATTGCTAGATTTTAGGTTAGACTTTGCATGCACTCCGGTGCACATAGGGTCATTCATCTTGTCATATCTTAGATTGCATTTTCCTACCTTGTTGTGAGGACCTCTCGTCTCCATATTCCTTGGAGCCGACCAGGAAATCATAACAGGGACCTCCGTAAGTCCCCGCGAGCCGTGGATTCCCACACGGACGCCGGGCTGGTTGTACCTTTCCCACCCCGTGTCTAGGGTTGCATAGGTGAAGGAGTGGTTACACTTAGAGTCAAACCAAGTCCCATATTCATCTCCTACTAGGAACCCATTGTTGAGAGCACATATCAATCAATCCACTAAAGTTCCAAAGGAGAAATCATAAGAACCTTGTTGCATCATCTTAAAACAATTTGGTTGATATTTGAGTGTCTTCATCTTTTATCACTTACATCTTGTTAGAATCACCTAAGTTTGGTTGCTTATTGAGTGTCTTTTGTTGGTTGTTTTCGCATTTCCAAGGTTGCCCGTTGCATGTGGGGTTGTTTTCGTCCGTCTGAATCATCTTCTCGAGTCAGTTCCGTCTTCACGTTCTATTCTAATCCCCTCTTCGAGTCCACCATGGCATCCTTCAATCCTCCTCGCTCCCAAGAGGACTCTCTTCCTCAAGGGCTCCTTGAAAACCCCCCTAGGGTTATTACATTTTCCTCTGGAGAGGGGACTGCCCCCCTCCCATCCTCCACCTCTATGGAAGGAAGTCAAGTTACCCCTTCTCTCTCTACTCCTTCCGCGGGCTCCGTCCTTCATATGATGGCCCAATTGGATCCGACCCAACTCCAAGTTCTATATCAAGCTATGCAAGGGTCCAATACTTCTCCCTCTGCCACTATCCAAGGTCAATCTAATCCTTCCAATATTGGGCCGCCCGTTCAGCCCACTCCGATTGATCTCACTCCGGTCCAACCCCGGACCATCACTTTCACTGGCATGGAGATGGGCCAGTCTTCTAATCCAGCCCATCAATCTTTCGATAAAGGGAAGTCACCCATCTCTTCCTTTGTCCAGTTGGATCATCACAACTCTGGTTCGGTAGTTCCGCAGCTCCTTATGAACCCTTCCGATTTCTTACGCTCTCAGCAAGGAGTGGCCCAAAATAATTCCAATCCGGGTCTATCTCAGGCCCAATATCCTTCTTACGGGCCGCCTATTCCCACTGTCTATCCTTCCACTCCTTCTTACGGGCTCCCGCCTGTGGCTACAGCCATTCCATCTGCCCCTCAAATACAAACAGCATCCTTCACTGCCCCTGCTCCTTCCCGAGAGCAGGACTTGCTTGACAAGTGGGCCACCATGCAGCAACAACTCGACTTTCTCCAGAAAAGGGTTGGCCCACAATCCTTGGCCGATATTCCTATTCCGAGCTTCCAGAACATCCGGTTCCCTCCGCAGTCAGAGCTCCCCAACTATCGCAAGTACGATGGGAACAGTAATCCCTTCATCCATGTGAGGGATTTTCTTTATGAATCGGCGCAGTTCCAATATGATGATCGCCTCATGGCGTACTTATTCCGCCGATCTTTGGACAGTGTTGCTCTAGAATGGTTCTATTCTCTACCACTGGAAGAGGCCGAGAGTTTCAAGGTAGTAAAAGACAAATTCATCCAGCGGTTTCAAGACAGGGTCGGCCCTGAATATTCATTTACAGATCTAGTGGCCGAGAAGATGAAGTCGGATGAGGAGTTCGCCACCTATGCAGACAGGTGGAGACAAATGGCCGCCAGGGTACCGGGCCACATTCCGGAGGAAGAGAAGGTCAAACTGCTGATTTCCAATGCCACCCCGACCTTCCGCAACATCCTGGCGATGAATGACATAGCCAACATGCATCAACTCTATAGCCGGGCGCGCTTCATCCAGACTCAATTCAAGGACTCCCCTATCCATTCCCTCTTCGAAAACCAAAAGCCCAAGTACCACAAGAAACCCCAAGGGCCGGTTACTGAGGGAGTCCAAACAAATGAGCAAGTACAAGCCGTTGCTTTTCCATATCAGGCCGCACCTTTCCGCTACAACCAAAACCCCCGTAATTCATAAAACGCCGCTCCGTAAAACTTTCAAGCCACTCCACAAAACCCTCCACCCACCTTCACCATTCCACAAAACACCTTCGTCGCACCACAACAACCATCGCTGCCACCACAATACCATAACGTCCCTCCACCCAAAGGCTACAACAACAACAATCCAAATAGCAAGCGCCCGGCTCCCAGGAGAGCCCAGTATCCTCCATTGCCCGAGACACTTACGGATATCTTCTCGGCACTCATGTCAGTGAATGCAATCCAACTTCCTCCGGAACGGCCTGTTTGGAACCCGGCAGTCGATCAGACTAAGTATTGTATGTTCCACCGGCAGCCAGGCCATACCATAGAAGGATGTTTTCAGTTCCGAGATCTTGTGTATGACCTACATGAGGGGCAGAGGATCGACTGGGCCGAAATGCATAGGGCCATTGTTGAGATTAAAGAAAAGAGAAGGCAACCGCAGGGGCAGCAAGTACAGCAGCATCAAGCACCGCCGCCGCAGCAGCCACCACAACAGCAGCAACCACAGCAAGTACAAGACCTGGGCATCCATCAGAACCCGATGCCGAATCATCCGCCCGCTCCTCAGCAGCAGCCGCCAGCACCAGCGTAAGTAAACATGGTCCAGCCACCGGCCTCCAATTCCGGATGGTCTTTCGACGATGATGGCGCCACACCGCAGGTCATGGCCCTCCACCATAACCACAGCAATCCTCCCTTCATCATCCCTGCACAGCCGACGTCCTCTCAACTCATCCTCCTACTCGCACCCGCTCCAGCAAATCCTCTACCACTCTCCATTCCATCATACTCTCCCTCATTTACTCCCATCACCACCATCACACCACCGCCCAATCCTTCACCCATTCTTTCCCAACCGCTAGCCTTCCCTCCACCCGCATCTACATCCATCACCACCCTGCCTTCCACCAATCCTTCATCCATCATCCGTGCACCGCCCATTAAACTCACCAACCCTACGCTCCACCAAACTGCCTCCCCCGCACCACCAGTTCCATTCACCCATCCCGTAGGGCCCATCATACTATCTTCAGATGCCGCGTCAAGCTGTGCTTTGAGGAGCGGGAAGATGTTCCATCGAAATGACGTTACTACTTCTAATCCCCAGTCCTCTCAGTCGGTGGCCGAGCAAGAAGAAACTGGACCTTTGCTGGGTACTCAATATGACTTGCTGCATCATCTGGATCGAGTGCCCGCCAAAATATCTGTGCTGGAGCTGATCAAAAGGTCTACCCTTCATCAAGATGCACTGAGGGATTTTCTACAGAAGGTAATGGTTAGCGAAGACATGGCAGTTGATAGCCTACCGACGGCACTGGCAACCATCTCCAAAGGGCCGGCAATCACGTTCTCTGAAACCGAGCTTGCACCTCCGGGGGCTCGGCAAATGCCGCTCTGCATAACAATTACCCTGAACAAAGTCGACATTGAGGCAGCGCTGGTTGACACAGGGGCCTCAATTAATGTTTGCCCACTCAGCACCCTCCGAGCATGCAACATATCTGAAGAGTTACTACGGCCTACCCCCACCACTATAGCGGCATATGACAACTCAAGGCGAGCATGCCACGGGGTAGTCACCATTCAGGCAGAGCTCGGGCCCCTTACTATGGCCGTGGAATTCTATGTTCTTGATATCGACCCTATGTTCAAGGCTATCTTGGGTCGTCCCTGGATTAACACACTCGGCGCCGTGCCCTCCACCGCACATCAGTGCATTAAGTTCCCCTTTCAAGGGAGGGTCGTCAAAGTTAAGAGCTTATCCACAGTACAGTCAGTAAAGGCTATTTCAGAGCAAGTTCTTCCCACACTTTGGCCAAGCAGCCGGCCCGTTCTGTCAGTGCTGGATTTGAAATTTCCTTGGGCTTACACATCCCCTAAGCCCGTCGCTACTCCAGTTAATGTCAAAGTGAAGCCGCAGATCCGAGATTCAAAGGGGTGGAACATTATATTGAAACTGGGCTATCAACCGGGGAGAGGCATCGGTGCGCAACTGCAAGGGATGACTAAGCCTATACCTAAGGGAAGGAAAATGGGTAGGAGAGGTCTCAGCTACAAAGAAACAGCATTATCTATGATGGGTGATTCTGGGCCGCTCACCTGGGATTATCATCAGCATTTTGTCAAAGGGCCTCTCCAACCTGGCACATTAGCTTCAAAGTCGGTTCAGCAAGAAAGGAATACAGTTTGTCCAATCGCCAGTCCGCCTCCCTCGCTAGGAGGGTCAGATGATGACGTGCTCAGCTACAGTCAGGCCTTGCAGGGGCTTTTTCATGAGGAGGAATGTCAGAAGAAGCAACAAGAAGTTCGGCTTATGAAGTGGAGGCCGAAGAAGCAGCCTATTGTTGATCTACAGGAAAGGGGGGGCTCTCCCGTTATCTTTTCTTGGCCTCCCTCACGCCTCCAATCTATCTTTCAACAAAGGGACTTCATACCCCGCCTTCCTCCCATCATAATAAATCTGTCTTTCATTGATCCGCCCGAGATTCTATTTGTTCCTTATGCTTGCGGGAAGTGCCCACCCCTCGATCTATCCACTCTCTTCACTCCTCCTCCTCCCAACACCCAACTCCACGAGATGTGGTTCTCTTCTTCCGATCCTTTCTTCGACTGCATTTTCCCCGAGCTGTTCCCTATGCAGCTCCCACCTCCTCCATCTTGCTGTATAGTCTCCGCTGACCTCCAAAAAAAAACGTCAAATTTAAAACGGAGATTTTAGTGGAAGATTACGCTATCTTGCCGCCATTTTCCTCCCAGGGGCACGAGTCCCCTGCGCCTTCCCTTCCACTAGGTCTTCTGTCCCCTATGTTAGGATTAGGGTCCGTCGAGTCTAGAGGAGTAGAGTCCGCTAGGTCTATAGAAGTAGGGTCTTGTTCTGGGTCGTCCAACCCTTCCCATTCTAAACCGCGCTCGCTTGCGCATCCTTCCCGATCTGTTCCTGATAGGTTCTTGCAGGATATAGCTCAGCGGTGTCATGCTCTTTTGAAATGTCTGGAATTCGTCGCTACAGCAATCGTGATTGAGGATGAGGAGGAAATAGAAGGGGAATGGAGCGACGACGGATTAGGCGTTTATGAGGTTTTGGATGAGAAGGATCCAATAGATGAAGGCAGCAATGTAGATGACACTGCCGACTTATATGCACAAGGACTAAAAAGATTCGACCAGCCGTCGACGGCAGTGGATGAACCTACAAAGGAAATCAACTTGGGAACAGAAGAAGACCCAAGGCCCGTCATTATTTCTGCTAATCTCCCTTCACAGGTAGAAGAAGATCTAATTAAGGTATTAAGGGAGTATAGCGATTCTTTCGCCTGGTCTTATGAGGACATGCCAGGTCTTGACCCCTCCTTAGTAGAACATCGGCTCGTGCTTAAACCAGGGGTAACACCTGTGAAACAACGGTCAAGAAGATTTCACCCCCACATGGCCTTAAGGATCAAAGAAGAGGTCGACAAACTATACAAGGCCAGGTTCGTCAGAGTGGTGTTATATCCTCAGTGGGTGGCAAACATAGTCCCTGTTCTCAAGAAGGATGGAAAAGTGTGCATATGCATTGATTTCAGGGATCTAAACAAAGCATGTCCCAAAGATGATTTCCCGCTACCCCATATAGACGTCCTAGTGGATAACACTGCCGGGTATGAAGCTCTGTCATTTATGGATGGGTACTCGGGCTACAATCAGATCCGTCTCGCTCCGGAAGACCAAGAGAAAACTTCCTTCACCACACCCTGGGGCACGTATTGTTATGTTGTTATGCCATTTGGTTAAAAAAATGCAGGTGCCACCTATCAAAGGGCGATGATGGCCATTTTCCACGACATGATGCACATATACATGGAAGCTTACGTGGATGACATCTTGGTGAAGTCAAGAACAAAAGAAGAGCACCCCTCTATCCTGGCTAAAGTGCTGCAGAGGGCCAGGGAGTATAAGCTTAAGATGAATCCGAAGAAGTGTGTGTTCGGAGTCTCCTCAGGGAAGTTGTTAGGGTTCATAGTGAGCAAACGGGGGATCCAGATTGATCCTAATAAAGCACATGCCGTCATGGACATGCCTCCGCCAAAGAACATTACGGAACTTCGAGGATTGATTGGTAGACTGCAATTCATTAGAAGATTTATATCTCAGCATTCTCAGAGGTGTCGTCCGTTTTATGAATTGCTTAAGGCGGGTGTCAAGTTCGAATGGAATCAAGATTGTCAGAAGGCCTATGAGGACCTCAAAGAGTACCTGTCCAATCCCCCGGTTTTGCAACCTCCTGTCCCTGGGAAACCCCTAATCCTATACATCTCGGTTATTGAGGACTCCCTAGGGGCGGTCTTAGCACAAGTAGATGATGAAGGGAAAGAGCGGGCTGCGTACTACCTCTCTCGACTGTTTAATCCAGCTGAGTCCAAGTACACCGCTATGGAGAAAACTTGTGCCGCCTTAGTGTGGGTGGCTCAGAAGCTTAAACATTACTTTCTCGCCCACCCAGTTAGGTTGATCTCTAGAATGGACCCGGTTCGTTATCTCTTAGAAAAACCCATCCTTTCTAGTAGGTTAGCTCGCTGGCAGAGCTTCCTCTCTCAGTTCGACATCACCTTTGTCGTTCAGAAGGCAGTCAAAGGATATGCCATTGCTGAGCATCCGGCACATCTCCCTATTCCTCATACCGATTCCATTCAGGATGATTTCCCTGATGAGCATCTCTCTGTCCTTTCTCATCATCCCTTTTGGTCTCTGCACTTCGATGGTTTGCTCAACTCCCAAGGCCAAGGGATCGGTGCTGTCTTGCTTACTCCAGAGGGAGTAACCATCCCCTTCGCTTATCAACTTCGATTTCCTGCCACCAACAACATCGCTGAGTATGAGGCTCTCCTAGCCGGCTTGAAGCACGCCTATCTCCTAGGCGCGCGCTATTTAAACATCATAGGAGACTCTCAGCTCGTTCTACGGCAAGTTCTGTCCACTTACCGTACTCGTGACCCCAAGTACAAACCTTATCAAGATTTGGTCACGCTCATTGCTAAGCGATTCCGTAAGCTGATCTATATCCATACTCCCCGTTCTCTGAACATTCTAGCTGATGCTTTGGCATCTCTTGCTTCCTCCTTATCTTTTCCTCTCAGTCGTAGTACTGAGACCATCGTCATCCAGAGATTGGACGCACATTCTCTTCAAGATCCTTGGTTCATCAACCTCAGGAAATCTGTAGAGGCGAGAGTTGAGAAGGAAGATCTCAAGGAAGTTTCATTAACAGAACTGGAGGAGATTCTGGACGAAGAAGAATTGCCTTGGTATCATGAAATCGAATTGTTTTGTAAAGAAGGGTCATTCCCAGAAGGGGCAAAGGCCGAGCAGCGTAAAGCAATAAGAAGAGCCGCCGCAAGGTACACTATCATTGCAGGAGAGCTGTATAGGCGCGCTACTAATGGAATGCTCATGAGATGCTTGGATGATGTAGAAGCTTGGAAAGTGACTAAAGCGGCCCATTCTAGTGAGTGTGGAGGTCATGTCAATGGCCAGGCTCTAGCGAAGAAGATCCTTAGGCAGGGCTACTATTGGCCCACTCTAGAGGAAGATTGCTCCCTCTATGTCCGGAGGTGTCTTAAATGCCAACTCCATGCTGATAAAATTCACTCTCCAGCTTCATCCCTCCATCCTATGACTGCTCCTTGGCCATTCTCTATGTGGGCTTTCGACGTTGTCGGCCCGCTCGGTGATCCTAATTCTCAGATCAAGCAAAAATCCTTCATCCTCACCGCTACTGAGTACTTCACCAAATGGGCCAAAGCCGAGGCGTACGCAGAAATCAAAGCTACAACGGTGTGCCGCTTTATCATGAAGAATATCATCTCGCGGTTCGGAGTGCCAAGTAGCATCATCACCGACAACGGACCCCAGTTCGTCTCCCAAGAGCTTAAGGACCTATGTAAGAAGTTCAATATTGCACTGCATCATTCATCTCCATATTACCCTCAAGGCAACGTCAAGCCGAGGCCACTAATAAAACCCTTCTTAAAATCATCAAGAAAACATGCGAAGCACATAAATTTTCTGATTGGCCTGAAAGATTGGTGGAAGCTCTGTGGGCTTACCGCACCTCCGTCCGTACCCCTACGGGGCAAACTCCCTATTCCCTAACCTATGGGATGGAGGCGGTGCTCCCATATGAGATCTTAATCCCTTCCCTTAGAGTGCAGCTCGATAAGGAACTTAATCTCGATGAGCGTCGGGAGGCGTTGCTGGTCCAGTTGGAACTCTTGGATGAGAAGAGGATGAATGCGGCTGATCATGTTTCTGTTTATCAAAAGAGGGTTTCGCGTTATTTTCAAAAGAAGATAATTGAACGTAAATTCATGACGGGTGATATTGTTTTGAAACGTAGATTCATTCGGTCTGCAGGTCCTAGGTCCAAGTTGCAACCTAACTGGGAAGGGCCGTTTGTAGTAAAGGAGGCTTATCCAGGAAATGCTTATCGTTTAGTAAACGCGGAAGGTGAGGAGCTCTCTCACCCATGGAATGGGTTGTACCTTAAGCGTTTCTTTCCTTAAAATCTAAACCATGTGCTTCTCCGGTAATAAGAACTTCCTCCCTATCTTCGAAAAGAGGGTCCCGAGTAAGGCAATCACACACTACACGGCATCCCAGGTCGGGTTCCTTGCTTATAAGACACCGTTTTCCTCGGCCATGCTTTAGGGGAAAGTCGAAGTCCCTGTCCGCTTCATTCTTCGGCTGAATCCAGGGGTAAGGAGTAAATAAGGAGGAGACAACCAATCCAAACTCCCTAACGAGAAGAGGTCTCAAATAGGGGCAAGTCCGTTATGACCTGACGCCACAAGAAAGAAAAGAAAAGAAAAGAAAAGGAGTGCTCTTTACAACAAAATCAAAAGCATCATCTCAAAGTCTATGAAAGAATTTTCAAAAGCTCCAAAGGAAAAAGAAAGCTAGGCATGACAAGAGTGGCAGTACAGTTCCCCGCGGGACGTTATGAGCCCGATCGCATGCATGCCTAAGTGGACAAAGGTTCGATGACGGACATAAAAAGCCCTGGCGCAACAGACCCAATCTCTAATAGGGTTGTGCGGTGAGAAAATCAAGTCCTAAAAACTCCCATATCTGGCCTAAGCTTACCCCCATGATCTTTTTTTTCCTTTTAGGACTGAGATGAGTACCCTAGGTATGGCATTGGTAAAAACACCGTCACAATGATTAGGTCTTGGCCAGGGGTTGTCACACTATTGCAGGCCAATCACGAGACTCAACCTAAAACAAGGAAGGTCTCGTGTTGCTAGAGAGGCACTGATTTTTTTCAAAATCCAAAAACATCAAATATTTTCAAAATCCAAAAACATCAAATATTTCTTCAAAATCAAAAAAAAATCAATCAAATATCGTTCAAAATCTAAAAACAACAAACATTTTTAAAATCCAAAAAATATATATATATATAACAAATGCCTTCAAAATCCAAAAACAAAACAAATATTTCCAAAATCCAAAAACATTGAATATTTTCCAAAACTCCCACAAATACCATCATATGTATAGCATGCATCGCATTGTCATTATGTTTTCGCCTATTTAATAAGGCTCCACCCCTTGACCAAATATCAAGAAACGGTCATTATCTAACTTGCTTCAAGGCAAGGGGTTGAGTCTAAGAACAGATCTAACTTGTTTCATATTTGAGTATGTGCAGAATACAGGGACAAGTCCAAAAGCAAAAGCTCACAACTATGCAGGTTCAAAGTGTGTAACGCGCCAGCATCAGACCGTTACAGTCATATAACGGGCCCATCTTTGACCGTTATTTCCTTTCAGGCATGGGCCTTCTTCCTTTTCATGGAACCATCATTATAACGGTCTGGGATCTACCGTTACTTGCGTATAACGGCTCAAGACTCATCCGTCATATCCTTCAGAGACAGGGCTCTTGTTATTCTCATTATGACGGCCTGTCGTAGGACCGTTATTTCCTTATGGCGGCCCAGTGCATATCCGTCTCTTACTCCAGAAGCCCTGTCTGTTCACATCATTCTAGCCTTTCAAACTATGGAACTCAAGATCATTCAACTATGGCAATCTCATCTCATTCAAGCAAAGATTAATGAAATATAATTCTTGATAAATTCAACTTCGATTGTCAATTACGTGATATCTCTCATGAACAAAAAGAAAAATCAAGATACATTCAATTTCTTATCCGCAAGAGGGCGGATTCTTCTCAACTCTCTCATGTAATCTCGGCGTGTTTCGTCGTTCTCTTCAACTTCTACTTGCCACGGATGCACCTTGCTGATCTCCCACATGGTCAGCGCGTTCCGGACTGCTCGTTCATCTTCCTCGGTCCCCATCTTCCTAGGTAGAAGGGGAGGGTAGTGTGATAGTGCAGAAACGCTGATTCGAGGTAATCCGATCTGAAGATGGCATCGGTGCGGGTTGTAGATCACCATGGTAGTGTTCCCTACTAGCTGGAGGTCCAGGCCTTGACGTCGCGGTATTTTGAGAAGAGTGCTTCGGAGGACTCTTGGTCGCATGATGAACTTGTCCATGGGAAGAATATTAAGGAAGAGGCGCCATTTGTCCTGAGTTTTCTTGTCCGCCGTCTTGCATTCAACTTGAGGAGAATATCCAAATGCCCCTCCGATGAAGAAGAGAGGGTGGCTCCCGAAGATCCGGCTTGCTGAAATTATGTCTTCCTTGGGAAGAAATTTGATTCTTATTCCCATCCAGCACTCAAGGAGTATCATGGAACCAAACAAGGGGCCTCCTATGCAAGCCGAACTTAGTCCTTCATAAAGGTATGAGAGGACCGCTTGAGAGATAGACATTCGCCACCACAGCCCGCTAATAATGCCAAGATTTTGGATGTCTAAGAGGTGGTCGGTAGTGGTAAAAAGAAAGACTCCACACAAGCAAACCACCACCGCCTTGGCTATTGCTTCATGTCTCTCCCACTTATTTTTACAATGAGACACTATCCATTGCGCCAAGGGTATCAAGTGAATGAGGTGTGGGCTGATCATGGTCCTCACGTCCTTTGGATTGTGAATGAAATCACTCAAGATCAAGGACGGGTCGATAGGCTCTATTGTGTAGCAAACCCGGTCTTCATCCCCCACCTTAGTCTTAGGAAGGGCTAGGTAGGTCTCTACCTCTTCTAAAAGGATGGTTGCTTCAAAGGAAGGGAAGATGAAAGTATGAGTTTGTGGATGCCATAGTTCCACAAGTGCTGAAAGGCTTGGCCAATCGAAGGATAATTTCTGGAAATTCTTGCCTAAAACCAAGAGGGGTTGAAGATGCCATGCTTTAAGGATTGAGGTGATCTCTATGGGAAGTGCCTTTACCATGGGAGCCACCCACTTCAGATTGGAATAGCACCTTGGACCAGGAAGGGGCTTGAGAAAAGAAAGAAGGAAGTCATGAAAATAATAAGTGCAGCAAAATTCTGAACTTTGGGTGAGTTGTAAGAACTTACCACTCTTTGGGCATTGGAGCTTAAGTGCTTGGGAATTGATGTCAGCCGCTGGAGTTCTCCATACTCTTTTCTTGCAGCTTTGAGACCGGTGTAAGCTTTCTCCTCCATAGCCATCACCTCGAAGCTCCTCTTCATCATGCTTTCTGCTCTTTGGAAGAGCTCTTCAAACCCTAGAACAGAGGTTTCAGCAAAGCTGCGATTTTGATTAAGGTTCCAAGTTGCTAAGGCTTATATTTAACTTTGGAAGGATAAGACTCAGACTAGAAGGCTTTATCTTCAATCAGGATAAGTTCTAATGATGGACTAAGTGGCTAAACCTCAGGTTTTAGTTATCTCGGCTCAATCCGTTTCGAATTACAACCCAGATTCTAACGGTCCATCGTGCGGCCGTTACTTCATTCCGACGCGCCAGCCCTTGGCCGTCGCATTTTCTGTGGGTTTCAATTCCCCGAATCATGTTCTGTGGAGAATGACGGTCTACGGGTCTACCGTCGCTTTCTGTAACGTGCAAACCCTGAGCCGTCGTATTCCCAGCACTCAGTTCCTTCTCTTCTGGGCTAAACGCTTCCTGACGGTCTTGCTTATGACCGTCTCTTAAAGTCTGACGCGTCTCCTTCAGACCGTCGCATTTCCTGCTGGTTGCCCTGACCAACTATCGTTCTGCCATGATCAACGGTCTGACCCTTGGCCGTTACTTGTCTTTGACGCACCCTCGGTTGGCCGTCGTTTATCCTGATGCCCCACTGCCAGAGTGGGCCTCTGATGATTAACGGTCTCTCACCAGAGCGTCGTTTGATTATGACGGTCAGATCTTAGACCGTCACTTTCTCTGCTGCTGAGTTCAGGCTATTCCTTCTGCCCTTGCCTAGACCTGGCGGTCTTTCACATTGTACACCTCGTCCTCTTCCCATTTTCATACATTCCTGCATACATCTCATTCATTCATTCACATTTCGTCCTGCATTTTTCACATTCATTCATTCACGCTTGCATAAAATTAAAACAAAACAGAAAACTAAAAAGAAGGGATCTCATTCCATTTTGCCAAAAGTTCTATACAAAAGATAAGAAAAAACATAAAAATACATCATTCGGTCGGCTTATCCGCCGGACCGCCCTCATCCTCTCTATCCTCGGGTCTCCTCACGGGTGGTGGTGCTATGGAAGCACTCTCCTCCTGTTGTCCTCTCTCTGCCCTCTCATTCCTCCGCTGGGCGGAGGAGCTGACCAGGAAATTTCTTACTGAGCCGCTCGAGGCGGCACTCCTATGTACCCCACTCTGGCATCCGGACCGTCCGCTCCAGTGTCCGCAGCTCGATCTTCAGTGTAAAGATCTGACGCCGCGTCTCCCGTGCCTCGGTCCGGTAGCGATCCAAGTCAGCCGTCCCGATCCGAAGCTCCTCCACCTCAGCTCGTGCCCGCACTAACTCCTTCCGGAGTTGTTCCATCTCTGCATCATCTGGGCGTCGCAGGGTCTCCGCTCTCAGCCGGGCCATCTCTGCCCGTACCAGCTCCGTCTCTGCTCAGGCTCGATTGGTCTCGGCCCGGCTTCTCTCTACCTCTGCTCTCGCCTGGCTGGCCTCGGCCACTGCTGCTGCTAGATCCCTCGCCTGTAGATTGCATTTTATATCATTAGTCATGAAGCATTTAATTAGGCATAATCATAAGCATTTTTAGTCTCTTACCCGCTCCGCGAGGGTGGCCTCCGCCTCCTCGGCCCGGGCAACCGCCCGAGCAAAGTCGGCCTCCTGCTCAGCCCTGCCTCCCGCAGGATGCGAGGAAGACGATGGGGCATCCGGTCCAGCGCGTTGGGCTCCCTCGACCCGCTGCATTTAGAAGTCATGGTTAGTTGACATTGGCATTTGCATCATAGACATCATTGCATAAATCATGAGCATTTAAGTTTTTAGTCTCACCAGGAGCTCCAGGGCCGACCGGTACCCGTCCCGCTGTTGGATGGTGGAGTGGAGTAGCCCTTCCAGCTCGGCTATCCGTCCCTCAGGGTCTAGCTGCATTTTAGAAAGCACGAGTCAGCATATATCACGTTGCACATTGCATAATAGAAAGAGTTTAGAGTTTTAGTCTGCATACCGGTCGTCGGGTACCTCGGTACACCCGGTCGCCGTAGAGTCGAGCGAAGGCCTTCAGATATGCCTCGTCGCTCTCATCTCGCTCCTTCACCGCTCGACCCCGCCTATTCCAATCGTGGACGTACTTCGCCTTCCGGGCGCACCAATCCACATTGCCGCTGATGCCCCTTGCTGACTTGCCGGGGTGGTCATCGCTGTGGCGTGGAAAGGTCACCTCGGGCTGGTGTAGTCCCCGGGTCCGTAGGATCAGCCTGTAGTGCAGAGGCTCGATGATATGGATCCAATGCAACCATATGTCTCGCCCCCAGTACGATAAGGCCGCCTCCACCCATGGCTGTCCCGTATAACCCTCATCGCGGTATGGGGTCCATCTCACCTGAGAGCATTTAGTTCATTCATTAGCATATAAAAGCATTAAAGATATTAGAGATATGTAGAAAGCATTTAGAAAGCATTTAGAAGCATTTTAGAAGCATATAGAAATCATTTTTGAGTTCTGGACTTACCGATGTATGCGGGAAGGAGTCCAGGTCGTCCTGGATCGTCCGGGTCAGTCTAATGATCGACCCTGTGTCCCTCGCCACTGACCAACGCCTCGCGATCGGTATGCGGCCGGGATAGAGTAATGCGCCTCTCCCGATGCCCGGGAGGTACATATAGCTCCAGATCTGCATTTAGAAATCGAGTCAGTCGCATCATTGCATAAGTCATTGCATAAATCATTGCATGAATCATTGCATAAATCATTTGCATAAATCATAGCATCGATATTCATGGCATAATAGGAAACATATGAAGTGCATTTATTTGTAGGAAAGGCGAGAAGCCGCCCAGCATCGTCTGCCGGTCCGTAGTGCTAAGGGACTCGAACAGGAATGCGAGCACTGCTGCTCCCCAGGCGTATCTCCTGACTCTACCCAAATCCTCTATCATCGGCAGCAGTCTGCAGCTGATGACATCCGCCCGGGTCGTGAAGAGGAGCTTCCCGAATAGCAGCATCAGGAAGCGTCTGAGCACCCTGTCTCCCTCTGGTCCAGCCTCCGCCGCCATGCGAGGGCGCACCTGGTCTATCACTCTGCCCAGATGCTCCTCAGGTAGCTCTCCCACGGTGATCGCCGCTCCTCTCAAGCCTAAGCTCTCCTGCAGCACTGACCTCGAAAGCTGAGAGGAGGACTGTCCCGGCCTGATCAAATCCAGCCCGAGCAGCTGCTGCGCCATCTCTCGGTAGTCGCCGTATGTCCACCCTGTCACCGCGGCTCCGTGGACTCTCAATCCGCTAATCCTCGCTATGTCTTCTAGCGTGGGGATCATGTGGCCCCATGGGAAGATGAACGCCCTGCTGATCGGGTCCCATCTCTCGTGCAAGGCGTACAGCAGTGGCGTGTCCATCTGGATCACCTCGATGCTGAGCACCTCGGCGAATCCCACGCCGGCTAATCTCTCTCTCTGGTAGTCGGGCAATGCTTGGTACACTGCCCTGATCTGTAGCCAGGAGATCCGCGACCGTCTCTTCCCCTGCATTACATATTAGATCATTCATTAGTCCAATTGCATCATATAGTCATTACATAAACATTCATGATTAAAAACAAAACAAAAATTTGAAAATTGAAAACCCTAAAAAATAGTTTAATTCCCTGGCTAGAGTGACGGCCCTGGGGTAGGGCGTCGTTTGACTCTGACGGACGCAGCCTGATGTGTCGGGTGTGTGACGGTCGCTGGCAGGACCGTCACATTATCTGCATTTGGGAATTTTTTCCCTTGCATCCCCGTGGTCTCCCACTATGGCCTACAATTGCTCCTAGTAGGTTCGTAGACCCATTTCTACCCCTTTCCCTCACATGCATCCATAAATAAACACGAAAAAATCAAAAATTGGAAAATTAGGGTGGGGGCCTACCTCGTGGTCCATGGCTCTCTTCCTCTTCTTCTTCGGTTCCTTGGGCTCCTCTGTACCCAAGGGAGCTTCCCCTTCGTCCTCCGTGGCCGTGGGAGCTTCTTCTTCCTCCCTTGGATTTCTCCTCGCCGGTTGTTCTTCTTCCACTGGCGGGATCGCCTCCCGTTCAAGACGGCGGTGGAACCGCCGTATTGCCATCCTCTTCCCTCTCTCTCTCTTCTTTGGTGACGGCTGGGGAGCCTCGTCGCCGGCCATGGTAGTATTGGGGACGGTGGTCGCCGGTGGTTTCCCTCGGTTGGTTTTTTGGGTGATGGGTGTTGAATGAAGGCCGTAACCGTTCGGTTTTATTTTTTTGAACGCTCAGGAAATGTGACGGTCTATCGACCGACCGTCACATCATTCTGACGCGTCTGGATCTGACCGTTACATGTGTTAGCCCTATTTTATTGAAGAATGTGAACCGCCTGGTTTATGACGGACTAGGGGTGGTCCGGTACTTGATGTAACGCACGTACATGAGACCGTTACAAACTTGCAAGTTTCTTGATGAATTAAATGGTCTAATTAATGTCAAAATGGTTCCATTTTCTTCCATGTTGTTCCTTATTGATGCCTCTCGCATGTACAAATGGTTACGACTTGATACATGATCATATTTATTATTGGCTAACCTATCTTTCATGAAGGAATTATGAGTGAAGTCGTGCTTTATCGTCCGTCAGGCAGGTAAGTCAGGTATTGTATCTTGTTCCCTCACTCCCATAATGCATTACTATATGTTACCTATGATATATTATCTCGAGAACCGGCTGGTCATTCATGTGTCCTAGGATCTGATGTTCCCCTTAAACAAAAATGATGATGATCTAAGTTCACATGTTTAATCGTTGGATAGGCCGTTAGATTGGAAAATTTGGGGACGATGGTTCTATCTTGCACGACGTGGTTGCAGATAGTGTCCTGACTCCGATTTCTCCAAACTAGCAATATTATTCTCGAGTATTTGATATTTTATCTTTCTTTGCATCTGTTTTGAAGATTTCTTTTCCTTTAACCCAGCATGCATCATACGCATTCTTTGAGCATTCATGAAGCTTCATTTGTTCAAAGTGTCTCGTTGATGGTGAACGGCTGTGTTGATTATCCCAAATAAGGACAATTATTCCACTCTGAATTAGAAGGTTTCCTTCGATCTGCTCGCTTGATCTGGTTTGCTGAAGATTCCTGTCTGGAGTTTAGTCTCTTTCCTTTCCGTTGCCTCCGGCGGCTAGCCGTGTTTCCTTTCCTTAGTTAATTAGTTCCTCCAGACTCGCGTCCTTTGGCTGGCTATTTCCTTGTGATCAGTTTGAAGTTTTCCAGAAAAATTCCTATTGCTTGTTGGTAAAAAAACGGGTGTCGTTTGCCTTAACGCCCTCTTTTTGATACACTCCGCTTCATTTCCGCTTCATCTTCATGCTCCATTTCACTTCCGCCTCACCTCCACTCGCTCCCCTGCAAAGAGGACGTTAAGAAGGGGCATCTGTTGACACCCGTTTTATACCCAATAAGTCGAGTCATCTCCTTATTTCATTCTATATGATGCTCCGAGTTGTTCACTCTTCATTGAGTCTCTTGATCAGTTGAAGCTTATTTTTTGGGTCTTAATTCTTGGATTAAGATGTGGCTCCCGGTGGCATTTCGTTGGATGAAGCTTAGAAAAACCCTTCACTCTATTTTTGGAACCTCAATGTTAATAACGGTCCCAGTCAGGCGCGTTGCTTCCTTCTGACGGATAGATCCTGGGCCGTTACTCTTTGAAGAGTCCTAAGGCTTGAGGCCTCATTTTCAGTGCTTATCCCTTAATTTTCACGTTGATAATAACGGTCTGTCGTGCAGCCGTTGTTTCATTCTAACGCCCTATGTCTTGGCCGTCGCTTCCTTGTAGAGTCCTATTGTTTGGGTCTTCTTCCCGTTGATCTTATCCTTTGGGATAGGGTTGAAAGTGGCGGTCGTTCCTTGATGCGTTGCTTCCAAGTGGCGGTCTGTCGTGCAACCGTTACTTCCTTCCGAGAGTCCTGGCAGTTCAGGCCTTTTTTCTACTACTCCGTGGTCGAGATAAGGATTTGGATTGACATTATCTCTTTCAAATCTGATCCTCAGGACCTCCCGTTCGATTCTATGGACTCTTGGTGATATTATCTTCGAGGATTGCTAAGAGTTATCTCCTTTCACGTTTGAATTATCCTCTGCTCGACCTAAGAGTTTGAGGGTCTATAAATAGAACCCTTGACTTCATGGCCAAAGGGGGGGAGATTTTGAATTCACGACGAAGTGTTGCCAAACTCAGGAGCCATCTTCATCCAAGAGGAACTGCTTCCCACGTCCATCCATCTCATAATCAAGGGAGTACTTTAGTTTTGGTCTTTCAAGTTCATCATTGCATGCTTGAGTTCTTCCCTGGTTTTTTCCTCAATCAAGGCATTGTCCCTCTTCCTTCTCCACGTTTTTCACTGTCCTCTAAGCATATAAACATCTTCCCAAACTTTTAAAACACCCAGAGGGGTTAAAAAACCAAAACTCCCCGGTAATCCCCTCTCCTTTTGATGATGTTAAGTCCTTTGAGAATTGATGCTATGCTTGTGAAAAGGACTAATTGAGGTTATTGTGTTTGGTCTTTCTACATCTTTGGTAGGTTTACAGGTTCATTGACATGAGGCCCAGGTCTTCTAGCCAGCTGGAAGAGTTGGAGTTAAAAGAATTCAAGCTTTGTTACTGCAGGTTATCTGACGGTCTTGGGCAGGCGCGTCATTCTCCTCCGGCGGTCTATCGTGTGGCCGTCACTTCAAAGCGACGCACGGGATTCTGGCCGTTACTTCCAAGTTGATCTGCAGGCTTTCTCTGGTTTTCTCTCCCGTGGGCGGGTGTTTCATCCACCTATTTCCAAGGTATATTCAGGTTCTTTTGACTTGTTTTACTTTGGTGGCGATCACATCTTTCCTTGGTATTGGACATTAGCTGTCTTCTTCATCATATCTTCCTATTTTCCTTGCTTATTCCACCTTCACGGTGTGTTTTTATTTATTCCTTGCTCCACGCCCCGGCGTGTGTTTTTCCTTTTCCTTAGCGTAGTTGGATTGAGATAGCATGCCCATGCTAGAGCTAGCTATGATTGCCTAGGTTCATGATCACATGTTCATAGGTTTGAGTAGATCTTTGATTGCTTGTTTGTCATCTTACCATATCACTCTCCAAACCTCAAAAGAAAAGATAGAAGATAGACAAATAAATATCAACAAGGTGAGGGCTAGAACTCCCTCACTAAGGCATGGAGACCCTGATCACATAAAAGGTCTACAAAATGAAAGGAAAATCAAGTAGAGGAGTGAGGACTAAAGCCTCGGAAATAGTGGGAGAACGGGTAGATGCCCAAAGCAGTGGAGGTGGAAGAAGTCGGGTCGGACCCGGGATCAGGTGGATTTAAAAGGAAAAATTGATAGATGGAAAGTGGTGGATCCGGAGAGTCCGGAGGTAAGGGGGGAGAATTATGATGGGAAGAAGAGTCCAGAGGTTCCGAAGGGAGAGGATGCCAAGGGACGCGATGTCCTTGGAAAAGGTATGGAAGAAGATGATTTAGGAGGAAGAAGAGAATAATGGACACGATGTCGTGAAGGAGTATGCGGATAAATCGAAAGAAAGATAGGGGATCCGGAGGCTCCGGAGGGATAAAATGAGAAGGGACGCGATGCCTAGAAAGAATTGAGGAATGGGATAAGAGATTCGGAGGTTCAGGAAGGATGTGGAGAAGGAGGGCGCGATGCACGGCAAGCAGAGAGAAATTCGGAGGATCCTGATACAAGAGTTGAGAGTGGGTGTGATGCCCTGAGAGAAAACTGGAGGGGGCGCGATGCCCGGCAAGTGTAAGGGGACCCGGAGATCCCAAAGATGGGTGTGAATAAGACGGGAGATGTGGAGGATCCGGAGATTCCGGAGGAAGGAAATGCCGAGGGACATGATGCCCTAGGTAAGGAGATAAGTCTGGAGGTTCCGGAGGAATATGGAGAAAGAGGGCGTGATGCCCTATATGGAGATCCGGAGGTTCCATAGGAGGAAGATGTTGAGGGACGCGATGCCCTAGGGAAAGAGATAACTTCGGAGGTTCCAAAAATCGGGGAGAATGAGTAGGGACACGATGCCCTAGTGAGAAAGAATCCAGAAATCCCATAGTGAAAGGTGGATCAGAAATAGTGCGGAGAGGATCTAGAGGCCCCGGAAGATGGGGAAGATACGGGTTCGGAAACCCGGGAAAGAAAGAATGCAAAGAGATGCAATGCAAGGAGTGCAATGAATGCATGAGATGCATGGAATGCAAAAGATGCAATGAACATATGGAATGAGAGGAGGAGATCCTTCTTCTCAACCCATGAGTGGCCCATAAAGAGAAGTTAAATGAGAGGGTGAATGAAATTAAATAGGTAGTGGATGAATTGGCGAGAGGCCCCGTAATATAAGAATGCCCACCCCTCCATGGTAAATAACGTGCCTGGCCGAACGGCTCAATAAATGGAATCAATGCACATGAGCTCTCATTTGTAGTAGAATGTATTATAGTAATGCAAGAAAAGAACCCCTTCTTAGGAATTTGTATAATGATGGAGCGAGGGGTAATGAGAGCATCAAAAGAATGTCGACCAATGAGCAAAGTGACATGAGTAACATTGGCCTTGGGCTGACATGGCATCAACTTATAAGAACTCTTTATAGTGAGCTTTGGTGGAAACTTTTCCATAATGCCCGGCACAAGAACACGGATCGGCATCCGGCAAATAAAGTCTTGAACCTTGAATAACATAGACATAGCCAGATCCTTCTTGACCGGCGTTTGATTATTCTCGGCACAAATACTTGTAGAAATACACCCACTCTGAGCGGGGGTGGAAGGCGAGATAGAAACGGTAATCTTAGTGAGTAATGGAGGTTTAATGGAGAGTGTTAATGGAAGGGTAAATGGAAGCGGAGGTTCGAGCACGTCATGCTTCTCCCCTTGCTCAGAAGCGAACGGGAGTGGCTCAAGTGCAAAAATAGATGAATCATGCTCAGGATTAGCCATGGGTTTGGGTAAAGGTTTAGATGGGGGGATAGATAAAGTGAGGTTCGGTGTAATTGGCTTTGGGGGTATGGAGATAATGGAGGGCTTAGGTGGCGATAATGGAGGGTTAATTGGCTTGGGAAAAGGTTTAACGGAAGGTTCGGCGGAGGCCGTTGGTGTGGAGGCAAGCTCGGATGGCTTAGTGGAGGTTAATGGTGTGGTATTTGGAGGTGTAATAGTAGAGGTTTTAGTGCGTAAAAAGCGTCAGATTTTAATGGGACGAGGGGTTTGTAGTGTAGTGGAAGGGTCATGATGTGTTGGTGTGGGTGATTGGAGTATCAACCCATCATCGTAACACCAATTGGTTTCATAAATAGGATTGGTGATGGTGGCATCGTCTTGAGCAGGGGGGTCATCGGGTAATGGAGGGAGTGGAAAGCGAAGGAAACTCGGAGTAGGTTTCTCCTGAAAAACTTCAACGTCTTGTGCACATGCCGTCTCCAATTCTTCATCAAGAACTTGCAATTCTTCATTATTGGATTCAAGTGGACGCCATGGTGAAGGCGTAATAATGGGTGATGGAGGAATACGATGTGGAGGATTTTGTGGAGGGTTATGTGAAAGTGGAGTTGAAGGCGGAGGGCCATATGGATGAATATGATGAATAGGTGGAGGGCGAACAGTGTCCACTTGGTCATTGAAAATTGTCGGCTCATCTTGCTCACTTGAATCTATGATGCCATTATCTCTCCTCTCCTTCCAATCTTGTTCCATCTTGGTGATGTTATTCATAAAAGCGTGAAGAGGATTGACTTAAGGAGGAGGAGGAGCGGGCCGTGGACTTGTGACCCTCTTCAATTGTTCCTCCATTGAAGCGATTTTATCAAGAAGAGTTTATTGGAGGGGTGTAACATGAATAACGGAGGGTTGGCATGATTGCCTTGGAGGAGCTTGGGGTTGACTCACAAAAGTACCCGGACGGGCCAGGTTACAAGAAGCATGTGGGCCTTGGGGCCGTGAAGGAGGAGGAATAGAAGGAGGCAGGTGACGAATCACCCGAGGAGGAGTATGTATAGAAGAAAGAGACGGGTGATGGGCCACCCGAACGGGAGTGTGTATAGAAGTAAGTGGGTGGTGGGCCACCCGTGAGGAATTGGAAGGAGAACATGATGAAGATGCACCCTTAACAATGGCCTTAAGGGCTTGGATTTGTTGAGGAGTAAGATGATCTAATGCATGCAAAATTTGGGAGACCTTCTCATCATGTGGAGGAGATGGTTCCGGGGGGATAATGGCTCGCGATTGATGCACGGGACCATAAGAGTGAGAATTGCCCATGGGTCGGGCAAGACCATAGGAATGAAGACGTGGTCCCCTTGAAAAATCTTGGTGAGAATTATAAAATCGAGGATCATATGATGTGCTAGGTTTATAATCCTCATGAATATATGATTGATTCAACATGTTGGTTTTATTATCAAGATGAAACATCATGCAAACAAGCAATATTTCAATGAAAGCAATTGCAAAGATATCAAACAAGTTGATGTTTACGCTTGATTTTTTCTTAGTTGAACCTTGATGTGAATTAGATGATTTTGACAAAATTTGATATGATTCACACAAGGTAGGGACCTAGTTTCAATGTGGTTTTCTTCAATGCTAACTAGGTACACTCTCTCACGCCGTATAGGCCAACTAAACCTGGGGAACTTCAAGGTACAACATGCCCGGCGTCTATGAGAGAATCCACGGGTGCAGGGACTTATGGAGGCTTGGTTTATGAATTTTCAGTTCAAAGAGATGGAGTGCTCAATAGAGGGTCCTTCCTTCACCAAGAGCGGGTAAGATCTCCTAGAAAGTGTGGGGAGAGGAGGTCTCCCAAACCAAATGCCTTAGATGCAATACTAATGCAAAAGAAAAAGTATGAATGTATGAGTAGAAATATATAAATATAATACAAAATAAATCACAGAATAGGAGAATTCTATGAAAACACAGGGAATGGGCGACTGTCACAGTGGGCGCCAAATAAAGAATTGGCGTCCACTGTGTGGCCACTCTTTCCTCTCTCTTTTTTACAAAATAATGAACACGTCTAAGCACTCAGACGCGTCTATTTTTTTTTTAGGTAACATTGCATGTCAAGTGGGCGCTAATTAAGGAAATAGCGCCCACTGTAATGGGCGCAGAATTTTCTGCTCACAGAAACGGTGCCAACGGCCAGAAAAATCAGAAAATTGAAGAAAACCAATAGGAAAAGGGAATGAACACTCACCAAATCACAAGATAAGTCATGGCAATCAATCAAGGTGTGAAATAAAACATGGCATGCTCTTTTTTTTGTTTTTTGTTTATAAGAAGAATGGAATTTCCAAAAATCCTAACTAATTAACAATCACAAGTGGGAGGTGTGCACGTGGTGCACAAGGGATAAAAAGAAAAAGAAAAGCGCTACGTGGAGCACAAAGGGAGATGCACCGTGGGTGCAAAGGGGAAAGGGTAATCAAAGAAAAATAATGGTGGTCCCATCGTGATCGCCAATTTGTAGATTATAAGAAAATCCACTAAGGAAAAAGAATCAATTAATAATAATATGGGAAAAGAGAGGGGAAAGAGATAGAAAAGGGAGCATGCGTGGATGCTACATGGAGTGTGATCGCCAGAGGGGTTACCTCAAAAGATATAACAATAAACAAAGGAGGGATCGTGAATAAATACCTTAAAAGAAGCGGGGAGATGTGAGTGTCACCTTCTCTTTCAATCGGCCGGCCGATGAAGAGAGTTCTTCTTGTGTAGATTACCCTTGCAAAACAAAGAAAACTCCAATAAATAAATATAGATTAGAAATCAAGATGTGTAGCATCAAAATCCAAATAATATATATATATATGAAATCATGGATGAGAACACACCTTATTGGTCTTTTGGCTTTAAACCCCTATGCAAAGGGTGTAGGAAAAGATAATGTGATGAAGAAAATATGGGAGGGTGCAAGTGTTGCACTAAGAAGGATCTCAACATAGTTGAGATGATAAGGAAAATAAAAGAGGAATATGATGCATGCAATGCAAATTAACTAAAAAATAATGAGAGAAAGGGGGAGGAACGCTTAGTGGTTTTCTCCAATTTGGCTTCTAGATCTTCAATGGAGGAAGAAGCTCCAAAAGGATGTAGCCTTGAGGTTTATGGGAGCTTTCTCCTTGAGCCTCCTATCCAGCAGCACCTCCCTTTGAATTAGTATTGATGTCCTTAACACAAGGGAGAGAGGGGTCCTATTTATAGGGCCAAAATTCGGAGTTTAATCCAAGGGAAACTTGGAGATCATGTTTAAGTTGGATTTAGAAAGAGATAAACATTAGCCAAGTGTCCCTTTATCCTTGGAAAGCCTTAGGACTCTTTTCCCAAGTGAAAAGGGTCTCAAAACGGAGAAAGAAGAAGGTTATGCCGGAGTTCGGAACTCTGTAGGAATGGGTGACCACTCAGAGGTCACCAATTAAAATAGCACCAACGTGAAGTGTCGCCAATCATGATGCATTTTAAGACGGATTAGGACTTTGCAAAATTAGAAAAGAATTGGTGCCCATGAGATGGTCGCTAATTAGGAATTAATACGAATTTTAGACGAAGTAAAATGCTCAAAACAAGGCAAGGATGAACGCGTCTGGGATCCTTGACACGTTCAAGAATAGGCGTCAGCTCGAACGGACGCCGTTTCTTGAATATTTTGGAAATTAAGAAATTACCAAAAATTGGAAAATAAATACGCGTCAGGATGGTAAGATGCGTTAATGAATTTCTTAAATTTTGGTAATTATTTAAAGATAAAATGGGAATTGACGTCAATATGATGCTCGCCCATTAAAGAATAAGCGGATGTGTGAAAGGGCGTTAATTCATCAAGGCGGCGAAGAAAATGAAATGACGGCTAAGGGTCGACCGTAGTTTAAAGGACGCGTCTGTAAGGTCAGACGCGTTTAAGACAATAGCGCTCTTTGGCAAGGCGTTAATTATATAATTAACATGGATAATAGAAGACGCGTCCCGGAGCCACGACTCGTTAAAGAAAACGTGTCCTTTAGGAGGGACGCGTGCATGAGTTATTTTTAGGCCAAAATAGGAGAAAAATAAGAATGTGTTCGGTGTCCGGGACGCAATTTGGAAAAGATCGACACCCCTGTTGGCACGTCGATTCAGAAGAAATGGCGACAATTCGAAGAGGCGCTTATTCGTTCAGAAAGGAATTGGCGACCAAGGGGCTGTCGCTAATTCAGAGGAGTTCCGAAAAATTAGAGAAATTTGGGGAAATAGGGAAAAGCTTAGGAAAGCTGAATATTCAATAAAAAATTGAGGAAAACCACTCAAATAAGTCGATTTGAGGGTCAAATCGGGGCATCGCAATGCGATATGAGATATGCTCAAAATGATGTCGAATTTGGCGTGTCTACAACCGTACGGGGGAAGAGGGGAGCTCACCCATTTTTTTCACTTGGTCTCCTTCTCATCTGCTCTCATTGCTACAAAAGTTGGATTTTATACCCCGCTTACCTCCCATCTTAATCAATCCTTTGCTCTTTCAAGCTCCAACAAATTTTCTCATCATCAAAGTCTGCGATTGTGGGCATTCCCCGCCCATCGATTTGTCTACTCCGTTCTTCTCCTCATCTGATCCCTTCCTCAATCTTTTATGTCCATCCGTGTATCCTCTCGCACTTCCTCCCCCTTCACCTTCCTCTCCATCTTGTTACATGCTCACCACTAATCTCCAAAAAAAACATCAATTTTGAAACGGAGATTTCAGTGGAAGATTACGATGTGTTCCGTCCATCTTCCTCCCAGGGGCATGAGGCCCCTGCTTCCCTTCCATTAGACTTCCTCTCTCCTATGTTAGATTTAGGGTCTGTCGAGTCTAGGGAAGTAGGGTCTGTCGAGTCTAGAGAACTAGGGTCTTGTTCTAGTGCGTCCAACCCTTCCTCCGCGCTTGAGGCACGTCCACTGGCGCATCATTCCAAATCCATTCCCGATAGGTTCTCACAAGATTTAGCTCAGCAATGCCATGCTCTCCTCAAATGCCCAGAATTTGTTAAGACGTCGATCATGCTAGCAGAAGATGAAGAGCAAGACGGGGTATGGAGCGACGACGGATTAGGTGTTTATGAGAACGTGGATGAAAAAGACCCGGTTGATCTTGAGGATAGCGATGTAGATGACACCACCAACTTGTATGCACAAGGTTTGAAGAGGTTCGATGAGCCATCGTCGGAAGTGGATGAACCTACAAAGGAAATTAATCTTAGAACTAGTGAGGATCCCAGGCCTGTCATTATTTCTGCTAATCTCTCTCCTAAGGTTGAAGATGAGTTGATTAAGGTTTTGAGAGAGTACAGCGACTCTTTTGCCTGGTCATACGAGGACATGCTGGGTCTTGACCCCTCTTTGGTGGAACATCGACTCGTGCTTAAGTCAGGGGCAACACCAATGAAACAAAAGTTAAGGAGATTTCACCCCCACATGGCCTTAAGGATGAAAGAAGAAGTTGATAAATTGCATAAGGTTAGATTCATTCGAGTTGTTTTATATCCTCAGTGGGTGGCGAATATAGTCCTTGTTATCAAGAAGTATGGGAAAGTTCGAATTTGCATCGATTTCATGGATTTAAAAAAGGCATGTCCCAAGGATGATTTCTCGCCGCCTCACATAGATGTGCTGGTGGATAACAAAGCCGGGTATGAAGCTTTGTCATTCATGGATGGTTATTCAGGATACAACCAAATCTACCTAACTCCAGAAGATCAAGAGAAAACCTCCTGATGAGGATCGTCAAGCAGCAAGGGCATTTATCAATTTATATCTATTTTGAGTGTTTTATTTTAAGTGGTCACATTAGTGAGTCTATATATGTAATTTTCTTTTAAGATGTCACTATCATGTACTAGTCTTAGTGTCTTTAATCTTCCACCGAAAGTTCTGTGTTAGGTGTTGAAGATTAAGTGTTAGGTGAGGTTTCATATTAATAGTCGTGGGTGTTATGTGAGGTTTGACTAAGTTGTTCATGTGGAGAGTCTATATAAGAGTTGTAACCTTATGTTATAAGAACAATGAAGTCGAAATGAGATGTTTGGAAAACCAATCCCTATTAGGTGAGATGCCTTTGTCTCCTTTGTTCTTCTCCGAGAGAGAGATTGGGGTGAGATGCCCTGGGTGAGATGCCCTATTCTATCCCACCTTTCTGCCCACCGTACCACCCCCATCATGCACCCCAACCACCACCATCATCGCTGCCCCACTCCCTTGGCTAGTCTTGTCTAACCCGTATGCCCATATGCTTGGCCCCTCCACCTACAACTCCCACTTTTCTTTCTAGGCATTTGTTTCCTTGTTTGTTATCCCCCACTGTCATTTGTTTTCTAATTTCTTTTCTTCCCTACGGTACCACCTTAGTCCCCTTCTTTTTATTGTTCTTCCCTACCGAGATGCAGACCCCTCCCCCACCCTTCTCTTGTCACCCTTCCCAATCAACTCTTTTGACTCTCTTTGTTTCTCTCTCCCTCCACCATATCACCCATTAATGCTCACATATCTTTAACTGCCTATTCTCCTCACCGATTTGTCATCTTCTTTCCTTTGCCCCATTTAATATTCCTTTACCTTTTTTTATTTTCTCTATTTCCCTGAAGTTTCCCCGCCACTGTTCATCTTCCCAGCGGCTTCTCTTCGCTGGGATTAGGCCATTGCAGCATTCACCCTTTTCACTCCGTGCACGGTTCTCATCCGAGTGCCAACCACTGGAGAGCCACATCGTCGGCGCGACTCCGCCTAGACACCCCTGACCCCTACCCACATACAACGGATAACCACCCTCCCTCTTTCTCTCTCGCCATCGTCGCTGTCGGGAGCCACAACCAGCCCCACCACCGCACCCAGTTCGCTTGCACCCAGCACCGGAGGTGCCCTTCTTGCATCCCGTCGTCACCGCCAACGCCCGACGTGGTCCCCTGCATGACCCCCGGTATGCCCCTTCTGCATGCTATTATCGCCAGCGCGAGCTGCCCATGCGAAGCCACCACCCATCGCGATCGCACCAACCTGCCATGCAGAGCCTGACAGCAGGGACCCCACCCCTCCAGCGGCATCTACACGTGCCCATCCGCCTGCCCCTTGCCATGGCCACACCCCCATGCGCTGCTCCCTTCCTCCAAGCATGGCGAGCGCCCCCCTCCTCCCCGTGTTCTCCCTCTCTCCGCATCGTCCTATCTCTCTATCTTGTTTTCTCTCTCTCTTCCCTCCCTCCCTCTCTCTCTACGGGATGCTCTTCTATGAGAAAAACAACATAAAAACAAAACAAAGGGGAGGACCCCACGTTGCATGCTTTAGTCCTTGCATAGGAGAACCATAAAGCAAAGAACAAAAAAAGAAAGTGTAAAGGAAGAGGAACAACGTGAGATGCATGTGTTAGCACTAGTTCTCTCTCATCTATCATTTTCTCCATATCACCTCTCTCTACAATTGTTCTCTCTCTCCTTCTCTATCTGCAATTATTATCTCTCTCTCTCGTAAAAGTCTTCAAAGAAAAAAAAGGAGTTGATGTTATTATTTAAAAAAGATAAGTTAAAAAAAGAGGATAAATAAATAAATAAAAGAATGTTAAAAGAAAAAAATAGATGATGAGTTTTCACCAAAAAAATGATGAGAGAGAGTGAAATAAAATGAAATAGAAAATAAAAAAAGGGAGAAATTATTTTCAAGGAAAAATAATAAAAAAGGAAATAGCAAATATTTTGAGAAAATAAAACATCATAAGATTCGGGCTTTTTATCCCACATCAGTTTGGTATCAGAGCAAAGTTGCCCACTTGTTCTCACAAGTTCGGTCCTTGGCTAAGTATGCTCCGCCGAGAAGGGAGAATTTGAAGCTTTGGGTGCATGGTCCTTGAGATGGGGACGGGTGCGAGACCCCACTTTAAGCCCCAGGTCCGTCCTCCTCTGTCGTCCGTATTCGCCTCCACCAAACGCCGCTGCCATGAGGGTCTTGCAACTCGAGGTTCGAGGTCGAACCTCCTCCAAGCGGAGGGGTTTGACGAAGATCGTCAAGCAGCAAGGGCGTTTATCAATTTATATCTATTTTGAGTGTTTTATTTTAAGTGGTCACATTAGTGAGTCTATATGTGTAATTTTCTTTTAAGATGTCACTATCATGTACTAGTCTTTAGTTTCTTTAGTCTTCCACCGAAAGTTCTGTGTTAGGTGTTGAAGATTAAGTGTTAGGTGAGGTTTGATATTAATAGTCATGGATGTTAGGTGAGGTTTGACTAAGTTATTCATATGGAGAGTCTATATAAGAGTTGTAACCTTATGTTATACGAACAATGAAGTCGAAATGAGATGTTTGGAAAACCAATCCCTATTAGGTGAGATGCCTTTGTCTCCTTTGTTCTTCTCCGAGAGGGAGATTGGGGTGAGATGCCCTGGGTGAGATGCCCCATTCTATCCCACCTTTCTGCCCACCGTACCACCCCCATCATGCACCCCAACCACCACCAACATCGCTGCCCCACTCCCTTGGCTAGTCTTGGCTAACCCATATGCCCATATGCTTGGCCCCTCCACCTGCAACTCCCACTTTTCTTTCTAGGCATTTGTTTCCTTGTTTGTTATCCCCCACTGTCATTTGTTTTCTAATTTCTTTTCTTCCCTACGGTACCACCTCAGTCCCCTTCTTTTTATTGTTCTTCCCTGCCGAGATGCAGACCCCTCCCCACCCTTCTCTTGTCACCCTTCCCAATCAACTCTTTTGACTCTCTTTGTTTCTCTCTCCCTCCACCATATCACCCATTAATGCTCACAGATCTTTAACTGCCTATTCTCCTCACCGATTTGTCATCTTCTTTCCTTTGCCCCATTTAATATTCCTTTACCTTTTTTTATTTTCTCTATTTCCCTGAAGTTTCCCCGCCACTGTTCATCTTCCCAGCGGCTTCTCTTCGCTGGGATTAGGCCATTGCAGCATTCGCCCTTTTCACTCCGTGCACGGTTCTCATCCGAGTGCCAACCACTGGAGAGCCACATCGTCGACGCGACTCCGCCTAGACACCCCTGACCCCTACCCACATACAACGGATAACCACCCTCCCTCTTTCTCTCTCGCCATCATCGCTGTCGGGAGCCACAACCAGCCCCACCACCGCACCCAGTTCGCTTGCACCCAGCACCGGAGGTGCCCTTCTTGCATCCCGTCGTCACCGCCAACGCCCGACGTGGTCCCCTGCATGACCCCCGGTATGCCCCTTCTGCATGCTATTACCGCCAGCGCGAGCTGCCCATGCGAAGCCACCACCCATCGCGATCGCACCAACCCGCCATGCAGAGCCTGACAGCAGGGACCCCACCCCTCCAGCGGCATCTACACGTGCCCATCCGCCTGCCCCTTGCCATGGCCACACCCCCATGCGCTGCTCCCTTCCTCCAAGCATGGCGAGCGCCCCCCTCCTCCCCGTGTTCTCCCTCTCTCCGCATCGTCCTCTCTCTCTATCTTGTTTTCTCTCTCTTCCCTCCCTCCCTCTCTCTCTACGGGATGCTCTTCTATGAGAAAAACAACATAAAAACAAAACAAAGGGAAGGACCCCACGTTGCATGCTTTAGTCCTTGCATAGGAGAACCATAAAGCAAAGAACAAAAAAAGAAAGTGTAAAGGAAGAGGAACAACGTGAGATGCATGTGTTAGCACTAGTTCTCTCTCATCTATCATTTTCTCCATATCACCTCTCTCTACAATTGTTCTCTCTCTCTTTCTCTATCTGCAATTATTATCTCTCTCTCTCGTAAAAGTCTTCAAAGAAAAAAAAGGAGTTGCTGTTATTATTTAAAAAAGATAAGTTAAAAAAAGAGGATAAATAAATAAATAAAAGAACGTTAAAAGAAAAAAATAGATGATGAGTTTTCACCAAAAAAATGATGAGAGAGAGTGAAATAAAATGAAATATAAAATCAAAAAAGGGAGAAATTATTTTCAAGGAAAAATAATAAAAAAGGAAATAGCAAATATTTTGAGAAAATAAAAAATCATAAGATTCGGGCTTTTATCCCACATCAGTTTGGTATCAGAGCAAAGTTGCCCACTTGTTCTCACAAGTTCGGTCCTTGGCTAAGTATGCTCCGCCGAGAAGGGAGAATTTGAAGCTTTGGGTGCATGGTCCTTGAGATGGGGACGGGTGCGAGACCCCACTTTAAGCCCCAGGTCCGTCCTCCTCTATCGTCCGTATTCGCCTCCACCAAACGTCGCTGCCACGAGGGTCCTGCAACTCGAGGTTCGAGGTTGAACCTCCTCCAAGCGGAGGGGTTTGACGAAGATCGTCAAGCAGCAAGGGCGTTTATCAATTTATATCTATTTTGAGTGTTTTATTTTAAGTGGTCACATTAGTGAGTCTATATGTGTAATTTTCTTTTAAGATGTCACTATCATGTACTAGTCTTTAGTTTCTTTAGTCTTCCACCGAAAGTTCTGTGTTAGGTGTTGAAGATTAAGTGTTATGTGAGGTTTGATATTAATAGTCGTGGATGTTAGGTGAGGTTTGACTAAGTTATTCATATGGAGAGTCTATATAAGAGTTGTAACCTTATGTTATAAGAACAATGAAGTCGAAATGAGATGTTTGGAAAACCAATCCCTATTAGGTGAGATGCCTTTGTCTCCTTTGTTCTTCTCCGAGAGGGAGATTGGGGTGAGATGCCCTGGGTGAGATGCCCCATTCTATCCCACCTTTCTGCCCACCGTACCACCCCCATCATGCACCCCAACCACCACCAACATCGCTGCCCCACTCCCTTGGCTAGTCTTGGCTAACCCATATGCCCATATGCTTGGCCCCTCCACCTGCAACTCCTACTTTTCTTTCTTGACATTTGTTTCCTCGTTTGTTATCCCCCACTGTCATTTGTTTTCTAATTTCTTTTCTTCCCTACGGTACCACCTCAGTCCCCTTCTTTTTATTGTTCTTCCCTGTCGAGATGCAGACCCCTCCCCACCCTTCTCTTGTCACCCTTCCCAATCAACACTTTTGACTCTCTTTATTTCTCTCTCCCTCCACCATATCACCCATTAATGCTCACAGATCTTTAACTGCCTATTCTCCTCACCGATTTGTCATCCTCTTTCCTTTGCCCCACTTAATATTCCTTTACCTTTTTTATTTTCTCCATTTCCCTAAAGTTTCCCCGCCACTGTTCATCTTCCCAACGGCTTCTCTTCGCTGGGATTAGGCCATTGCAGCATTCGCCCTTTTCACTCCATGCACGGTTCTCATCCGAGTGCCAGCCACCGAAGAGCCACATCGTCGGTGCGGCTCCGCCCAGACACCCATGACCCCTACCCACATACAGCGGACAACCACCCTCCCTCTTTCTCTCTTGCCATCGTCGCTGTCGGGAGGCACAACCAGCCCCACCACCGCACCCAGTTCACCTGCACCCAGCACCGGAGGTGCCCTTCTTGCATCCCGTCGGCACCGCCAACGCCTGACGTGGTCCCCTGCATGACCCCCGGTATGCCCCTTCTTCATGCTATTACCGCTAGCGCGAGCTGCCCATGCGAAGCCACCACCCATCGCGATCGCACCAACCCGCCATGCAGAGCCTGATGTTGAGTAGTGGACAGCGGATCTAGAGGGGAGGGGTGAATAGATCTGCCCCTCTTTTCACAATACAACCCTCTTTATAGCTAGATAAAATAAATTATAGCGGAATACAACTAGCTTGATGAAGGACACTACGATTCGCTTGGCAAGATAAGCAAATAATATATCGATTCGAACCTAAGCATGCATCTAGAATGAAGCAATCACACAAACAAACCACAACACAAAAGATTTTAAGGTGGTTCAGACTGAATCCCCAGTCCTACGTCCACCCCTCACCAAACCCGGTGAGGCTCCACTAGTGCAACGCACTAAACCGTAAATCGGAAAGACCTCTGATTGCCTTCCTACTAACCACATGTAGGGACGTCAACACCATAGATCGGACAACTTCCGATTACCTTCCTACTAACCACCGATAGGGACGATCTTCAGTTCCAAATGTTTGAATGAAATGGAAAAAGAACAAGATATGAAAACACTCAAACAAGATATAGAATATGCTCAAAGAGAAAAGATCTTGTCTGAGATTGCTGGAGCTTGAATCTGATGCTTCAATGGTATCTTCTTCCTTGTGAGATAATCTTCCTTGAACCCCTTTAAGTTGATGGAGAGAGTTATGGATGTAGCTTTGATCTTCCTTTTGATCCCCTTGAATTGATGAAGAAGATGATGGTTGTAGCTTTATCTTCACTTGGCTTGGGTTTGATCTCCTCTTGAAGTAGCTTGAATCACTTGAGGATTTGATGAAGAACTTCTTCCCGGAGTACTGTTCACGGCTACAGTACTCGATCTCTTCTCACTTGAACACCCCCTTGTAGCCTCCTTTGATATCCCCTTTAAGCATTAGGGTTTCCCAACCCTATTGTGTTTGTTTTATACCATTTGAATGGTCCTTGGACATCCTCCAGACCAGATCCACGTTTTGTGGTTGATTAGATGACTTTAGGATTAAACAATTACAAGGAAAGGGGCTCTTCTCGAAGTGGAAAACAAAGTCAACAATTGATGGCTCGGGGCTGGCGGTCGACCGGAACCTTCTGGCGATCGACCGCTACTGAGAAATCTGCAAATGGATGGTCCCTGAGAATTCCGGTCGACCGCCCTGGGCTGGCGGTTGACCGCCACTGAGAATCCCTGTAGGCAATGAGCTGCTGCCAGGAGTGGACGACCGCCCCTGGGCCAGCGGTCGACCGCTGGCTGGGCAGATCCTGGGTTTCCCGATTCAGTCCGTTAACCCTTTAGCTTAATCGCTTAACTCCTTTAGCAGCCTGTTCTCATCTGTGGCATCAACCTTGATAGTCTTGAAGGTGTCAACTGAGTCTTTGACCTTGGGTTCTCTTGAAGTTAACAGATTAAAGGTATATCGCTCCTATAATCAAAATTTTGTTCCGGGGGCTCCGTCCCCGGAAACCCCCGCAAGGGGCGCTGCCCCCTTGACCCCCGTGACCTGACCGGGCAGGTCGATCCCCGCGACCTGACCGCGCAGGTCGATCCGCGTGCGAGGGCGCAATCATTGAGCTTTCACTTTTGCCATCTCCACTCCATTCCTTGGCTTATCTGTCATGAAAGAACATCAAGTATTTCAGTCATATGAGAGTGGAAAGCATCAATGACTTATAGTGTTCAGCCATTATCAAAACCATGAATATCAAATGACTCAAATGACCACAGGGGCACAACACCTGACAGCAGGGACCCCGCCCCTCCAGCGGCGTCTACACGTGCCCATCCGCCCGCCCCTTGCCGCGGCCACACCCCCATGCGCTGCTCCCTTCTTCCAAGCGCGGCGAGCGCCCCCCTCCTCCCCGTGTTCTCCCTCTCTCTGCATCGTTCTCTCTCTCTATCCTATTTTCTCTCTCTCTTCCCTCCCTCCCTCTCTCTCTATGGGATGCTCTTCTATGAGAAAAACAACATAAAAACAAAAGGGAGGACCCCCACGTTGCATGCTTTAGTCCTTGCATAGGAGAACCATAAAGCAAAGAATAAAAAAAGAAAGTGTAAAGGAAGAGGAACAACGTGGGATGCATGTGTTAGCACTAGTTCTCTCTCATCTATCATTTTCTCCATATCACCTCTCTCTACAATTGTTCTCTCTCTCCTTCTCTATCTGTAATTATTATCTCCCTCTCTCGTAAAAGTCTTCAAAGAAAAAAAAGGAGTTGATGTTATTATTAAAAAAAGATAAGTTAAAAAAAGAGAATAAATAAATAAAAGAAAGTTAAAAGAAAAAATAGATGATGAGTTTTCACACAAAAAAATGATGAGAGAAAGTGAAATAAAATGAAATAGAAAATCAAAAAAGGGAGAAATTATTTTCAAGGAAAAATAATAAAAAAAGGAAATAGCAAAATATTTTGAGAAAAATAAAAAAATCATAAGATTCGGGCTTTTTGTCTCGCATCACCTCCTTCACCATGCCCTGGGGTACTTGTTGCTATGTGGTAATGCCGTTTGGATTGAAGAATGCTGGCGCCACCTAGTAAAGGGCGATGATGGCTATATTCCACGATATGATGCATGTCTATATGGAAGCTTAGGTGGATGATATTTTGGTGAAGTCGAAGACCAAAGAGGAACACCCCGCTATCTTGGCTAAGGTGCTTCAGAGATCTAGGGAATACAAGTTAAAAATGAATCCTAAGAAATGTGTATTTGGAGTCTCTTCAGAGAAGCTGCTAGGTTTCATAGTTAGCAAACGGGAGATTCAAATTGACCCTAATAAAGCTAAGGCCATCATGGACCTGTCCCGGCCTAAGAACATCACGGAACTTTGAGGATTAATTGGACGTCTGCAGTTTATTAGTAGATTTATATCCCAACATTCTCAGAGGTGCCGCCCGTTTTACGAACTGCTAAAGGCGGGGGTCAAATTCGAGTGGAATGAAGATTATCAGAAGGCCTATGAGGATTTGAAGGTTTATTTGTCCAATCCCCCAGTTTTGCAGTCTCATGTCCCTGGGAAACCCCTAATCCTATGCATTTTTGTCATTGAGGACCCCCTAGGAGCTGTCCTGGCCCAAGTGGATGATGAAGGTAAAGAAAGGGTAGCTTATTACCTCTCTAGGTTGTTTAACCCGGTAGAGGCCAAGTACACTGCCATGGAGAAAACTTGTGCCGCATTAGTTTGGGTAGCTTAAAAGCTGAAGCATTACTTCTTAGCCCACCAGGTTAGGCTGATCTCTAGAATGGACCCAATCAATTATCTCCTAGAAAAGTCCATCCTTTCTAGTAGGTTAGCTCGCTGGCATAGCTTCATCTCTCAGTTTGATATCACCTTCATCGTTCAGAAGGTAATCAAAGGATATGCCATCACCGAGCATCTTGCCCATCTTCCTATTCCCCGCACTGACTCTATTCAGGATGAGTTCCCTAACGAGCATCTCGATGTTCTTACCCATCATCCCTTGTGGTCTCTACACTTTGATGGTGTGCTTAACTCTAAAGGCCGAGGGATAGGTGCCGTTCTCCTCACTCCGGAAGGAGTGACGATCCCTCTTGCATATCAGCTCTGCTTTCCTGCTACCAACAACATTGTTAAGTACGAAGCTCTCCTGGCCGAATTGAAGCACGCCTATCTCTTGGGCACACAATATTTGAATATCATCGGAGACTCTCAACTTGTTCTATGCCAAGTTCTGTCCACATACCGCACCTGTGACCCGAAGCTCAAGCCATATCAAGATTTGGTTACCCTCTTGGCTAGGCAATTCCGCAAAATAGTCTACATTCACACCCCTCGATCTCAGAATATCCTTGCCGATGCTCTAGCATCGCTTGCTTCCTCCTTGTCTTTTCCTCTCAGTCGAAGCACTAAGACTATCGTCGTCTAGAGATTGGACGCCCTTTCTCTTCAGGATCCTTGGTTTGACAACCTTAGGAAGACCGTGGAAGTGAAGGCTGAGAAGAAAGATTTGAAGGAAGTTTCTTTGGCAGAATTGGAAGAGATCTTGGAAGAAGAAGAATTTCCTTGGTATCATGAAATTGAGCTGTATTGTAGAGATGGATCGTTCCCAGAAGGGGAAAATGCTGAGCAGTGTAAGGCTATTAGAAGAGCCGCCTCGAGGTACACCATTATTGCTGGAGAATGGTACAGACGCGCTCTCAATGGAATGCTCATGAGGTGCCTAGATGATGATGAAGCTTGGAAGGTGGCCGAAGCATCCCATTCTAGCGAGTGTGGAGGTCATGTCAATGGCTAGGTTTTAGCGAAGAAGATCCTTAGGCAGGGCTATTAATGGCCCCCAGTTGAATTTCATATCTCACATTTTCAGAGAAGCAAACTGGGTTACCGATTCTTTAGCTTCCTTAGCATGCTACAACAAATGTAATTCTTTTTTCTCCCATTCTGAGTTGCCTAGGTTTACTAAGGGAGCAGCTCGCCTGGATAAGCTAGGCATGCCTAGCATCCGATTGATGTAACTGTATATTCTTCTTCTCATTTTAATAAAATACACCTACTAGTGTTTGGGATGGTGGAGTGGCTTTCTCTTTACCTCTGGTAAAGGGTGCACTCTCCTATCTCACACTAGGAAGGGCTTTAGAAAAAAATGGGTATTACTAGCCCACTCTAGAGGAAGATTGTTTCCTCTATGTCCGAAGGTATCTCAAATGTCAACTCCACGCTGATAAGATGCATGCTCCTGCTTCATCTCTTCATCCTCTCTCTGCTCCTTGGCCATTCTCTATGTGGGCTTTCGACATTGTAGGCCTGCTAGGTGATCCCAACTCTCAGACCAAGCAGAAATCCTTCATTCTTACCGCCACTGAGTACTTCACCAAATGGGCCGAAATGGAAGCGTACGCAGATATCAAAGCTACCACGGTGTGCCGCTTCATCATGAAGAACATCATCTCGCGGTTCGGAGTGCCAAGCAGCATCGTCACCGACAACGGGCCCCAGTTCATCTCACAAGAGCTCCAGGACCTCTGTAAGAAGTTCAACATTACGTTGCAACATTCATCTCAATATTATCCTCAAGGCAACGGTCAAGCTTAAGCCACTAATAAAACCCTTCTCAAAATCATAAAGAAAACGTGTGAATCTCACAAATTTTCTGATTGGCTTGAGCGATTAGTGGAAGCTCTATGGGCTTACCGCACCTCCGTCCGTACTCCTACGGGGCAAATCCCCTATGCTCTCACCAACGGGATGGAGGCGGTACTTCCATATGAGATCTTAATCCCTTCCCTAAGGGTGCAGCTTGATAAGGAACTTAATCTCGAAGAGCGTCAAGAGGCGTTGCTGGTACAGCTAGAACTCTTGGATGAGAAGAGGATGAATGCGGCCGATCACGTGTCTATTTATCAAAAGAGAGTCTCGCGTTATTTTTAAAAGAAGGTAATTGAACGTAAATTTCAAGTAGGTGATATGGTTTTGAAACGTAAATTTATTAGGTCTGGAGGTCCTAGGTCCAAATTGCAACCTAACTGGGAAGGTCCGTTCGTAGTGAGAGAGGCTTATCCGGGGAACGCGTATCGTCTAGTTAACGCGGAAGCTGAGGAGCTATCTCACACTTGGAATGGGTTGTATCTTAAGCGCTTTTACCATTAGAGTCAAGCTAGTGACAACCCGATAGTAAGGTATCTCCCCTTGATCCCGAAGGAGGACCCCGAGCACGGCATTCACACACTACACGGCAACCTTGGTTGGGTTTTCCCTCGACTATGCAACACCGTCTCTCCTTTGGCCATACCTAGGGGAGTGAAAGTCCCTGCTTTTCTCTCTTTCGGCTAAGTGTAGGGGCAAGGGGTGAATCAGGGGGAGATGACCAACCTAGACACCCCGACGAGAGGAGGTCTCAAACAGGGGCGGTCCATTATGACCTGATTCCACAAGAAAAAGAAAAAAGAAAGAAAAATCAATCGAAGAAAGGAGCATGAATCAAGGTAAAAGCCAACACGTCTATCAAAAGCACAAAGTGCAATGTCAAATTGCTCCAAGAAAATAAAATACTGCCAACGTAATGATGCCCCATGTGGACCCCATAATCCACGTGGAACAGTAAATCCCTAAGGGAGACGCTGGAAATCCAACAATCTCCCCCCCAGCGGCACCTGGGGGATTTGAACCCGCGACCTCACTCTGATACCAGTTTGTAAGATCATGCCCCAACCGTTGCGCTAAAAGCTCAAGCTGGTAGCAAAGGAGGACCGTATTTCCTTATAGCATTGCAGAACCCCACGTCTATCCGTGTTGTGGGCGGGCATGAGGTGCTTCGCACATGGACCCCATAATCCATGCGGCAGGATGGGCTGCCAACGCACCAATGCCCCATGTGGACCCCATAATCTACGTGGAACAGGTAAATCCCTAAGGGAGACGTTGGAAATCCAACACGAATCTCCAACCGGGTCGTCATGGGAGGAATTCGAGCCCTAAAAACTTATATCTCTATGCTAGGCTTACCCCCAACAGTTCTTCTCTCTCTCTCTTCAAAAGACTGAAACATACCCAGGGTATGGCCCCTGGAGAGGCACCATCATATGAACGAGGTAGGCTCGGCCGGGGATTGTCACCCTCAATGCACGCCAAGCTCGGGGGATTCTAAGTGGAATAGGGAGGGCTCTCATTGTCGGGGCGAAATTAGCTTTTTCAAAAACTCAAAAAAAAATAAAAACAAAAAAATCAAATATGTCAAAAAACCAAAAAAATCAAATATTTCAAAACCTAAAAAAATGTCAAAAAACCAAAAAAAATATTTTAAAACCTCAAAAAATCAAATATTTCAAAACCCAAAAAAAATCAGATATTTCAAAACCCCCAAAAAAATTAGATGTTTCACACCATCCTTGCATTTCATAGCATGCATTGCATTTATTCTTATTGTGTCTTCGCCTATTTGATAAGGCTTCACCCCTTGACCAAATATCAAGGATTGGTCGTTTCTAACTTACTTCAGGCAAGGGGTTAAGCCTAAGAATAGATATAACTTGTTTTCTTATTTTAGTGTGTGCAGAAACAGGTTGCAACCCCTAAATTTCAAGGCTCATAGACTTCCTTATTCTCTTTACCTTGCGGTATTTCCTTAGACCGCTAAGCTCTTCCTGACGAAAACCGCATCCCTCACCCGAAAGCCATGGCTCACTGTTTCCCTGTTCTCTTGCCCCTTGCGGTCTTTCCTTAGACTGCAAAGCTCTTCCTGACGGTCAGTTCGCAACCGCCACCCTCAACCGTGTGCCATAGCTCACTGTTTCCATGTTCCTTCCCCTTTGCGGTCTTTCGTTAGACTGTTAAGATCTTCCTGACAGTCAAGAGATGACCGCTACCCTCACCCGAGAGCCAAGAAGACACAGTTTTCTGTGTTCTCTCTCTTGCGGTCTGTCGCCAGACCGTTACATAAGCCTGGTGGTCCTTTGGTAGACCATTTTCCAAGCTGAGAATTCTGTTAAAATGTGAACATTCAAGCCTAAGAGAATAATTTCACAACAATTCTTTCAATCAATCCTTTATTCATTCATTTAATGTTCCAAAATACATCATTCTCTTAGTACATAATCATGAAGCTCAAATCACATTCAATTTCACATCCGCACAAGGCCGAATCTTATGTAGTACTTTCACGTAAGCTTGGTAGTCCTCTTCATCCTCTGTCACCTCTGCCTACAAGGTACGGACTTGGCTGATCTCCCACATGGTCAGAGCGCTCCAGACCGCCTGCTCATCCTCCTCAGTCCCTATCTTCCGAGATTGAAGGGGAGGGAAGTGTGATAGTGTTGGAATCATAGTGCGGGGGAGTCCAACTTGCAAATAACACCGATGGGGGTTGTAGAGCACCAAGGTAGTGTTCCTCACTAGCCGAAGGTCCAGTCCCAGTCGTCGGGGTAGCCTAAGGGTAGTGCCCTGCAGAGCCCGTGGTCGCATCACAAATTTATCAAGTGGCAAAGTGTTGAGGAAGAGGTGCCAATCATCCCTTGTTTTCTTCTCCGCGGTCCGGCATTCAACCCGTTAAGAAAACCCAGATGCACCTCCAATGAAGAAAAGTGGGTGGCTCCCAAATATGCGGCTCGCTGATGGCACATCCTCCTTGGGTAGAAACTTCAATCTAACCCCCATCCAACACTCAAGAGCTATCATAGACCCGAAAAGAGGACCCCCAAGAGAAGCTGAACTAAGGCCCTCATAAAGATAAGAAAGGATGGCTTGGGAGATAGATAAACCCCGCCACAACCCACTGATGACGCTAAGGTTTGGAATGTCCAAAAGGTGGTTGGTGGTAGGAAAAAGCAAAACCCTACATAAGCAAATAGAAGTGGCTTTGGCTATAGCCTCATTCCACCCACACTTGTTCTTGCAATGGGAAGTGACCCATTGGGCCATAGGGATCAAGTGTGATGGGAATCGACGCCGAGCAAGTACTTTTCATATTGCATTTATATCCTTTAGTTTATTTTTATATCCACGGAAAAGTATATGCGCAATTGTACGGCTTTATAAGCCAATGCGTCATTCCCACGGATTGTTTGGGTTTCTTTGTAATTTGTCAGTAGAACCAGCAAGGGGGCCCTCAGCCCTTTCCCATTGGTCCATGTCACTCATGTGGGGCTGGTCAACCATCCTAGGTGGCCATCTAGAAGGGTTGAATGTCAAATGCCACATGGGTAGACAAGTGGTTAAATTGGTCCAAGGTAGGTCACCTACCTTCACCTACCATACCCCTTGGTCAAGGGGACGCCCCTCTCCCCTTATTAGTTTAATATTTTTTGTGTGGTGTTCACACTTAATCTCAGCCATCCATCCCCCATCCCTACATCCAAGGGTCTAGATTAGATTAGATACCTAGCATATAAAAGTGTGTATTTTCATGTGGAAATTAATAAAAAAATCAGAAATTTGTTGAATGTTCAAGGAGCCTCCTTGCGCCCCCTTTCTCTCTCCTCTGGTTCCTCTCCTCAAACCTCCAGTTCTAGAGTGTATCCCTCTTCTATCATCCCCTCTCAACCTCTGATCTTCACCGGTGCCGCCGCCGCCGCCGTTCGTGCCGCCTTCGAGGCGCCGCGAAGCCGTCTTCGGTATTCTATCCTGCTGGATAGAGGTGTCTTCCCTAAAATTCTACTACCAGCCATGGCCTCTTCGTAATCTACAATTTTTATGGTGTGTTCCTATCTTCCACCCCATCATCCACAAAACAATTCAGGTCCAAAATCCCTCGTTTAATATTTTTCCATTTTCGTGCATCTTTCATTCTCAGATCTGTTTTGTCTCTGTCTACAGTGACAGTAGCCCTGTGTTTCTCACCTCCGACCCTCTTTTTGATTTTTTCAAACCCTCCCAATTTTACTGGGAGTTCTGTCCATCATCCCCTACATCCACAGTTTTTCTTGATTTTGTATCCGCCATCTATCCATTTTTAAAAATTCGTGTTCTATCTCAGCTACAGTGCTTTCAGCCCATTTCCAGATCCGACCCATTTCCAGTTCAAAACTCCTATCAATTCGTAGCCACATCCAAACTTATCCAAACTAGTTTTTCCGTTTTCCTAGCTTGATGTCCTACAACTTTTCTGAAGACCACCACTTCATATTCGGATGTTCACATATTGGTCAAAGGCAGTTCTCATAGAATAGCCCTACAGATCTGAGTGTTCGGCTACTGTACAACAGGAAGTTATAAATTTATTAAAGCCCAGATCCGTGCAGATCCAGGCCAGATATTCAAGTCTAGATTGAAGTATTTGAAGTTAGCTTTCCAACGGCGCCAGTTTCGTGTCGATCTGACATCGAGGCTGATCGCAGCGTCCGTTCTCGGCGGGACGCGCGCTGAAAACTAGAAGTTGCAGATCCGTGGCCGGTTATTCCGACCGGTGCCGATCGGAGCCGCTCGGCCTCCGGCCGGCGAACCAGCGTGCCTCCACTCCAGGGAGTGCTCATCCAGGCATCCACCACCACAGCGGTGCCATCGGGTCCCACACGGCCCCTCCGGACAGCACGTGGGCCCCACCGTCACTAGTTCGGGTGTTGCCGAATCAACGCGAGAAGCCGCCCGTCAACCCGAATTCGGTCCTCCCGGACCCCATTGTGTAGCCCTTTACCTCCCTGCGTGGAGTGGGAAGCGAGTTGTATTGCTGTAATCTTGTGTATTATTGTTCTGGGAGTACAAGTTTCGGCCGGGTCCGTCTTCCCCACGCCGAGCGCGTTAAGGTACCGCTCTCGCTCCCTACACTCGGCATTTACTTATTTTCATATATACTTGTTTATGCCACTGCTAGAGAGCATGTTCTAGGATCGTAGCTCGCTTTATTTTCATATCACCGCTGCTGCGAGAGAGAGCGTGACCGTCCCGTGACCCGATCCGGGCACAAGTGAGAGCCGACCACCCTAGCTCACTGCCGGTTTCTCAACCGCGCACGTCCGACGCTTCCCTCGTTAAGGGACAGTCACGAACTTGTCGTGTCCGTGGTCTCGTCTCGCATCAAAGTGGATATGGCGAGGGCTAATCATGGTTCCCACATCCTTTGGGTTGGGTATGAATTCTCCCAAGATACGTGAAGGATCTATAGGATCAACCGTATGACACACTAGGTCCTCATCCCCCACCTTAGTCCTAGGAAGGGCTAGGTATGTCTCAATCTCCTCTATGAGGACTGTGGCTTCAAAGGTTGGGAAGACAAATGTATGTGTTTGAGGGTGCCATAACTCCACTAGAGCTGAAATACTATGTCAATCAAGGGAGATCTTCTAAATTTTTTTGGCTAAGACTAGTAATGATTGGAGGTGCCATGCCTTTAAAATTGAGATAACCTCAAAAAGGAGTTCCTTTATCATAGGAGCCACCCACTTCAGGCTGGAGTAGCATCGTGGGCCAGGAAGGAGCTAGAGAAACAAAGAAAGAGAAGAAGAAAAGAGAAGAGGAAGAAGAGAGGTAATATAAGAAATTTGAGGAAATTAATGAAATTTAAACATTTTTTGCTTTGACTTACCTCTCTTGAAGAATTTGTGCTCAGATGTTTGGGGATGGAAGTCAGCCGCTGCAGCTCACTGTACTCTTTCTTGGCCGGTCTTGGCCCGTTGTAGATGCCCTCACCCATTATGCTAGCTTCAAAGGACCTCTTCATGGTGATTTGGGTAGTTTTACTAAGGATTTCAAGCCTCAAAGAGAAGGTTTTCTGTGAGTTACGAGTTCAGGGAGCATTCCTAGTTATAGAGCTCAAATTTCTTGCCCTATTACATTAGGATTGAGGCTGGGGTGCCTCAATTTGAGTTAGGATGGGTTTTAGCACGAGTTGGGCATTGTAATCCGTGCATTAGGACTCTCCCGGAGAGTCCCGCTCGGATTTAACTGAGTTTTCTGCCTAGCGGCCTATCACGCGACCGCTAGGGTCATCTAGCGGTCGTCTGATGGCCGTTTGACCCCATTCTTTACCACCTACTATTTCGTTCGCTTAGCGGTCGCATCATGGCCGTTTACCACCTTTTGCGGTCTTGCGAGGATCGTTTTCTTGCTGTCCCAGTCTATGTTCGACCACCCTTTGCGGCTTGCCGCAGGACCGCCACCAAGGGGGTAGTGGCCCTATTGAGACCGTCTCTCTCATCTGAGCCGCGTGTTCTCCCACCGAGCCTCTCTCTCTCTCCCTGGTCTTTGTGTCTTAGAACTTGCACCTCTCTCTCTCTTTGTCAGTCTTGGGGGTCGCCGTTCAGTAAGTAAAGTCAGTGTTAGCATCCACACATTTGCATCGTAAAGAAATCAAAAAAAAATCCAAAAAGATCATATTTTTCATTAAGCCAAGGTCATGTACATGCATAAGTAGAAAAGAAGATGAAAGGTACATCAAGCATGTCCCTCTCCTGGACCCCCGCTGTCCCCAGTACTCTCGCGCTTCTTCTACGGCGGGCCCATAGACGTGCTCCCCACCTCGCGGCGTCGCCCTCTCGCCTCCTCCTCGTTCCTTCGGTGTCCGGAGGAGCTAGTGAAGTACTCCCTATAAGCACTGCTATGTGCGCCACTCAGGGTCCTGCTGTGCTGTGGTCCTCTGCCCATCGCCTGAAAAGCCTGTTACAGCACTCCCACCACCCCGTCTAACTTCACAATCTGCAATCGGGCCTGCTCTACCTCTGCGTGAAGGCGCTCGGCCTCTGCACGGTAGTGGTCCGCCTCTGTCGCCTCTGCCCAGAGTCGCTTTGCCTCCGCTCGGGACTACTCTGCCTCCTCTCTCTGTCGAGTAGCCTCACTCAACGCTGCTGCTAGCTCCCTCGCCTACATGTGTATTCATTATAGTTAGTCAATTGCATTCATAATCATAAAGTCAAAGGGAAGTAGACTTGATTTGCTTACCCTCTCTGCGAGTGTGGCATCGGCCTCCTTGGCCCGAGCGACCGCTCGAGCAAAGTCGGCATCCCGCTGAGCCCTATTCGCTGGTTGCTGGGAGGAGGAAGATGAGGCATCTGGACCCCGCCGCTATGCTCTCTCAGCTCGCTGCATTTAGAAGTTAGTCAGTCAAGTCCATAGCCTTTTGCATATTAAGTCTAAGGTTAGGCAGAACTCACCAGGAGCTCTAGCGAGTGCTGGAACTCATCCCGCTACTGAATGGTGGAGTGGAGGAGACCCTGGAGCTCTGCTATCTGTCCCTAAGGGTCCAGCTGCATATAGAAAGTCAGGTTGTCAGTGCATTACATATCATTATAAAGCATAAGTTTTAAAAGTCGTACCGGTCGTCGAGAGCCACGGAAGACCTGGTCTCCGTAGCATCAGGCGTAGGCCTCATCGCTCGTAGCTGGGGCTCACATCGCCTGACCTCTCCTCCTCCAGTCGCGGATCTGGTCTGTTGGAACCCTGGTTTTGATAATGACAATCTGAGTCATGTGAGATTAAAATAAATAAAAGTTTTTGCACTTAATCTTACATCCATGGATCAATGCATTGATTCATCCTTCAGTATATATGTATATATATAGTTAGTGCAGTGCTTCTCAAGTTTGTACAACCGTAGATAGTATGTGTGGTTAAGTTCATGCATCAGATGCTTCATGCGTACACCTAGTCTGCACACGGTTGCCTTGTTAACTCAGCATGTCTATACATGTCAGTACATTCATCTGCAACATGCATACATCATTTCAATTCATGTTTACACATAGTCAATGCAGTGTTTCACCTCATGCATACACCAAGTCAGGGCATTCTTGTGCCTCATGCATATACATAGTTAGTGCACTCACTTGCTACATGCACATGTTCATCTTTCTCTTTAAAGTATGTACAGTCTCTGGCGACAAGTCTATACATCGTCCTGTCGCATAAAGTCTGCACATCATTTGAACATCGCACATAAAGTATGTACACTCTCTGGTGGCAAGTCTATACATCGTCCTGTCACATGCACATCAAGTCTGTACATTATCAGTTCAACCTTCGAACTAACTCAATACATCCTTCTCTGTTATTTCAAATTAGTTCAAGATCACAACAAGTCTGATCTGACAGGATTTTTGGTTTGATGAGTCTAAGAAGGGCACGTGACTCAAAAATGAAATTAATATGCCAGGATCATGACACGTGGATTGCAGCAAGCTGAAATGTTGCCACGTGTTCAAGACGCCAGAGCAGGAACTCATGGAAGACACACGTTCACCAGTTTTGCTGCAGATATAAAAGGCAGATTTCTCCATCCAGAGAAGGTAGATCGAAAAGGAGATTATTATCGTGAAGTGTGGAAAAAGTGCATATACTTCAGAGGTTTAGAAGTTGAAGAAAATTACGAGATCCAGATAGAAGAGAAAGAGAGATAGAGAGTTGAGAAGAAAGAGAAGATAGGCATCCGAAGACTTGTATCTACTGGTTCTTGGATCAAATCCAGACCAGTTAGCTGTTGAGATCCACATTGGTTTTTGAAGTGCTCAACTTTCAGTTGTTGTATCTCTTCCATCTTTTGTTTTTCGTTTGGTTCTTGTTTTCAATCTGTTTTGACAACAAAGCAAGCTGTGAGGCTCAGTTGTTTGCAGAGGAGGATTCCTCTGGACGGGTTAAGCTGTAAGCCCCAGCAGTAGCAGAGGTGTGGTATCCTCTGGACGGCCAAGCTGTATTGCCCAACGGTTGCAAGCTGTAACGCTCAGCAGTTTGTAGGCAAGCTGTGGAGCCCAGCAGTTAAGCTGTGTATCAACAGGAATCCACACTCAGGTTGAGTGTGGGGTGGATGTAGATCTCTGGATAGAGATCGAACCACCTAAAAATCTGGTGTGCTGTGGTTTGTCTGATGCTTTTATCTTCACTAGATGCATGCGTAGGTGCGCTCTATGTGTTTGATCTTTAGTCCATTAGATGATTTGATCGATAGCATTAATAGGCAGTGTTCCTCAATCATTCAGTGGTAGCTCTTTTGAAAATTATTTTTGGGGCAAGTTTTGTAAAAGATCCATTCACCCCCCCTTTGGATCAAATTCCGTGTGTCACATGCCACAACAATTGGTATCAGAGCGGGTCACTGATTCATCAGATCCAACGATCTGCAGTGGATCCTACTGTTTCCGGTGACTTAATTGCTTGTTTAGATAGCCTGGTATTTCGTTTACGTGTCATGGATTCTGTGCCTGAAATTCCAATGTTCAATGGATTGTGTTTCTCGGACTGGCATAGAGAGTTTAGGGATTATGTGAGTCTTGTAGATCCAAATCTGCTGATTTTGATAGAACATGGGCCTTATGACATACCTGTAAATACGTCAGACTAGAATACTGGTCATGAGCTGATGAATGCTGAAAACATAAAAGCCATGGAAATGTTGAAGGGAGCTATAAAGACTAATGTGCTTTCATGTGTGACTAAATGCAGGAATGGTAAGGAGTTGATGGATGAGCTGATCCTCAAATTTGGCAAGGAGAACCATAAGTGTCTTACGACCAAGGATCAAAGCAGCGATCAGTCTGGCGATTCTTTATCAAATGTAAGTTCTGAATCTGAACAAAATTCAATGGATGAATTGATTGAAATGCATGATAATTTGCTTGAAAGTTATAGATCTTATAAACGTGAAATGAAAGAGATGAAAAAGGATATGTTACCTGAAATTAGGGAGTTAAAATGTGAAAACGCCAATCTTAAAAGCAGTCTGAAAATAAGCAAAAATTCATGCAATAAATGTGATTCTGTTTGAATATTAAATAATGATCTTCAATCTGAACTTAGGCTGCAAGAGCAACATGTTGTATCTCTTAAAGGAGAGATAGAAGATCTGAGGAACAGGAACTCAGAGCTTGAGTTGAATGAACAACAATTGATTGAAAACCTAAAAGCTATGAATCAAGATAGCTTGATTGAAGAAAATTGCAAACTGAGAGATCAAAATAAAAGGCTAATGGTTCTGAATACTGTTCTGTCAGAGAAATGGATGTCTATTGAAAAAGGGAAATGTGCTGTAAAGGAAGTTGATGCTAATAAAGAACAAAAGCTTGAACGGGAAATTGAATCTCTGAAGAATTTAAATGATGCACTGCATCAACAAATCATTTCCTGTGAAACTGAAATTGGAAGCTATGAGTTGAGCATTACCTCATTGAATTCTGAAATTCAGGATCTGAAAAATTCTCTATTTAAATTTGTTCATGGGAAAGATAACCTTGACAAGATCCTAGGTATTAAAACAAACTTTCAAAAGGAAGGGTTAGGATATCTTCCTGCAGATAAGAAGAATCATGTTGTTAGATATCAAAATTCTGTGCCTTCTTGTTCTACTACACCATGTTTCAACTTACTGGAAAAAGGACTGAGAATCAAGATGAAATTCTGAAAAATGTGGGAAAACCGAAGAGGGTTGAAAGTAAAAGGAAAACTAAAACTTCATCTGATGCTGTTAAGAGTTTGACTGGTCTTAAAAATTGTCAAAAACAAATGCATGTCACAAAGATTCTCCCCATTCATTCACATGCACCCACAAGTATCACTTCATGTCATTATTGTGAGAAACTTGGTCATAAGATGCATGAGTGCAGGACAATGGATCTAGCTGAGCTGTCTGCTAACAAACCTCATGTTAGAAAAACTCAAGACAAACACCATACATTTCAGAAGAAGAAAACTTATTGTTTTCATTGTGGGAAGTTAGGCCATGTTGAAGCCCATTGTTTTCATTGTGGGAAGTTAGGCCATGTTGAAGCCCATTGCTGGGATGCCCTGAGGAGAAAAGATAGTTCAACCTTTAAAAATTGTTCTGTGAATAAAGATGTCTTCAATAGAAATACTCATGCATGTTTTGAGTGCGGAAAAATTGGCCATCGTGCCTTTGAGTGCTGGCATGTGAGAAGAAGCGCTGATTTTCATGACAAAAACATTTTCACAAATGTTCAACCAAAGAATGTCCATGGTTATACTTTCAAGAGAAATCTGAATAATGCTAGTCATCGTCATGGGAGAATAGGACATATCATGAATGACTGCCATGCAATTGATTTCGACAATAGAAAAATCTGGAAATCCTGGAGTTCACATGCTAAAGTGTTGCTAAACTGACTTGACCCAAGAGCTCTTGGGTCCCCAAATCTGCATAGTAACTTCTATTTGCATATGTGCCTTGAAGAAGGAAATAAACGGGGTAATAATATCAAGGCACATAAAGGTCAGTCAACCCCAACCTCTTCTCTTGTCTGCATTATTTTTCCCTTTTATTAGCATACATGCATGACTAGATTGCTAAATAGCTGTGGTTAATATCGATAGATTTTTAATTGATGCATATTATTTAGAATTCATGAATATAAATAATTACACCCATCTGAGTATCTGCATCAATCACATACATATCTGTGTACCTTAAGAAGATCAAATAGCGATTGTTTGATTTCTCTGCTCGGTCTGAGGGGGAGCTGATCATCGAAGGTCAACTATTCATGTGAGTTTATGATGTCTTAGTGCTTAGACTGTTGGTATTCTGATGCTGCCTGGCTGGATGATACTGGTGTGGTGATACAGTTTTTGTAGTTTGAGATGAGATGAAAGGTCTATTCTGAGGATATCTGGTTCATATGAGCTGAGTGAGCATTTGACTTCGGTGGTTAAGGGTGTGCTGCTGAACTCACCTTCTCTGGCCTCAGTCTTCTCCTTGTTGATGAGTGGCTCTCTTTCTAACATTTCCATGTCAAATATCTTCCTCTCTTCTCCACTTTTATCCTCTAATTAAATCAGAGATTGTGCAAGTCAGGGGGAGTAACATCAAATAGATGTCACCTTTACTTATCTTCAATAATTAACTACTAAAACCACCCTGATCTGAGAACTAAATTGTTAACCTGTGCAGATATGTGATACTCAGTATATGAATATTATATCTTAATTGAAAAGTCTCCACAATCAATCTGAATGTCTCATCAATGGGAATGAAATAGTTCAAAATTGGAAATCTCTTAGCAATGCATCTAAAATCCAAAAGTGTTTAGTAAGAACCCAATCTGATAGGAAATCTAAGGCCCATACAGTCCTTAATTCATGACTAAAGAAAGTTCTGGTAAAGGACCAGGGAATATGCCATCAATAAAAATTAAATCGTGGCATAGCAATGGCATTTTATTTAAGAAACTGGCCATCTGTCTCAAAGAAATTTAGAGGCTAAGTCATGAGAATTAATGTTATCTCTGTTCAAAAATTTATGAAACAAAAAGGTATATCGCAATGAGTAACCAGGGATTCTGGTGTCTGATAAACAGGTTTCCTTGAGTAAAAAGTGTTGGGTTCGGTGCTATGGATTCAGAGGGGGGGTGAATGAATCTCCCCTTTAAAAACTTCGCTCAAATTAAATCTAATGCAATCAGAGATGCGGAATTAAAAACTATTGCAGATATGTAGAGCGATCCTAAGCAAACATCTAACGTGCACAGCAATGAGATGAATACAATCCTCGTGCCTATGCATGCATCTAGCGCCAGTCAGATAAAAGAAATCAAACCACAGTGCACAAGGGGTTTTTAGGTGGTTCGGTCCTCCAGACCTACGTCCACCCCACACTCAACCCGAGTGTGGATTACAGCTGACTCACAGCTTGAACCGCCGGGCATCACAGCTTGCCTACAAACTGCTAAGCCTCACAGCTTGCTGTCCGAGGTATCCACCTCGCCCCGCTGAGCCTCACAGCTTGCTGTCCAGAGGAGTCCACCTCTGCAAACTGCTGGGCAATACAGCTTATCCATCTAGTGGAATCCTCCACTGCAAACGCTGACTAATAGCTTGATAAAAGGTTCAAAAGAAAACAAGAAAGGAAATCACAGCGACAGAAAGTTGTAAACAATGAAAGCACAAATGTGGCTCCAATAGAGCTGATTGGAGTGGATCTGATCCAACTTCCAGTAGGAACGATCTTCAGGTAAGCTTCTCTTCCTCTCTCTATCTATCTTTCTCTTTCTTCTTCTCAACTCACGATCTCTCCGTCTTTCTTTTTCTTCTTCTTCTCTGCTCTCGATCTCTCACTCTCTTTTTCTTTCTCTTTCTTCTTCTTCTCTGCTCTCTGGATTGTTTAGGCTATCTTCTCTCTGTTTCTGCCCCTTCTATTTCGATCAGCCTTCTTCTCAGGAACAAGGCTTCCTTTTATAGCAGCAGCAGAGGATAGGGCGTGTGTCTTCCACATCTCCCGCCCAAAGGCCTTGACCACGTGGCAGCATCTCAGCCTGTTGCTGTACACGTGTCACGATCCTGGGCACCTCATCCATCCTTGGATCACGTGCCTTCTTAATCTCTTCGAGACAGTACCTGTCAGTCAGTCGAAGAGAATCATCAGCTTAAGACAACAAACCTTGTACATACTCTTTAGGGAGTAATGCAGTGTGTAGACTTTGCAATGCAACAACAATGTATGGACTTTGTAATGCGACAGCAATGTAAAGACTTTACATGAGACACTGCATGAGACGTTGAATAGCCATGAAGCACACGATGTAATGGCTAAGGTTATGAGTGTATAGACTCTGCATGCGTGCTACATCAGTGTGCAGACTTGCTGACAATGAGTGTGCAGACTCTGCTTTGAGCGATGCACAATGTATAGACTTACTAATCCACTGTGTGCAGACTCTGCATGGGATGTATAAGCAATGTGCAGACTTAGAATGCAGCAATGTGCAGACTTATTTTGAACCAAGCACAATGTATAGACTTTATGTCGAAAGGATGCACAGGCTGTACAGACATTCTATGCTTAACACTTAAGCCTGAATGCATGATGTGTAGACTTGAGTGCATGTGTGCAAAACAGATTGTGTGTGTACTGTGCAGACTTGCTATGTGTCATGTATGCAGTATGCAAACGATGCACAGCCGTAGCAGCATTGTACAGACTTGGACATTTATGTGCATGACAAAACCAATGTACAGACTTGAATGCTCGAGGCACACAATGTATAGACTTGAAAGATAATGCATGAGACGATGCATGCACACACTTGGTCTTACAATGTATAGACTTGAAGGTATGCACAGAGACGCTAAGTAAGACGGTGGTGAACAGACTTAGTCTCAAGACGATGCAATGTATAGACTTCAATGTATGTGCAATGCAAAGGCTGCAGTGTATAGACTTAAGTGAGACGGTGGATGTATAGACTTGGCCACTGTACAGACTTACCACCAAGACGATGCATGAGCAGGCTGACGATGTGTAGACTTGGCAATGCATGGACTATGCACATAGACACTAAGAAAGACGGTCTAATGTATAGACTTCAAGTCCACTTGTGACGCTGAGTGAGACGGACCTCACCAGCTGTACAGACTTGAATGCGTGCTTGTAACACGATGTATAGACTTAGCATGAGACGCTAAGTGAGACGGTGCACACAAACACACTGCAATGTGTAGACTTGTGACAATGTGCAGACTTCCTATATGCTCAAGTCCAATGTATAGGCTTGCTGAGATGATGCACCTGAAGAATGTGTAGACTTGTGCACAAACAATGTATGGACTTGATGCAATGCATGAATAGAATACGATGTACAGACTTTGCTAATGCATGAAGCACATGATGCAACAATGTATAGACTTGTGTCATGCACGCAGACAATGTATAGACTTAGCGAATGAACATCGGTAAAGATACCAATGTATAGACTTGCGATGCCTGCGTCCAATGTATAGACTTCCTATGCCTGCGTCCAATGTTTAGACTTCCTATGCCTACGTCAAATGTGATGTACATACTTGGAAAGTTAAACTGGTGGATGTACAGACTTCACCAATGTATAGACTTGCCAAAGGAAGGGCTGTACAGACTTGAGCAAAGCATGATGCATAGACTTTGCATGAGACGCCCGATGTATAGACTTGACGAATGAACATACTTGCATGAGACGCAACATGAGACGATCAATGTACCGACTTTGCATGAGACACTGCATGAGACACTGAGCTGCCAAGAATGTATAGACTTGCGAGTGTGTGACATGCACAAATATATGCAATGTATAAACTTATGCATTCTCCATAGAACAAATCAGACATAGCACACTCATGCATTCTCCACAGAACAGATCAGTCATATGCAATCATGTGAGCAAAATAATATGGTGACTCATTCATGTTGCTATCATTAAAACACCACACTATCATCAAAGCATAAGGGGCACAACAATCTCCCCCTTTTTGATGATGGCAACATGATGAGTCACACTGACTCGACAAACTATTCGCCCCCTTTGACATAAGCAAAAAGGAGATGGTTTGAGAGACAAAATACAGCACACAAATACAGAGAATGAAACAAGGTTCACTGAAATAGAGTTCCCCCTTATGACACTAAAACAGCTCTCCCCCTATCAACATACATGATTGACTACTCTCCCCTTAAAAGCAGATGACCCATAACTCCCCCTGAAGCGCAAGAATGAACTCTGGTTATCCAATAAATCAATCTGAAATCTGCCATTACAAACAATCTGAACTCTGGTTGTGGCACCTCACATATGCATGAACAGAATGAAATAGGTGGAAAGTCCACAGAACCAGAACTGGTTGCAAAACAAGATGGAAGATTCCAACCGTGTGGAGAAGAGTACATCTCAGGAGTCAATCAACTGATAATGTAAAAGAAGTAAATGTAGCCAAGGGTAGGGGTGAGAAATATTCAAAGCACAATACATCTCAAGGAATCAATCAATAGCAAGATTTGTGTTGATCAGGCTGTCTGGAATAAATCTGAACATGAGGGATTTTAATGCTTGCACAACTACAATAAGTCTTAAGAAGAATAGACTCTTCTATCATAAAGGGTTATGAAGTGGCAACTTAACCAATCTGATTTAATTATGATGTATACCAAATTTGTCAAATTAAATTCAATACTTATATCTGAATCCAAGTTTTAATAAAGGTGAACCAGATAGTCAGATAACACTAAAAAACAATCATCTTTATCTTACACACATGATCTCAATAGCTCCTATAAAAAAATACACAGATTAGTACTGAGGTTAAACACTTTTCTAAGAACATGAGTTGACAAAATTTTCAAAATATTTTCATTTGAAACACATTATTTTTTTCCTGAGCAATTTAGGTTGATCATCACCTTTTTACATGAGGCACAACATGTCTCAGGTGAAGTGACCCAGTTACTCAGTGTGATAATTGTCATTGCCTCTCAACTTCGAGAACAGAGTTAACAATATAAGTGTCTTTTTACATGAATAGACACCTTGATCAGAGGTCAGACTCCCCAGTTACTCAACACAGATATGACATTGCTCTGTCAGGTTCTCAATGAATTTTCATTTTAAGTGACTATGACACTTCATGACTTGGGTTCACTCCATTTCTTTGATGGAAAACCCAGTTTCTCAGTGAATAAAGTCATTTCAATACTCACTGATTTTATTTCCTGTCAAATTTTTCAAAGTTAATGTTTAACAACAATACTCACTCTATGCATCTTAACCAAAGTAGCCCTGATTTCAAATTTTCAGATTTCTGATGAGTGAGTCTAAGGTTTTTATGACACAGATGGTTAAAATTTATTAAAGCTTATCATTCATATATTTTCAATTCATTTAATTACAAATCTGAGAATATATTAATCTTATATTAGTCGGATTCAGTGGTAATTCTTAAACCTATATGATAGAAATTTCTACACAGTTCTCAGACTAAAATGCATGACATGCAGCTTAAGTTCCTCAGATCAAATCAATAAATTTAGCTGACCAACTAATCAACAGTAGAACCAAATCAGTCACACCAGCTAAGAGATATGTGAAGGATGCGTGTCAGCTGGTAGTGCAACAAATAGCAAGAGAAGAGCATCAAGGTTGTTCCTCAGATTGAATCTAGTAGCTGAGTCTGGAATGCGAACTGATCAGCCATTTCAGTAATGACTGCAAGGAATTTTAGGTGAACCACTCAAGTGTAGCGAATGGATCAGATACCTGGACATAGAGAGTTCAAGAAATGAAGAGATGAGATAGAAAAAGCTCCCCCTGTCTAGATGCATCATATATGCAACAAAGTATGAGCAACAGTATGATTAATCAAGAATGATTTAACTCCCCCGGACTAGGTGCATGATGTATGATAAAAGCACATCACATGATTTCAAGTTTGACATTCAATTATAATCCATGCACTTCAGACATAAGTGAGTTACTATGAACATGATTCGGCAGTTCCATTTTAGAAATTTTCAATTTAACAAATCAACATGATATGCAATCATTTCAAGTTCACAATTTCATATGATGAAATTTAAGATGAGTATTCAGAACAAACCTGAAAAGCAGAACCCTGGGGTCTTCCTGTTGAGTGCCTTGGTTTATTTACCCCTCTTTTTCATTCCAAGGCACACCTGTAACATGTTAATCAATTTCATCCTGCAGGGACCCAAGCAGTCTTGGGTCATGCGTTAACTCTGACAGGTGTTCTGAACAATCTTTTAGCCATGTTATCATCATGATCCATTAGGTAACAACTATCCATGGAATGACCAAATTTTCCACAGTATCTGCATGATGTAACAGCCCTTGAATTCTTTTTGTGAACATTGTTATAATCATGGAATCTATATGAGTTAGCATGAAGATTTTTGTTACTTGCATGAAATTTTGATTTATCATTAGCTGCCCACTAGCATTCAGAAGCTCGGTGGCCAGGTTTTCCACATTCAGAACATACAAGTGTCTTTTCTTTAACAACAGCTTTATTTCTACCCAAAAAAATTCTATTTGCAGGGAATTTGACAAATTTGGAATTAAAGTGATTTCCCTGAGCATACCAGCAGTCCTTGACTGCATGCCCATGCTTACCACATTCAAAACACCTAAGGTGCTTACCTTTTGAGTTATTATTACCCCAATAGTTTTCAGTCCAGCACTCATTTGCCATGTGCCCTGGCTTGTTGCAGGTGAAACAAATAGTATGCTGGCTTGAAATAGATCTGTATCTATATGGGCCATGAGCATGTGTGAAAAATCTAGAATTCAGATTGTTATCTTCTTTCATTATAAAACATGCATTCATTTGATGACCACGCCTTCCACAGTAATAACAGGATGCATCAGATTTCTTAGTGGCATGGTTTCTATCAATAGGATTCCTAGAATGTATTTCTTCACTAGCATGCTCATCTTCAAGCAACAGTCTGCAATTATCCATTACATGCCCTATCTTGCCACAATAGTGACATGACACTTGTGATTTCCTGGCAACATGATTACTAACAGACTGACTAGATGCATGTGAATGAGTACATGAGGCATGAGCATTGTGCATTGACCCATCAATTTCAACTGAGTTGGCAGATCTTAGGGTGTAACCAGAAATATTCTTTACCTTCTTTGTTTTACCCTTCCTTTTCAATTTCTGATTATTCTCAACAATTTTTGTTTGCTTTTCATTCTTCTGGGCTTTGAACTGAAAAATAGATGTTGAAGGTGATTTCTGATTTTTATTTTATTTTGGGGATTGATTTGAGGTACCAGCTACATCAGAGCTTTGCACAAAAGTGGTGTATAGCTGGTTTTTAGTGATTTCCTTAACATCAGAACTGTAACGTATCCCCTCTCTTGAATTGTCATTTTTATCTTTCATGACAGCTTTCATTTTTCCTTCATTCTTAGCAGACTTGGATGTTGAGTTTTCCAGATTATGAATTTTATTTTCCAAGCTAGCAATGTGAAGTTCATAACTGGCTATCTCATGTTCACTGCAATTGACACATTCACTTAGAACTTTGTTTGCAGTTTTATACTTCTCAATTTCTTGTTCCAAGTTGCTCAACTTTTCTAATTCTTTATCACAGACAGCTTTTCCTTTTTCTGTGGTGAGAAGTCTTTCAGACAAGCCAGTGTTTAACTGCTTTAGTTTTTCAACTTCAGCCTTCAGTTCAGTGTTTTCTTTGGTCAGCTTCTTAACTTCTTCATCATAATTTTCATTACTGGACATCAACTCCAGATTCTCAATTAGTTCCTCTTCTCTTTCCTCCACTTTAATTTTCTCAGCAACCAAGTTTTTGTGATCCTCTTTAAATGAGGCAGTTTGTTTATTTGGCCATTCATTCTCACTAAAAAGATCTTCATTACGTTCTCTTAGAGCCGAGCACATATTACAGTTTGATTTTAGAGAGGAAACATGCACACTTTCCTTGTTGACTTTCTTCATACTAGCCTTGAGATCTTCATTATCTTTTTGAATTTCAGCATGTTCAAGCTTTAGTTTTTCCATTACAGAATTAATTTCAGTCAGCTCTTGCATGCTTTTTAGATGCTCATTTTTCTTCTCATTCAGCTGATTCTCAAGTTCTGATATCTTGTCCAAGCATGTTTGATTTTCAATTTTTAGAGAACCATTTTGCTCCTTAAAGTTCTGAACATCTAGCATACATGTATCATAAGATTGTTTCAAATTTGGACAGTTTTCACAGGGAGCTTTCAAATTTATCTGATCACATTTCTTTTTCAATCTTTTATTCTCATATTTTAATTTTTCACATCTATCATTAAGTTCCTCATTTATATTCCATAGATCATCAATCGAAAGTTCTTCGGATCCAGAGCTTACCTGAGATGATGATTCTTCATCATCCTTTCTCCGATCAACCATCAAGCATTTGTTGTGATTCCTGATAAGCTTTAGTTTTTCCAAAATTTCTTTGGCAGACCTGCAAGAAGAAATACATGCGATTAGAGCTCTGTCAATTGATTCTTTCATTAAAACTAATGCTCTAGTGTTGACAGTGTCTTTCAATTTATCCTTCTCAGTCCATCTAGATTTATCTTTTGATAATTTGTGTGGACCATGAGTTATTACCATCCAAAGATTAGGATCAGTAGATTTTACATATCGATGAAATTTTTCTAACCAAGAATCAAAATTATAACCTCTGAATATCGGAGGATTAGCCATCGAGATATGATGAATGCACCGAAATCAGACGAGCAAATCAAGACACTAAACCGGTGAAACAAATCACAGAACACAAGAGACCCACTCTGAAATGCACCAAAAGCTAGCAGGATCCTCTGTAGATTGTTAGATTTGTTAGGTCAGAGACTCGCTCTGATACCAATTGTTGGGTTCGGTGCTATGGATTCAGAGGGGGGGTGAATGAATCTCCCCTTTAAAAACTTCGCTCAAATTAAATCTAATGCAATCAGAGATGCGGAATTAAAAACTATTGCAGATATGTAGAGCGATCCAAAGCAAACATCTAATGTGCACAGCAATGAGATGAATACAATCCCCGTGCCTATGCTTGCATCTAGCGCCAGTCAGATAGAAGAAATCAAACCATAGTGCACAAGGGGTTTTTAGGTGGTTCGGTCCTCCAGACCTACGCCCACCCCACACTCAACCCGAGTGTGGATTACTACTGACTCACAGCTTGAACTGTTGGACATCACAACTTGCCTACAAACTGATGAGCCTCACAGCGCTGTCCGAGGTATCCACCTCGCCCCGCTGAGCCTCACAGCTTGCTGTCCAGAGGAGTCCACCTCTGCAAACCGCTGGGCAATACAGCTTAGCCGTCCAGTGGAATCCTCCACTGCAAACGCTGACTAACAGCTTGATAAAAGGTTCAAAAGAAAACAAGAAAGGAAATCACAGCGACAGAAAGTTGTAAACAATGAAAGCACAAATGTGGCTCCAATAGAGCTGACTGGAGTGGATCTGATCCAACTTCCAGTAGGAACGATCTTCAGGTAAGCTCCTCTTCCTCTCTCTATCTGTCTTTCTCTTTCTTCTTCTCAACTCACGCTCTCTCCGTCTTTCTTTTTCTTCTTCTTCTCTGCTCTCGATCTCTCACTCTCTTTTTCTTTCTCTTTCTTCTTCTTCTTTGCTCTCTGGATCGTTCAGGCTATCTTCTCTCTGTTTCTGCCCCTTCTATTTCGATCAGCCTTCTTCTCAGGAACAAGGCTTCCTTTTATAGCAGCAGCAGAGGATAGGGCGTGTGTCTTCCACATCTGTCGCCCAAAGGCCTTGACCACGTGGCAGCATCTCAGCCTGTTGTTGTACACGTGTCACGATCCTGGGCACCTCATTCATCCTTGGATCACGTGCCTTCTTAATCTCCTCGAGACAGTACCTGTCAATCAGTCGAAGAGAATCATCAGCTTAAGATAAGAAACCTTGTACATACTCTTTAGGGAGTAATGCAGTGTGTAGACTTTGCAATGCAACAGTAATGTATGGACTTTGCAATGCGACAGCAATGTAAAGACTTTGCATGAGACACTGCATGAGACGCTGAACAGCCATGAAGCACACGATGTAATGGCTAAGGTTATGAGTGTATAGACTCTGCATGCGTGGTACATCAGTGTGCATACTTGCTGACAATGAGTGTGCAGACTCTGCTTTGAGCGATGCACAATGTATAGACTTACTAATCCACTGTGTGCAGACTCTGCATGGGATGTATAAGCAATGTGCAGACTTAGAATGCAGCAATGTGCAGACTTGTTTTGAACCATGCACAATGTATAGACTTTATGTCGAAAGGATGCACAGGCTGTACAGACATTCTATGCTTAACACTTAAGCCTGAATGCATGATGTGTAGACTTGAGTGCATGTGTGCAAAACAGATTGTGTGTGTACTGTGCAGACTTGCTATGTGTCATGTATGCAGTATGCAAACGATGCACAGCCGTAGCAGCATTGTACAGACTTGGACATTTATGTGCATGACAAAACCAATGTACAGACTTGAATGCTCGAGGCACACAATGTATAGACTTAAAAGACAATGCATGAGACGATGCATGCACACACGTGGTCTTACAATGTATAGACTTGAAGGTATGCACAGAGACGCTAAGTAAGACGGTGGTGAATAGACTTAGTATCAAGACGATGCAATGTATAGACTTCAATGTATGTGCAATGCAAAGGTTGCAGTGTATAGACTTGAGTGAGACGGTGGATGTATAGACTTGGCCACTGTACAGACTTACCACCAAGACGATGCATGAGCAGGCTGACGATGTGTAGACTTGGCAATGCATGGACTATGCACATAGACGCTAAGAATGACGGTCCAATGTATAGACTTCAAGTCCACTTGTGACGCTGAGTGAGATGGACCTCACCGGCTGTACAGACTTGAATGCGTGCTTGCAACACGATGTATAGACTTAGCATGAGACGCTAAGTGAGACGGTGCACACAAACACACTGCAATGTGTAGACTTGTGACAATGTGCAGACTTCCTATATGCTCAAGTCCAATGTATAGGCTTGCTGAGATGATGCACCTGAAGAATGTGTAGACTTGTGCACAAACAATGTATGGACTTGATGCAATGCATGAACAGAATAAGATGTACAGACTTTGCTAATGCATGAAGCACATGATGCAACAATGTATAGACTTGTGTTATGCACGCAGACAATGTATAGACTTAGCGAATGAACATCGGTAAAGATACCAATGTATAGACTTGCGATGCCTGCGTCCAATGTATAGACTTCCTATGCCTGCGTCCAATGTATAGACTTCTTATGCCTACGTCAAATGCGATGTACAGACTTGGAAAGTTCAACTGGTGGATGTACAGACTTCACCGATGTATAGACTTGCCAAAGGAAGGGCTGTACAGACTTCAGCAAAGCACGATGTATAGACTTTGCATGAGACGCCCGATGTATAGACTTGACGAATGAACATACTTGCATGAGACGCAACATGAGACGATCAATGTACCGACTTTGCATGAGACACTGCATGAGACACTGAGCTGCCAAGAATGTATAGACTTGCGAGTGTGTGACATGCACAAATATATGCAATGTATAAACTTATGCATTCTCCACAGAACAAATCAGACATAGCACACTCATGCATTCTCCACAGAACAGATCAGTCATATGCAATCATGTGAGCAAAACAATATGGTGACTCATTCATGTTGCTATCATTAAAACACCACACTATCATCAAAGCACAAGGGGCACAACAAAAAGGTGCTGGTATACCGGAATGTTCAGTCAACATTGTGCAAAAGTTCTTGGCTAAAATGGTTGACCCTGAGGTTCCTTCATTAAATTTATATTGATTTAAAGTCTATATGAAAATTGTGTTTCTCAATCAGTCACTGGGTTATGAAAGACGCTGATAAGATTAAGGATGTTGTTGATTGAGATATCTCCTTGATAAAGCTATCTCTCCCCTGTTGACGCATAAGAATAAATTGTGGACAAAACTATTTTAAGATATAGTCTCATATTCCGTATATCCTGTTTCGGCATAGGAAGGTTCTTACGGGTTTAAAGGTAAAGAGCAGTTTGGGTAGTAACTATTGAATATTGGTAAAGGTGACAATATCTCATTTATACGAAACCCTACTCGCCTTTCTATAATACGCTCTTTTAAAGATGAGGCGTTGTCCCGCTCTTGAGTCCCCCGCTCTTCCTCTAAGTAAGCTAGCAAGCTTGCTTCTACAACCCTCCATCTTCTCATCCTACACATCTCTTCTTCTCGCGTCTTCCGTCTATCTTCATCGTCTCCATCATGTCTTCTCCGTCAGCCACTGATGAGGGAAAGAAGACTGGCTCAGAAGAGCGACAGCCGACATCTCCACAGGTTCAGAAGATTGAGGTTACTCGCTGGTTTGAGCGGAGACCAAAGAAAGCACACTCAAAGGAAGCCACTTCTGAGTCGGTTCAGGAGGAATCGCTCAATAGAAAGAGAAAGGAAATGGAAGAACAGCCGAAGGATACCTCAGTAGAGAAGCCGCCATTTGATTCACCCAGAGAGGTATCTCAACGAAAGAAACAAAAAAAGAAAGAGAAGGTAGAAAAGACTCTCTCCAAACGGCACAAGAAGGCGGGTTCAGAAGTCGACAGGTATGATTCTGATGAAGAAGTAGCTTCTGCTAAACATTCAGAAGGTGATGTGTCTCTTACTCAGGTTAAAGCGTTTCTGGAAATAGGACATGTCATGCTCCCCTGGTACGTAGATTTTAATGACGAACCCATGATTCTAGAATTTCCTGAAGTGCTAGAGATGTTTAATTTTCAGAAATGGAATAAATTCTTAAGTAAGCATAGGATTTATTATCCTAAGTTGGTTGCTGAGTTTTACCATAACTTGAAATGTGTCTCTGAAAAGACAAGGGTTCAGTCCACGGTTAGAGGAGTAAAGATTGACCTAACCAGGCATTTTCTACACAAAGTTTTTCATATTCCGGAGGGAGGCAAAGTGGAAGGTGAATTCAATTTAGACCTACATGAGGCCTACTCCCTCATTTTTGAAAAGCCCAGAGATCCCAGAGACCCAAAGAAGCAAGCATATCTCTCCCAGCTCAATGCATATAAGTTTTCCCTTCCGAGGAGATTAATTCATCACATTCTTACAACTATGATAACTCCACAAGTCGGAAGTAGAGGGAGAGTAACAGATTCACAGAGATTTATTCTCTTCTGCCTACTCAAAGGCATAAAGATATGTCTTCCAGCCATAATCCTTTAGACAATGAGCACTTTCAAGGAGTCCAACAGAAATTTACCCTATGCTGCTCATCTGACAGCAATTTTCAAAAAGATGAAAATTCCACTAGAAGGGGAATCATCAAAGGACATTCCCAAGGTGAACATCTATAATTTGGATTTTGTCAACAAGTACTTCAGGCCAAAGTCATCCAAAGGCAGTGAAACGAAAGATGCCATTGAAGAAAATAAAAAGCTTCAAGTCAGTCATGAAAGGGATCTCACAGAGTCAGATGATCAAGACTTGGCTCCTTTGAAGAAGAGGAAGAAAACACATAATAGAAGTAAATTAATTGCAGAACAACAAGATGAGACCACTGCTGAACCTGCTTAGAAGAATCTCAAAGATCTTCTATTGCATCAAGAAATTCATGAGCTGAATTTAACAGATGCTCAACAGACACAGCAGTTGGATCAAAACATTAGTCAGCTGTTTGATAATTTTGGGGCACAACTTGAACTGGAACAGCATGAAGTCCAACAGGGACAAGAGGCAGATAAGAAGAAGAAAGAAATGAAATTCCCGTAGAAAGTGAAAGAGCTGAATCCCCTCAAGACAAGGAAAGTGAAACAGAGTCATTTGTTGAAATGATCACACAGATTATGAAAGAGGCTGCTGATGAAATCTATGAAGAACATGCAGAGTTTGTGGTAAATGAAGAGGAGCATGTACCACAAGGAGCCCAAGCATCTGGTGAAGAAGCTCCACTCGAGCATCTAATTGATCAAGGTCCAGGAGTAGCTGAAGAAGATTCACAAGACTATTTTATGGGACCTGCTCCTAAATATGGTCCACATCATGGAGAGATGATTAGTCTTGGTACATCACCTACTCCACTTCCTGAACAGCATAATGCATACTTCACTGAGCTGCCAGATTCCAGTGCTTCCACCTCTAGTACACATGGAACAAATGACGAACCCAATCTCGCTCAGATGTTATCCAACCTGGCTGAGATTGTGCTAAATCAAAATGATTTGATGAACAAGCAGTTCTTATTTCAGACTGTTCAAATTGACAGAATAGAAGGCCGACTAAAACATTTGGAAATAGTTGTAAAACATCAAGGAATAGATTTCTTAACTGCTAAAAGGAAAACTGATATAGCAATACAGCAAATTTTGGAATCACTTATGGCCATAAGCAATAGAGTTGGTGATATGGTTAGCAAAATTCAAGATACCCAACTCTCCCTCTTCAGTAAGATGGCTCAAATTCTTACCCACACCTTTGATCTCAAAATTGAGTTTGAACTGATAAAGGGAACACTGACCAAGATTGCTGCCAATCAACCTGAGATCATTAATAGGGTTCAAGTGGTCCAATCTCATTTACAAGCTCTTTCAGAAACTGTTAAAGTGTCCATATCAAAACAAGAGTCAACTGCTTCCCTGGTGGACAGACTGGGAAGTACTGTGCATAACAAGCTTGACAAGCTGTCAGAATCCATTCAGGATCTCCACACTTCTATACTGAACAGACTCCCCTTAGCAGGTTCTAGCTCATCATCTCTTCCACGAGACAGGGGGAGTTACAGAGGTTACTAATCACACCCCAATTTTTTTTTATAATGACAAAGGGGGAGAGTACATGGTCAGTTTAGTGACTTGTTGAACAGATAGTACAACAGATAGTACAGTTCAGTGATTATTTTTTACAGATAGTACAGTTTATTTTTGGACAGTCAGACAGTGTTTTCAGTTCCTTTTTGTATACTGGATGTCTTGCTGGTTGGGTAGTCTCTGCTGTGAGATTTTTGTTGAAAGAGTTTTTCATTCAAACACTACCTGTATATTCTTAAAGTACACAGAAATGCTATGTGGTTGTGTTGAACGCATGTTTCATTTTGTCGATGAACTTGATTAATCTTACATGACCTATAGTTGTCATTATCAAAAAGGGGGAGATTGTTGGAACCCTGGTTTTGATAATGACAATCTGAGTCATGTGAGATTAAAATAAATAAAAGTTTTGCATTTAATCTTACATCCATGGATCAATGCATTGATTCATCCTTCAGTATATATGTATATATATAGTTAGTGCAGTGCTTCTCAAGTTTGTACAACAATAGATAGTATGCGTGGTTAAGTTCATGCATCAGATGCTTCATGCGTACACCTAGTCTGCACACGGTTGCCTTGTTAACTCAGCATGTCTATACATGTCAGTACATTCGTCTGCAACATGCATACATCGTTTCGATTCATGTTTACACATAGTCAATGCAGTGTTTCGCCTCATGCATACACCAAGTCAGGGCATTGTTGTGCTTCATGCATATACATAGTTAGTGCACTCACTTGCTACATGCATATGTGCATCTTTCTCTTTAAAGTCTATACAGTCTCTGGCGACAAGTCTATACATCGTCCTGTCGCATAAAGTCTGCACATCGTTTGAACATCGCACATAAAGTATGTACACTCTCTGGTTGCAAGTCTATACATCGTCCTGTCACATGCACATCAAGTCTGTACATTATCAGTTCAACTTTTGAACTAACTCAATACATCCTTCTCTGTTATTTCAGATTAGTTCAAGATGACAACAAGTCTGATCTGACAGGAATTTTGGTTCGATGAGTCTAAGAAGGGCACGTGACTCAAAAATAAAATTAATGTGCTAGGATCATGACACGTGGATTGCAGCAAGCTGAAATGTTGCCACGTGTTCAAGACGCCAGAGCGGGAACTCATGGAAGACACACGTTCACCAATTTTGCTACAGATATAAAAGGTAGATTTCTCCATCTAGAGAAGGCAGATCGAAAAGGAGATTATTATCGTGAAGTGTGGAAAAAGTGCATATACTTCAGATGTTTAGAAGCTGAAGAAAATTGTGAGATCCAGATAGAAGAGAAAGAGAGATAGAGAGTTGAGAAGAAAGAGAAGATAGGCATCCGAAGACTTGTATCTACTGGTTCTTGGATCAAATCCAGACCAGTTAGCTGTTGAGATCCACATTGGTTTTTGAAGTGCTCAGCTTTCAGTTGATGTATCTCTTCCATCTTTTGTTTTTCGTTTGGTTCTTGTTTTCAATCTATTTTGACAACAGAGCAAGCTGTGAGGCTCAGCTGTTTGCAGAGGAGGATTCCACTAGACAGGTTAAGCTGTAAGCCCCAGCAGTAGCAGAGGTGTGGTATCCTCTGGATGGCCAAGCTGTATTGCCCAGCGGTAGTAAGCTATAACGCTCAGCAGTTTGTAGGCAAGCAGTGGAGCCTAGCAGTTAAGCTGTGTATCAGCAAGAATCCACACTCAGGTTGAGTGTGTGGTGGACGTACATCTCTGGATAGAGATCGAACCACCTAAAAATCTGGTGTGATGTGGTTTGTCTGATGCTTTTATCTTCACTAGATGCATGCGTAGATGCGCTCTATGTGTTTGATCTTTAGTCCATTAGATGATTTGATCGATAGCATTAATAGGCAGTGTTCCTCAATCATTCAGTGGTAGCTCTTTTGAAAATTATTTTTGGGGTAAGTTTTGTAAAAGATCCATTCACCCCCCCTTTGGATCTAATTCCGTGTGTCACCTGCCACAACATGGTCTGTTAGGACCGGTGCGATGGATTCAGAGGGGGGGTGAATGAATCCCTCTTAAAATTTCGCTCAATTAAAAAAAAATCTAGTTCGCTAACTAGACAAAACTAGACAACCTGAAAAGTTGATCAAATCTTCTGTTAAACCAATAAGCAAACATGTGGAGCACACCTATGCATTCACCTAGCGAAGACAGAAAAGAACATTCAAACCACAGTGCACAAATGGTTTTTAGGTGGTTCGGTCCTTCAGACCTACGTCCACCCCTCACTCCAAACCGGAGTGAGGCTTCCACTAGCAAATGCTAGAACCGCAGACTCAGTCTACAACAGGTGCTGCCTAACAGCTTGACAAACCAAGGGAAACAAATCCCTCGAACCAAGCTCTGCAACCCACAGAAGCTTGACACCTGGACTTGCTACCCACAAGACCAGAACCGAGGGCGAGCCTCCCTTCCTCTAAACAAGAGGGAACCTACAAGTGACACCATCCACTTGCAACCGGAGACTCCAAGTCTCCCTTCTCCTGAGACCACAGGAGGAACCCCGATCTCAAACCAGAGAATCGGAAAACATAGTGATCAAATGAAAAGGAAAAAGAAAACAAAAGATAGAACCACAGCGACTGAAAGCTGTAAAGAATAATAACAAGATGTGGCTCCCATGGAGCTGGCTGGCCTGGATTTGATCCACGGTCCAGTACACAGATCTTCAATAAATTCTTCTTCCTTCTTCTTCACGAACTCTCTCTCTCTTTCTCTCTTCCTCTTCTTTCTTCTTCTCTCTGCTTCTTTTTCTCTCACGTTGTTCTCTCTTTTTCTTCTCTGCTCTTCTCTTCTTCTTCTTCTTCTGTTCTCTGCCTCTCTGCTGCTCTCTTATTCTATCACTCTCTGCTCTCTTGATTTTTCACTCCCTTGATTTCGATCTCTCAGCACGATCGCTTCTATTTATATCAGCAGCAGCTAGGGCGTGTGCAGGGCGTGTGCAGGGTGTGTGTAGGGCTTGTGCCCTCTTTGTCCAGAGTACACCTCGGATCACGTGCCAGGTGCCAACCTCGGATCACGTGCCCAAACATTTTCTTCTCGAAGGATGTACCTGTCAAGCAGTCATAAGAAGATATTAGAGGGATGTACAGAGTTGGTTCATGCTTTTAACAAAGCGTGTACAGACATGATGCAACATTGAGTGTATGGACTTAGTGTGCACGCGAGAACTATGTACAGACTTGTTTTGAACAATGCACAATGCATATAGGAGAGTGTGTACATTGGCGATGAGTGCTCAGGCGTTCTATCAAGTAATGTACAGACTTGATGAGAACGATGCATGAACAAGCCATAGCAAATGTATAGACTTACTAAGTCAACAAGGCAACCGTGTACAGACTTTAAAATAACGAATGAACAGACTTAGTTGATGCCATCCGAAGAATGTATGGACTTGCTATGTCGTGTGGCGTGCAACTAGACACTGTTCAGACTTGTGAAATAATGCACAAAGATATCATCAGAGAATGTATAGACTTGGACGTTTATGTGCATGACAAAACTAATGTACAGACCTTCTGTGCTTACGCATGGACTAAGTCTGTATAGACTTGATCATGCAAACGACGACACCAGTGTACAGACTTGAATGCTCGAAGCACACGATGTATAGACTTGAAAGACAATGCATGAGACGATGCATGCACAAACTTGGTCTTACAATGTATAGACTTGAAGGTATGCAAAGAGACGCTAAGTAAGACGGTGGTGAACAGACTTAGTCTCAAGACGATGCAATGTATAGACTTGGGTGTGTGTGTGCATGCTAGAAGCAATGTATAGACTTGAATGAGACGGTGGATGTACAGACTTGATAATGCAACCTAGGGCAATGTACAAACTTGTTGAACGAACGATGCCCAGCCATTGAGGAATGTATACACTTGAGTGCGTGTATGCTAGAACGATGTATAGACTTGGATGTGCTGGCAGAGGATGTACATACTTGCATGAGACGCTGAAAGAGACGCAACATGAGACGCAGAACTGCAAGGAATGTATAGACTTAATGGTTGTGTGAGTATGCAACAGCCAATGTATAGACTTGCGAGTGCAGCAGCCAATGTATAGACTTGCGAGTGTGTAGACTTGTGTTCATGCCTGAACCTAGAATGTGCAGACATGCACACATGCACAATGAATGCACCAACAACTGTTAATGCACTGATGCATATAGTGTATGGACTTTGAAACTGAATGCTTGGACATGCCTTCAACGAGTGTGTAAGCTCTGCGTGTACTGTGCAAGACAATGTACAGACTTTGCTGAGAGATGCACACATGCAAAATGAACATGGATGAACAGACTAAGCCACTAGATGAGCTCTAACGAATGTATAGACTCTGTTAATGCACTTATCAAGCAACCTGACGATGTATAGACTTTGTTAATGCACTGATGCATAGTATGCATATGTCAGAAATTGAACCGATGTAGTGAGAGAAAGAAAACAAGAATGCAATCTATATACCAGAGCATTCAAACAGAATAATGCATTCAAAACATCATTTCATCATCATTCTTATGTGGAGACTCATTCAGTTGCTATCATCAAAACAACCAAACAATAACTCCCTATCATCAAATCACAAGGGGCACAACAATCTCCCCCTTTTTGATGATGGCAACACAGTGAGTCATTCTGATGACTCAAACTATTCTCCCCCTTTGACTTCATCAAAAAAAAATAGTTTGAGAGGGAAGTACAAACATATTTATGACTCAACCAAAATCTCTCCCTTGTTATTATCAAGATGAACCATGGAGAGGTATGAATGCAGAGATGCAGATGCAACAAGAAATGCAAGAACTCCCCCTAAATATATGAGTGCAAGCACACAATTTTCCCCCTTTAAGAATTTCTATGCAGCATGATTCATATGACAAGGAAGCTCCCCCTGAATAAATGGAGTCGTATGAGGTGAATGAGAAGGAGACCACAGGGGCATGTAGATTTGACAAAGGTTGCACAGTAAATTGAAGTAGATCGCAGATAGTCAGACGAAACACAGTCAAATACTGAGATCAAATGAGAGCAGAAGAACTAAGCATAGTCAGAATGTTTTCAATAGTAGTGAAAGTTAAACACATTTAGCAAGATTTTCACAGAGTATACCAATTTCATAAATCTAACAAATTTTCCAGCGAGTCTCCCATTATAAAGATTTATGAATAAACTTTATTGAACTCCATGGTTTAAAGATGATGTATACCAGGTTCGACAAAAAGTTTTGTACTCATATCTGAAATCAAGATTTAATAACAAATGAACCAAAAACTCATATGAACATCTTGATTAATCTCCCTCCATCTTACTCAATAAATTTCAATGACTTCTTTATGAAATACACTCTTAAGTATTGAGTTTAAACATGCATGAAACCATTTGATCATATCAAGGGTTGTAGCAGATTATCCTTTGCATTCTTTTTCAAATATTGCAATTTGTTCAACAAGAATTTTCATGCAACAAATTTCAAGAGCACTCAAGTTCAGTGCACACCTTGTAACTAGAGGATATACATTGATCAGACGCCAATATCCCTAAGCAGTTAGTGTGACTAACAGTCATGCCTTATAATTAACAGAGTTAACATTTACACCTCATGACATACCTCAGCTCATTTCTTTGATAAGTGAGATGTGTTTCTCAGTGTGTCAGCCATTGCTCTGCCTATTTTTCAATTAATTTTAGGCAGAGTTAACTAAGACACCTCATGACACAGTCCTTTGGACATGTGTTTCTCAGTGATCAAAGTCATTGCTCATGCAAGATTCAACAGTTTTGACCCTTGGACAATTTCAAGAAGTTCAGATGTTTAAAAGTAATACAGATTTCATGTATTTCATCCAAATAAAGTCATGATTTCCATATTTTCAGATTATAAAAGATTTAAGAAGACTTAACATGAATCAGTTGGTTAAGGTTTATTAAAGTTGATTCAGATATTTTTCAGGACATTTATAGCCAACCTAACCGAATACATTAAATGTAAACCATTTTGATCTTTCAGATGTTCATAAATCTGTATAATAGAAGATTCCTTATTGAAGTAATTATTCAGATTTATGAGCAAGGTATACAATTTGAGATCTTCTCAATTGCAGCTACATCAAGAAAGCTTTCAGAAACAGCCAGAGTATCAATGATACCAATTGATGGTATATGATTCAGGAAAAGCATAGGCTGACGAATGAGTGAAAGTATGATTGTTCAGGAGGAATAATAGCCAATCAATCAGAATTTATCAGGGCAGAAGAAGCCAAATATGCATGAAGCACTCCCCCTGACAATATGCATTCAATCAATCTTTTTGGCATTTTTAATGAAATGAAATGCAATGCAATTAACTACATGTATGCAAGGATATGCAAAGACTCAACAAAGTCCCCCTGAATTCATGCAATGTTTGCAATGAGTGCTGAACATATGACTTTGTGACTCATGCTCATACAGACTGTCCTATCAAGCAATATGACCGATGGTACTAGGCGGAAAACTTGGTCTAAAGGACCATCTCACACATAGTAAGAACCTCCAGATAGATTTCACCTGCCTTTTAGTAGCTTACCATAGTGGTCATGCATGACAATGCAATATCAACAGTCCTAAGTCCATCAGATTTTCAATGACTGTATGTCAAATGCATGTATATGCAATTCACATAAATGCACACACAGCTCAACGTACAAACAAGTAAGCCCATGAAACTCAATGCAAGCGTCAAAACAAATATAGGGGCATGTATGCATGAATCATGATATGCAGTTAAAAAATATGACAATTATGTATGGACACATCGAACAAGATATGTAGTTTTCCAAAGTTCACAATTTCAGATAACATAGTTTAAGACAAATTTTCAGAACTGACCTGAATAGTTCAGAAGGGGTTTTTCTTTGAGTGCCTTGGCTTATTTACCCCTCTTTATTCCTCAGTCCCAAGGCACACCTGTAATAATTGGATTATTTTGATCCAGCAGGAACCCAAACAGCCTTGGGTCCTGTACTACTCCCTGTAGGTGTTCTAAACCTTTTGCAAACAACACTATCATCATAGCCCATCAACTTGCAATTGGACATGGGATGTCCAGACTTACCACGGTAATGACATGAGACAACATGTTTAAAATTTCTTTTCTGCCCATTAGCATTATCATGGAATCTATGTGGATTAACATGGAAATTTCTGTTACTTGCATGAAATTTTGGTTTACCATTACCTGCCCACCAACATTCTGAAGCTCGGTGGCCAAGTTTTCCACATTCAAAACATGCAAGAATTTTTTCTTTAAATACAGATTTATTCCTACCAAAATCATTTCTATTTGCAGGGAATTTAGCATGTTTGAAATTCACATTCCTACCCTGGATATGCCAACAGTCCTTGACTGTATGGCCATGCTTCCCACACTCGAAGCATCTGATATGCTTACTTTTAAAACTATTTCTGCCCCTAGTAGATCCAAACCAGTACTCATTGGCTTTGTGACCACGTTTGTTACAGTTAAAACAGATATTGTGCTGATTTGAAGCAAACATGTTTCTTTTGAGGCCATGATGATCAGAAGACCTAGCATGCATTTTATCATCTTGTTTCATGATGAAACAGGCATCCATGAAATGACCATGCCTACCACAATAATGACAAGATGTATCAGACTTCCTAGTAGCATGATTTCTACCAAATGAATTTCTAGAATGCAATGTTTCACTTGCATGCCCATCTTTAATCAATAATCTGCAATCATCCATTACATGGCCTACCTTGCCACAATAATGGCATGAAACACTCTTATCAGATGCATACGAATAAGTAAATGAGCTATGAGCAGTATGCATTGACTCATCAGATGCAGTAGAGGTAGCAGATTTAAAGACACAAGTAGGGACATGTTTATCCTTATTTTTCTTACCATTTTTGCTCATTTGTTTACCCTTGTTCACAACTTTTATTTGTTCTTCATTTTTCTGGGCCTTGAATTGAAAAATAGATGATGTAGATGTTTTAGGAGGCCCAGAGCAGCTTGCAATGTCAGAGCTGCGAACAAAAGTAGTGTACAACTTTTTCTTAGTGGCAGGAAAGTTCTTATGATGTACAACATGTACTTTTTCCACATACTTGAGTGTTGCCTTTTTCTTCATGTTATCATTCTTTTTCGATTTTTTAATTTATTTTTGGGTTTTCTAAACAATGGGATGTTTGACCTGTGATGTTGTGGCTACATTTGAAGCATTTACAAATGATGTCATTACTTTATTCTGAAAATCCTTTTTATTTAGATTATTGTAGCCCAACCCTTCCTTCCTGACATTGACTTTTACACCTAGTAGCTTGTCTAGGTTTTCTTGCCCACTCACAAACTTTGACAAAGAGTCTTTTATATCCTTGATTTCGTTTTCCAAAGCAGCGATGAGTAGTTCATAGTCAGCATTTTCTTCATCACTACTTGCAAGTCTTTCACTTAATGAGGCATTAGCATTTTTAACATTTTCGATTTCAGCTTTAAGCTTGTCCAATTCTTCTGAGTTGTCGGACATCACACATTTACCCTTTTCAAATTCCAGCAACCTTTCTGACATGGTGATGTTCAAGTGTTTTAATTTTTCTATCTCCTCCTTGAGTTTGTCGTTATGAATCAATTCATTTGTTAGAATCTGATCATCCGGATTCACTTCATGCATTTTTCCAATTTCAGATTCCTTCAACTTTCTTTGCAGTTTTTCAACGTCTTTGTGTAACTCCATGTTTACAGATTTGATGGCATCAAATTTTTCAATCAGCAAATCATTCTCTCGTTTAAGTTTCTCTAATTTTTCTTCATTTTCTTTGGAGAATTTCCTGAGAGAATCTTTTTCAGACTTCAGCTTGTTTAAATCTGAGTTCACACTTTCAAAAATTTTCAGCAATTTTTCATACTGGTCATGATAGTTAACAAGAGTCAGATTATCATTATTTGAACTGAGTTTCTCTTTGAGTTCAGATATCTCATTTGCAAGTTCTTGACTTTCCGTTTTTAGCAATCTAATTTGTTCCAGCAGCTTTTGATTATCAGACTTATATGCATCATGAGATTGTTTCAGTTTTGAGCAGTTTTCACATGATAAATCACAACAATTTTGATCAATCTTTTTCTTTAGTCTTTTGTTTTCATATTTTACTTTTCTATACTTTTCATACAATTCAGCATACATTTCCTTTAAATCATCAAAAGTCATTTCGTCAGAATCAGATTCAGAATTTACCTGATCTTCTTCTTCATTGCTTGAAGTGCTTCCTCTTGCCGTAAGACATTTCTGGTTCTCACGAAATGTGATCACTGAATCCCAGATTTCCTTCGCAGTCCTACATGAAAGAATAGAGGAAATGACATTAACGTCTACAGCATTCTTCATAATGTTCAGAACTCTTATATTCTCACTGTTCTTTTGTTTATCCTTCTGGGACCATTTACTTTCCTCTCAAGGCAAAACATGTGGACCATATTCAATGAGAATCCACAGTTTTGGATCTATAGAGTTTATAAAAACACATAGACCGCCTAACCATTTCTCAAAGTTAGAACCATCAAAAACTACATGTGGTGCCATTATAAAACAATCGAGTAGATTTAGATCTATGAGCTAGAAGGCAATATCAGAAGAATGCACCGCACTGGAACTGTAAAGCACGAAATCAAATCAGCAGAATCCTCTATAGATCGTTGGATCTGGAAAGTCAGAGACCCGCTCTGATACCAATTGTTAGGACCGGTGCGATGGATTCAGAGGGGGGGTGAATGAATCCCTCTTAAAATTTCGCTCAATTAAAAAAAAATCTAGTTCGCTAACTAGACAAAACTAGACAACCTGAAAAGCTGATCAAATCTTCTGTTAAACCAATAAGCAAACATGTGGAGCGCACCTATGCATTCACCTAGCGAAGACAGAAAAGAACATTCAAACCACAGTGCACAAATGGTTTTTAGGTGGTTCGGTCCTTCAGACCTACGTCCACCCCTCACTCCAAACCGGAGTGAGGCTTCCACTAGCAAATGCTAGAACCGCAGACTCAGTCTGCAACAGGTGCTGCCTAACAGCTTGATAAACCAAGGGAAACAAATCCCTCAAACCAAGCTCTGCAACCCACAGAACCTTGACACCTGGACTTGCTACCCACAAGACCAGAACCGGAGGGCGAGCCTCCCTTCCTCTAAACAAGAGGGAACCCACAAGTGACACCAGCCACTTGCAACCGGAGACTCCAAGTCTCCCTTCTCCTGAGACCACAGGAGGAACCCCGATCTCAAACCAGAAAATCGGAAAACATAGTGATCAAATGAAAAGGAAAAAGAAAACAAAAGATAGAACCACAGCGACTGAAAGCTGTAAAGAATAATAACAAGATGTGGCTGCCATGGAGCTGGCTGGCCTGGATTTGATCCACGGTCCAATAGACATATCTTCAATAAATTCTTCTTCCTTCTTCTTCACGAACTCTCTCTCTCTTTCTCTCTTCCTCTTCTTTCTTCTTCTCTCTGCTTCTCTTTCTCTCACGCTGTTCTCTCTTTTTCGTCTCTGCTCTTCTCTTCTTCTTCTGTTCTCTGCCTCTCTGCTGCTCTCTTCTTCTATCACTCTCTGCTCTCTTGATTTTTCACTCTCTTGATTTCGATCTCTCAGCACGATCGCTTCTATTTATATCAGCAGCAGCTAGGGCGTGTGCAGGGCTTGTGCCCTTCTTTGTCCAGAGTACACCTCGATCACGTGCCAGGTGCCAACCTCGGATCACGTGCCCAAACATTTTCTTCTCGAAGGATGTACCTGTCAAGCAGTCATAAGAAGATATTAGAGGGATGTACAAAGTTGGTTCAGGCTTTTAACAAAGCGTGTACAGACATGATGCAACATTGAGTGTATGGACTTAGTGTGCATGCGAGAACTATGTACAGACTTGTTTTGAACAATGCACAAATGCATATAGGAGAGTGTGTACATTGGCGATGAGTGCTCAGGCGTGCTGTCAAGCAATGTACAGACTTGATGAGAACGATGCATGAACAAGCCATAGCAAATGTATAGACTTACTAAGTCAACAAGGCAACCGTGTACAGACTTTAAAATAACGAATGAACAGACTTAGTTGATGCCATCCGAAGAATGTATGGACTTGCTATGTCGTGTGGCGTGCAACTAGACACTGTTCAGACTTGTGAAATGATGCACAAAGATATCATCAGAGAATGTATAGACTTGGGCATTTATGTGCATGACAAAACCAATGTACAAACTTGCTGTGCTTACGCATGGGCTAAGTCTGTATAGACTTGATCATGCAAACGACGACACCAGTGTACAGACTTGAATGCTCGAAGCACACGATGTATAGACTTGAAAGACAATGCATGAGACGATGCATGAGACGATGCATGCACAGACTTGGTCTTACAATGTATAGACTTGAAGGTATGCACAGAGACGCTAAGTAAGACGGTGGTGAATAGACTTAGTCTCAAGACGATGCAATGTATAGACTTGGGTGTGTGTGTGCATGCTAGCAGTAATGTATAGACTTGAATGAGACGGTGGATGTACAGACTTGATAATGCAACCTAGGGCGATGTACAGACTTGCTGAACGAACGATGCCCAGCCATTGAGGAATGTATACACTTGAGTGCGTGTATGCTAGAACGATGTATAGACTTGGATGTGCTGGCAGAGGATGTACATACTTGCATGAGACGCTGAAAGAGACGCAACATGAGACGCAGAACTGCAAGGAATGTATAGACTTAATGGTTGTGTGAGCATGCAACAGCCAATGTATAGACTTGCGAGTGCAGCAGCCAATGTATAGACTTGCGAGTGTGTAGACTTGTGTTCATGCCTGAACCTAGAATGTGCAGACATGCACACATGCACAATGAATGCACCAACAACTGTTAATGCACTGATGCATATAGTGTATGGACTTTGAAACTGAATGCTTGGACATGCCTTCAACGAGTGTGTAGGCTCTGCGTGTACTGTGCAAGACAATGTACAGACTTTGCTGAGAGATGAACACATGCAAAATGAACATGGATGAACAGACTAAGCCACTAGCTGAGCTCTAACGAATGTATAGACTCTGTTAATGCACTGATCAAGCAACCTGACGATGTATAGACTCTGTTAATGCACTGATGCATAGTATGCATATGTCAGAAATTGAACCGATGCAGTGAGAGAAAGAAAACAAGAATGCAATCTATATACCAGAGCATTCAAACAGAATAATGCATTCAAAACATCATTTCATCATCATTCTTATGTGGAGACTCATTCAGTTGCTATCATCAAAACAACCAAACAACGACTCCTTATCATCAAATCACAAGGGGCACAACATGGTCTACCGCTCGGGTGACCCAGTCGATCTCGCCGGTCAGTCCTCGGGAAGACCGCCCCACGTGCTCCTGCTCCCGCGTCAGGAACTCCACCTCTGGCTAGTGGATGCCCCTCATCCTCATAACTAGGCGATGGTGCAGCGCCTCTATGGTGTTCATGCAATGTAGCCACATGTCTCGTGCCGCGTACGCCTGGGCCGCCTCCACCCAGGGCTACCCATCCTGCCCCTCATCTTGATACGGTGTCCAGCGCACCTAAAAAAGGGAAGGCAGTAGAGTCAAGTGTCAGTGTCAAACAAGCATTTAATAGAATCTAGAAAAATTTTGGAGTGTTACCGATGCATAAGGTAGCGTGTCGATGTCATCCTGGATCGCTCGTACTAGGCGTCGTTGCGACCCGGTGTCCCGAACCGCCATCCACCTCCTCGCGATGGGAACTCAGTCGGGATGTACCTCCTTCCCTCTCCCTAGGCTAGGGAGGTACACATAGGTCCATACCTGCATTATCAAGTGTCAGCATATAGCATAATCATAATTGCATAAGCATTTAAGGTAGAAGGGTTACCTGAAGAAGTAGGGAGAACCCGCACAACATCGTCTACCGAGCGGTGGTGCTAAGGGAGTTGACCAGGAACGCTAGTGCAGCTGCACCCCAGGCGTAGTCCCTAACCCCATCCAGATACGCCAGTAAAGGGAGGAGCTTGCAGCTCACTCCGTCCGCCCTTGTCGCAAAAATCAACTTTCTGAACAGTAGCATCAGGAACCGATGGAGGATGACATCAGCCTCTGGGCCTAGTCCCGCCGCTACTCTCTCTCTGGCCCGGTCCGTCAGCTGCCCCAAGTGCTCCTCTGGCAGCCCTCCCATGGCTATGGCCGCTCCTCTTAGTCCGAAGCTCTCCTGCAGAGTCGCTCGTGCCAGCATCGATGAGTGGTGCCCCGACCTCATCAGCTCCAAACCTAGCAGCTCCCGCACCAACTCTGGGTAGTCGGTGTATGTCGTCCCGGTCACTGGCGCTCCATGGACCCGTAGTCCCATGATCCGTGCCACATCCTCCAGCGTGGGGATCATATGTCCCCATGGGAGTAGTAACGCCCTGCTAATCGCATCCCACTGGTCATGGAGCTCATACAGGAGGGCCGTGTCTAGCCTCATCACCTCTGTCCCAAGGAACTCGGCGAACTCCATCACGGCTAGTCTCTCTCTCTGGAAATCCGGCAGCGCCAGGTACACTGCTCAAACCTACAGCCACGATATCCTCGTCTGACGCTTTCCTTGCACGCATTTTAACATCCAATGTCAGTCATCTAGATAATTCAATAAGTCATTGCATATATCAAAAAAAACCCTCAGAAATCATGCGGTCCTCTGAGGACCGTTTGGTCCATCTTAGCGGTCTACGGTAGACCGTCTGGCACCCTAGCGGTCGCTGGAACGACCGCTAGGCACTCGCCGTGACGATGACGTTCACTTTGTTTCCCCAACTTTGGAAAATGGCCCTAGGGGCCTGTACAAGTCTTCTATGGGTCCCCTGACCCATTCCCATGCTATCCTACCCTCATGCCTGCTTTGAAAGAATTGAAAAATGGAGTTTTGGGTTTTTCGGCTTACCTCGGGCGAGGGGGTTCCGACCGCCGTCCCGGGTGCTTCCTCAGCTGTGTGCTCGCCTTCGTCATCTCTAGCGCCTTCCTCGGGCACGGTTGCCACCGTGGATGGTTCCCCGGCCTCCGTTTGAGCTGGCGGTGGTCCTTCCTCCGTTTGGACCGCGGGCGTCACGATCGCGTCCCCCTTCACCATGCGGCGCAAGAATCGCTGCACTACCCTCTTCTTCACCATCCGATCAGGTATGGAGGAGTGTGGGTTCGGCAGTGGGCTAAGGTGGTCGTCGGTGGTGGTGGCCGGATGGGGTGAGTGAATGAATGGAATGGGAAGAGAGAGGGTTTGAACGGTCGCCCTCGGTTTTTGAATTCGCCCAAAGCCTAGCGATCACGCGATGGACCATTAGGCACACTTTGGTGGTCCTCATGGGACCGTTTTCCCCAGGGTTGCGCCTGTTAAAGAATTCGAACCGCCTTAAGGGTAGCGGTCTATCGGTGGACCGCTAGGAACCCCTTGCGGTCTAGTGCATGGCCGTTTGGTTGCTGAAGTTTGTTATGCTTATAATGCTATATTTGTTCCATTTTTTGTGTGGCATGTGCCTTATTTGATGCATCATGCTTATCTTTTTTTGGCTTGATTATTGATGGTTGATCTATTACTTACGAAATCCAGTAGCACCATCATCGCATTACACCACTCCCTGCCGGACAGGTAAGTCATGTAAGTATCTCAATCCTTAGCCCCTTAATGCATTACTATATGGTATCTATGATATATTATCTCAAGAATCGACTGGTCATTCATCTGTCCTGGGATCTAATGTTCCCCTTTAACAAAAATGATGATGATCTAAGTGCACATGTTTAATCGTTGGATAGACCGTTAGGTTGGAAGGATTCGGGGACGATGGTTCTATCTTGCACGCCGTGGTTACAGATAGTGTCCTAACCCTGATTCATCCGGTCTAGCAATACTATTCTCACGTATTTTATATTTTGTGGTTTCTTTGCATTCGTTTTGATGATTTCTTTTATTTTAGCCCACCATGCATCATGCGCATCTTTTGAGCATTCATGTGCCCTGATCTGTCTAAAGTGTCTTAGTAATGGTGGCATGGATAATTGTGTATCCATGGTCTTGGATAGGGAGAATCATTCCACTCTTAGTTGGAAGGTTTCCTTCGGTCTATTTGTTGAGTAGTGGACAGCGGATCTAGAGGAGAGGGGTGAATAGATCTGTCCCTCTTTTCGCAATGCAACCCTCTATATAGCTAGATAAAATAAATTGTAGTGGAATATAACTAACTTAACGAAGGACTCAATGATTTGCTTAGCAAGATGATTATGCAATATAGAGATTGAACCTAAGCATGCATCTAGAACGAAGCAATCACATAAACAAACCACAACACAAAGGATTTTAAGGTGGTTCGGACTGAATCCCCAATCCTACATCCACCCCTCACCAAATCCGGTGAGGCCCCACTAGTGCCACGCACTGAACCGCAAATCGGAAAGACCATCGATTGCCTTCCTACTAACCACCGGTAGGGACGTCAACACCGCAAATCGGACAACTTCCGATTGCCTTCCTACTAACCACCGGTAGGGACGATCTTCAGTTTCAATTGTTTGAAAGAAATGAAAAGAGAACAAATACGAAATCACTCAAACAAGATATAGAATATGCTCAAAGTAGAAAGATCTTGTCTGAGTTGCAGGAGCTTGAATCTGATGCTTCGATGGTGTCTTCTTCCTTGAGAGATGATCTTCCTTGAATCTCTTCTAGTTGATGAGGAAGACTATGGATGTAGCTTGGATCTTCCTTTTGATCTTCTTGAGTTGATGAAGAGGTTTGAGGATGCAATTTAGATCACCCTTGAGATGATGAAGAGGATGAAGGATGCAGCTTTACCTTCTCTTGGCTTGGGCTTGATCTTCTCTTTAAGTAGCTTGAATCACTTTAGGATTTGATGAAGAACTTCTTCCTGGAGTACTATTCACTGCTACAGTACTCGAACTCCTCTCACCCTTATAGCCTCCTTTTATCTCCCTTGGATTCACAAATGATCAACTAGGGTTTCTAACCCTCTTGCATGTGTTTTATAACCTTTGAATGGTCCTTAGACATCCCCCAGACCAGATCCACAATCCATGGGGGATTGGGTGACTTTGGGGTTAAACAAATGGGTAGAAAGACCTCTCATCGAGCTTGAAACAAAAGTCAACAAAAGGGGGCCTCGGGGCTGGCGGTCGACCGGAAGCCATGGGGCGGTCGACCGGAATTTTACAGTCAGTTGATTTTTCATCTCTAGCAAAACCGGTCGACCGGACGCCTAGGGGCGGTCGATCGAAACCTGTAAAAATTGGAGTTTCTCGTTTCTAAAAGAACTGGTCGACCGGCCACTACCCACTGGTCGACCGGAACCTATAAATTCTGAAGTTCTTCGTCTCTGGAAAATCTGGTCGACCGGCCAAGGTGTGTTGGTCAACCGAAAAGACCTATACCTGCAAAAGTGAAGTGTTAGCCCAAAGAAACATGTCCATAAGTCAAGATATTCATGTCCTTATCAATTCCATGCATTTTTAGGTTTGGTTTATGCATTAGATAATTTGAGCATTTCTAAATTTTGTTCCGGGGGCTCCGCCCCCGAAAACCCCCGCAAGGGGCGCTGCCCCCTTGACCCCCGCAACTTGACCGGGCAGGTCGATCCCCGCGACCAGACCGCGCAGGTCGATCCGCATGCAAGGGTGCAATCATTGAGCTTTCACATTTACCATCTCCACTCCATTCCTTGTCCATTCATTGGCTTACCTGTCATGAACAAAGCATCACGTATGTCAGTCATATGAGAGTGGAAAACAACAATGACTTATAGTGTTTAGCCATTATCAAAACCAAGAATATCAAATAACTCAAATGACCACAGGATGATGTCGAATGACCCAAGTGACCACAAGATGACTCAAATGACCACAAGATGATGTCGAATGACCCAAGTGACTACAAGATGACTCAAATGACCACAGGGGCACAACATTCTCCCCCTTTTTGATGATGGCAACACTGTGAGTCATTATGTGACAGTAATATCCAAGATGACAAAGTTTATGACATATGCGACATGTGCAGCTCAAGATCCATGATAGTGAAAGCATGTGAATGCGGATATGTATGCATGGATGATCAAAGTATGTGAATGCTATGCACAAGCCCCCATCACATATGAAGACTCAAAGCTCACAAGGTTCTCTCCCCCGTGGACTCTCTCCCGTCCACAATTCACTCTCTCCCTTTGACAACTCACAAAGGCCGCACAAAGAACGGACAAAGGTATTAGCTCATAAAGGACTCACAACAAGACATTTTCTCCCCCTTTGACAACAGCAAAAAGGGAGGGATAAAGTAGAGAAGGTTACAAAAGTCTGAGAGACCAGAGCTGAATGAAAGTGAAGAGCAAGCCAGTATATTCAAACCTGAAACATGCCGTGAGCAATATATATGGTTCACAGCTAATGAAATCCGAGATCATCAATGGAGTTCGAAAAGTAGCCACATCCAAGTTTTAATAGAAATGAACCAAAAGTGCATATCATGGCGGTGTGTAACTGTCCCTTGTCTTATACATCCATATTCAATAACTACAAAGGGAATAACACAAAAACGAGTATTGAGGCTAAACAATCATGACTAAAGCATGGAATTTTATGATTATAGCATACTTTCATGATTATTTGCATGTGAAGGCACATGACTCATATTTTACGAGCAATCAAGTCTAGTACATGCCTCCTAGCCGTAAGAATACACGTTGTTTAGATGCCAGTATCCCTAGGTATTTGGCAAGACTGACGATTATGCTTCAGAATGAACAGAGAATGCATGACCTAAAACATAATGAAGATTAAACAAATGCATGAATGCTGCAAAGAGACAAGTCCCCCTTACTATATGGCCTATTTGCGACAGTGACGCATGGTACTTGGCGGAGGTAAAACCTCAGCATATTGAGTGCTTCTATACAAGCATAACCTGCCTTTCCATACATCAACATTTAATATACCATGGCCATGCAAGTATGATGCTACACAAACCATGCAATGCATCGTGAATATGAATTCAACTTTATTATGCATTATGACTACATGTAATGCTACACCATATGTAAAATGACATAATTACATATAAACAATGCATGGACACCAATCTGTAAAAATACACAACTAAATTGAACAAGATCATCATTTCAATTTTTATTGGCCTGAGGTCGGTAAAGACCAAGCTCCCTCCTGAGTGTAGAAAACCTGTCATTACACAATGGCTTGCTGAAAATATCAGCAATTTGATTTAGAGTATTAACAAAATGCAGTTCAAAATTTTTCTTAACGACCTCATCTCTAATGAAGTGATGTCTAATCTCAACATGCTTAGTCCTAGAGTGCTGGACTGGATTTTTTGCAAGGTTGATAGCACTAGTGTTATCGCACAGAATCGGGACACAACCAAGATCCACTAGGTAGTCTTGGAGTTTGTGTTTAATCCACAACACTTGGGTGCCACAGCTCCCCGCAGCAACATATTCTGCCTCTGCTGTTGAGAGGGAAACCGAGTGTTATTTTTTGGAGGCCCAAGAAACTAAACACCCACCTAGAAACTAGCAATATCCACTAGTACTCTTACAATTCAGCTTGCATCCAGCGTAGTCCACATCAGAATAAGATATAAGAGATAAGTCACATGATGACGGATACAACAATCTCAAGTCTTGAGTGCCGGCAAGATATCTAAGGATACGTTTGATGGCAGTAAAGTGGGATTCTCTAGGACTAGCTTGAAATCTAGCACAAAAGTATACACTAAACTGGATATCTAGTCGGGATGCAGTCAAGTAAAGTAAAGAGCCGATCATACCTCTATAGATCTTTGCATCCACTAATTTACCATTTTCATCCGAATCTAGTGATGTTGTGGTGCTCATAGGAGTTGCAATGATTTTGCTGTTCGTCATGTCAAATCTTTTCAGCAGCTCCTTGATGTATTTGGCTCAGCTCCTTGATGTATTTGGCTTGACTTATGAAGCAACCATCTTGTCCTTGGTTGACCTACAAACCGAGAAAGAATTGGAGTTCTCCCATTAGGCTCATCTCAAATTCGCTAGTCATGAGGTTAGCAAATTCCTCACACATTTCAGATTTAGTAGAACCAAACACAATATCATCAACATAAATTTGAACAATCAAGATGTTCTTACATTGCTTCTTGGTGAAAAGTGGTTGATCTACCTTACCTCGTGTGTACCCTTTTTCAATGAAGAACGAGCTTAGTCTCTCATACCAAGCTCTTGGTGCTTGCTTAAGTCCATAAAGTGCCCTGTCTAGCTTGTATACAAAATCTACATGGTTAAAATTTTTAAAGCCAGGGGGTTGCTTAACATAGACTTCTTCTTTGATCAAGCCATTCAAGAAAGCACTTTTCACATCCATTTGGTACAGCTTTATTCTAAGGGAGCATGCAAAGGTAAGTAAAATTCTAATGGCTTTGAGTCTAGCAACTGGGGCATAAGATTCATCGAAGTCTACCCCAAACTCTGGATTATATCCTTGAGCCACCAATCTAGCCTTGTTTCTTATTATCTTGACATCCTCACTTAGTTTGTTCCTAAAAATCCATTTAGTGCCTATGATAGATTGTGATGAAGGTCTAGGAACAATATGCCAAACTTTGTTTCTCTCAAACTGGTTTAACTCGTCTTACATTGAATTTATCCAATTTTCATCCTTTAATTATTCATCAATGTTTTTGGGTTCAAGCTGAGAGACAAGAGCAAGTTGATCTAATTCTTCCACAATTTTAGAATGTGACCTTGTTCTAGGTGGGTCATTCAAGCTACCAATGACATTTTCTAAAGGATGGTCCTTAAGAATTCTAATGTTTGTAGAATCATTACCTTCTCCTGGAGCTTGATTCCTTGCATTGCTTGATTCAGATCGGTCACCATCTTCTTTTGTTTCTTCTTGTGGAGAATCACTCTTGTCCTTCATACTTAGGAATTCCCCACCTTCATCGTTTTTCCTGTAAGAGCTATCATTGTTAGAATCATCATGATATTCATCAAAGGAAACATGGGATGATTCTTCCACAGTTTGACTCTTAATGTTATAAATTCTATAAACCCTAGATCTATCAGAATATCCAAAGAATATACCTCCATCGCTCTTGGGCTCGAATTTATCTAAGTCTCTTTTGTCATTGTTGTGAATGAAGCACTTAGATCCAAATACTTTCATGTGTGTGAGAGAAGGTTGTTGAGTCCCAGAGAGTGGCAATCAAGAGGGGAGGGGTGAATTGATGGCCAAAAAAAAAACTAAAAACAAGCTACACGGGAGCAAGCAAGATAAACAAAGAACTCAAATCTAGCACGAACAGAAACACACACGTGGATGCGTGATGATGGTGTGATTAATTAACAAGAAATTGAATTCTCTCCTCACCGTGAAGCCCACACGAAATAAAGCGGAAAATCAAACCACAATGGACATACGGGATTTTTAGGTGGTTCGGGTACACACCGTGTCCCCTACGTCCACCCCTCACACGGAGGATAAACCTTCACTAGACAGTGAATCACACACACACACGCTGTATACAACAGCAAACACACACACACGCTGTGTAGAACAGCAAGCACACACACACACGTTCATGTTGTCGAACACGAACACACACACACAAATCTCAGATTTACGGACTACAAACAGATGATGAAGTCAAACTCAAAGTATTCAGAGTGAGATGAATGAAAAGAAGTTGGATTATCCTGGTTGGAGCTCCCCCTTTCACTTCCACGAATTTAATCGAACACTTTGTGTAGCACAGTGATGATCTTGGCTTGAATGAAGCTTCAAGTTGATTTGGATCGCATCCAGCAGCTGTGGCTTGTATGGAAGTAGTTCTCCTTCTCCTTCCCTTCACTTTCACGCAATCTTCAAGCTGGTACACGGTCGGGAGGTGGCTGCTTCAACCTGGAAACACAAAGGTTTAGAAAGAAGGCTTACAGCTCAACATACGATTTTTCCCTTAGGGTTTTCATCAACCAAACGATATTATATACGCCAAGAGAGTTATGGGGATGGTCAAGGGACCAGATCCACAAAACATGGAGCTAAACACGGGCTCCCAACCTAATACATTTGACCCATGAGGTCGAAATCCCAAGAGTCAACAATCACGGCTCAACCCAGAACTGAAGGGGTCGACCCTTGGGGTCGACCCTCATGCTGTGCTAGAAGACCAGAAGTCATGGGTCGACCCCTGGGGTCGACCCTCTCAGAACCAGGTTCTGGCTCAACAGAAAACAGCAAGAGGTCCTGTAGGGGTCGACCCTTGGGGTCGACCCTCGGGGCATGGGTCGACCCTTGGGGTCGACCCTTTCAGTTGGGCTAAAAAAGAGCCGACGGGTTTTTAAAATTGATTGCCAAGGGTCGACCCTTGGGGTCGACCCTTTCAGCAGGGGTTAAGAACCCTTGCTAAGTTGCTCCGATTGGCTTGGGGATCACCCCGATGAGTCGACCCACGCTCCACAACAATCACAAACCATTATTCTAAGTCCAAGAACACATCTAGATAATTTATAAATATGAGACGATCTTAAAGAACTTCAACCATAGAATTGAATATCAAAGTTGAAGTCGATCTCACCAAACGTCCCAGAGCATTGAAATTCTTGTCCTTGTAGATTGGCCTGTCAAAGTAACTCACAATTAGTTCTTTCATCCAAAATGCCAAATTAACTCACTTACCCTTAAGAAGATTGCTTTGAGCCTTCATAACACGCCAAAACCTCGTATGATGAGTTGAAATCCAGGACGTTAGAAAGACTCATTTTCAGTTTGCAAATAATTTGGTCAACATCAAAACCATAAGGTATTTTACATGAGGAGGGGGTTCAACAATCTCCCCCTTTTTGATGATGACAAAATTTAATCAAAATTGCATTTTTGATCAATGTAATCCACCATTCAAGAATAAGTGAAACCACATAATCATGAAACATATCAACCACCAATATTGAACTGAAATCACCATACTGAACCGATATCAAGGGCATCTTGACAAAATATGTGAGATTGAGTAGCATTACCACAAGGTGTGCCGACAACAAGGTGAAATAGGAAGGATTCAAATGCAATAACAATGAGACATAATAGAACTTGAGACTCGCACAATATGCCATGACTCTAAAATGCAAACTGAAAGGCAACTGAAAATGAGCACACATGCAAGCAAGCATTCATCACACATACATATAAATAGCCGAAAGTCTTTTTCTCCCCCTTTGGCAACATCAAAAAGGAGGGGGTGAAATAAGTAGGGGGTAAATTCCAAGCTGCAAGAGCAATGTCATCTAATCTTCATCGGAAGGCGGTGAGGTGTGTGGACGCCTCATATAACCCAAGATTTCCTCAAGCAAGTTGGATTGGTGATCAAATGAGTCTTGAACATACTGGGTGTGCACTTGATGACTAAGCTTCAGATCCGCAAGTTGGTGTTGCATGCCCTCCAAAGTCTCCCCATAACTGTCTAATCGGTCATCTATCGAGTCCAACCGATCCATGAGTAGCTGAACCTCCTCGGAAGGCACATCTTCGGCAGGTGGGGCCTGTTCATATTCATCATCTTCATCCTCAGAACTGATCTCTTGTTCAGCACTTTTCAAAGTGCGAACTAAATTTCCATCAAGCAGCTCATATCCCATATTATGGCAAATGGAATGAATTGTGAAAATGTCAGCCTCTTGGATGGTTTGTGAGGTTTCTTGGGAGAGATCAATACCCAAGTATGTAAACACAGCAGTGAGTGCAGTAGCATATGGAATGGTGCAGTTCTTGTGCTTCATGTTATTGCTCATATGAAATAAAATCATGGCTGGGAAATTCACAGGAATGCCGCTGAAAATGCAGTAGAAAAGAAACATGTGAATTTCAGTGACCTTGTCATGACCGCCGCCCCTTGGAAGTAAAATTGTGGTGATCATTCTGTGTAAAATGTGTTGCAAAGGCGGAAAATGATTGGCATTCAGCCCTGCCACAGAACGGTTACCCCTTTCTTCACCTTTCATCATTTGAAACACTACATCTTCAGGAATTTCAATATCTCCAAGCATAAAACCTTCAGTCGAGAGATTAAATGCTGCTCCCAAAAATTCTGTAGTGAGAATTAACCGGTGGCCATGAACCATTGTAGTTGGGTGCTCCCCGGACATGATAAAATTTCCATAAAACTGATGTACCAAGTTGGGATATATACGCCGATGTGCAGACATGAAATAATCTAGATTCGGCTGACTGCATAACACATCAACTAGTCCCGGAAGATGACGATGCAAGTTTACAAAAGATACCGACCGTGGCCGTAAGACTTTTCTATCCAATACTTTGGGTGGCGACGCCAGTCCTCTGCCTCGGGCGCCCGCCTGACCACGTCGTGCTGGGGCCGCACTCAACTCTCCACGGCTGCGTGAAGCTTGCCTCTTTGGGGCCATCTAACCACAAATCGACGGAACCGGAGATGAGGGAGTAGATCAAAATGGCTCAACTTGGAGAGAAATGCTTCCACGAGAGAAAATGGGGATCCTCCACACATCAAGAACTTACCTCAGTGCAAGGAAAAACCACGAGACGCGGTGCTAGCGTCGGAAGAACGATCTGTGCGGGTAGCCACCAAGAGGACCGCGCTAGGGCACAATGGGGGATGCCAAAGAGGGTTTTAGGGCTTTAGAGAAGGTGGTGGCTTAGCCTAGAAGGGGGCTGGAGGGGTTTTAATGGATGGGAGGGGGGAAACTTAGGGTTTCCTCTCTTATTGGAGCCGGTTCGGACGCGGCGAAGCCGCCTGACTGGAACGGGTCGACCCTATGGGTCGTCCCCTTTTAAACCTCGCCCCAAAACATTACCCGATAGCGAGGGTCGACCCTTGGGGTCGACCCCTTTGCGTGGGTCAACCCTTGGGGTCGACCCTTCCAGGGTTTGCTGCAAAGCTGATGAAAATGGAATTTCAAGGAATCGAATGATATGGCTCGAGTCCCCAGTGATCATATTGTGTTGGAATCAATAAATTTGAGTTATTTAAATGGGTATACACACTGGGGAACTTGCTTCAAGAATGACTTAGACCATAGAAGGCGTTCATTGTTTACCGTCTCCTAAAATTCAGATTTTGATGTCAATTGCTCTTTTGCTGGCCTTAAGAAAATTCAAGGAGCTATCGGCCATAGAAATTGCAAAACCAATGGTTATATTCTATAATAAGAACATGCATACCAGGCAACCAAGGTTTTCATGCAAAATATTTTTTTTTGTTGTTTTTCAAGCACGACTATGCACATGCATGACAAAAATATATGACACACTACAGGCAATGCGATGACATTGATGCACATGATTAAGACTCAGATTGATCTATCCTACAAACCCCTAGTTCCCTTCTAAATGATGTGAACTTGTCTACACTAAGAGGTTTGGTGAAAATGTCGGTAATTTGACGATTTGTCTCAACAAAACTGATGTTAATATCACCCTTACTCACATGGTCTCTAATGAAATGATGTCTAATTTCAATATGCTTGGTGCGAGAGTGATGAACTGGATTTTTGGACAGATTTATGGCGGATGTGTTATCACAAAGAATTGGGGTGTTTTTAAAGGAAATGCCATAATCAATCATTTGCTGTTGGATCCATAGCACTTGGGCAACGTAACTACCGACAGCCACATACTCGGCTTCGGCTGTTGATAATGCCACTGAATTTTGTTTCTTGGAGGCCCATGAGACCACACAACCCCCAAGAAAATGGCAGTATCCACTCGTGCTTTTCCGATCCATCTTACAGCCCGCGTAATCGGCATCAGAATAAGCAACTAGTTCAAAGCATGAATTCCGTGGAAACCACAATCCTAAGTTAACTGTACCAGCAATATATCTAAAAATCCGTTTCACAGCCGACAAATGAGATTCTTTTGGATTTGACTAAAATATTGCACATAGACAAACAACAAATTGTATGTCGGGCCTGCTGGCAGTTAGATACAATAATGAACCTATCATACTTCTAAAGAGTTTTTGGTCCACTGATGTACCTTTCTCATCTTGATCAATTTTCATTGAAGTGGACATGGGTGTTGGTTGTTGCTTTGTTGATGCCAAATCGAATTTTTTTAGCAACTCCATTGCATATTTCTTTTGGTGTATGAACAACCCGTCCACCGTTTGATGTACCTGCAATCCCAAAAAGAAAATTAACTCTCCCATGAGGCTCATTTCAAACTCACTTTGCATCAATTTTGCAAAGTCGTTGCTAAGAGTGTCATTAGTGGAGCCAAAGATAATATCATCAACATAAACTTGAACAATTAAGATTTCCTTAACCTTCAATTTTATAAAAAGGGTTTGATCAATGTTACCTCGTTTGAAGTCATTTAGGGCAAGGAAATCGCTTAATCGTTCATACCATGCACGGGGTGCTTGTTTCAGACCGTAAAGAGCTTTGTTCAACTTGTATACATGGTCTGCATGCGTTGTGTCTTCAAACCCCGATGGCTGCTCCACGTACACGTCCTCCTGGATATAGCCATTCAAAAATGCACTCTTAACATCCATTTGAAATAACTTGATATTATGACAGCATGCAAATGCTAAAAGAACCCTCACAGCCTCGAGTCTTGCTACTGGAGCAAAGGACTCATCAAAGTCTATACCCAACTCTTGGCTATAGCCTTTGGCAACAAGCCTGGCCTTGTTCCTAGTAACCACTCCTTGATCGTTTGTTTTGTTACGGTAAACCCATTTTGTTCCGATCACGGAGTGATTCTTAGGACATGGAACGAGGAACCACACTTTGTTCCTTTGGAACTGGTGTAATTCCTCCTGCATGGCCAAAATCCATGACTCATCACCTAAGGCTTCTTCTATGGATTTGGGTTCAAATTGAGAGAGCAGGGCAATATAGTCTTGATTTTCAACTTCCCTGAATGAGGCTCGTGTCCGTACTCCTTCTTGAACATCGCCCATTACATAGACCGACGGATGGTCCTTTGGAAAACTCCATTGAATTGGTGGCTGCCGTTCAGCTTGATTTTCCGGATTAGCCTCAACTTCTTGTGATTCTTATTCTTGTTTCTTTTCATCATTTTCATGCGGTTCTTCATCTTCTTCTTGTTTCTCCACTTTTCCTTCTTTCTTCTCGATATCTTCAATATCCAACTGATCATCCTGCAATACAGGTTTGTCATTAGTTTTATTTGGAGATGATTCATCGATGATAACATGGGGGCTTTCCTCAACAACAAGAGTTCTCAAGTTATACACTCGATATGCTCTTGAGCTCAGTGAGTACCCAAGAAAAATACCTTTATCACTTTTGGGATCAAATTTTGCCAGGTCTAACTTACCATTGTTGTGAATGTAGCATGTTGAGCCAAACGGTCTAAGATGTGAAATGTTTGGCTTCTTACCTCTGTACAGTTTATAGGGGGTTTTCTTCAATAATGGTCTTACCATGGCACGGTTGATTATGTAGTAGGCCGTGTTCACTGCTTCAGCCCAAAAGTACCTTGGCAGATTATTCTCATTTAGCATCGTTCTTGCCATTTCAATCAGGGTTCTATTTTTCCTTTCAACAACGCCATTCTGCTCGGGGGTTCTTGGTGCGGAGAAATCATGAGAATAGCCTTGAGCCCTGCAAAAATCACTGAACTCATGGTTATCAAATTCTCTGCCGTGATCACTCCGCACGGTTTTGATGCAAACCCCTTTATCATTTTGTACCACCCTGCAAAATGCTTCAAATTCCGTCAAGGCATCATTTTTATGTGAAAGGAAGTAAACCCAACAAAATCTAGAATAATCATCCACAATTACAAAGCCGTATAGTTTACCACCCAAGCTATGTGTCATGCTTGGACCAAAGAGATCAATGTGGATGACTTCTAGAGGCCTCGATGTGGTCACATCATTCTTGCTTTTGAATGACGTCCTTGTCTATTTTCCCATGCTGCATGCCCCACACACTCCGTCTTCGACGACCTTCAACTTGGGCAGTCCAATCACCAAATCTTTCCTTGATAATTTCAGCAAGACATTGAAGCTGGCATGTCCAAGCCGGCGATGCCATAGCCACGCATCATCCTTGTTCCTTGCAATCAAACACAAACCCTCATGAGAAGCATCATTTAAGTCTATCATATAAACATTGTTATACCTGAATCCAATGAACTTAACCTCATGAGTGTGTCTGTTCAAAACAGTGCAGTGATTAGAATCAAAAACAACATTGCATCTCTTATCACAAAGTTGACTTATGCTTAAAAGGTTGTGATGCAAACCTTCCACAAGCAGCACATTTTCAATGGTGTGATTTTGATTCTTACCAATCTTACCTTCTCCAATGATTTTTCCTTTATCCTTACCACCGAATGCCACCATTCCACCATCCTTTTTATGCAGGTCCACAAACCATTCCTTGTTTCCCGTCATGTGCCGAGAGCACCCGCTGTCCAAGTACCATTTGTTCTTCTGAGCTCTCGTGTGGACCTGCAATACAATTGAAGTGCTTATGGAGATTTTGGTACCCAAGCAAGCTTGGGTCCATGGTGGTTAGAAGCATGATGCACATATGATCTGTTTCTGACTTTAGAAAACTTTTCTTCATCATATTTCAGAATTCTACAGTCATACATGTCATGACCCATTCTTCCATAATAAAAGCAATTGATATTTTCATCTCTTTTCCTCCTTCTACCAACATTGGAATAGGAGTTATGCATGTGTTTCTTGGTTTTGGAGGAAGCTGAATTTGTGGGAGCCCAATGGGTCGTTTGAATTTTTGATTTTTCAAGAATGACAAGAGCATCCTCAAGTTCTTTTATTTGAGCCAATTGAGATTGGCTCTCTTCTTCAGCCTTCACCTTGGCTTCTTTGCAAGCAATACTTGCAAGCTTTTCGTGCTCCAATTCATTTTTTAAGTGTCCATGCATTTTCAGAAATGTAGATTGTTCTTCTCTCATGCATGAAATCTCTTCCTCAAACAATTCAATCTTTGAAACAAGAATTTCATTTTGATGTTTCATGCCTTCATTTTCGGATTTCAAAGGATGGCATTCTTCACATGATTTGTTTGTATGAACAAGAAGATCAATTTTCTTTTTCAAATTTCTGTTTTCAGATTTGTATCTTCTACATTTTTCATACAAAGACTCATATGCGATTTGCCATTGCTCACAAGTGAGAGTTTCAGGTTCAGAATCTACCTTTTCATCATCATTGGCCATGAGGCATAGATTTTGGACTAGCTCGTCAAGTCCATCCTCAATGCCGGAGTCATCCTCATCCTCGTCGCTCCATGTGGCCATCATGGCCTTGGGCTTCCTGAATTTTCCTTTCTTCACTTTCTTGATGAGGTCGGGGCACTCACCTCGCATGTGGCCAGGTTTCTTGCACTCGTAGCAAATTATTTCTTCCTTCTTGCTACTTTCTCCTTTGTTTGGTCCTTGCCCTCTTGGACCCTTCCTGAACTGACCACCGAACCTCCTTGTTCCTTTGACGAACCTTCTTGCTCGTCGTGTGATCATGGCAACCAGTTCTTCATCTTCTGTGTTGCCAATAGAATCATTTTCACTGCCCTCTGAATCCGGTGAATTCACCTTTAGGGCCAGTGGTGTGACAACCTTCTTTTTCTTGTGATCTTCCTCGCTTCTTTTGATGTTTATTTCGTATGTCATCAGCGAGCCGATCAACTCATCGAGAGTTAGGGTGTTGAGGTCTTTGGAATCTTCAATTACAGTGGCTTTTGTATGCCACTGTGAAGAAAGGGATCTCAAAACTTTTCTTACGAGCTCCTTGTTTGAATATTCTTTGCCAAGCGCCTTTAGTCCATTTGTAATTTCTGTTAGCCATGCAAACATATCAGAAATTGATTCTTCTGGCTTCATTGCGAACAACTCATAGTCCCGAACTAAGAGATTGGCCTTTGTTTCCTTGACTTGCGATGTTCCTTCATATATAAGCCGTAACTTATCCCACATCTCCTGCGCAGAGGCACACATAGATATTCGTGAGTATTCGTTAGGATGGACGGCACATTGAATTATATTCATAGCCTTAAAGTTCGTTGAACACTTCTCTATATCTTCTTCATCCCATTCTTCTTCTTTTTCAGATAAAACATATGGACCCTTACTTATGACACGCCAAACATCATAGTCCTGGGCACGTAGGAAAACATACATTCTATTTTTCCAGTAAGGGTAGTTCGATCCATCAAAGAACGGAGGTCTTTGAATGGAATGCCCTTTGGGCATCATCCCTCTGTTTGCCATTTAACGGGATCTGCTCTGACGACCGTGAGATCGTAAATCAACCAGAGACCAAAGCTTTGATACCAATTGTTGAGTCCCGGAGGGTGGCAATAAAGAGGGGAGGGGTGAATTGATGGCCAAAAAAAACTAAAAACAAGCTACACGGAAGCAAGCAAGATAAACAAAGAACTCAAATCTAGCACGAACAGAAACACACACGTGGATGCGTGATGATGGTGTGATTAATTAACAAGAAATTGAATTCTCTCCTCACCGTGAAGCCCACACGAAATAAAGCGAAAAATCAAACCACAATGGACATATGGGATTTTTAGGTGATTCGGGTACACACCGTGTCCCCTACGTCCACCCCTCACACGGAGGATAAACCTTCACTAGACAGTGAATCACACACACACACGCTGTATACAACAGCAAACACACACACACGCTGTGTAGAACAGCAAGCACACACACACACGTTCGTGTTGCCGAACACGAACACACACACACAAATCTCAGATTTACGGACTACAAACAGATGATGAAGTCAAACTCAAAGTATTCAGAGTGAGATGAATGAAAAGAAGTTGGATTATCCTGGTTGGAGCTCCCCCTTTCACTTCCACGAATTTAATCGAACACTTTGTGCATCACAGTGATGATCTTGGCTTGAATGAAGCTTCAAGTTGATTTGGATCGCATCCAGCAGCAGTGGCTTGTATGGAAGTAGTTCTCCTTCTCCTTCCCTTCACTTTCACGCAATCTTCAAGCTGGTACACGGTCGGGAGGTGGCTGCTTCAACCTGCAAACACAAAGGTTTAGAAAGAAGGCTTACAGCTCAACATACGATTTTTCCCTTAGGGTTTTCATCAACCAAACGATATTATATAGGCCAAGAGAGTTATGGGATGGTCAAGGGACCAGATCCACAAAACGTGGAGCTAAACATGGGCTCCCAACCTAATACATTTGACCCATGAGGTCGAAATCCCAAGAGTCAACAATCACGGCTCGGCCCAGAACTGAAGGGGTCGACCCTCGTGCTGTGCTAGAAGACCAGAAGTCATGGGTCGACCCCTGGGGTCGACCCTCTCAGAACCAGGTTCTGGCTCAACAGAAAACAGCAAGAGGTCATGTAGGGGTCGACCCTTGGGGTCGACCCTCGGGGCATGGGTCGACCCTTGGGGTCGACCCTTTCAGTTGGGCTAAAAAATGGCCGACGGGTTTTTAAAATTGATTGCCAGGGGTCGACCCTTGGGGTCGACCCTTTTAGCAGGGGTTAAGAACCCTTGCTAAGTTGCTCCGATTGGCTTAGGGATCACCCCGATGAGTCGACCCACGCTCCATAACAATCACAAACCATTATTCTAAGTCCAAGAACACATCTAGATAATTTACAAATATGAGACGATCTTAAAGAACTTCAACCATAGAATTGAATATCAAAGTTGAAGTCGATCTCACCAAACGTCCCAGAGCATTGAAATTCTTGTCCTTGTAGATTGGCCTGTCAAAGTAACTCACAATTAGTTCTTTCATCCAAAATGCCAAATTAACTCACTTACCCTTAAGAAGATTGCTTTGAGCCTTCATAACACGCCAAAACCTCGTATGATGAGTTGAAATCCAGGACGTTAGAAAGACTCATTTTCAGTTTGCAAATAATTTGGTCAACATCAAAACCATAAGGTATTTTACATGAGGAGGGGGTTCAACAAAGGTTTTTTACCTTTCAGCAACTCATAAGGAGTCTTTTTGGTGTGTGGCCTTACCATAGAGCGGTTGATAATGTAACATGCCGAGTTTACCGCCTCAGCCCAAAATTTCCTTAGGAGTTTCCGTTCAGCAAGCATTTTTCTTGTCATCTCTATAAGTGTTCGGTTCCTCCTTTCAACTACACCGTTTTGCTCTGGAGTTCTTGGTGAAGAAAATCGGTGTGAAATGCCTTCAGCCCTGCAAAGATTATAGAAGTCGGCATTTTCAAATTCACCACCGTGATCAGATTGAATCTTGAAAATTTTAAACTCACCGTCCTGCTTTATCTTCATGTAGAGTGCCTGAAACTCATCAAAAGCATCTTTTTTATATGTGAGAACGAAAACCCATGTGAACCTAGAGTAATCATCCACCAAGACATATCCATATTTCTACCACTTAAACTAGTAGTTCTGGTTGGACCAAACAAATCCATATGAATCAGCTCAAGTGGTTTAAATGACATGTTTGCAGATCTAGCCTTGAAGGATTTTCTTGTTTGTTTACCTAGGGCACATGCATCACACAATTTATTTTCTTGTTTAAATGAAAGTTCAGGCAACCCATTCACCATTAAATGCTTTAACAATTTATGTAAGACATTGTAGCTAGCATGTCCTAGTCTACGATGCCATAACCATGCAAGTTCAGATTTTGGTACAGCAAGATAAAGATTTAAATGAGCAGGATCATCTAAGTCAATCATATAAACATTGTTGACTCTCTTACCAAAAAATTTTACCTTGTCAGATTTTGTTTCAAGGATTCTACATTCATGAGAGTCAAACAGCACTTTGTGACCTTTATCACACAATTGACTTATACTAAGCAGGTTGTATTTCAAACCTTCAACTAGCAGCACGTTACAAATGGAGTTGGAGAGGTTCTTACCTACATTACCTGTTCCAATGATTTTTTCCTTGTTGTTCCCTCCAAATGTGACATATCCTCCTTCCTTTTCTTTCAAGAGACAAAATTTTGATTTATCTCCAGTCATGTGTCTTAAACAGCCACTATCAAGGTACCACTTGTTATGCATGGCTGCAAGACACTCCTGCACAAGCAATTAAGTAATGGTGTTTGGAACCCAACCAAATTTGGGTCCCATCAAACTCTTCAGATTTTCAAAACATAAAACCATTTCCTTTAGAATCCAAACCTTCCTAGCATTCATGTTTTGTTTGCTTAGAGTAGGGATTTAATTTTTCTTTTCAATCTTGACATTCATTTTCTATTTGGAGGCTCTTGGTTGGAGTTTGTGAAAGTTTGATGAAGTTTGCTTCTTAAGCCATTGAGGCGGTTGGTTGGTTTTGGGTTGAAAATGATTGTTTTACCACCTAGGGGATTGAGACTTATTAGATTGGTGAACACATGAATCACAATTTTCCCAAAAGTAGGGTGGTGTTGGCCTATATGAATGTGCAATCCAGTTATGGTGATATCTGGAAGATTGAGCATGGAATGGCCAAGGAAGTGTTGACCTATGCTGCGGGGAAGGTCGACCTTTCTTAGGCTTTTGGATAGACTTTTTGAGAATTTCAGTGACTGCCTCTTCAATCTTTTCTTTCCCTTTCTCCTTTTGGTTTTGTTGATTTTGTGTGGGAGTAGTGTTTGAGGTGGAAGCTTCGAAAGATGAAACAAATGTGACAGTTTTTAACCCAATTGGCCTTTTGTTTGTAGGTTCAAAACCTAACCCTTCCTTGTTGAAGTTCATTCTAGTACCTAGCAATGCATCTAGGTTTTCTTTTCCATCCACAAATTTTTCTAAAGATTGTTGTTTGTCCTTCAACTCTTTTTGTAGGTTTTTAATATTTTGAAGAAGTTGAGTGTTGACTTATTTGACAGCTCCATACTTCTCATTACTCAATTTGTTGTCCTTTTCATAGCTTTACATTTTTAGCTTCACGCTATCAATCTCATTTCTTAAGTCTTCATTTGCAGTTTCCAAGTAAGTCACTTCTTTTCTTCCCTCTTCAAAATCCTCAATCATTTTCTTAAGATCTTCAATTTCAGTTTCAAGTCTTTTCATTCATATCATGATCATGCACAAACAAGTTAATTTTCTTTTTCAATGATTTATTCTCTTTTTTGTACATGTCATATTTTTCCATGAGCTGTATATATGCTTCCTCCCAATCATCAATTGTGTAATTTTCAAATGGAGAGTTTACCTCAGTTTCTTCATCACCTTTGGCCATGAGGCAGAGATCTTCTTTTTCTTTGTCCGAGGAGCTAGTTCCGTCTTCACTTTCCTCTTCATCCCTCCATGTGAACATCATGGCCTTGTTCTTCTTCTTGCCCTTCCATTTGTCAACCTTTTTGAATCTGTCAGGACATTCAGTCTTGAAATGCCCTGGTTTGTTGCAAGAATAACAAATGATTTTATCAGATTTCTTAAAGTTTTCAGAATTAGATTTGAAATCATTTCTAAACTTTGACCTTCCTCGTATGAAGCTCTTACCTTCCTTTCTCAAAAAAATTTTAAACTTACGTGTGAGCATGGCTACATCATCCTCATCTCGCTCACTTGCCGAATCCTCACCTTCATCAGAAGTGCCTTGTCCGCTGGGTCCTGCTTTAAGAGCTAGGGACTTTTTCTTAGGAATCTCAGCATCTTTCTTCTTAAGGTTGATCTCATAGGTCATCAATGACCCAATGAGTTCATCTACCTTGGTAGTTGCGAGATCTCGCGATTCTTCAACCACGGTAGCCTTTGTGTGTCATGCGGGAGTCAATGATCTGAGAATCTTTCTCACAATTTTCTGTTCTGAGTATTTCTTTCCCAAATCTGTCAGACTATTAGTAAGCACAGTTACCCGAGCATACATATTCTGAATTGACTCATCAGGCTTCATGCGGAACATTTCATATTCAGAAACTAAAATGTTGGCTTTTGTTTCTCGTACCTGAGAGGTTCCTTCGTAAATTACCTCTAACTTGTCCCACATTTATTTTGCCGTTGCGCAAGTAGCCACTCTTGAGAATTCTACTGGATGGAGTGAGCACTGCATGATGTGTTTGCCACTCCAGTTGACAGTGGATTATCTTATTTGTTCTTTGGTCCACAAATCCTCATTCTCCGTAAGCTCATACGGACTTTGCTGATCACTCGCCAAAGTTCGTAGTTTTGGGCGCGAATGAACACCTGCATGCGATGTTTCCAATAAGGATAATTAGTTCAGTAAAGTAAGGAGGTCTATTAACAGAATGCCATTCAGGTAAAAAACCTTTGGACGCTAATCCACCATTTCCCTCAAGGTCGTTGGACCCCATAATGAGAGATTAGGCTCTGATACCACTTGTTGAGTAGTGGACAGCGGATCTAGAGGGGAGGGGTGAATAAATCTGCCCCTCTTTTTACAATGCAACCCTTTATATAGCTAGATAAAATAAATTGCAGCGGAATATAACTAACTTAACGAAGGACACAACGATTTACTTAGCAAGATGATTACGCAATATAGAGATTGAACCTAAGCATGCATCTAGAACGAAGCAATCACATAAACAAACCACAACACAAAGGATTTTAAGGTGGTTCGGACTGAATCCCCAGTCCTACGTCCACCCCTCACCAAATCCAGTGAGGCTCCACTAGTGCCACGCACTGAACCGCAAATCGGAAAGATCACCGATTGCCTTCCTACTAACCACCGGTAGGAACGTCAACACCGCAGATCGGACAACTTCCGATTGTCTTCCTACTAACCACCGGTAGGGACGATCTTCAGTTTCAATTGTTTGAAAGAAATGAAAAGAGAACAAATACGAAATCACTCAAACAAGATATAGAATATACTCAAAGTAGAAAGATCTTGTCTGAGTTGCAGGAGCTTGAATCTAATGCTTCAATGGTGTCTTCTTCCTTGAGAGATGATCTTCCTTGAATCTCTTCTAGTTGATGAGGAAGACTATGGATGTAGCTTGGATCTTCCTTTTGATCTTCTTGAGTTGATGAAGAGGTTTGAGGATGCAGTTTAGATCACCCTTGAGATGATGAAGAGGATGAAGGATGCAGCTTTATCTTCTCTTGGCTTGGGCTTGATCTCCTCTTCAAGTAGCTTGAATCACTTTAGGATTTGATGAAGAACTTCTTCCCGGAGTACTGTTCATGGCTACAGTACTCGAACTCCTCTCACCCTTGTAGCCTCCTTTGATCTCCCTTGGATTCACAAATGATCAACTAGGGTTTCTAACCCTCTTGCATGTGTTTTATAACCTTTGAATGGTCCTTAGACATCCCCCAGACCAGATCCACAATCCATGGGGGATTGGGTGACTTTGGGGTTAAACAAATGGGTAGAAAGACCTCTTCTCGAGCTTGAAACAAAAGTCAACAAAAGGGGGCCTCGGGGCTGACGGTCGACCGGAAGGCATGGGGCGGTCGACCGGAATTTTACAGTCAGTTGATTTTTCATCTCTGGCAAAACCGATCGACCGGACGCCTAGGGGCGGTCGACTGAAACCTATAAAAATTGGAGTTTCTCGTTTCTGGAAGAACTGGTCGACCGGCCACTACCCACTGGTCGACCAGAACCTATAAATTCTGAAGTTCTTCGTCTCTGGAAAACCTAGTCGACCGGCCAAGGTGTGTTGGTCAACCGGAAAGACCTATACCTGTAAAAGTGAAGTGTTAGCCCAAAGAAACATGTCCATAAGTCAAGATACTCATGTCCTTATCAATTCCATGCATTTTTAGGTTTGGTTTATGCATTAGATCATTTGAGCATTTCTAAATTTTGTTCCGGGGGCTCCGCCCCCAGAAACCCCCGCAAGGGGTGCTGCCCCCTTGACCCCCGCAACTTGACCGGGCAGGTCGTTCCCCGCGACCTGACCGGGCAGATCAATCCGCGTGCGAGGGCACAATCATTGAGCTTTCACATTTGCCATCTCCACTCCATTCCTTGTCCATTCATTGGCTTACCTATCATGAACAAAGCATCATGTATGTCAGTCATATGAGAGTGGAAAATAACAATGACTTATAGTGTTTAGCCATTATCAAAACCAAGAATATCAAATAACTCAAATGACCACAGGATGATGTCGAATGACCCAAGTGACCACAATATGACTCAAATGACCATAGGGGCACAATACTATTTGCTCGGTTCAGTTAGCTGAGGATTCTTGTCTAGAGTTTAGTTGCTCGTCTTTTACTTTTTCTCTTGCTCCGATCGTCTATCAGTTGTGTGTTCCGGTGATGAGGTTGGTCATGTTTTATTTTCTTTAATTGTTAGTTCTTCCAGGCATGTGTCATTCGGTGTGGCTGTTCCTCGTGATTAATTGGTTCAAAAAAATTTGGAAGATTCTTATCGCTCGTTGGTTAAGAACGGGTGTCGTTTACCTTAACGCCCGCTTTTCAGTCCGCTTCACTGCATTTCTGCTTCATCTCCATATTCCATTTTGCTTCACCTCCGCTCGCTCCCCTGCAAAGAGGATGTTAAAGAGGGGCATCTGTTGACGTCCATTTTATGACCGATGAGTTGAGTCATCTCCTTATCCTATTTTTATGATGTCCCAGGTTATTCACTGGTTATTGGGCCATTGTTGGTTGATTTTGGGCGTATTTTATGGGTTTTTCTCCCTGGTTGAGCCTAAGTTCCTTCCCTTTTCGTCATTTTAGCTTCATGGGCCTAAATAAGGGCCAAATGAGGATTATTTTGTGGATTTATACAGATATTTATCTAGCCTTTATTTCTTTGCCACGTCTATCTGCCTAGCGGTCTATCGCAGGACCGCTAACGAAGGGTAGTGGCCCATTGCTCGACCGCTAGGTGGACAGAGAGTCTTGTTTGGGTTACCTTTTCTCCCGTTGGCTTTATCACTTTATGAACGACCATGCCTTGCGGTCCATCGTACGACTGTTTGATGTGCCTTGCGGTCTATCGCAAGACCGTTAGGTGAGACAGAGAGTCCTGCTCCGTCTGATCTTTTCTCTCTCTATCTGTGGTCGAACAGAGTCCTTAATTCCTTGTTTTCTCTGTGGATCTCGATCCTCAGAAGCTTTTGATCAATTCTATGGACTCTTGGGAGTATTATCTACGAGTTTTATCAAGGTTTAGCCCTATTTTCTTGCTATTATCCCTCCAACTCGACCTAGGATTTTGGGGGTCTATAAATAGAACCCTTGACTTCATGGCTTGAGGGAGAGATTTCTAGAGCTTGCAACGAAGTGATGCCACATTCTGGAGCGAGCACCAACCAAGGAGAACTTGTTTCTGCGTCCTTGAGTCGTCTGGTCTAGGGAGTAGCCGGTTCCTTTGAGTTTTTTGTGTCTTCTTCACTTAGTTTTTGTTCCTCTTTGCATCATTATAGCATCGTTCCCTCTTCTTCTTCCACGTTCTTCTTCATTCAAAACATGTTTTCAAACATCCTCCTATTGTTTTCACGTCCCACAGGGGTTAAAAAACCACCAACCCTTAAGTATTCACCCTTCCTTTTCATGCATATTAGTTTTATTGCTCTATAGATACTACACTTCTCCAGGGCTAATTGGGTTGTTTTCTTTCTATCTCTACACTCTTTTGCAGGTCTTCAGTACTCATAACACGAGGCCCAACTCTTCTGGCCGGCCAGGACGGGTGGAGGTCTGAGTTCCACATCTTACTTTTCTGGGTGCACGTAGCGGCCGTCGTCCGACCATCTGGGTTCCCTTGTGGCCTTCTTCAGACCGTCTATCTTCACCTTGCAGTCGTAGGAGGGCCATTTTCTCCTCTGCACCTGAGTCTTTCTCTCCAGCGTGCGAGTGTGCTTCACTCAGCTTCTTTCCAAGGTACGTAGTGTGGTGTTGTCTGCATTACTTACTTTGGTGGCGATCACATCTGCTTGTTTGGGTATTTGTCATCATATTTCTCTATTTCCTCTTATTTCCTTCTCTTTAGTTGCTCCACGCCTACGACGTGTGTTTATTTTCATCTCCATCATTGTTCCATGCCCACGGCGTGTGTTTAGTTCTTTCTATTATTTTATTTTGCACTGATGAGATAACATAACCACATGCTTCATGCTTTATGTTGTTGCTAGCTTGAGTTTGGCACATATCACACACTTCATATTCCATCTCACCCACTTTTCACACCACTTTACAAATATCAATAGCGGTCGGTGGACTAACCGCGTTCATGAGAATGCAGTCAGAACGCCCACCGCATTCATCCAGTCGACCAGGCCCTTTTGGCTGGTCAACCGACCCCCTTTGGTTGACCGAAATGGGGTCTTCTTGCCCGTTTTGGCCCCCGGTCAACCCGGTTGTGACCCTTTGGTCGACCTTTGGCCTCGTGAATGTCCTCGACAGCCCGTAGGGACCGAGACAGTATTTTTGGGTGTCTGGAGGTACCGTGTTGTCTTGATTAACGTGCCCGTGTGATTTTGAGGGTCCGAGTGACCCCGCGTGTTCCAGGCTTTCTTGTTATGCTAGATCGAGTCACCGTGTGTTGGTGTAAGAGCGGAGGGCTATTCCCGCACAACGTTAGCTTCTTTGGAAAGCTATTTTCGTGTGGGCCATGCGTGTGGCCTATGAACTGTGAGTTCTATGACCCAGCCTGGGGCTGGAGGTTTCTCCGTTTCCCTTGGAAAGGGAATGGACTAGGCAGTTATGAGCCGTCTTAAAGATTATTCCTAACCGTGGTTTTTGACCCTAGGAGTAGGGCAGATTGACGGCATGATGCCGTGCTGTACGACGGTCTTGACCTGAGTTGCGCGACTCAAGGACCATTGGTTTAGTAGGTCTAGCAAACTATCCAAAGTCCGGTGGCACCGTGCCACCCCGTGTTCTGAATTACTGGTGACGGGCTTATGAGTAGCCTGTCAGTGCTCCGGTAGTTTCTTTTGAGAGTCGTACGTTTAGTGACCCCCCACTAGTCGTAGCTTGCCTGGGCACACGTGTGCCGACCTACCATGGAGTGGGTGGAGAGCTACACCCGAGAGAGGCGGTTTTAGGCTAGTTGACGTAGGGCCTCCCACTGTAGCGGCTCGAGTCCACCCAGTGGGAGGCCCTGACGTAGGGCAGTCAGTTAGTGTGTGCACACGTGGTCAGAGACTTCGGACGTGTGCTGACGAGCATGACCCTGACTAGACCCTTGTCCTGTGTTCTTGGTTGCTTGTACGATGTCTCAGTTTTCACCTGGGGCGAGTAGGGAGACACCCGAGGCACGGACTAAGTTGTCAGTGGATGCATCCGGCCTTACTTCTAGTGGGCAGGTACTCTCGTCACGCGACACGTGGCTCTCGTGACTCGAGGTTTGGTTTCCCATCTGCGAGACGTGGCTTTTCAGGTAGCTTCTGCGTGCTTTCCCGACGTAGTGGTCTAGGGTTTCCAGGAGGGTTACCGAGGTTTTTCCCATAGGAAGTGTAGGGTGCACGACGGCGAGGTCGTTACCATACCTCGGACCGAGTGGTCTTGGGCTGGGCCTTCATCTGTGAGGAGGGGCCTCCACGACAGAGGTGTCGTGGTGTTTCTTCTGGCAATGTAGTAGGGTTTTATGTTAGTTCGGCTGTCTCCCGATTGTGAGATCGGGGTTTGCCTTTCGTGCCGTAGGAGTAGTTTAGAAGGTCATGGTTCCATCGGCACCGTTATTCTATTCCTACTACGGCTGTTGCTTCTATTATTACTGTTCTTGTTAGCGCTGTTGTTTACCGCCGTTGTTTTGAAGTGGGGATCCACGGGACCCCTACTGAGCCAATGAGATGAGGCTCACCCCTGTCTTTTCAGGTGTTACGGTTCCTCCTCGAGCTTCGGAGGTGCAGCGCGGAGGTTCGTAGTTGCCAGCTCGTCGGGCCGAGTGTGCACTCGGCATTAGAGTACGTTCCTTTCCCCTGTAGACTGTACTTTGTTGGACTGGACTCTGTAGTTAGATTATTAAATTGAAAATGTAATTTTATTTCATGTTATTTAAATTATTAATTATGTAATTGTTGCCTGTATTATTTTAAATTTTAATGTACCTCCACACTCCTTTATAACCCTTCCGAGCCCTCCGGTTCGTGGGTGGCGGGCTAGGATTCGAATGGTATCGAGTTATTCTTGGTATCCAAATATTGGGTCGTTACACCGCCACAGTTGCCCTTCTCCTCCACGGAGGGTTTGTGATTGGACAGGATGACTTTCCTACATGGTGCCATGAGTTTGGGAAAGAAGAAGAAAGATGATAAGCCTCACTAAGACGCTGAGCAAGCAACAGAAATGCAGCAATCCTCATCTCTAGAGAAGAAGGTTGCAGAAGTGCCTCTTAAGATGCCTTTCGCTCCCCTTTTAAAACCTCCAGGAGGTTGACGTGTCCATCGGCCTGTTAGATGAATGGTCGAAGGAACACAATCGTCGTCTCCTTGGCGGGAAACCTGCATGCCGCCCTGGCGCCTATTGTGCCTAATTTTCTAGATGCAGAACGACTGCATTATGATGATGATAAAGTTACCTGACACACCACAGGCTACCTTATGCACTACAAAAGGTGGTAGGTAACGGGGCTCCACGTGTTAGAAGAATGAGAAGGCTCGGGAAGGTTCCACTAGACATTTCCCCTCTACTGATCTCGTATGACTCCTCTCGAGCTCCGAGCATGCTTGGTGCTCGGGAGGGCTAGTGAGGAGGGGAATGGTCACCAGGCCCAATGTGGACCAATATCGTTAGGCTTGTTATGGCTCGGTTTAGTCGAGCCCGTGATGGACTACCCTATCGGGATCTGGCCAAGTCAATGCAGCCCAGCTGAGGCCCAACAAAGCACCGTGTGCCCACTAGCAAAATCACTACGAACCTAGGTTTTGGATGCCGCAAAACTCGCCAATGGACGAATGTTGCAAGCCCCATCACAGGGCTTTCCCCGACGTGGACTGAGTCACGCCCACGCTACCGAGATCCCTGCTGTTGGCCTAGAGAGATGGCAGACAAGAAGGGGGGTTGAATTGTCCCCTTGCCCAGATGGCAGAATTTAAAACTTTCTTTACTTAACATAGCAGAATTAAAACAAACTAACGTTGATTGGCCTAGACAATCGTGAGATTAAGATATTCTCTCGATCTTTCCGATCTCACTCGAATTACCAATGCAACTAGACAATGAAATCACGCTTAACACAGATAGCGGAGGTAGCAGTGTGTAATGATGCAGTGAATTAAAAATCTATATAATGAACCTGTGAAGTGAGATGGAAGAAATGAGCAATCGCACATGCATTTACACCAGGCACAAGGATTTTTAGGTGGTTCGGGACCACGACGGGCTCCCTTCGTCCACCCCTCACCAAACCCGGTGAGGCTTCACTAACACGCTACCGAAGTAGCAACACGGGGATGGACCCCAACCACACACACGCTGCTTCCGCAGCAATACACACACGAGGCCTTGCCTCAACACGCTGCCACTGCAGCACACACACACGTTCGGGGATCGTACTCCGGACACAACAACCACACGGAGACACAGCTCCGTACACACACACAGATATTCTGAGTTTAAGATAATTAAAGGATATACAATATTGCCTCACAGCAGTATGTAGATGAAAATAAACTATGAAGCACACAAGGAATTAAACACAAATAAGATGTAGAAATATCCCCTTGTTTCTCCAATTACCGTAAGAAGATCTTTCGTCAGGCCTAGGTTGGAGAAGCTCTCATCCGCAGCTAGTTGGAGCAGTAGGTCGTCCTCCTTAAGGTTCCAACATATATTCCTTCAAATCCCAGCTCCAATCAAACGTACAAACACCAAGAGTAGATAAATCAATATGCTCAAAACCTTGTATTTTTAATAGGGACATTACAAATGAATGAAAACATATGTATGTGTATTTGTGTTCCCCTTTAATGTCCCACAACTCCTCTTCGTTCTTCTTCTTCACTACAAGAGCAGATAGAACAATCTGTCCAAACTTTAAGCTAATCTCAAACAAGAATATAGAAAAGAAAGATATGGATATCCCCTAAATCTTCACACAACTCGGAGATGAAATAGAAGAGTGCTTTAGAATGATAAAACTATGAGAAAAGAACTCAGCCCCTTTGTTAGATACGTCCTAGCCAACAACCGGTGAAGAGAGTAGCGACGGCTTCCTCCCGTTACAAGCTCGGGATCAAGAGAGGCGGTCGTTGGCAGCTGCGTCTTCCTTCTCCAGCCGATGCTAGCACCTTCCTCTTCCTCCTCCAGCAGGGTGCGGTGCCCTCTCTTCTTCCTGCAAGCAGATACAACGTGTTAGCACTTGGGGAACTCCTCTTCCGATGGAGATCGTAACCCTCATATACAAGAGGGAAAAGCACAACAAAAGACCACAAGGCCCTTGATAAAACCCTTCTAAACAACACACAATAGATGTATAGAAATCCTAAGGGTGTTGGTGTAAAACACCACCCAAAACGGATCTCAAACCAATGAGTTCGCAACCAAACCAGTAAACCCTTTTGGGTCTCCCAGAGAAAGTGTCGACCCTTGGGGTCGACACTCGTATCAACGAGATCAGCCAAAAACACAAAATCCAGAGTTTAAACAAAAGTGTCGACCCATGGGGTCGACCTTTTTTTCATGAGGTTCTGTCCTGAGACAAAATCAGGACCCTGGGTAAAAAGTGTCGACCTCTGGGGTCGACTTTTTTTACCGGAGGTTCTGTTCTAGTTAAAATAGCATAACTCAGCATAACAAAAATCAATACAAAACAGCATACCGTGTAATAAGTGTCGACCTCTAAGGTCGACACTTTTACTGACATAAATGAAAACTCAATAGAAACCTTACAAAGCCTCTCCCAAACATTAAAAATAATTAACCATATGTTGAAACATGGTATTGGCATACATTAAGGCACGTTTCAACATAAGCCAATGAAAGTGACAATTATATTGAATTTCAAACCATTAGGTCCTCAACTTTCAAATGAAATCAATTGAAACCAAGAAAAACATTAAGGACCAATAAAACACAATTAAACCCCATTCAAGTACAATCAAATGGCATGCATGAGGGGTTTTAAAACATCAAATCAAATCAGGTCTTGCAAGAAAGAAAGAGAATCACAATGAGCATAATGCATCATGAAGCTCCATTTAACAATGGACCATTAAGTAACCAAATAAATTGAACCCAACTTACCCACTTGGAAACATATACTGAAATGAATTCTTACCATGTTTACAAAGGTTTGTGGGTATCTTGAAACCTGCACTTTCAACCAATTCAATTTCATGAGAATTAAGCCAAGGTGATTCAAGAAATCATTTTCAACTGGTTTGAAATCATGACTTGGCCGATAGAATAGCATGTAGTGAAGATGCAAGAACTATCAAGTCTACATGCAGTGAGGTACATCAACATGGACATGTATCTCTTGTACATGGATCCAAATCAACTCACATTCATGAGATATAGATTAAGCCTTATCTTCCCATGTCAAAATACATTCCAACATAAACTCTTACCTTAGATCCAAATCTGTGGATAATATTAACCTGCATATTCTGAAAATTCAGAAGCAAGTCAATATTTAACCAAGGTATTTGAAGAACCCAATTTCAAAACACTTCTCCAACCATGTTTATCTCAACAAATCAGAACCTACAAATTTGTATATCAAAAATACAACTGTGAGCACAATACAAACTCAATTATCAAATTCAGTCCAAGGACTTCCAAATTCAGTTCAAGATAATTAAGTTCAGTTTCAATCAAGTTCAGTTCTATAATCTCAAGTTGATCATGAAAATACCATATGCATGACTGTAAAACACCCAACACAGGGTCGGTGAACATATGAGCAAGGTCAGTGCAAAAACATCAAAGATATGTACCTGTAGGACCATGCTTCATAACAAGGTAGGGACTAAGGCTCAATGAGCCAGGGGACGACCCATGGGGTCGACCCATTCCAAAGGACATGGAAAACTATTTTAGCAGACTAATGCATAGCTATTCAAGTTCAGTCCAATCACAGATAGGGGAATTTCCAAAGCAAGCTAAGAAACCACTATCACTAAATAATCATGAAAAGCAAGCGTAAAGTCATATCCACTAAAACCAATCTTCCCACATTGAAATGTAGACAATATAAGTCTAGGAACATGATAGGGCTTTTAACCCCAATCAAGACAGTATGAATAAGATCCACATGAAAGCTCCAAATCCTCATGCACAGCATGCATGAGTCGACTTCAAAAATGTATTCAAGAAGGACCTTTGAATTTCAACCTACAAAACAAGATATCATCATGTTAACTTGTTTATCACGAAGATGCCATGAAGCATAAAACACACAATATATTAGAATCATCAAAACCATTGTCAAGGACAACGAGGGGGCGCATAGAACCCAACAATCTCTCCCTTTTTTGACTATTCAAAGTTCTCTCCCCCTTTGGCATTATCAAAAAAAATGGGGGACCAAGGATCAATTGTGAAGATTTCAAAAATGAATGAGATATGTGCGCATGAACCCAGCAATTAACTTCCCATGAAGGGAAGGTGTATGAACTGAGAACCAAGCAAAAGTTTGGAATTTGATATGCATTCAGCAGATGTGTGATCTAAGTGCAAGTGCTCATTTTTTGTAATTTTAGGTATATGTATAACTAAATATGCACAAGTAGTATAGGAAACTATATGTAAAATCTGAAAACTAAGTATGCACAAAATGTATAGTGCTAAACAGCACGTTGTTCTCCCCAATTGTCAAGAATAAAAACCAACAGATAATGGGTTATTTAACCTGTTATCTACAAGTATGACCTAGAGATGCAAACTGTGGAATGAAGTATGATATGAACAAGAAGGATCAAGCATTCAGGCATTCAAGCACGCATACTAAGATATAGACTCATGCAAGTCCCTTCGGGACGGGTGTAAGGATAATACAATTGATCGTTGAACATGAAGTGCATGAACAATACTAAGAAGGTCGTGCTTACATATATAAAGTACTACATTAACCATGAAAGATGACTGATTCATAGAGGACATTCAAACAATCAAACCCAAGGTGCATATGTGAAGATTGAGCAATGAAGTTCAAGTCAATATGGAAAATCAGATTTTCTAAGGAACACTAAAAAGAACATCTCATCCATACACTTTCATACATAATGCTCGAGTATCGGTAGCTACGTATGACCCCAAATTTTAATTACTAAAGATGGTGTGACTAACCTTTTGACACGAGTCATGCCCTTTGTTTCAGGGGCAATTCCCGGTTACTCAGTTTCGTCACCTTTTTGATGTGGATGAGACACTTTCGACGCGAGTTGCATCCTTTGTCTCAGGGACACTTCCCGGCTACTCGGTGACAAATCACACTTATTTTATATGGATTAGTTTCTCCTTTTAACGCGAGTTTCCTCCTTTATTTCAGGGGGGATTCCCAGCTACTTGGATCCACTTCCACTTATACAAATTTTTGAAGGGGTAAACAGCTTTTTTTCTCACGAGACATGTGATTTCTATGTAGAGAATCAATAGCCCTCTAAAGTGTAGAATATAAAATAGTAATCCTTATTACATTGAATCATTATCTCAAAAAGATGCATTTTGTGTGGGTGGTTGTATTGAATGTAAAAGATGAATTAGTCTTATCATAATAATGTCTCCCCCTAAATGTATTCACGGTTATAAAAATTCTCCCCCTTAATATATGTCATAAAATAAACATGTCTAAATCAATGCAATTTCATTTAGCAAGGGATGAGTCATAGAAGGAGTCAAAAAGGGGTTGTATAAAGTATATACATGCATTCAACCAGAGATTTTTCAATGACTTCAAGCAGATTGATTATCGACACTTGGCAGAGAACGTAGGTCCGAAGACCACCTCACGCATAGTGAAAACCTCCGACTGAACATAATCCAACCTTCCACTAACACCATTTTATATACCGAATAACCATGGCATTCAAGCACAGAAGTATGCAATGATATGCAAGTGTATGCATATAACTTGAAAAGATGATTAAAAATTTTCTTTATTTGCAAGTATGCAAAGATGTGTATGATATGTGCAATGAGTATCATGCAAGTAAGCGTGTAAGCTGTATATGCAAAAGTGAACCATTATTCAAAGGATGTGACTCAGAGTGTGAAAGATATTATGCACAGACCAGAGCATTCAAAGACATATTTTTATTTGCAAAAATTGAGGAAGGTGTGTATGATAAACAACTATGCATATCCAAAGTGAGGCATTAACTAAAAAACCAGACTTACTCACAAAATGTGAGATAGCTTCAAACACAAGTTTTTACCTTTGTAGGTCTTTGAAAGTGAACCTAAGCAAATAGATTTTCAATTCCAAGCCAATTTTCTTTCTCACCTTGAGAGCCCTTTGTTCATTATCAATCCTTGGTCTCAAGGCGCCCCTACAAAAGAAATTCTCATTTCGAAGATTTGGGTACCCAAGCCATCTTGGGTCCCTAGGGGTTAGCTCTAATATAGACAAGTGTGTTCTTTTTCTTTTTCCTCTCATACCACTCATCGTCGGCCCTCATCATGGTACACTCATCCATAGAATGTCCATTCAGGCCACAGTAAAAATAATAAAAATAGTTTCTTTTCTTGAACCGATCATCATCTTCTTTCATCACATAACAGTCATTCATTACATGTCCAGATTTGCCACAATAATGACATGAAAGATTTTTGTTGACAAACCAATTATCATCATTTTCTTTCGTGAAACAATTTTCAAAAGCATGACCATGCAACCCACAATAAAAGCAATGAATGTTCTGGGTTTTCTTTGTGGGTTTCTCATGGTTTTTAGAGTTGTCACCCATTTCCATTCTTGATTTTAATGCATGTTCATCATCAGATTTCATCATGTAACAGTCATACATGTGATGACCATAGTTACCACAATAAAAACATGAAAGATTTCTTCTTTTCTTTGATTCATGAACATGTTTACCAATTTGGGAATTTTCATGCATACAAGGAGAATCAACATCATTTTTGTCTTTTGAATTTTGCTTATCATACAAACACAAAGAGTCGTTCAAGCTCTTAACTTCATTCTCCAATGACAAAATATGCAATTCAGACTTAGCCATTTCATTTTCACATAATGCAAGTTTCTCATTCAACAAGGAATTGATAGCTTTAAAAGTTATAATTTCTTGTTCCAAAATATGAAGGTTTTCAGAATTATCAATAGTGACATGCTTTCCTTTTTCAAACGTGCGAATTTTATCATTCAACAAATTGTTTTGATTTTTCAAATTATCAATTTCTTTAGCAAGCTTTTCGTTCTGTAGAAGTTCATTGAGCAAGACTTGATCACTTTCCGAACAGCTCAATTTACTTCTAGAATCTGTTTCAAGACATTCAAGTTCTGAAAGTTTAGCCAATAAATATTCATTTTTCTTTTTCAAACAAGTAATGGTTTCTTTATGGCTATCTATCTCATGCACATGTGACTTAACCAATTTCTCAAATTCAGTGCATTTTTTACATGGATAATTATCTACACACGAATTTTCATTTGTGGAACACTTGACACAAGGAGTTTAACATGAGAACAATCATCAAGTTTCCTTTTGATATTTCTATTTTCAGATTTTAAAGCTTTGTATCTATCAACTAGTTCATCATAAGCGTCCATCAATTCATCATAACTCAAATGACTTTCCTCATCAGAGTCAGAGCTAGAGTTTACCTTTGAGCTCTCTTCACTTTGACGCTCAATTTCATCATTTGCCGCTAAGCAGTCACCATCGTTGTAACTTTCTTTTTGGGCTTCCATCAGCCCGTCCCAAATTTCTTTGGCTGTCCTACAAGATAAAATAAATAGAAATTGATTAGTGTCCAAGGCAGCCTTTAAAGCATTTAAAACAAACAAATTATCCGAATTCATTTTCTTATGTTCATCAGTCCACCTTAATTCATTTTTGGGTAAGACATGTGGACCATGAGAGATTAAGCTCATTAGTTTCGGATCAAAACCACAAATCCAAACACAAAACTTTCCTATCCAAGAAGCATAATCAAAACCATTGTAAACAGGAATAGAATTCAAGCTAGCCATCATGAAAACGATCTTTACTCCTAGACCGTGAGGTCCGTTAAAAAATCAGAGACTGGGCTCTGATATCAATTGTTGGCCCAGAGAGATGGCAGATAAGAAGGGGGGTTGAATTGTCCCCTTGCCCAGATAGCGGAATTTAAAACTTTCTTTACTTAACACAGCAGAATTAAAACAAACTAACGTTGATTGGCCTAGACAATCGTGAGATTAAGATATTCTCTCGATCTTTCAATCTCACTCGAATTACCAATGCAACTAGACAATGAAATCACGCTTAACACAGATAGCGGAGGTAGCAGTGTGTAATGATGCAGTGAATTAAAAATCTATATAATGAACTTGTGAAGGGAGATGGAAGAAATGAGCAATCGCACAGGCATTTACACCAGGCACAAGGATTTTTAGGTGGTTCGGGACCACGATGGGCTCCCTATGTCCACCCCTCACCAAACCCGGTGAGGCTTCACTAACGCTCTACCGAAGTAGCAGCATGGGGATGGACCCCAACCACACACACGCTGCTTCCGCAGCAATACACACACGAGGCCTTGCCTCAACACGCTGCCACTGCAGCACACACACACACGTTCGGGGATCGTACCCCGGACACAACAGCCACACGGAGACACAACTCCGTACACACACATAGATATTATGAGTTTAATAGAATTAAAGGATATACAATAATCCCCCACAGCAGTATGTAGATGAAAATAAACTATGAAGCACACAAGGAATTAAACACAAATAAGATGTAGAAATATCCCCTTGTTTCTCCAATAACCGTAAGAAGATCTTTCGTGAGGCCTAGGTTGGAGAAGCTCTCATCCACAGCTGGTTGGAGCAGTAGGTCATCCTCCTTAAGGATCCAACATATATTCCTTCAAATCCCAGCTCCAATCAAACCTGCAAACACCAAGAGTAGATAAATCAATATGCTCAAAACCTTGCATTTGTTAATAGGCACATTACAAATGAATGAAAACAAATGTATGTGCATTTGTGTTCCCCTTTAATGTCCAACAACTCCTCTTTGTTCTTCTTCTACTACAAGAGCAGATAGAACAATCTGTCCAAACTTTAAGCTAATCTCAAACAAGAATATAGAAAAGAAAGATATGGATATCCCCTAAATCTTCACACAACTCGGAGATGAAATAGAAGAGTGCTTTAGAATGATAAAACTATGAGAGAAGAACTCAGCCCCTTTGTTAGATACGTCCTAGCCAACAACCGGTGAAGAGAGTAGCGACGGATTCCTCCCGTTACAAGCTCGGGATCAAGAGAGGCGGTCGTTGGCAGCTGCGTCTTCCTTCTCCAGCCGATGCTAGCACCTTCCTCTTCCTCCTCCAGCAGGGTGTGTGCCCTCTCTTCTTCCTGCAAGCAGATACAACGTGTTAGCACTTGGGGAACTCCTTTTCCGATGGAGATCGTAACCCTCATATACAACAGGGAAAAGCACAACAAAAGACCACAAGGCCCTTGATAAAACCCTTCTAAACAACACACAATAGATGTATAGAAACCCTAAGGGTGTTGGTGTAAAACACCACCCAAAACGGATCTCAAACCAATGAGTTCGCAACCAAACCGGCAAACCCGTTTTGGGTCGCCCTGAGAAAGTGTCGACCCTTGGGGTCGACACTCGTATCAACGAGATCAGCCAAAAACACGAAATCCAGAGTTTAAACAAAAGTGTCGACCCATGGGGTTGACCTTTTTTTCATGAGGTTCTGTCCTGAGACAAAATCAGGACCCTGGGTAAAAAGTGTCAACCTCTGGGGTCGACCTTTTTTACCGGAGGTTCTGTTCTAGTTAAAACAGCATAACCCAACATAAAGTGTCGACCTCCAAGGTTGACACTTTTTGTCAGCATAACAGAAATCAATACAAAACAGCATACCGTGTAATAACACTTTTACTGACATAAATGAAAACTCAATAAAACTCAATAGAAACCTTACAAAGCCTCTCCCAAACATTAAAAATAATTAACCATGTGTTGAAACATGGTATTGGCATACATTAAGGCACGTTTCAACATAAGCCAATGAAAGTGACAATTATATTGAATTTCAAACCATTAGGTCCTCAACTTTCAAATGAAATCAATTGAAACCAAGAAAAACATTATGGACCAATAAGACACAATTAAACCCCATTCAAGTACAATCAAATGGCATACATGAGGGGTTTTAAAACATCAAATCAAATCGGGTCTTGCAAGAAAGAAAGAGAATCACAAAGAGCATAATGCATCATGAAGCTCCATTTAACAATGGACCATTAAGTAACCAAATAAATTGAACCCAACTTACCCACTTGGAAACATATACTAAAATGAATTCTTACCATGTTTACAAAGGTTTGTGGGTATCTTGAAACCTGCACTTTCAACCAATTCAATTTCATGAGAATTAAGCCAAGGTGATTCAAGAAATCATTTTCAACTGGTTTGAAATCATGACTTGGCCGATATAATAGCATGTAGTGAAGATGCAAGAACTATCAAGTCTACATGCAGTGAGGTACATCAACATGGACATGTATCTCTTGTACATGGATCCAAATCAACTCACATTCATGAGATATAGATTAAGCCTTATCTTCCCATGTCAAAATACATTCCAACATAAACTCTTACCTTAGATCCAAATCTGTGGATAATATTAACCTGCATATTCTGAAAATTCAGAAGCAAGTCAATATTTAACCAAGGTATTTGAAGAACCCAATTTCAAAACACTTCTCCAACCATGTTTATCTCAACAAATCAGAACCTGCAAATTTGTATATCAAAAATACAGCTGTGAGCACAATACAAACTCAATTATCAAATTCAGTCCAAGGACTTCCAAATTCAGTTCAAGACAATTAAGTTCAGTTTCAATCAAGTTCAGTTCTATAATCTTAAGTTGATCATGAAAATACCATATGCATGACTGTAAAACACCCAACACAGGGTCGGTGAACATATGAGCAAGGTCAGTGCAAAAACATCAAAGATATGTACCTGTAGGACCATGCTTCATAACAAGGTAGAGACTAAGGCTCAATGAGCTATGGGTCGACCCATTCCAAGGGAAATGGAAAACTGTTTTAGCATACTAATGCATAGCTATTCAAGTTCAGTCCAATCAGAGATAGGGGAATTTCCAAAACAAGCTGAGAAACCACTATCACTAAATAATCATGAAAAGCAAGTGTAAAGTCATATCCACTAAAACTAATCTTCCCACATTGAAATGTAGACAATATAAATCTAGGAACATGATAGGGCTTTTAACCCCAATCAAGACAGTATGAACAAGATCCACATGAAAGCTCCAAATCCTCATGCACAGCATGCATGAGTCGACTTCAAAAATGTATTCAAGAAGGACCTTTGAATTTCAACCTACAAAACAAGATATCATCATGTTAGCTTATTTATCACGAAAATGCCATGAAGCATAAAACACACAATATATTAGAATCATCAAAACCATTGTCAAGGACAATGAGGGGGCGCATAGAACCTAACACCTGCCATGAAGTCTGTAACGCCCCGGGTTTTTTGGATATTTTTCAGATCATGATCCGTGGGTTTCGGATCGCTTTCGTAGGTCCCGGATTGAGTTTTGCGATTTACGCGTGTTTTTGCATGTTGGACCTTTGGAACCCCTTGTAGGGCGAACCGTTGCGTTCTCCGACTTCGGGACGTTACCAGCATATTGTGCGTTTTCTGAGGATCAGGGAGTTGATTTTTCCCTATTTTTCATATTTTCCAAAAATTTTGGATTTTCTATATATTAAAACCTCCTTTTTCTCTCTCCTCATCTCTCATTTCTCTTCCTCACCCTCTCTCTTCTCTCACGCTCTCTCCTCTCCCTCTCTCTTCTCCGGGCAACCGACGGAGGCTGTAACGACCTGAGAATCTGATTACTTGGAAGGCCCGATAACCCGAGACTCGAACCGCCGCCCACGAGCTGGGAGGGCTCGGAAGGGCTAAAAGGAGTGTGGAGGCACAAAGAAATAGAAAATAAAGCAGGACAAATCAACAATTAACAGAAATAAATAAACAACTACTACAACAGAGTCCAGTCCACAGAAAGTACAGTCTAAAGCAGTAAAACGTACCACATGTAGAGTGAACACTCGGACCGGCGGGCTGGCAACTAAGAACCTCCGAACAGCACCCTCGAACCTCGAGGAAGAACCGCCACACCTGAAAAGTAGGGATGAGTCTCCGAACTAGAGACTCAACAGGGGTACCGCGGAACCCCAACCAGAAACAACGGCGGTAGCGGAAAGGGAAGGTACAACTACAGCAGGAACAGCGAACTGGTGGCCGGTCAGAACTCGGCACTACAGCTACTCCTACTGTACCAGGAAAACACACCTTTGTTGTATATCTATCTCAGTGTTTTTGATGATAACAAAACCAAGGATCTTTGGTGGCTCTCTTGTTTGGAATCCTTGACCCAAGTGTTTTTCACACGTTTTCAAGGCCAGATTTTTTCATGCTTTTGCTTAAGGTTTTAGCCTTCCGAATGGGCTTTCTAAAATCTCAAATGAACTTGACATTTCCCATAAACATGCATCCAATTCATGTCTCGATCTTATGGATATGGTTCTCTGGGCTAAACTCTTATTTTTCATGTTTTTTTGATAGTCCGGTCGACCTCCAGCATGACCCCGGTCGACCTGAAATAACAGAATGCAATTCTCTACAGTCTGTCACAGTGGCGGTCGACCGCCCCTCAAATCCCAGTCGACCGAATTTCCCAGGGACCGGCCACCTGCAGGTTTCTCAGTGGCGGTCGACCGCCACCCCCTGCAGGTCGACCGCCAGCCCCGAGCTGCCAACAATTGTTGACTTTTTATCCTTTCGAGATAAGCCACTCTCATGGGAATTGTTTAATCCCTAAGCTACCAAACTCTCCAGATATTGTGGATCTGGTCTGGGGGAGGCCTTGGACCATTCAAGAACCTTTATAACATATACAAGAGGGTTTGAAAAACCCTAATGCTCAAGGTGGATCAAGGGGGCTGCCAAGAGGAAGAGAAGGGATTCAGCACTATATACGTGAACAGTGCTCCGAGAGAAAAGTTTTTCATCCTTCTTCATCCAGTCAAGTGAAAATCAACCCAAGGATTCAAGCTGCATCCAAAGCATACAATCATCCACAAAGGGGGAGCAAAACAAGATTCTTCTCTTATGTTTTAAATTCATTTTATTTTTCTTAAAGCTTCATCTGCAATTCTTGTAATCGTTAAACATTTCAAAGTGTGTGTGTGTGGTTGTGTTCTTCGTTGGAGTGGTGTGTGTATTAAGGTGTTCTTACACTTTTGTGGGAACCCTCCTTCCCAGTGTGTGAGTGTTGTGTGTGGTTGATCTTGTAACTTCCTACAAGATAGTGTGTGGTTCCTCACTGTCCGTGAGGGGTGGACGTAGGTTGCCGTTGTGGCATCTGAACCACCTTAAAATCGCTGTCTCAGTGTGGTTTGTTCCTTTTCCTCTATCCCCCTTCCGTGCAAGTCATAAGTGTGCTTTTTAGTTCTGTTTCTATTCTAATTTATCTTGCATAATCCTCTTTCTCCTTATAGATTTTGCCTTGTCTGTTGGCTTCTATTAGTTTTGGTTCACTTTTTAGCTTCCTATCACATATTTTATAAAAAGGTGAAAAAGTTTGTTTAATTCTACCAACACCCAATTCACCCCCCTCTTGGGTGCCATTTAATCTCGGGACTTCAATTGGTATTAGAGCTAAGGCTCTTCCTTTCACAGATCTAACGATCTAGAGCAAGATCCGATTAAATGGCAAACATGGGTATGATACCCGAGGGTCATTCCATCAACCGTCCTCCGTTTTTTGACGGTTCCAACTACTCCTACTGGAAAAATAGAATGCATGTCTTTATGAGGGCTCAAGAGTATGAAGTTTGGAGAGTTGTGGACAAGGGTCCTCATAAACTCGGGGCTGATGAAGAAAAATGGACACCCGAGGAAATTAAGAAATGCACTGCTACTTTTAATGCCATGAATATCATGCAATGTGCGATACACCCTAATGAATTCTCTTGTGTTTCTATGTGCAGCTCAGCCAAAGAAATGTGGGACAAGCTGCGACTCATATACAAGGGAACTTCAGAGGTCAAGGAAACCAAGGCAAATCTCCTAGTCACTGACTATGAGCTATTCAAAATGAAGCCTGAAGAAACCATCTCCGAGATGTTTACAAGGTTAACAGAGATCACAAATGGTCTCAAAAGTCTCGGGAAGGAATACTCAAATTCCGACCTTGTGAGGAAGGTGTTAAGGTCTCTACCGTCAGCTTGGCACACAAAGGCCACGGTTATTGAAGACTCAAAGAACCTGTCAACTCTTACCTAGGATGAACTCATAGGGTCACTCATGACCTATGAGATAAATATAAAGAGAACAGTTGATGAAGACATCAAAAAGAAAAAGGTCATTAGACTGAAAGCTCATCAATCCGATGACAAATTTCAAGAAGGTGAATCAAGTGACGGAAGCAATGAAGAGGAAGAATTGGCGATGATAACTTGCCAAGTGAGAAAATTTCTAAGGAAGAAGAGAAAATTTCAAGGAAATTTCAGAAAGGGGCAAAGAAGGCCCACGCATACCAAAGGCGAATCGAGCAAGCCAAGTAGCATCATATGCTACGAATGCAAGAAGCCTGGGCACATGAGAGGTGAATGTCCAGATCTAAAGAAGAAATTCAAGAATGATAACTTCAATAAACCCAAAGCCATGGTCGCCACTTGGAGCGACGAAGAAGATGAACCATCTGATGAAGAGATTCAAGAACTCGTGCAAAGCTTGTGCCTCATGGCACATGAGGATGAATCCACGGAGGTAAATTCTGACCATGAATTCATTTCCAATGAACAATGGGAATCTGAATATGAACAGTGGTACACTTAGTACAAGAAAATCAGATCTGAAAATAAAGCTCTTAAAAAGAAACTTGATGATTCATCACGTGAAGATATCTTTGCCAAATTTGAGAAACTGGAACAGGAATGGTTTGAGGCTACGGAAGAAAAGGAAAGTCTACTGCAAATAATTTTAGACTGTGATAAAACCAAAAAGGAACTATCATGCAAAATAACTGAAATGGAGGAAGCATGTGAAAGGATCAAAATTGAAGAAAAAACTCTGAAATCCACTAATTCAGAACTCGAAAGGAGAAATGGGATTTTTGGTGAAAAAGTTACTGAACTTTAGTTCACCTTGACTAAGTTTGTTAAGGGGAAACAAAACCTGGATAACCTATTGGGGGTTAAAGTCAACTTCCAAAAGGAAGGCTTGGGGTACACACCTCAAAACAAAAAATCCTTTGAGCATAAGATCACCACATCCTTTATTCATGGAAAAGACGACAATCATGCTTCATGTTCTAATTCTAAACCCCAACATGTTCAGCCTAAACCACACAGATATCAAAGAACTTTTTCACATGCTAATTGCTTTCATTGTGGTAGATTTGGCCATGTGATTTCCAACTGCTGGTTTAGACAAAGCACACCTAACTATCATGTTCCATGGACGAAGAGAACACCCGTAAGAAGTTGGACTAACTCCTATGAACCCAAATTGGTTTGGGTACCAAAAACAATTGCATGAGAATTTCTCTTCTTGCAGATATGTCTTGAAGCCAGGGGGAGCAAATGGTACCTGGACAGCGGCTGCTCAAGGCATATGACAGGGGACAAGAAAGTATTCTCTACACTTCAAGACAAGGATGGAGGGTCAGTAGTCTTTGGAGGTCAAGACAAAGGTAAAATTGTTGGGATTGGAAACATTGGTAAAAATTCTGAAATTCTTATTGAAAATGTGCTTCTAGTGAAAGGTCTAAATCATAACTTGTTAAGCATAAGTCAATTGTGCGATAAGGGCTTTAAAGTTGCTTTTGATGAAACTCACTGCTTTGTCTTGAGCAAATATACAAATGAGATCAAACTTCTTGGAAAAAGGAATAACAATGTCTATACTATTGATATTGATAATGTTTCGTGCGATGATCTCTGCCTGGTTGCGAATAATCATGAAAATGTTTGGTTATGGCACCGAAGGTTGGGTCATGCTAGTTTTGGAGTAATCTCCAAGTTGTCTAGACATGACTTGGTGAATGGACTGCCAAAATTAAAATTTGAGAGTGATAGAATCTGTGAAGCTTGCACAAAAGGCAAACAAACACGAATTTCTTTCAAAAACAAGACAATTGTTTCATCCGCTAGGCCATTGGAATTACTGCATCTTGATCTTTTTGGTCCTACTAGAACCTCCAGCCTAAGAGGAAAATCCTATGGTTTTGTGATTGTTGATGACTTCTCAAGATTTACATGGGTGCTCTTCTTAGCAAATAAAAATGATGCCGTGACGGAATTTCAAGTTTTCTGCAGGAAAGTTCAGAATGATAAAGGCTATCTCATCACCACCATTCAAATTGATCACGGTGGAGAATTTGAGAATCATGATTTCAGCAAGTTTTGTGAAGAGCAAGGATACACACACAACTTTTCATCACCACGGACACCTCAACAGAATGGAGTGGTGGAAAGGAAGAACATAACGTTGATAGATATGGCCCGGCCCATGCTTAGTGAGAATTCCCTACCTAAGTATTTTTGGGCTGAAGCGGTGAGTACAGCATGCTATATCATCAACAGGGCAATGGTAAGGCCTATTCTGAAGAAAACTCCATATGAGCTCTACAAGGGTAAGAAACCAAACATCTCCCATCTTAAACCCTTTGGATGCCCCTGCTACATTTTGAACAATGGTAAGTCCAACCTGGGTAAGTTTGACGAAAAAAGTGACAAAGGAATTTTTCTAGGTTATGCACTCAATTCTAGAGCTTACCGATTATTCAATAAAAGGACCTTGGTTATTGAAGAAAGTCCTCATGTTATTTTTGATGAATCCGGATCAAAACTGACAAATCAAACTCCTTCTACCTTGGATGCAGATGAAGATCCTAAGAACTCATCAAATGTCCAAGCCAAGGATGAACCATTCAAGGCAATATCAAGCAAAAGTGAGGAAGATGAGGATCCTACAATTGAGACACTACAAGAACCACAAGTGCAGCATCTTGACTTGTCTAGTTTTTCCACATTTCTAAAGGATCATCCAGCTGTGAACATCATAGGTAACTTGGAGGATGGGGTAAAAACAAGGTCCTCTCTGAGGCAGGTGGAAGAGGAGGACTTGATGGCTCTACTCTCTCAAGAAGAACCCAAGGACATTCATGAAGCTCTTCAAAATGAATCCTGGATTCATGCTATGCATGAAGAACTGCACTAGTTTGAAAGAAACGAGGTATGGACTCTCGTACCGCGTCCTAAGAACCATCTCACTATTGAAACCCGTTGGGTTTTCAGAAACAAGCTAAATGATGCGGGATTGGTTGTTAGGAATAAGGCTCGGCTTGTTGCCAAGGGGTATAGTCAGGAGATGGGTATTGATTTTGATGAGTCTTTTGCACCGGTTGCAAGACTTGAAGCAGTCCGGATCTTACTGTCCTATGCTTGTTCCTTGAACTTTAAGTTATTTCAAATGGATGTTAAATCTACTTTCCTTAACGGCTATATCAAGGAGGATGTTTTTGTAGAGCAGCCTTCAGGTTTTGAAGACTCCAAACATCCACAACATGTATACAAGCTCCAAAAGGCCCTGTACGGACTAAAGCAAGCACCAAGGGCGTGGTATGAGCGGCTTACCTCATTTCTGATTGAAAATGGCTTTAAGAGAGGTAAGGTTGATCAAACACTCTTCAAGAAAATATCAGGTAAAGACACTTTAGTAGTTCAAGTGTATGTGGATGAGATCATTTTTGGAGCTACCAATAATGCCTTATGCGATGAATTTACAGAAATTATGCAAGGAGAATTCGAGATGAGTTTAATGGGGGAGCTAAACTTCTTTCTTGGATTGCAGGTGAAGCAAACCACTGAGGGCATTTTTATAAGTCAAGCAAAGTACACGATGGAATTGTTAAAGAAATACGGGATGGCGGAAGCAAAACCTATATCAACTCCCATGGCTACCACCACAAAGCTGGATAAAGATGAAAATGGTAAAACAGTAGATCCTACACTATTTCGAGGTATGATCGGATCACTACTGTACCTTACAGCATGTCGCCCTGATATTCAATTCATTGTATGTCTTTGTGCCCGCTTTCAGTCATGCCCCAAGGAATCTCATTTATCAGCCGTGAAACGCATTTTCAGATATCTCATTGGATCTATAGACTTTGGCTTGTGGTTTCCTATCGGTGGTTCCTTTGATTTAATTGCCTATACCGATGCGAATTATGCTGGGTGCATTGTAGATCGTAATAGTACAAGTGGATACTGTCAGTTTCTCGGTGGTTGCCTAGTCTCATGGGCCTCCAAGAAACAACATTCAGTAGCTCTCTCAACGGTCGAGGCTGAATATGTAGCCGCCGGAAGTTGTGGAGCCCAAGTACTTTGGATCAAAAATCAACTGCTTGACTTAGATGTTGAAATGAAAACTGTTCCAATTCTATGTGATAATACTAGTGCAATTAATTTGTCTAAAAACCCCGTTCAGCACTCCAGGACCAAACATATAGATATTCGTCATCACTTTCTGAGGGATCATGTAGGAAAAGGGGTCTTTGAATTGAACTTCATTGACACACACAATCAGCTAGCTGACATTTTCACCAAACCCCTAAACCAGGATCAGTTTAATAAGATAAGAAGAGAACTTGGGATGTGCAAGGGTGAGAGCATACATGCATAGGTTTGCATTTAAAGTATAGGGTTGCATCTGTAAAAAAAAAAAAAAATCATGTGCATCAAGGGTAGAAATCATGCATATTGCATCTTCTTTTTCTTATGTGCTTTTGCTCACCCTATATGCCTGATTGTAACTACTTATATTCAACCCTTCTTGAATTGCTTCTATGGCTAAATATTCCTTGATCACTAACATTTGTGGACTCAGTGTTGCTGGTACTAAAGGTACTTACTAAGGAAAATCAGAACCTCTTCTCATATATGCATCTTCTTCTCCTTACTTCCCATATCATGTTGGTGCCCCTCTCAGGCGGTCCATTGCCTATCCCCCAAAAACAAAAAAAAAAGAGAAAAAAAAAGGGAAAAATTCATTGTTTTTGAGGATTTTGGTCCTGGCGGTCGACCGCCGGCGGCGGACCGGCCCGACTTGAGGGTCAACTGACTCTTCATATATGGGTCTTTTTCTTTCATTTCTCTCTCTCCTTCACTTCCCCTCACTCTCTACCACCAAATCCCAACCCTAGCACTTCTCATCTCCACCATCCAAGCCTCCACAACCCTTCCTCCTCCACCCGCACATTGATTCGGTCGTCCCGGCATCTCTTCGGGACCTCCTCCATACTGTCGGTTGTGCGTTCGTGGAGATCCCTCTCAACTTCCTTTCTGTGGAACGGTTCCTCCAAGCCCTAGAAGTGTCCCTTGTGCTCCATCCACATTCCCGGGGTTGAGATCGATTGCTCAAGGGTTTCCCGATGGGTCTTTCGAGTTCGGGATGCCGCCAAGATGGAGTTCTCGATGTTCTGCCCAAGGAGAAGTTAGCCGTCAACGGCACGCGGCCCCGACTCCTCCATCTCAGCAAGTTCCTCCTCTGCGTCGAGCACCTTTACCTCCACGGCCTATTATCGACCCTCGCTTGGTTGACTTCGATGAGGTGAACGAGCTCTTCCCGAATTTATGCGCTCTTTTTAAGGTTCAAGACGGTTGGATGGATTTTGTTACCCGGTACAATAGATACTATCCTCGGTTGGTGCAGTAGTTCTACGAATTTTTAGTTGTGAGGAATGACCAGTTATACACCACGGTTGAAGGTGTGGAGTTTCATATCACTCCGGAGTTATTTCAGCAGGCCCTAGGAGTATCCGCCATGGGTGCAGATAGGGCATATGGTTTTGGTGAAGTTCCAGCAACATTTACTGCTATGACCAACTGTGAGTATGTGCACGGTGTGAGCAATTTGATCAAGCTGAATGCCAATCATTTTCCTCCAATACAACGAGTCTTGCACCACATGTTTACATCATTGATTTATCCCAAAGTGGGCGGTCGGGATGAGGTTACAGAGGTTCAGCGATTTCTGTTCTATCATGTTATGAATGGTACTCAACTCAATATGGGTCGGCTCATGACTGATCTGATTGGAACCTGTCGTACCTACCTCCGGCGGTCTCTTCCCTATGCTTCGCAGTTCACCGGAGTCTTTATTCATGCCGGGATTAATGTGGCAAATGAGCAGTTCATCTATGTTCGGCAGGATGATGTGTACAATAAGCATAAAATTTTCACAGATTTTGGCTACTACTTTGGTCCCGACGGCGAGCTTGTGCGGGACATTCTAGTTTATGGGGAAGATGAGATCCGTGAGGAAGATGATGAGCCAGCGCAGCAGCAAGGCGACGGGGATGTCCCCCCTCCAGCTCCAGCTGAGGAGCAGCCTCCTCCCTCGTCCCCGTTTCACCCGGATCTTGAGATGCCTCCTCCACCCCAGTTTCACCATGGGGAATCTTCCACTCAGGGGGCCAGACAGCGCCCTTCGGTGGACTACGAGGCTCTTGACGGGCGGCTTACCGGCTTGGAGACTCGTGTGGATAACCATAGGGATCGTCTCTCTACCCTTGGAGACAATATGGGCACTGTGTTTGACACCCTATCAGGGTGCTTGGACACCTTCTCTACTGCTTTTGAGACTCTCTCTACTCAGATGGCCACTCTCACCACCCACATGACTTCTCTCCGCGTAGATTTCGCTAAGTCTGGCCAATCCTTTACCCTCTTGCAGCTCTCCCTTATTGGCATGCAGCGCCAGGATGTGGCTCGTGATGTATCCATTGGTCATATTCTTGATCTTCTTCACAGTCATGGCAACCAACTTAGCGACATTCGTCGGCACCTTGGCCTTCCACCTACACCTCCCGCCGATCAGCCCCCTCCTGAAGATACTCCATGAGGCTTTGTTTTGCTTTCACCTCTAGCATTTTCTCTTTTGATCCAGTGCTGCTTGAGTCCCTCCTTCGTCTATCCCATCCCTTTTTGATGTTGACAAAGGGGGAGAAGTAGTAGGGCAGGCTTATTATCTACTTATGTATGTCGTTGTGTGGTTGGGTTGCTTGCTTGCATGTCATGTGAGGGCTGTCCGTAGTGTTAGTCTTTTGCTTAGACTTTGGTTTTAGAGTCATGCATTCACTCGCACTAATGTACCTTGTAATGAAACTATGATGAATTGAAAGCAGTGGTGTTTGAATTCATTTGTTGGCTTTGGTGCCTCATTTCATATTCTTGTTGCCTATCTAGTGATATGTGCTACATCGTGTTGATTGGTTTGGTTTGGTGAATGACATTTCTAGCACAATGTTCAATCTGAATTTTTACAACATAAACCTTGGTGCGTAAGCCTAGCATTTTGTCATCATCAAAAAGGGGGAGATTGTTGTATATCTATCTCAGTGTTTTTGATGATAACAAAACCAAGGACCTTTGGTGGCTCTCTTGTTTGGAATCCTTGACCCAAGTGTTTTTCACACATTTTCAAGGCTGGATTTTTTCATGCTTTTGCTTAAGGTTTTAGCCTTCCGAATGGGCTTTCTAAGATCTCAAATGAACTTGACATTTCCCATAAACATGCATCCAATTCATGTCTCGATCTTATGGATATGGTTCTCTGGGCTAAACTCTTATTTTTCATGTTTTTTTGATAGTCCGGTCGACCTCCAGCATGACCCCGGTCGACCTGAAATAACAGAATGCAATTCTCTACAGTCTGTCACAGTGGCGGTCGACCGCCCCTCAAATCCCGGTCGACCGGATTTCCCAGGGACCGGCCACCTGCAGGTTTCTCAGTGGCGGTCGACCGCCACCCCCTGCAGGTCGACCGCCAGCCCCGAGCTGCCAACAATTGTTGACTTTTTATCCTTTCGAGATAAGCCACTCTCATGGGAATTGTTTAATCCCTAAGCTACCAAACTCTCCAGATATTGTGGATCTAGTCTGGGGGAGGCCTTGGACCATTCAAGAACCTAACATATACAAGAGGGTTTGGAAAACCCTAATGCTCAAGGTGGATCAAGGGGCTGCCAAGAGGAAGAGAAGGGATTCAGCACTGTAGACGTGAACAGTGCTCCGAGAGAAAAGTTCTTCATCCTTCTTCATCCAGTCAAGTGAAAATCAACCCAAGGATTCAAGCTGCATCCAAAGCATACAATCATCCACAAAGGGGGAGCAAAACAAGATTCTTCTCTTATGTTTTAAATTCATTTTCTTTTTCTTAAAGCTTCATCTGCAATTCTTGTAATCGTTAAACATTTCAGAGTGTGTGTGTGTGGTTGTGTGTTCTTCGTTGGAGTGGTGTGTGTATTAAGGTGTTCTTACACTTTCGTGGGAACCCTCCTTCCCAGTGTGTGAGTGTTGTGTGTGGTTGATCTTGTAACTTCCTACAAGATAGTGTGTGGTTCCTCACTGTCCGTGAGGGGTGGACGTAGGTTGCCGTTGTGGCATCCGAACCACCTTAAAATCGCTGTCTCAGTGTGGTTTGTTCCTTTTCCTCTATCCCCCTTCCGTGCAAATCATAAGTGTGCTTTTTAGTTCTGTTTCTATTCTAATTTATCTTGCATAATCCTCTTTCTCCTTATAGATTTTGCCTTGTCTGTTGGCTTCTATTAGTTTTGGTTCTCTTTTTAGCTTCCTATCACATATTTTATAAAAGGCAAAAAAGTTTGTTTAATTCTACCAACACCTAATTCACCCCCCTCTTGGGTGCCATTTTATCTCGAGACTTCAACCTTGATCTCACGGTCAGGACTACCGAACCCCACTAGTACCACTTACCGAAGTAAGAACCCACGGCAACCCCGCCGTAGAGGCCTGTCTCCCAGGACAAGGCCAACCTGGACATGCTGTCCAAGGTGCAACCCCGACCACCCGATCGTGGACACCGCGCCAACAAGGCGCAACCTCGGTAAAGCTACTAACACCAGTCTCACGGCACGAAAACCAACACACGCGCCATGGTGAAACAACCGGAATTCGACGGTCAACACGATCAAAAACCTGAAGGTCGAAGTCACAGAAACTGGCAGTCTGTCACTCCCTGTCCAGAACAAGAGTGCCTCCTAGTAGAAGCACAGTCGATAGCGTCCCCTGATGTCTTACACCGCACCGCAGGTGTCCTTCCTGACGTGGTAGCACCAATCAGAGGTACGGACACCGTACCAGTAACCACAAAACAATTGACTAGATGGGGTCACGCTCATGAGCGTGTATCCAACTGCCCCCAACCACGTGTGCACACACAGACCATGCGTCCTAGGTCTGGCCTCTAACTAGTTTTCCCCTTGAGCCGGACTCTGGCTACAGATGAGGGGCCCGACGGAAGCCAGTCTAAAAATCATCCTCAGGGTAAGCCTCTCCACCTACTCCCAGGTGGGACCACTAAACGTGTAAGCAGGTTATGACTAGTGGAGGGTCGCTGAGGGAGTAGACTCTCGAGTCAACGGAAAATAACGTCCAAATCCATTATGAAGTACGGGGACCGTCCCACGTACCAGCACCGTCACACGGTGACCACAGTCGGAGAAGAAATGGGACTCACAGTCCACGGGCCACGCACTCAACCATGCAGAAATGCCAAAATACGGTTCCCAAGGTAGCTCACAGGCCGCCAAATCGAATCTCATTCTCAGGGAAAAGCGGAAACCCTCCAGCCCCAGGCTGGGCAACTAGACTCGCAGTCCAAGGCCACACACATGGCCCACGCGAAAAGCACAGAAGCACGATTCTCAGGGTAGCGCACAAGCCGCCACGTCGATGACTGGACTCGCAGTCCAAGGCCAAGCACATGGCCCACTCGGGAATCATCTTCCAGGAAAACTCACGACATGCGGGGGGGAGACCCCACCGCACACACACCGATACACGGTGACCCGATCAAGCGTAACATAAAAGTCTGGAACACGACGAGTCACCCGGACTCTCAAACCCACTGGCACGCTAAATGAGGTAGCACGGTCCTCCCTACACCCTCAAAACACGGACACAAAACCCTTGGGGTGTCTGGGACATTCACGCGACCGCAGGTCAACCACTGGGTCCCAACTGGGTCGACCAGGAGCCTACACAACGCGAAACGATCGCGGCAAGCACAAAGAACCACTTCGACATAACACAGTGCCCGGCGGTCTATCTTTGGGCCGTCACAACTGTCTGACGGTCCAACACAGGAGCGTCACACACACGGTGTAAAACAACGCTGTGACACGCCAACGCTTGTGCATCACAGTCTCTAACGCGCCAACCCTGGTGCGTTACAATGCCTAACGCACCCTACCCAGTGCGTCAGAAAGCGAGAGAAAAACACGCTGTGACGCACACCGCTCGGTGCGTCACAGTCTCTAACGGACCAACTCTGGTGCGTCAGAGGACGGTTGTGACGCACACCCCTCGGGGCGTCACAGCCTCTAACTGTCCTACCCAAGAGCGTTAGGATGGTGGGGACGCGTCAGCTCTGACGCTCCCAAACAGGGGCGTCACAAGGCTCTGACGCACCACCCTGGGTGCGTCAGAGGCCCTGACCCCCCCTTAAACGGTCAAAACCACAACGGTCGAGTGCCAACGGTCGGATCATCGCCTGACGGTCCAACATAGGCGCGTCACACGCCCTGGCGGTCTATCGTGGGACCGTCAGGCCCACGGGCCACCCTATTGGCAAACAGAAGGCTGTGACGCACCCACCCTGGTGCGTCACACTCTGTGGCGGTCACTGGAACGACCGCCACACCATTTTGACGGTGGGAAAGTCCCAAAAATGGCAACCACGCCCCCATACCAGCATAGGAGAGGGGGAAAGCAAGGGGAAAGCCCCCAAATAGCCCCTAGCATGCATCTACGGCCTCGGATCGGCCAAAAACGCGATGGAACGGGGGATCGACGCTCAACCCTAAAAACATGGATTTTTCCCAAAAATCCCAAATACGCCCGCTCGGCTCACCACAGCCTACAAAACTCGCAGGAAAGGGAATGCACAAGCTGGGGGTCCATCTCCCTACCTCCACCGAAGAAACGACGCGTCGTGGACGCCGACCCACGAAGAAATCACCGCGAAATCCTCGCCGGCTCACGAACGCACCCCCAAGCATCGTCACGTCTCCAACGCCTCGATGCTCGCCCATCCTCGCCCGCGTCCTCGCCCGCGCTGCCTCCACATCGCCCCCGCCTTGCTCCATTGGCCGCCGGAGAAGAGAGGGGAGAAAGAGAGCGTGAGAGAAGAGAGAGGGAGAGAGGGTGAGAAATGAGAGATGGGGAGAGAGAAAAGGGAGGGGGTTTATATAGAAAAATCCAGAAATTCTGAAAAATACCAAAAAAATAGAAAAACACACCTCTGTGATCTTCGGAACACGCTGATCGCCGCGGTAACGTCCCAGCGTCGGAGAACGCAACGGTTCACCCTGTACGGGGTTCCAAATGTTCGACAGACGGAAAACACACGTAAAACCCAAAACGCAACCCGGGACCCACAAAGGCGCTCCGAAAATTACAGAAAATTACCGGCGTGCTCCCCAACACACCACGGACCCAAGGAAACTCACGGGCACACCACCAGTGGGTCCGATAATCCGGTAAAAATAGTCTGAAACTCGATCGGACAAAATCCAAAATTCGCAAAAAGACGATCTGAAACCCACGGATCCAGATCCGAAAAACCCAGGGCATTACAGAGGCAGACGAGGGCGGGACGGCGATGCTTGTGGGGCGTGGAGTGACGGGCACGGGATGAGGATCGCGATGGGGGAGGCGGTTCGTGGGATCGCTAGCCGGCGAGGGTTTAAACAGCATTTTTTTGACGGATCAGCGTCCTCAGTGCGTGAAATCTTCGGTGGAGGTAGGGGGATGGTTCCCTAGCTCGAGTACTTCATTTCCCCGCAATTTGGTAGCTCGAGGCGAGCCGAGTGGGTTTATTTCTTCGCCGGGGTATAAATATGTGATTTTGGGGTGTGAGCCGGATTTCACATTTTGATTGTGTTTTTGGGGCTTAAATGGGTCCTCTCGGTGCTAGAGAGGTTAGGAATAGTTCCCCCTTGTTTTCCCCTTCACATGGGTGTGAACGGGGCGTGGAATGGAGTTTTCCACCGAGTTTATAGTTTTCGGGTTCGGAGCGAAGTAGCGGTCGTATAAGAGATCGCCACTAGCCATGGCGGTCCTCTGGGGCCACTACTTTCCCCATTATGTCGGTTCGATTTGGCAGTCTCGCGATGGACCGCTAATTGGTGGTAGCGGTCCAGGCGTGACCCTCTTTCTGGCGCTAGCGGCCAGGGGGCTGGCCGCTACTCTGTCGTTTGGGTTCCGTGTGGTAGCGGCCTTGGGGCTGACCGCTAGCCTACAGCTGCGGTCAGCCCAAGGACCGCCATTTGTTATTTGCAGTCCAGATTGGACCGCCATAAGGGGTTGCGGTCTTAGAGGTGATCGTCCCTTTAACAGTGTGTTTCTAGTGGGTAGCGGTCCCGGTGAGACCGCTATGTGTTTCTGGCGGTCGAGAGTGGACCGCTACTTGTTGGCTTGCGGTCCAGGGTGGACCTCCAAGTTGTGTGACGGTCCAAGGAGGACAGCCAATCAATTTTCTGAGCTAGTCGTGCCCCGGTTGTGTTGTGTTGACCCCCGATCGACCCGGTTGTGACCCAGTGGTCGACCTTCGGTCTCATGGATGTCCCGGGCACCCCGTGAGTTCTGTGTCCATATTTTTAGGTGTACAGAGGCACCGTGTTACCTCGTTTAGCGTGACTGTGGGTCTTGGGGGTCCGGGTGACCCCATGTGTTCCGGGCTTTCGTGTTACGCTAGATCAAGTCGTCACGAGTCGGCATGTGTGAGGTGGGCTTTCCCCGCATGTCGTGGGTTTCCCTGGAAAGTGGTTTTTGTGTAGGCCAGGCGTATGGCTGTGGACTATGTGTCCAATCACCCGGCCTGGGGCTGGAAGTCTCTTGAGCTCCCTTTATGAGGGAATGGTCTCGATAGTTGTGAACTGTCTCGTGAGTTATCGTGCCATGGTTTCAGACCTAAGGATTAGGCTAGATTTACGGCGATGTACCGTCACTTGCAGCAGTCTTGACCTGAGTCGTGTGACTCAAGGATCGTTGGGTTTAGTAGGTTTAGAAGGCTGTCCAGAGTCTGGTGGCCTCGATCCACCTGTTACTCCGAGTTACTCGCAATGGGTGCGTGCGTGACTTTTCACGTTCACGTTAGTGACCTCCCACTAGTCGTAGCCTTCTTACATCATGCGTGTGCTGACCCACCCGGGAGTGGTGGAGCGGCTTACCCGAGAGAGACAGTTTTTAGGCCAGTTACTGTAGGGCCCCTCGCCTTTGCAGCCTACGTCCAGGCTGGGGGGAAGAACCAGCTAGAGGGCCTGACCTAGAGCGCATGGTCTGTTTGTGCACACGTAGTTGAGGGTGTTGGACCCGCGCTGACGAGCGCAACCCCAGCTAGTCCTTGTTCGTGGTCCTGGTTGTGTGTCTCAGTCTCCGCCTGGGGGGTCATAGGGAGACACTGGGGTGCGGACTAAGTCGTCAATGGACGCATCCGACTTTGCTTCTAGTGGGTAGTGCTCCCGTCACGTGACGTGAGTTTCTCATGACTCGAGTTTCTGTTTTCCGTCTGCGAGACATGGTTTTGCGTGTAGTTTCTGGGTGCTTTCCCGAGGTAGAGGTCTAGGGTTCCGATGAGTGTCACCGAGGGTCTTTTCCCTAGACAGTGTAGGGCTCACGACGGTGAGGTTGTGATCGTGTCTACCCAGACTGCGTGGTCTTGGGTTGGGCCTTTGTCTGTGAGACGGGCCTCCACGATAGTGGTGTCGTAATGGTTTTCCGGGTAGTATAGCCAGAGATTTTTCCGTTAGTTTGGTGGTCCCCTAACTGTGAGCTCAGGGCGTGTTTTCAAGTATAGTAGGAGTAGCTGTAGTGCCGAGTTTTTACCGGCCACCGGTTTGTTGTTCCTGCCGCCGTTGCTGCTTTCCGCTACCGCCGTTGTTTACGGTTGGGGTTTCGCGGGATCCTTACTGAGCCAGTGATAGGAGGCTCACCCCTACTTTTTAGGTGTGGCGGTTCTTCCTCGAGGTTCAAGGGTGTTGTGCGGAGGTTCTTAGTTGTCAGCTCGTCGGGCCGAGTGTTCACTCGTGTTGGGTACATTTCCCTACCTTAAATTGTACTTTTATTAGATTGGACTCTGCTGTAGTTGTTTATTTCTTTCTGTTAATTATCCTGCTTTATTTCCTATTTCTCTGTAGCTCCACACTCCTTTTAGCCCTTCCGAGCCCTCCGGCTCGTGGGCGGCGGGCCAGGATTCGAATGGTATCGGGTTCTTCCCGGTATCCGGATCTTGGGTCATCACAAAGTCTCCCTTCCGGAAACGGGCAAGTATGTAACAGGCAACACCCACGATCAAGGAGACGTTATTCCACGATCTACCCCATTTCTCAGCCGGAGCCAGTACCTCGACAATCTATATAAATAGATCCCCAACCAGACCCAAGAAGGAGGGCTACAGTGATACATCTACTGACATATATGCGTATAGAGACACAGAGAGAAGAAGAGACATCCTAGTTCTAACAGAGCTTTACACCAAGAGGGAGAGAGAGACTTCTCCACGTAGCGGCGGAAGGGATCTCCATCCGAGAAGTAGGGTTAGAGAGGTTCCTCTGAGGTTCTTCTCCCCGGCCTCTCCGAGCATTCTACAAACCATCTTGGGAAGGTTCCACCAGACATCCCCCCTCTACTGATCTCGTATGACTCCTCTCGAGCTTCGATCATGCTTGATGCTTGGGAGTGGGGGGCTAGTGAGGAGGGGAATGGTCGCCAGACCTAATGTGAACCAATATCGTCAGGCTTGTTACAGCTCGGTTTAGCCGAGCCCGTGATGGACTACCCCATCAGGCTCTACCATGGTTAATGCGGCCCAGCTGGGGCCCAAGGAAGCTCTGCCTACCCACTGGTGAAATCACTACGAACGTAGGTTTCGGGCATCGCAGAACTCGCCAATGGATGAACGTTGCAAGCGACATCACAGGGCTTCCCCCGGCGTGGACTGAGTCGCGCCCACGCTGCCAAGATCCCTTGTCACGCCCTGAGCACAGAAGAAACCCGGGGGCACGTGATGAGTTTATATCATTCATGTCAATCAGAGCACGAGGTAATTCGACACATAAGATAGAGTGCACTAAACAAGAACTTACCAAAGTCCTTTATTCATAATAACATCCAAATAACTCTATTACATAATCCAAAGGGGCAAAAAGAGAACTTTAATGATGATCTAGACTCAATAAAAGAAAATTACAATAACGACTCAAGAAAATAGAAAAGACTCGATGTAGACATCTCGGACGGCTCTACTCTCATCACTCTTGACCATCCCCATCTGATTGAGTCTCGCTATCGGAGTTACCTAAAAAAAAATAGGGGAAAACACTAGGTGAGCGAATGCTCAGTAGGGATTACATCTTGAAAATAAGCTTGCTCAAAGTAAATTACATGTTATATAAAATGCAATTATAGCTAGGCATGAATGATCGCAAGATGACATGGAAAATAGAGAGAATAGAGTTGAACTAGCAAGGTTTCAAGATGAATCATGTAAAGTTAACAAGGGCATCAAGCATGTAATATCAAGTCATATCATGAGATATTGGCTCTTTTAATGTAGCAAGTAAATACTTATTCCGGGCCATGCAAGTCACGTTATGTCATGCCAAGTCAAGTACAAGATTGTGGAATGCCATAGATTACTCTAGAAAGTCGTGCACTTCGGTGCAATGCCACACCGTGGTCAATATAGCTCCCATGGGCACAAGTACTTTCGGGTGCTCCTCCCAGGACCAGACCGGGCCCCATTTGTTGTGTCCCCTGTGGCTCTGTGGTTTTGATGATGACAAATGTTATGGGGTTCTGTGGTTTTGATGATGACAACTGTTATGGCTCATTATGTATTGATGATCTAATCCTGATGAAATATGAGGAACTGTCAGAACAGGTTTAAGGACGACTCACACTCATGAAGTCAACCTATGTCAAAGTCAAATCTCTGACAGGTACAGTCAATGCATAGTTAGATCAGGTAATGTTCTATCTAATCTCAGATCTGTGCATATGTTAATTTTTATGTCTATACGGTCTATACATTCATGCATAATCACTCTCAACACAGTCTTTACATTGCATGCGTAGCAGACATATTAAGTCTATACATTGCATGTGTTGCACATTCACAATGTCTATACAACGCATTTGTCGCAGGCACAGCAAGTCTGTACACTGCATTCCTCACAGGCACAGCTGTTTCATGCATTCATATAGTCTACACATTGCACGTGTTGCACATTCACATGGTCTATACATTGCATGTGTCGCAGATAGCATAGTCCATACATCGCAGTTCTCGCAGGCTAGCAAGTCTGTACACTGCATGGCTCGCAGGGTAGCAAGTATATACATTGCATGGCAAAGTTCAAAGTCAATACATTGCTGCATTGCTTGCATTTGTGAAGTCTATACATTGGCTGTTGTCTTGCAGCATTAACCCAAGTCCATACATCGGTTGCAGCACTGCACGCACATTCAAAGTCCATACACTGCATTGTGGCATGCATTCTAGCAAGTCTGTACATTAGGCATCTTTACCTACGTAGGACTTGCAAGTCTATACATCGTGTAGTCTACACGTTGTGGGTAGCAAAGCCTGTACAACGGTGTGTCAGCAAGTCTGTACATTGCTCACCGTCTCACTGAGCGTCTCAAGTGGACACCAAGTGTGTACACTGCCATCTTGCAGCACAGCATAAGTCTATACACTGGTCCGTCTCATCCAGCGTCTCAAGTGGACTTGAAGTCTATACACTGGACCGTCTCTCTTAGCGTCTTGTGCATGAGTCAAGTCTGTACAGCCTGTATTCAGCAACATCAAGTCTGTACAACGCATAGCTGCACGCATGACTAAGTTTGTACACTAGCATCTTGCAGCGTTAGCACAAGTCTATACAGCCCGTGTGCTTCATATTGCCAAGTCTATACAACGGCTTGCAGCACTCAAAGTCTGTACACTGGCTGCAGCAGGCTCGCACACACTAAGTCCATACATTGCACAAAGTCTAAACATTGGTATCTTTACCTATGTCTAAGTTTATACATTCTTATAGGCATTGTGCATTGTTCAAGGCGGAGTCTGTACATCGTTATGTTATTCTTGTGCCGTAGCAAGTCTATACATTTCTTACGCTTGGCATTTGACGCCCACCAACAGTGGCGTCACTTGTGAAACAAACGTCTTGGTGTAAGGCGTCTTTCTGTTAAGCATGACTTCATCAACTCTATACGTTGTCTGCTTGCATAATACAGAGTCTGTACATTCTTTCAGCATGTCAATGCATTCACTTGCAATGTATATACTTTGATGTCTGCAGCTGAACATGCATTTCACTCTAACTCTGTACATGCCATACTTGAAGTCTATACATGCTGCTGCTTAGCATTCACTGAGTCTATACATGCTCATAGTCTGCATACGTGAAGACTGTACATGCTTCAGTGTCACATTCACTAAGTCTGTACACGCTTCAGTCTCGCATACACGAAGTCTGTACACGCCTTACAATGCCACAGTCCTGTATGCGTGAAGTATGTACAAGGCCAAAGCACTGCATATATGTAGTCTGTACATGGCATTGTTCTGCATTCACCAAGTCTATACAATGCCATAGCCACGCATTCATAAAGTCTGAACATTGCATTGCTTTGCATTCATGAAGTCTGTACATCACTTCTGTAGTGCCTTCATTAAGTTTGTACAAGGTTTTAACCTTATACTGATAACTCTGTTCGAATGTCTGACAGGGACACTTTGCAGAGACTGATGATTGGCACGTGATCCGAGGCTGGAAGGACTGACAGAATGGTGACACGTGTACTGAAGCATGCTGAGATGCTGCCACGTGTTCAAGTCATTGGGCGGGAACTCAAATGCCACACGCCCAATTCCTGTTGCTCTATATATATGAAGCTTCTTCCACCTGAAGAAGTGAGATCGAGAGACAGAGAGCTCTAGCAGAAGAGAGATAGAGAAATAGCAAGAGTAGAAGAGTAGAAGAGTAGAGCGCCAGCACGATCCAGGAGAAGAAGAAAGAGAGTGAAGAAGAGAAAGAGAAAGAAAGAGAGACTGAGTGATCTGTAGAAGAAGAAAGGCAGAGAGAAGCTTCATTCTGAAGATCTGTCTTCACTGGATTGTGGATCAAATCTAGGCCAGTCACCTCATTCTGAGCCACATTATGCTTCATCGTTTACAGCCTTTCGATTGCTGTTGTCTATGTTTTTCCTTTCCATTTTACACCATTTCTTCAAGGTGTTAGTCAGCGGATGCAGTGGAGGATTCCACTGGATGGGTAAGTTGTAATCTCCAGCGGTTGCAGAGAAGGTTCTTCTCTGGACAGCAAGCTGTGTTGCTCAGCAGGCGAGGTGGATACCTCGGACAGCAAGCTGTGTTGCTCAGCAGTTGCAGAGGATCTGTTCCTCTGGTCTGCAAGCTGTTAAGCCCAGCGAAGCTGTGTATCAGCGGTTGTAGGCAAGCTGTGATGCCCAGCTGTTCAAGCTGTGAGTCAGCAGAATCCACACTCGGTTTGAGTGTGGGGTGGATGTAGGTCTGCTGGACCGAACCACCTAAAAATCATTGTGCAGTGGTTTGATTTCATATTTGCTTCCGCTAGTTGAATGTTTAGGCTCGATATGCTTTCACATGTTCATTGAGCTATTTGACTGCACATTTACTACTTGATTAAACACCTTATAGTAGTTTAGATTCGGTAGATCTGAATCTATTTTTGCCTCAGTTTCTTTGAGTGTTCTAAGTTTTAGTCAGGAGGTAGTTTTATTTGGGCAAATTTTTTAAGGGGAGATTCATTCACCCCCCTCTGAATCCCTAGCACCGAACCCAACACTTGGTATCAGAGCGGGTTGTTGTGCATAGGATCTAACAATCCGCAGCAGATCCTGCATTTCTGGTTGGTGCATTGCCGAGTGGGCTTCCTGTGTTCTATGTTTTGTTTCACCGATTTAGTGTCTTGATTTGCTCATCTGACTTCAGTGTATTCATCATATCTCGATGGCTAATCCTCCGATATTCAGATGTAATAACTTTGATTCTTGGTTAGAAAATTTCCATCGGTATGTAAAATCTACTGATCCAAATCTTTGGAAGGTAATAACTCATGGTCCACACAAATTATCAAAAGATAAATCTAGATGGACTGAGAAGGACAAATTGAAAGACTCTATCAACACTAGAGCAGTAGTTTTAATAAAAGAATCAATTGACAGACCTCTAATCGAATGCATTTCTTCTTGCAGGTCTGCCAAAGAAATTTTAGAAAAATTAAAGCTAATCAGGAATCACATTAAATGCTTGATGGCTGATCGGAGAAATGATGATAATGAAACATCATCTAAGGTAAGCTCTGAATCTGAAGAACTTTCGATTGATGATCTATGGAATATAAATTAGGAACTTAATGATAGATGTGAAAGATTAAAATCTGAGAATAAAAGATTGAAAAAGAAATGTGATCAGATAAATTTGAAAGCTTCCTGTGAAAAATGTCCAAATCTGAAACAATCTTATGATGCATGTATGTTAGATGTTCAGAACTTTAAGGAACAAAATGGTTCTCTAAAATTTGAAAATCAAACATGTTTGGATAAAATATCTGAACTGGAGAATCAGCTTATTAAGATGAAAAATGAGCATCTAACAGGCATGCAAGAATTGATTGAGATAAATTCTGTAATGGACAAACTGAAGTCTGAAAATGTTGAGGTTCAAAAGCATAATGAAGATCTCAAGGCTAGTCTGAATAAAATCAACAAGGACGCAATGCATATTTCATCTGTAAAGTCAATCTGCAATATGTGCTCAGCTCTAAGAGAACATAATGAAGATCTTTTTAGTGAGAATGAATGGCTGAATAAGTAAATTACTTCGTTTAAAGAGGATCACAAAAATCTGATTATTGAGAAAACTAAAGTGGAAGAAAGAGAAGAGGAACTAATTGAAAAGCTGGAGCTGATGTCTGGAAGAGAAAATTGTAATGAAGGAGTCAAGAAGCTGACTGAAGAAAACAAAGAACTGAGAGAACAAAACAAGAAACTGATGGTTTTAAATACTGTTTTCTCACAGAGCTTTCTGACTGTCGAAAAAGAAAAATCTGCTATTAAGGAAGCTCAACCACAAAAACTTGAGGAGGAAAACACTGAACTGAAAGCTGAAGTTAAAAAATTAAAGTTGTTAAATACTTGCTTATCTGAAACACTTCTCACCTTAAAAAAGGGAAAGTTCACTTGTGATGGAGAATCACAAATGTTGAACAGTCTAGAACAAGAAATTGAGAAGTACAAAACAGCAAACAAAGTTCTAAGCGAATGTGTAAATTGCAGTGAACAGGAGATAGCCAGTTATGAGCTTCACATTGCTAGCTTGGAAAGTAAAATTCATAATCTGGAAAACTCAGTATCCAAGTCTGCTAAAAATGAAGGAAAGATAAAAGTTGTCATGAAAGATAAGAATGACAATTCAAGAAAGGGGATAAGTTGTAGTTCTGATGTTAAAGAAACTACTAAAAACCAGCTATACACTACTTTTGTGCAAAGCTCTGATGTAGCTGGTACCTCAAGTCAATCCCCAAAATAAAATAAAAATAAGAAATCACCTTTAAAATTTATTTTTCAGTTCAAAGGCCAGAAAATTGAAAAGTAAACAAAACCTGTTGAGAATAATCAGAAATTGAAAAGAAAGAGTCAAACAAAGAAGGCAAAGAATATTTCTGGTTATACCTTGAAATCTGTTAGCTCTGCTGAATCTGAAGGGTCAATGCAAAATGCTCCTGCCTCTTGTACTCATTCGCATGCATCTAGGAATTCATCTGATAGAAACCATGCCCTTAGGAAATCTGATGTTTCTTGTTATTACTGTGGTAAGCATGGTCATTTCATGGATGCATGTTTCATCATGAAACAAGATGATAAACTGCATGCTAAATCTTCTGATTATCATGGGTACAAAAGAAACAAACTTAAGTTCAACCAGCACATCACATGCTTCAATTGCAACAAGCCAGGTCATAAGGCTGTTGAGTGTTGGTCAGGGAATTACAGGAATAATTCTGGATCTAGAAGTAAGCATGTTAGGTGCTTCGAGTGTGGCAAGTATGGGCATGCAGTCAAGGACTGCTGGTATGCTCAGGGAAATCACTCTAATTCTAAATTTGTCAAATTCCCTGCAAACAGAAATGATTTTGGTAGGAATAAATCTATTTTTAAAGAAAAGATTCTTGCATGTTTTGAATGTGGAAAACTTGGCCACCGTGCTTCTGAATGCTGGTGGGCATGTAATGGTAAATCAAAGGTTCATGCAAGCAACAGAAACTTTCATGCTAAATCACATAGGTTACATGACTATAACAATGTTCACAAAAAGAATTCAAGGGTTGTTATATCATGTAGATATTGTGGTAAATTTGGCCACTCCATGACCAATTGTCATCTGATGGACTTTGATGACAATATTGCTAAGAAATTGTTTAGAACACCTGTTAGGGATAATACAGGACCCAAAGCTGCTTGGGTTCCTGCAAGATCAAAATGATTATTTTGCTGCAGGTGTGCCTTGGAATGAATAAAGGGGGATTAATAAGTCAAGGCACTCAAGAATGAAACCCCCAAGATTACACTATTCAGGTCAGTTCTAAAACTCTGTATTTAAATTCCATCATCTGAATTTGTGAGTATGAAAGATGTGAATTTCATGGTGATTTGCTTGTTTGATTTCTGATGTTCTCTTCTTGTCTAGCTGATCAGTCTGTATTCCAGACTCAGCTACTGAATTTAATTCTGAACATATCTGATGCTCTTCTCACATGTTTGTGCATGTACTTTATTTTGAGCTAATTCATGTGTTGCACTGAGGTTGAATGATTCATTTAAATGCATATAGACAATGCATGTGTCCATCAAGGAAGTCATTCAAAGCATATAGAACTGCTTTGCACTGCATCTCTTTGCATAACCCTGGTATATTAAATGGTAAGTTACTAAAGGGTAGATGTAATCTATCTGGAGGTTCTTACTATGTGTGAGATGGTCCTTGAGACCAAGCTCTCCGCCAAGTATCAAGGGTCATGTCTTCATTTAAAAGCAGTGTAATGAATATCATAAAATTTGAAAAATCTGAAAATTTGAAATGAAATTGATGCATTTGGTAAATTCTCTCTCTGATTGAACAAGCATGAATTCTCCTTGAGCATATTTTAAAATCATGAGCAGTGCTTCAATTGTATTTCATGCACTTAGTCAGGGGGAGTTTGACTGATGTTGCATATGAAGAGTAGTGCAGTTGAAAAATCTAAAAAGAAATTTTATTGCATCTAGACAGGGGGAGCATTTAGAATTGGTGTTTTGATTGTCACATTTTGAACACCTCTTGTCTAGTAATTGATCAACTCTCATCTGATGTCATATTTCTCTCTCTTGAAAATGGATTCTGCCTTCTATTCGTTGAGTTGTTAAAGAAGAGTTTCCTTCAACTCTCTTCATGATACTACCTGTCAGCTGATCTGTCTGAAATCCAGACTCAGCTACTGTTTGCTGATAAACTCCCTTCTAATGCTCTTCTCTTGCTATTTGTTGCACTACCAGCTGACACTCATCTTTCACATACTTCTTAGCTGGTGTGACTGACTTAATTCTATTGTTGACTTGTTGGTCAGTTATTCTTTCGATTTGATCTGAGGAACACAAATTGCATGTCATACAATCTAGTCTGAATCATGTAGAAATTTCTATCATATAGGTTTAAGAATAACCACTGAATTAGACTGATATAAGAATTATGTATACTCGGATTTGTACTTAAATTTCTTGAAAATATCTGAATGATAAGATTTAATGAACTTTAACCACTTGTGTCATGAAAACCTTAGACTCTCTCATCTGATATCTGAAAATTGGAATTCAAGGCTACCTTGGTAGAGATACATAGAGTGAGTATTGTGGTTAAACATTAACTTGAGAAATGTTGACTAATTGAAAAACTGTGAATTCAGAGCAATGACTTGGTCACTGAGAAACTGAGTTCTTCATCAATGAAATAAAGTAACTTATGTCATGAAGTGCCATAGTTATCTCTGGTAAAAATTTATTGAAAAACCTGATAGAGCAATGGCATATTTGTGTCAAGTAACTGGGGAGTCTGGCCTCTGATCAAGGTGTCACTTCACGTAAAAAGACATTTGTATTGCTAACTCTGGTCTCAATGTTGAGAGACAATGACAGTTATCACACTAAGTAACTGGGTCACTTCACCTAAGACGTGTTGTGCCTCATGTAAAAAGGTGTTGATAAACCCAAATTACACAGGTAAAGTAAAATATGTTTCAAATAAAAATATTTTACAAAATCTGTCAATTCATGCTCCTGTAAAAAGTGTTTAATCTCAATACTAATCTGTGCAACTCTGAAAGTAGTCATTGAGATCGTGTGTGTAAGATGAAGATCATTAGTCATGGTTATTATCTGGTTATTTGGTTCACCTTTATTAAAACTTGACTTCAGATATGAGTATTGAATTTAATTGACAAATTGGCATACATCATAATTAAATCAGGTTGGTCAAGTTGCAAATTCATAACCCTCTATGATAAGAGAGTTCTTTCATGTTAAGACTTATTGTAGTTATGCATGCTCTACAATCCCTCATGATCTGCTTCATACCTTGGTATCAGTCCTTCTTGGTATCAGTTATCTGACCATACAAATGTGAGATGCTACTCCCATTATTACCTTGTTCACTTGCAGTCTTCTGAACTTCAGAATCCTTATGGTGATGGATTTCAGATTGATTCATTGGTTAACCAGAGTTCATTTCTGTTCTTCAAGAGAACTTCTGGGTCATGTGTAGTTAAGGGGAGAGTAGTCATACATTCATGTTGATAGGGGAAGTTTCAGCATTGCATAAAAGCTCCTATATCATCTCCTTCAACAATCAATGATCATTCCATCCTTTTTGTTGTTGTCAAAGGGGGAGAAACTTTTGTGAGTCATCATTTGCATACATGGTGCATTACATGCTCATTATTTCTGAAAGAGCCATTCCGCCATTCCATTGTGTATCTTCATATTCATCATGATGAATCTAAGGAAATGACTCATAATATTGCCATCATCAAAAAGGGGGAGATTGTTGTGTCCCCTGTGACTCTGTGGTTTTGATGATGACAAATGTTATGGGATTCTGTGGTTTTGATGATGACAACTGTTATGGATCATTATGTATTGATGATCTAATCTTGATGAAATATGAGGAACTGTCAGAACATGTTTAAGGATGACTCACACTCATGAAGTCAACCTATGTCAAAGTCAAATCTCTGACAGGTATAGTCAATGCACAGTTAGATCAGGTAATGTTCTATCTAATCTCATATCTATGCATATGTTAATTTTTATGTCTATACGGTCTATACTTTCATGCATAATCACTCTCAGCACAGTCTTTACATTGCATACGTAGCAGACATCTTAAGTCTATACATTGCATGTGTTGCACATTCACAATGTCTATACAACGCATTTGTCGCAAGGACAGCAAGTATGTACAGTGCATTCCTCGCAGGCACAGCTGTTTCATGCATTCATATAGTCTACACATTGCACGTGTTGCACATTCACATGGTCTATACATTGCATGTGTCGCAGATAGCATAGTCCATACATCGCAGTTCTCGCAGGCTAGCAAGTCTGTACACTGCATGGCTCGCAGGGTAGCAAGTCTATACATTGCATGGCAAAGTTCAAAGTCAATACATTGCTGCATTGCTTGCATTTGTGAAGTCTATACATTGGCTATTGTCTTGCAGCATTAACCCAAGTCCATACATCGGTTGCAGCACTGCACGCACATTCAAAGTCCATACACTGCATTGTGGCATGCACACTAGCAAGTCTGTACATTAGGCATCTTTACCTACGTAGGACTTGCAAGTCTATACATCGTGCAGTCTGCACGTTGTGGGTAGCAAAGCCTGTACAACGGTGTGTCAGCAAGTCTGTACATTGCTCACCGTCTCACTGAGCGTCTCAAGTGGACACCAAGTGTGTACACTGCCATCTTGCAGCACAGCATAAGTCTATACACTGGTCCGTCTCATCCAGTGTCTCAAGTGGACTTGAAGTCTATACACTGGACCATCTCTCTTAGCGTCTTGTGCATGAGTCATGTCTGTACAGCCTGTGTTCAGCAACATCAAGTCTGTATAACGCATAGCTGCACGCATGACTAAGTTTGTACACTTGCATCTTGCAGCGTTAGCACAAGTCTATACAGCATGTGTGCTTCATATTGCCAAGTCTATACAACGACTTGCAGCACTCAAAGTCTGTACACTGGCTGCAGCAGGATCGCACACACTAAGTCCATACATTGCACAAAGTCTGAACATTGGTATCTTTACCTACGTCTAAGTCTATACATTCTTATAGGCATTGTGCATTGTTCAAGGCGGAGTCTGTACATCGTTATGTTGTTCTTGTGCCGTAGCAAGTCTATACATTTCTTACGCTTGGCATTTGACGCCCACCAACAGTGGCGTCACTTGTGAAACAAACGTCTTGGTGTAAGGCGTCTTTCTGTTAAGCATGACTTCATCAACTCTATACATTGTCTGCTTGCATAACACAGAGTCTGTACATTCTTTCAGCATGTCAATGCATTCACTTGCAATGTATATACTTTGTTGTCTGCTGCTAAACATGCATTTCACTCTAACTCTGTACATGCCATACTTGAAGTCTATACATGTTGCTGCTTAGCATTCACTGAGTCTATACATGCTCATAGTCTGCATACGTGAAGACTGTACATGCTTCAGTGTCACATTCACTAAGTCTGTACACGCTTCAGTCTCGCATACACGAAGTCTGTACACGCCTTACAATGCCACAGTCCGGCATGCGTGAAGTATGTACAAGGCCAAAGCACTGCATATATGTAGTCTGTACATGGCATTGTTCTGCATTCACCAAGTCTATACAATGCCATAGCCACGCATTCATAAAGTCTGAACATTGCATTGCTTCGCATTCATGAAGTCTGTACATCGCTTCTGCAGTGCCTTCATTAAGTCTGTACAAGGTTTTAACCTTATACTGATAACACTTTTCGAATGTCTGACAAGGACACTTTGCAGAGACTAATGATTGGCACGTGATCCGAGGCTGGAAGGACTGACAGAATGGTGACACGTGTACTAAAGCATGCTGAGATGCTGCCACGTGTTCAAGTCATTGGGCGGGAACTCAAATGCCACACACCCAATTCCTGCTGCTCTATATATATGAAGCTTCTTCCACCTGAAGAAGTGAGATCGAGAGACAAAGAGCTCTAGCAGAAGAGAGACAGAGAAATAGCAAGAGTAGAAGAAAAAGTGTAGAAGAGCAGAGCGCCAGCACGATCCAGGAGAAGAAGAAAGAGAGTGAAGAAGAGAAAGAGAAAGAAAGAGAGACTGAGTGATCTGTAGAAGAAGAAAGGCAGAGAGAAGCTTCGTTCTGAATATCTGTCTTCACTGGACTGTGGATCAAATACAGGCCAGTCAGCTCATTCTGAGCCACATTATGCTTCATCGTTTACAGCCTTTCGATTGCTGTTGTCTATGTTTTTCCTTTCCATTTTACACCATTTCTTCAAGCTGTTAGTCAGCGGATGCAATGGAGGATTCCACTAGACGGGTAAGCTGTAATCCCCAGCGGTTGCAGAGAAGGTTCTTCTCTGGACAGCAAGCTGTGTTGCTCAGCGGTTGCAGAGGATCTGTTCCTCTGGTCGGCAAGCTGTTAAGCCCAGTGAAGCTGTGTATCAGCGGTTGTAGGCAAGCTGTGATGCCCAGCTGTTCAAGCTGTGAGTCAGCGGAATCTACACTCGGTTTGAGTGTGGGGTGGATGTAGGTCTGCTGGACCGAACCACCTAAAAATCATTGTGCAGTGGTTTGATTTCATATTTGCTTCCGCTAGATGAATGTTTAGACTCGATATGCTTTCACATGTTCATTGAGCTATTTGACTGCACATTTACTACTTGATTGAACACCTTATAGTAGTTTAGATTCGGTAGATCTTAATCTGTTTTTGCCTCAGCTTCTTTGAGTGTTCTAAGTTTTAGTCAGGAGGTAGTTTTAATTGGGCAAAATTTTAAGGGGAGATTCATTCACCCCCCTCTGAATCCCTAGCACCGAACCCAACACCATTAACGCCAGGTATTGAGTCATATAATTATCTAGACATCCACTATAGTTATAGACAATGGAATTTCAAAGGAATAAGCCATTGTAAGATAATAAGGTAGGCTCATGGAACAGGGAGTTCAAGGACAGAACTTTGTGTAGGGATGACATAGCAATAAATCTTCATAAAACCAAGACATTCATGAAATTTAGGAAAATTGGCATCCACTCAGGCCGCCGCCAATTTACAGAATCTGCGTCCACTATAGTGGTCGCCAATTCTGTGAACAGTACATGCACGAAGAAATAGTGTCACCTGTGTGGTCGCTATTTCAATATGGCGTCAACTACACTGGTCGCCAATTCTAGTCAATGATAGACTCTCACAGAACGCCAAAAATGGTGCTCCATGATGGCTAGAGCGTCATGTTTCTTCAGAGTGACATGACAAAACTCAGTTTCCAGGGTTTTGAGGGTACAACCTGCTTGACTGCCCAAGGGGAATCCAAGGCTAGCGAAATCTTACGGAGGCCTTAGAGAGAGAAATTCTAATCTGGCGGAAGGAATATCTGGCGGAGGGTCTTTCAATCTCCAAGAATTGAGGGGTAATGCCAAACATCATAAAACAGGGACTCCATCTCGGACTTGAGACAGTAGTGCCATAAGACCAGCGGTATGGGTCAAAACCTGATAAAACATGAGAGATAAGAAATAGCATCCAAACAGAAGGTGTTATTTAAAGAATTAGTGTCTCTTTAGAGAGGCGCCAAATCAATAATTTACTGAATTTAAATAAAATTTTCATAAATTGGCATCCTTGGGAGAAGGCGCCATATCTTTAAATAGCGTCCATGTATTGGACGTCAATTCCTAAATTTTTCCAAGTTATTTAATTTTCAATAATTTTAACAGGAATCAATGTCTCTGTAAAGAGGCGCCAATTCTGTAAGCCACGTCTGTTCAAACAGGCGCCATTTCTTTTATGTGTACATGTCAAATAGCACCAGGCAGACATGTTCACAAACTCAATTCACTGTTGATTTCTTTAGATTAGCATGAACAGTAGCACCTTGATGTGTATAAGGATTTTTAAGAAACTGAATACATGGAGGTGTAGAGAAAAATATGAGGACTCTGAAATCATGCTCATGAAGAAATATAGCAATTTGGTTCCATAGTTATTAAATTTTAAGCATGCGTTATTTATTAATTACATTACAGGAAATAGCGTCAGGGTGATGGTCGCTTATTAAATAGCGTCCTGAAGATTGACGCCAATTCAGAAATCAGTGCCCTTTTAAATGGACGTTAATTAAATAGCGGCTACTGCCCTGGTCGCTATTTTCATATGAAACAAAAAGCCATACGAACTCAGAAAACAGAGATCATGGAGATAATATAGTGATGGTAACCGAAATTATATGCATGCAACACCTTTTTACTATCGTCTTGTGCTTAGTTATTGAGATAACCTACCTGTTTTGAAGACGACGAAAGTGACAGATGCAGAGGAGCAGAAAAGGAAGAAGCTTTCTTCTTCTCGCCCATGGCTGCAATCCACAGCAGGGGAAGAAGAAGCAGACAGGGGGAAGCAGAGGGATGGAAGCAGAACACGAACTCGAACAGGATGAAGAGGGAGCAGATGACCCACGACACGGTATTCACGAACGGCAGCAACAGCAACATGCTCTGCCGATCGTAGGGGTTCTATTTATAGGATTTTGGGGCTTTACGAATCCTACTAAGAATTTTAATTCGATTAAAACTCCATCTTCCCTATTTGATTGAATCCGTTTCTTAACACCGGTCGCTCTCCCTGTTTGATCAAGAAAACCCTATACCTCCCATGCACGCTTCGAACGTAATAAGGGTTTGTATAACCCAAAGGCCCTATTGTAGGTATATTTGTATATATACTCTAGAAGCCTACTCAACGTAAGCCCCTTTTAAGGCCCAAAAGCCACTAACCCTTTAGGCCCATTTGGTTAAGGTTCTTAAGGCCCTTTTTACAGTTTATGAGTTTTATTATTTAAAGTCTTTACCAAAACCTATTTACGCTCTGATGTGAACAAACACTCGTCGTTGAAAAATGTCGCGCACACAATTTCACAAAGTAAATACCGCACTCACTCACTAAAAAGATGTTTAATCAAAGCAAAGCAATGAGTACAGATCGATCCCACGAGGAGGAAGATTCTTTTATTAAGTTGAAAGCTCTTGTATTTTTGAAACCAACGTTTGAGTGAGTTTATAAAAAAGAAAATTAAAAGTGCATGAAATTAAATTGCGTAAAATTAAATCTAACTAAAGAATGTTGGAGGGTTGAAGAAGAGAAGATTGAAAGAGGTAGAGAGGGAAAGAGAAAGACAACTTGCATAAATGAAATTTCTATTTCTAGGAATTGAAATTACAACGTCTATGGAAATGAAGATTACAACTAATGATAAATTAAAAACAATGAGAAAAGAACTAGAGCCAAGAGATCAAGAAGCACACCGCCATCTCCTCCTTGCCGAGCCTTGGAATGTCGCCCCATCATGAAGGAGAATGACGTGGGAAGAGGTAGAGGAAGAAGCCATCGTCGTGCACACCTCGCCGAGCCTTTGATCGCCGCCCCGCCTTGATGTGCACGACGCCGTGAAAAGGAGATTTGGAGGACAAATCTTGGAGAGAAATAGGGGGGAAGATGTGTGGAAATTAATGGTGAAAGCAAGAAAAAATAATAAGAAGAAAGGCTACTTATCTATGTGAATGGCGAAGAAGAAGAAGGGAGATAGAGAGAGAGATTAGTGCGCCCTTGGTGGTGAGGAAGAAGAAGAAGAAGAAGAGGAATGGGGAGGGCACACCAAGGAGAGAGGGAGAGGGAGGGGTAGGGCGGCATATGTTAGAAAGGAAAAAAAGAAAAATCTAATTTAATTAAAGGCTAAAAGTCTCTCTTCTCCAATTGATGTGGGCTATTTATAGGGAAAATTGATCAAATGGAGGGTGGAGATCGAGTTAGAAGGTGATGGAAGGCTAGGATTGAAGGAGAAAATGATGAGATGGTCCAAGGATGAGATGGGCGCCCCCATGGTGGCTAGGGTTTTAGGCGCCCTTGGTTGAGAAGAGGAAAGGAAGGGGGGCGCCCCCTTGGGTTTCCTAATAAGGAGGGGATCTCGTCATATTTTCTCTCTAACAATTTCTCCACAAGATAATTCCAAAAAATACTTGCTTTATCTTCTTTCACACCAAAAAAAGGAAGACGACTACTCCTTTGACTTGGTCAAGGAGGGTGGGGCGCCCTAGGGCTTCCTTGCCCTAGTCTTGTGACGCTTTTGCCCCTGGCCCTTCAGGCAAATGCCGAGAGTGTCCTACACACACAATATTTGAATTAAATCCATATAAATTATTGTTTTATGCATACAAATCTCAAATGCTCTCAATTATGTAATAAGAAATTAATGCTCATGGCCTCTCAACTCCTTTTTATTAAATTATTAACCATAAATTAAGTTAATTTGCGTGGAAGGTCCGATTTGTGTGAAGTTGAGTTTAGCTGTAAAATATGCATAAGTGTTTAATTAAATGTACATGAAATGATGTATGTGATATGAATTATCATAGAAAGATGGACACTCATCACACCCCCCAGCTTGCTCATTGTTAAAGCCTTAGCAATGTAATTAAATTAAAATTTATGACCAACAAGAGTTTGTAAAGTTCATACCTCCATATCCAGTTTTTCCTTCACAGAATCAACCAAAGATTAGGAATCAGAAAACATTAATGCGCACTAACCTTAGGTTGAAAATTCAGGGACATGACTAAGAATGCAACCCAAAGCTCAGTAGCACTTGTGCATGTGTAATACTAAATACACAGTGAAGACAATTACATCTCCCATTTGTTATTCCAAGCAAGTGTCTTTCAACTCTACATCTCCTAACTCAGAGCATTAAGCACACTAGCTTTTTGTCTATTTTATTTCTTTGTCCCTTTTAGGATTTTTTTCTTTTTTTTTCATACACATATGATGCTACACAACCCTTCACTATTTGACGCGAACCTCAACTCTTGTCTTAGGAGAAGCAGGCCCAGTTACTAGGACCAGGGACATTTTTCATGGTTTTTTTTTCGACAATGTGCTTTTGCACTTATTTGATAGATAACTTTGGCAGATAGCTTTATTAAAAAGATATCATCTCTAAGAAGTGCAGAGTATCAGACAACATATCCAAAATAACAAAAGGCTTGTCCCTCTCGTGTCATTAGTGTGCAGAGTGATTTTTTTTAATGCTAAGGAACTTCAAAGAGATTCTTACATCAGTTTTCCATGGCTATATTGAATAAATTTCTATCATCCTCTTCCCTAGTTTTTCCTATTCCAGAATTACTTTCAATAAAAGCATGAATCAAGAAAACTCAGTCGGAGATCTCATCTTTCCACTTTCATGCAGAAATACAGGACAACGTGATATGCAGGACATCATGCAAGAACTTCGTTTAGGTTGTACCATATGCATCATGAATTTTTCTCTCCCCCTCCCAACTTGAATGGCATTGTCCTCAATGACATATGTAAGCAATAAAAATAACAGAACAATGTAACAATAAAGATTGATGAGAAGGAAAGAGACAACCTGATATGTGGGGCGAAACTCCATCATTGATATGGACGACGACAACTTCATCTCCTTAGCTCTTACCTATATACTGAAAAATAAACTAAAACAAAACATTAAATAACAAAAATATTGGGTTACCTCCCAGAAGTGCTAAGTTTACCGTCTTCAGCCAGACGCATGCAAGCTCCATAACCAACGAGTTGCATTCAAAATAATCGACCAAGTAATCTTATCCTCTTGTAAGTTCCAATGTTTGTGCCATGAGAAGATAAGATTATGAAAGAATGTATATGGACTTGAGGTAGGTTGGTTGTTAGCATAATTGATTTTGTCATTAAGTGCATATGTCAACAACCTTTCTTCCGTGGGGTCATGTAAAAATCAATATTCATTATTTTTGGTTTGGCCATCATTGCATACCATAGTGAGTTTAATAGGCCAAACAGACTGCCCCAGTCAGAAAATGAAAGAGGAATCATCGTGTCATCAATTATAAAATATTTCTCTTCAAACTTAAGGTCTTTATAAGTGTTGAAAACATGAATGCTGACATTATTATCTTTCAACAATTTTTCTACCACCTCAATTTTAAGAATTATATGAATATTTGTGAGGTGAGAATAGATCGAAGGGAGAGGAATTTTAATCAAAGGGTCAGTGTCAAGGAGATAAGGAAAATCAAAAGTGAAAGAAGCATACTCCTCAACACCATAAAGCTTGGAAGGCTCAATAGAATCAGACAAATCGGCTAACATGAAAGTGTCCACCACAAAGTGAGAGCTACCGATGTCGGGAATAGATAGAAAATTAATATCCTCCCCTTGATCAGAATATGTCCAATTGAGATAAAGTCATGTAGGATACCCGCCTCCTCCTCCACCCAAGAGAGATCATATATGGCCTCACTCAATCCATCCTCCACTCGCACATCCTCTTCATCCTTCCCTTGGAACAAGGTCTCCTCAAATTCAAGAAGGGAAGTGAATGGGATTTGATCATGGACTAGCACATTACTTTTCTCTTCTTCACCCCCCAACTTGAGATCATCAACTTCTTTAGAACTCTCCGCATAAGGGCAATTAAGCTCCAACTCCCCAAGCTCATCTTTGTGATCATCATCATGACTATAGCTAGCTTCCTTTAAGACTTCCTGATAAGATTCCTCCATATTTCCCACATTATCTAAATCAAGAGTGAGTTGAGTGTTATGATCTTGGGGAATCATATATTGATCATAGTCAACATCAGGAATTTGATCAGTAGAACTGGCACCAGAGTAGCCAAGCAATTGATCTTCCTCTATCCTCTTGATCTCCTCGGTCATCATATCGATTCGCGCTTGGAGAGATTGATTTTGAAGCATGATTGATTGATAGAATTGGTTGAATTGCTCCTCTGGATTGGGATTCGAGGACGGAGGAGATGAACAGTAAGGCCGAGATTCAAATAAATAACAATGAGAATAGTGATCAGTTGAAAGTGGTCAAGAGGATTTGGGCCATCCTCTATAGTGGGCTTGATCATGAAAGCTATTTGAAGATGAAGCCCAATTTTGAAAGAATTGATCTGGAAGATTTTGGGACGGGCCTTGATAAGAATCCCAAGAAATATTATGTTGTCCTCCCCAACAAGAATCATAAGAAGTGGTGGAGAGTTCTTGAGCAATTTGGGCTTGTTCTTTGGTGTGAGATGAATCATAGGGCCCATGAAAGAATTGAGTGGATTGGATATGATCTTGAGTAAAGGAATGAAGCTGACCCCCTATGAGTGATGGGGTTTCATTGTAGGCCGACTAAGAGTATTGGCTTTCGTAGTGGGTCAGGCCAGGTTGGGTGAATGATAAAGGTTGAGTTGTACCATTATTAACATAATGGGCCGACTTGGCCCATATGTGAGTATAAGGTGGCATGAAAGAATTTGGATTCATAGCCCAAGGAATGGATCAAGAAAAATGGGCCAGAAAGTATGCCTTATTGAATATGCAAGCCCAACTCAAAAATATGAATCTCTCACCCAATTTTTTTAAATTTTTTTTGAGTTTTTTTTCTTTTTTTTTCTTTTTTTTCAAAGCCATGCAGTCAACAACTATATGAATAATGCATGCAACATGTTGGTTTTTTATTTTTTAACAAAAGAGGAATCGACACCCACTAGCAAGTTGGTCCACCAGCTAGGTAAGAGGTGGGGTTGTGGGAGGCTCCCCCTACTTTCGTAGGGACCTAATTACATAACCACAAGCCCGCTTAGGCGTTTGCCACTTAACCTCTAACCTAGACACTAATTTTTCCAAAGTAGCAACAAGTCCCAAAACTCTTTTTTTTTTTTACTTCTAAGGGCAAACTAACTCCGGGGTGCTTCTTGGTACAACATGCCCGGCGTCCGTGAGGGAATCCACAGGTGCGGGGACTTATGGAGGTCTTGAAAAAGGAGATTCCATTCCAATGAGGCGGAGTGCTCAATTAGAGGGTCCTCCCAATTCCAAGAGGGGTGTGCCTAATTGTCCTTAAGAAGGGAGAAAGAGAAGAAGAGAATGATTTCTTTTTCAAATGATGCAAATAAATGAATAGAGAATTAACTAAATGCAACAATGCATGTAATAGATGCAATTAGCATGATATCATGATGATGATTTTTTTATATATATACAAAGAAGATGATAATGAATGGAAGAAGCAAGGTAACTAACTAAGAGATATGACTAACATGGAATTCTAGCCAAACAAAAAAATAATTTTTTTAAGATTTTGTGGGTTTTTGATATTTTTTTTGAGTTTTCAAGAAATTTTTCTAATTTGTTTGATATGTTTTAGGAATTTTTCAGATTTTTCTAGAATTTTCAAAATAGAATCTTTTATCTTTAGATCTGGACCTATAGCGACGCTTATTTTTCTCTGATTTTCCTGATTATCAGATTTCTGCACCTCTACACCTACGTTTCTGCCTTCTGTGACAGATTTTTTGACAGATCTTTTTTCTGGATTTTCTGATTTTTGCTTCCTTTGGTGACAGATTGCAGCCCTTTCAGCGACGCTTCCTGTAACATTTGATTTTCTGAGATTTTTAGGTCTGAGTTTCTGCTCTTTTTTATGCAAAATAAAAAGAAAATGAGTTAATATTCGCATATACACATGAAACATAAGAAATTCTAACCAAAAAGAAATCTATCCTCCCCGACAACGGCGCCAAAAATTGATGTGAACAAACACTCGTCGTTAAAAAATGTCACGCACACAATTTCACAAAGTAAATACCGCACTCACTCACTAACAAGATGTTGAATCAAGGCAAAGCGACGAGTACGGGTCGATCCCACGAGGAGGAAGATTCTTTTATTAAGTTGAAAACTCTTGTATTTTTGAAACCAACGTTTGAGTGAGTTTGTGAAGAAGAAAATTAAAAGTGCATGAAATTAAATTACGTGAAATTAAATCTAACTAAAGAATGTTGGAGGGTTGAAGAAGAGAAGATTAGAAGAGGTAGAGAGGGAAAGAGAAAGACAACTTGCATAAATAAAATTTCTATTACTAGGAATTGAAATTACAACGTCTCTGAAAATGAAGATTACAACTAATGATAAATTAAAAATAAAGAGGAAAGAACTAGAGCCAAGAGATCATGAAGCACGCCGCCATCTCCTCCTTATCGAGCCTTGGAATGTCGCCCCGCCATGAAGGAGAACGGCGTGGGAAGAGGTAGAGGAAGAAGTCATCGTCGTCCATGCCTTGTCAAGTCTTTGATCGCTGTCTCGCCTTGATGTGCACAATGCCGTGAAAAGGAGATTTGGAGGAGAAATCTTGGAGAGAAATAGGGGGGAAGATGTGTGGAAATTAATGGTGAAAGCAAGAAAAAATAACAATAAGAAAGACTACCTATCTATGTGAATGGGGAAGAAGAAGAAGGGAGATAGAGAGAGAGAGATTAGTGCGCCCTTGGTGGTGAGGAAGAAGAAGAAGAAGAAGAGGAAGGGGAAGGGCACGCCAAGGAGAGAGGGAGACAGAGGGGTAGGGCAGCCTATGCTAGAAAGGAAAAAAAGAAAAATCTAATTTAATTAAAGGCTAAAAGTCTCTCTTCTCCAATTGATGTGGGCTATTTATAGGGAAAATTGATCAAATGGAGGGTGGAGATCGAGTTAGAAGGTGATGGAAGGCTAGGATTGAAGGAGAAGATGATAAGATGGTCCAAGGATGAGATGGGCGCCCCCATGGTGGATAGGGTTTTGGGCGCCCTTGGTTGAGAAGAGGAAAGGAAGGGGGGCGCCCCCTTGGGTTTCCTAATAAGGAGGGGATCTCGTCCTATTTTCTCTCTAACAATTTCTCCACAAGATAATTCTAAAAAATTCTTGCTTTATCTCCTTTCACACCAAAAAAAGGAAGACGTCTACTCCTTTGACTTGGTCAAGGAGGGAGGGGCGCCCTAGGGCTTCCTTGCCCTGGTCTTGTGACGCTTTTGCCCTTGGCCCTTCTAGCAAATGCCGAGAGTGTCCTGCACACACAATATTTGAATTAAATCCATATAAATTATTGTTTTATGCATACAAATCTCAAATGCTCTCAATTATGCAATAAGAAATTAATGCTCATGGCCTCTCAACTCCTTTTTATTAAATTATTAATCATAAATTAAGCTAATTTGCGTGGAAGGCCTGATTTGTGTGAAGTTGAGTTTAGCTGTAAAATATGCATAAGTGTTAATTAAATGTACATGAAATGATGTATGTGATATGAATTATCATAGAAAGATGGACACTCATCACGCTCTTTTGTCAATTAAATATTATATATCATTTTTCTGGGGTGCTACACCCTCTCCCACTTAAAAGAATTTGGTCTCCAAATTCAATCGCATATATAGATAAAGGGTGCATATTACTTACATTTAGAATAATTCTAAGAACCTCTTGTGCATTGACTCTTCGGTTTCCCGTGTGGCTTCATGTTATGAGCTTTTATTCCACTGAATCTTCACCATGGGAATTGTCTTGCTCCTTAGTACCCGGACCTCATGATCTAGTATCTTCAGTGGCTTTTGTTCGTATGTTAGATCCTTTTGTAGGACTAGGTCATCATGTTCTATGACGTGGAACAGATCATGAACATACTTTTTGAGCATAGAGACATGAAATACGTTGTGGACTTCAAACAACTAAGGCGGTAAGGCGATTTGGTAGGCAACCTCGCCAACCAATTCTAGAACTTCAAAGTGACCGATATATCTCGGTGTCAGCTTACCCTTGACACCAAATCGTCGAATGCCTCGACCTGAGAAAACCTTAAGGAATACATGGTCTCCTACTTGGAACTCGAGGTCTCTCCTTCTAGTGTTGGCATAAGTCTATTGTCTAGACTAAGCCATCTGAAGTCTTTCTCTAATGATATGAACCTTCTCGGTTGTATCCCTTACCATCTCCGAGCCTAGAAGTTGTCTTTCTCCAATTTCCTCCCAACATATAGGTGAGCGGCAACTCCTTCCATATAGTGCCTCGAATGGTACCATTTGGATGCTTGCCTGATAGCTGTTATTGTAGGCAAATTCCACTAGAGGTAGATGATCATGCCAACTCCCACTAAAATCTTTAACACAGGCCCTGAGCATATCTTCCATTACTTGATTTTTCAGTTCTGTTTGACCGTCGATTTAGGGATGAAATGTAGTGCTAAAGTTCAATTTCATCCCCAAGGAGTGTTGTAGACCCTTCCAGAAGTGTGATGTAAAGCGAGGGTCTCGATCAGACACTATTATAACATGAACTCCATGTAACCTGACAATCTTCTTGATATACAGAGCTGCTAGCACATCAACCGTCCATTGACTCTTGATGGGCAGAAAGTGTGCAGACTTGGTCAACCAATCAGTGATTACCCATATCCCATCATGTCCGCCCTTGGTTTTAAGCAAACCCATGACGAAGTCCATCCCTATATCCTTCCACTTCCATTTAGGAATATCTAAGGGATGTAATTTACTGGCGGGCTTTTGATGTTCCGCCTTTATCTTTTGACAAGTAAGACAGCGAGAAACAAATTCCGCCACTTGTCTTTTCATATTGGGCCACCAGAAGTTTCTCTTCAAGTCTTGGTACATCTTGGTGGCACCAGGGTGAATCGTGTATTTTGATCAGTGAGCTTCGTCTAAGATCTTGTTCTTTAATTCCAGATAATCCAGTACACTAGTCCTTTCACGAAATAATAGCCTTTCATCTGATGCCAGTTTGAAATCAGGTTGCTCTTCTAGCTTGCCCTTGATCTCTACAAGTACCGAGTTATCATCTTGTAGCACCTTAATCTCGGAGAGTACGTCCGGATGTAAAATCATATGTGACAGAGTAACACATCCCTTTTCCTCATTCAAGTTTATGTTTAGCCTAGAGAATTGCTCTAGCATTCTCCATTCGTGAATCATACAGCTGGCCAGTAACGCTCTCGGCTTCCGACTAAGGGCATCAGCTACAGAATTGCCCTTCCCTATATGATATTGTATGGTGAAGTCGAAGTCCGTGACGTACTCTAGCCAATGGCTTTGTCTCATGTTCAATTCCTTCTGAGAGAATGAGTATTTTAAGCTCTTGTGATCAGAGTACACAACAAATTGTTCTCCATAAAGATAGTGTCTCCAGATTTTTAGAGCGAATACTACCGCGGCCAGTTTTAGGTCATGCACCGGGTAGTTCTCTTCATGCTTCTTAAGTTGCCGGGAAGAATATGCAATTACATTCCCTTGTTGCATCAATACACAGTCTAGTCCGATGCCAGACGCATCGGTATATACCTCGAACTTTTATCCTTCAATAGATAATGACAATACTGGAGCAGTAGTCAAACGATCCTTCAAAGTTTGAAAGCTCTCTTCATAATCCTCATTCCAGACATAAGGATTCTCCTTTCTTGTTAATCTTGTAAGTGGAACGGTAATCTTGGAGAAGTCCTTAATAAATCACCGATAATACCCAGCTAGTCCCAGAAAACTATGAATCTCCGAAGCATTGACAGGTCTCTCCCAGTTCTTCACCGCTTCGACCTTTGATGGATCAACAGAAATCCCTTTCCTTAAGATCACATGCCCTAAGAATGATACCTCCTCAAGCCAGAATTCACACTTTAAATTTTTTTCATATAATTGATTGTCCCTTAATAATTGTAGTGCAATCCTCAAGTGCTCTTCATGATCTTCCTTGGTCTTAGAGTATATCAGAATATCATCAATGAATACCATGATCAATTGATCCAGATGAGGCTTGAATATACTATTCATTAACTGCATAAAAGCTGCAGGGGCATTCGTTAGTCCTGCTGCTGCGGTTGATCTTGCTATTCTTCCTTGTCCATCGTCCAAACCAAGCAAACAAGGTAGGTGTTCTCAAGTTACGAAGCCCAACTTGTTAAAATCATAGTAATCGCATGCATATAGGTCATATAGCTTGATACCTTGTGTTCTATTTCACATCCGTAGGTTTTACTGTGTTTTAGTAAATAGCGACCCTATCATGGGCGCTCATTTAATGAACGACCGCATGCACGGTCGCTACTTCTCTTGAAATAACGACATCGGTCAAGGCGTCGTTTAATGAACGACCCTTTCTCAATCTACTAATTCTTTTAGCATTTAATAATTATCACCTGCTTAAAAATTATTATCTACAAAACATGATGTTAAAATTATTGCATGAGCATGTTCCTAAAAACCTGATGTTAAATACCATGTGTCTGTGATTGAACCTGTCGATGCGTAGCATCAGACAAATAATGGGCGACAAATACATAGTCGTTATTTAAATAATAAATGCCCTCATGCAAGGGCGCTAATTTGTAACTAACCAGTAAATTGTGCAGATATTGAAATTCATGAATTGACGACCTAGGTTAGGGCGTCATTCAAAGAAGGAACGCCACTGTAAATAGTAGCTAATTAAAATCATAAATATTAATTGCTGGAAAAATCCTATAAATAGCGCCATTATACATTATCGTTAATTATATTATTATCTTGGAATTTCTGTTATCATTTAGAATTGAACGACCTTTCAGAATGTCGCTATTTCATTAAATAGCGACTTCGATACAGGCGATGTTTTCCTGTATAACTATTTCATCACATTTTCTGGCCCATATCGCGGGTCTAGTGACACTCTCATCTCACATCCGTAGATGGAGTCTCTTTTTTGATTTCATCGATTACACACTCAATTCTCGGTGATGTTTGAACCCTCCGCGGGATATTCCTTCCTTCGGACTGGTGGTTTCAACATAGAGACCTCCATAAGTCTACGCGAAGCCTTAGATTCCCTCAAGGCCACTGAGTAGGTTATACCCTAAAAATCCATGGCACCGTGTCTTGTCACATCACTCTGAAGAAACGTGATGATTTACCCCTCTTAGAGTGATGTTTCTAGCCTCTTTGAGAAGTCTATTCTCTATCAGCAATTGGCGACACAGACCTGGGCGCCAGAAGGAATTGGCGACCTATCCAGTGCCGTTATTTCACTAATATAGCGACCTGAGCCTGGGTGCTATTTCATCAAGCATGTACTGTTCACAGGAATAGGTGACCACGCATGTGGACGCTATTTCTGTAATTGGTGGCGACTGAGTGGGCACCATTTACCCTGTTTTACGACATGTCTTGGTTTTCATGATGTTTAATGATGTGTCATACTTGTTCACAATTCAGCCCTTGAACTCCTTCATTCGTGACATCTACCTTATCATCCTACAATGGTTATTCCTTTGGAACTCTCTATTGGCTATACATATAGTGGATGTCTAAAATATACATGACTCGACGCTTATGCATATAGGGTTCGATCTAGTCCGAGGAGGAGCACCTGAAAGTACTTGTGCCCATGTGAGTTGATTGATCACGGTGTGGCATTGCACCGAAGTGCATGACTTGCTAGATTGGCATTCCACGATTCGTACTTGACTTGACATGACATGACTTGCGTGGCCTGGAATGGATATTACTTGCTTGATATTATAATAGCCAATTCATGTGACATGACTTGATATGTTTACATGCTTGACTATCTTGATACATTCTATATGAATATCTTGAAAACTTGCTAGCTCGTTTCTATTATCTCTTGACATTCTCTCTCTTGTCGTTTTTATGTATACATGCATAGCTAGACTTGCATTCATGTAACATGTAATTAATTAAAGCATGCTTGTACTTGAGATATAATTCCTACTGCGCGTTTGCTCACCCAAGTGTTTCCCATATTTTTCAAGTAATTTCGATGACCAGGATCACTCGGAAGGGAACGGACATGAGTGAAGGGCGTAGAGCCGTTCTAGTTATCGATGTTGTTATCTAGTCGAGTCTTTTTTCTATTTCTTGAGTCAATCATTGTAATTTTCTTTTATTGAGTCAATATTGTCCTTAGTACTTTATTGAGATTTTGTAATAGAAGTACCTTGATGGTTATTATGAATAAAGGATTTGGTTTATCTCTACTTTTGCACGCTCTATCTATGTGTCGAATACACTTATGCTCTGATTGACATGATTGATATAACTCGTCACGCGTACCGGGTTCCTTCCACCCTCGGGGCGTGATAGTTTTTGTGGTATCAGAGCCTAGGATATTCAATTCATAGGAAACCAAGTCCAAGCATAAGTTGATACCTTTACCCGGTGAGATTGGGTAGAACCATGGGTTAAGTTAACTTAGGGGCTTAGACTCTTGGTTAATCATATATTAATATAGTTATTTAAAATCTTATCGGACCATGGCTACCGAACATGCCCAGTGGCGTGATATGCAACGCACTATTTAGGGTCTTACTCAGGTGCTACAATAAGTGGTGCAGGGAGGAGCCAACCGTGGAGCGGGAGATCTCCACCAGAGTTTCCGTAACATGAACCCACCCAAGTTAATTGGCTCGACCGACCCTGACGATGTCGAGCACTGGATCAGGGAGATCGAGCATATATTCCATGTCATGCAATGCACGGATGAGGAAAAGGTCCTGCTAGCGACTTTTCAACTAGACCGGAATGCCCGATTCTGGTGGGAGTCAATAGAAGCTACCTTGCCCCGATAACAAGTCACGTGGGGTGAGTTTGTTGACTATTTCAACAATAAATACTTTTCAAACCGTATCCAAGAGAAGAAGGCTGTGGAGTTCACCGCACTGAAGCAAAGGACATTATCCGTAGCCGAGTACGAGGCACAGTTCTCTCGTCTGTCAAGGTATGCACCGCATCTAGTGCATATGGAGATAATGAAGGCTAGAAGGTTTCTTAATGGGCTTCGACCGTAATACATTACCCAACTGGCGCCAATGGACATTCAAGTCTATTCGGAGATGGTGCGAAGAGCCCAGCTGTTAGAAGATGCCACGGAGTTGTCCGACCGAATCCGTGGAAAGGATAAGAAGGAGCATGTCACAAGCTCCGACACCTTCAAGCCAACCTTCAACAAGAAGAGAGCTAGTAATGGAGGAGATTCCTCCCAAGAGAAAAGGTTCAAGAAGATTAGAAAACCCTTCTTCATTACTACTACACCTTCCAAGGAGGTATGTAAGCACTGCGACAAGGCCGGCCATAAGGCCGAGGAATGCTGGAGGAGATTGGGAGCTTGTCTCTGCTGTGGGAGCCGTTATCATCGGATTCCTGACTGCCCTTTGCTTAATGATCAAGCCGGAGACGAGAAGCACCCGATAAAGAAACAAGCATGTCTCCAAGCTCTCCAACAGGCGGAACAGGATGAAGGTGGACTGGTGGAAGGTACATTAAAGATTTGTTCCAAGTCTGCTCGCGTCTTGTTTGATACTGGCGCATCACATTCATTTGTTTCCAACAAGTTTGTTGATCCATTACCTATGGAATCAGAGTGGATAAATCTAGTTATTTCAACTCCTCTCGGAAATGAATCTGATATTACACATCATTATTTAAATTGTGAAGTTATGGTGAAAGGGAAGAATCTACCTGTCAACCTAATATGCTTACACATGAAAGACTAAGATGTTATACTAGGAGCCGACTGGCTGTCCACATACAAGGCAGTTGTAGATTGTCGTAATGGCAAGGTAACTTTTAAGGAGTTCTCGGAACTTATCTACACTAGCCCTAAGGGTCGGAACAAGTCACCCCTTATTTCAGCTCTTCGAGCCCATAAGCTAATAAGGAAAGGGTGCGTATCCTTCCTTGCTTTTGTCACTATAAGAGAAACGAAGAAATCCAAGATAGAAGACATCCAAGTAGTTCGGGAGTTTCCCGATGTATTCCCAGAAGATTTGCCTGGATTACCCCCACAAAGAGAAGTGGCATTCACCATCGACCTTATCCCTGGTGCTGGTCCAGTTTCTAAGGAACCTTATAGGATGTCCCCCGCCGAGCTCAAGGAATTAAAGGAGCAATTGATGGAGCTTTTGAAGAAAGGATTTATCAGATCGAGCACTTCCCCGTGGGGAGTGCCCGTGTTATTTGTAAAGAAGAAGGATAGATCGATGAGACTCTGCATCAACTATCGGCAGTTGAACCATCTTACTATCAAGAACAAGTATCCACTGTCGAGGATCAATGAGTTATTTGATCAGATATCTGGATCAAAGTATTTCTCAAAGATTGACCTCAGGTTAGGATATCACCAATTGAATATCAAGGATGAGGACATTCATAAGACTGCATTTCGGAGCAGGTACGTGCACTACGAATTTGTTGTTATGCCTTTTGGACTAACGAATGCCCCTGCAGCCTTTATGCAGTTGATGAATAGTATATTCAGGCCTCATCTGGATCAATTTGTAGTGGTCTTCATTGATGACATATTAATTTATTCAAAGACCGAAGAAGATCATGAGGAACACTTGAGGATTGCATTACAAATATTGAGGAAAAATCAACTCTATGCCAAACTCAATAAGTGTGACTTTTGGCTTGAGGAAGTGTCCTTCCTAGGACATGTGATCTCGAAGGATGGGATTTCTGTTGACCCATCAAAAGTCGAGGCCGTGAAAAGTTGGGAAAGGCCGACCAATGCTACAGAGATCCGTAGTTTCTTGGGTTTAGCTGGCTATTACAGGCGATTCATCAAGGACTTCTCCAAGATCACCGTTCCTCTTACTAGGCTGACCCATAAGGAAATTCCTTATAAGTGGGATGAAGATTGTGAGAAGTTTTTTCAAGCCTTGAAGGATCATCTAACAACCGCCCCGGTATTGGCAATACCAACTGAAGGGGAGAAATTCGAGATATATACCGATGCGTATGGCATTGGCCTCGGATGTGTGTTAATGTAACAAGGGAGAGTCATCGCCTACTCATCCCGACAGTTAAAGAAGCATGAAGAGAACTACCCGATGCACGACTTAGAGTTGGCCGCGGTGATATTTGCTTTAAAGATCTGGAGACACTATCTCTATGGGGAACAGTTCACCATGTACTCCGATCACAAGAGTCTCAAGTATCTATTCTCTCAGAAGGAATTGAATATAAGACTAAGGTTTTGGCTAAAATATCTCAAGGACTTAGACTTCACAATACAATACCATCCTGGAAAGGGTAATTCCGTAGCTGATGCCCTTAGTTGGAAGCCGAGAGCGTTATTAACCAACTGTATGATCCAAGAATGGAAGATGCTGGAGCAATTCTCTAAACTTAATATAAGTATAGACCAGGAGAAAAGGTGTATTACTCTATCATACACGAGGATACGACCGTATCTGCTCGCCAAAATTCAAGGACTTCAAGACAGTGACCCAGTGTTAGTAGAAATCAAACATAAGCTAGAAGAACGACCATACTTCACGGTAGCCTCTGATGGAAGATTATTATTCAAGGAGAGGACTTGTGTACCAGATTGTCCAGAATTAAAGAAGAAGATTTTAGAAGAAGCTCACAGATCAAGGTACACAATTCATCTCGGATCTACCAAGATGTACCAAGACTTAAAGCGAATCTTTTGGTGGCCCAATATGAGAAGGGAGGTAGCGGACTTTGTGTCTCGCTGTGTCACATGCCAACAAGTCAAGGCGGAACACCAAAAGCCTGCCGTAAGCTACATCCTTTGAATATCCCTAAGTGGAAGTGGGAGGATATCGGTATGGACTTCATCATGGGACTGTCTAAATCTAAAGGAGGACATGATGGGATATGGGTCATCATAGATCGATTGACCAAGTCAGCTCACTTCCTGCCAATCAAGAGCCGATGGACAGTTGTGTAGACATGCCAAAATTGATACTATGTTGATTAAATCTCATGTCACCATATTAACACCCCAAAGTGAACTTCAATATTTCCATAATATGAAGTTTTTCTATTTTTGTGTGTTTTTAGGCCATTTTCTAATTGTTTTTGTAATTCACGACTCTACGTAGGGCGTGTTTTAAATAACGGCTTGGGCTGGGGCGTTTCTCAAAGAAAGGACGACTGATCCAAAAGGTGTCAATTTCTGGACTTTTACAAATCCTAACCAAATTGAAAAATAAGAATTAACGTCCCTCCATGGGTCGTGTTTTGAATTAACGCCTCTCTCTCAGGCGTCTCTTCATCATTTTCAAATAAAGAATGTTTTCATTACTAAAATTAAATCCATGAATTAACGCCTTTGTCCCAGTCGTGATTTTAATTAACACCTTGTCCAAGGTCGTCAATTTCAAATAACGCCTTTCTTTGGGTCGTCTTTCACCCTTCCGTGTCCTGCTTGAACACCCCTTTCCTGGAGAGTTCCCTGCTATGTTTTGGTCACCATGTTCGATTAGGGAAGTAGAGACCTTGCTGTAGATGAGTCTTACCTGTTCTTATCCCACTAAGTCTGTGTTTTGAACCCTATAAATAGCCCTCTGGGTTGAGCTCGCGTGAGGGTTAGAGAAGGAGTTAAAAGCAGAAGCCAGCGGATAGCAGGAAGAAGCAGAGAGAACAACGAAAAAAGAGAGGGAGCTTTAGCTAATATCAACACAGAGAGCAACAGAGAGATCAACGCAGAGAGCAGTAGATTCTTTCACGCAGAGAAGTTTTCCTTTCTTCTGCACGAGCCTTTTGATCCTTTGGTGGTCTGCTTCCTCCTGTTGCACTAGCCACGAGCTGATATATTGGTTTCTCCCTCTACTGTTGATAGGAACAGCAGGGATATTATCCATCTTATTATCATCTTATCATCATTCATCATCCTATCATCATCGATCAACATCATTCTTTTTTCTGCATTAGTTTGCATCTCCTTTCCTCTCCTTAATTCTCTTAGGGGTTTTAAAAAGAACCAAAAGGTGCACACTTCATGCTCTTGTTCCATCATCTTATTTTATCTTTGGATTGATACTACACACACTTGGCTAATCCCTTTTTATCTTGTTTGTTTGTGATTTGTTTAAGGGTAATCAAGAAGAAAAATCCCCTTCATCGGCCGGCCGGTAGAAGGAGGAGGAAGAAATCCACAATCATCCCGCATCCCTTTTCTTACCAGGTATTCGCGATCAATTTCCTTTTCTTTTGAGGTAACCCCTCTGGCGATCACTCTCCATATAGCACCTCATGCATGCTTAATCCTCTTTTATTTTTTTAATTGTTCTAAGTGGATTTCTTAGAATCTACAAATTGGCGATCACGGTGGGACTTCCACTATTTTTCTTTTGATTACCCCCTCCTATTGGCACCCACGTGTGCCCTTTCCTATTGGCACCCACGTGTGCCCCTCCCTTTGGTACCCACGGTACCCCTCCATTGTGCCCCACGGGCACCCTCCATTGTGCCCCACAGGCACCCTCCGTTGTCCACTGCGGATTAGCCAGTTTGTGAACATCGCTGCTGTTTTCTTATTTAACGCCTTCCCTCAAGGCGTTTTTCATAATTTAACGTCTTTACCCAAGGCGTCTTTCTGTTATTTAACGCCTTCTACAAAGGCGCTATTCATCATACCTCTTGATTTGGTTTATCACTCCCTGAGGATTCACGCCCTTTGGTCTGGGCGTCCGTTGTTAATGCAGCGCCTGACATCAAGGTGTCTTTTATTTTGAGCTTGTGCACTGTCTTTTTTTTTGACGCCCTCTGCCAGAGGCGCCCTTTTCACAATTAGTGCCTCACACCAAGGCGCTTCTTCTACGCTGTCGGTCAGCACTTCACAGATTAGCGGTAGCCCCCCTGTCGTTTCTTCTGCTTTTAGCGACTGCTGCTAAGTCGCTTCTTACCTGTGTGTTTACAGAAACATGTTTGTTCTATTTATTCATGCTGGATTGATTTATATGTTCATCATCTGATTATACCTGTTTGATCTGATCATATTATTCTGCATTTTGTGGCATTTGGTTGAGAGACCTCCTCTCTCTACACTAGGATTCCACACACCTTTCTTGGAATTGGAATAACCCTCCATTGAGCATTTCATCTCTTTGGACCAGAAATTCCTTTTCCAAGACCTCCGTAAGTCCCCGCACCCGTGGATTCCCTCACGGACGTCGGGCTGGTTGTACCTTGAAGTACCCGGAGCTTAGACAGCCCATCGTTGGTGAGGAGAGAGAAAGAACCTAGTTAACCCGGAGATCACACTCAAATTCATAACTAGGGTTCACATTGCAAAAGGGAGTGGATTGATCTTCAACTTAATTCACCCTAACCTCAAACTGAAATCTAAAAGCTTGCGCTCATCACAACTTGTTTGCATAAACTTGATTAGATTGAGTGATTATTGTGGTTATAATCCCTTCAAGATAAGCTTTCTCTCCTCTTAAACATGCAACTTCGCTCAGGTAAAATCATCAACATGGCAAGCTACGGGTACTCCTATGATGATATGGATGAGAATATTTTCAGTCAATCTTATGAGGTTCCCCTCCAGGATTCCATTTACCACGAGGAAAACTACCCCCCGTCTCATGCACATTATTCCCAAGTTCATGTGGTCGACACCACAACTCATGAGGTTGAACCCTCTTCTCAAGCTTTACCCTCCAACCAAAACGCATCAGGGAACACCTCACCATCATTCAATGTCAATGATTTGATTCATGCTTTATCTCAATTGGATGACTCCCAGCGGCAGGCAGTTCAGGCCACTTTGAAAGGGAAAGCTGTTACCTCTTCATCTTCCAACCCCCCTCCGGTCGCGAGTGGCCATCATGTTGTTAATGACCAGGCGGTCTTGCACAAAACTCCTTCACGTCCAACAACGCCCGTTGTGGCCATGCCGGCCCAACAGGCAAGTTATTCTGCGGCTAGGCCTCAATTCCTTCAACCTCCCCAAATTCTAAGGACGCATATGCCAAATTCTTTCATTCCAAATTCGGCCCCAGTCGAGTCAGACACCAATGCTCTACTCCTTCAAAAGTTGGCTAGCATGGAAGAACAACTCAAGAAAGTTACTGCTGCAAAGAATGCCCCGGAGATTTCTCTCCCTACATTGCCAGTATTTCATCTACCACCTTCTGAAATGCCGAACTTTCGGCGATATAATGGAACTGGCAATCCATTTATTCACTTAAAAGATTTTATGTATGAAACTTCCTTTTGGCAGGGCAACAAAGCCTCATTGGCTTATTTGTTTAGAAGGTCTCTAGAGGGGCCAGCCCTCGAGTGGTTTTATTCTTTGGACCCGGCAGATGCTAGTGACTTTGATGTGGTCCAAAAGAAATTCTTGCAGAAATATAGGGACCGGGTCGGACCCTCCCTATCAGGTACTGATCTGGTTGCAGAAAAGATGAAGCCTGAGGAGGACTTCATTATATTTGCTGATAGATGGCGATCAATGGCCGAAAAATTGAAAGATACATTGTCAGAACCGGAACAGGTCAAGATGATCATTTCAAATGCAACCCCTCAGTTCCGGCATATATTGGCCATGAATAGATTGACTACCATGGAGGAGCTCTATGAGAGAGCTCGATATATTCAAACCCAGATGAAAGATTCGCCCATCATGGGCATGTTTGAACCAAAATCGTGGCTGATTAAGAAGAATACAAATGTCAACAATAGCGGACCCACGACTGAGGGCACCGTTACTAACGAGCAAGTTGGCGTGGTTGGCAACCCCACACCCTTTGAGGAGGTAGTGTTTGGTTGTAATACATTAACCCCCACCCCGAGATCCCCCCCCCCTCCTGCGAGAGGAGTAGTGGTGTAATCTTTCAATTTCAGGTTGAAGCTCCCTCGACGCGGTGTGGGGGTGCATACCCTCGCCTCCCCGCTCGCCCCCGTCTCCGGCCGGAGTCTGCGTCTTCACGCCGGCTAGGTGAGCCTCGGTCCCTCTCTTGACTGGTTTAATCACTTGCTTAGCTTAGTATTATTGCTATTGCTTCGTCGGATGGAGAGTGAGAGCTCGGCCCAAATTGCTAGTACCGTGAGTGACCATCGCGGGCAAGTTGAGAGTGAATCCACTTAACGCACACCCTTGGTGTGTTGGCCGCCCATGATTTGGGCATCCTAGGCCCATTTGGGGTTCTCCCCAAGCTAGCCAACCTTTAGAGCCTCAAGGTCCCGCCTCAGACCCTCTCCAACATCGCCTAGTCGCCATCGGGCACTAGTGTGCGCCATACGGGTGAGCTCGCTAGTGTGAGTCTGCCGCTCAAACTTGAATGCTTGCAAAATAGGTCCATAGGTGGTGTCACATCAGGGAGGGATGCACCATTTTTATAAGACATGAAGCAAATGTTTCACCGAATGTGATTAGACATAGCATGCACTTAGTAGAGATATTCAAGTCACCCATTGAATTGACTTACTAAATTGTTTGACCCCACATGCACAGACTCTAGCGTCCACCCGTGCAACTGATGTGCGCAGACATGGATCCAAGAGGCACAAGACGAAGACTTTGTACAGAGTCAAAAGAGAGGATCAAAGATATGCACAGACTTCTAAAATAACAGTGTAACACAGTAGATGCACCGAGTTGAATATTCGAGAATTGCACCAAATGAAAGAGAAGAAACATATGAATAAAGACGGATGCAAGACAGACCTTGCACCGAGTCTGAAAGGCGAGATGCACAAAGACGCACAAACAAGATATGCACAAACCTAAAAGTGTATGCTGCAAAGAAATACAATGAAATGCACTGAGCCAATTTATGTCTAGACACAAAATGCACCGAGATGAAAACGGGGCTACAGTGTTTGTGAGTGAGACGGAAACTTGCACCGAATTGATAAAGAGAAGTACAAGACACCGCTTGCACCGAGACGAATTTGCACTGAGATGAAGAGACAAGATCTAACGGTCCATACCAGACAACGATTGCACCGACTAGAGCTTGCACCGACCTCGAGAGATGAGATGCAAGGTCATGATATGCACGGACCATAAAGGTATTGCAACAGACCCCCTTCATGCTTTGAACCAAAAAAATGGTCCGTATAATAAATTGATTTATAGTGTGAGACATCATCAAAACCTTAGGAATGCAACAGTCCATACATTATCCAGAATGTCTACGAGGGTCGCCAGGCATCCTCGGGGGCTAATTCCAGAATGTCTACACGGTCGTTGATCAGAAAGGTCATAGACCGTTCCCGCCTCTCAACAGCAAACATATGAAACTATATTATGCACCGGAACACGAGTTCGCACGCCAGCCAGACTAAGGCGCACGTCCCAGCTACTACTAGTGAGGCCGGTCCTTCCCCATGAAGGATCTAACTGGCCAGTCCTCCCAGTTTTCAATTTCCAGTCAACCAGCCAGCCTAGCTCCCCAGAACCGTCGCCAGGCATCCTCGGGGGCTAATTCCCTGTCCTCATTCCCGTCACCATGACAGCACGGGCACGTCTGCACTGGTACCAGTCTAGCCGCCAAGCTCCCAGGTAAGTCAAAAAACAACAACAACAACAACAACAACAAAAATGGGGTTAAAAATGGAGATGCCCCTGCAGACCCAGTCATCCTCATCACAAGGGGGTGACTGAGGGTAAAAAGGCCAGTAACCCGGTTGAGGTGGAAACCTGAAAGGGCACCTCAAGCAAAATTGGGAAACCCCTCGATGTGAAAACCCGCAAGGGCGCGTCAGAAAAAGCTAAAGGGGGTCAGCTCTAGCGAAAACCCTAAAGGGCAATAGAGCCGATAATGAGAAAATCTTCCTCTCCCCACCAGTCAGAACGGCCTTCCACCCACTCCTCGGTGAGCCGTTAGCCTCACTCAAGAGCCAGTCTCAATCAACTTACACTGTTAGAACACAAACCCTATAATTCTTAGTTGGCCTCACACTACATCCATTCAGTTCGGCCAACCTTCGGCCCTTGCTTCGGCATCACAGGTCAACCAGTTCCTGTGACAGTCAAGCTCCCAATTACCATCCCAGTAGACCTATGTCCCAGCACATCCCTAGACATTTATCATTCTATGCCACTCCATCCTATATCCCCTGCAAATCTAGAGCCCTCAAGCTTCATCATGATCCCAATTCTCTCCTACAATCCCTGACCCACCAGCTATCACCCCAGTTACATCCTGCCACCATGAACTGGCCCTCAGCACCGTAATGCGACGATTTCCAAAATCGTTGCTAAAGGCGGAGCAATATCCAGTCATCCACGATCTCCAGTTCCAAGTTACGTCCCCTGACAGTGGAATGCTATGGACGACAATTCCTCAAAAAAAGGGGGGAGAACAAACAAATAATGGGGTTAAAAATAGAGATACCCTAGCGGATTCGATCATCCCCATTACAAGGAGGCAACTGGGTGCAAAAATTGCCACCGACCCAACTGAGGTGAAAACCCGAGAGGGTGCCTCAGATAAAATCGGGTAACCCCTCGGTGTGAAAACCCGTAAGGGCACCGGAAAAAGTAAAAGGGGCCAACCCTGTTGAAAACCCACAAGGGCGATAGGGTTGGTAAAAGCAATCAAAAAAACATCTTTACTCTTCACTTATGAAAGTCGTCGGATATGACATCCCCCGATGGCAAGCTTAACGTCACTCCACAACAATGGTGGCCACTACACCCCCGAGGGTCGGTCATCCTGAATTCCAGCCCCAGTTTTGGCTACAACGCCTTCACAGGCCAGCCGCCTAGTCTCCAGTTCTAATTTCGAATACAACCCCTTCACAGGCCAGCCGCCCAGTCACCAGTTCTAATTTCGGCTGTAATGCCTTCACAAGCCAGCCGCCCAGTCTCCAATTCTAGTTTTGGCTACAACGCCTTCATAGGCCAACCGCCAGCTCCCAATTCCAGTTTCAGCTACAACGCCTTCACAGGCCAGCCGCCAGTTCCCAATCCCAGTTTCGGCTACAACGCCTTCACAGGCCAGCCGCCCAGTTTCCAGTTCCAGTTTCGGCTACAACGCCTTCACAGGCCAGCCGCCCAATCTCCAGTCCAAGTTTCGGCTACAATGCCTCCACAGGCCAGCCGCCCAGTTTTCAGTTCCAGTTTCGGCTACAACGCCTTCATAGGCCAGCCGCCCAGTCTCCAGTTCCAGTTTCGGCTACAACGCCTTCACAGGCCAGCCGCCCAGTCTCCAGTTCTAATTTCGGCTACAACGTCTTCATAGGCCAGTCACCCAGTCTCCAGTCCCAATTTCGGTAACAATGCCTTTATAGGCTAGCCGTCCAGTTTTCAGTTCCAGTTTCGACTACAACGCCTTCACAGGCCAGCCGCCCAATCTCCAGTCCCAATTTTGACTACAACGCCTCCACAGGCCAGCCGCCCAGTTTCCAGTACCAGTTTCGGCTGTAATGCCTTCATAGGCCAGCCGCCCAGTTTCCAGTTCCAGTTTCGGCTACAACGCCTTCACAGGCCAGCCGTCGAGTTCCCAATCCTAATTTCGGCTACAACGCCTTCACAGGCTAGCCGCCCAGCCTCCAGTCCCAGTTTCGGCTACAACGCCTTCACAGGCCAGCCATCCAGTCCAGCTCCAGCTCCCAGCTATTGCACCTTTCCAGGTCACCCAGCTAGCTTCAGCTCCAGTCCCCACTTCCAGTCACAGTCTCAATTCCAATTCCCAGCCCTTGTTCCAGTCTCAGTCTTGGTTGCCATGTCTTCCTAGGCCATCCAGCCAGCTCAATCCCAGCTTCCCAGACACATGTGAATCCCATTTTTTGGCTAACAGCATAATGCTAGCCAATAGTCCACCATCCAGTTCAGGATCAATACACCCTCCAGAATTACCTCTACAACCCTAAACCACGTAAACTGCCCCGTTCTTGTGGGCCTACGTTGGTTCCATGGCCTACAGGCTTTCATCCTCCAAGAGGACTAGCCCCACATATAGCCTTTTCTTTCCCCTGCTACCCAGTGCTCAGCCTCCAGTTTCTAACATCAAGTTTCCTAAACCCAGTCCCTGTTGCCCCCTATCACTCATGCCAGTACATCGTAGAACAAGCAAGCGCGACTAACAATAAGTGGTCGCTAGTTCGCATACACTACTCCATTCCATCGAAAAGGAAGGGAACAACCCAGCAAACAAAAGACCCAGAGTTTGTCATTAATACTCTGTAAAAGGAGCCCAAGACATGCCCTTGGGGTGACAAAATCTATACACTCCAGATAGCACAAATAAAAAAGGAAAGATACAATCAAATCTCAGGCTCGGTCCCCTCCAACGCCGCAAGGTGAGAGTCCGCAGCCGCAAGCTCCGCCTCCAAGGTAGACAAGAGCTGAGCACTAGCTCCGGCTGTAGTCTCGGCTGCCTGCCACTCAGCTCGGACGCGCTCGGTGACTACCTGCTACTCCTCCCATGCCTTCCTCAAGGCCTCAGCCCGGCTCTCCACCTCCCTCAGCTGTGCGGCGCACTCCTGAGATGCTAACGCAATCACCTCGGCGTGACTCCTCTGCTCAGCTACAGCTGACACAAGCTAAGCCCGTTGTTCCTGTGCCTCTCGGATCGCCGCTAGCCTCTGAGCCCTCTGTTCATGAGCCTCACGGAGTTGCAGGCACTCTGCCCAGATCCCAACTAACCCGGACATCCAGAGCTCGCGTGGGAAGCCGAGCGCATGGTAGCCCTGGGTGCACTTCCGTAGTCGCTGCCTCATATCCTCTGGAGAAGGAAGAGGGTCGCTCTGCGAGTAGCCTCGCGCCCGCTGGAGCAGGGCTGCACTCGCCTCTAGCAATGGCTCTGGCGGAGAAATAGATGTAGGCCACTCGACCCCTAGCTCCAGGGAGACGTCTCCGGACGCGGCCAGCACTCTAGTGGAACCTGCATAGTTCCAACAAAAACCCAGGGGAGTGAGCAATATATGCAAGACTTCCTTCGACAGATAAGGTGAAAAACCTGAGAAAAAGGAAAGGCAAGCCTTGGCTCATTACCTAAAGCAAGCCCAGTAATCCCTGTGGCATCCTCTGCCGGGGTCGGGGAGGGCAATCGCTCCTCCGCCTCGACAGCATCACCGGTCGGGGTCGGGGAGGGTAGTGACTCCTCCACCGTCCGGTCATCCCCAGCAAGCACGGATGGGACAGGGAGCTCCTCTTACCCGCCCTCGTCGGGAACTGACACGTGCCCCTCTCCAGACTCTGATGCTGCGGGCAAGCCAATAACGTCAACACTCTGGCATATAGGGCTAACAAGCACCAAATGAGAACAAGAAGAACCACCATGTACCTCTGGAAGTGGTCCCCGTCGGAACCTCCCTACTAGCAGAGACCCCGGAGGATGAAGAGCTCGAACTCTCCTCTGTCTCCATCTCCAAGCTGCCGTCGTCTGGAGAGCTCGATGAAGCCCCTGACAAACTCCCGGAAGTGGATGAACCAGAAGCTCCTGCAGGCCAACGAAATAGACGAGGTCACTACAAGGCCCAGCTTCATACGAGGGCGGCTCTCCAATTAAGAGTTGCAAACACAAAACTCACCGGCCAGAGCACTCCCCTCCGAAACCTTCTCGATGTCGACGATCTCCTCATCACCCTCAATAGGGGCCACTCCCATGGGACCCTCTTCCACTACTTCAGCAATGTCACGGGGTAGCTCACCTTCTTCTAGAGGCGAATGAGCACCTGTAAACAATGCCAACAGGATCTCAGCACTAGAAGACAATCAACACAAAGGGCTTAACAGAAATGATTAAGTCCCCAGCTACATACCTGAGGGTCCCATGCTCGAAGACCCGACCAGCCCTACAGTATAGGCCAACACCACGGCTGACAGGGAAACATGCTCCACCCCTGCCAACAGCTGCGGTAACAGACTAGACACTTCTTCAGCCGTGGACGGCATTGAAGCACTCCTCCCTCTAGGCTCCCCCTCAAAGAAGGGAAGGGACACTGATGGGCCGGTACAGACCAGCTCCTGAATCATCTCCAGAGTGGCGGCTGGATCCTCACCTGGCAAATAGCAACATAAAAACAGTCAGCGTCTGCAGTCCAACAATTGTATAACACGGCGGCAATCCCCTCCGTAGCAGTTCAATACTTACTCGAGCCATCCTGGGTCGCTGCGGGCTCCTATCGGTCAACAGATGGGGGCACCTCGCCTCGCATCTCGGAGGGATCTGCGGTCTCTGATGCCCCGACCACCTATGCACAACACCAGCAACTATGTCAACTTCCAAAATCAAGTACAACCATAAACACAACATGCTCGGTCTCAGAATTATTTACCTGGCTGAGCATCCTTTGAAACCTTCCATGAGTCAAAATCAGGGAAGGTCTCGACATTGGGGGTAGTTTCGTCCATCAGACAAAGGAGCTCCTTCATATCTATCTCGTAATCGACCCCGTCGTCAAGTAGTGGGTCGACCTCTTGAGGTGGCGAGAAGGTCGCGTCAACCCCGGCCTCCAGTGGCGCTGTGAAAAGTAAATCCAATTACACTAGGTTAGCCGATCATAAAGACTGAATCAATATAAAGCAAGCAGACGGATATAGCACTTACTCAGAGCCGGTTCCGCCTCAATGTATTCCCTGGCAGCGGGTCCCCGAGAGGACTCGCCGGCCTCCCTGACTCCAATCTCTACCCGAGGGTGTTTCCGTCGGGGCGGAAGGGCCCCGTCACCATCCCCGGAAGCTGTCCCCATGGAGGGGTGATCCCTGTCCGCCACAGAACCTGCCATTAAACATAACCACATAAGATGCCTCAGCCATGTACCCTAGAAAATAGCAAGGCGAGGGCAACAGACTAACGAAGAGGTCTTACTTGAAGCCACAAAGGGGGTCAACGGTAGAGGAACCACATGCTCCGGCTTCAAGCCCACGACCCGTGCGACCTTCGTGACCGCCTCCTTCACGTCTCTCAAGGTGTAGGTGCACTTGATGAGAGACACGAGTTCTACGGGTCCAGCCAACCCGATCGCATGGGCGATATGATGCCTCAAGTCGTCGATCACCGTGTCTGTAAAAATCCCTTCAGGGAGCACTCGGTCCAGTGAGCCCCTCTGCTCAAACCCCCAATCAGCTAGGAATTGGGTCCACCGCATCCTCGGTGCACCTGGTCGAGGCACCGCCGCTCCAGCACCTCCAGGCGCCGCCCGTGCCTGCCTAAGGGGCTTCAGTGCCCCGTCCGCCCTGCAGACAGTGAGCCTCGGCTCCCCCGAGGCACCTGCTGTGCCAGCCGCTCCACCTCCCGGCGGATCCAAGAAAAGTGAGTCTGTAGGTACCCATCGTCTAGTGCGATGAGGGGCAGATCCTCCCTCAAGAGACGGGTCTCCTCAGCTTTTCGGACCGCCGAGGCCTTCTACCAATACTGGTGACTGATAAGTGTCCATTTCTTCTGACAATTCATTGCATATACACCATTTTATGTGCATATAATTAGGCAATTATGCATATTTCATAGTTAACCTCAACTCCGCATTTAAATTGGAGCTTTCACGTAAATTGATTAATTCGATTATCTTATTTAATAATAAATTAAAGTTGAGGGCCATGAGCATTAATTCTCCATTGCATAATCATGAGCATTAAAGATTTATGTGCACATTATGGTAATTTTTATGGACTAAAGTGTAATTATGTGTGTGTAGGACACCGAAGGTAATTACAAAAGAAGCCGGGGGCAAAACTGTCACCACCATGTTGATCAAGTCAAAAGTACATATTTTGATTAGAGGGAAAAGAAATTCTAAAAGTTTGAAATTGAGTAAAAGAAACACATATTTCGGTTGGAGAGAGAATTGAATTCAAAGTTTGAAATAAAGGAGAGGAATGATGAGTCTTGGGAAGGGGGTTGTCCAAAGCCCACGGAGGGTGTACTCACCTATTTTTTCTCTTCCCCATGCATCATATTCTACTTAAATCACATCCATCCATCTCCTTTGATACAATCTCCACCCTCCATCTACCCAACTTTTCCTATAAATAGCCCATGACAAGAAGGAGAAGGGTGTTCTTCTTTTGGCAATTTCTCTCTCAACCTTAGGCCTCTGAGTTCTCCCTTGTAAGTTTGTTTTCAGCTCATGCACTCTTCATCAAAGTTATTTGTTTTTAAGTTCTCTACAACTTCTTCTTCTGGAGCATCTTCTAGTTCCTTCTCGTTTTTAAGCTATTTTGTATTTTTCACGGTGCTGTCCTGTTCATCTGCAAACCCATGTTTCTCCATGTTCTTTCCCATATTTCTCCTCCTTCTAGTCATTTTTGTCTCTTACTGTCTTCATGAAAGTTCTTTGTTTTTAAGTGTTCTACAACTCCTTCTTCTACATCATCTTCTAATTCTTTCTGGTTTGAAAGTTATTTCTCGTTTTTCAACTTGATGTCCTGTGATTTCATTGTTCATCTGAGGTTCTAGTTTCTGTTATTCCTCAGTTTTGAAGCCCTTCCCTTCTTTATTACTCTTTGAGTTCTTCATTACTCTTGAGTTCTTCATTAAAGTTTTTCCTCTCTTGTAGATCTAGATTTTCTTCTTCTATCACTTCCTCCAATTCTTCCTATTTTACGAGTTATATTTATGTTTTCACTGTTTCACTCTCTCATCTTCTTCCTTCTTCGTCTCCACACAAACCCTTCCATATTCCTCTCTATATTTCTCTCCAAAGTTTATCCTCCGCAACTCTCCTTTCATGGCGGTATGCACATCAAGATGGGCGATGTTCCAAGGCTCGTGACGTGGACGACGACGGCTTCTTCATCCACCACTTTCCACGGTGATCTCTTTCAAGGCGGAGCGATCCTCTCCAAGGCTAGGCGAGGAGGAGACAATGGCGTCATCTCTATTGCTACTACTATCTTCACATCTCATGCCCCTCTTTTTATTATTACTTTTGTGTTATGTTACTTCATTGTAATCTTGTCACCTCTTTGTTGTAAGTTTGTCTTGCACTTCATGTACTCTTTCTTTTAAGTTAATGAAGAGAGTTGTTCTTTTGATCTAGTTCTTGATCTTCTTCCATCTCTACCCCCTTCTTCTATCTCTTCTTTTCACTTCATGCAATTAATTTCTATAGCATAGGCGCATAATCATAGGTGTTTTAATTAAGTGTTTGGTTTGTTCTTCATTTCACTATTTTCTTTAAGCAAAGCCAAATCACAAGTGTTTTTTCAAAGGACTCTAAGGTTTTTAACTCTAAAAATCTCTTCTTCCCTGTGGATTCGACCCGTGCTTGCCATAGTACTACGTTCTCTTTTGATCATTTTGTGTGAGTTTGGTTTTAAGATTGTTATACGCGTGTTTTAAACGATGAACTTTCGCGTTATCAATTTTTGGCGCCGTTGCCGGGGAAGAATGATGATTTTTGATTTAAGAACTTTGTTTTCCTTGTGTATATAGTGTACTAATAAAGCTCTCTTTTCTATTTTTTTTACATGTTAAAAAAAATTCAAAAAAAAGAGGTAAGTTTGTATTCCTTTCTTTCATCTTTTGATTTTGTCATTTCATTTCAAAAAAAAAAAGAGAAGAACGAGGGATTGCGCATCAAGTAAGTCTTTAAACTTATTCCTCTCATTTTGTCTCATTTCCTTAATGTTCTTGCATATTGTGGTTAGATAGGTTCACACAAAAAAAAACTGTCACGCCCCGACGCGGAATATCGAGGGCGCGACGAGTCATAAACAAGCGTGTCGATCAGAGCATGTATAATTTTATTTCTAAAGTCAGAAATGAACGGGAAAATGATACTTTTATTCAATCAAAATGAAGTATTACAACACTAATTGATAAGCCATAAAGGCAATTACAACTTCCAAATCCAAATTACAACATTCTTGTAAAATCACTAGTTGATCTACATAAACCTAGGTAAAAAGGAAAACACTCTTTCACTCTTGTCCATTCCCTTGTTCAATTTCATTTCCTGTAACAATTAATCAAAACGTAGGGTGAGCTAAAAGCTCAGTAGGATTTTATATCTCTATGAACCAGGCAATCTTTAAGTGTTAGCAATTTAAATAATTTTCTAACTTGTATCGGGAAGTGTATAAACATGAATGGAATTTCCAATTAATTGAGATGATATGATATCAAGATGAATTTCCAAGTAATGACTTTGAACAAGTAAAGAATTTCATGTAATTGGTCATTTTCACGCAAGTCAAGTAATTCATGTAATTTTTAAGTAAACAAGTAACAAGTAAACAAGTACGAATAGTGGAATGTCGTATCAAGTAAATCTATCATGCACTTCGGTGCAATGCCACACCATTGGTCAATCAACTCCCATGGGCACAAGTACTTTCGGGCGCTCCCCCCAGGACCAGACCGGGCCCCATTAATGCCAGGCATTGAGTCATATGGATCCGAAGATCCCAAGTACGTTTAGACATCCACTTAATGTATATGGCCAAGAATTTCAAGAAAATGATGTTTGCAATTAGGGCTGTCAATGGGTCTGGCCGGCCCGACAGGCCCGCCGGCTTGGCCCGATTTTGGGCCGGGCCGCAATGTCTTTTTAGGCCCGCGGGTTTTTAGTCGGGCCTAAAAGCCCGGCCCGACTAGACTCGCGGGCCGGGCTCGGGCTTTGAGTTCGGCCCGCGGGCCGGCCCGGCCCGATCTCTTTTTTTATTCTCACTTCAAATTTTAAAAATTATTTAGTCAAACTTATGTTATTTTACTTAATTAGAAATTTTAAAATTCTCTTTTCACACAAATTATGTAATTAATATCAACATTTTAATTTATTTAGTGAGATTATAAGTTTTATAGTATTAAATCTATTATTTTTTATTCTTTTTATTATTTTATTTAAGTAGTCGGGCCGGGCCGGGCCTTAGTCGGGCTTTGAATTTTTTACACAATGTCGGGCCCGACCCGGCCCGGCCCGACATAGGTCGGGCCCGGGCCGGGCTCAGGCCTTACTCTTGATAAGTCGGGCTCGGGCCGGGCCGACCTAAGCCCGGCCCGGGCCCGGCCCATTGACAGCCCTATTTGCAATAAGCACAGAATTGATAAAATTTACAGAAGTTGCAAGAAAAGTAGATAATAATCTAAGGCATAATGTTTAACGACATTAAGTCGTAGAGTTCAAAAATGAACGGTAAGTAGGAAGAAAATTTAAGATAATAATTGATTATAATTAATTTGATTCCATGGTTTAATATTATGTGCATTAGATTCACAAGTGTTTAGACATGTTTACAGGAAATTTTTGTACTTTAAAGATGCATTAGTTAGCCAAAACGGTGATTTATTATAATAATCGAAATTTTATTATGAAAATAACTTTTTATGTTGAAAATAATTCTAACTTGCTGAAAATAATATTAACATGCTGAGAATGATTTTCATATGTTACCTTACTGGTAATATGATAAAAATAAATTTTTCATGCTGGATTTAATTTTTACATGCTGAAAATTAATTATTAACATGCTAAAATTAATACTTAACATGCTAAAATAATCAACTTACTGATAAGATGATAAGATAAGTTTACCATGCTGATTACAGAAATTTTCTGATAACAACATAATTTTTATCATGCTAAAAATCATTTTTCTCCATTTATTTGCTAATTATTTGATAGGAAATAGAATTATCATGCTGAAAAATAGTTTTAATACACTGAAAATAATTCTAACATGCCAAAAATAATTTTAACATGCTGGATTAATTTTACTATACTAGAAGAATTTTTATCATGCTGGAAGTAATTTTCATGCATCAATTTACTAATTATTTAATAGGAAATTAAGTTTTTTATGCACAAAAATAGCTTTAAATAGATTTTAACATGCTAAAAATAATTTTTATATCTCAATATGTATAAAATAATTTTATCATATTGGAAGTCACTTTTAACCTGCTAGAAATAGTTTTAACATGTTGAAACTAATTTTTAGTATGTATAAACTAATGAGGTGAAAATTAGATTTTTACATGTAAAAATAATTTCATTCTACAAAAATAAATTTTTAACATGCTATAAAAATTTAAAACATGCTAATATTACCTTTTCTTACTTTTGGTGACTAAATACGTACAATTAATGTGAATTTTCAAAGGGTATAGTTCCAATTGTAAAGTGACTTAAGTTTAGTCCCACATTGGAAGTTACAAAAACTTGCATAGCTTTATATGTTGGAGAGCTCACCCTTGGGTCAGGACCCAAGGGGCATTGGATGTGGGCTTTAATTGTGAGTTGATACAAAACTAGTTATGTATATTTATTTATTTATTTACAAAACTAGTTGATACAAAACTAGTTGTGGGTCAAGGCCAATTATATATATATATATATATATATATATATATATTAAAAATATTTGACCCAATTTTTATGAACGCGCTAGCATAGGCTAGCGCGACTTTGAAGATCGCGCTACCCTTGGGTAGCGCGTTCTAAAAGTATAATTTTTTTTTTAAAATGTTTGACCCCAGAGGGGCGGGAAGAACACTGTGTGAACGCGCTATGTCGGGCCGGCGCGTTCAGAACGCGCTACTGAGGTATAGCGCGTTCTAGACCTGATAAAAAAACGGGAATACACCTCCAATAAAATGACCATAACTTGCTCATTTCAGAACGGAATTTAATAAATGAACTATCAATGGAAAGAGGACAGAAAAACGAACAAGATGGCATGATTTTATTTAAATTTAGCCTGAGAGACATCTACATTTTGACGGATCTAAGATTATCCCCAAATATATAAAGAAAACCATTGATCTTCCAAATCCTCCTTCAAATCTCCACGAATCTTCGCAGCAGCATAAACTTAACTTCCAGGGATGGTTTGAGGGTCGAATGGAGTTCTATTTATAGCCAAAACTTGGCAAAATGGGTCAAAATTTCCTTACCTAAATCCACCAACCCCATGAACTCGTTTTAGAAGAAAAATACAATTTCTCCTCTTAATTTAGACCATCTTAAGTGTGAATTCAGTGTAAAAACGGCTGGTCCAAGGTGACTGGTAGGTAAGGGTCCATTTTTGAGTCAAATCTTCTAGAAATGGGATTATTAAAATCTCTAAAATTGCATATTAAACACATGTTACGAATTTAGGTCAATTTATCCTTTAACAAATCCTTTAATCCATTAATTCAGCCCATTATGTATTATCCAATGGGCCAATTGTAAACCTAATCCATTACATAGACTTTTATTGGGCTTACTATTGATTTATCTAAGGTGCAAAGTATTTAATCTCTATTTATTTCTAGTTAATTCAAGTAAATTCAATAAACTAGCTTATTTCATATAGTAAAAATATAATTTGATTATTTCATGAAAATTTTAATTACACAATCAAATTGAAAATTTTATTTCTCATTTTTAAATTTTGGGTTTCTACAAAAACTCTTCACTTAAACTTCATAAAAGTCTTCATTCCAAGAGTAGAAATCACACTTTCATGTTTTAGGTCATGCATCATTTAGGATAGTATTTATTTTTCCTTGTTGTTTAATTATTGTTAATTACATTGTTGAAGATTGTGGGAGGCAAGGTGAGCACTCTAACTTTTCCAAAAGCATGCTCATGCATTTCCATGCGTGCATAGAACCCCTTGTTTGAACTTGCTTTGTTGCATATCATTTCAAAATATCTTAAGGGCAACACCCATAAGCAAGATAAGGTGGGGATTTCATCACCCTTCCTTAGCCCACAAATCATAATTCTCTTGCATCTTTGCATCACCTAGACCTCAAAATAAAATTCAGTAGACATTGGCCCTAGGTTCACACTGTGGTTCTTGTGTTATTTGGGCTTACCCTCTTATGAAAATCGGTGCCTAAGGCAAGACGGTCGGACGGCAAACGCCTTAAGCGGGCTAGTGGTTTGGCATAATTAGGTCTCTACGAAAGTAGGGGGAACCTCCCACTATCCCACCCCTTACCTGGCCGGTGGAAATATTGAGGGTGAACTTAAGTTTCACGTTAGCCATTTTGTGAAACTCAATTTGTAGGTCTAGATCACATCTAGGACATTAAGTAATTTGTGTGATAACTTGTTTGTGTTTGCATAAAAAAAATAAAAAATAAAAATAAAAATGAAAACAAGAAAAAAAATCTCCTCTTATCTCTCTTTGTCCTTCTTTGAGTCAAAACAAAAAAAAAATTAAAAAAATATATATCATAAAATGATTCTCTCATCTCTCATCTTTAACCTTGGTTTATGCGAGGGCGAAGATCTCAACACCTTGACTTAGTTGAGTCCATTAGTGAGATTGAGCGATTCATTTTTAATCCGGCTCAAAATCAAACCCAACCTATGGCTGAACAACACCAATTAGGGGTGCCCAAACACATGAAGGAATATTTCATTCCTTCGAATTATCAGCCATCCACTTGTATCTAACTGCCTAATGTTCATGCTTTGTACTATGAGATCAAATCTAGCACCATTCAGATGCTCCCATCCTTTTATGGGAAGACCAATGAAGATCCCTATAAACATCTGGATGAATTTTTAGAAATTTGTTCCACTGTGAAAATTCAAAATTTCACAGATGATGCTCTCCACCTGACCTTATTCTCTTTCTCACTTAAGGACAAAGTCAAATACTGGCTAGGGACCTTAGGGAAACCTATTGGCACATGGGCAGATATGCAACATGAGTTCCTTAAGAAATTCTACCCCATCGGTAGAACCAACACCATGAGACGTGCAATCACAGGATTCGCGCAACTCCCAAATGAACAAATACATGAATCATGGGAGAGATTAAAGGAACTCCTCAGAAAATGCCCACATCATGGGCTTTCCAAATGGCAAATAGTGCAAGCTTTCTATGAGGGCCTAGATGATCAAGTTAGGCAGATTGTTGATGCATCATGTGGAGGGGCATTTATGAGTAAGAGTGAGGATGGGGCCTATGCCTTATTTGAAATGTTGAGCGAGAATTCAATCAACCATGTTTCCTTATCCTCATATGAGAGAAGCATTGGGCCCTCTAAACGGGTCGGGATGTATTGTGTGGAACCTGAAGGTAGAGTAGATGTGAATTTCATCCATCAAAAACTAGACAAGGTGGACATCATGGCCCAAAAGCTAGAACAGGTTGATATGTTAGCCCACAAATTAGACCAGCTCTTGACCCAAAACAAACAAGAAACCACTATCTCACCTACGTCCAACCCATACCCAGACCCAACACACCATGAGGTGTGTGTTTTATGTGCTAGCGCAGACCATCATGTGTCCGATTGTCCAACAGCAGCCCAATTACCACCTTTTATACAGGAGCAAGTCCAAGCAGCCCAGGGGTTCTCTAAGCCCAACTATGACCCATTTTCTAACACCTATAATCCGGGCTGGAGGAATCACCCCAATTTCAATTGGAGAAATCAACAAGCTTCCAATCAGCCCATCATCCCCTCTATGTCTCAAGCCTGCAAATCACCCATCCAACACCAATTCCAAACTCAGCCACCATTTCAAGGAAATGCTTATGGTCGAGGACCGCAAGCCCAACAACCACTCCCCCGATTCAACCAGGGCAACCTCCTCAGCCCAATTATGGGCAGTCTTCCAATTCTCAACAAACCTATCAACCTCCTCTACATCACCACCAAGACTCTCAAACTGATGATCGATTCCATCAGTTACAACAACTAATTCTGGCCCAAAATCAATCCTTCCAAAAAACCATTCAAGCCCAAAGTCAATCTTTCCAACATACCCTTCAAGCCCACCAGCAAACTATCTCTAAGTTGGAAACCCAATTAGGCCAATTGGCTGAAGCCACCATGAGAATGGAAGTGGGCCAACTGCCAAGTCAGCCCATTGCCAACCCACGAAATAATCCCTCGGGCTTCCCACAACCAAACTTCCCCATGAACCAGCAAATTCCTCCTCTCCTTCAGCACCCATCAGGCCAAGTACCACAAAAAGGCTTACAACTCGAAAATGCAAAAGCAATTTCAGCCTTAAGAAGTGGTAAAGTCCTCCAAGATCCCCAGGAGTCTACTTCTACTTCATTGATCCAGGCCCCAGAAATATCTTCTGATAGTGAAGAGGAACCCAACCAGGAAAAGGATGTCAAGGGAAAGCGAAAACTAGATGAAGGGCCTAGCACTTACCAACCTACAGTGCCATTTCCCAATGCCTTAAAGCCCAAGAAGAAACAACCGGCCCACAATGAGGAGATGGTGGAGCTCTTCAAACAAGTACACATCAACATCTCTCTCCTTGATGCCATTAAACATGTCCCAGCCTATGCTGGATTCTTGAAGGAAATGTGCACTCCTAGGCGGGAGCCACGAGTGATCCCAAAAAAGGTTCAGCTTCCTGAGAACGTTAGTGCCGTAGTGCTCAACCAGCTTCCAAGGAAGTTAAAGGACCCTGGAGCGCCCCTTATCTCTTGCAACATTGGGGGTGTGACCTTTGATAAGGCTCTCCTTGATTTAGGAGCTAGTGTGAATTTACTTCCCACCTCCATCTATGAGCAGTTTGACATCGGTGAGCTCAAGCCTACACCCATTATTCTCTAGCTCGCCGATAGATCAATCAAGACTCCAAAGGGCCTTATTGAGGATGTCATTGTTAAAGTGAATGAGTGCTACTTCCCTGCCGACTTTATTATTTGGGATATGGTTTCTCCCCAAGAAATCAAACATACTCCTATCATTTTGGGTAGACCATTTTTAGCCACGGCTAGTGCTAATATAGATTGTGCTTCAGGAGTTATGGACATATCTTTTGGGGACCAAAAAGTTAGCATCAATATTTTTAAGGCATCCAAATTTCATGATCAAAAAGGAGATTGCTATGTTGTTGACACCATTGAGGAGTTATTGGAGATTGAAGGGGATAGTATGATCAGAATGAGAGAAGAAGTTGACATCATGTCAACTCAACTTAGGACGTGGCCCCCAGTTGAACCCTTGCCTCAGCTTAAATCTGAACCAGCTCTGCCATCTTTACAATTTCCTCCTCAGGTTGAATTAAAACCATTGCCGGCCTCCCTTAAGTATGCATTCCTAGGTCCAGACCAAACCTTGCCAGTCATCATAGCAAGCGACCTTGAACCTAACCGTGAGGAGAAACTAGTTGAGGTCCTTAAATCTCATAAAGGGGCTATAGGTTGGTCTGTCGTTGATCTTAAAGGGATTAGTCCATCCATTTGTCAGCACCACATTTATATGGAGGAGAATGCAAAACCAAGCAGAGACATGCAGAGGAGATTAAACCCACACATGAAGGAGGTGGTCAAAAATGAGGTGGTCAAGTGGCTAGATGCCGCTATCATCTACCCAATTTCTGATAGTGAGTGGGTAAGTCCAACCCAAATAGTCCCAAAGAAATCATGACTGACTGTGATCGCCAATGATCAAGAAGAGTTGATACCTACTAGGTTGACCACAGGATGGAGGGTCTACATTGATTATAGGAAGCTCAAGTCCATGACAAAGAAGGACCATTTTCCCCTCCCATTCATTGACCAAATTTTGGAAAAATTAGCAAGGTAAAAATACTTCTATTTTCTAGATGAGTATTCTGGGTACAATCAAGTGACTATCTACCCAGAAGATCAAGAAAAAACCATATTTACATGTCTCTACGGAACATTTACTTTTCGGAGAATGCCCTTTGGATTATGTAATGCGCCTGCAACATTTCAAAGATGCATGTTAGCAATTTTTTCTGACATGGTGGGTAACTTTTTAGAAGTTTTCATGGATGATTTCTTCATTTTTGGGGACACATTTGATTCCTGTCTTGATCACTTAGCCAAAGTAATGAAGAGATGCATTGACACTAATCTTGTCCTCAGTTGGGAAAAGAGCCATTTCATGGTTAAAGAAGGCATTGTTCTGGGACATATAGTGTCGGGAAGAGGAATTGAGGTAGATAAAGTCAAGGTTGAGCTCATTGCCAAACTGTCACCACCCACCTCAGTAAAATAAATCCGATCATTCTTGGGTCATGTCGGCTTCTATCGCCGGTTCATCCAAGACTTCTCCAAAGTTTCTAGACCTCTCACTAATCTGCTGGCTAAGGAAGTCCCATTTCATCTTGACCTATCATGTCTTGAGACTTTTGAATCGTTGAAAATGGCATTGACCGATGCCCCAATATTGCAAACTCCCAATTGGTCATTGCCTTTTGAAATTATGTGTGATGCCTCCGATTATGCTTTAGGTGCTGTTTTGGGACAAAGGGTAGACAAAAAACATGTGGTGATTTACTATGCGAGCCACACACTCGCTGATGCCCAACTTAGGTACACCACAACAGAAAAGGAGTTACTTGCCGTTGTCTTTGCTCTTGAAAAGTTTCGATCCTATCTGCTAGGGGCCAAAGTCATTGTGTTTTCTGACCACTCAGCCCTTAGACGCCTGCTGTCTAAAAAAGATGCTAAACCAAGGTTGATTAGATGGATCCTTTTACTACAAGAGTTCGATTTGGAAATTCAGGATAAAAAAGGAAGTGAAAATGTTGTTGTAGATCACTTGTCCCGAATTATAACATCAGACACCACACCCTTACAAGACTCATTTCCAGATGAGCACCTCCTTAGTGTATGCCACATTTCACCCCCATGGTATGCGCACATTGTAAATTACTTAGTTGTGAAAAAAATTCCTGAAGGTTGGTCCAAACAAGAAAAAGATCGTTTCTTTGCTAATTTTTTTTCACTCAAGTACTTCTTTTGGGAAGACCCTGAGCTATTCCATTTAGGACCAGACCAAATCATTCGGAGGTGTGTCCCTGAGCGTGAGCAACATAGCATTCTGACATTTTGTCACACCTTATCTTGTGGGGGACATTTTTCAAGTAAGAAAATAGTAGCCAAGGTTTTGCAGAGTAGGTTATACTGGCCAACATTATTCAAAGATGCATTCCTATTTTGCAAATCTTGTGAGCGCTGTCAGGCTGTAGGAAACATGTCACGCAGGGACATGATGCCTTTAAACCCTATCCTGGTTGTGGAAATTTTCGATGTATGGGGAATTGACTTCATGAGACCGTTTCCACCATCTTTTGGTTATGAGTACATTTTGGTGGCGGTGGATTACATGTCTAAGTTGATAGAAGCTATAGCCACAAGGACTAATGATCACAAAATTATCATGAAATTTATTCGTAAGAACATTTTCTCTCGGTTTGGATGTCCTAGGGCTATCATTAGTGATGGGGGTTCACATTTCATCCATTCTCAATTCCGGAGTTTGCTTAGGAAGTATGGGATAACACATAAGATTGCTACCCCCTACCATCCCCAGACTAGTGGCCAGGTGGAGGTTTCTAATAGGGAGATCAAGAACATTTTGTAAAAGTCTGTTAGCCTGATAGGAAAGATTGGTCAGAAAGATTAGATGATACTTTATGGGCCTATCAGACCGCCTACAAAACTCCCATTGGCATGTCCCCTTATAGGCTCATTTTTGGAAAGCCATGTCATTTACCAGTCAAATTGGAACATAGGGCCTATTGGGCAATCAAGCAATTCAATCTTGATTCAGCACAGGCTAGTTCTCATAGAGCCCTTCAACTGAATGAGTTAGAGGAACTTCGTAATGAGGCCTATGAGAACTCTAGGATTTATAAAGCCCAGACTAAAGCATTCCATGATAAACACATTTCACGAAAAAATTTTCAAATCAACCAAAAGGTCTGGCTTTTTAACTCTAGACTGCGATTATTCCCTGGCAAATTGAAATCCCGATGGGATGGACCATATGTGGTAATTAAAATATTTGACCATGGTGCAATAATAATTCTTGATCCTAAAACTGGTCAAACTTTCACTATCAATGGTCAACGTTTGAAACCTTACATTGAAAATCTTCTAATGCTGCAGGAGGACTCTCTCAGGCTGAGTGACCCATTGTGAGCTACATTGTGTCTGGCTGAAGACGTTAAACTTAGCGCTTCTTGGGAGGCAACCTAATTATCTTGTCTCTTTTCAAAAAAAAAATTGTGATTGATTTTCTTCTTTTATTTACGGAGCATGGAGCATGGAGCAATATTTCTTTGACGACGGCATCTCTCTCTCAGGTCGTATCTATCCTTCCCTCTACTTTTTATGGCTTTATATCTTATTCATGTCATTAGGGACAATGTCACCTAAGTTGGGGGTAGCTTGAGCTCTAATTTTCTCAAAATAATTGCAACATTTCATCACATCTCTAACAAGTGTTTCATGTTCATATTTCATGATGAGAAACTTTTCTTAAAATGATAGGACTTATAGTCTTACTCGTGAAAGTTGCAAGTTAAAGAGATGAATTAATTGGTTATGTCTTTAGCCTTTTCCTCAGAATACACTTGAAAATTCTATTGAACTTACACACAATTGCACAATAACAAGATTGGTGGATGACAAACATTAGGATGATGGGAATTTTGCTGGACACTTAGTTGATGATGGATATTATGCCCATTCGGTGAAAGTAATCGTGAGGAAAAAGCTACCTGCCAAAAAATGAAAAAAAATACATGGAAAATGTCCATGAACTTAGTAACCGGGCCTGCTTCTCCTAAGGCAAGAGTTGAGGTTCGTGTCAAACGGCAAAGGGATGTGTAGCACCGTGTGTCAAAAAAAAAGAGAGAATAAACAGGCAGAGTGAAACTACCTATAATTCGAGAAGTTTAATTCAAGATGTGGGCAGAATTAAAAATCATCTTTAAGTGAAAGGTAGAAGACTCATTCATCTAGACTGTTTGGTAGTCATTAGTCAAGTTATATCACTCGTACACAAAGAGATATTTAATTTTGAGTGTATCCTGAGGAAAGGTCTAAACACATGGACTGATGAAATTTGTACCGAATATATTCTACTTAAACTTGTAATACTCCAAAGTCTAAATCATTACGCATAATGTTCTTGCCATGAACTGTGACACATGAGTGTTTGCTAGTCCTAATTTTCTAATTGTTTACATTGCTAAGGGACTAGCAATGAGTAAGTTGGGGGGTGTGATAAGTGTCTATTTCTTATGACAATTCATTGCATATACACCATTTTATGTGCATATAATTAAGTAATTATGCATATTTCATAGTTAACATCAACTCCGTATTTAAATTGGAGCTTTCACACAAATTGATTAATTCGATTATCTTATTTAATAATAAATGAAAGTTGAGGGCCATGAGCATTAATTCTCTATTGCATAATCATGAGCATTAAAGATTTATATGCACATTGTGGTAATTTTTATGGACTAAAGTGTAATTATGTGTGTGTAGGACACCGAAGGTAATTACAAAAGAAGTCGGGGGTAAAACTGTCACCACCATGTTGATCAAGTCAAAAGTACATATTTTGATTGGAGGGAAAAGAAATTCTAAAAGTTTGAAATTGAGTAAAAGAAATACATATTTCGGTTGGAGGGAGAACTGAATTCAAAGTTTGAAATAAAGGAGAGGAATGATGAGTCTTGGGAATGGGGTTGTCCAAAGCCCAAGGAGGGTGTACTCACCTACTTTTTCTCTTCCCCATACATCATATTCTACTTAAATCACATCCATCCATCTCCTTTGATACAATCTCCACCCTCCATCTACCCAACTTTTCCTGTAAATAGCCCATGACAAGAAGGAGAATGGTGTTCTTCTTTTGGTAATTTCTCTCCCAACCTTAGGCCTCCGAGTTCTCCCTTGTAAGTTCGTTTTCAGCTCATGCACTCTTCATCAAAGTTCTTTATTTTTAATTTCTCTACAACTTCTTCTTCTGGAGAATCTTCTAGTTCCTTCTAGTTTTTAAGCTATTTCGTATTTTTCACTGTGCTATCATGTTCATCTACAAACCCATGTTTCTCTCTGTTCTTTCCCATATTTCTCCTCCTTCTAGTCATTTTCGTCTCTTACTGTCTTCATAAAAGTTCTTTGTTTTTAAGTGTTCTACAACTCCTTCTTCTATATCATCTTCTAATTCTTTCTGGTTTGAAAGTTATTTCTCGTTTTTCAACTTGCTGTCCTGTGATTTCACTGTTCATCCGAGGTTCTAGTTTCTGTTATTCCTCAGTTTTGAAGCTCTTTCATTCTTTATTTCTCTTTGAGTTCTTCATTAAAGTTCTTCCTATCTGGTAGATCTAGATTTTCTTCTTCTATCACTTCCTTCAATTCTTCTTATTTTACGAGTTATATTTATTTTTCCACTGTTTCACTCTCTCATCTTCTTCATTCTTCATCTCCACACAAACCCTTCCATATTCCTCTCTATATTTCTCTCCAAAGTTTATCCTCCACAACTCTCCTTTCATGGCGGTATGCACATCAAGATGGGCGATGTTCCAAGGCTCATGATGTGGACGACGATGGCTTCTTCATCCATCACTTTCCACGGCAATCTCTTTCAAGACGGAGCGATCCTCTCCAAGGCTAGGCGAGGAGGAGACGACGGTGTCATCTCCATTGCTACTACTATCTTCACATCTCATGCCCCTCTTTTTATTATTACTTTTGTGTTATGTTACTTCATTATAATCTTGTCACCTCTTTGTTGTAAGCTTGTCTTGCACTTCATGTACTCTTTCTTTTAAGTTAATGAAGAGAGTTGTTCTTTTGATCTAGTTCTTGATCTTCTTCCATCTCTACCCCCTTCTTCTATCTCTTCTTTTCACTTCATGCAATTAATTTCTATAGCATAGGCGCATAATCATAGGTGTTTTAATTAAGTGTTTGGTTTGTTCTTCATTTCACTATTTTCTTTAAGCAAAGCTAAATCACAAGTGTTTTTTCAAAGGACTCTAAGGTTTTTAACTCTAAAAATCTCTTCTTCCCTGTGGATTCGACCCGTGCTTGCCATAGTACTACGTTCTCTTTTGATCATTTTGTGCGAGTTCGGTTTTAAGATTGTTATACGCGGGTTTTAAACGATGAACTTTCGCGTTATCAGTGACTGTGCTCAAACCACCACCTGGCATAGTGGACGTCGAACCGTCCCCTGCATCCCCGCCCAGGCGTCGGCAGTGGCTCCGGCTCTCGGCGACAGTAGAAGTCCCACCACGCCGCAGCTAGCAAATGTGTGTCCCGGCCTCTGTATTGTCGACCCACTAAAGGGAACTCCTGGTTCGGCGGGATTCCCTGGTCGTACCCAAAGTTCCAAGCGAACCAGTGCGGGTAATACGGCTCTAGGAAGCTCGTCACGGACCGGTGTAGAGGCAACACCGCTTGCCGGGTGCTCATCACCCACTCTGTGTACAATGCCGCATCTGGCTCCTGCTGATAAGGAAGGGCGCAGGCCACCCCGCCATTCGAAGGCACCAGAATTAGGTGGGAGTATCTGGTGGCACCGTCAAAGGGAATCACATCCTCGCCCCGGCCGGGCAAGTAGCACAAGACTCTCCTGGCTTCCTCCAACTGTACTACTGCGTCCTCGTCCGGCTGCCCAGTGAAGCTGAACAACAATGGTGCTGCCTGGTTCGCCACAGACCCGCGAGACACCAACCTTGGAAACAGTAGACCAGCCCACGCGCTGAGGTAGTGGGTCGGCAGAAGCAGACTCTGCTCACGTGGCACCGGGTGCGCCGCCAATACCCCCAACCCCTGGTAAACATTGGCCAAAGCCGCCGGGGCTAAGGCCAGCCTTCATCCCTCCGTTAGTTGGCACGCAAGCCATAACAGCTCCACCCTCAGCTGCCCATCCTCCCTGTGTGGGACCACGAACGTCGCCAACCAGTATGCCAAGTACGCGGCCAGGAGGGTCACGTCCGGCAGTCTATGGGGGTTCCACCCCTCCTGTGGTGCGTAGATATACCTCGTGTATGTCCGGAAGCGCAGCTCCACCTCTGTGTACTCCTCCCAGGGGGTCTGGTCTCTCACAAACTCCTGATGAAAGTAAAAGGGCCCGTTGTAGAAATGGCGGACCCACACGTTCAGCGGCACCCTGGGAGTCTGCGCTGCTCTCTCTCTCCCGGCCAGGGCTAAGTCCCTCCAGGTCTTCAGTAAATATCGGTAGCTGTGAGAAACTCGGTATCTTCCATGCTCATCGGTGTGGCTGCGATGGAGGTAATCAGCACCACCTCCTCGTACCCCTCGCCGCTGATCGGCAGCTCGGAGATCCTGTATAGAGACCACAAGTCTAACGAGGTCTCTCCCTCGGCCGTTGCCACAGTATTCCACCTGCGGTTGAAGCGCTCTGTTAATGCTTGTAGAAGCCTCGCGTAGCAGGGGTACCCATACAGAGCAGCAGTCACAGCATATCAGATATCAGCTCGGTCCAGCAGCACCCGGTAGTAGTGTACTATGCCCATCAACCACTCGGTAGCTCCCTGGCGGTATCTGTGCGACGAAATCACCGCCCAGCAGCCATACTAGCTAACAGCACTCTATCGCAGAATCCTGGATAGAAGACTGTGGTTGTCATGGCCTTCCCCGGCATACTCCAGCCCTGATGGCTCCAGTGCTAACCCTGGACTGCCCTCTGTCTCTGCCCGGTGGTGTCCGTGCAAATCCTAGGAAGCGGGGCCCATCACTCCAGCGTGAACTCCGAGCTGGTATTCTCTACTGAAGAAGCCCAGGCACTCAGCACTGGGAAATTGACACTGTCTCCAGTAGTCCCTCGAGAAACTTGAAAAGCCGCAGAGGACAATTCCCTGCAAACTATCTCGGCCCGCCAAGATCGCCCGCTCCAGTCGACGACGGGCTCCAGCAACCCGAGAGTCACTCTCCTCCATGCCAGGCGGGACAAAGCGCCTAACGAACTCGAACAAGTGACGGTCCAGGGGGAACTCCACTGGGTAGCCGCTGCTGCGATCGTAAGTGTAAAGCCCGCCCACCTCCCACACGCGGGCCAACTCCACAGTCCCGACTCCACTGCCGCACTCGCCAACGGGGCCCTCTGCCACAGCTGTGTGCCCCCAGTCGAGCTGCTCCACATTAGCAGCAGTGATGACTGGCGGGCCCAAAGGAGGCATGGGCCGCTCGGTCCTCCTCCCGGACCACACGCCTCAGGACCCTCTCGTCCCTACCAAATCATGCCATAACTGCAAGACAGAACACCAGGAATGGTCAACACGCCAGAAGCTCAATACATACAATGCAGTAAAGCCAAAGCACATGAAGCGTCAAAATGCAACTATAACAACTCAGAAGGAGAGGTTCACGGGCCGTACGCCCTCGTCTCCGCCTCCGACGCACTATCCATGGGGGGCATTTGTTGTACCCAGACAATTTCCCCAGCAAAATACCCAAAAATAAGAGTTCGGGAATTTCCTCGAACACCTTCAAGACATGGGCTACTCGGCCCCTCCGACAACCCAGTGGGCCTGACCAACAGCCCCGACCCACTAGCCGAGGTACACGGCGGCATTAGCAATCAATCGGGAGCACTCCCGACCCCTAAATTGCAGACTTTGCCCACATTCTACACGGCCACCCGGGCCAACCCGGGGGCGTCCCGACTACAAGCCACGCCACATGGCACCCCGTGAAAAGGCCAGGGGCCTATCCCGGGATGCCTTATTTCGACCCTCCAAGGTCAAAGGGAGACCCAAGTAAGTCAACCACGGGCTTTGGAGGCCCGCAGTACGTGTATACGTCTCGCACACGTGTGTTCGGCATTTTTCCAAACACCTTGTGGGCGCGTATATTATAGCCCTTCTACACCAAACCACGGGCCGCCCCGTGGTCCCAGCACATTAACTGGGTCCTACAACGACCCCCCCAGCAAGCCGGGGCCACCCCCGACCCTCAGACACGTGGCAATAAGCTACTTAATTCTAGCTCTCGGGCCAACCCGAGGCTACCCAGCCAACCCGTAGTACAATGTGGCACGTAGCCCAAGGCACAGCTCACGAGCTTAAAGTGCCTCCCCTCAGCTCCCATGAGCTCCCGTTCTCAGCCCAAGGCCGGATCTAAGACCCGTTCGGCAACCTGGGGTGTGTTGGGGATTTACCCGAGCACCTTGCGAGCAGCTACCATGACTCGAAGAATAGCGGCCCCCGTCGACTGTCCCAGTATCCCGGAACCCCGTGTCCTTCAAAGGACATCCCCATACGACGAAAGAAGACCCCCGGGGGTCATCCCTCGGGGTCGCGGCTCGTCCGGGGTCGGCTCACCCCGGGGCGCGGCCGCACCCCCAAGGGAGGGTGAACTCCCCGGGGGCTGTGCCCTCTTCTCAGCCCGGAGACCCGACGGTCCTCCCCAGTCCCAGTTCGTGCAAATTCCTGATCTCACGGTCCGATATTCGTGCAAGGATTCGTTCGTCGTACCCGTGCGTGAAAGAACTCGCGAAGATGAAGCCCCGGGATTACGTAAGTCACAACACCCGCGTTCCTCGCACGCACGTGGCCGGCCAACCAGTATCCTTCTAGTATCCTCTTGTCCTTTTCTTCTTAGCCAATTTAGGAAGAAAAATAAAAAAAATCAGATTTTATAGAGGTGGGCACCCCCTCTCTTTGGGGGGTTTAGGCGGACCAGCCTGGCCCCCCCAGGCTGGTCCGCCAAAACCCCTTGGATATAAAAAAAAGATTTTTTTAATTAAAAAATTGGACCTATTCGGTCAGCCCAAACCCCCCCTGGGGAAGGGTTTAGGCGGACCAGCCTGGACCCCCAGGCTGGTCCGCCTAAACCCCATCTCCCCACTCCGTTACACACACAAAAAACACACAAAAAATATATAAATAAACTAAAATGCTACTGTTTAGGGGGTTTACCCGGACCAAGTTGAACCCTCAACTCAGTCCACCTAAACCCCTCCCCCCACCCCTTCAACTTCCTATAAATTCCACCCCTTAGAAGCTCAAACGGCACACACACAACACATGCATGCAACATATCAAGGCTTGCACAAGCGGACACACCAACGGATGGACAAACACCCCCCGGCCTAATTGTCGCACCCTCGGACTCCCAAGGCCTTCGGCAAGGGTCGAGGACGTGAGAAGCTAAGTGCGCGCGCGGTTGGCTTGCTAGTCGGCTCACACACGCCGAGCGTATGTCACGTGTACTTCCCTCACGCGATGTTTAGCCGTCTCACACCAAGTCCATCCTCGCCGCATGTAAGATGATTATGCCAACGAAAAACACACCCACATCCCGAGTTCGCCCGTGTATGCCAACTCATGACGGCGACGAAGTGCACTCCATAACGCCGTGCCGGACCCCGACACAGAATCACGTGCCTACCGTTCACCTCCCAGCCAGTCGTCGGCCCCTCAGATTAACAAATCAAGTCTAGTCGGACCTCTGGCCCGGGAATTATAGTCCCGGGGCCGAACTCGACTCCCCAGCATGATGACACCCGTCGTCTGAGACTCAGACTCGACCGCTCACCTCGAGCCGCGTCCAACCTCCACCAGGCGCCAGTCCATGTCCGCTTTGGCCACCAAGATAGTCGGGCCCACACCAATCCCCCTGTAAAGAGTTCCTGTAAAACACGCAGATATCTGCTTTGTTATGCGATGACCCGGGGACCGACCCACATGTCGGAATTGTCCCGCAGCTCACGCCAGTTGTACTTTGGCCACGTAGGCCCATTTGTAAAGCCCATGTGGCCCATCATAAAGCCAGTGAAATACAAGCAACTGCATTCGGGCCCCCAGCTCCCTACTTACACCATTCGGCATACGTGCCCAACATCTTAACCCCAGTAAACACCACTCAGTCGAAAGCTCACCCATAGCTGCGGAATGCTCCCGGCCCTCTACCCATGGCTTTAGACATATATACATGCTTCTCTTTAGCATGGAACGAAGGTGTTCGGATTCAATCCAATGTAAATAAACATCGGTTGCTTGCGGCCGATGGGGAAAGACGTCCAGTACACGATTCCTACAATCGCCTACCCACTCGCACCCATGGAACCCCTTCTCTCCACGTGTCGCCCAATCGCTAGAGCCCACGTGCCATGCCCCGGTGGGGCTTCCCCGGTCAACCCTTGGCTCCATGGGTGATTGTCGAGAAATCGACTAGCACGCCCGCACCCTGTCCGGTTAACCCTTATCTTGACACTTTCGTGCCATTCGACCCTTTTTGACTTTCCGTAAAAGGAGAGTGTCCGATACCACCTTGAGAGGCATGCAACCGTAAGGGAGATACTCGAGATACATCAGACTCCCGTATTTTTCTTCCCCGCTGTATCCCTTCCTTCACCCCGGTCATTCGGCATAAAAACCCGTGCAACAACCAGTTTATTTAAAGTGTTGTAACTAGCATGGCCTAACCTCCTATGTCAATTAAAAGCATTATTATCTAGGTTGGCAGACAAACATAAATTGGATGCTGAATTTTCATTCAGGTCTAGTATGTAGACATTATTGACTCTATGCCCTACAAATTTGACTTTGTCAGAATTTATTTCAAAAATCTTGCATGCGTGGTTATCAAAAATAACTTTGTGACCCTTGTCACGCAATTGACTAATGCTTAACAAATTATGCTCGAGACCTTCAACAAGTAAAACTTTCTCAACAATGTTTGAGGGAAACTTACAAATAGTGTCTGACCAAATGATTTTACCTTTGTTCCTCCCTCCAAATTTAACCAGACCTCCTACCTTCAGTTCTTGCTCATTGAACTTGGTTCGGTCTCATGTCATATGCCTAGAACAGCCACTATCTAAGTACCACATGTTGTGCATGGCTGTCAGGCTGACCTGCAAACAAATCAAGTAGAAAATTTTGGAACCCAAGAAAAATTGGGTCCAAAAGTATCATTCAAATCCTTCAACAAGTTTTTAGGAATCCAAACCTGTCTAATGCTTTTCTTCTGATTAATTCTCATGTTTTCAGCATTGAAAGGTTTGGTGGCAGTAGGCATTGAGTTTGGTCTTCCTTGAGCTTTATTAAAGATTTTTTATTCCATTTTCTTCCAAAATAACTTCTGGAATTCTTCATGAAGGTTTTCTGATTCTGGAAGGTATGCTTATTAAAATACTCTTGAGAGTAATCAAGATGAGACCAGTGTGTCTTGTTATTCTTCACATTTCTATAGTTCTTAGAACTTATGTTCTGTTTCGGGTGCATCGACCTATGGTATGAGCTGCGTCGATGCACATCAACTTGAGGGCCAACTTTAGTTCTGTTTGGGACAGAATGACTTGATTCAGTACTTATGTTGGGTCAAGGCATGGTTATTTTCACAGTTTGGTTGCCCTGAGTTTTGGTTGGTTGTTCAGAGAGATTGGTTGAACTGGCTTTTATGAAATTCATCATTTTTGGTTGCTGGACATTTTTGTTGCTAGTTGAACTGGATGGAGTGTCCAGTTTTTCTTTTCCTTTGCCTGGGCCGAATGTTATGGTCTTAAACTCAAAAGGCTTTTTGCTTGATGGATTATACCCCAATCCTTCTTTGTTGAAATTTATTTTCACACCTAGCATGATATCTAGGTTTATCTTCCCCTGAACAAATTTGTCAAGCATGGCTTGTTTATCGTTTACATCCTTTTGAAGCTTTTCATATTATTTTTGAATTTCAGAATTAGCATTCCTGACAGCTTCATATTTTTCAGTGGTGAGTTCATTTTCTTTTTAGATTTCTTGCAATTTCATTTTAAACTCATCCCGATTTTTCTTAGCCTCCTCATTTTCAACTTTCAAATTCTCATTCTCAAATTTCAGTGAGTTTACTTCTTCAATCTGTTTCTTGAAGTTTTCATTCTCTTTTTCCACAGAAGTTTGATCATGAATGACACTATTTAGTTTTCTTTTCACTACTTTGTACTCTTTGGTTTGATAGTTAAATTTATCTAACAAATCTGCATAAGCGTCTTCCCAGTCATCAATTGAATACTTTTCAAAGGGATTGCTTACCTCTTCATCAATGTTGGCCATCAGACATATCCCTTGTTCGTCCTCATCTGAGTTTTCTCCTTCGATTTGTTCTTCTTCATCGCTCCATATATGCAAACCATGGCCGGGGACTTCTTTTTATGAGCCTTGAAGTTCTTCCTCACCAACTCGGGGTAGTCCCCTTTCATGTGACCTGGCTTTTTGCAGTGAAAACTAGGCCTATCAACGGATTCGGATATTATCCGGATCCGCTTTGAATTCGAATCTGTATTAACATATAATATTCAAATTTGTATTCATTTTTTCAGATACGGATAATATCCGAATTTGAATCGGAGCGGATACGGATATTATAATATTCACTTCGAAAAATATTTGTTCGTAATATTATATATCATATAATACATATTTTTAAATAATATATTATAAAATAAATAATATTGTAGAGAAATTTAGACATTTTATAGTTGTATTTTAATTTAGAGTTTATTATATATATATTTGACATTTTAAAGTTATGCTTTATATACTTTTAACATTTTATAATTGTATTTATATACTTTTGAACTTGAATCGGATAATTCAAATTTTAAAATGGAGCGGATACGGATAGTCATATATTCGCTTCGTATCCGAATTCAAATCGGAGTGGATCAAAATCGGATAATTCAAATTTTAAAACGGAGCGGATACGGATAGTCATATATTCGCTTCGTATCTGCTCCGTTGACAGGCCTAGTGAAAATAAGTAATTTTGTCAGAATTTCTATTTTTATCAAATTTGAAATTTGGATTCTTACCAGTTTGTTGTCCCCTTCTTTTCCTGAAGGTTTTGCCTCTGGTTCTTAAGAACCTCTGAAATTGTCGGGTCAACATAGCCTGTTGTTCATCATCAAGATCTGATAAATTCTCATATTCTTCACTGCTCTCTCCACTACTTCAGGACACTTTGAGGGCTATAATTTTTCCTTTCTTATTTTCTTCCACACTCCTCTTGAGATTAATCTCATATGTCATTAGTGACCCCATTAGCTCTATTACTGTCATAGTGGACAGATCCCTAGACTCCTCTATCACAGTGGCTTTTGTGTGCCACACTGAGGTTAGAGATCCGAGAATTTTCCTAACTAGATCACTTTCCTAAAATTGTTTTCCTAGTGCCTTAAGACTATAAGTGATCAGTGAGAGCCTCGCATACATCTCAGATATGTTTTCTTCAGGCTTCATTTTAAACAATTCATAATCTGAGGTGAGCATGTTTGCCTTAGTTGCTCTCACCTGGGATGTTCCTTCATAGATTTGCTCCAGCTCATCCCACATCTTCTTGGCAGTTTTGCAAGCTGAGATCCTTGAATATTCCTCTATATGCACGGCACACTGCATGATGTTGAGAGCAGTCCAGTTGACAGTTGACAATCTAATCTGTTCCCTAGTCCATGTGCTTTCATCTTCAGGGAGTTCAAATGGACCGCTGGTGACAACCCTCCACAGCTCATGGCTCTGAGCTCGCAAGAACACCTCCATCCAGTTCTTCCAATACAAGTAGTTAGCACCATCGAAGAATGGGGGTCTATTTATTGAATGCCCTTCAGCTATGAAGCTGTGAGCATTGCTGGTTCCAAGTCTTCCCTGGTCGTTGGACCACATTGCGGGAAACCTGCTCTGATACCAATTGATAGAAACGGAAAAGGAGATCTAGAGGGGGGATGAACAGATCTACTACCAATATTTCGCGGATTAAAAACTCTCAGGCAATGCACTCAGATCTAGCATGAATGAAGGAGTCTTTCACCGTATTGATCAGTTCAGACAACCAAGCAAGCAGCATATACGCATAAGCAACAACAGATATAATAAGATAGCTTAAGAACTAAACTCAACCCAACAATCAATCAGAACGCAAATGCCGATTGATCACAAGCTTGGGACAGTACTATGCGGAGGTTTGATCGAAGGATCTCCTCATGCAAGGGGCGATGTTCAGGATAGGCATAACCTATCTTTCCCACCATGTCTTTTGATATACTTCCTGATTGTGTAAAATTTCAAGTGACACTAAAGAGAAACGAAAAGGAACACACACCACAAATGAGACAGGTGATTTTTAGTGGTTCGATTGCTACCTGCAATCTACATCCACCCCTCACTCCCTTGGAGTGAGGCTTCCTTGCTCAACAAAGCAAACAACAGACTCAGTCTGCGACAACGACTGTAGCCACAGCTTCACCCCCGAGGAACACACTCCTTGCTACTTCTGAATTTCCAGAAGGAACCCGGAGGAACAACCTCCCTTCCTCTACGACCGCAGAGGGAACCCCGTGAACTATACCCTGCAGCTCATGCAACCAGAGGTTTTTCCTCTGATCCATAGAGGGGACTCCGTAGAATACTCTCCCTTCCTCTGATAGTGCTCAGAGGGAACAACAAGCAAGTTTGAAATGAAGAACAGAAAGAAAAATAATAGAAATGTATGAATTTGATCAGAAAATGAAACAAAAGAAAAAATGTAGCTTCGAATTGAAGTAATCTCCTAAGGAGATGGGCTGGTTGCACTCAAATCTCTCTTTCTCTCGAAGTGGTTCTCTCTTTCTTTTTCTTCTGGAAGAGCTCTTTCTGAATTTCGCAATGGCAACGACAGCAGCAGCTTCAGCACCCTTCCCTTCAACAGAGCGGTGATATATATAGAGAGTAGAGCATTGTCTTCCATCCAATCATCAGCTAGGATGATCCATCACTTTTTTTCCTTCCAGAAATCAGCCACGAGGATTGTAGTGCGCGCCAAAAGGCTTCAGGTCGTCGGCACGTGATTTAGTTGATTCTGACGTTTTTGAGAATTAAATGAAGCTGCGTCGATGTAGCAACTTAATGCATCGAGGCAGTGTAGCTAAAAAGGCTTTCGAACAGATGGCTTCAAAATGCATGGCCTTTGGTACGTTGAGGCAGCTTTTGATGTTTTGACGTCGCTGGCTTCCAAATGCTAGTTCCAAGCTGAGTGCGTCGATGCACTCCTCAGATACGTCGGTGCAGTGAACATAGAATCCTTGGCCAAAAGGCTTCGAATGCTAGCTTTTGTCTTGGTGCGTTGATGCAGTAGCTTGATGCGTCGAGGCATCGTTAGATCTGCTTCAACCTTTTCATTGCAATTTGTTCTTGATGCGTCGGTGTAGCTCTTTGTTGCGTCGATGTAACTCTCTTAAAATCACTTCTATGGTTGTGACTACATCGAGGCAGTGGTGAACTCTGATATTTCTCAGATCTTCCTTGCTCTTCTTGTAGCACCCTAAATAAAAATAATAGAGGAATTTAAAATTTTTCCTAAATAAATAATCATAATGAAAGGCTAAATCAAAAATAATATATCTTACTAGGACCCCTACATAAATATACGTCAATTAGAGTTCATCATATAAACAAACGTACAGGGGTTTTCATTTTTGCCAACACCAAGGGAAAGGGCCCTTCTGCAAGGGTGCTAATTCCCAAGCCACGGGGCCAACACCCACAGTATACATATAGATATATATATATATATCTCTTAAGACCCCACCAACCAACCAATCATGTATATATATAATACATCTAACACACCTCAACACCTAACATGGCACGGTATAGGAAATAGGGCCCAGGAAGAAATAGCGCCCCTGACCTGGGCGCTATTCTCAATAGGGCGCCCCTATCCCAGGTGCCATTTCCATCCCCTTTAAAAGAAATATATATATATATATATATATATATGACCAGAGGATATAGCGCCCACATGCATGGGTGCTATTTCCATAATTATAGTCACTTCCTTGGGGGCCATTTCCTTGGGAGGCAACAAGTACCACGAACAACCTATGTTTGCTGGCAAAGGACCCATGAGGGAACATATATAGCAAGGCTTTCAGATCTTGTTTCCAATAGACCCTTGAGATTATTCCCTATAAACAACTCCCTCCATCCAACGTAGAAGACCTTACTGTCAACCTGCCATTCCTCTCCTATTCTTGCAACTGAAGAGAAGGTTATCTGTGCATTTTCTCTTCTCCACCTGCAGAAGAGAGATCTTAATCTTTTCTCTTTACATGCAGGCTACGTACCACGTCTTCTGGCTGGGAGCTTGGCTGCAGAGAACGCGAAGGGCTAGGATTCCACTGTTATACCAGTTAACCACATCAACAGGCAGGTGTTCTCAAGATCTGGCCTAACCATAGCTAACATGGTAACATATCATGCATGATTAGTATAATCCATTTCTGTACAGCCTGTTTTACATGCCTTATGTCAGATATATATAACCTGTTTTACATGACCTATTTAGCATGTCACAACGTTTTACGGATATCAAATATATATATATATAGCATGTTATACATGTTTTATGCCATAGATCTTATGTATATATAGCATGTTACACATGTTTTAAATAGATTAACTATAGCATGTTACTCAGTTTTATACATAGTCGGTTACATTGATTTTACGGAATTCGAATATATCATGTTATACTAGTTTTACGGTATTAAAATGGCATGCTTAGCCTTAATATATAACATGTTTTACATAATATATATAAATGTTTTACAAAAATCAAAATTTCTAGCCCTCAGGTAAAGGGCGCCCATCACCTGGGTGCCATTTCTTGAAGGGGGTGCCCTTTAAATGAAGACCCCTGGCCCAGTCGCTAATTCAATTCCAGTAATTAATAAACACCATACTTAGAAAATTAATATTTATGGAACCAAACTATAAAAATTCTGCATGAGTACGATTCTGTGATCTCAATAATTTTCTCTACCTATCCATGTCCTTAGATCATGATTTCCTGAACCTTCAAAATTGTGAACAGTAAACTGTGTCCCAAACGCACCTGTGTGGTGCGTAGATTGGCCATAGGAAATGGCACCCCAGCTTAGGGCGCCATTTTCCTGAATGAAGACACCCCGGAGTGTCTCTATTTAAACAGAGACACTATCAAGGGCGCCAATTCCAAATATATATATATATATATATATATATATATATATATATATGAAATGAATGAAATAGTGACTCCCTACAGAGTCTTCATTTAAATGAAGACACTGCAGGGGGGCGCCATTTCTTCTGAGCCCTGAAAGAAATGAAGACTCCCCGCAGAGTCTTCATTTAAATGAAGATCATGCGGAGAGGCACTATTTCTTTAGGCCATTGAAAGAAATGAAGACTCTGCAGAGTCTTCATTTAAATGAAGACACTGCAGAGGGGCGCCATTTACAGCCTTGTACAAAATTGAACTGCAGAATTGAAGACTCTCTGCAGTGTCTTCATTTAAATGAAGACTCTGTAGGGGGGCGCCAATTTGCTATATAATGGCAACCCCAGGGGTGCCATTTCCTTCAAGCCCTGATTCTTGGGTTTTATACGTCAAACAGTCAATCAAAATAGTGGCAGCCCTTAGGGCGCCACTTCCTGATATAATGGCAGCCAGGCAGGCGCCATTTAGACCCTGATTACGCGCCAATTCAACAATATGTGGCTCCCTCCGAGGTGCCGATCTCACCCAGATTCTCGCTATATCATACGTTGGTTGTGATTTACTCATGGTTAGTCCTTACATGATAAATGACCTTGAACTCCATTCCAATGAAATCTACCTTATATGTTCCTACGATGGTCAACCCTTGAAATTCCATATTGGCTAAATGAGAGTGGATGTCAAAAGAAATACATGAAATGCTATGCATATAGGGCCCGGTCTGGTCCTGGGAGGAGCACCCAAAGGTACTTGTGTCCATGGGAGTTTATTGACCACAGTGTTTAAGCATTGCATCGAAATACTTGCTTGATAGATTTTAGACATCCCACTCACTCTCTCGTGACATGCTTGACTTGACTTGCTTGGCCCGAAGAAGGGCAATTACTTGCTTGAATGAAATGAACGAAATAGCCAATTTCATTACCCTACTCGTTATTACATGTGCTCGATATTACTTGCTTGAATGTTGATTATTATTCTCTTGGAAAAGCTTGTACAATTACTTTCTAGTGTCTTAATGATACATCTTGTTGATACCTTGAATTCATGCGATATTCTTTTTATACAACCCTTGATATCTTGCTCGTTCCAACATGCATCATTATACCTGCATTGAACATGTAATTTACTTAAAGACTGCTTGAACTTGGGATGTAATTCTCTTTGAGCGATTCACTCATCCAGTTGCTTCCTAACATTTTTCAGGTTATCTGGATAGCGACCCTCACCTGGATGGGAATGAGACCGAGTGAAAAGTGCTAGAGTCACCGGTCGTCTACTGCCAACTAGTCGTGTCCGTTGTGTTTTAAGTCCTACCTTGTATTTCTAGTTATGATTGGTCTAGTCGAATGAACTTGATGAGGCTTGTAGCCCAGTAGATGGATTTGAATAAAGATGTCATGGACTAAAATTGTCGTTAATGGATTAATTGTAAAATTGTCATCTTGGACACGTGATATCATTTTAGAAATTTAGTATTTTGCGCACTTTATCTTTTGTCAAAATAAAAAAATAAATATGGGTATTGCTATGATTGAATGGTTCTATATAAAGTTGCCACGACCCAGGTATCTTCCGCGCTCGGGGCGTGACAGCTTTTCGTGGTATCAGAGCATAAGATTTCAATTTCCTAGGAAAAACTCGAGTCCAAGGATAGGTCACTCCTTACACCTAGTGAGAATGGGTAGAGCCATGGGTTAAGTTCTATAATGACTCCATAATCTACAATTGAAACCCGATATTTATTCTGTTTAAATTCCCCTATAGGATCATGACCGCTGAAAGAGGACAATGGCGCGAGATACAGCGCACCGTGCAAGGCCTTATGCAGGCGCTACAGCAAGTGGCGCAAGGCGGTGCTCACCGTGGAGCTGGTGATCTCCATAGGGGTTTCCACAACATGAACCCACCAGGGTTCACGGGTTCATCTGACCCTGAGGATGCTGAGAACTGGTTAAAAGAAATCGAAAGGATTTTCCGTGTGATGTAATGCACGGACGAGGAAAAGGTTCTACTGGCTATATTCCAACTGGAGCGGGACGCTCGATGTTGGTGGGATTCCTTGGAAGCGACATTGCCCGATGACCATGTCGCATGGGGTGAATTTGTTGAGCATTTCAACAACAAGTACTTCTCCGACCACATCTAGGAAAAGAAGGCCGCGGAATTTGTCGCACTAAAACAACGAACTTTGAAAGTGGCTGAGTATGAGGCCCAGTTTTCAAGACTGGCCAGATATGCACCCCACTTGGTGTGTACGAAAAAGATGAAGGTAAGAAGGTTCCTCAACGGGCTTCGGCCCCACTACATTACACAGCTTGCACTGATGGACATCCAAGTCTACTCGGAAATGGTTCAGCGTGCGTAGTTGCTCGAGGACGCCACTGAATTATCGGAGAGGATCCGAGAAAGGGACAAGAAGGAACCCGTCACAAGCTCGGGAAATTTCAAAGCATCATTCAACAAGAAGGGGTATTACATTGGAGGGGAATTCTCCAAAGAAAAGAAATTCCAGAAGAATGACAACCCATTCTCCACCATCACACCTCCTAAGGAAGTTTGCAAGTACTGTGACAAAGCCGGCCATAAGACTGAGGAATGTTGGAGGAAGCTAGGAGCCTATCTCTGATGTGGAAGCCGAGAACATTGAATCCAAGATTACCCATTGATGAATGAGCAAGACACTAAAGATGAGAAGCGTCCGGTGAAGAAGCAAGGCCGTCTGCAAGCTCTCCAAGAGACAAAACCAACAGAAGGCGGAATTGTGGAAGGTACACTAACTATTTGCTCTAAGATTGCTAAAGTTTTATTTGATACCGGAGTAACTCATTCATTTATTTCAAAGAAATTTGCTGCTGAATATTCTAAAGAGCCCGAATGGTTAGATTAGGTCATATCTACACCCCTCGGAAACAAGTCCGATATCATGCATCACTACCCAAACTGTGAGGTTATAGTTAAAGGAAACAATCTACCTGCCGATTTGATATGCCTTGATATGAAGGGGTATGATGTCATACTAGGTGTTGATTGGTTATCCACATACCAAGCCACTATAGATTGCTGAAATGGCAAGATAACTTTTGTGGATTTCTGTGGAGGGCGGATATTTTATTCCTTTTATCGATTTTATCGTTGGTTTATTTGTCTATCGTCTGGTTATTTATTTATGTTTATGGATTTATTGGCGTGCCAGTCACCGTGGTGACGATCTTTTTATTGTGCGCTCGATCTGACTTGGTCAGTCGATTGTGAGGTCCGAGTCGGGACTGGAAGTCCGTCATACCCTGAACGCTATGACGTTAATTACGTCCTCCCTAAGGAAGACAACCCTTGATTAAACGCTAAAGGTAGGAGGAAGACAGCGGTAAAACCACATGCTCAAAGGAGACAAAATTCATCTGTTTGCAAGACGTTAAATGTATTCGGACAAAGCAGGGTTTTGTTAATTACGGGACAGATCCGACGGCATATTCCCACCATCTTGGATGATGCCAAGTGGGGAATAGGAAACCACCCATGCAATGGCAAGGTGGGAACCGTAAAGGATCGGGCATAATTGACCCGGAGTCCGAATAGGGACCGGCATGCCATGGCACGCCCCATATGGGTGCGGTAGCACGTTTATATCCCCCCTTCGAGGGGACCATCGGAGGGCATACAAAGGCATGACTCCGTGGGCCGACGGGGTTGAGAGATAATATCACAGTGACCTGGCCAGGTGTGTGTGAATTTCGGCAGCATGTCCCCTCGCCTTGGATTGTGCCAAGAGAAGATAGGTCATCACTCACGGAATGCCGGGGTGACAACCGAATGAGGATGGGCACCGGGCCCCGGGACATTGCTTGCCTCTGTTTCATCGGTCAATGTCCCCTTGAAACCCTTCAGAACGCATGTAACGACATGGCCCTTTAGGTTCATAAGGGTGGAATCCGGATCGGGAATGAGGACTGTAGGGGAGGGAGGCCCTCCCCATTACTGTATCTTCTCAGATCATTCATGACGGTCTCATGGCAGTGGGGAGAGAGTCCCCTGACTGGGCTTCATTGGGCCAAGAAGAGGGGTCTCGGCATGGCTTACTGATTGGCCAAGGGGGGTTCTCGACGTGGCTTTTGGATTGGCAAAGGGGAGCTCTCGGCGTGGCTTTTTGGTTGGCCAAGGGGGCTCTCGGCGTGGCTTTTTGATTGGCAAAGGGGGGCTCTCGGCACGGGGCTTCCCGGCGCGCTCATGGCCGCGCCGGGAGCCTAGCGCCGGGAGGCTGTGGGCTATGGGTTTTTTTACGAAACGAGGGCTTGTCGTTTAGCTGAAAGGAAGGGAAGGCCTCTCGGCCTTACGGTTCTCTGCGGGGAAACTCGCACGCCGAGAAGATGGAATGCAGAAGGATTTCAGGGCTTCAGAGCTCGATAACGATGCTCTGTTTCTGGGATTTCTGGGTTTTATGGCTCAGATTGAGGCCGAATCAGGGATGTATGAGGAGATTTCATGAAGGCCTCTGCTAGAAGGACGCCAAGGGAGCTGAGAGGCCGGATTATCAGGAAGACGGGAGACCATCGTCAGGGCCTGAGTAGCTTTTATCTGTATACTGCCAGACGTCTGGGGGGGTCAAGAGATGGCTGTCTCTGATTCCCCAGACTAGCATGATATCATCTGGGAAGCAAATCTGCGATGAAAGAACCCTTGATACTGGGACCTCAGACCCTAGTCATTCAACGATTGGAATGAGGATCCGGGGTCGCATTCGTCTGCAGGCTCAAATGTATCTTCTATAGCCGGCAGTCCGGGGAACCAAGAGATTGATGTCTCTGGTTCCCGGACAGCACAAGAGGCTTGAGGAACAGACTCAAATACATACGGAGGGCATGCTATTGAAGCGGGAAGAGGGGAGATAATAGAACCCAGCAACCCATTGAACAAGAGTGGGGGTTCTACCTTCATCCCTGTTCGAAGAACAGACCCGGCTCCGAAGCCTGAGTCATTTCGCCCATGGGGCATTCATACAAACAGTATGCATACATATCGAGACAAAGGAAGATCGTGTCGCCTAAAATCCATCACGGCCATTGCATTTATTTCATCTCACCATCATTTACATCGAGAAACATAAAGGGGAGGAACAGGGAAAGAATCGTATGAATAATCTAAACATCAAGACTTCGACTATTACATACGGAGAATCAGTAAAAAGAAGAAAAAGAAACATCGAACATGGGGGGGGGGGGGGGGGGAGGGTGGAGCATTGACTCCTCTCCCTCCCCCTATCAGCCCACCTGGAGCCCTTCTTCTTTCCTTTCTTTTGCTTCTTCTTTCGACGGAGACTCTCTCCCTCTCTTTTTCTTTCTCTTTCTCTTTCTGGCTATCTGTTCGCTCTTTTTTTCTTCGTCTCTTTCTTCTTTTCTTTTCTGTCTATCCTCTTTCTTCCTATCTCCTTCTTTCTCTCTTCGAAGGGAGGGGGTTTTATAACCCTTTTCCCTTTTTCTTCTCGGCAGACACCCTCACGGCGCGCTTGAAATAAGCTTCCCGGCGCGCTCGAATCCGGCCTCTCGGCGCCAACTCTGGGCTTCGACACAGGCTTTCGGCGCCACCTTCATACAGGCCCACTTGGGGTTTTTTAAGTGTTTCATCACCCGAAAGGGCCTTTCATTTATGACATGTCTCGTATCAAAATCGTGATTACGATTTTCATCAGTCCGCAGACAGGGTTTTATCAGTCCGTAGACAGGGGTTTCATCAGTCCGTAGACAGGGGTTTCATCAGTCCGTAGACAGGTGTTTCATCAATCCGTAGATAGGGATTTTATCAGTCCATAGACAGGGGTTTCATCAGTCCGTAGACAGGGATTTTATCAGTCCGTAGATAGGGGTTTCATCAGTCCGTAGACAGGGATTTTATCAGTCCGTAGACAGGGATTTTATCAGTCCGTAGATAGGGGTTTTATCAGTCCGTAGACAGGGGTTTCATCAGTCCGTAGACAGGGATTTTATCAGTCCGTAGACAGGGGTTTCATCAGTCCGTAGACAGGGATTTTATCAGTCCGTAGACAGGGGTTTTATCAGTCCGTAGACAGGGGTTTCATCAGTCCGTAGACAGGGATTTTATCAGTCCGTAGACAGGGATTTTATCATTCCGTAGACAGGGGTTTTATCAGTCCGTAGACAGGGGTTTTATCAGTCCGTAGAGAGGGGTTTCATCAGTCCGTAGATAGGGATTTTATCAGTCCGTAGACAGGGGTTTTATCAGTCCGTAGACAGGGATTTCATCAGATTGTCATCTGAACGGTGACAAGACCGGGTATCATCTTATCAATATCGTCACTCTAATGGTGACGAGCTCGGACATCAGCTTTAGTCTGAGAAGACCTCAGCCTGGTGTATAATCTGTGTAGACGATTCTTCTTCTACTCTATCTTTTCGGGAGCCTTTACCATCTTCATCTGCCGGTGCTGGCTTCATCTTTATCTCATATTACTTCCGTCAGTAAGCCGACATCTGACTTACCCTGACACATCATCCGTGACTTCTTGGACGAAGCAGTAGTACAGCTCTTCTTAAAGGGCTGGAAGGTCTCATTAGTCGAGTGACTGCTGCTTTATCAGTGCTGCCGTCTGAGTGACATTGGCACCGGGCATCGGCTTTGGCCGACAAGGGCTTTAGCCGGGTGAAAGGTTGATAAGCTTCATCATTAGTCTTTCACTGTTGGTCAGACCCTCTTTTCAATTATGCTTCCACCCTTGTTCATTTTCCAGGTGTCAACAAATGCCCCCCACCTGCGGGCGGCGTAAGCGCAGAATAAGCGGCACGGGGGTTGCAGGTGTTTTTCACCATTCGAGGGTATCTTCCTCAATTTGTCTTCAATTCAGTTCTCAGACCTGATCATCTCGCTGTAACAATATTCTACACAGCGATGTTTCTCCTCTTCATATTTTCTGTCATTATTTTCCGCATTTGAGGCTTCTCGGCCTGCTAGACCTCCCGGCGCGAAGCTTCTCGGCGCGGGGGGCTCTCGGCGTGGCCTGGTCGGCTGGTCTCTCGGCCTGGGGTCTTCTCGGCGCGCCCTGGCCGCAGGGGGCCTCGGCCTGGGGGGTTCTCGGCCTGGGGGCTTCTCGGCGCGCCTTCTGGCCGCCGGAGGCTCTCGGCCTGGGCCGTTCTCGGCGCGCATTCGGCCGCGCCGAGACCCTGGTCGCCCGGGCCCCTATTTAGGGCGCCGAGGCCCTTTTTCTTCTCATTCTTCATCTTTTTTTTTTCTCTTTCTTCAGCTTTTCTCTCCATTTCTTCTCTTCGACGCGAGCCGTCTTCATCCTCTCGGCGGTGGCCGCGAGTTCTTCCGTCCTGGGTATGACGTCTTTTGGGGATTTAATCCCTTTGCTTCCGGGATCACCCCCTCTTGGTTGGTGACTCCCTATTCTTTTTGGGCAGATCCCGAATAAGGGGAGATGCTGCCGAAATTTTTTTAGAATCTCATGCTGCAATTTACACAAGACTGACTTTTAATCCATATCTCTTCTTTTGTTTGCAGATATAGCAATGTCTTCTGGCTCTGCTGCTGCATCTTCCGGAGCTGTTGGAGCTAGTTCATCGGCCCAGCCAGACATATCTCGGGCCACAGTAAATTGGTTGAACGTGCACAGCTTGGATTTCGGATATGATAGAATAGCTTCAGTTGACGAATCGTCTGATTCTGAAACTGACACAGTGTCGACGGCCCGGGTATACTCCACGGTGACCGAGACATGCTTCAGGCGGGATAATAACTACCGGCCAGACTTCCCGAAGGATCGCCACTTGATGCCGTTCATACGGACTTTCACAGTGGGTGGCTTGCGAGATTATCGGATAGCTCGCGTAGTTGAAGCTGCCATCCTTGCCGAGCGAGATAGCCTGAAGGAATCAGTGTATCGCAGCAAGGCCATATATCTTCCTGGGGAGAAGCGGGACTGGGATGCAGTCCTTGGAATATCGGAGCTAGAACCGGAGAAGAAGATGCTGATCCGGGCACCGGAATTTACACCTTCTCGGTGGGACAATGCTGGCGGCCGAGTTCATAGGGAGAAGCCCGGCTATGGTATGTTCTTGGCACCTATAAAGTGGGGATATCGCGAAGAGCCCTTCGTGCTAAATTGTTCGGCTATTCAGTTCAAATACCATTTGTCCGCTGGTTGGTTCGGGGACTGCAAAATCACTGACTCCCATCTGTTCCGAGTAGGGGCAGTAGAATTTACTGAGTTTGTTCTAACGGAATATGCCCCTCTGCTGATCAGAGCGGGAGTATACCACAGTGTTTTTGCTTCCAGATTCCGATATCCCATCTCCAGGGGGTGATGCTGTGGGATGTTTGAAGTGTTCTGTCCTTTGTTCAACACTTTTTATACAGCAGAGGGTGAGACATGCCTAGACCTCTGGAGTTTATCATGGCTCTCCGGTCTGCCTATTGACGGTGAACCGTATGAAGAAGTCTGCTTGGCAGACTCTGAGAAAGACAGCTCTGATGGAGAAGGCAAGTACTCCCTTGGCTTCTCTTACCGATATCTGATGAAGGTTTACCGCTCCATATGTCTGGCATATAGCAGAGGATCCTCCAAAGGCTATCATCCCTGAGAGAAAGGTAGCAAACTGAGGGTCCGGATCGGGCAGTGGCTCCAGTACTTCTTCGACGGTCCCCTGAAATATGCAGATTTCCCCTCCGTGGGTCCTGTCGCGAGCAAGCAGATAAGAGCTCCTCGCTATAAATCGGCACTGCCATCTTCATTGCGCCATGCGGGCAAAGGTGGTCCCAACCCGGTAGGGGTAGATCCCATCACACACTGTGCAGGTTATTTCACATTCTGGCTGTGTACTTTTGCTCTTCCACAAGGGGACGAGACAGTCATTCGACCAGAGGCCATATATCCAGCTTGTCAGATGGCATGGGGGATGAAGCTGTCGCTCTGCCCAGTGGCCCTGTGTTTGATATATAAATCTTTGGGGGACCTGTACAAGCATCGGACTCCCCGTTCTTTGAGGACCGTGGGTCCTTTTCATTTCTTCAATGCCTGGGTCTACAGTATATTCCCCGAATTAGCTCCGAGAACCTTGCAGGCAGATACAGTGTTACCCAGGATGATTGAATTTGCCAGCGCTGAGCCTGGTCCCTTTTATGATCAGCTATTTAAGATAAGGGGCCGACTGATAAAAGTACCAGTGGACGCCCCTGGCAGCATACATTTCTGGAGCTTGGCAGCAGGTTCAGCTCCTTTGATTGATCCTCAAAGAGAGTGCAAGCTGGAGGAGATAGAGACATATATCCACCCTGTCTCAGGGGTCAACACTGCTCGGCCAATCTTGGAACCGGAGCTGGTGAGATGGGCCATGGCAATTCGGCCTAGTGTTTTGGTTTAGAGAAAGGGTGGCCTGCTTCTGTTGGAGCCATACTATCCGTTCCGATTTGGGCGGAACTTCGGTTATGACCAGCACATCCCTACATCAGCTGCTCAATTTCCCCTGGATAGCAGGGCCAAGCATGGGTCCACCATTGTCGGCGACGGCCGGTTGTGGTGGGATTTCTATCATCGTCAGGACGATACAATCTTCAGGGTGCCCACCGTCTCCAACCGTGTTCCCCGGGTAACATCAGAATATATCAAATGGTGGAACATTCGGACCGACTTTTTCAGGGATGGCAGGGGTGCTTTCTGGGATGTAGCAGAGCGCTCTTTCCTGAAACAGCAGCCTGGGCCGGTGTTTGAAATCCCCGAGGCCCATCTGAGAAAGCTTTATTCGCAGAACCAGAGGGAGGCAGAGAACTATCTGGCCCAGCGTCGAGCTCTAAAGGAAAAGAATTCTGAGCCGCCCGCTCCTGTCTTTGCCGCTATTAACGAAGACAATTTCATAAAGACCCTGAGACATTTATGCCATGTAGGAGATGCTCGCTTGGAGGCACAACAGTATCCATTTCCTGTTGAAGAGCCGCTCCCGGCAGTAGCTCATTGGAGGGGTCCAATTGATAAATTTCATCCATATAGGACGTTTGTACGCCGGGAAGATAGAACTCAGACGTACTATAAACAAACGTCCTGGCTGTTCATTCTGCTGAGTTTGCATGGATTATCTGCAGAAAGCCCGATAGCTGGCATTTTGAACAAGCCACTGTTTATATCATTTCATTATGTCGATGGCTGGGGCATGGACCACCTTGACTTGTTTCGCTGCCTTGACTTTCGCGGCCATAATGATCTGGCAGCTTTGGTAGAGAAGTGCCAGCTATTTGGTGATGTGTGTTGGCTCATCAAGGAGGCTGCTTCCCGCTCCAAGGAGGTAGCTTACATGTACTGGCCACTTTCTGTATTCTATGACGGCCCGGCAGGTAAGATTTCTTCTTTTCTGATCGCAGTGTTTTCTGCTTAGCATCTGAATTTTGCATCTATTGATCCCATCATCCTTCTGCCATTCTTAACAGACCGGCCCGATATAAAGCGGCAGGGGCTCTACAGGAAGATTATTGCGCAGGCTGAGAAGCCCACTTATTTTGAAGTCCCTGTAGTAGCACCGACTACTACTCCCCTGCCTCCTGGCAAGAAGAGGAAGGCTTCTGAAGTCAAGGCTACAGTTGGGAAGGCCAGGAAGGCCAAGAAGGCCCATGCTCAACAATCGGCTTCGATAGCGATGGACACCAGGACCCCTCTCCTTGACATTCCCTCATTTGATGAGTTCGAAACTCAGAGGGAGGCTGCTCAGGCATCAGTTCAGGGTAACATCAGTATTCTGCCATTGCATTCTTCATTCTCTCTTGCTGGATTTCAGAGGAGTGTTTAAATCTGACCACTCCTTTTTGCACAGCTCAAGAGCCAGTCGCGGCGCCCTCTGAGGTGGGGACCAGGTTGCCCTCTCCCACGCCGACTAGTGAGGCGGAGGGTAAGCATGCCTTTTTCATCTTTTTCTGTTCATTTCAACTGCTTTTCATCGTCCCTCTCACAGGCTTTTCTTTATAGTGATGGCCGAGGAGGAGACTGAGATTACAGGAGCGGCTGGTGATATCACTCAGCCGCGGGAGGGTTACAAGACCCAGGGTAAATGGGGCTTCGCTCCTGGAAGGCGCATAGTTACCCGGTCTTCCTCCAAGCAGATGTTAGAATTGATGGCCCCGCCCGTGGACAGAGTAGAAATCTCTTCCAGTAGCTCCGCGGCCGCTTCTGAGGCAAGTGGAGAAGAAGCAGATCTCAGCGGGAGCGATACGGAGGGTGTCTCCAAACCAGAGACCCCATCTGTATGTACCGCCATTGTTTTATCATTTACACCCCCCAAGTTGCTGGTGCCATTTTCTGGAGAGGAGTTACCAGAAGAGTTTGCCGGCCTGGATACCGAGGCGGATATAACTCCTCCTTTTGTGGTTCCATCAGCGGAGCTTTCTTCTTCCCTGCAGTCTTTTGAGGATATTGGCATCACATTAGAAGTGAGTCTTTTCCCTTTACGGTTTCCTTTTCCCCATTTTTATCTGCTGCTTGACGCTGCATTGATCCGTTCACAGGAGTCCCCTGTTGCCATCCCGGCGACGAGCGCAGCCGTTGAAGCCACTTTATCCGACAGCTTGGCTATTGTTCATGCTTCGGCAGCCGCCTGGGCAGGCGTTCTTGAGATAATTCGCCCTGTGCCGGTGAGGGTGCAGTCCTCCACGGACTTAGCATCGTTGGATCTGAGGAATGCAGGGGAAGGCCCGGCTCTCATCAAGGCTTTGGATTTCAGAGCTGAAATGGACCCAGCCATGGGTTCTGCCTTTATACCAGCTGCAGTGATGACCATCGCTCCTGAATCAACAGTTCCCATAATATCAATCATGGAGAGCGAACCTTTGCCTCTTCAGACTGTGGCCCCCGCAGCTTTGACATTGCAGGAACTGGGCACCGAAATGGAAGAAGGAGAGGTAGCTGTTACAGAAACGGGAGTATCGCCTATAACGGCCCCGGAATCTATCTCCGTATTTTCAGAATCTGAGGAGGAGATGCCTGAAGTTGCATCCGGGAGTGTTCCGACGGCCGCCTCCGAGGAGATGGAGGTGGAAGATCTCTCGGCCACGTTAGAGGTTACGGGCAGAGCTCAGTTGGTGGCTTCGGCAGACCTGCCGTCTTCTTCTTCGCAGCCGGATATCACCCTATGGGCGGATATAGACAGTGAAGTAACTTTTGAAGTAGCTCCTCTTCCTTTGCCTGGCTTCACTTCCCCTGAAAGTTTTGTCTGGCAACATCTGGGCATGCTGCGTCAGCTGGTGGAGTCCCAACCTGGACTAACTTATCCACAGTTGAAGGAGATAGCCGGGCGCTTCACCGCCGGCTTACAGGCGATGGGATGTCCCACAGAAATATGGGCCCAGCGGGTTCTTTTATTGTTGAAATTTGTTCACCGCCGGGATTTCTTGACACACGTCATGTCGGACAGATTGGCAGCCTTGAAGTTGCAAAGAACAAAGTGCAAGTCTGAGCTGGCAAAGATGAACTCTATCCTTCAGGAGCGACAGCGTCAAATGCAGTCTTTGGCGGAGCGGGAGCATTTCGTGCGCGACCGGATAACTAACCTGGAAGCTGAACTGTCTGATCTCCGAGCTGAGTTGCCGCAGCTAACAACTTATCGACCGCAGCTCGAGGAAGAAGTAGCTTTATTATAGGGGCAGGTGGTATCCTTTCGAGACCAATCTGTTCGACTGCAAGAGGAGGAGGCTCGGCTTCATGAACTAGGAGCCGCCCCTTATGTGGGTCTTCTGGCATTCGAGGATATCTTCCGGCAGCCATGAATCATTTTCTCTTTCTTTTCTTTTTTTTTTTGTGCTCTTTTGTGATACAATGTCCCCTCGGGGCCCTTTATGTACTCACTTCTTAATGAAAAGAAATTGTTTGGCTTTATGTGTATCCACCTTCTTTCCATGTGGTTTTATCACTTCAGGGAAGTGGGGTAGTGGTTTTAGCAACCCCTCATGCGAATGGTTCGTATCTGGCAGGAGAGCGTCCACCCCTTCAGAGAAAGGATGGGGAACTCGCTCCACCGCGTGACGGCATCCGAAGAGGTGCTTAAACCGGATTCTGTTGGTAGCGGCAAACGTCCCTCTTGGCAATATGTGCTGTGAGGGAGACAATTTGTAGGAATGTGAAAGAAAGGGTCTTATCAGAATAGACGGAAAGTCTAGACTGGGTAGAGGTTATGGCAAGTGGGGCATTTAAAGGGGACATAGTTTTCATCAGAACAGACATAGGGTCTGAGCCGGATGGGTTTTTATCATTGATCGGGCGAGGTGCTGGTCGATCAACAGTTGGTTTCATCATCGATATTGGGTTTATATCGAAGCAGAGAAGAGTTTAAGTTTTATCAGAATAGACGAAAGGTCTAAACTGGCAGGGTTTATCATTGATCGGGCGAGGCGCCGGTCGATCAACAGTTGGTTTCATCATCGATATTGGGTTTATATCGAAGCAAAGAAGAGTTTAAGTTTTATCAGAATAGACGAAAGGTCTAAACTGGCAGGGTTTATCATTGATCGGGCGAAGTGCCGGTCGATCAACAGTTGGTTTCATCATCGATATTGGGTTTATATCGAAGCACAGAAGAGTTTTTTTAAGTTTTATCAGAATAGACGAAAGGTCTAAACTGAAAGGGGTTTATCGCGGGTGGGACTTTGCCAAGAATGCATAGGTTTCATCAGAACAGTGATGGGTTTCATTGTTGGTGGGACATGCGAAAGGGGGCATGTGGATTTCATCAGGGCAAACGTAAGGTCTGTCCCAGAAAGGCTTTATCATCGGTGGGGCATGGAGCCAGATGACCGACGGAAGGTTTTACCAATGAAGACAGATGAAGGTATCGCGCCGGTTGGCACGGAACTTTTTGAATTACCATATTACTGACCGAAGTGCCCTTTCGGGTTTTCACCAGAGCCAGCCCCCTCTTGCTTTTGCCCACGCGTCCTTTCGGATTTTCACGTGACGGGATACCCGATTTTGCCTGCAGTGCCCTTTCGGGTTTTCACCACAGCTGGGTTTTAGCCATTTTTGCCCTCGTTCAGAATGCCTGAACAAGACTGGCGGGGTATCTCTATTTTTAATCCCATTTTGTCTCTTCTTTTCTTCTCCCTTTCTTTCTTTTTTTTTTATTGAAACTTTGATTCTACAACTGATGGGCGCAGTTTGTGCATATGTCATCATTGATGTGGGTGCTAACATCAATGCAAGGGTTTCATAGGTCTCATCAGGATAGACGTAAGGTCTAAACTGGACAGGTTTCATCGCTGATCGGGCAATGCGCCAATCAATCAGCAATGGGTTTTATCATCGGTATTGGGTTTATACCAATGCAAGGATTTTTATAGGTTTGATCAGGATAGACGTAAGGTCTAAACCGGACAGGTTTCATCGCTGATCGGGCAGTGCGCCAATCAATCAGCAATGGGTTTCATCATCGATATTGGGTTTATATCAATACAAGGATTTTTATAGGTTTGATCAGGATAGACGTAAGGTCTAAACCGGACAGGTTTCATCGCTGATCGGGCAATGCGCCAATCGATCGGCAACGAGTTTCATCATTGGTATTGGGTTTATACCAATGCAAGGATTTTTATAGGTTTGATCAGGATAGACGTAAGGTCTAAACTGGACAGGTTTCATCGCTGATCGGGCAATGCGCCAATCAATCAGCAACGGGTTTCATCATTGGTATTGGGTTTATACCAATGCGAGGATTTCGTAAATTTCATCAGGGTAGACGTAATGTCTAAACTGGATGGATTTCATCACGGCGGGACGTAAAGAGATATGCGGGTTTCTTCGTGGTTACCACATTACCGACCCAAGTGCCCTTTCGGGTTTTCACCAGAGCCAGCCCCCTCTTGCTTTTGCCCGTGCGCCCTTTCGGGTTTTCGCATGGCGGGGTACCCGATTTTACCTGCAGTGCCCTTTCGGGTTTTCACCACAGCTGGGTTTTAGCCATTTTTGCCCTTGTCCAGAATGTCCGAACAAGACTGGCGGGGTATCTCTGTTTTTAACCCCATTTTTATATATATATATATTTATTTTTATTATTATTTTTTTTATCCCCCCCCTTCCTGTTTAGAGGGTGTCAGACCGTGACGACACAAGATCACGATAAGTGGTAGCCTGGTTAGGATGGAGTGTCACTATACCAAGGAAAGGATATCTTGGCTAGGGAGGAGTGCCATTAGGCCAAGGAAAAGGTATCTTGACTAGGGCGGAGTGCCATTAGGCCAAGGAAGAGGTACCTTGACTAGGGCGGGGTGCCGTTAGACCAAGGAAAGGATATCTCGGCCAGGGCGGAGTGCCACTAGACCAATATGGATGACTGATTCTGATTGTTTAAATGAATGCAGGGGAAAAGAAAGACCAGGATCTCTTGGCTGCAGGTCCGGACAGTCTACTTAGCTTTATCAGAGTAACAGAGAGATAGATTGGCAGTGATGGGATTCGGGGAGCTGCTCAGCATCGAGGTGATGGGGATAGATACGGCACTACTTTACGCACTACATGAGAGATGGGACCCTATCAGTAGAGCTTTCTTGTTCCCATGGGGACACATGATACCGATGCTTGAGGATGTCTCGCGGATCTCAGGACAGAGAGTATACGGAGCACCAGTGACGGGCACCACATATGCCGATTACCGAGAGCTAGCACTAGAGCTGCTTGGACTGGAGCTACTGAGACCGGGGTGCCATTCATCCATGCTAGGATGGGCGACACTCCAGGAGAGCTTAGGACTGAGGGGAGCGGCGATAGCCGTAGGAGAGCTGCCTGAGGAGCATCTCGGGAGGTTGACGGACAGAGCCCAAGAGAGAGGGGCTATTGGACCGGGACCAGAGGGAGACATCACCCTCCGCCACTTCCTGATGCTATTATTTGGGAAGCTTCTGTTCACGACGAGGGCGGACGGAGTGAGCGTCAGGCTCCTCCCACTGCTGATGGACCTGAACGGAGCTGGAGGATATGCAAGGGAGCCTTGCGGTCGCTCGATAGACCGCAAGGGAGAAGATGCAGTAAAGTCTGAGCGGGACTCTCCGTGAGAGTCCTGACTCGGGGCTAAAAGCACCTAATCTACTCTAAGACCTATCCTAACTCAACTTGAGTTTCCCTAACCTCAATCCTGGTACACTAGAACCCGAATTAAAGCCTTATAAGTAAGAATGCACCTAAAATTCGTAGCTCACAGAAATCTCTGGTTTAAACCTTAAAAATTCCCTCAAAATCACCTCAAATCATCATGAAAAGGAGCTTTAAAGCTAGCACCATAGGAGAGGTGGCCTATACCGGGCCAAAGCCGGCTAGAAGGGAGCACGGGGAGCTACAACGGCTAACTTCCATCCCCAAGCACTTGAGCACAAGTTCTTCAAGAGAGGTGAGTTAAAATAAATCTCAAAATCCATGAATTTCCTTAAGTTTCCTCTCATGAAATTATCTCTTCTTCTTTTTCCTTTTTCCTTAGCTTCTTCCTGGCCCAAGATGCTACTCTAGCTTGAAGTGGGTGGCTCCCATGATAAAGGAACTCCCTTTAGAAGTTACCTCAATCCTTAGGTCATGGCACCTTCAACCTTTATTAGTCTTAGCCAAGAATTTTTAGAAAATTTCGTATGATTGGCCTAGCATTTCAGCCCTAGTGGAATTATGGCACTCTTAAACACACACTTTCATGTTCCCAACCTTCAAAGCCACTATCCTTATAGAAGAGGTAGAGACCTACCTAGCCCTTCCTAAGACTAAGGTGGGGGATGAAGATTTGGTGTGTCATACGGTTGAACCAATAGACCCATCGCTTATCTTAGGGGACTTCATTCATAACCCAAAGGATGTTAGGACCATGATCAGCCCTCACCATATTCATTTGATACCCATGGCCCAGTGGATCATTTCTTATTGCAAAAACAAGTGGGGGAGACATGAAGCCATAGCAAAAGCCGTCTCCATTTGCTTGTGCGGGGCTTTGCTCTTTACTACCATCAACCACCTCTTAGATATCCAAAATCTCAGCATCATTAGTGGGTTGTGGTGAGGTTTATCCATCTCTCAAGTCATCCTTTCATACCTCTATGAAGGCCTTAGTTCAGCTTCTTTAGGGGGTCCACTCTTCGGGTCTATGATCGTTCTTGAGTGTTGGATGGGAATTAGACTTAAATTCTTACCCAAGAAAGACATACCTTCAGCTAGCCGCATATTTGGGAGCCACCCACTTTTCTTCATAGGGGGTGCATTTGGATTCTCTTCACAGGTTGAATGCCATACTGCAGATAAGAAAACATGGGACGATTGGCACCTCTTCCTCAACACTTTGCCAATTGACAAGTTCGTGATGTGACCCCGGGCTCTTCAAGGCACTACTCTCAGATTACCCCGGCGACTAGGCCTAGACCTGCAACTAGTGGGAGCACTACCCTGGCGATCTACATCCCGCACCGACGCTACTTACAAATCGGGCTACCTCGCACTATGGTTCAAGCACTATCACACTACCCTTCCCTTCAAGCTAGGAAGATCGGGACCGAGGAGGATGAACGAGCAGTCCGGAGTGTCCTGACCATGTGGGAGATCAGTCGAGTCCGTACCTTGCAAGCATAAGTGAAAGAGAGCGACGAGGAGTATCGTGCTTATGTAAAAGAATTACGTAAAATCCGACCTCGCGCAGACATGAAATTGAATGTACTTTGAATTTCTTGATCATGTATGTGATTTTATTGGATGAATGATGTATCATGAGCCTTGCATGAATAAAACAGAAGTTTGACTTGAAAGATGTGCAATGGAATAACAATTTTAACTTGATAAATCAAAAGAACATGGTTCTCTATTTGAGAAGTGGTCTAGCGTAAGGCCGCTAGGCTTGACAAACGGTCTAGAGATAGGCCGCCTGAGCAAGGACTCAGAAAAACTGAGAGTTTTTAAGCTCTCGGGAAGGGCATGCGGTCTCCTCTTGGACCGCTAGGGAGCTATAAACGGTCTATCAAAGGACCGCTAGGAACGAGAAGCAGAGAACTCTGAGAATTGGGGTCTCGGGTAATGCTAATGGTCGTCTTTAGACTGCTAGGGATGGATAAGCGGTCTAGTGTAAGATCGCTAAGGGACTAAGATCAGAGAAACATGTGTCTGCACATACTTAAAACAAGAAAGAAGTTAGATATGTTCTTAGGCTCAACCCCTTGCCTAGAGTGAGTTAGAGAATGACCAATTTCTTGGTATTTGGTCAAGGGGTGGAGCCTTATTAAATAGGCAAAATAGAATGCACTAAAAATATAAATGCAAATGCATGCTATGCAAGGATGATGGTATTTTTGAGTTTTGAAAATATTTGGTTTATGTGGATTTTGAAATATCTGGTTTTTTAGATTTTAAAAATATTTGATTTTTTGAATTTTAAAATATTCAATTTTTTTAGATTTTTAAATATTTTATTTTTTGGATTTTAAAATATCTGATTTTTTGAATTTTGAAAGTCAATTCTGTCCCAGCAACAAAAGCCCTACCTGTCTCACTAGGAACCTCCTAAGATCGGCGTGCTTTTGAGGTGACAAACCCTGGCCTGGGCCAACCTATGTGATGGTGCTTCTACCGAGGCCATACCCAGGGCGTAGTTTTTTAGTCATAAAAGAAAAAGGAATTTGGGAGGTAAGCTTAGACCAGGTATACGGGTTTTTTTTTAGGGTTTGAGTTCTTCTCATGATAACCCTTTCAGAGAGTCACTCTGTTGCGCCGGGGCTTTGTGCCCGCCATCGAACCTTTATCCACCCTAGACACGCATACGACCGGGCTCATAACGTCCCGTGGGAAAACTGTACTGCCACTCTTGCCATGCCTAGTTTCATATTTTTGGAGGTTTTGATCTTTTGAGCTTTTGAAATGAGCTTTCGGCTTTGCTTTTGATTTACTCCTTCTTCCCTTTTCTTTTTCTTTTACTGGCGCTTTTCCTTATGGAATCAGGTCATAACGGATTGCCCCTATTTGAGACCTCCTCTTATCAGGTTGTCTAGATCAGTCATCTCCCCCTTATTTGTCTCTTGCCCCTAGATTCAGCCGAGGAGAGAAACAGACAGAGACTTTAACTTCCCCCAAGCACGGCCAAGGGAGAAACGGTGTCAACATTAAATTGGGAAACCCGACCAGGGATATCGTGAAGTGTGTGAATTGCCAATCTTGAAATCCTCCTTCATGATCGAGGAAAGGAACACCTTGCTATCGGGACTTCATTAACCTGACTCTAAGCAAAAAAGCGCTTAAGATACAACCCATTCCAGGCATGAGATAGCTCCTCACCCTCTGCATTGACTAAGTGATATGCATTCCCTGGATAAGCCTCTTTAACAACGAACGACCCTTCCCAGTTAGGTTGCAATTTAGACCTAGGACCTCCGGACCTAACAAATTTGTATTTCAAAACCATATCACCTACTTGAAACTTACGCTCAATTACCTTCTTTTGACAATAACGTGAAACTCTCTTTTGATAAACAGACACGTGATCGGCCGCATTCATCCTCTTCTCATCTAAGATTTCCAGCTGGATGAGCAACACCTCTCGACGTTCATCGATATTAAGTTTCTTATCAAGCCGTACCCTTAGGGAAGGGATCAAGATCTCATATGGGAGCACCGCCTCCATCCCGTAAGTGAGAGCATAGGGGGTTTGCCTCGTAGGAGTACGGACAGAGGTGCGGTAAGCCCATAGAGCTTCCACTAATCGTTCAGGCCAATCTGAGAATTTGTGAGATTCGCATATTTTCTTTATGATTTTAAGAAGAGTTTTATTAGTGGCTTCGGCCTGACCGTTGCCTTAAGGAAAATATGGAGATGAATGATGTAATGCAATATTGAACTTATTACAAAGGTCCTAGAGCTCTTGAGAGATGAACTGGGGTCCATTGTCGGTGACGATGCTGCTTGGCACTCCGAACCGCGAGATGATATTCTTCAAGATGAAGCGGCACATCGTGGTAGCTTTGATTTTCGCATACGCCTCTACTTCGCCTCACTTGGTGAAGTACTCAGTGGGGGTAAGGATAAAAGATTTCTGCTTGGTCTGAGAGTTGGGATCACCGAGCGGGCAAACAATGTCGAAAGCCCACATAGAAAATGGCTAAAGAGCTGAGAGAGGATGAAGAGATGAAGCGGGAGCATGGATTTTATCAGCGTGGAGTTGGCATTTAAGACACCTCCGGACATAGAGGGAGCAATCTTCCTCTAGAGTGGGCCAATAGTAACCCTGCCTAAAGATTATCTTCGCTAGAGCTTGGCCATTAGCATGACCTCCACACTCACTTGAATGCGTTGCTTCGGCCACCTTCCAAGCTTCATCATCATCGAGACGTCTCATGAGCATCCCATTAAGAGCACACTTATTCAATTATCCAGTAATAATAGTGTATTTCGAGGCAGCTCTTCTAATAGCTTACGCTCTTCGACACTTGCCCCTTCTTGGAACGATCCATCTCTGCAATATACCTCGATTTCATGATACCATGGCAATTATTCTTCTTCCAAAATCTCTTCTAGCTCTGTTAAAGACACTTCCTTCAAATCTTCCTTTTCAGCCTTCGCCTCTACAGTTTTCCTAAGGTTGTCGTACCAAGGATCCAGAAGAGAGGGTGCATCCAATCTCTGGACGACGATAGTCTCAGGACTCCGACTGGGAGGAAAAGATAAGGAGGAAGCAAGCGATGCTAAGGCATCTGCAAGGATATTATGAGATCGAGGAGTATGGATGTAGATCAGTTTGACGAATTGCCTAGCCAAGAGAGTGACCAAATCTTGATATGGCTTGAGCTTCGGGTCACGGGTGTGGTAAGTGGACAAAACTTACCGTAGAACGAGCTGAGAGTCTCCTATGATGCTCAAATAACGTGCGCCTAGAGGTAGGCGTGTTTCAATCCGGCCAGGAGAGCCTCATATTCGGCTATATTGTTGGTAGCAGGAAAACGATGCTGATATGCGAAGGGAATTGTCACCCCTTCCAGAGTGAGCAGAAACGCACCTATCCCTCGGCCTTGGAAGTTGAGGGCACTGTCGAAGTGTAGAGACCAAAAGGGATGGTGAGTAAGAACATAGAGATGCTCATCAGGAAAATCGTCATGAATGGAGTCCGTGCAGGGAATAGGAAGATGGGCTAGATGCTCAGTGATGGCATATCCTTTGATTGCCTTCTGAATAACGAATGTGATATCAAATTGAGAAAGGAAGCTCTGCCAGCGAGCTAACCTACTAGAAAGGACAGGCTTTTCTAGAAGATAACGAATTGGGTCCATTCTAGAGATCAACCTAACTGGGTGGGCTAGAAAGTAGTGTTTCACCTTCTGAGCTACCCAAACTAAGGTGGCACAAGTTTTCTCCATGGCTGTGTACTTGGCCTCTGCGGGGTTAAATAACCTGGAGAGGTAATAAGCTACCCGCTCTTTTCCTTCATCATCTACTTGTGCTAGGATAGCTCCTAGGGAGTCCTCAATGACAGAAATGTATAGGATCAGGGGTTTCTCAGGGACAGGAGGTTGCAAAATCGGGGGTTTAGACAAATATACCTTTATGTCCTCATAGGCCTTCTGACAGTTTTCATTCCATTCAAACATGACCCCCGCCTTTAGTAATTCATAAAACGGGTGACACCTCTGAGAATGTTGGGATATAAATCTTCTAATGAACTGCAATCGTCAAATCAGTCCTTGAAGTTCCATGATATTCTTGGGCAGAGACATGTCCATGACGGCCTTAGCTTTGTTAGGATCAATCTGAATCCCCCTTTTGCTAACTATAAAGCCTAACAACTTCCCCGAGGAGACTCCAAAAACACACTTTTTGGATTCATTTTTAATTGGTACTCCCTAGCTCTCTGAAGTACCTTAGCTTGAATGGCGCGGTGTTCTTCTTTAGTCCTTGACTTCACTAATATGTCATCAACGTAAGCTTCCATATAGACGTGCATCATGTCGTGAAATATAGCCATCATCGCCCTTTGATAAGAAGCACCCGCGTTCTTTAAACCAAACGGTATGACCACATAATAATATGTGCCCCAAGGCATGGTGAAGGAGGTTTTCTCTTGATCCTCAGGAGTGGCACAGATTTGATTGTAGCCTGAATAACCATCCATGAATGATAGTGCGTCGTACCCGACGGTGTTGTCCACCAAAACATCAATGTGAGGTAGCGAAAAATCATCCTTGGGACATGCTTTGTTTAGATCCCTGAAATCAATACAAATTCGCACCTTTTCATCCTTCTTGATGATAGGGACTATATTTGCCACCCACTAAGGATATAATACAACTCTAATGAACTTGGCCTTGTACAATTTATCGACTTCTTCTTTTATCTTTAAGGCCATGTAGGGGTGAAATCTCTTTGACCTTTGCTTTACGGGTGTTGCCCCTGGCTTAAGTACCAATTGATGTTCTACCAAGGAGGGGTCAAGACCCAGCATGTCCTCGTAAGACAAGATGAAAGAATCGTTATACTCCCTTAAGACCTTGACTAAATTCTCTTCAACTTATGGAGGAAGATTAGCAGCAATAATGATGGGCCTGGGGTGTTCTTCAGTTCCCATATTTATTTCTGTCGTATGTTCATCCACTGCTGACGATGGTTCATCAAATCTCTTTAAACCTTGCGCATACAAATCAGTAGTGTCATATGTGTCGCTGTCCTCAGGATCCACCGGGTCCTTTTCATCCATGACTTCACAGACTCCCAATCCATCGTCGCTCGACACCCCGCCTTGCTCCTCATCTTTTTCGATCACAATCGCTGTAGCTATGAACTCCGTGCATCTCAAAAGAGCATGACATTGCTGAACTAGATCCTGCAAGAACTTAACAGGAATGGATTTGGAATGACGAGCCGGAGGGTGCAGCTCAGGCAAGGAGTGGTTGAATGACCTAGAACAAGACCCTACCTCTCTAGACTTAACAGACTCTACTACCCCAGACTCGACAGACCCTATGTTTAACCTAGGAGAGAGAAGGCCTAATGGGAGGGAGGAAGCAGGGGCCTTACACTCCTGGGAGGAGGATGGAGAGTAGATAGCGTAATCTTCCACTGAAATCTCTATTTTAAATTTGACATTTTTTTTTGGAGATCAGTGGAGATCATGCCACAAGATGGTGGGGAAGGCGGAGGAGGAAGCCTAAGGGGATATTTAGATGGACAGAAGATGTCGAGGAAAGGGTCGAAGGAGGAAAAGAAAGGAGTAGATAAATCGACAGGTGGACAACAATCGCATGTCCTGACAATGAGGAAATCGGTAGGAAGCTCCAATAGTAGTGGATTGATTAAGATAGGAGGTGAGCGGGGTATAGATGCCATCTTTTGGAAGAATGAAAACAAGCGGGAAGGAGACCAAGTAAATATGATGGGTGAGCTTCCCCTTTCCCACGAGCAGTAAGCTGGCCTCTTCGGCTCATAATGCACAAGCCGTACCTCCTGGTTTCTTTGGCAACTTTCTTCTTCATAAAATAATCTTTTAAATGCTTGGCTGAAATCAATCATATCATCGATCGGCCCCTTAGGCAGCAATAGCGGGCTGTCGACTGTGTGAGCTATATTTTCTTCCTTGGGCTGATTCGATAATGCTTTTAATGTGCCTGGCTGGAGGGGCCCCCTGACAAAATGCTGGCGGTAGTCCCATGTTAATGGCCCAGAGTCACCCAAAATTGAGAGTGAGGATTCTTGATAATCGAGGCCCCTCCTGTTCATCTTTCTGCCTTTGGGGACCGGTTTGGTCCGCCCTTGTAATTCTACGCCAAGGCCTCTGTCGGGCTGATAGCCCAACTCCAGTATCATATCCCACCCCTTTGAATCTCGTATCTGGGGCTTTACTTTGATGTCAACCAGCACAGTGATGGGCTTGCGTGGCGCATAGTCCCATGGAAAATCTAGGTCCAGGACTGAGATAACAGGCCGAGTGTTGGGCCATAATGTTGGCAAGATCTTCTCGGAGACGACTTTAATAGACTGGACCGTAGACATGCTCTTTACTTTGACCGTCCTCCCTTGAAAAGGGAATTTAAGGCACTGGTGGGCAGTGGATGGTACGATATTGAGATTATCGATCCACGGACGACCCAGAATAGTCTTGAACATAGGGTTAATATCCAGCACATAAAATTCGATGGGCATAGTGAGAGGCCCAAGCTCACCATGAATGGTGACTACCCCGTGACATGCCCTTCTGGAATTGTCGTATGCTGTAATAGTAGTCGGGGTCGGCCTTAGTAGATCTTCTGACAAATTATAGGCCCTTAAAGTGCTGAGAGGGGAGACATTAATAGAAGCGTATGTGTCTACCAATGCTGCGGCTATGCTGACTTTGTTCAGAGTGATAGAAATGCATAGCGGCATCTGTCGTGCCTCAGGGGGTGCCAATTTAGTCTCAGAGAAGGTAATCACTGGCCCTTTGGAGATTTTGGCCAGGGCTGTTGGTAAGCTGTCCACTGCCATGTCTTCATTTAATATCACCTTCTGAAAGAAATTGTGAAGTGCATCCTAGTGAAGCGTGGACCTCTTAATCAATTTTAGCACAGAAATCTTGGCAGACACTCTGTCTAGATGATGTAGCAAATCATATTGTGTCCCTGGCAGCGGATCTGCCTCCTCCTGATCAGCGGCCTATTGTGAGGACTGGGGAGTGGGTGTAGGTGCACCGGTGGAAGGGTAGTTTCTATGGAACAAACGCCCGCTCCGTAGGGCAAGGTTTTGGGCTGGCACGGCGTCAGATAGGCTTAAGATAAGCGGCTTAATGAGCCCAACGAGGTGAATACATGACGCGGTAGTGGGTGTAGTGGAGGTGATGGGGGTGATAGGAGTAGGCGTGGAGATAACAAGTCGTGGAGAGAGGATGACTATTGAAGGGTTAAGTGAAGGCGAGGTGATGATGGGGATGGGTGTTGGTGCTAGAGTGGAGATAGGTGTAATAGTGGGTGGAGTGGAGGGTAGGATAACGGGTTTGAAAAATGCAGGGGATGGAGGGGTTTGATTGTTATGCGGGAGGATGAGGGTGGTAGAAGGTAAAGAAGGGTTGCGGTAGCTTTGGTGGAGGGCCATGAGCCGTTGTACTGAGGCTTTGTCATCATAAGACCACCCAGCATCAGGGGCCGGGGGTTGAACGAGGTTGACCTAAGCCTGTGTTGGTGGTTGTGGTTGCGGAGCGGGTGGATGATTCGGCATAGGGTTTTGGTGGATCCCCAAGTCCTGAACGGGTTGTTGCTGCTGTTGTGGCTACTGCTGTGGCTGCGGTGCTTGTTGCTGCTGCACTTGCTGCCTCGACGCTTGCCTTCTTTTCTCTTTTATTTCTACTGTTGGCCCGGTTAGGAGGCAATTGAGAGGGGGGTGAATTGATTGCCCACCCTTTCTCAATAAATATAAAAACAACCCAAACAAACCACGGATATGTAGAATAAATCTAGGATAGAGTCTTGATTGAGACGAATGAAATTAAATCAAGCAAGCTCTCACAACTCCCCAGCGCAAAATATACTCACTCGGACAACTATATATGGGCGGATAGTTGAGTAAACTCACGACTCACCATCTCACACTCGTATAGTGAACGGACAAATAGAAATCAACAACCACCAGACAAGCAAACCACGGCACAGTATTTTTAGGTGGTTCGGACGCACCAAGTGCCGTCCTACATCCACCCCTCTCACATCGAGAGGATTTCACTATAAACGCTGCTCAACGGCAGCAACCACACACACACGGGCTCGACGGCCCACACACGTGGGTTCTCGTTCGACGACGAGACAACCCACACACACTCGGAGCAAGCTCCGAAAATGTCTAGATAGAGAAATAGTATGTAGTGAAATACAAGCCCAAATATAAGATGAACGTTCTAAGCACAAGATGACTAAGAAGATGATGAACAATATGAATCTTCCCCTATATCCTTCAAACAAAATTGGAGAAATATGAAGTGTGGCTTAGAATGATGAAACCGAGAGAAGAAGGAGGCGATATTTGAAGCTTCAGGCGCCCGAAACAAGGATGAAGAGGACGCAGCCGCTACCTCTCGATCTCTCAGCTCGGGCTCGTGAGGGGACGTCTCTGGCATTCCTTCCCTTCTTCTCCAGCAGAGCACACACCTTTCTTCTTCTGCAAGAACAAGATGAACACGTTAAAGCTCAAGGGATGGTTCGATCGGAAGAAAGGGGGCGGCTATATACAAGGGGATTTGATCCCCTAAAAGACATAAAAGCCCAATCAAAACCCCTTTTATAACACATACAAAGTGCAAGGGTCGCCCTAAGGCTATTAGGGTCAAAAGCCATACCATATGGATCCTCCATTAAAAGTTTCGAAACAGATCCGAAAAACCCGTAAGAATGTTCAGAAAAAGTGTCGACCCATGGGGTCGACTCTTTTTCCTGAAGGTTCTGCCAGAACATATATAAAAGCAAAACCGCGACACGAGTGTCGACCCATGGGGTCGACACTTCTTACAAAGTGTTCTGGCCTGTGAAGAGAACAAAATATTCGTGATGAAAAGTGTCGACTCACAAGGGCGACACTTTTTCACGGACATTCTGTTTTCACATAATTGAACATACTTACCTGAAAGTGTCGACCTTCAGGGTCGACACTTTTTCACGAGAGTTCTGCCTTAGCTAAATAGCAAACACCTGGTGAAAGTGTCGACCTCTGGGGTCGACACTTTCTGCCAGCGTCCTATATTTCAACGCAAGGCAGAGACTCCACAAATAAGTGTCGACCCCTGAGGTCGACACTTTTACTGACAGCTGAAAAACTTGAATAACTTCAAATGAAACCTCCATAAATCAAATACATATATCAATGTTGATCAAAGGAGTTCATACAACTCAGATAAACATGGTTAAGCATGAATTTTTACCCGGATCATTCCATTCAAACTCAGATCCAAATAGTACAAACATTCTCACCATTGGCCTTCAAATTGTGAGCGAGGTCTCACAATGAACCTGTGTTTTCTATATTTGAATCGTTTCCCTGTCATTTGCCTTTTAAGCAACCTTCAAATATGGTCTTTTTATCATTTCCATGTTCTGAGCCTCAAACCCACACTGTACCTGCACAGTATGGATTTCCATTTCACTCAAGGTAGTAAACTTCTCAACTCACTCCATATCAAGTAGAATAAACACTCCATTCATTCAATCTTTAACCAAAGCAACTCATTCAAACCAATTAGTCCAAGTCAGACTTTAGCGTTATGAGCATTTTGCTTGGTATAGCCAAATCAATCAAACACAGACTGAAATTCATAACCTCATCATTCATCAAATATGTATTTCAATGTGAATCAACCACAATGAGAACTGATGACATTTCATACATGATCTCCGTCAAAACAGTCCAGGGCACAACAATCTCCCCCTTTTTGACAAAGATAAAACTGTTGATAGAACTATAATATTTGCATGAAGGATGCCAATTTTTGAACCAAAACAACCATTTTCTCATGCACGCCAGATGCATGATTTTCAGTCAGGAATTCATAACTTGCTGAATTAACATGTAGAGATCAACTCACCCTATTTGCCAAAAACATAATCAATCAAAAAACTAAGCAAGTCATGAATCTTCATTCAAGCAATGCAAAGTTATTTCTCCCCCTTTTTGTCAGAGTCAAATAGGGGATTATTAAAATGGTAAAGGATTAAAGTTAAGCCTCAATATGCACAATTAACTCAATGAGATGCATATGAAACACAAGTAATGACTAGTCAAGCACATATGCACTCATCATACCATAAAATAGCAAACATGTTCTTTATGAACGGGTTAGAAAATGTGCTATAGACCAAGAACATGAATTTCATGTGCAATAGTAAAAGGGTAGTGCTTACAAGAAGTGGTACTACAAGACTCATGAAATATGGTTGATTCAAGGTGTACATCCATACAATCACTCCCTAGATGAATATGTGAAATATGAGCAATGAAATCTAGATAGCATGGATTTTCAGATTTTCTAATGAACACAAATAAGAACTTTTTTTCCCTACACTTTCATACAACGTGCTCGACTTTTGGTAGCTTCGCACAACCCCAAGATTATTTTGATTTTTGAAAGACAAGATGACTAACATTTTGACACGAGTCATGCCCTTTGTTTCAGGGGCACTTCTCGGTTACTCGGCATCGTCACTTATGATAATGTGGATAGGACACTTTTCAATGTGAGTTTCCTCCTTTATCTCAGGGGGGATTCCCGATTTACTTCATGTCAAATCACACTTATTGACTACTTTTGACGGGGCTGACAGCTTTTTCCTCACAAGTCACGTGATTTCCATGTAGGGGTTTCAGAGTCCTAAAATGTGTTAAGTGGAATAAGTGAAATCCTTATTAGTTAGATTCATTAACTCACATGTGCAAATTGTGTGAGAGATTGCGTAGAATGTAAGAGATGAATTAGCCTATTCATGGTGATGTCTCCTCCTAAGTGTATGCATAGTTATAGCAAAAACCTCCCCCTTAATATGTGCCATGTTAAAACATGTCCTAGTCAAAGTATTTTATTTAGCAAGGGCATAAGGTCTTAGAAGATTTCAACCGAAAGGTGTGTAAATTATATACACTCAAGCATTTCAAAATGATGTTTTCAAGCAATTTGATTACCGGTACGTGGCGGAGTACTTAGGTTCGAAGATCACACTCACACATGATGAAAGCTTCCAGGTGGACTTGATCCACCTTTCCACTAACACTATTTGATATATCGATAAATCATGGCATTCATGCACACATTGATGAAGTATATGCAGTTATATACATGCGGATGCAAAAGGATGAAAGCATGTATAATAACCAAGGTTGTTATTCACTGTGATATGGACAAAAGATAAAGTTTGAAGAGTAAAGACAATGAAAACTTTTATGTGCAAATTAAAAGGCAATATGAACGGTTCCTTTATGAAAAAGACGAAAAGAGTGTATGTACAATTCAGCTCAAAATATCAAAGTGTCTAATCTACACACTCCTAATTCTCTTCTTAGAAAGTAAAATTGTTCAGAATTCAAAGGTTTTGTAAATATATTAGCAAGTTGGTGTTTTGTATCAACAAAAACAAGTTCAAAATTACCTTTATTGATATGATCTCTTATAAAGTGGTGTCTAACTTCTATGTGCTTAGTGCGGGAATGTTGGACAAGATTCTTGGACAAGTTTATTGCAGAAGTGTTATCACACATTATGTGAGTTTTCTTTAAAGAAAAATCAAAATCCAGCAACTGATGTAGGATCCAAAGCACTTGAGCTGCACAACTACCGGCAGCCACGTACTCGGCTTCGGCAGTTGATAAAGCCACACAATGTTGTTTCTTTGAGGCCCATGAAACCATGCAACCCCCAAGAAACTGACAGTGATCGCTTGTGCTTTTTCGATCCATCTTACAACCAGCATAATCAGACTCAGTGAACGCATGTAAATCAAATGAATTATTCCTTGGATACCACAAACCAAGGTCAAGGGTTCCATTCAAATACCTGAAGATCCTTTTCACGGCCGCTAAATGAGAGTCCCTAGGACAAGATTGGTATCTTGCACAGAGACAAACACTGAAGTGTATATCAGGCCTACTAGCAGTCAAATAAAGCAAGGATCCTATCATACCACTAAAAAGTTTTTGATCAACTTTGTTACCTTTTTCTTCCTCCATTTTCTGTGAGGTGGACATTGGTGTTGCAAAGGGCTTGTTGGATTAAGTGGATGGTCAAACTAGAGGGGGAGGGGGTGAATAGGTTGAACCTTTGAAATCTTGTGTGAAAAATCATAATCAACTTTTAAGTAGCAGAATACTAGTTCAAAATTTAGTAAACAGAAGGTGTGGAGATCGAACCTAATCAATCATCTAGCGACACACAGATATTGCAAGAGACAGCAAACCACAAGAGAACACAGATTTTTATGGTGGTTCGGTCTCCCTATGAAGACCTATGTCCACCCCTCACTAGATCAGTGAGGATCCATGCTGAGCCTTACAGCTTTGCTAAACCGAGGAACAATCCCCTCGACAATGCTGACCACTACAGCTTGGTTAACAAGAGGAACACATCCTCTCAATCAGTTACCCGCTGACAAACAGCTTGAGGGCATACACACCCAAACCCCTTGATCCAAGCACACCCCGCTTGATCAAGAAACCTCCCTCTACAATCACCAGTACGAGGGAGAATAGCAGTAATAGAATTCAAACTGAAATGAACAACAAGAAACGAAGTCACCAAAACAAATTGAAAGAAAGAGCTTCAGATGTATGATGGTGCTGATTTTAGAATCTCAAACATAGAGATCGGAGAGAAAAGGCTTCGTCGATCAGCTGGCTTTCTCTTTCTGGATGGTAGATAGTCTTGCGATGATCAACTGCCAATGGGCTTCCTCTGATCTTCAGTGGATGCAACAGCACGCCAGGAGGAAGATGATGATCTTGGTCATTCTTCTCGAGAGCTACTTCTCTGCTACCATTTTTTCTACCATTCACCGACTTTTATCTCCCGCGCTCTTTTGATTCACGTGAATATTCCTCTTGTGGGCCCCAACCAGATTTTCTGGTTAGCCTTATGATTGTTCTCTAATGAGGCTTCTAGAATCGCCAGGAAAAAAGGAGAGGGCATGCTCTTTTAGATGATGTGGCATCTAACGCCACTTACGGATGGGGTCCACCCAATCATCTCTTGATGAAATTCAGATGATGTCAACTCATTGTGACTAAGAGGTTGACGCAGCCTTGAACTGCCCACATACCATTTTTGTACATAAGCCAGATGCGTTGACGCATAGGGTGCCTACGTCAACTCACTAGACTGACCCCGAACACTCTATTATCTCCACCAAGAGCAGATGCGTCGACGCTTACATGTTGTGGCGTTGACGCACTGAGCTATGCCAGTGATTGATGCTTCTGCCTCTTGAACTGATGCGTAGACGCAATTAGCATCCTGTGTAGACGTTGTCCTTTTATGCAAACCGCTGCGTGGACGCCTTGAGCATCCTGCGTAGACCTTGTTTCTTCCTTGCATTCAAGAGTAAAGTAGATACATGCGTTAATGAATCAAGGGTTAGTTCAACAGTTCTGTTTAACTCAACACACACACATCTCATGGTTGTCATCATCAAAATCAGGGGCACAACAATCTCCCCCTTTTTGATGATGGCAACTATGAGGTGTATGCCATTGCATCTACATAAAAATGTATTATTCAGATCAAACAAGGAATTCACTTCAGAGACCAGAACACCAGTTCATGTCATTCATTTCATTTAAGTCCAAGGTATAACATCAATAACAAGAACAAAAGAACTCTTCTAACAAAAAGTTGGACAATCTCACAGACAATTTCTTTCGAGCATATCACAAAATATGTAAACGAAGGAAAACTTCACTCAATCACATTTGATGCAGATGCAATGCAATTCCAGGCTCCAACTTGAGTTCATGTCTCTCCCCCTTTGACATCATCGTTATATGTCTGCACAGCCTTTAGCCTGTTCAGAAATTGTTGATGCAAGCTTTTCAAATTGTGCATTACTGACCCAGCTTTCTGACAAACCTGAAGGAGGGATTCCATGATGTTATGAAGCTTTTTCTCTGACTTGAATTTGTCATTCTCGAACTGTTCCCATCTGCTGTCTGATTTCTACTCAAGACGGGAAATCCTCATTTCCATGGTGTAGCTCAAGTGCATTATGGAAGAATCAATGTTCTTGAACTTCATTTCTAGAAATTGAATCAAGGTTGGATTGATACCAGAAGTCTGATCATGCATGCCATCATCATAATGAACATTATCTGGCATTTCTTCCTCAGGAAAGTAGGTAGATTCATGTTCCCTTCAAGGAGAGGGTTCCTGAAAAGGACCATGTATGACCATAATATCTCTAGTGAGAGCTGGGAGAGATGGAGCAGTATCTGTGACAATATCAGCTTGGACAGGATAGGCCTCTTGTTGGTCCATTATGGCAGGACTAAACTCTTGTCTGTCTACTCTGGCTGGATTGGCCGCTGGGTTTTCTTGTGCTGTTTCGCTCATTTCTACAACAGGTGCCCCAGAGGCAGAGGCATGCTTCTGACTTGGCAGTACTCTGACTGGCTGTCCATTCACAACTTTAAATCCCATGAACTTTCGAATGTATGATAAGGAGTATCTATTCCCTCTGGGAATGTTTAGTTTCTTTTCATTTCCAAAGTTCACTCCAACCTTTCTAAAAATTGCAGTCGATGGGGCAGCATATGGAAGTGTCCTAGACTATTTCAGACATGTACCCATGGTCTGAATGATAACATCAGTCAATGAAATCTTGATCTGTTTCAGCATATAGTATAGCAAGAATCGTTGCATCTCAGTAACTCGTTCCCTACCACTGCTCTGGGGTGTAATGATGGATGTGCAGATATGATGTAGCAGTCTGTTGAAGGGAGGGAACTGATTGGCTTTCAGACTAGATAGATATGTCTGCTTGACAACAGTAGGATCACTAGGATGTTCAGTCAGAAGGGTATAAGCGTCATGTTCATCAAGATGAAAACTGTGTAGCTGAACCTCATCCATTGGGATTTTCCATGATCTTGCAAACAGTTTATTTGTTAACTCAAAACGGACATTTCTGACTGTTGAAGAGATTTTAGGGATGTGAGGATCATATTTCAAATTTTGGTAAAATTCTTGAACGAGGGTGGGGTAATATATTCTATGATTTGTGACAAAAGACCACCAACCCTGAAAATCCAAAATGGGAAATAACTGCGGAAAAACCTCAAGCATCTTAACATCAGTATCAACAATATATCGTGGGATAAGGACTTTCAGAGGTTCTTCTATATTGAAGGTGAGAGAGGGATCAGAAGACCTTGCATGTGAACTGTCTACACCTTGCTTCCCCTTATTAGCAGCTAAAGATGTAGACTACTCCTCTGCCCTTGATTTAGAGAGCTTTCTCTTTTTGGTCAGCGGGCTCGGATGGAGACGTCGTTTCCGAAGAGACAACTTTATCTCTTTTCCTTTTCGTTTCCTTGGAGCTAAAGAAGATGGTATCTCCTCTGGAGGATCTGCCACGGGAGCATCGTGAGTATCCTTCTGCTTCGCTGCCCTTGATTCTGAGAGATTTCTTGTCTTTGCCAGCGAGCTCTTCTCTTTTCCTTTCCGTGTTCTTGGAGATGACTGAGATGGCGTCTCCTCTTGAGCAAGTTGAAATTTGGTTCGAGGCTCAATCTTGCCCTCAGCAAAGATGGGATCTCTTCTCTTTAGACCCTTCTTGTCCTTTGTCCCTTTTTTCGAAGGAGCCATGGTAGGGTGGTGAATCACACGGCAACAAGGAAGAGAAGTGCCGTGGGAAAGAAGATGAGGGAAGCGGAGAGGGAGGAGCCAACAGGGTTTTTGAAAGAGGCGAGGAGGCTGAAGCGTTTACGCTGAGGGGTTTTAAAGAGATGACCCCTCGGTTTCAAAAAGATAGAGCCGGTTCAACGGGATGAACCGGAGTAGGTTGATAAAGCGACCACGCGACTGCGTTGACGCATTGAAGGACTGAGTCGACGCCACCAAAAAAAAATATGAAGGAAATATTGAGTTACGAACCATAGTATTGAGGCATTCTAAAGACACTGAAATATGAAAGATGAGATTACATTCAGGGATTTTTAATAGATAACATTCAAGTTCCTTTATGAGAGATATGATAAGAGACCCTAATTCATTTAATGATGTGGAGAAAAATAATCTTAAGAGTTTGAATTAAGCCCTTGAACAAGAAGAGTATGTGTATGGAATAAAGATAGAACTGTTTGCACACCAGGAACTTTCTCAAAAGTATCCCCTAGATTGTTCAATTTCAAGAGACCCTTATATAAGTGAATTTAACGAGTATTGAATATGAACTCTATAGGATTGTATGTGAGCTTAAGGTCAACCACACACACACACACACACACACACACACACACACACACACACACACACACACACACACATATATATATATATATATATATATATATATATCTATATGTATATATATATATAGTCATTTTTTATTTTTATTGAATATATATAATTTTGATTTTCATTAGCAGTCAAGTGTAGCTAGCATCTTGACACGGGTACACATGTTTATCAGACACCAGAGTCTCCGATTACTCAGCATAGCTAACTATTCTGCTCCAATGAAACAGAGTTGGCAACTCACATCATGACATGCCTCTCAGTACTTCATTGGTGCATGAAGGTAGTTTCTCAGTGAAAATTTGCCATTGCTCTGCAACAAATTATTTTTCTTTGGGAACAGAGATAGTAGCTCACATCATGACATACTCCTTAGCACTTCCTTGGTGCATGGAGATAGTTTCTCAGTGAAAACTGGCCATTGCTCTGCAATTTATTATATATATATATATAGGGTTTATTCCTTCAGCTCTTATTAAACCTATTCTGAGTTTAAGGTCAATACAGATATTAAATTCATTTTACACAAAGTGGTCTCTTTACTTTTGATCATCATGGTTCTAGAGTAGATGAGTTCACAGTTTTATTAAATAGTTCTATAGCTATTCCATATGCAAGGCAATTTTACGTTCAAGAATTTTTAACATTCAAGGATCATAAGATTTATAAGTCTCCAGCCATTAATATTACATAGAGTCAGTCAGTGAAGACCAAAACCTCTCATAAAGAAATTATCATTTTAACTCCCCCTGAATCTATGACATCAACTCAAATTCCAGAGCTCATGAACCTGCCCTCATACTGAAGATTGATGGGTTCTTCAACTACTAGCTAAAGAAATGAATAGATGTAATATGTGAGGAAGAAACGAATTGATGAGAAGTTGAGAAGACTCCAGGCTTCAGACAATCTAAGGTACTGGAAGTGCCATTTCAGAACAACTTCACACAGTAGCTGACATTGACGCACAACAGACATTGCGTCAGCTTCTTCTCACCAAATATGTCCTCAGTAGGCAGAATTTCTAGATTGAGTTGACTCATTTCCAGTACTGAGTTAACCCTTCTTAAGTGAGCAAGTTGACTCCAGAACGGTTTACGCGATATTTTTGTCAAAGCGTCAACTCAACCACATCACAGCGTTAACTCACTCAACCAATCAGCTGAACTACCAACACTGTTTCCAGATTATTTCAATCAGTGCGTTGACCCAGCTTCATTACTGCGTTAACTTGGACTTCTTCACCAATAAGTCTATTCAAAAAACTGCGTGAGCCATGCTTCAGGTTCACAAAACATTAATCTCAAGGTGCTAACTTGCTCTCCTCAGCAAATAAAATCTAGTACAAACTCCCCCTCAGATCATGCATGACAAAAAGTTTTAATGAAAATGACGTGATTGACATGATGGGCTTTTTATTTAACATGTGTTTTTCAAGACAGAGAAAATGACCAAAAATTGAACTCCCCATAGATTTATGACTTATTTAGAAACCAAGAGCTTTCAATTTAAGCAAGGCATGTAATCAATTTATTGCTATGAAAAGTTAACTAATCAAATTCCAAAGAATAAATTGAGCTATCAAGTTAGGCAACAAGATGAGGATTACATAGTCCAAGCTCTCTTCTAAGACAAGTAAATCTTTCATTACTCAGAGGCTTGGTAAAAATGTCAGCAACTTGATGGTGTGAGTCAACAAAAACTAATTTAAAGCTTCCTTTATTAACTTCATCTCGCAAGAAGTGATGCCTAATTTCTATATGTTTGGTCCTAGAGTGCTGAATAGGATTCTTTGCCAGGTTAATGGCACTTGTGTTATCACACAAGATTGGGACACACCCAAGATCAGTTTGATAATCTTGGAGTTAGTGTTTGATCCACAACACTTGAGTGCCACAACTCCGTGCAGCGACATATTCTGCCTCTACAGGGGATAGTGCCACTGAGTGTTGTTTCTTGGATGCCCAAGAAACCAAACACCCTCCCAAAAATTGGCAATAGCCACTAGTGCTTTTCCTATCAAGTTTGCATCCAGCATAGTCTACATCAGAATAAGATACTAAATCAAGAGCGCAAGATGCAGGATACCAAATCCCTATATCTCGAGTTCCAGAAAGGTATCTAAAGATACGCTTAACAGAGCTCAAGTTAGATTCTCTAGGATCAGATTGAAAACGAGCACACATACATACATAAAATTGGATATCTGGCCTAGATGTAGTAAGATAGAGGAGTGATCCGATCATACCTAGATAAGTCTTTGCATCCACTGATTTACCTTTCAAATCTGCATCCAGAATTGTGTTGGTGCTCATGGGAGTGTTGATTGTTTTAAGATTCTCCATTTGATATTTCTTCAATAGTTCAGAGATATATTTTGCCTGGTTGATAAAGCATCCTTCCTTGCTTTGGGTGATTTGAAGACCTAGAAAAAAATGCAGCTCACCCATTAGACTCATTTCAAATTCTGTAGTCATAAATTGTGCAAATTCCTCACACATACTTGGTTTAGTGGATCCAAAGACTATATCATCAACGTAAATTTGAACCAGAACAATGTCATTGTTTCTTACCTTGGTGAATAAAGTTTGGTCCACTTTACCTCTTGAGTATCCTTTTTCAGTGATGTATGAGCTGAGTCTATCGTACCATGCTCGAGGTGCCTGTTTAAGCCCATAGAGAGCTTTGTCTAATCTGTAAACATGGTTAGGATAGTCTATGCACTCAAAACCAGGGGGTTGTTCAACATACACCTCTTCTTTTATTAGACCATTAAGAAACGTACTTTTTACATCAATTTGTTGTAGTTTTATTCCATGGCAGCAAGCATATGCAAGTAATAATCTAATGGCCTCTAATCTAGCTACTGGAGCGAAGGATTCTTCAAAATCAATGCTGAATTCTTGGTTATATCCCTGTGCTACCAGTCTTGAATTATTTCGTATCACAATTCCATTTTCATTTTGTTTATTTCTGAAAACTCATTTAGTTCCAATTACTGAATGTTCATTGGGTCTTGGTACAAGGTGCCACACTTTGTTTCTCTTGAATTGATTTAGTTCTTCATGCATTGTATTTATCCAACATTCATCTTTTAGGGCTTCAATTACATTTTTAGGTTCAATTTGAGACACAAGAGTCAAATTATCCATTTCCTCAATTATCCTAAAGTGAGATCTAGTTCTAGTAGGGTCATGCAGATTGCCAATAACGCTTGATAAAGGATGGTCTCTTAACATTCTAACATTAGTTAGAGAGTTATCTTCATTAGCAACTACATTACCTTGAGTGCTTGATTCTGCTAGACTTTCACCTGGTCTTGACTCTTTCTCCTGAAGATCTCGTTCTTCCTTTACTTCAAGGAACTCCCCATCATCCTTGTCCCTGCAAGATTGTTAATTTTCAGATCTAACATTCATTTTGTAATACCCCACTATTTTATACGTTTTATTTGGTTGTTTAAAAAAATTGTGTATGCCTGGACGTTTAAACTACTTATTTTATTATATTTATTTTAGACATTAAAAAAAAGAATTTAAAAGTTAAAAGAAAGTAAAGAAGAAAAAAATAATAAACAAAAAATTTAAAAAAATATTTGAGGGTTAAAGTGTTTACAATAGAATAAAAAAGGAGTTAAAACAAAAAAGGTCATGAACATAAAAAAATAAAAAATGAAGGTTAAAATCGAAAAAAATAATAATAAAATTAAAATAAAAAGAGGGGGCGCTGCCTCACCCGGTCGCCCGCGGGCGGGCGGGCGTAAGGGCGGGCGCCGCCCCGCCCCCCTCCCGTGGCCGCTTTGCGGCATTATTATATTAAGAAAAAATTATTATTATTCCTTAAACTTACTTAGTTTAATCATCTTTCTTCATTTAGTCAAAAGCAGACATGCTATAAATATTTAAAAAAAATAAAAAAAATGCAGGATAGTCAAAAGATGTTAGGTGAGGGGTTGGTGAAGTTTGAATGACTAATTTTAATAAAATAACATTAAATTAAATGATTTAATCTCAACCATTAGATTAAGTGGATGGGTAGGATTGATTAAGTCAAAAACCCCTATAAATAGAGGGGTATATGGGACTCATTTGCTCCTCTTGGAAGCTGAGTTCGTGGAGTGCAGCAGGGGGAGGTGTGAAGGTCATTAAGGAGTGTTTAAGTATTTTTAAGGTAGGGGATTAGCACTTTATCCCCTAGATTAGCCTGTATTAGCGTATTTAGAATGATTTATGGTGTGTAATTAGCATCTATATAGGTAGTTAAGTCCATAGATCGTAGTTTCATAATCTGTAATCTTATCTTGATCGGATTAGTATTAAATCATTAAGTTAGAGCATGTGATTAATGATATAATTAAGTGATTAATGTCTTAAAATTAGCAACGGTGTATGAAAAATTGAGAGAGTTTCCAGAATCCTGAAACATGATTTATAAACTTTCTTTAAAATTTTCTATATCTGATTTAATTTATTTTCACGTTTAAAGATATTTTGATATTGTCCTAAAGGTGTTTAAATTATATTAAAATATCAAAGGGTGATATAAAATTACAATAAATTGTAAGAATGTACCTTACTGTGAGATTTATGTGCTCAAAAACTTTCATAGTTTCTGGATCATGATATTTATTTTAATGAATTTTCATACATGATAAAATATATAAATAATCGTATAGAAATTATGAAAATTAGAAACCATGTTCACAAAAGTCTTACAATTTTAAAATATGGTCCAGACATTGAGTGTGTTGTATTCTGAAAATATCAATAATTATTGATATCTGCAAGTAATATTAGATAAATTTTGATATTTGATAGAAGTATAAAATTATGAGAAAATAGAAATAATACATGAAAAATCTTGAAACTTTACCAGAAGACTTAAATGTTTGTTAGAACTAATTTATGAAAATATCATCGCATTAAGATATCAGAATCATCACTAGTATAATTATCAATGTTTAAACAAATAATTAAAATTTTTGAATAAATACTAATATTCTGTGAAAAATCTAAAGAAATTACAGAACTGATGTTTTGATATCTGTAAGTTAATTTTCAGTATATTTTGGTCATTATAAGTATTCTGGATAATTGTCTTCATTTAAAAGTTATTATTGTAAGTTATTGTAAAGTTTAGAAATTGATATAAGGAAATTAGAAATTAGACATACTGAATGAAAAATGATGAAACTTTTTACATATGATACTTCTGTCTGACACAACATTCTTTAAATTTTTAGAAATTATCTGATCAATTTGGATATATTTCGTTGCTTTATTATTCAGGATATCTTTTTCTTACTTAGTATGAAAAATAGTAATATAATGTTAAAAATACTAATGCAGTGTGAAAAATAATGAAAAGTTTTAAGAATGATATTTCTGTTATGAATGATGATTTGAAAAATTATGGTGACTTGTAGAGTGTTGTGGATATATTTAGTTAATATTCCATGTATTGGAGAATTTAAATAATTCTGTGAAAATTTTAATTCCTGCATGTAAAATTATGAAAAAAAATTCTATACATTTTTATAGACAAATTTAAGTTTCTGTAAAAGTTTAAGGGTCTTATAAATTTATTAGCTAAATTTAGTCAATTTATGATGCATGCTGGAATATAAGTAATTTCAGAAAAATTTTAACCACTGTCTGAAAAATTATGAAAATTTACTATTTTTATCCTTTCTATAAATATATTGATTCTCTAAAATTTCAAGACATTCTGATACCTGTAAACAAATTTAGTAAATTTTGATATATATATACGTCAGTATATTTGAATAACTTGAAAATTTCAGAAAAAGAAAAATAATTTTCAGTATTGGTAGATTAATATTCACAGTATGAATTTTGAGTGGCATGTGTCCATTTCATATAAGTCATATTTATATTTTTACCGTACTGTTAGTAATGCCAAATGGACACTACCACCATAGGGGGAGACTGGAACCAAACTATAGAAATGCCCCTATGGGGAGGTTCACACTGTACTGGCCCCGAGGGTAACGGAGATGAAATCCTGGAGGTGGACAAGTACCACTGGTTAAGGTGGAGAGGACTTCTCCCGGTTCTGCGCAGTAACCAAGACTCATCACTATTTACCTAGGTGATCGAGTACCGACTGACTGTCCTTCTAGTGGTGGTTTGGGCACTATGTCTAGCTATTTATACCACTGTTACTGTTTATTGAACTTAAATTGAACAACTATTATTACCAACTAAATTGACATTGAACTACTATTACTGTTCACTGAGTCGTTATTAATACGACTATTACTGCTCACTGAATTGATACTGAAACTGTTATTACTGTTCATCGATTCATTACTGGAATCATTCATTAATGTTTACAAATGATGAATTTTTATTTACTTTGTCATTGGTAGAATAAAGTTTTAATGTACATGCTTTCTTTGTCAAATGAAAATAGAATGACTTTATGAAACAAATTACCACAAATCACTTTGGATATGTTGATACATGTTTTGACTGGGGACTATGCTTAGTCTCTTACTGGTTCTATTCGTAGACTCACCCCATTGAATAATTTCAGGAGAAGCAGTAGAAGGAAGCGAGGAGTGATCTCGCAGTGTTTGACCACGGTTCGGATTTTACTACCAGTCTTTATCTTAGGTAGTTATGTTATGAGTTATGTCTTATGCAAAAAAAAGTGTGTGAAATTGTTATCATTATTTCTATCTGTGTGGATGTAGTCATTTGACTGTAAGCTGATGAATTGAGTATTTTCATTTCCGCTGCAATGATATCTCTGTGTTTATGTGTAATTCTCAATTGTAATTGTACCGCTTGAGTTGTTCCCACTGTGACATTCCGATCGGGATCCGACGCGAGTCTTTACCACTGGACCGGGTTTACAAGTCGGGGCATCACAGAGAGTGGTATTAGAGCCCAAGATTGAGAATTTACATAAATGGTCATCAGCTTAATCCACATTCTAAAAATCCTAAATTAGTAGGGAGTTATGATGTCTTAACCGAATATTGTATTATCAGACTAAGGCGGGAGGAGGTCATCGTGCAGCTCAGAATGACGATACTCGGGAGGAGCCGAGAGGACCCCCAACTCTGCCCCCACCACCTTTGGTGGACTATGGGATGTTCTTGCAAGGCCTGATTCAAGCTATGCAGACCCAGGCGCAAATGCAGGCGGCACTTCAGGCGCAACTCCAGACTCAGGCAGCATCACCTTAGGAGCAGGCTTTTGGAGGGGTGACCATGATGTAGAGGTTTCGGCGGATGTCACCACCCTCTTTTAAGGGGGAGAGTTAGCCAATCATGGCTAAAAACTGGCTCCGCGAGATCGAGAAGATCTTCCGGGTCATCCGATGTGCAGATGAAGACAAGACAAGCTTGGCGGCGTACATGCTATAGGAGAGAGCAGACGTATGGTGGGCATCTGTGCTACGGAATCAACCAGACAGACCGGAGCATGAAATTACATGGGAAGAATTCACGGAGCTATTCACAGCAAAATATATACCTGAACATATTCAAGACAAGCTGAAGCAAGACTTTCTGGCCCTAACTCAGGGGTCGAAGACCGTGCTCGAGTATGAAGCAAGGTTCGCAAAATTATCAAAATATGCACCACATATTGCTATAGATGAAAGGAGGAAGGTGAAGAAATTTGTGGCGGGTCTACGACCATCGCTTCGGACCCGCCTAGTTGCACTAGATCTGGCTACTATGGAGGCGGCTCTTGGCGCGGCATGTCATCAAGAGAGCGATATGGAGTTATATCAGGAGGAGAAGAGGACGTCAACAAAAAGACCATCAGCACCATTTCACCGGAATGACAAAGGCAAGAAGGTGATGAGCAATCCGTCATGACCGTTCGTGGCAAGGAAGACCACGCCACCAATTTGGGGCAGCAACAAACCGGAATGCAAGCAATGTGGCAAGCGCCATGGCGGGGAAGTATGCTGGATCGCCACTGGCAGATGTCTCCGTTGTGGCGAGATGGGTCACATGATTCGGGATTGTCCGAAGATGATGCAACCTATTGTGGCTCGGCCAGTAGCAACAACATCAGCTCCAGTGGCAGCCAGACCAGCAATAGTAGCAGCCAGACCGGGAGCAGCGAGACCCGGGGGGAGACCCCGAGCACCAGCTCGGGTATTTGCACTTGCGAGAGAGGATGCCGAGCAGGCGGAGGACCTCACAGAAGGTACTATTTCTATCAATGGTATTCATGCTAGAGTATTGTTTGACACCGATGCCACACATACTTTCATCTCTGAGAAGTTTGCTAGTCAATTGCATGAAGAATATGGAATTAAATTAGTAGAACTAGACGTGCCCCTGTTGGTACACACACCTACAGGAGCAGTGTCTACCAAGAGGCATATCCCCTCACTATCAGTTAATATAGAAGGAAGAACTTTGCCTGGTTGTTTTTGTTGTTTACCTATGCAAGACTTTGATGCTATCCTAGGACTGGATTGGTTAGAAGAGCATTACGCTCTGATAGATTGCCGAAGGAAGAGAGTAATTTTTCGCATCCCTAGAGAGAAAGAGTTTTCTCATCCCTTACTGAAGAATATGACTGGGAAGAAGTTAGTAGTTTCAGCAATGAAGACTGTGCGAATGTTGAGGAAGGGCTACGATGCATTCTTGGCAAGTGTAGTCACGAAGTCGGATGTTGATCAATCACTGACTATAGCAGAGATCGAGGTTGTTCGGGAATTCCTTGATGTGTTTCCAGAGGATTTGCCAGGGTTGCCACCTACAAGGGAGTTAGAGTTTGCCATTGACTTGTTAACTGGCACAGCACCTGTCTCTAAGGCATCCTACAGAATGGCCCCACCAGAATTGTCAGAGTTGAAAAAGTAACTTCAAGACTTGTTAGACAAGGGGTTTATCCATCCAAGTGTGTCATCATGGGGAGCTCTAGTTCTATTTGTGAAGAAGAAGGATGGTTCTCCTAGGCTATGCGTTAACTATCGCAAACTTAATGAGGTGACCATTAAAAATAAATATCATTTATCCTGCATTGATGACCTATTTGACCAGTTGCAAGGAGCCACAATGTTCTCAAAGATTGATCTGCGTTCGGGATACCATCAATTGAGGATAAAGAAAGAAGACACATCCAAGACAGCTTTCCGAACGAGATATGGTCATTATGAATTCTTGGTGCTACCTTTTGGTCTGACAAATGTCCCTGCTACTTTTATGGACTTGATGAATCGGGTGTTTAGACCGTATCTTGACACCTTTGTGGTTGTCTTTATTGATGATGTGCTGATATATTCTCCTGATGAAGCTTCACACCGGGAACACTTGAGAATCATCCTCGTGACGCTAAGAGCGCATGAGCTGTATGCTAAGTTCAGTAAATGTGACTTTTGACTGACAGAGGTTCATTTTCTCGGGCATGTAATCTCAGGCAATGGTGTTGCCATTGACCCCGCAAAGGTCCAGGCGGTTCTGGAATGGAAGACTCTTAAATCACCCACAGAGATTCGGAGTTTCTTAGGGTTAGTTGGTTACTATCATCGCTTTATTGAGGGATTTGCATCTCTAGCGGCGCCACTAACCAAGTTGACCCGAAAGGGAGTCAAATATATATGGTCTGAGAGGTGTGAGAAGAGTTTCCAAGAGCTGAAGGCTAGGCTGACATCGGCACCAATTCTTGTTTTGTCTAACAATGAAGATGACTTTGCTATCTATTCTGATGCATCGAAGGTTGGGCTAGGTAGTGTATTGATGCAAAATGGAAGGGTGGTCGCTTATGCTTCTCGCCAACTAAAAGAGCATGAGCGAAATTACCCGACTCATGATTTGGAATTGGCTGCAGTGGCTCATGCAATGAAGATCTGGCGTCATTATCTTTACGGCGTCAGGTTTGAAGTGTTCACTGACCACAAGAGTCTGAAGTACCTATTCTCTCAGAAGGAGTTGAATCTAAGGCAAAGAAGATGGGTCGAATTCTTGAAAGATTATGACTTCGAATTGTGATACCATCCAGGAAAGGTAAATGTAGTAGCCGATGCTCTTAGTAGGAAAAGAGTTATAATGCAGTAGGATTAGAAGATGATCGAAGATGCAGCGCAGCTTATGGCTGTGATCGAGCCTCAGCTATGTCAGGCATTTGTGTCTCAACTGATGATTAGATCAATAGTGCTTGACAAGATAATAGATGTGCAAAAAGATGATCCCCAACTACAAGGATTGATCGGGAAGACCGGCTTTGCTCGTGATGAAAATGGAGTGATTCGGTTTCAGCACCGGATCTGTGTACCTGATTTAGCCGATCTTAAAAGACAGATTCTGGAGGAAGCTCATAGGTCAATGTTCTCCATTCATCCAGGAGGTGGTAAAATGTACCAAGACTTGAAACGGTCTTTCTGGTGGCAGGGAATGAAGAAGGACGTAGCTGACTTTGTGGCTAGATGCTTGGTTTGTCAGCAGGTAAAAGCAGAGCACCAAAGGCCATCAGGGCTAATGCAGAAAATAGAAATTCCTCAGTGGAAATGGGAAGCAACCACTATGGACTTTGTGACCGGGTTACCCAGATCGGTAAAAGGCAATGACTCTACATGGGTGATCGTGGACCGATTTTTAAAGTCTGCATATTTTCTTCCTATGAAGGTGAAGTAATCGGTGGAAAGTTTGACAAGACTATATGTGGATAACATCGTCAGACTTCACGGGATTCCAAAGTCTATCATCTCCGACAGGGATCCCCGATTCACATCCAGACTGTGGCAAGGGTTGCATGAAGCTTTTGGTTCGCGGCTCAAGCTCAGTTCAACTTTTCACCCGCAAACTGACGGTCAGTCTGAAAGGATGATTCAGACACTGGAGGACATGCTTCGGGCTTGTGTTCTTGATTGGAAGGGCGATTGGGAGCGACATCTACCTCTCGTGGAATTTTCTTATAGTAATAGCTTCCACGCGAGTATAAACATGGCTCCATTCGAGACACTATATGGTAGACCTTGTAGGTCTCCGTTGTGCTAGGAGGAAATAGGAGACATGCAGTATGTGGGGCCCAAAGTTGTTCAAGAAACTACGGAAAAGATCAGGTTGATCAAGCAGAGATTGACAACAGCACAAGACAGACAGAAGAGCTATGCTGATAACCGAAGGAATGAGCTGTCATTAAAAATTGTTGATCACGTTTTTCTCAAGGTGTCTCCGTCAAAGGGAATCGTTCGGTTCGGCAAGCGTGGAAAGTTAAATCCACGATTCGTCGGACCATTCAAAATTCTGGAGAGATTGGGAAATGTGGCATATCGGTTGGCTTTACCTCCGTCTCTGGAGGGAGTACATCCGGTGTTCCACGTGTCCATACTAAGAAGGTACGTGCATGATCCGGCGCACGCGATCAGTACTGAGCAGATGAAGTTCCAGCAGAACCCATCCTACGAGGAGCAACCTGTTCGAATTCTTGACCGCAAGGAGCAAGTTCTGAGAACTAAAGTCATCCCACTCGTGAAGGTACTATGGAGGAACTTCTCGCATGAGGAGGCCGCGTGGGAACCAGAAGAAGCGATGAAGAAAAAGTACCCTAATCTGTTCGGTATGTGATCTAACCCCAAAATTCAAGGTTGAAGTTTTCTTTAAGGGGGAGATGGTGTAATACCCTACTATTTTATAATGTTTTATTTGGTTATTTAAAAAAATTATGTATGCTTGGACGTTTAAACTACTTATTTTATTATATTTATTTTAGACATTAAAAAAAGAAGAATTTAAAAGTTAAAAGAAAGTAAAGAAGAAAAAAAATAATAAACAAAAATTTTTAAAAAATATTTGAGGGTTAAAGTGTTTAGAATAGAATAAGAAAGGAGTTAAAACAAAAAATGTCATAAACATAAAAAAATAAAAAATGAAGTCAAAATCGAAAAAAAAAATAATAAATTAAAGAAAAGAGGGGGCGTCGCCCCACGCGCCCGCCCGCGTGCGCGCGCGCACCCGCGGGCTGGCGGGTGCCGCCCCGCCCCCCTCCCGTGGCCGCTTTGCGACATTATTATATTAAAAAAAATTATTTTTTTTCCTTAAACTTACTTAGTTTAATCATCTTTCTTCATTTAGTCAAAAGCAGACATGCTATAAATATATAAAAAAAGAAAAAATGTAGGATAGTCAAAAGATGTTAGGTGAGGGGTTGGTGAAGTTTGAATGACTAATTTTAATAAAATAATATTAAATTAAATGATTTAATCTCAACCATTAGATTAAGTGGATGGTTATGATTGATTAAGTCATAAATCCCTATAAATAGAGGGGTATAGGGGCTCATTTGCTCCTCTTGGTAGCTGAGTTCGTGGAGTGTAGTAGGGGGAGGTGTGAAGGTCATTAAAGAGTGTTTAAGTATTTTTAAGATAAGGGATTAGCACTTTATCCCCTAGATTAGCATGTATTAGCATATTTAGAATGATTTATGGTGTGTAATTAGCATCTATATAGGTAGTTAAGTCCATAGATCATAGTTTCATAATCTGTAATCTTATCTTGGTCGGATTAGTATTAAAGCATTAAGTTAGAGCATGTGATTAATGATATAATTAAGTGATTAATATATTAAAATTAGCAACGATGTATGATAAATTGAGAGAGTTTCCAGAATCCTGAATCCTGATGTTATAAATTTTTTGTAAAAATTTCTATGTCTGATTTAATTTATTTTCACGTTTAAAGATATTTTGATATTGTCCTAAATGTGTTTAAATTATATTAAAATACCAAAGGATGATATAAAATTACAATAAATTGTAAGAAGGTACCTTACTGTGAGATTTATGTGCAAAATTTTTTCATAGTTTTTGGATCATGATATTTTATTTAATGAATTTTTATACATGATAAAATATATAAATAATCGTATAGAAATTATGAAAATTAGAAACCATATTCACAAAAGTCTTATAGTTTTACAGTATGGTCCAGCCATTGAGTGTATTGTATTCTGAAAATATCAATAATTATTGATATTTGCAAGTAATACTAGATAATTTTTGAAATTGAATAGAAGTATAAAATTATGAGAAAAATAGAAATAATATATGAAAAATCTTGAAACTTTACCAAAAGACTTAAATATTTGTTAGAACTAATTTATGAAAATATCATCGCATTAGGATATCATAATCATCACTGGTATAATTATCAATGTTTAAACAAATAATTAAAATTTTTTAATAAATACCAATATTCTGTGAAAAATCTAAAAAAATCACAGAACTAATGTTTTGATTTCTGTAAGTTAATTTTCAGTATATTTTGGCTATTGTAAGTATTCTGGATAATTATCTCCATTTAAAAGTTATTATTATAAATTATTGTAAAGTTTAGAAATTGATATAAAGAAATTAGAAAATAGACATACTGAATGAAAAATGATGAAACTTTTTACATATGATACTTCTGTCTGACACAACATTATTTAAATTTTATAAATTATCTGATCATTTTGGATATATTTCGTTGATTTATTATTCATGATATCTTTTTCTTACTTAGTATGAAAAATAGTAATATAGTGTTAAAAATAGTAATGCAGTGTGAAAAATAATGAAAAGTTTTAAGAATGATATTTCTGTTATGAATGATAATTTAAAAAATTATGGTGACTTCTAGAGTGTTGTGGATATATTTAGTTAATATTCCATGTATTGGATAATTTAAATAATTCTGTGAAAATTTTATTTACTGCATGTAAAATCATGAAAAAAATTTCTATGCATTGTTACAGACAAATTTAAGTTTCTGTAAAAGTTTAAGAGTCTTATAAATTTATTAGCTAAATTCAGTCAATTTATGATGCATGTTTTAGTATAAGTAATTTCAGAAAAATTATAACCACTGTCTGAAAAATTATGAAAATTTATTGTTTTGATCCTTTCTATAAATATATTGATTTCCTGAAATTTCAAGACATTCTGATACCTGTAAACAGATTTAGTAACTTTTGATATATAGATACGTTAATATATTTGAATAACTTAAAAATTTCAGAAAAAAAAATGATTTTCATTATTGGTATATTAATATTCACAGCATGAATTTTGAGTGGCATGAGTCCATTTCATATAAGTCATATTTATATTTTTACTGTACCGTTAGTAATGCCAAATGGACACTGCCACCATAGGGGGAGACTCGAACCAAACTATAGAAATACCCCTATAGGGAGGTTCACACTGTACTGGCCCCGAGGGTAACGAGGATGAAATCCTGGAGGTGAACAAGTACCACTGGTTAAGGTGGAGAGGACTTCTCCCGGTTCTGCGCAGTAACCAAGACTCATCACTATTTACCTAGGTGATCGAGTACCGACTAACTGTCTTTCTAGTGGTGGTCTGGGCACTGTGTCTGACTATTTATACCACTATTACTGTTTATTGAATTGAAATTGAACAACTGTTATTTCCGACTGAATTGACATTGAACTACTATTACTGTTCACTGAGTCGTTATTAATACGACTATTACTGCTCACTGAATTGATACTGAAACTGTTATTACTGTTCATTGATTCATTACTGGAATCATTCATTAATGTTTACAAATGATGAATTTTTATTTACTTTATCATTGGTAGAATACAATTTTAATGTACATGCTTTCTTTGTCAAATAAAAATAGAATGACTTTATGAAACAAATTACTGCAAATCACTTTGGATATGTTGATACATGTTTTGACTGGGGACTATGCTTAGTCTCTTACTGGGTCTATTCATAGACTCACCCCGTTGAATAATTTCAGGAGAAGCGGTAGAAGGAAGCGATCAGTGATCTCGCAGTGTTTGACAGCGGTTCGGATTTTACTACCAATACTTATGTTATGAGCTATGTCTTATGAAAAAAAAGTGTGTTAAATTTGGTTATGTAATAAAAGACGTGTGAAATTGTTATCGTTATTTCTATCTGTGTGGATGTAGTCATTTGACTGTAACCTGATGAATTGAGTATTTTCATTTCCGCTGCAATGATATCTCAATGTTTATGTGTAATTCTCAATTGTAATTGTACCGCTTGGGTTGTTTCCACTGTGACGTTCCGATTGGGATCCGACGCGAGTCTTTACGACTGGACCGGGTTTGCTAGTCGTGGCGTCACACATTTCATCAAAGACAAAATGTGGAGATTCTTCTACATTTTGAGTTTTGACATTTAGGACTCTATGGGCCCTAGAGTGATTAGAATATCCCAGAAAAATGGCTGGTTCACTCTTAGGTTCAAATTTATCCAAGTCCTGTTTGTCATTATTTTGAACAAAGTATTTTGACCCAAAAACTTTGAAATGAGCAACAGATAGCTTCTTACCTTTCATTAACTCATATGGAGTCTTTTTGGACAGAGGTCTTACCATTGCACGATTTACAATGTAGCGCGTAGTGTTTACCGCCTCAGCCCAGAATTTCCTTGGAAGTTGTCCTTCGATCAGCATTGTTCTAATCATCTCCACAAGAGTCCTGTTTCTTCTTTCCACCACTCCATTCTGTTCAGGAGTTCTTGGTGACGAGAATCTGTGTGATATTCCTTTTGCCCTGTAAAAGCCATCAAATTCTGAGTTTTCGAACTCTCCTCCATGATCTGACATGATAGATGAAATAGTATGCTTACCATCCTGCTGAACTTTCTTGAAGAATGTCTGAAATTCTTCAAACGCATCATTTTTATGAGATAAAAAGAACACCCAAGTGAACCTAAAAAAGTCATCTACCAAAATAAAGCCATATCTATTTCCACTTAAACTTGCTGTTCTGGTGGGTCCAAACAGATCCATGTGAATAAGTTCAAGAGGTCTAGAAGATTGATTTTCTATTCTAGATTTAAATGACTTCCTAGTGTGCTTACCTTGAGTGCATGCATCACAAACTTTGTCATTTTGTTTAAATGAGACATCAGGCAGACCGTTTACCATGCTGAATTTTGCTAACTTATGCATGACACTATAGCTAGCATGTCCTAGTATACGATGCCATAGCCAAGCCAGCTCAGTTTTGTTCATAGCAAGACAGAGATTATTATGAGCATGATCATCTAAGTCTACCATGTACATGTTGTTTATTCTAATTTTAATAAACTTAACATTTTCAAAATGCATTTCAAGAATGGTGCATACAAGAGAATCAAACACAACCTTGTGTCCCCTGTCACACAGTTGGCTTATACTAAGAAGATTATATTCTAGTCCTTCAACAAGCAGCACATCATCAATGGAGTTCAAGGGAGTTTTGCCCACTTTACCTTTTCTAATACTTTTGCCTTTATTGTTACCCCCAAACGTGACATGCCCTCCTTCTTTCTCAACCAAGAAACACAATTTTACCTTATCGCCCGTCATATGCCTTGAGCAGCCACTGTCAAGATACCATATGTTGTGTACAGCTGCAAGGCACTCCTGCAATTCACATCAAACGAGGGATTTTGGAACCCAAATACACTTGGGTCCCATCAGACCATATGATCCTGTCAAATAAGACAACATACTTTTGGAAATCCATATCTGTTGTTTTGGAGGTTTTTGAGATGTGGAGTTCATAGGTTTGAGAATTTTCTGATTAGGTTGAGGTACCCTTCTAAATGAATTCTTTGAACAAGTTCTGTTGTTAAAGAAGTGTGAATTTTTATTCTTGTTTCCACTCCAATGATTATTCTGAATCCAAGAAGCACTGGGGAACCTAGGACGAGAAGCTCTAGTTGAATATTTAATTCCGGATGGAATGAAGCTTTGCTACGTAAACCCTCTTGCACGGCTACGTTGACCCATCCACCCAAGCCCCATGTCATATGGGTTCTGGTACGCATGGTGCGTTGGCGCAGTATAGACATTGCGTTGACACGGCCAGTGGTTTGTTTTAGCCTTATTTCTGTAGAAGCCCTTAGACATAGGTTGAGTAGATGCAGGATGGCCAGTGCGTTGATGCGGCTGTCTTGTGCCAATCCAATGACTCCTTGAATTTCCATAAGCTTGATGCTGGGTTGATGTACTAGGGTCCATGGGTTGATTTGAGGTTTTACTTCCAGACTTAGGCATATTTGTGTGGTGATTGGTATTCAAGGTAGCATTCATTTTCTCTTTGCCCTTTTCTTCTTGATTTTTCCCATGTGGCTTCACTGCAGCCATTGGGTTTTGCTCAGATGTGCCCTATTCTGGAACAAAGGTTATCAGTCTTATCCCTAGATTCTTCTTTTTAGTTGGATTATATCCAAGTCCGTCTTTTTCAAAATTACTTTTCAGTCCCATAACAGCTTCTAGGTTATTTTTGCCTTGTGTAAATTTCTCAAGGGAGGCTTGTTTATTTAAGTTTTCATCTTCCAGTCTCTTCAAGTTTTCTTAGAGTTCTAGATTTACTCCTTGAATGGCTTCATATTTTTCTTTAGCAATTTTTACATCACTCTCCAATTTTTGCATTCTGAGTTTCAGGTCATCATGCACTTTCAGTAAAAGTTCATTTTCTCTTTTCATCTCTATCAATTGATCTTTACAAAGATCACTTTCAGCAAGAGACTCTCTTAGATGAATAATTTCAGCTTCTAAGCACATGATTTTATCATTCAAGGAATTATCTTGACTAGTCAAATTTTTCTTCTTCTTCAGTGATTTATTTTCTTTCTTCACATAATCACACTTATCTAGCAATTCATTAAATGCTTCTTCCCAATCACTGCAAGAAAAGTTTTCAAAAGAGGAGGTTACCTCATCCTGATCATCTCCCTTAGCCATAAAGCATAGGTTAACATCACTTTCTTCTTCAGAGGCACTCTCTTCTTCATCTTCATCTTTCTCCTCGTCACTCCAAGTACTCATCATAGCCTTTGGCTTCTTGTTCTTCCATTTTGGTTGGACTTTCTTCACATTCTCTGGACATTCAGATTTGATATGACCTTGTTTCCTGCATTTGTAACAAATAACCTTGTCAGATTTCTTAGAATTCTCTGATTTGAATTTTGAACTCTTTCTTACCTGTGGTCTACTGTTCCTCATAAATTTACCTTCCTTCCTTAGAAACTTCCTGAATTTCCTGGTGAGCATTGCTATCTCACCTGAGTCATCATCTGAGGTAGATGACTGACTGTCATCTGAACTCTCCTTGCTGCTAGGACCAGCCTTCAATGCAAGTGGCTTCTTCTTTTTCACATCCTCATCAGTTCTTTTGAAATTCAGCTCGTAAGCCATCAGTGATCCAATAAGCTCATCAGGGGTAGTGGTAGGAAGGTTCCTAGATTCCTCAACAACCGTGGCCTTGGTGTGCCAAATTGGAGTTAGGGATCTAAGAATTTTCCTGACCAGCTCATAATCACTGTAAACCTTTCCCAGACCTTTAAGACCATTCACTAATAGAGTTAGCCTAGCATACATTTCAGATATATTTTCCTCTGGCTTCATTCTAAAAGCTTCATACTCAGAAATTAACATATTAGCTTTTGTCACTCTTACCTCTGACGCACCTTCATAGATGACTTCAAGTCTGTCCCACATTTCCTTTGCACTGGCACATGAGGACACTCGTGAAAACTCCTTAGGATGCAATGAACATTGCATGATATTCATAGCTTGCCAATTGATGTTGGACTTCCGAATCTGCTCTTTTACCCACAGTTCTTCATCTCATTCAAACTGATAGGGTCCTTTGCTCACGACTCTCCAAATCTCATGGTCCTGAGATCTCAGGAATACCTGCATCTGATTTTTCCAGTAAGCATAGTTAGTGCCATCAAAGAAGGGTGGCCTATTCACTGCATACCCTTCAGGCATGAGCCCCTTGTTTTCCATTCCACTAAATCTCTCTGGGTTGTGAGACCCTTGACAAGAGAGGCAAGCTCTGATACCACGTGTTGGATTAAGTGGATGGTCAAACTAGAGGGGGAGGGGGTGAATAGGTTGACCCTTTGAAATCTTTTGTGAAAAATCACAATCAAATTTGAAATAGCACAATACTAGTTCAAAATTCAGTAAATAGAAGGTGTGGAGATCGAACCTAATCAATCATCTAGCGACACACAGATATTGCAAGAGACAGCAAACCACAAGAGAACACAGATTTTTATGGTGGTTCGGTCTCCCTGTGGAGACCTACGTCCACCCCTCACTAGATCAGTGAGGATCCCTGCTGAGCCTTACAGCTTTGCTAAATAGAGGAACAATCCCCTCGACAATGCTGACCATTACAGCTTGGTTAACAAGAGGAACACATCCTCTCAATCAGTTACCCGCTGACAAACAGCTTGAGGGCATCCACACCCAAACCCCTTGATCCAAGCACACCCCGCTTGATCAATAAACCTCCCTCTACAATCACCAGTACGAGGGAGAATAGCAGTAATAGAATTCAAACTGAAATGAACAACAAGAAATGAAGTCACCAAAACAAATTGAAAGAAAGAGCTTCAGATGTATGATAGTGCTGATTTTAGAATCTCAAACATAGAGATCGAAGAGAAAAGGCTTCGTCGATCAGCTGGCTTTCTCCTTCTGGATGGTAGATAGTCTTGCGATGATCAACTGCCACTAGGCTTCCTCTGATCTTCAGTGGATGCAACAGCACGCCAGGAGGAAGATGATGATCTTGGTCATTCTTTTCGAGAGCTACTTCTTTGCTACCATTTTTTCTACCATTCACTGACTTTTATCTCCCGCGCTCTTTTGATTCACGTGAATATTCCTCTTGTGGGCCCCAACTAAATTTTCTGGTTAGCCTTATGATTGTTCTCTACAGAGGCTTCTAGAATCGCCAGGAAAAAAGGAGAGCGCATGCTCTTTTAGATGATGTGGCATCTAACGCCACTTACGGCTGGGGTCCACCCAATCATCTCTTGATGAAATTCATATGGCGTCAACTCATTGTGACTAAGAGGTTGACGTAGCCTTGAACTGCCCACATACCATTTTTGTACATAAGCCAGATGCATTGACGCATTGGGTGCCTGCGTCAACTCACTAGACTGACCCCGAACACTCTATTATCTCCACCAAGAGCAGATGCGTCGACGCTTACATGTTGTGGCGTTGACGCACTAAGCTATGCCAATGATTGATGCTTCTGCATCTTGAACTGATGCGTAGACGCAATTAGCATCCTGCGTAGACGCTGTCCTTTTATGCAAACTGCTACGTGGATGCCTTGAGCATCCTGCGCAGACCTTGTTTCTTCCTTGCATTCAAGAGTAAAGTAGATACATGTGTTAATGAATCAAGGGTTAATTCATCAGTTCTGTTGAACTCAACACACACACACCTCATGGTTGTCATCATCAAAACCAGGGGCACAACAGGGCTTGGCAGTCTCAAGTTGAAATTTCTTCACGATTTCTTATGTATACTTCTTCTGGTTGATGAAAATGCCATCATCCATTTGCTTTATCTGTAATCCCAAGAAGAAGTTGAGCTCTCCCATCAAGCTCATCTCGAACTCCCCCTGCATAAGTTGGACAAATTCATCATTCATTTTTGTGTTGGAGACTCCAAAAATAATATCGTCTGCATAAACTTGAACAATTAATGAATGATCATCACAAGTTTTTGTAAACAAAGTTTGGTCTATGTTACCTCGTTTGAAGCTGTTTTCAATAAGAAATGAACTTAATCTATCATACCATGCCCGGGGAGCCTGTTTCAAACCGTATAGTGCCTTGTCCAATTTGAATACGTGGTCGGGAAACCTTTCATCTTCAAAGCCCGGTGGTTGCTCCACGTACACTTCTTCCTTGATCACTCCATTGAGGAAGGCACTCTTCACATCCATTTGAAATAGTTTCATGTTCCTGTGACAAGCATAAGCAAGTAAAATTCTAACTGCTTCCAATCTAGCCACAGGTGCAAATGATTCATCAAAATCAATGCCAAATTCTTGAGAGTAGCCCTTGGCTACTAATCTTGCCTTATTCCTCACAACCACCCCATCTTCACTAAGTTTGTTTCGGAAAACCCACTTAGTTCCAATGATAGGATGGTCATCAGGCCGGGGCACGAGGAACCACACCCTATTCCTTTGGAATTGGTGTAGCTCTTCTTGCATGGCGAGAACCCAAGAATTATCATTCAAAGCATCATCTAATTATTTAGGCTCAATGCTAGAAAGTAAAGCTAGATTATCGTGAATTTCTACTTCCCTCATTGAAGCCCGAGTTCGAATTCCTTCATCCACATTGCCGATCACATTCTCCAATGGATGGTCCCTGTGCGTGGTCCATTGGTGTGGAAGATTCGGATGTTGCTCTTGTTCCGCTTCTTATTCTTCTTGTTCTTCTTCTTCTTCTTGATTTGCTGTCTCACCTTGTTTCCTTGACTCTCCCTTTTCAATTTTGCCCCCACATGTAATAAGAAAATGATCATCACTCGATTTCCTCATTGTGAATTCATCAACTACTACATGTGGACTTTCCTCGACAACAAGTGTTCTAGTGTTATACACACGGTAAGCTCTAGATGTTAGAGCATACCCGAGGAAGATCCCTTTATCACTTTTTGCTTCAAATTTCTCTAGATTGTCTTTTCCATTGTTCAAGATATAACAAATTGAACCAAATGGCTTGAAATGAGATATGTTGGATTTCTTACCTTTGTAAAGCTCGTATGGAGTTTTCTTAAGGATTGGTCTTACCATTGCTCTATTTGTGATGTAGCAAGCGGTGTTCACCGCCTCTGCCCATAAGTACTGTGGAAGACCATTCTCGACAAGCATGGTACGCGCCATCTCCATGAGCGTCCTATTTTTCCTTTCGACCACGCCATTTTGTTGAGGGGTTCTTGGTGAGGAGAACTGATGCTCGTACCCCTGCTTCCTGCAAAAAGTATCAAACTCATGATTCTCAAATTCCTTTCTATGGTCACTTTGAATTTTTTGAATTGAATATCCCTTTTCATTCTGGACTTTTGTGCAAAAATCAATAAACTCATTGCAAGCATCACTTTTATTAACAAGATATAAAACCCATGCATATCGCGAGAAATCATCGACAATCACAGAGCCATAAAGCTTCCCGCCAAGACTGCGAGTCCTAGTGGGACCAAATAGATCCAAATGCAACAGTTGAAGGGGTTTTTCTGTAGACATAATATTTTTGCATTTAAAAGATGCGGTGGTTTGTTTTCCTTTATTACATGCTTCAAAAATCTTTGAAGTTTCAAAGTTCAATTTAGGAAGTCCTCTGACTAGATCATGACGGTTCAACTTCCTAATAACATTAAAGTTGGCATGCCCAAGACGGCGATGCCACAACCAAACATCTTCACTTTTGTTAGCAACTAAACACAGTTTCTTTGGTGCAAGTTCATCAAAGTCAACTTGATAAGTGTTGTTACATCTCACACCTATGAACTTAATTTTCTGTGTGTTAGCATCAATGATCATGCAGTGTGAAGATTCAAAAATCACTTTATGACCCTTGTCACAAAGCTGACTTACACTAAGCAAATTATGATGAAGACCTCTAACTAATGAAACATCTTCAATGCAGTGGTTAGGGTCCTTACCAATTCTCCCAATTCTTATGATCTTACCCTTGTCCTGTCCTGCGAAGATTACCGTTCCGCCATTCTTCTCAGCAAGGTCTGCAAAGAGGAGTTTATTTCCAGTCATGTGCCTTGAGCATCCGCTGTCCAGTTACCATTTATTGTCTCCCGCCTTCATGCAGACCTGCACCAATTACCAACCATGCTCATTTTGATTTGAGTACCCAAGCAAGCTTGGGTCCCTTCACGTTAGCGTTCCCAAGTGACTCATAGTATCTACTGAAAAACAATTCATCATCATATTGCATGAGTTGGCATATATACATGTCATGCCCTATTTTCCCACAATAAAAATACGTGGGTCTTCTCCTACCAAAATCTTTCCTTTTATTTACATGTCTAAAGGTTGAGGGGAATTTGGAATTAACAGTTTATTTTTCAAAGTGTGTGTGTGACCATTCTCCTTGATAAAATGAATTCTTCACAGCATAATGAGCATGATTTTTGTTACTATGCATTACCCTTTGATTCTTTTCAACTTGTTTTCCTTTCTCTCTCACTTCCTTTCCATTCCCATTTGTTAATTTTTCAATTTCGGTGACAAAATTCTCATTCTTCTCTTTCAAGTTTTCTTTCTCTTTTTCACATTCACTCAGTTGAACATGTAATTTTTCAAACTCTTTGTTCAAGAGGTCATTCTTTTCTTGGATTTCATCTTTTAGCTTAAATGCATTTTTCTTCTCTATATCTAAGCATGCTATCTCCTCTTCAAACAAAGATAACTTGGTTTCCAAAGCATCATTAACATTTTTCAGATTTTTAATTTGCATTTCAAGCAAATTGCACTTTCCATAAGAATTAGATGAGTGAATAATTTCATGGATCTTTTTCTTTAAAGTCCTATTTTCATTTTTCATTCTTCTATATTTCTCATCTAACTCTTCATAAGTAAGTTCTCACTGTTCATTTGAAATGGCCTCAGTGTCAGAAGTTACCTGTTCACTTTCGCTATTGGCCATCAGACACATCGTCTTCACGAGTTCTTCAATGTCCTGCTCCTCATCATTAGTCATGGGATCATCCTCGTCCTCGTTGCTCCATGTCACCTTCATGGCTTTCGGCTTCTTGCCTTTGACGACCTTTCCCTTTTTCTTTTGGAGCTCGGGGCAATCTCCTCGCATGTGCCTCGCTTTCTTACATTCATAGCAAATAATTTCGGCAGCCTTGGATGGTTCATTTCTTTGTCTTGGCTGCCTCTTCCCTTTCCTGAACTTCCCGCCAAATCTTCTTCTTTGGCACAAGAATTGTCTTACCTTTCTTGTTAGCATAGCAACCTCTTCATCATCGGTGGTTCCCAACGATTCCTCTTGGCTTGAGACACTCTCCGGGAGTGCTTTCAAGGCGATTGGCCTTTTCTTCTTCGGATCCTCTTCCGTCCTTTTGATCACATTGATCTCATAGGTCATTAATGACCCTATGAGTGCATCCACGGTGAGCGTTGTCAAATCCTTGGAGTCTTCTATCATGGTCACCTTGGTGTCCCAGCTTGGCGACAGTGACCTCAACACCTTCCGTACCAACTCCTTGTTGGTGAACTCTCTTCCGAGTGACTTTAGTCCGTTGGTGATCTCCATGAGTCGCGCGAACATCTGCGAGATATCTTCTTCATCTTTCATTCTAAATAGCTCGTAGTCACGGGTCAGCATATTCACCTTTGTCTCCTTGACTTCTATGGTACCTTCATAGATGAGCTTGAGCTTGTCCCACATTTCCTTGGCGCTACTGCACATGGAGACACAAGCATACTCGTTAGGGTGAATAGCACACTAAATTATATTCAAAACATTAAAATTCACAGTGGCTTTCTTTATAGCACCATCATCCCACATATCCTCATCGGGGTGTACAGCATACGGACCATTCCTTATAACATTCCATATTTCAAGACTTTACGCTCTAAGAAATACGGTCATCCTATCCTTCCAGTATGGGTAATTACTCCCATCGAAGAAGGGTGGCCGTTGAATAGAATGCCTTTCGGGCATCATCCCCTTGTTGAGGTTGTTGGCCAATCCTAACAGATCACTCTAAAATCGATAGGTTTTCTAAAAAGCAGAGCCGAGGCTCTGATACCAATTGTTGGCCCGGTTAGGAGGCAATTGAGAGGGGGGGGGGTGAATTGATTGCCCACCCTTTCTCAATAAATATAAAAACAACCCAAACAAACCATAGATATGTAGAATAAATCTAGGACAGAGGCTTGATTGAGACGAATGAAATTAAATCAAGCAAGCTCTCACAACTCCCCAGCGTAAGATATACTCACTCGGATAACTATATATGGACGGACAGTTGAGTAAACTCACGACTCACCGTCTCACACTCGTATAGTGAATGGACAAATAGAAATCAATAACCACCAGACAAGCAAACCATGGCACAGTATTTTTGGTGCGGACACCAGGATGATCAAGTGACACGTCGGCGAACCGACGGTGCCACACGCGGAGCACCAAGTGGACTACATCGGCTTCCCTTCAAATTGGGGACAATTTAGCTTCAATTTGGACTCTTTTTGCATTGGAATTGGGCCTGTAATGGTTATTTTAATTGTAATTATCTAATGGGCTGGTTGTAAGGCTCTTAAAGGGCCAATTGGTTAAAGCCCTTAAGCATTCCATAAGAAGGAATGGCCTTGGTCCATTGTAATGGATCCATAAGCCATGCATGGCCCAATTGGGCTTCCTTCCTACATGGGTTATCTAGGTTGGGCTATCTAGGTTGGGCTATCTAGAATGGGCTCCCTTCACTCATGGGCTCTCAAGGATGGAAAGGCCTTGAACTAAAATGATGGAGTGGGCTTATGGCCAAATTGGCCCAAGTGGAGGCCCAAGTAGGGGGCGCCCCCTCTTTTGGCATATTAGGCTAGACAATTATATTTTTTATGTTTCTTCTACCTCCCCATTTACCACATGTAGCTAAAAGGGCTGCTGGTCAAGTTCAAATGGCTGCCACCTACCTTCTTTACATGGATTTCAAAGGTAGGTGAGCAACCATGTCCCCTTGTCTCCCTTTCCCTTTCACCAAGGGTCATCATCCATGCGCATTCCCCCTCTCCCCTCTTGAATCCTACGCAAGTCCCCTCCCCTATACCCCTTGTATTTGTCTATTTAAAGCCTTGTATGCTGTGTGTGCAGAAGCTAATGAAGTTTTGTTAAGAGAAAGTGTGTTTAAGAGAGTGACTCTCTTGTTCTTCCTTGGGTGTGACTCCCTTGGTGCTGTCCTGTGACTGGACAGAACTGGGCCGTGTGACTCGACCTCGTATCCCCCTCCTCTTCTTATCTTCCTCCTACACAAAAAATCTCAGTGATACCTCTGTGAGTTAGGAAAAATTTTCAGCGCTGGTTTCGCGTCAATCGGAGTTCGTGAGCAACGGCAGCGGTTCGTTTCGTGGAGGCGCGCAGATCGGTTCCAGATTGCTGCCCAGATCTGAAGGTGACTGTGTTTTAAATTCTCCAGCCCAACCCTGACGCCATATGAAGCTCGTTCCTGAAGAGTGATCGTAGGATTTCAAGTCGTCTTCACGTTGCCGCTGATCTCTCCTTGATCTGATCACCGTGCTGTTCGTGGAGGCGAATCTCGTGAGATTGCGCAAGAGATCTGAGCAGATCCGGCCCCAAACCAGAGCCGACTTCCAGAGTCCACCCCGACTCATCCGGTCGAGATCTGTGAGGGATCATCAGAGTACGTCTTCCTCTTGACGTCGCCAACAATCTCCCACAAAGAACGTCTCAATCTAACATCGGTAGCTATTTTTCCATCATTTTACCGTGTCCCTGCGTTGTTCTAGAATCTCAAAACCAGAAGCTGAGAAGAAACATTATTGTGCCCAGATCTGAAAAGATATGATCACGCCCTTTGGAGTGAAGAAACTAAATCCTGTCTCGAACATTCTCCAACAAACGGCGCTCCGATCGGGGATCGGATCTGGCCGTACCGGCCTCCGCAAGTTCGCTACGCAGGGTGACCAGCGTGGACAGCACCGGGTCGGCTTTCCGTCGGCGTACCCGAGCGGCTCCGACACGCGTCCCTCGCCTCCTGCGAGTGTGGCCCGTCAACCCGGGTTCCATCAACCCCAAAATTATCAATTGTAGCCCGATACCTTGCTGTGTGGAGTGGGTGTTCAGTTCTGAAATTGTAAAGTTACTCATTTGTGTATTGGGGTTGTTCGGAAATCGGCCAGGAGTTCTTCCCCATGCCTAGTCGTGGAGGTACGTGCTCGTTCCGACATCTACATTGCTGTTTAATATGTTTTCTATATTGCTGTGTTTGTTAGAATAGGGCCGATAGCTAGTTTCAAATTCACCGCGATTGTGAGTTGTGAGCGCCCGTTCCGTGGCTCCAATCTAGCACCGAGCGCGAATTAGCACCCTAGGCGACGGTGGTTTCTTAATCGCCGCGATCCCCACGTTTCCCTCGCAAGGGACGATCGTCGGGCTCAAGAGAGTCTCTATTGAGAGACGTCTCCACCCGGAGAATACCACGGTGGTCAGCCGCCCAGCTTGCCTTAGTGTGCTAGTGCTGGCCGCACAACGAGTCGGTCGTACGTCTTAGCCCGTGTCGGTCATCCGTCCCGCATCAAATTGGTATCAGAGAGTCGTTTAAGTCTAGGGTCATTTAAGTCCAAGGTTGCATTTGCATTCCAATAACCCGGTATATAAAAAGGTGTTGTCCAAACGTTAGGCTATGCCTATCGGGAAGGCCGCACACTTGCGCGAGTGATCTCCGGATCGATTAACTCCGCCACGTACCGAGTCTTGGTGTCTTGTCCTTAGTGTGCATGTATTCCAACCTTGCATATTCAGTCTAGTGTCGTGTCCTAGTGTCGGCATGTTCATCCCTTAGCTCCCCGAGTCCCATGGGTTCCCAAACGCCTAGCTCATATGAATGGTGGCGACACCACCAAGGATGGGGAATCCAACCCCACCACATCCGTAGGCCCGAAGCCTCGGACTTCTATGGAACCAAGGTCCTGAGTGACTACCTCAAGTGGGAAGCCGCCATGGACACATATTTTGAGTGTTATACTATGTTCGAGGCGATGCAATTCTCTTTCGCCAAAGAGCGGCTTCTTCAGGAGGCCGCCGAAAAGTGGGACTACATTGAACGTTTGAGAGAGGTTAGGAGGCAATGGCCCATCGAGTCATGGTGGGACATGAAGAGAGAGCTTAGGAAGGTCTACGTTCCCCAACCGATCACCTTCAACCGACCCCACCCAATCGCCTCAAACCAAGTGGGTCCTAGTCGGAGGCAACGAGCCCTACACGTAGATGAGCCTAGACCCAAGCCTAGGTCGGATGATTACGGGCGAGTCCACTCTGATACCCCTGCTCCAACCCGGACCGTTGCCGAACTTGTGCAAATGATTTCGGAACGGGTGGATAGGAGGTGCGCTTATTTTGAGTCATTAGTCTCGCCTTGCCCACCTTCGAGGCAGGAGGTAGCCATACCCGCACCTAGGGAGGCCATAGCCCGTAGCCCCAACCCGGCCCCATCTAAGGGGTCCCCAAGCCCTCTCCCCATTATGGAGATCCCTCCTTCATCACCCGTGAGTGCTCCGTTGCCATCCTCTCCTTCCGAACTTCATCCAGAGCCGTCTTGTTTGGAACCACCTCCACCCGAGCCACCCGTGTTTCTTACGGGAATGCTTTTCATCGCTGCGCCACTCCTTAGCTGGCTCAAAGATGACTTGGTCCCACCTCCCTTCCCATCCATGGACCCCACACTACCTCTAGTGCCAAGCAACTCGTTTCACACCACCTTCCAGTCTAGTCACTATGTGGATACCTTGGACGACCTTCTTAAAGGGTTAGACCGACAGTTGGCATTTACGCACTTGTTGGCCCCAGGCTTCGACCAACCCATCGGTCGTAGCTTCACACATCCCACCTTAGGGTCCATTACCTCCGTGTACACCGTGGGTCATGTTACCACGGAGGTTCTTCTACTCCTCCCGCTATCGGTCGAGCCCGACTTCACTCCTTTTATCCCGAGGGAGGAGCCATATCTTCTATACACTATCCCATTTACCACGATGGAAGGAGGTGACCATCACCTTCATGAATTTCAAACATGGGACTATGTAATAGAGGAACCAGGGGGTCACACATTCTTTGACCCATTCGACCCCTTCTCTAGTGGGCCTTGTGACCCACCACTTCCCCTCTACTTTGTCAAGGAAGTCCCCTACCACTCTCTTCCCACTCGGGCCAATCAAACTCCACATAGCAATAGGTTTGATTATTGGGAAGCATGGCATGCCTTATCTACATGTAGTGGTGATGAACCTCTTAGCCCACCCACACCCACATCTGATGGGAAGTCCTTGCATGCATTGTGTATTTTTGGGTGTCTAGGAGTACATAATCCTACCTACCTTTGGTTGCATCTAGTGTATGCATGGCACACATTTGGGTGTCCTGGTCCGCCATCGTCCATGCGTAGGTTGGACTAACCATAGGTTTGTCTAAGGTCATGTGTGTGTGTGTTTGTTTGTCTCTCTAGTAGTTCTCTTTCCTACATATGGTTTGTATTAAGTCGTGTCTCAATAAAAGGCCAGTCAAGCACGTATAAGGAGGTAGCCGATGCATGCTACATATCCGTGGATTCAAAAGGAGAGTACGTCTAGATCAGGGTCATACCTGATTGGTTTCATCCCAGAGACCGAAAGCAACTCTAAGTCCACGATACCCACCCTTTCCGGGTCAAGAAACAAGTGGGTCCGAATGCGTACGATATTGAACTACCGGGTGACTATGGTGTCAGTTCGACGTTCCATGTTTCAGATCTGGTAGCATATTGGAACCCGCAGTGATCCTAGTGAGTTTTGGGCTTTCTTCTCCTATTGTGAGTGATACACCACCCGAGAGTCCACTCTTCCAGCCTCAACGCACGCATATAGATTGTATACTGGATGAGCAGGTGATCACCATAAGGAACGGCGCATACCCACACGTCCTAGTGCGCTGGCGAGGATGCCCCACGATGACCAACGCCTTAATCACATACGGAGAACGCAAGCTTCGAGACCCTTACTCGACGGGGTCGAGTTCCTCCCACCCGGGGAGAATTGGTGCGGACACTAGGACGATTAAGTGACACATCGGCGAACCGACGGTGCCACACGCGGAGCACCAAGTGGACTACATCGGCTTCCCTTCAAATTGGGGACAATTTGGCTTCAATTTGGACTCTTTTTGCATTGGAATTGGGCTTGTAATGGTTATTGTAATTGTAATTGTCTAATGGGCTGGTTGTAAGGCTCTTAAAAGGCCAAATGGTTAAAGCCCTTAAGCATTCCATAAGAAGGAATGGCCTTGGTCCATTGTAATGGATCCATAAGCCATGCATGGCCCAATTGGGCTTCCTTCGTACATGGGCTATCTAGGTTGGGCTATCTAGGTTAGGCTATCTAGAATGGGCTCCCTTCACTCATGGGCTCTCAAGGATGGAAAGGCCTTGAACTAAAATGGTGGAGTGGGCTTATGGCCAAATTGGCCCAAGTGGAGGCCCAAGTAGGGGGCGCCCCCTCTTTTGGCATATTAGGCTAGAAAATTATATTTTTTATGTTTCTTCCACCTCCCCATTTACCACATGTAGCTAAAAGGGCTGCTGGTCAAGTTCAAATGGCTGCCACCTACCTTCTTTACATGGATTTCAAAGGTAGGTGAGCAACCATGTCCCCTTGTCTCCCTTTCCCTTTCACCAAGGGTCATCATCCATGCACATTCCCCTTCTCCCCTCTTGAATCCTACGCAAGTACCCTCCCCTATACCCCTTCTATTTATCTATTTAAAGCCTTGTATATTGTGTGTGCAGAAGCTAATGAAGTTTTGTTAAGAGAAAGTGGGTTTAAGAGAGTGACTCTCTTGTTCTTCCTTGGGTGTGACTCCCTTGGTGCTGTCCTGTGACTGGACAGAACTGGGTCGTGTGACTCGACCTCGTATCCCCCACCTCTTCTTATCTTCTTCCTCCACAAAAAATTTCAGTGATACCTCTAAGAGTTAGAAAAATTTCAGCGCTCGTTTCGCGTAAATCGTAGTTCGTGAGCAACGGCAGCGGTTCGTTTTGTGGAGGCGCGCAGATCGGTTCCATATTGCTGCCCAGATCTAGAGGTGACTGTGTTTTAAATTCACCAACCCAACCCCTACACTATCTGAAGCTGGTTTTTGAAGAGAGATCGTAGGATTTCAAGTCATCTTCGCTTCGCCACTGATCTCGCCTCGATCTGATCACCGTTCTATTCGTGGTGGTGAATCTCGTGAGATCGCGCAAGAGATCTGAGCAGATCCGGCCCCAAACCAGAGCCGACTTCCAAAGTCCACCCCGACTCATCTGGTCGAGATCTGTGAGGGATCTTCGGAGTACGTCTTCCTCTTGACGTCGCCAACAATCTTCCACAAAGAACGTCTCAATCTAACATCGGTAGCTATTTTTCCATCATTTTACCGTGTCCCTGCGTTGTTCTAGAATCTCAAAACCAGAAGCTGAGAAGAAACATTATTGTGCCCAGATCTGAAAAGATATGATCACGCCCTTTGGAGTGAAGAAACTAAATCCTGTCTCGAACATTCTCCAACAAACGGCGCTCCGATCGGGGATCGGATCTGGCCGTACCGGCCTCCGCAAGTTCGCTACGCAGGGTGACCAGCGTGGACAGCACCGGGTCGGCTTTCCGTCGGCGTACCCAAGCGGCTCCGGCACGCGTCCCTCGCCTCCTGCGAGTGTGGTCCGTCAACCCGGGTTCCAACAACCCCAAAATTATCAATTGTAGCCCGATACCTCCCTGTGTGGAGTGGGTGTTCAGTTCTGAAATTGTAAAGTTACTCATTTGTGTATTGGGGTTGTTCGGAAATCGGCCGGGAGTTCTTCCCCACGCCTAGTCATGGAGGTACGTGCTCGTTCCGACATCTACATTGCTGTTTAGTATGCTTTCTATATTGCTGCGTTTGTGAGAATAGGGCCGATAGCTAGTTTCAAATTCACCGCGAATGTGAGTTGTGAGCGCCCGTTCCGTGGCTCCAATCTAGCACCGAGCGTGAATTAGCACCCTAGGTGACGGTGGTTTCTTAATCGCCGCGATCCCCACGTTTCCCTCGCAAGGGACGATCGTTGGGCTCAAGAGAGTCTGTCACGCCCCGAGAGTGGAAGATACCCGGAGATGCGTGACGAGTTTATATCAATCATGTCAATCAGAGTAGAAGTGTATTCGACACAAAGATAGAGATGCACAAAAGTAAAGATAACCCAATCCATTTATTTCTTCATAATAAATAGTCTATTACAAACCCAATACTCTATTCAAAAAAAAAAGAAAAGTACACATTTGACTCAAGAAATATATAAAAGGCTAGATGACACTTGGAAAAGCTCTAGCTCTTTCACTCTTGATTCTCCCCATCCGATTGACTTCCCTCATCGTCGGACTTACCTGAAAAGTAAGGGAAACACGGAGTGAGCGAACGCTCAGTAGGAAATTATATCTCAGGAACTAGCAAGGGGTTTAAGTAGTTACATCTTTCATGAATGTACTTAGCTATGCATGCTCGCATAAAACGACAAGATAGAAAGAGGATATAACAATAAGATAACATGAATGACTAGTCATAAACTTTCAAGAACTTATATCAAAAGATATCAAGATATTAAAGCAAGTACTTTATCATGTCAAGATGATATTTGGCTATCACGTTCAAGCACGCAAGTAATTACCCTTTTTCGGGCCACGCAAGTCATGTAATATCAAGTCAAGTACAAGATTTGTGGAATGTTCAATCAAGCTAGTCATGCACTTCGGTATAATGTCAATACCGTGATCAATCAACTCCCATGGGCACAAGTACTTTCGGGTGCTCCTCCCAGGACCAGATCGGGCCCTATATGCGCAGACATTAGTCATGTATTTTAACATCCACTTTTGTATATAGCCAATATGGAATTTCAAGGCTAAAGCTTGTAGACATGTAGGACAGACTTTGAAAGAATAGAGTCCAAAAATATGATACTTGACATAGATAGGCGATAATAACGGTACAATCACGATTATTGATAAAACCAGGTGGAATTGGTTCCCTTAACTCGGGTACCATGATAAGTAAGTAGAGACACTCTTTTATATAGAATTGAGGTCCATATGAATAGCACCTCAATGGCAAGACGTCCTCATTCTTGATATAGAATTGAGGTTCACAAGAACATCAAGTTTAATATAGAATTGGGGTCTACAAGAACATCATAACAATGTTGATATAGAATTGGGGTTTACAAGAACATCATAACAACGGCATATTCTTCCCCGTTCATTAAGATAATTCTCATATCATACCCATGGCATGACATGAGGGCCGGTATCACCATGTTTTTATAGAGGGACATGGCAAAGATTGTATAATGGGTTTTTATGGTACAACCAGCTCAGTCGGCCTTGAGGGAATCCAAGGCGGCGAGGAGTCTTACGGAGGTCTCTATGACTAACTCGCTAGTCCAAAGGAACGGAATGTCCATTGGAGAGCTTGTATGTCAATGAGAATTGAGTGTGTAATGCGATAAATCATCGTAGAAAACATGGGACTATACTCACGGAGTGGAGTAATAGTGCCAATATATATGTATATATGTATAATGAAACCCTCGGATAACAGTAATCAGAAAAAAATCAGTAGTGCAGAAAATAGCGACTTTGGTAAAGTCGTTTTTCAGGAAATTAACGCCTTAATCAGGGGCGTTTATATTAAATTTGACGACATGTGCAGAAGTCATCCTTTCAATATTTCTAATTTTGTAGAATATTAAAAATCTGGAAATTTTCATAAAACGCGCCCTGGACAGGGGCGTTAGTTTATAGAAAGTGCCCTGATATGGGGCGTCAGTTCAATAAAAGACGACCTGGACAAGGTCGTTAATTCACAATTTTTACAATTTCGAGATAATGAAATTTCAGGAAAACATGATATAGGGTCAGGATTAGAAAAATAGTAGGATTACAAGAGATTGATCATGCATTAATCTAGAATCATGTTTGAATTGATATATAATTTTTAAACATGGTATTTAGTAATTAAAAGAAATTGACGTCCGTGTGCAGGGCATCAAATATGAAATCGACGACCTAGTCAGGGTCGTTTCTTGTAATTTAGCGCCCTTGATAGGGGCGTTTCTTTCAAAAACTCTTTAGAAACTAATCAAAACGCATGAAATCTATATGCATGTATTAACGGATGATGTTATAATTATTAATATGCTAGTTGGGCTACAATCCCTGAGAAAACCAACCTCTATGAAGATTTTGAACGGATGCAGGTTCTGGGAAGAAAAGAACGATACTCTGTTTTATAAACAGAGTATTCTGAAGCTTTGAATTCAATATCAGTAGCAAGGCAGAGGAGGCACGAACAGACACAGTCGTTTGTTGATGAAGAACCCACGTTCTTCAGTAGATTAAGAGCTCCTCGACCTGTAAGTGGAAGAAGATGAAGAAGATTTATTCTTCATATTATCCTATCGGAAGAGAAGGAAAACCAAAGGAAGAACCCACCTGTTCTTCACGGACGGCAGTCAGATTCCCTATAAACAAAAGAGGATGAAGAATCAATTCATGTTCTTCACATAATAGTAAACAGAGAAAGAAATAAGGAAGAACTGTTAGTTCTTTACCTACCGTAGTAGAGACGATTGACCAAATAGCTTTCTAGGGTTCGATCCATCAAGGTAGTTATAGGATTCTGGAAATCCTAATAAGGTTAATGTTCGATTGGAAGTAACACTTCCATGATAGAGTTATTACTACATTCGAACTCTTTCTCATAGTTATCCACTTACCCTGGATAAGTTCCTGGTTCGAACGAAACTGGAATGTAATTAACGCCTTATTCTAGGGCGTCGAATTTAAATTGACGTCTTGACGTGCGTCGTTTCTTGTTGAAACGCGTCCATGTAAAGGGCATTACTCTTTTTATTGTCTTTTTATGCCTTTTATTTATTTTGGACGTCTGAAATTTGACGCCGTGAAACGTGGGCGTCCTTTCTTAAAAACGCGCCTTAGATGAGGGCGTAGCGCCTTGCTCCAAGGCGTTAATTTCATCAGGGCTTTGTTCTTCTTGTTTCAACCTTTTTCATTTGATCACTTAATCTTTTAGTTTATTTCAATTTATCTAAATTTATTTTTTTTAATTTTATACGGGTTGCTACAGAGTCACTGTTGAGAGACGTCTCCACCCGGAGAATACCACGATGGTCAGTCACCCGGCTTGCCTTAGTGTGCTAGTGCTGGCCGCACAACGAGTCGGTCGTACGTCTTAGCCCGTGTCGGTCATCCGTCCCGCATCAATTTTTAGGTGGTTCAGACGCACCAAGTGCCGTCCTATGTCCACCCCTCTCACCTCGAGAGGATTTCACTATAAACGCTGCTCGACGGCAGCAACCACACACACACGGGCTCGACGGCCCACACACGTGGGTTCTCGTACGACGACGAGACAACCCACACACACTCGGAGCAAGCTCCGAAAATGTCTAGATAGAGAAATAGCATGAAGAGAAATACAAGCCCAAATATGAGATGAACGTTCTAAGCACAAGATGACTAAGAAGATGATGAACAATATGAATCTTCCCCTATATCCTTCAAACAAAATCAGAGAAATATGAAGTGTGGCTTAGAATGATGAAACCGAGAGAAGAAGGAGCCGATATTTGAAGCTTCAGGCACCCGAAACAAGGATGAAGAGGACGTAGACGCTGCCTCTCGATCTCTCAGCTCGGGCTCGTGAGGGGACGTCTCTGGCTTTCCTTCCTTTCTCCTCCAGCAGAGCACACACCTTTCTTCTCCTGCAAGAACAAGATGAACACGTTAAAGCTCAAGGGATGGTTCGATCGGAAGAAAGGGGGCGGCTATATACAAGGGGATTTGATCCCCCAAAAGACATAAAAGCCCAATCTAAACCCCCTTTATAACACATACAAAGTGCAAGGGTCGCCCTAAGGCTATTAGGGTCAAAAGCCATACCATATGGATCCTCCTTTAAAAGTTTCGAAATAGATCTGAAAAACCCGTAAGAACGTTCAGAAAAAGTGTCGACCCATGGGGTCGACTCTTTTTCCTGAAGGTTCTGCCAGAACATATATAAAAGCAAAACCGCGACATGAGTGTCGACCCATGGGGTTGACACTTCTTATGAAGTGTTCTGGCCTGTGAAGAGAACAAAACATTCGTGATGAAAAGTGTCGACTCACGAGGTCGACACTTTTTCACGGACATTCTATTTTCACAGAATTGAATATACTTACCTGAAAGTGTCGACCTTCAGGGTCGACACTTTTTCACGAGAGTTCTGCCTTAGCTAAACAACAGACACCTGGTGAAAGTGTCGACCTTTGGGGTCGACACTTTCTGCCAGCGTCCTATATTTCAACGATAGGCAGAGACTCCACAAATAAGTGTCGACCCCTAAGGTCGACACTTTTACTGACAGTTGAAAAACTTGAATAACTTCAAATGAAACCTCCACAAATCAAATACATATATCAATGTTGATCAAAGGAGTTCATACAAATCAGATAAACATGGTTAAGCATGAATTTTTACTCAGATCATTCCATTCAAACTCAGATCCAAATAGTACAAACATTCTCACCATTGGCCTTCAAATTGTGAGCGAGGTCTCACAATGAACCTGTGTTTTCTATATTCGAATCATTGCCCTGTCATTTACCTTTTGAGCAACCTTCAAATATGGTCTTTTTATCATTTCCATGTTCTGAGCCTCAAACCCATACTGTACCTGCACAGTATGGATTTCCATTTCACTCAAGGTAGTAAACTTCTCAACTCACTCCATATCAAGTAGAATAAACACTCCATTCATTCAATCTTTAACCAAAGCAACTCATTCAAACAAATTAGTCCAAGTCAGACTTTAGCGTTATGAGCATTTTGCTTGGTATAGCCAAATCAATTAAACACAGACTGAAATTCATAACCTCATCATTCATCAAATATGTATTTCAATGTGAATCAACCACAATGAGAACTGATGACATTTCATACATGGTCTCCGTCAAAACAGTCCAGGGCACAACATCTACAATGGCCTTATGCATCTCGGCGTAATCAATACGTTGCCCTTCATGTAGGTCGTACACCAGGTCTCGGAACTGATAAATAGTGTGCCCCGGCTGCCTATGGAACATGCAATGTTTAGATTGATTAACGTCCGGGTTCCAGTTGGGCCGTTCCAGAGGAAGCTGAATTGCATTTATTGACATGAGAGTGGAGAAAATATCCGTGAGGGTTTCAGGTAAAGGGGGATATTGCGCTCTCTTTGGAGCCGGGCGTTTATTGGTGTAGCCGTTTGGTGGAGTTACGTTGGCGGTTGTTGCAGCCGTTGTGGAGCGGGGAAGGTATTTTGTGGAGCGAAAAAGGTAGGCTGGGTGTTTGGTGGAGCGAGAAAGATAGGTTGATGATTTTGGGGAGCAGGGAATTGGGAATTACGTGGGTTTTGTGGGAAGCGGAATGGAGTGGACTGGTTTGGGAAGGGGAATGCAACGGCTTGCACTTGTTCGTTGGTTTGGACTCCCTCGGTGACGGGCCCTTGAGATTTCTTATTGTATTTGGGCTTTTGGGGCTCGAAAAGAGAATGAATAGGGGAGTCCTTGAACTGGGTCTGAATAAACCTCGCCCGGCTATAAAGTTGGTGCATGTTGGCAATATCGTTCATGGCCATGATGTTACGAAAAGTGGGTGTGGCATTGGATATCAGCAACTTGACCTTTTCCTCCTCCGGAATATGACCTGGCACATAGGCGGCCATCTGCCTCCATCTGTCGGCATAAGTAGCAAAGTTTTCATCTGCCTTCATCTTTTTAGCCACAAGATCTGTAAATGAATATTCCGGACCTACCCGATCTTGAAACCTCTGAATAAATTTCTCCTTGACTACTTTAAAGCTCTCAGCGTCCTCCAATGGCAATGTATAAAACCATTCCAATGCAACCCCATCTTGAGATCGGCGAAATAAATACGCCATGAGGCGATCATCATACTGAAATTGCGCCGATTCATATATAAAGTCCCTCACATGAATAAAGGGATTGCTATTCCCATCATACTTACGGTATGTGGGGAGCTCAAATTGAGGAAGGAATCGGATATTGTGAAAGCTAGGGACTGGAACGTCTGCCATTGATTGTGGGCCAACCCACTTTTGAAGGAAGTCGAGTTGTTGTTGCATGGCGGCCCATTTATCTAGGACTTCTTGCTTCCGAGATTGAGTAGGTGGAGTGAAAAGAGCGTGCTCAAGGCGAGGAGACGAAGGATAAACTGAAGGAGGTGGAGGAGGCCCATAGGAAGGATATAGGGCCGGAAGATGACCCAAATTAGAGTGAACGTGGGCCGCCCCTTGCTGAGGGCGAGCGAAATCAACCGGGCCAACGAGGACTTGTGGCACCGATGGGATGGTTCTATAAGAATCGACCTGGGTGGATGAGGGAAGGATAATCTTTTCTTTATCGAGGATCTGAGGGGCCGATCTAGAGGACTGCCCTGCTTCCAGATTGGAGAATTGAAGGATCCTGGGCTGGACCGGGGTAAGATTAATAGGAATAGGTGAAACCCTAGGCCTATCAGTCCTAGTTTGCGAGATGGAGGTAGTGGATAGACCTTGTGTAATCGTGGGAGACGGGGCACTGAACCCCTGCAAGGTCTGATAAAGGGCTTGAAGTTGGGCCGGATCCAATTGGGCCATCATTTGCAAGATGTGACCGGTGGGATCATTGGAAGAGAAGGGGTGCGCAACCCTCCATGGGGACAGAGGATAGAGGAGGGGCGGACCCTTTTTCTGATTGAAGTTGGACAACCTTAGGTGGGTCCTCCAAGAGTCCCTGGGGAAGAGATTCCTCCTGGGAATGGGGAAGGTCATAGGGAGACATGTTGGACTCAAACAAGGGATTGGAATAAGATGTGAAAGAGGAATTGCCTCTAGAAGATGAATCTAATGACCGAAAGTAACTCTACATGCAACGTGGTACCTTGGAACAAAGAAAACAACACAAACAACCGCATATAAGGAACTAGATAAGATGACTCTGAACTTATGCAAATAAGAGAGAGACGAGACAATCAAAGTCAACCAAGTTTAAAATGATACACAAATTTTACTTATCTCTTTCTTTAGAACCTTAGTGACTTGAATTTAATATGTTCTCTTCAACAATAGGTTCCTAATAGGAAGAATATTTGGGAACTTGGTTAGCTCTAGGTGTTAACTCTCCCTTACTTATGCAACCTAGACACGGGGTGGTGAAGGTACAACCGGCCCAGCGTCCGTGTGGGAATAAGATGTGAAAAAGGAATTGCCTCTAGAAGATGAATCTAATGACCGAAAGTAACTCTACATGCAACGTGGTACCTTGGAACAAAGAAAACAACACAAACAACCGCATATAAGGAACTAGATAAGATGACTCTGAACTTATGCAAATAAGAGAGAGACGAGACAATCAAAGTCAACCAAGTTTAAAATGATGCACAAATTTTACTTATCTCTTTCTTTAGAACCTTAGTGACTTGAATTTAATATGTTCTCTTCAACAATAGGTTCCTAATAGGAAGGATATTTGGGAACTTGGTTAACTCTAGGTGTTAACTCTCCCTTACTTATGCAACCTATACACGGGGTGGTGAAGGTACAACCGGCCCAGCGTCCGTGTGGGAATTCACGGCTCACGGGGACTTATGGAGGTCCCTGATGTGGTCACCTAGTCGACCCCAAGGAATATGGAGGTGAGAGGATCACACACCAAGGTAGGAATGCAACTATGATATGAAAGATGAATGACCCTATGTGCACCGGAGTGCATGCAATTTCTAGCCTAATAACTAGCAAACAATGATGTATTTATATGCCACAATAGAGGAGGAGACCAGATAGCACGTAAGAGTGATAGTCACAGCCAAAAATTGTGAAAATAATAGCAACCTCGGTGTGCGTACCTGTACTGGAGAAACGATCTTATGGGAGACCGCTAAGAAGATCAGACGGTCTATCGCTAGACCGCTTGTAAGCCAGAAACGGCCAGGGAGGAGATCGCCAGGGAACCAGAGAGCAGAAAACAACAAGGAATAAATGGGAAAACCAAGGAAAACACAAGGGCAACTGGGAATTACTAAGAACAATAGGCCAAACAGAAACTCAGCATGATTAGCACTAGATGTCCCATCATGATTGCCAAAAAAATGTAGATGTTAATGTTTTGTTTATAATTGATGGGATGTGGGGTGAATGTGAATGAAGTGGTGTGAATATGGTGTGATAAAAGTGTGTGTGAGCAAGTGGTGCACTAACTCAAGCAATCAACATAAAAGTAGAGCAAGTGGGCATGTCATCAATGTTGCAGAAGTGAAGAAGAAAAATAAAAACACACGCCGGAACGTGGAGCAAAGGAATAAAGAAAAAGACACACCGCAAGTGTGGAGCAACAAAAATAAAGAGAAAGCAAGCAATATGATGAACAAGATGACAAAAGCCCAAATAATGGAAAGTGTGATCGCCACCAAAGTAAGTAATGCAGTGAAACCATAATAATTACCTTGGAAAGAGCCGGTTGAAGTCACCTGCCCACGGGAGAGAGAAAACCAGATGCTGCAGAGGCAAACGGTCTAACAGACGACCGCTAGGAGAGGGCAAACGGTCCTACGATAGACCACCTGAGATCTGAAAATGGTCTGCTGAATGGCCGCTAGAGCACCCAGAACAGAAGTTTGGAACTTGTATCTCCACCCCTCCTGGCTGGCCAGAAGAGCTGGGCCTCGTGCAATGAGTCTTGTAAACCTGCAAAAGAGTGTAGACACAGAGAAAAATGACCCAATTAGCCCTTTAACAAGTGCAGTATCTATAATGCGATTAAGCTAAGATGCATAAAAGGAAGGGTGAATACCTAGGGGTTGGTGGTTTTTAACCCCTGTGGGGCGTGGAAAAAGATAGGAGGATATTTGAAAACGTGATGTGAGTGCAGAGAACGTGGTAGGAAGAAGAGGGAATATGCTATGAAGATGCAAAAGGACAATAGACAAAACTAAATAAAAAGATTCAAACTTATACCAAAGGAACTTGATACTCCTTGGACCATAAGCCTTGTAGACGTGGAAGTAGCTTCTCACTGGTTGGAAGTGGCTCTAGAACGCAGCAGCACTTCATGACAAACTCCAAAAATCTCCTCTTTAAGCCATGAAGTCAAGGGCTCTATTTATAGGCCCTCAAACCCTAGGTTCGAGTTGGAGGGATAATGACACGAAAATAGGCCTAAAACTAGATAAACCTCGAAGATAATACTGCCAAGAGTCCATAGAAACAAACAGAAGCTTCTGAGAGCCTCTATCTAGAGAGAAATCAACAAACCAAGGACTCTAGTTCAACCACGGCGAAGCAGAGAAAATCAAATAGAGCAGGACTCTCTGTCTTCCCAAACGGTCTTGCGATCGATCGCAAGGGTTAAGAAAATGGTCTAGCAATAGACCGCTAAGCTCATTCATCCAGAAAGAGATAAGATCAAAGAGACCTAGTAGGACTCTCTGCCACCAAATGGTCTAGCAAAAGACCACCAACGCCCTCCAAACGGTCGTACGATAGACCGCTAGGCTAGTAGACATGGCAAAAGAGATAAAGACCGATAAATCTTCAGGTTAATCCACAGTAAAATCCCTTATTAGCCCCTATCCAGGCCCAATAAGCTGAGAATAACGAGAAATCTAAGGAGTTAGGCCCAACCAAGGAGAATAACCCATAAAGATAGGCCCAAACCTGACTAAAAATGACCTAATAACCGGTGAACAACTCGAGACATCATAAAAATAGATAAGGAGATGACCTAACTCATTGGTCATAAAACGGGTGTCAACATCTGTGACGTCTCGACTCGTAAACCCGGTCTAATAGTAAAGACTCACGTCGGATCCCGATCAAAATGTCACAGTGAGACAACCCAAACGGTACATTACGGTAGAGAATTTCACATAATCATTGAGATATCATTATAGCGGAAATAAAATTTCTCGATCAGTCAGCTTACAGTCAAAAGACTTCATCCACATATATCAAAATAAAGAGTAATTATTTAACAAGTCATTTATTACATAACCAAATTTTACAGACATTTTTTCGTAACTACCTAAGATAATGATACGTAGTAAATCCAAACTGCGGTCAGAATATTGCGAGATCACTCCTCGCTTTCTTCCATTGCTTCTCCTGAAAATGTTCAATAGGGTGAGTCTACGAATAGACCCAGTAAGAGACTAGGCATAGACCCCAGTCATGACATGTAAAAACATATCCAAAGTAACTTACGACATTTCATTTTATAAGTCATTCTTAGGCATAATTTCAAATAGATAACACATGAGATTTATATATTTAACTTAATTTTAATTTTTACGATCATAAGGCATGATATTAACATTTTACAGATACAGTCATGCGGTACATTAAAACTTTATCAATCAATGACAAAGTAAATAAAAATTCAACATTAGTAAACATTATTATGCAATATAATTCGGTTCATTTATCTATAGAATGATTCCAGTACTAGGTGGAGTAAGGTCTCACGCATAGTGAAAGGATCTAAACAGACTTAATCTGCCCTTTTCCAAATCACTATTTGATATACTGGAGATTCATTAACAATAAACATTTACAATGTAATAATAGTGAAATGCAATAACAGTTCAGTAAGTAATAACATTAGTTTTAATATCAGTTCAATGAGTAGTAACAATAATTTCAATATCGATTCAGTGAATTGCAACAGTAGTTCCAATATCAATTCAGTAAGTAGTGACAGTAGTTTCAATATCAATTCAGTGAATTGTAACAGTAGTTTCAATATCAATTTAGTGAGCAGTAACAGTAGTTTCAATTTCAATTCAGTGAGCAGTAACAGTGGTATAAATAGCCAAGACATAGTGCCCAAACCACTACTAGAAGGACAGTCAGTCGGTAGTCGATATCTTAGGTAAATAGTGATGAGTCTTTGTTATTGCGCAGAACATGGAGAAGTCCTCTCCACCTTAACCAATGGTATTTGTCCACCTCTAAAATTTCATCCCGATTACCCTCGAGGCCAGTAAACAGTGTGAACCTCCCCATAGAGGCATTTCTATGGCTTGGTTCCAGTCCCTCCTATGGTGGCAGTGTCCATTTGGCAGTAATAACAGTACGGTAACTATAAATATATGACTCATATGTAATGGACACATGCCACTCAAAAATTCATACTATGAATATTAGGTACAAAATATGCTAGTACTGAAAATTCTTTTTTTTTATTTCTGAAATTCTAAAGTTATCCAAATATAAGGGCATTTATATATCAAAAAATTTTAATTCTGTTTACAGATATCAGTATGCATTGAAATTTCATAAAATCAATACATTTATAAGAAGGATCAAAACATAAAACTATCATCATTTTTCAGATAGTAATTATAAGTTTTTCAGAATTACTAATACTCCAACATGCATCATAAATTGACTAACTTTAGCTACCAAATTCAGAAGACCATTAAACTTTTACTAAAAAACACATTTGTACGTACAATTGTACAAAAATATTTTCATAATTTTTCATGCAGGAATTCAAATTTTTTTAGAATCATTAAAATTCTCCTATGCATGGAAAATTGACTAAATTTAATCACAGTACTCTGAAAATTACCATATTTTTTTAAACCATTATTTATAATAGAAATATCATTTGTGAAATTTTTCATTATTTTTAACCTTGTATTACTAATATTTTGATATAATAACAAAAATACATCATGAATAATAAATTAACTAAATATGTCCATAATGATCAAAAAATTACTCAAAATTTAAAAAAATATGTTTACAGATAGAAGTATCATATATGAGAAACTTCACTATTTTTCATTCGGTATTTCTAATTTTTGAAATTTTATATCACTTTCTAAAATTTACAACAATAACTTTTAAATAGAGAAAATTATCCAGAATGTTTACAATAACTAAAATATATTAACAATTAACTTATAAATATCAAATATCAGTTCTGTAACTTTCTCAGTATATTTCACAGAATATTAACATTTATTCAATTTTTCACTTATTTGTTCAAACATTAAAAATTATACAAGTCAATATTCAGTGATCAAAATAAGATAAACTTTTAATAAATTAGTTATAACATTCATTTAAGTTTTCTGTTGAAGTTTCTAAATTTTCTATGTAGTATTTCTATTTATCTCATAATTTTATACTTCTAATAAAATATTAAAAATTTTGTAATTTACTTACAGACATCTATAATTATTGGTATTCTAAGAATACAGCACAGACAATTTAATAACCATACTGTAAAATCCTAAGATTTTTATGAATAGGATATCTAATTTTTATATAATTATTTATTTATTTTATCATGTATTAAAAATTTATTAATAGAATTATCATGATCTAAAAATAATTAAAATTTATATACAGCTGGGTCTCACAGTAGTATACATTCCTACAATTTGTGGTGATTTTATATCACCCCTTTAGCCTTTTAGTATAATTAAACACCTTTAAAGTAATATTAAAATATTTTTAAACGTGAAAATAATTTGAATCAAGCATGAAATTTTTTACAAAGAGCTTAAAATATCAGATCCCATGATTCTGAAAACTTTTTAAATTTATCATGCACCGTTACTAATTATAGTGTATTAATCACTTGATTTTACCCTTAATCACATGCCTTAACATTAATGGTCTCATGGTAATCCGACTAAGATATGATCACACATGGTGAAATAAAGATTTATGGATTTAATTATCTCTATAGATGCTAATTGTCACACCTTAAATCATTTTAAATATGCTAATCATCATAATCAAGAGTATTAATGCTAAATCCCTTATCTTAATGATGTTTTAGCCCCACCTTAATTAGCCCTCCACCCTCTCCTTATGCACTTCACGTAGCCAGCCCCAAAGAGAGCAAATGAGGATCCCTTCATTGATATTTATAGGGGATTTCCTTTAATCAATCTTAGCTATTAATTTTAATCACGGGTGGAGATTAAAACTTTAATTTAATATTATTTAATTAAAAATTTGACATTCAAAATCTCATCAACCCACTCATCCCATTCCTTTTGACTAGCCCATATTTTTCTTTTTTTAATACATATGGCACATGGGATTTGACTTATGAGAAAGAGGCTTAAACTAATGTGAAAGTTTAATAAAAAAAGAATTTTTTTCATATAAGCCGCAACTAGGGATGTCAATGGTAACCGATAATCGGATAACCGTACGTTTCGTTAGCTTAACGAACAACAAATGGATATTATTTTTCTTTCTGATACTTAACGGATACGAAGACGGATATATCCGATTTCTTAACGGATACGAATACGGATACACCTCATTCCGAACCTGTATCCGTCCGTTACCGTTAAACAAGTTTGGATTTGCCTCAAATAATTTAATGTCTTGAAGAAAATGACATTGAAGATGAGATATATGTATAATCTAAGTCATTTTTATTTTAGTGATGATAAAATATTTCTAAATTATAAGATATTTTTATAATTTTTTAAATTATAACTTAATATATTCTTTATTTTCATGTAAAATATGTAAAGAATGAAAAGATGATGGAGATTAAAGTCAAAGAGTGTTATTTCACTTTATTATTTTCACTTAATATGTTTCATCTTGTCTTTAGGGATATTATAATATTATATATTTTTATACTTTTAATCAATGTTATGAGAACCGAACAGGTGTCTGAACTGGTCAATGAGCTGGTTCGGTTCGAACCGGTTGGACTGTTCAATCGAACCGATGTGAATCGTGATGTCATCATAATATTGATAGATGGTCCGACCCAATTCTATAACCCAAGACAATCAGAAATAAGATATAATGATCAAAATAAATTAACATACATGTATAATTATTATTCATGATTACATAACTATACGAGTAAAAAAATAACAATAACATGATTAAATAAACTAACCTTAAAATTTTGTAATATTTCATTAGTCTTCAATTTTCACAATTGACATCTATACTCTTTTAAATATTTAAACTTCAAATATATCTAAAATAAAATGATAAATAACAACAAATCAATAATAATAAGATAATTTTATTCAGATATACATATAATTTTGAATATCTAATTATTTTTATATTTATTTTTTATTTTAAATGATGAATTAGGTTAGACCGGTTCGGACCGATTCACCGATCGAACCGCAGTTCATCCGATTCGTCCGATTCTTTAACATTAGACCAGATCGACCTTAATCAAACTGATTCTTAGACCGATTCACGGTCAAATCGATTCGACCGACCGATTCATTCCGATTCTGATAACACTAATACAAACACATTTGCCATCCCCGATTCTCCCCTTTCGTATATGTATATATATAAAGAAGAAAACAACGACAAAAAAACACACTCTAACACCCAAACCATGCACTCACGTAGCGGTCAAACACCCCCCTCACGTAACTCACTCAATGCACCTATACACATGCTAACATAAACAATCCACATGCATATGCACAGCACACTCACTCACGTGGTGATTACATAACCAACCCAAAATGTCAAAAAAAATGCTCAAGACAGTTTGAATCGGCGGATGCCAAAAACACCCAAGATTGAGTCGACGGTGGACAGTGTTCACCCCATTTGTTTAAACCAATGTTATCAGAATCGAATCGGTGTCTGAACCAGTCAATAATTGATGAGGATATCAGAGGAAGACCACTCATATTTTATTTACATTTGTGTCCTTTTAGTTTACATTTATATCCTTGGAAAGTAGGTTTGTAATTGTATGGCTTTATAAGCTAATTTATTATTCCTTAAGGATCTTTGGTGACACGACGGCGATGTGGAAATGGATCGACGGCAATTCCGAAATCACGAACCAGACGGATAACTTGCTACCTCGCGCAGCTCGGCCTCACGTCGGATGGTCTCACACCGGGCGACACACTCAAACTCACAAAAATGAGAAAGAGGGAAGGGAATAGCACAAGAGAGGAGCTCTCTCACGTACAACAATCTTTCTTCAATTCATCATACGAAGCATTACACTCTTAGCCTTCCTTATATAGGAGGAGACTATAACATCCATACCCATAAGATTTTCCTAATAACATTTATACCCATGCCTAATAAGACAAAATCCACCCACCCACTTTTAACTTTGTGAGTTTAAATATAATATTTTGACTCAATAAAAATATAATACTTTGGTTAAAATACAAATATCACCACAGTAAAATACACACAATACATACTCACATACGTGTATCACTCAATACACACAAATACGCCGAGTCTTCAGGAAGCCGAATCTCCGAGTCATAAGTTTGGTGCAGTCGGGGTGGTGCGGCGTCGTCTCCGAGTAGTGGGCCCGGTAGTGGACCCGGTGTCCCCACCATTTGGGTCACTAGGAATTGCTGTGGGTTCCTTGTAGGCCACTAGGTCTGTCACATTAAAAGTCGAGCTAATCTCATATTCGGGAGGTAAGTCCACAACATACGCATTGGAGCCAATCATTCGCAGAATTGGGAAGGGACCATCACTACGGGCTTGCAACTTTTTAACGGCTCCCGAGGGGAGTCCTTCAGGCCGAACCCGTACCAGAACCAAGTCACTTTCTTGAAATTGATGGTGACGCCTATGCAAATCAGCTGACTCATGCAGACTACTGACGTGCTGTGCAAACTCTTCGACTGACTTGGACATTCTAGACTCAATGGGAAAGTTAGGCAGGGTGGACCGGGGGGCAAGCTCAATAGCATGTTGTATATCACGCATGGGAGGGAGTCGAGATGGCAAGTCCTCGGGGACGTTTCCCTGGGAGTCCTGCATTATTACCGGGACTTCAGTTGGGACTAAGACTCGGGACTCCTTGGGTGTGATGGTGACGTCAATAGTCAAAACAGGGGCACCCTCAGCAACCTCGCTGTTTAGCTCACCGACATTTATGGAGTCAAGGCACCTAACTAGGTTATGACTAACCTTAGGGGCCTCAGAAACGGGTGTGATAGATGCAGGAGAAGAGGGAAGGGGAGGTTTCCCTTCAGTGGGAGTTTGGGGATTCTGCCGAATTTTGGGAGTTCCAGTGGGAGTGGAGGTGGAACTCTTACCCGAGGTCACCTTTGGGGGTGTCGGGTATAACTAAATCGTCTTCCCGTTGTAAGAGAAAGAACACTGATTGGATCGACTAAAGGTAGCGAGGTCTACATCATAGATCCATGGTCGTCCTAAGATGACGCTTTCGACCTTCATAGACACTACGTCACATAAGATTTATCCTTGGTAGGACTGGAATTGGATGGGAATGACACATGTGGTGGTGACTAGGATAGAAGTGTCATCGACCCAAGCCACATTGTATGGCCTTGGATGAGGGTGCGTAGGTAGGCCTAAACGGGAGACAAAGTCTGACGAGACTGCATTGATACAGCTCCTGTTGTCAAGGATCAATTTGCAGGGATGAGAGTTGACCATGATGTAGGTTTGGAAGATGGAGGTTCGACGCCAATCGTCCTCCTGGGGAGTTGAGATACAGCGAACTACACCCAATCTTTTCTGGCTAGAACTCTCGACAATGTCTCCTACCTGCATGTACTCGACATGTGTGTCATCAAATATTACATACATTTCCTCAAACTAGGCGATGAGGTCAGGATTGGCCATATATCTTTCATGTTCCATGCATGCTAGACGGCTTGATGAATTCCTAGACCGACATGACATGCACGAGCTCGGACCTAGATGATGCAATCTTGGGACCGACAATTAACAAGATGTGGACCCAGCTGATATGCAAAGGGTTAATTTGAAGAGATCGGTCAGAAAAAGTTGTTCGCCCATAGGCGGAGTAGTTGTGGAACTACCTCCTAACAATTAGAGTGCTCTAATGCGACAGTCTAAGGCCTAAGGATGGGCGCAAGCAAGCTCTTTCTTTCCGTCCATAGCGATGCACTCAGGAGACTGACTATATGGATCGGGCTCTCGCTCACTTCGTCGCGCGGCAATTGAAAAGATACTAAATGAGCAAGTTTGGAGCGCGTACCTAGCTGACTGAGAAGTCAAGCTCCGACCGGAGACGAAGGTAAGCGGGGATGTGCATGCCCGCACGGTGTCGATGAAGCTTCGTGGTTACAATGAATTCACTCCGCGCAAGGAGGATTTAATTTATTACAAAATCACTTAACTTAAATTTTCCCGCCCAGGGTAACAAATCAATCCAAGATTTCTCCGCGTAGGGAGACTCACGGTCAATTACAATCCGTAAGTCACGGGCCGTCTATCGACGCCCAAGTGACGCGGGAGTTATTTGAGCCTTCTTTGCGGACTTGGGCGTCACGATCAATAAATTAATCCAAGAATATATATGGATATATATATATATATATAAAAGAGTATATATACCTCAAATATATATTATATATATATTTAACTCTATCTTTTTTTCAACTTTTTTTTTCAACCCATTTTTTTCAACTCTCTCTTTATGACTTTTCAAACCCCTTTTTTTTCAAGGCTTCACCTACCCATTTTTTCAAACCTTTTTTTCTCCATACGTTTTTGTTTTCTACTTTTTTATGACTTTCAAACCCATTAGTTGGTGGTGACTGACCAACTCGGCAATGCGGCTGCCGAACGCGGAGGGGGCGAGGGCTTCGTGGGCGGCCCGCGAAGGGGGGCGGCCTGTTCCTCGGCGAGTCAAAGGGCGCGGGCGGCCTGTTTGCAAGCGAGGCCCGGGAGGGTGCGACCTCGTGGGCGCTGACTTGCAAGGCGCAGGTGCGCGATAGGTGGGCACGCAGTAGGGGCCAAGTGGGCCTGCGGACGGCGCACACGGCGGGGCAGGTTCGCTGGCGGGTTGGCGCGTGTCGGGCTGTGCGTGGATGGAAGGGAAGGGGCAGACAGTGGCCTGTGGCAGGTCGCAAGCGATGGTGGCCCAGGGAGGAGGCCTGCGGAGCCTGTCCGTGGTGTGGCAGCCGAGCGTTGCAGGGTGGTGTTCGCGGAAGTGGCAGCGGCTGTGGTGGCATGTGAGCAGGGTGGTTGCGGAGGTGGTGTTGCTGGAGGGAGGTCTTGGCGCGATGGAGAAATGAGAGAGGGGCAGAGGGTAGCGCAGAGATGAGGAAGGGGAGTAGGTTATTCTACCGGCGGTGAGGACGGTGGCCGGAGGAGGGAGTTGGCTAGACCGGTGAGCGCGGAAGGTAGGGGGTGTCTGTGGTGTGGTCGGAGGGAGATGGGGTGTGGCAGTGGTGAAGTGGAGACTGGGCTACTGACGGTGAAGAGGTGTGGCCAGAGGTCGCTCGGTGTACAGGGGGTGGCTGTGAGGGTAGCAGGGGTACGAGGGGGAGGCTCGCCGGTGGTGAGATCGGCTGGCGGGTTCGCGATGTGACCGTGTGAGGGCGTTGGTGTTGTAGGCGAACGGCGTGGGGGACAAGGGTGGAGACTACGGCAGAGGCTGCTGGTGACTGGGTTCGCACGGGGGATCTGGGGATGGACGTTCTACCGTGGGAGGTGTTTGGTCAGTTAGCGCTGAGGTGTGGGTGGCCGGAGCTGTGGGAGCTGGGGAAGATGACCGGGGGGGAAGACAGAAGCTGCAGGAGTCCGTCGATCTCACATGCGGCTACAGTAGAGGGGGGAGCGGTGCTACTATGTTCGGGAGAGAAAGAAACATAGAGAGAGAAAAGAACAGAGAGGGGAATGGAGAAAGAGAAATTGTGGGAGGTTTGATTCGATTTTTTTCCTTTTTTTTTCAATGGCTTCGAGAGAGAGCAGAGAGAGAGAAAATTGAGAGAAAAAGAGATTAATCAGAGAAAGAGAGAGAGATTAAGAAATAGAGAGATTTACGGGAGGGAGAGAGAAATAGAGAGAGATAGAGAAGCAGAGTGAGATTACAGAGAGCTAAAGAAAATTGATTTTTTTTTCTGTTTCAATTTTTTTTCTGCTTCTCTCCTTCCTTTTTTTGCCTTTTCTTTCTTTCAAAACACTTTCTCCTCTGTATCAACCGTAAGCAATTCTCCCCTTTTTTTCTTTCTAGCAACTGAGAGAGAGGAGAAACAGAGAGAGGGAGAGAGAGAGTATAGAGAGAGAACTGAGAGAGAGAGAGAGACGATGCCGGGGTTGTTGAAGTCGACGGAGGCGCCGTGTTGGGCTATGATACCAAATCGGACGCGGCGGCGACGTGGAAATAGATCGACGGCAACTCCGGAATCACGAACAGGACGGATAACTTGCTACCTCGCGCAGCTCGGCCTCACGTCGGACGATCTCACACCGGGCGACACACTCAAACTAACAAAATGAGAAAGAGGGAAGCGAATAACACAATAGAAGAGCTCTCTCATATACAACAACCTTTCTTCAATTCATCATATGAAGCAATACACCCTTAGCCTTCCTTATATAGGAGGAGGCTATAACATCCATACCCATAAGATTTTCCTAATAACATTTATACCCATGCCTAATAAGACAAAACCCACCCAGCCACTTTTGACTTTGTGGGTTTAGATATAATATTTTGACTCAATAAAAATATAATACTTTGGTGGTTAAAATACAAATACCACCATAGTAAAATACACACAATACATACTCACATACGTGTATCACTCAATACACACAAATACGACGAGTTTTCAGGAAGCCAAATCTCCGAGCCATAAGCTTGGTGCAGTCGGGGCGGTGCGGCATCGGCTCCAAGTAGTGGGCCCGGTAGTGGACCCGGTGTCCCCACCATTTGGGTTTTTGTGTAAAAGTATAGTGGGACCAGCAAGGGCCCCCATCTCCTTCCCCATTGGTCCACCTAATCCCGAGGGGCCCATGTGGGGCTGGTCAAAAGTCCAAGGTGGGCTTCTAGAAGACTTAGACCAAGGGGGAGATAAGATGGACAAAAGTCCAAATCAGAAGCTCTTGGTCAAGGGGGTGCCCCCTTCCACTAGACATATTTAATTTTTATTTTTTTTGACCACATGGGATTAAATGTGATGTCCCTTGTATACCCCTCCCCAAATTTAGATATGAGGGTAGTTTAGGTCTTTTTATATTTTCTATAAATACCTTGTAATTTATGAATTACTTAGCATTAATGAGAAGAAAAATCCATTTGTGCTCACAAGGCCCAAGGGCGCCCCTCTCTCCTCCCCTAGAGCTGTGAGAGCTCTGATTTCAAAGCTGTGACGCCTCTCCTCCACCACCTCCCTGAGTGTGAAGCTCAGCACCACCACCGCCGCCGCCATCAAGCCGCCATCGCATCGCCACCGCCTTGCCGTCGGAGTTCTATCCGGATCAGGACAGAGCCCCCTTATCCGATTTTTAGCTCCGAATCCACAGATCTTCTGGAGCCCAAATTTTGAGCGTAGGTTCCCCACGCAAATACCCTCTTCCAATTTTTTTCCCTATTTTCTAGCGATCGTTTTCTATTTTTTCTATTTCATGTTTTCGAGCCTCCCAGATCTGCCAGTGTTCTGTTTTGTGTCACAGCAACCTAGTTCTTCCTCTGTTCGACCCCCTTCCCCTTTTCTGATTAAGTCCAAATTTGGACTGGATATTCTTCCCACCAAATCCCATCTCCAATAATTTTTCCATGAATTTAGGAGTTCTTTTTCTCCTCTGAAAAATTAAAATTCAGTCAAAAATCTATTCTTTCCTGTGCAGTCCAGATGCGACCCACCAGTGTTAGAAAATCTATTTCCCCAACCAAACCTCCTTTAGAAAATCCACAAAAAATATCCACGTCTTCCTTACTTCTCCCTCTCCAACTTTCATGATCCGACCCACCAGTGTTAGAAAATCCGTTTCCCCAACCAAACCTCCTTTAGAAAGTCCACAAAAAATATCCACATCTTCCTTACTTCTCACTCTCCAACTTTCATGAAGAGCCCAACACCTAGATATAAAGTCTTAGTCACGGTCAACGCCTGTTCTGAGGAAAATCAAATTATATCCTGTGTTTTCTAAGTCTGTCAGTCAGTCTGTTCATAAATCCACCACGAAAAATCTAGAGCCTTCAAAATTCCTGCCACAGTCCTTGGTCGAAGCTCTTTGAAAGAGCTTTCCAACGGCGTAAATCTCGTGTCGATCCGACGTCAGGATTGATCGTAGCAGCAGAGTTCGTCGGGTCGCGCAGGCCTGAAACTGTAACTCAGACACGTGGGCAGCAAGCTGCACACCAGGCGACCGGAGCCGCCCGACCTCCTCCCGGCGTTCCAGCCCGACTGCCTTCCAGGGGAGCGTCCCTCAAACTGTCCCCTTGGCAGCGGGACCCACGTCACCCAGTTCGGAGGTCTGAGCAGCACGTGGGCCCCACAACCCGCAGCAAGCGTCTTCTGGACGGCACCGGTGAAGCAGATCAAGTGCTTCCCGTCAACCCAAGATCGGTCCTCCCGGGCCCCACTTGTAGCCCGTTACCTCCCTGCTTGGAGTGGGCAGTCAAAATCATTTCTGTAAATTATTGAAATTATTTGTACCGGGAGTTACCGTACTTGGCCGGGATCGCCTTCCCTACGCCCGGAGCGTGGATGTATCGTGTTCGCTCCTTCACTCGTCATTTGCTTTACTCGTATTTACTTCTATATGCCACTACTAGAGAGCATGTTAGGATCCTAGCTCGTATATTTTTATCACCGCTGCGAGAGAGAGAGCGAGACCCATCCCATGATCCGATCTGGGTACAAGAGAGAGCCGACCACCCTAGCTCACTGCCGGTTTCTCAACCGCGCACGTCCGTACGCTTCCCTCGTTAAGGGATGATCGCGAGCTTGTCTAGAGTCCAAAGTTTACATATCAACTTGGAGTCGAGTCCGTTGTCCGTCCCGCATCAAATTGGTATCAGAGCCAGGTTGTGTCTAGGGTAGTCTTTGATTAAAAGCAAAAAAAAGAGAGTCATTTAAGTCGGTCCAAGGTTGTATTGCATAACCTTTATTCGGTATATAAAAGGTGTTGTCCGAACGGTAGATTACGCTTATCGGAAAGGCCGCACACTCGCGTCGAGAGGATCTTCGGATCTTGCAACTCCGCCAGGTACCGGATCTTGGTTGTGTCTAGGTTCATAGTCGAGTCGGCATTCCAACCTTACATTTAGTGTCTTGTCTCTTTGTGTCAGCATGTCCATCGTGTAGTTCCCAAGTGTCCAATGGACTCCAAGTCGCTTAGGCGATATCACTGGTTACATGACACCCATGGGTTGGGCAACCATTCTCTCCACTTCCGTAGGCCCGAAGCCTCGGACTTGTATCGCTCCAATGACCCGGGCGACTACCTCAAGTGGGAGGCCGCCATGGACAAATATTTTGAATGTTACACCATGTTCGATGCCATGCAAGTCAGTTTTGCCCAAGAGAGGCTTGTCCACAAAGCCGCCTGAAAATGGGAGAGCATTGAGCGCATGAGAGAGGTTAGGAGGCAATGGCCCATCGAGTCATGGTGACAAATGAAAGGCGAGCTTAGGAAGGTCTATATACGACACCCAAGCACCTCCAACCAAGTGGGCCATAGTCCGAGGCAAAGCACCCCGCATGTAGAAGAGCCTAGGTCCACGACTAAGCCGAGTTCTTATGGGCGAGCCCATAACATCGCTCCTACTCCAAACCCACCATTATCGAACTCTTCCAAATCATTTCGGATAGAGTGGATAGAAGGTGTGCTTATATCGAATCCCTGGTTTCCCCTTGCCTACCTTCTAGACAGAATGGAACCAAGCCCGAGCCTAAGGAGGTAGCAACCGGTAGCCCCAACCCGATGCCATCTAAGGTGCCATCCCAAGGCCCTCTCCCCATCATGATGGATCCTCTTCCCCCACCAACGAGAGCCCCATTGCCTACACCCCCTGTCCGTTGGGAGGATAAGGGTCAGGACCGACTTATCAGGGAGCCTAGTGGGTCACGACAGTAATGTTATCGCTGCCAGGGGTTCGGCCACTTTGCCGGACAGTGTCCCACTCGGACATCTCTAGCCCTACGGGACAAAAGGGTTGGAGAAGCCTCAATCTCCGATCTTTATTCAGAGCCACCTCAGCCACAGTTACCCGTGTTTCTAACGGGAAAGCTACTCATAGCCGAACCACTTCTTAGCTGGCTTAGGAAGGGCTTGGTCCCAGACACACCATACTACCCATCCATGGACCCCGCACTACAAGTAGTGCCTGTCAACTCCTTCCACACAACGTTCCGGTCTAGTCACCACATAGATATCTTGGAAGACCTTCTCCAGGGATTAGACTGCCAATGGAAGTTGACGCATATGTTGGCCCCAGGCTTCGACCGACCCACAGGTCGTAGCTTCACCCATCCCGCTTTGGGGTCCATTACCTTCGTGTACACCGTGGGTCGTGTCACCACGGAGGTCCTCTTATTCCTCCCCACGCCGGCCGAGCCCGACTTCATACCCTATTGCCCGAGGGAGGAACCATATCTCCTACCTATGACCACTATCCCACCTACCACAATGCATGAGGGTAATCGTTTACCCCTTCAAGAATTTCAAACATGGGACTATGTAATAGGGGAACCCATCTCGAGGGGTCACACATTTTTTGACCCTTTCAACCCCTTCCCCAATGAGCCTTATGACCCACCACTTCCCTTCTACCGTGTCAAGGAAGTCCCCTACCACTCCCCTCCCACTTGGACCAAACTCCACATAGCCATAGGTCCGATGATTGGAAAGAATGGCATGCCTTACCTACATCTAGGGGTGATGACGAATGTAGTTTTGGATCTCCTAGCCCTCCCACACCCAAGTCCCATATGAGGTCAATGCATGACTGGTTTATACTTGGGTGTCTCGGAGTCCCCCATGACATCAACCTCCGGTTACGTCAAATGCAAGCATGGCACACATTCGGGTGTCCTGGTCCACCATTGCATATGTATGGGTCAGACTAACCGTAGGTCTGTTTCGGGTCGTGTGTGCATCCGTGTGTTTTTTCTTTGTCTAGTTTGTCAGGAATCTGTATACGTCGTCGAGTTGAGTCTGTCGTCAGCTCGCAATGTTAGTCCCTTTCGAGTGCGAGAGAAGTCAGATCTATTGCGTACATTGTAGACTTGCTGGTATTTGGGATCGGATCGACCACTCTCTATCTCGGATCTCGTCACATATAGGGACCCAACGGTGATTTCTAGTGAGTCTTTGAGCCGCCTCCCTCCTTTGAGAGTGACCCCACCCCGGAGTGTCCACCTCTAGCCTCATTCCCCAACAGCGTGAGTATATCGAATCTATACGGGATGAGCATGTGACGATTACGTGGAGTGGAGCGTACTCTGCGCGTCCAGGTTCGGTGACGGATCCGCAGGAGCTACTCGAGCAGCCGCACCCCTTACTCGACGGGGTCGAGTTCTTCCCACCCGGAGAGAATTGATGGAGACATCAGAGTAAGACCACCCACATTTTGTTTGCATTTGTGTCATTTTAGTTTGCATTTATATCCTTTGGAAGTAGGTTTGTAATTGTAAGGCTTTATAAGCTAATTTGTTATTCCTTAAGGATCTTTGGATTTTTGTGTAAAAGTACAGTAGGACCAGCAAGGGGCCCCATATCCTTCTCCATTGGTCTACCTAATCCCTAAGGGCCCATGTGGGGTGGGTCAAAGGTCCAAGGTGGGCTTCTAGAAGACTTGGACCAAGGGGGGGACAAGGTGGACAAAAAGTCCAAATTGGAAGCTCTTGGTCAAGGGGGCGCCCCCTTCCACTAGACATATTTAATTTTTGTTTTTTTTGACCACATGGGATTAAATGTGATGTCCCTTGTATACCCCTCCCCTAATTTAGATCTGAGGGTAGTTTATGTCTTTTTATATTTTCTATAAATATCTTGTAATTTATGAATTACTTAGCATTAATGAGAAGAAAAATATATTTGTGCTCACAAGGCCCAAGGGCGCCCCTCTTTCCTCCCCTAGAGCTATGAGAGCTCTGATTTCAGAGGTGTGACGCCTCTCCTCCACCACCTCCCTGAGTATGAAGCTCAGCACCACCCCCGCCGCCGCCATCGAGCTGCCATCGCACCGCCACCGCCTTACCGTCGCAGTTCTGTCCAAATCTGGATAAGATCCCCTTGTCCGATTTTTAGCTCCGCATCCACAGATCTTCGGGAGCCCAAATTTTGAGGGTAGGTTCCCCACGCAAATACCCTCTACCAATTTTTTCCCCCTATTTTCTAGCCATCTTTTTCTATTTTTCCCATTTCGTGTTTCCCAACCTCCCAGATCTGCCAGTGTTCTGTTTTGTGTCACAGCAACCTAGTTATTCCTCTGTTTGACCCCCTTCCCCTTTTCTGATTGAGTCCAAATTTGGACTGGGTATTCTTCCCACCAAATCCCATCTCCAATAAGTTTTTCACGAATTTAGAAGTTCCTTTTCTCCTCTGAAAAATTAAAACTCAGTCAAAAATATGTTCTGTCATGTGCAGTCCAGATCCGACCCACTAGTGTTAGAAAATCTGTTTCCTCAACCAAACCTCCTTTAGAAAATCCACAAAAAATATCCATGTCTTCCTTACTTCTCCCTCTCCAATTTTCATGAAGAGCCAAACACCTAGATCTGAAGTCTTAGGCATGGTCAAGGCCTGTTCTCAAGAAAATCAATTTCCGTCCCGTGTTTTCTGAGTCAGTTAGTCAGTCTGTTCATAAATCCACCATGAAAAATTCAGAGCCTTAAAATTTCCTGCCACAGTCCTCGGTCGAAGCTCTCCAAAAGAGATTTCCAACGGTGCAAATCTAGCGTCGATCCGACGTCAGGATTGATCGCAGCAGTAGAGTTCGTCGGGTCGTGCAGGCCTGAAACAACAACTCAGACCCGTGGGCAGCAAGCTGCACACCAGGCAGCCGGAGCCACCCGACCCCCTCCCAGCGTTCCAGCCTGATCGCCTTCCAAGGGAGCATCCCTCAAGGTGTCCCTTTGTCAGCGGGACCCACCTCACCCAGTTCGGAGGTCTGAGCAGCACGTGGGGCCCACAACCCGCAGCAAGCGTCTTCCGGACGGCAGCTGCGAAGCGGATCAAGTGCTGCCAGTCAACCCAAGTTCGGTCCTCCCGGGCCCCACTTGTAGCCCGTTATCTCCCTGCGTGGAGTGGGCAGTAGAAATTATTTCTGTAAATTATAGAAATTATTTGTACCGGTTGTTACCGTACTTGGCCGAGATCGCCTTCCCCACGCCCAGAGCGTGGAGGTATCGTGTCCGCTCCTTCACTCGGCATTTACTTTACTCGTATTTACTTCTATATGCCGCTGCTAGAGAGCATGTTAGGATCCTAAATCGTATATTTTTATCACCGTTACGAGCGTGAGAGCGAGACCCATCCCGTGACCCGATCCGGACACGAGAGAGAGCCGACCACCCTAGCTCACTGCCGGTTTCTCAACCGCGCACGTCCGTACGCTTCCCTTGTTAAGGGACGATCGCGAGCTTGTCTAGAGTCCAAGGTTTGCATATCAACTTGGAGTCGAGTCCGCTGTCCGTCCCGTATCAATAAGTTGGTTCGGTTCGAACCGGTTGGACCGTCAATCGAACCGATTTAAACCGCGACGTCATCATAATATAATTATGATGTCATAAAATTTTAACAATTTTAAAAATATATAAATATATCTAAATTCTAAACATTAATCTATACATATAACCAAATGATATATCAATGTAATAGTCAAAGAAGTAACTTCATCAAATTTTAAAGTTTACAAATATAAATCCATCACTTCATCAAAAGTCTAAGTTCAAAACTACATATATAATCATAAAAAAATCTCATATAATCTTCAACATTGAATTCCAACATGAGCTTCATCTTCTTCTCTAACAGCCAAAGTTCATAAAAATACATACAAACAATTGAATATTAACAAATCATAACTTACTAAAATAGTGATAAACACTACCAGAAAAAGTGGGCTTTCAGACGGCCACTTTTTTTTCTGAAATCCGTCTGAAATTCCTTGGGAAGACACTTTTGTAACGAATTTCAGATGAATTTCAGATGAAAATAGGCCGTCTCATATTCTTGGTTACAAATTTCGGACAGATTTCATTTCAGTCACAAATTCCATCTGAAATTTCACACGGAAATATTTCCGTGTAAATTATCGTAAAAAAAATACAATTTTCAGACAGATTTAATTCAGTCACAAATATCGTTTGAAATTTCACACGGAAAGTTTTCCGTGTAAAATATCATCTGAAATTATGTCCGTCTGAAATTTCTCACCGAAGATTTGTCGTGAGAAATAGACGTCTGAAATTTCAGATGTACGATCTCAGACGGCTAATTACCGTCCCTATTTCTGTTTCAAAATTTCAACGTCTGAGTCTGAAATCCGTCTGAAATTTCAGACGGACAAGATATGTTCATACGGATATGTAACGGTATTTGGGATTATACGTTCAGACGGCTAAACGGTCGTCTGTAATTACATCCGTTCCATCTGAAATCCGTCTGAAAATCCGTTAGAAAATTTTCCATTAATTTTTTGAAAAAATATAAAATTGTTTTAAAAAACTTGTTAAAATTACATTTAATATTAATCAAACTAATAAGAAACGTATTGAAAATAAAACACATAATAAGAAACTCAACACGAATCCCCTGCTGATCAAATATCCTCCACATCATCCATATCCTCCTCCCTGCCCTGCTCATCTCCTCTGACGCCGCCCGCAGAAGGATCCTCCTACATTAAAAAAACAATAACATTCAATCATAGATAAAAAAATTAGTGCGAAGATAAATTAAATAGTTTAATACATTGCATAAATTGAAATCAAACATAATATCAAATCGATAACTGCATAGATTTTATAGACCCCAACTAACCTAGTTGTCATCAGTATTTTAAATTAATTACATTAAGAGACTGTGCTTTTGAGTGTAGGACCCAAACCGGGTATCTGATTTAGATTCCGTCAGTTCTCACAAGTCAATTTTATCTCCCAGGTCCTGTTGGAATAATCGGCACGTTGATCAGACCGGTATTTCAGATTTTAGACCCCCCGGACCCCGACTTCTTTAATTTTAAACTAAGTGTATTTATAAAATACACTTTTGAGCGTCGGGCCCAAACAAGATATCCGATTTGGATTCCGTTAGTTCTGACAAGTCACTTTCATCTCGCAGGTCCTATTAGAACGATCGACACGTCGATCAACCATGTATTTTAGATTTTAGACCCCCCAACCCCTACTTATCTATCTTTTAAATTAATTACATTTAGAGAATGCACTTTTGAGTGTCGGACCCAAACTAGATATCCAATTTGGATTTCGTTAGTTCTGACAAGTCACTTTCATCTCCAAGGTCCTGTTGGAACGATCGACATGCCGATCTGATCGGTATTTCAGATTTTAGACCCCCGAATCCCGACTTCTTTAATTTTAAACTAAGTGTATTTATAAAATGCACTTTTGAGCGTCGGGCCCAAACCAGATATCCGATTTGGATTCCATCAGTTCTGACAAGTCACTTTCATCTCCCAAGTCCTGTTGGAATGATCGGCACACCGATCAGACCGATATTTCAGATTTTAGACCCCCGAAACCCCGAATTAAATGAATTCTTCTAAACTAAGTTAGTTTTGAAAATACACTTAGATTTGAATTGAGTTATTTGAGCGTCGGGGTCAAACCGGATATCTGATTTGGAATTCGTCAGTTCTCACAACTCACGTCTACCTCTCAAGTCGTGTTGGAACGATCGGCATGCCGATCAGACCGATATTTCAGATTTTAGACTCCCGAACCCTGAATTGTATATATTCGTCTAAACTAAGTTACATTTGAAAACACACTTACTTTTGAAGTGAGTTATTTGAGCGTCAGGGTCAAACTGGATATCTGATTTGGAATCCGTCAGCTCTCACAACGCACGTCCACCTTGATTGTCGCGTTAGAATGATTGGCATGCCGATCAGGTCAGTATTTTACATTTTGGACCCTCGAATCCCGAATTTTTGCTATTCTTCTAAACTAAGTTACTTTTGAAAACTAACTTAGTTTTGAAATTAATTATGAATATATTTGAGTAATTTTATCAAAATAAAAATATAATAAACACAAACCTGATGGGCCTGTGCCGTGGTGGTGGTGGATCCATGAGGGAGAAGTCCCGCCTGGGAGAGGAGGCCACTGATTGTCTGCAACATGGTGGCCTCTGGCTAGACATCTCCTCTCGGATCTGCCGCATCTGCTGCTGCAAATCAGAAATCTCCGATCGGAGGATGTCTTTGACGTCGCTGGCAGGAGTACTGGGGTTGTGCGGAGGTATACTGAATGCACTGCTACTGGTTTGGGCAGAGCCTGAACTCGCACACGATTATATCACCGCGCTAGAGTCCAGGCTCTTCCCAAAACCATATAGTCAGCCTTTCTTCAGTACGCCAGCTGCTGCCACCCATTCCGCCAGATCGAACTCCGGCTGCTGCGTGTCTCCCTCCCCGTACTTCTCTGTCACAGCTCTGCTATATGTTTCAAATTGAATAGCTTGACTGCTCAATTTCATATGAATCAATCTGATTTAAATGAACGGTAGAAGTTGCATATGTAGATAAACTTACCGCTATTGAGTGAGCTCTCTCACTCACAAATTGATCTGTCCCCTTCTTTTTGTGTGTTCTATCGAACACCTCGAGGAACGACGGAGCTCGATTAAGCTCCACAACATGTTATACAATTCATAGTAAAAAAATGTCATATATATTCACAAAATGTAAGAAGATAAATTGAAACATTACTTACCATTTTTGTTTATGAGCCGCGAAAGAGATGCACCCACTCGTATGCAAATTTGCGCTCAGTTTTGACGCCCTGTTTGCTTTGGCTTTTCGGGACTTTTCTATCCAATTGGGGTCGACAAATTTGTCACATACTATGTCCCAATCCTTCTTCCTCATCCATAGAGGGCGGTGCTCCTTCCGCAGCTGTCGGTCTTTACTCCTACCAGCCTTATTTTTAGCGTGTTCTCGGGCCTCATGTGCTTTCCTTCAGAAATTTGACTTCATAGTCTTCTCCCAGGCAGAACGACATCTCGCCGCGTCATGTCCACACGTGAATTGATAAGTCCGCTATAAATAAATTAAGTTCCACACTTAGTATAATGTTGGGAATCGAGTTTGGATAATACTTGAATTAAATGATGTAATTAGGTACTGAGAACATGTCCCATAAGTTGTCGCGGACTTCCACTGGAAATTCTTTGAAAGACGTTACTGGGCCGGGCACATGTGCCATTACTAGAGAGTTGGAATGATGGACAGCCTCGTGAGGTTCAAATTTCTTACTACAATTTCAAATGTCAAAATATTCATATTAGACAGTTGAAGGTAAAATAATGAATGTAATAACCTTATAAATTTACCCGGAGATCCAGTACGGGCGACGTCTATCGTGGGCCGTGCCTCTCTCGTGACGACTGCCGGCATCGTCAAGTGATTGAGTGGTGGGGGTGTGCCCTGTACAAGTGGGAGGGGACTGTGAACTATATGAATTAAATATCATAAGTAAAACGACTATTTTACTAAAAATTAAAATATACATAATTGGGAAAATACTGGGAACTGTAAGAATTAATTTTCAGAATTAAAACGAATATATTGTAGAAAATTAAAACATACATACCTGCAGCGGGAGGTGGTGGGGGTGGCGTCTGTAAAACAGGTGGGAGGGCACTGGACCTGTAAGAATTAATAAACATAAGTAAAATGAATATTTTACTGAAAATTAAAACATACATACCTGTAGCAGGAGCTGGTGGGGATGACGTCTGTACAACAACAGGTGGGAGGGCACTGGGACCTGTAAGAATTAATAAATATAAGTAAAACTAATTGTTGAAAATTAAAACATACATACTTGTAGCGGGAGCTGGTGGGGATGGCGTCCGTACAACAACATGTGGGAGGGCACTGGGACCTGTAAGAATTAATAAACATAAGTAAAATGAATATTTTGCTGAAAATTAAAACATACATATCAATAGCGGGAGCTGGTGGAGATTCAATATATTAAAAACTTCTTTGACATGATTCTGAAATAGTGTCTCTGAAAGGACCACCTTACGGGGAGTTTGCACCTTTTCTAGCGTAGAAAGAATATTTGTGTCTTCATTTCTGGGAGTATGGCCTTCATCTAAAATGATAAGGCTAGGGACCTTTAGTAATATCTCCTGACATGCAGCCCCTATCTCGTCTCTTACATCGCACTCAATTCTAGAAAACTGCTTATAGCCCAAGAAAAGAATACTCCTGTTCTCCTCCCATTTTTGAAGAACATCAAGCTGTTGAGATCTATTGTCAGCCTGAAAATAGTAGAAGTCATACAAAGGAAGTTCTTCTACTTGCCAATGTGTAGCTCCCAAGAGATACCATCACGAGATGCCATGAGACTCATCACGAGATGCCATGAGACGAAAGTATCCTAAGTAGAGCATGTATATCAGGTGGCAGTAGGAGGCACCTGAAAGTTGATGCAGAGGCAGCTTTCTTTGACATAGTGAAAGAAACATTGCAAAACGAAGATCATTGTAAAAGGAGAATTTCTATCATAAAGGACCTTCAGAGATGACCGGAGATGTCTTGCATTACTACAAAGGCTAATTCTTGGATGAGTTGCCAGGGCACATTGATTTCACTGTGCTATTATGTCTGAGTCCTAGACAGAAAAAACTTCTAGGATACTTCGGGAAATATGAGAAGTTTAAAAGAATTGCTTAAGGCATTTTTCAGTTCTGGCACTGCAAGTGTCGACTCTTGGAGTCAACACTTGTAACCCAGCTTGCTGCCTGGGCGCAGCAGGCTGCAAGTATCGACTCCAAGAGTCGACACTTATAGTCCAAAGAGCGCTTTCTGCTGCAGACATAACCTCTACCAAAATGTGTCAACTCTAAGAGTCGACACTTTCGACTGAATTTTTTGTTTCTTTGCTCGAAACAGAACTCTCGATGAAATGTGTCGACTGTGAGAGTCGACACTTTCACCCTGTGTTTAGATTTTGTTCTTTGACAGAACACCCTTGAACAAGAGTCGACTCCAAGAGTCGACACTTGTCCCGGGCGTCTGGAAATGGGACATCTTTAATTAGTTCTCATTCCAACTGTAATGAACAAACTATTAAAATACGTAAAACCAAACTAGTACTTTAATCACTCAAGTTCTGAATCTAAAGTGCTATATATACTTAAATTCGACTTTATTTTCTCTCTGTGTGTGCGTAAGAAGCTACCCGCATGTGCAAATCCCTGTTGACCCTAAATGTAAAGTTTTTCCTACATGTATATTGTCAACGATTACAAACTAATGAGCATTATTCTCGAAGTGATTTTTCTACACAAGAAAACCTCCCATAAATACATACCTCGTCTTACATCTAACTTATATATTAAATAGCATTCAAAGAAAAAAATGTAACACTCTTCTTTCCCTACCTATAGAAGGGTGGGGAACCTTCTCTCATCATAGCAATGAACTAGGGAGAGAGAGTATGATTCAGGCAAGTATATATATCTATAGAGAGAGAGAGGCTTGAGTGTGTGTAATTAAGGTATTTATAAAAAAGAGACTAAGTAAGTGAGATAGAGGATGGGACGTCAGTGAAGGGGGGAAAGGGAGAAAGATAAAAAAATTAACTAGATTTGAAGGCAAATATATACTCCACAGACATTGGATCTTAACTACATTTGAGAAATACTCGTTGCATATATCATCATGTGTACTTGTACCGTGTCCTCTTTCATACTCCCCTTTTATTAATCTACGGTTGTGCGAATTCGATGAATGTAGTATGCACTATAATTAATCTGGGTTCGTACAATTAGATGTATGTAGTATGTACACCTATATTGAGATTTGAACTTGTTGAGCATTGCAGAAAGTATTAGTACTCAAATATGAAAGTTCATTGAATCGGTCCGCCCACTAGCTATCCTCCCTAGAGCCACCGTTATTCATCGCCCAACTACTCCGCTAGATTTTTCGTCATAAAAAAAACCTTCCTTTTCCCGAATCCAAAGAATACCTACATTTGATTAACGTTGATATAACACTACCATAAATTCTAATTAATAAATTAATTTACATGCTTTATTTGCCCCTCCCATCACCCTAACAATAAATCTATTTAAGATTACAAAAATTAAATTAAATTGAAACAACATATAAACATAAGATCAAAATTTTACTTACTATTTATTCATAAAAAACTCTGATTCTTTCGTTCCCGTCCTCTCGACCGATTATCCTACCATGAATAAAAAATATATTAAATAAAATAAAATAAAATTAATTTATCTAATTCGCAGAGTAAAGGGTGGGAGAGGGCGGGAGCAGGGAGGGGGAGGGGGAGCAACGGTGCGTGTGTTTGTGTCTGTGTGTGCGTGTGTCTGTGAGGGGGAGGGGGGCCAACTGGAGAGGGAGAGAGGGCGAGGGAGGGGGGCTGCCAACACAGAGAGGGAGAGGGATAGGACCGTAAGAGGGGGAGGGAGAGTGGGAGAGGGAGTGGGAGGGGGTCGACCACCCCCGGCCAGCGCCTCCTCTGCCAGGTGAGCGCCTCCTCTGCCGAGTGTGTGCATGAGAGGCAGTGATGGAGCGGGTGAGGGAGAGGGAGTGAGGGAGACTAAGAGGGGGAGAGGGAGAGGGAGAGTGTTACAGAGAGAGGGAGAGGGATCGAGAGGGTTTACCTACCGAAGTGAAGACGGCGATGGCGAGTTTCGACTGGCGATCGAGGACGAGGATGGTGACGGCGAGGACGACCACGGCCGGCGGCGACGGAGGACGGCGACAACGGCGGCGGCTCTGGCGGTGACGGCGGTAGGGAGATGGACGAAAGAGAGAATGAGAGGGAGAGTGGGGGGAAGTGAGTGACAGGGAGTGGCGGGGAGAGGCCGATTTGGGCGGGGGATTTCATGATTTTCAGACGGCATTTCAGACGAACAATATTTTTGTCTGAAATTTTAATAAATTTCAGACGGAATAGTTTTTGTCTGAATATAAGTCTCAAATTGAGACAGATAGTGCGACAAATAATTATCTGTCTGAAATAGAGATGGAATTTCAACGGAATCTATCCGTCTGAAAATCAGACTGATATTGGACTCAAATAATTCCGTCTGAAATTCCGGTCGCTAACAGCGCCTTTTCTTGTAGTGAAAGTTTAATTTTGATAAAACTAAAATAGAATACCCAAGTCCTCATCATCTCTTGTAAACTGTGAGCTATTTGATTGATCCATTTGAAGTCAATTATCAACATCTTCATTAGTAAATAGAGGAGACTCCTCTTCCACCACCAACTCTTCCATAAGATCAATATCTTCTAAAGATATACGATCAAAATATTGCTTCTTCTTTTTCTTCCTACAAAAACATATAGTAGACATCAATTATAAACTATTAAACTTAGAATGTAATGAAATCAATAGATTATAATTCTCTTACATAATTTCTTACCTATCCAACAATCGTAGATTGTAATGAACGTATACAAGGTCACATAATGTTTGATGCTCTAAATGATTCCTCTTCCTAGTGTGTATACGTTCAAAAACACTCCAATTACGTTCACATCCAGAAGAGCTTCATGTTTGGCTTAAAATTTTTACCGTCAAATTCTATAAATTTGAAGCACAAGCTCCATAAATTTGTCACCAAATAGCTGAAAATAAAATAGATATACTAGGTTAGCCATCTTACCCAAATTTACAATCAAAAGAAATAATCTAAATAATACAACAATACCTGAAGCCAAGGAATAACAAGAAGCTATTGCGGCTAGCCTTCCAAAATCTTCATCTGCATATCTAAATTTATCTAGCTCTGGATTAATTTTCACTAACATATCAACATTGTCTTGACATACCCGATGAAGAGACTCATTAATCCCTTGCATTGTCAACACTCTTGTTTCATTATCCATGTCATATTGAAATTGTGGATTGAGCCAATAGCCTGCTAAACGAAGAGGTCGACTAAGTTGATGATCCCATCGAGAATCCACAATTGAGATGAAGGGTTCAATGTTCATCTTAAATTTCAAGAGTGTTTTCCTTATAGCATTCTTAGCCCTCCGCATACTTTCAAATATGTATCCCATAGATGGCCTTTCATCACTATCTACCATTCTTAATACACGAACAAGTGGCTCAAAGGCTTGCACAACTATCAAACATTTATCCGAGAATGAAGTAGATAGAATCAAATAAGATACAACAATGCCTTTTTGATTTTTGACCCATTTACTTTCAACCCATTCTTTACTAGTCATCATAGCTCGCAGTTGATTTTTACAACTCAACAAGCTTTGAAGTGCAAGAAAGTGAGATGTAAATCGAGTAATAGCTGGTCGAATAATTTCTTTCCCACCTGTAATAAACAAAGCCATGATTATAAATGAAAGTGCTAATACTCCGAGCTTGATTGATTAATTCTTTAACATCATCCATCTTAGCTATATCTTCCAACATCAAATCTAGACAATGTGATTCACATGGTGTCCATACAATATATCGATATTGCTGATTCAATAAAAAACCTGCAAGCTTGTAATCGGATGCATTATCAGTCACAACTTGGGCAACATTTTCAGCACCAACTTCTTCCACAACGCCAATAAGTAACCGAGCAAGCATTTCAACAGTTTTTTACATATTCAGAGGCATCAACTGACTTTAAAAATATAGTTCCCTTAGCACAATAAATCAAAAAATTTATCAAAGTCCTTCCCTTTTATCTATCCATCCATCAGCCATAATTGTACAACCAAACTCTTTTCACATTTTTTTGAATGAATCAATACATTCTTTCAACTCTTCAACACTTTTATTGAGTAAGAAACCACGCAAATCATGAAAAGTAGGTGCTTTATATCCATAACTAATTGTTAATGCAGAATCAAACATAGCTTGAAAACGTGGAGAATTTGCAATATTAAATGGAATACATGAGTCATAAAACCATTTTGCAGCTTCTATGTGTGCTCTTTCAATAGCATCTTTGCCCGTCATAGCACTTTTAATTGATGGTTGCTTATCTCTTGCTAATCCCAATCTTTTTTTTTGAATCACCTTCTGTATTTCTTTTCAAACTGGGACCCTCAACATCATCATCAACATCTTCATAAATGGTTACAAATGATGGAAATGGACCATGTTTCAGAGTATATGATTTTTTGGTATTTGTTGAAACAGTGCTTTCAAGATCCCCTTTTATCTCTAACAACACCCGTGGAGGAAGTTTCTTACAAGAAGCAACATCACCTTTAATATTAGCTAGGTGTTTTTTCATCCTGTGAATCTCTCCACCACTGAAAATCTTTCCACAATACAGACATTTCATTTTATTTTTATCTAACTCTAAAACATGATACCATGCAATATCAGTCCTTCCACTTTTTGACGGGATTCTGATTTTGTAGTACTAGTAGCAGAAGCAACTGGAGGTGTTGCATTCGAATCCGACGGGGTAGACTAATTTTCAAATGGGTTAGACATATTTTAAAAGCCTACAAGTAGAATTCACATAATTATTCAAAGGTTCTAGTTCAAGCATAAATAAAAACACAGATTAAATTGCTAATTATTTAAAGTCTGGTACTTCAAAATATAAATTTAAATTCTGTAAAACATTAAAAAATATATTATTCACCAGAGGTCCGCAACCAGAGAGGAGGCCGTTCGGGGACATAGGGGAGAGCTGGAGAGCCAGCCGCGTTGGAGAGGAGGCCGCAGCACCTGCGGACACGGGGGAGAGCCAGTCGGCCATGCCAGAGAGGAGGCCGGAGGCCGTTCGCGGTGCGAACACGGGGGCGAGCTGGTCGGCCGCGCCGGAGAGGAGGCCGTTCGCGAAGGAGGCCTTACCACCTGTTTGTGGTGCGGACACGGGGGAGAGTTGGAGGCGGCGCCAGAGAGGAGGTCATTCGCGGTGCGGACACGGGGGAGAGCCGGAGGCCGACGGCTGCAGCACCTGTTCGTGGACACGGGGGATAGTTGGAGAGGATGCCAGAGCTGGTGAAGAGGCCGCACCAAAGAGGAGGCCGCACCTGTTCGTGACAACGACCGGACATGGGGACAAGGGTGCGGCCGGAGAGGAAGCCTGGTGCGGCTGACCGGAGACGGTGAGGGAAGAGGGGCTCTGGCGACCGGAGACGGAGTGGGCGGCGACAACTGGAGTCGGAGATGGTGGAGGAAAGACCGGGAGAGGGCAGACGGGGGGAGGCTTGGGACGAAGTGGGGGGATTAGGGCACGGCTGCACGGGTGAGTGAGAGAAAATTTTGTCATTTTTCATTTTTGAATCATTCATTTAAATTGGCCAACCGGGGCGAACTGGGGCGAACCGGGTCAAACCGGGTTACCGGTTCGACTGCGTTTTATCCGGTTCAGGCAGTTTTTAAGCCTCGAACCGAACCGGCCATAATTGAACTGGTCTTCGAACCGGTCAGCAGTCGAAGAGGTCGGTATGGTCTGATTTTAATAACATTGATTTTAATTTCATTCTATGTTGACTCATGAATGATGATGATACCAGAACTAAATTGAAATGTATTTGTTTATCATATATATGGATTGTTCTTTTCAATTTAATTTTTTTTCTAATTGAGTTAATTTACATCTTAAATTTTAGTCTTGTATGTACTCTTATGATCAGTAACTATCTTCTAACCGTCTGTTAACCGTATTTTTTGGATACTAGGTAACGGTTTCAGATACACTACTTTACGAATACTTAGCAAACATCAAACGGATACAGTCCTCCCTTATCGGATACGGATACAGATAGTCCACTATCCGTACTGTATCCGACCCGTTGACATCGCTAGCCGCAACGTGGCCAAGAGGGGGCAGGGGCGGCGCCTGCTCGCGCGTGCAGGGACGCGTGGGTGCGTGGGCGCATGGGCGGCCGCCCCTGCCGATGGTAATTTTTTTTACTTTTAACCTTTTAAATTTTTTATTGAGAATTATACCTTTCTCAATTTATTTTAACAATTAACCCCCACTTCTTTTTTTTCTTTGTTTATTATTATTATTCTTTCTTTCTTCTCTTCCTCTTAACTTTTAAATCTCTTTCTTTTCTTTCTTTTTTTTACCATGACTAAAATAAATATAGTAAGACTAATGTTTTAAATATTTAGGCATAATCAAAAAAAATTTATTAAACAAATAAAATACTAAACTATAAATTTGTAGAGCATTACACGTCACTTTAGCGGGGAAACGTTATTCCCCCACCTACGCTTTTCCTTATCAAGGGATAAGGCTCCTCGCTCCAAGACAACCCCTATAAGAAGGACGTCGACAGAGAGGAGAGGAAAGGGTGGATGATTCTGCCAGACCGCTACCCGAAAGAATAGAGCTATTAGCCCTGCTACACAGAGAGAAGGAAGCAACTATAGTTCACACTTGAAGGATTTCCCCTCCGACGACCTTACCACCCAACGAGCACTCACCGAGTGAGCACTGGAAGCGGCGAGCACTCGTATGGGCGATCTACGCGGCTCTCTAGTCGCCCACTACAATCTCCCCCTCTCCCACTTGATTTCTTATATTCTTCGATTAATACGTCTCTGAGTTAAACATCGGAGGGTTGTCTCCTAGGGTAACACCCGGGACTCCTTCTGATGCCTCCTATTATTTTCTGGTGCTTGTAGCCCTTCACGGGTGCGGGGTGACTTCCCCGTTCAATAAATAGAGAAGGTGATACGTGACATAGAAATCAGATTCCTACCTCTACAGAAAGTATAAAAAAATTATAGATGATGGACACTCACACCTTGTTACGTCCTTCGTTAGATCTGAGCGAATAGTCGTAACTTTGGAAATACATCGAAAGCGTTATGAGATGGATAAAGTCGGTCTAGTCTTCTATTCTATCACGGGAGAGGATTGACACGACAAGATAAGGAAGGGGATAAAAAAGAGGATACGTGGAAGATAGGAAAGATTGGTTATGAGAATATCAACTCCAATTTGTTCGTTTGGTTCAGACGTAGAGGGTGAGTTTGGTGAGTTTTTTTTATTTGGTTTGGACGTAGAGGGTGGGTTTTTTTTTGGTAAATTGCTGAACATAGCATCATGTAAGATTGTCATTGATTTTTGCTAAAAAAATCATTTAACAATCTCAAGTTTCATCGTGAATTCACGCTCCCATTTGTCTTTCCTTCTCGTCGACCGTGCCATTATCCTTCCCCCTCCTCCCCCGTGCCCTTCTCATCCTACTTTACTGTTTAGTTAGTGCATGGTTAAATGCTCGGTGAGTGTTGTCAATGCTGGGTGAATATTAAAAATGATAGTTAAAGTAAAAATGATTGACTTTGGAAAGCATGACATGTGACGAGACAAACTTCTCTTTGAATCTTTTAGGCCATCTTGTTTTTTGGTTGAGGGTAAGGTATTTGACACCCTGAGGTCGAACACCTTACCTGAGGTTGGATAAGGGACGTTTGTGAGAGGGAGGATGTGAGCCCCCCATATTTCTCTTTCATCGAATGTCATATTCACCTATCCTAACCGATTAACAAAGAGGGCCTTAGAGATATAAGAGTTAACATGAAAATTCTAGAGATGTAACATCGAATGATATAAGATTTCATGTCTATCCTTAAACTTTCCACGTTAACGTTAGGGTTTTTTCATGGAAACCATTGTTAAAATAGAATTTGTAAAAAATATTTTCTAAAAATATATCAGCAAGTCTATCATTGTGTAAATATATATTGTGCAAAAATCTCATTGAGATTAATTTCTATCCATAGGAAGGTGAATATTTCAAAAGGATTTGAATATTCCCGTTACAATAATAAAAAATGACCTAAATATCCTTCTCACAATTCTAAATTTTCCACCCTTATAATAGAGAGATTTGCCTTCTCATAATTCTAAATTTTCCACCCATACAATAGAGAGATTTGAGAGAGAGAGTCCCTCATTGGCGATAGCAGAACAATGATTGGACTCTGGCCATTGGGTGGGAGGTTAATATGTAGATAGGGAGAGACCATGAGGACAATGATCAGATTCTGGCCACTATGTGGGAGGTTAATAAAGAGAGAGAGAGAGACTAGAGTAGAAGGAGAGAGCGGGGCTGCAAGAGGTGCTCCCCTCTAGCACCGGTACCCCCTGTTAAGGGAGAGAGTAGAGAAAGAGAGGTAGAGGATGTGATAGGGTGCACTGTTGGGGCGAGATGACCTGAACAGTTCGATGGCAACCTAGAGGTGGTCCAGTCAGGTTAGGGAGGCAGGGAGGTTGAGGGGGTCAAGTGGGGTGGTGACGTAGCAACTCGATTTAAAAAATGTTAGCCTGCGCCACCTTGACCGGTTCCTCGTCGGGCATCTTGCCGACTACCGCGTCTCGGAGGTGTCCAAGGACTATCGCCAGCTGGTGGCCGAGTTTTTACGATAGGACAGGGGCTGTTCGAGAGGAAGGGCCACGCCACCTGTGCCACGCTGTGCCTCATGTTCGTGCGGTTCTCCGCCGCCGTGTACAGGGTGCTCTACACACGGAGCGCCCTGGTCCACCTCGTTGCCGGAGGGCTCGTAGGGCTCCTCTGGATACAGTCGGGGTGGATCGGCCACAACTCTGGGAACTACACCATGATGAGGTCACCGATGTTCAACCGGGTCACCCAGATTGTGTCGGGGAGCTGCCTCACCGGCATCAGCATCGCGTGGTGGAAGCGGAACCACATCGCCTGCAACAGCCTCAACTTCGACCCCGACCTCCAGCACATGCCCCCATTCACGGTGTCCTCCAAGTTCTTCCACTCCCTAACGTCCTACTTCTACGAGCGGAAGATGGATTTCGACGCCGTGTCTGGATTCCTCATGAGTTACCAGCATTGGACGTTCTACCCGGTCATGTGCTTCGCCAGGACCTACCTCATCGCCCAATCCATCCTGCTCCTGCTCTCGAAGAAGAAGGTGCCCAACAGGAGATCCTAGGCGTCGCCGTCTTCTGGCTATGGTACCCTTTGCTCGTGTCCTGCCTGCCAAACTGGGGGGAGAGGATGATGTTCGTCGTCGCGAGCTTCGCCGTCACGTGGATCCAGTACGTCCAGTTCTGCCTGAACTACTTCTCCTCGAGCGTCTATGTCGGGCCTCCCCGTGGCAATGATTTGTTCGAGAAGCAGACCATGGGCACCCTCGACATCTCGTGCTCCCCATGGATGGACTGGTTCCACGACGGGCTGCAGTTCCAGGCGGAGCACCACCTGTTCCCGCGCCTGCCCAGGTGCCAACTCAGGAAGGTGGCTCCACTTGTGAGGGAACTCTGCAAGAAGCACAACCTGCCCTAGTCGAGCGCGTCCTTCTGGGAGGCCAATGCCATGACCATCAGCACTCTCAGAACTGCAGCGTTGCAGGCAAGAGACCTTACCAACCCCGTTCCCAAGAGCTTGCTCTGGGAAGCAGTTAACACGCATGGTTGAAGCGCCACCCATGCGATCTCTATCTCACAATAAACCTATCTCATCTGATCGAGCACGCAAAAAAAAAGGAAAAAAAGATAGTAATAAAATAAAAAATCTTCCCCTCGTCGGTTGCGATTGTAGGGATGGTGGGCTGTTGTTGAATTCTGTACTCATGGTCGGGCATAGCTGTACTATCATGATCAACTCCATGCCCCGTCGGTTGCTAGAATACCCATGTCAATTTCACATGAATTTTCCATTCCTGAACTTGAGATCGCTAAAAAAAAAGTTTTCTCCAATAAATAATTTAAAAGTGACGTCAACTTATTTCTTAAAAATAAATGGACCTACAAATGATTAAGTCTAATAAACATTTTTACCTAGCAGAAAGGGGCTCGTTTATGGGCCTTGTAAAAACTTGAAACCCAAAAGCCCATTACGCGGTCGTGACATAGAAAAACAAAGCCCTGAGCGAGGTCTGTGGCAGCTGTTTATGTAAGGATAACTCTTAACCAATGTTATCAGAACCGAACCGGTACCTGAACTGGGCAATGAGCTTATTCGGTTCGAACCGGTTGGACCGTTCAATCGGACCGGTTTGAACCGTGATGTCATCATAATATTGATACATAGTCCGACCCGATTCTATAACCTAATTAAGACAATAAGAAATAAGATATAATGATCAAAATAAATAAACATATGTGTATAATTATTAGTCCTGATCATGTAACTGCTAACTATACAAGTAAAAAAATAACAATAACATGGTTAAATAAACTGACCTTAAAATTTTGTAATATTTCATTGGGGTTCACTCTTCACAATTAGCATTTATACTCTTTTAAACATTTAAACTTCAAATATATCTAAAATAAAATGATAAATAACAACAAATCAATAATAATAAGATACTTTTGTTCACACATACATATCATTTTGAATATTTAAATATTTCTATATTTTTTTTGAAGGGTGAATCGGATCGGACCGGTTCGGACCGGTTCACCGGTCGAACCGCGGTTTGTCCGGTTCTTTAACATTAGACCGGACTGGACCTAATCGAACCAGTTCCGGGACCGGTTCACGGTCGAACCGGTTCGACCGGCCGGTCCGGTCCGATTCTGATAACACTGCTCTTAACATGAAATATGATTTCTAATCTAATAAGCATTAGCATAACTAGTATTCTTGCCCCCCAAGGTCTATAAATAATACTCTAACCCCAACCCAAACCTTACATTTTGTTATAGGACTTGAGGCTTAAGGCGTTCGTGCATGGGCGTTAGTTCTTAAGGAGAAAACGTTGCACTTTTTCTTCGTCGTTCCTTCTTGCTCTCCCTCTCGTCACTTAATGGTAGGTCATCTCATAGGAAAAATCCAATTAATTAAAATGATAGTTAGACTTTTAAGTGCTCTTTGATTTCGTACTAGGATCGTTGCGTTTCATATTGTATAGCTCGTCAATTTTGCTATTTAATCTGACTATGTCGAGATCGGTGTATTTTTTGAGAATAGTTTAATAGAATGTGATTCACGTCTGGACAGTACGATGCCTTTAAAATAGGTGCCACGAATCTCAGATGTGTTTCTTTTTCTGTTTCATCCACACTGTAGTAAGCAGACACTAATTTCTTGAACTACTTATGACCAATTGGATGCGGTTTGAATAAAACATCTTGGTGCCACGACGCGATTCAAGGATATTAACCCCGTTTCCCATTCGTGCATTAACCTACTACTCACTTCTAAAATTAATGGGTTAAGTCTTGAAATCTTGTAAAGATATTAATCTGTTAAGTGAAAATTCAAAAAATCAATATATATTAAATATTATGTTCATTTTAAACCCTATTCATGTCATGATATTAGTTTTCCCTTGCTTTAGTTCTACCGATCCAATTATTTTAATTATCTTTCCTGATTATAAATCCATCATCCTATCATATTGATCATATATCCTCTTGTTGTATACATGTAGTGATTTATTTCCTCGTTAAACCTCTATGAAGTTGATTTTGTGAATTTTGATGTTGTCTTGATTGACGTCGAGGAAAGGTGATGCAAATTGAGATTTGTTGAATTTTTTAATTGATTTTGATGATAACAAAACCCCCGATTTATGGTAAATTCATGTGGACAAATCCATTCTAAGTGATTGAATATTTTGTGAACAAAGGGTAAAATAAACTAGCTTAATCTTAGGATGTGCAATGAGGGTCTAATGTTCTTGAGTTATCTATGAGAGAGGTGAGCACAAATGAAATAGGTTGACATTTGATTCAAGTGTTCGGACAGAAAAATGGTCGACCGACGGCCCAAACCGGTCGATCGAATTTCGTAGTACCCACAAGGCACTGTTCTGCTGAGAAAATGGTCGATCGACCAACATTTTTGGTCGACCAAACTACAGCTCCGATTGATCGATCCAAAAAAAAATAGTCGACCAAGTTTTGTAGTAATGAGGCACCACTGTTTTGCTCAGAGAACGGTCGACCGTACCTTGACAACGGTTGACCAAAATTCCCAGAATGAATTTGATCAGAATCTGATCAGATATCGATTGATCAAAATCTTAAAATGGTCAACCAACCTCTACTTGGTTTTCAAATTGTTGGTCCTTCTTGCAGAATGGTCAGCTGACCACTTACAACTGTCGTCCGACCATAGTACTCCTGCGTTTGTTGACTTCGCTTTCAAGAAGTCTTTGCCCACTGCCTGACCATGGAAAATGAGGACCAACCTCAAATTTCTTCCCACCCACATGGGAGGAAGTCTACATAAGACTTTGATGTTTCTTGAAGGATCTAAAGTCAAAATTCAACATCGGTTGGTAGTGAAATATCAATAAGCATCTTTGAATTTTGAAAATTGAAAACATGGCTTCAATTTTCTCCTCACGCATGTGAGGAGAGCACTCTAGAAGGACTGAGGGATATTTGGGAGACATAAAAATGAGTTCCCATTGCAAAAAAGGAGCAAGAGCTGATTTCTAAAAAGAGATAGAAGGGGTTTTAGTGAGTTTTGAGCAGAAAAGAAGCAAGCTGTGTGAATAGTATCTCTTTTTCCACTTCCATTCAAGAAAGAAGCCTTCCAAGGTTGGCACATGTGGAAGATTGTGCTAGAGTGCTCAAGGATCAACAAGCAACCAATCTAGTTCAGGAAGATCAGGAGATCTCACTCAGGGTGAGCTTTTCTATATTCACTTAATCTATTCACTCCATCTCTCATAAGCTCCTTTGTGCTTAACTGGTATATATTTTGATCAAAGAGTTTTTGTGTGTGTGGATCCTGTGAGATCCTGTGCGTGTGTGTTGATGACTTGCATCGTGCTGGAGTAGGGGACTCTGCATGTATGTGTATGAGAGTGATCTTGTAAGTGTTTACAAGGTTTGTGTGTAAAATCCTCACAGTTGTGAGGGGTGGACGTAGGTTGCATACTTTGCATCTGAACCACCTTAAAAATCTCTTGTGCATTGTGATTTGCGCCTTCTCTTCTACCTCCATTCATTGTATTTCATCTTCACGATAGGTTTTCCGCACACGTTACTTTGATTTCATTAAAATCACAAAAAGAGGACAAACTCAATTGACCCCCCTCTTGGTTTATCATTGTTTTGAGACTTTAATTGGTATCAGAACTAAGACTCTTTATTTTTCGTGAAGATCTAACGATCTAGAGAGATCCTAATCAATGGCAAACAAAGGGATGATGCTCGAGGGACATTCCATTCATCGTCCTCCTTTCTTTGATGGCTCTAACTATCCATATTGGAAAAACTGAATGCATATTTTTCTCAGGGCTCAAGAGTATGAGGTCTGGAAAGTTGTAAGGGTCCATATATTTTGTCTGAAAATGAAGATGATTGGAATGAAGATGACATTAAGAAAATTAGTGCTAATTTTAAGTCAATGAATATCATTCAGTGTGCTATTCATCCAAATGAGTTCTCACGAATCTCTATGTGTTCTGCAGCCAAGGAGATGTAAGACAAACTGAAGCTTATCTATGAAGGAACGTCTAATGTAAAAGAAATCAAGGCAAATTTATTGGTGAGGGACTATGAACTTTTCAAGATGAAGCGAGAAGAATCTATCTCCGAAATGTTTGCAAGATTGATGGAGATAACAAATGGACTCAAAGGTCTTGGGAAGGATTATACCAATTCTAAACTCGTCAGGAAGGTGCCCAGATCACTCACTCCTGCATGGCATACAAAAGCCATTGTTATTGAAGATTCAAAAGATTTGACCACCTTATCTTTGGATGAATTGATTAGATCACTGATGACTTATGAGATAAACATCAAAAGAAGTGAAGAAGAATCAAAGAAAAAGAAGTCAATGGCTCTTAAGGCAAATCAGCCAGTTTCAGACTCAAGTGAAGAATGAACGACAGCTGAAAGTGATGAAGAAGAAGATTTGGCCATGCTAACTCGCCAAGTGAGAAAGTTCTCGAGAAGGAAGAAGAAATTTCCAGAAAATCTTAGAAAGGGACAAAAGAAAACATTTCTGAACAAGGGAGAGCCAAGTAGATTAAATCATATCATTTGCTATGAGTACAAGAAGCCGGGGAATATGAGAGGAGAATGTCTAGAACTGAAAAAGAAATTTAAAAAGGACAAATTCATAAAGTCCAAGGCTATGTTAGCCACATTGAGTGATGAAGATGAAGATCAATCTGATGAAGAGCTAGAAGATCCTATGGAAGATGAAGATGAAGATCAATTCCATAGGTGTTATCCGGTGACAATGGGTAGAGCCTTAGGTTATGCGCTAAAATTTATTTGAATTCTAAAATGAATTAATAATTAACTCTTGAAAATATTTTGTAGGAATTAGACAGTTAGTTCTATTCCTTTCTTTTAGAGCTTAGATTTCGTTGTTACCCTTCTAGCTAGAATATAATTGTTTGGTGATTAAGATCATGGTGTAATTTTGAAACTAATTTTGAAAAGAATGTCATATGAATTTGGAGGACCAAATTCTTTTAAGTGGGGGACGGTGTAATATGTAAGATTTTTAATAAAAGTAATAAATAAATGAATATAATCTCTTAAATAAAATAAGAATAATTTTGATATAATTGTTATGAGCTAAATCAAATTGCAATAATTGAAATAGTAAAATGGGCTAACATTAATATCCTATTGGGCTTAAAAGAAGAAAATTAATATCTAAATATGTAATTCTCAAAATCCCTAATTCTAATTAGACTAATTAAGAAACTTAAGTAATTGGGCCTAAAATCGAATCTAAACCTTAATCCACTTAGACATGGTCGATCTCTAGTGAAACCTTAACCTAATTAGGGTTAATCTCGTGCAAGGTGGCCCTAGATATAGATAGAACTCGTGATTTTGAGAGTAGAATATTATCTCTAGATTAATATGTCGAATTAGGACTTTATGGGTCTCTAAACCCTATAAATAGAACCCTAAATCTTTCTAGCCAACCCTAATAGTTCATGGAAGAGACTGGATGTAACGACTCGGGTTCCAAGTATCGGAAAGTAACTGGTGTGACTCGAATCCCGACCCGTCACCCACGAGCCACGAAGCTCGGAAGGGTAAGATTAATGCTGTGGAGAAGGTCTGAGGAGCCTTTGAAGAGTGCTTTAATAGTGAAGCGCTCCTATGCCAGGCCCTCCTTTACGAAGATTAAGTCTTGCCTCTCCCAGCGGCTTAACCTGCAAGGTGCTTTCATTATTAACATCTTAAACCCTAGGCACCTGCTCTTTCGTTTTGAGGAGGATGATGATTTTCTTAAGGTGCTGGTCCGGAAGAGCCTTTACATTAAAGGTTATCCTTTTAGGTTCTTTCGATGGGTCGTGAACTTCTATTTTGATAAGGATCCTACTTTGATCCTTACATGGGTTGGCTTTCCTGGCCTTCCTGTTAGCCTATACAACGAAGACTACCTTCGCTCCATCGCCAGCAACCTCGGGCAGGTGCTCCGTATTTTTTTATTATCAAGAAACCTTGCCTAGTGCTGGATGGGAGAGTGCACCCTTGTACCAGAGGTAAAGAGCAAGCCACTCCACCATTCAGACATTAGGAGGTGAATTTTATTAAATGAAGGAAATGTTACAATTACATTAAGAGGTGCTCCGTATTCATGATGCCACTTTGGCATGGACGCAGACAGCGGAAGCCCAAGTCTGTATTGATATTGATATCTCTGCTCCTCTGAAAGAGCGTTTATGGATCGGTTATGGTGATCAAGGCTTCTAGCAAAAGGTACGCTATCATAGAGTTCCCTCTCTGTGTACCTTTTGCAATCGTATAGGTCATCTGGTTGCTGATTGCAAGAAAAAAGCTAAGAACAGCCCTAAGCGGACTACGCCAAGTACTTCGGCGGAGGCTATACCCGTCCCTAAGGTCATGGAACCTGGAGGTGCTCCGGGTTGGATGCAGGTAAAGAAGGATCCCCGGCCGAAGGTCGCTCCGACTCGGGCTTTGATTTCTATCCATAATGCTTTCGATAGGCTGCGAGAGGGGCTTGCAACAGATAACATGGGAACTTGTGGTTTGGAGGAGGAGGGACATGCATTAATTGATCTTGCCACTACCCTCCCGTCTGCGGATGAAGGAGGACATCGCCCATTCCAGGGGGATTGCAACTATAACGTTGATGCCGAGGAGGATGACATGAACTAATCTAACCTCTCGACTGCTAAAGAGGATGTGCTCTCCAGGCGGGATAGTGGGCCGCTGTATGGTCCTGGCCATCCAACCTTGGAAACATTAGAAGCCTCATGCCTGGCACATGCTTGCACTATGCAGGGTCCCACCTCATCTCATCGGGGAGAGCTTAATGTTTCTAATCAGGCCCCCTTGTACGTCATGCAGCAAGCCTCCTTTATGCTGTCTGAAAAGCCTCCGCAAATTGGGCCTTCATCCAATTGCTATACGGCGCCTGCTCAAGCTCATGTTGAGAATATCTTCATGCCGCAGAAAGCCACGTCTTCGAATTTCGGGTCCTCACCCAACTCTTCTACGACGTCTGCTCAAGCACATGCTGAGAATATTTTCATGCCACATGTTAACATTAGTAAGGAGGGCAAGGTGAATCATGTTGTTGGTATTCTCACAAGATCCAAAGCCAAAGTAACGAATGTCCAACCTGGATACGTCTCATCATGATTTCCTCATTATTCTAGAATATTAGGGGTGTTGCTAATAAAGCCTCTCAGAGGACTTTGAAACGACTGGTTCAAAAGCATAACCTTGACTTTGTGGCTATTAGCGAGCCTATGGTTGCTCTTAAGAAAGCAAAGGCTCTATGCAGATACCTGCGTATGGATGGCTTCACTGGGAATTCTGGCGAAGGCTCTAGAATTTGGTTGCTGTGGAATAATTCTTTATCCTTTAGCATGATCTCAAACTCCCCACAGCATATCACTGGGACTTTGAAGAATGAGAGTATTACTATTTGTGTGAACTCTGCGGTATATGCGGATTGTGACACAGCTGTGAGGCATTTTCTATTTGATGACCTCCTTGAGATTGCTGACAACAATATACAGACGCCGTGGCTGGTTGGGGGGGGATTTTAATTATATTACTCAATCAACTGAGAAGAAGGGTGGCCTTATGCATAATATGTCTTCTATGATTGACTTCAATGCCTTTATTTCTACTGCTGGTTTAATTGATGCTAGGTTTCGCGGCCATAAATTTACATGGTCCAATAATAGAGTTGGATCGACTGCCGTTAAGGCCAGGCTTGATCGCATCCTCATTAATCGTCGATGCCAGGAAATGCATCCAGGGCTCATTGTTCAACACCTCAACCGGGGTCCCTCAGATCATGCACCCCTCCTACTGCAGCTAACTGAAATCCAGCCGCATCCTTTCTAGTTCATTTTTCAGAAAATGTGGATCAGTCATGAGTCTTTTAAATGCTCTATTAGGGAAGCTTGGAAGGGGGAGGATGGATGGTCTCCTAATCCTTTTGTCAAACTCCAGTTAAAGCTTCGTGCTGTTAAAAAGGCTATGAGACTTTGGAACAAGCAGACCTTTGGTCATCTAGATAGCAACCTTAAGCATGCTGAGGAAAGAGTTTCTTCTATGCAACAATTGTTTGATGAGCACCCCTCTGAGGATAACCGCATGGCCTTGTATGAGGCCAATGCAGCCCTTCGCAGATCCATGCTCAATCAGGAGATTTTCTGGGCTCAGAAGGCAAGGGTACAATGGCTTGATGAAGGTGATCGAAATACTAGATTTTATCATGCTGTGGTGCAAGAGAAGCTATATCCACAGGCTTAAGGTTAATGAGGTGTGGTGTGAAGACCAAGATATGCTCAAGCGTGAAGCGATGACCTTCTATCAGAAACGACTTTCAACTGAGCATCATGACATGCTGGATTCCTTATTGGGCTCTATTCCTTCTCTTATTACTGAGGAACAAAATCAGGTGCTCTACGCATTGCCAACTCTGGAGGAGATTAAAAGTGTCGTCTTGAACATGAGCGGGGATAGCGCCCCTGGCCCTGATGGATTTACTAGCGTTTTCTACACTTCCTGCTGGGAGATTATCTCCGGTGAGGTCGAGAGGGTTGTTCGTGGTTTCTTTGAGGGTAACCCGCTCCCCAAAGGGGCTACTTCTACCATTATTGTTACGATCCCTAAAGTTGAAAATCCAGTAACTTTCGGAGACTTCAGACTGGTGAGTCTTTGTAATTTTAGCCATAAAATTATCTCTAAAATCATATGCTCCAGATTGACACCGATTCTGCCTCTGATTATCTCCAAGGAACAAGGTGCGTTTGTCAAGGGACGCTATATTCTTGACCGTGTTTCTATGTCTAGATAGTTGCTCAGCAATCTTGGCAGAAAGGTGCGTTGTCATAACGTCATCTTCAAGCTCGATATGATGAAGGCTTATGATAGGGTGGAATGGGATTTCCTACTGGCTATTCTCCGTGCATTTGGTTTTTCCAATAGATTTTGTTCTTATATTACCATGCTTATCTCCAATTGCTGGTTCTCTATCACTTTTAATAGTGTGCACACGGGCTACTTTCACTCATCTCGGGGCCTTAGACAGGGAGATCCACTTGCCCCAGCGCTTTTCATTATTATGGAGGAAGTGCTCAGTAGAGGCCTTAGACGTCTCCAAGACCTTGGCACCACTAAACAATTTGCTGGCCCTAGGGGATGCCGACGATCTCTCATCTGTTGTATGCTGATGATACGTTGGTTTTTTTTAATGTCCAAGCATCCAATATCAGGAAGATCCTGGACTTCCTTCGCCAATATGAAACTGCATCAGGACAAAAAATCAACGCCTCTAAGAGTAGCTTCATTCTCTAAAGGAAGGTGCCACTGTTGGTTATTGCTAGGATCCAATGCCTCACTGGCTTCAGATATCAACAAGGGCCCCTTCAGTACCTAGGTGTTCCCATTAGACAGGGAAGGGCACTTGTGGAGGATTACAAACCGCTGATGGACAAAATCAGTGCAAGGATACGATCTTGGAAGACAAGGCTCCTCTCTCAGGCAGGTCAGTTCACTCTTATAAATTATATCCTTAGCTCTATTCCAGTGCATCTTGCTACTTCGGCCTCCATCCCCAAAATAGTACTTAATTACATCGAACGCTCATGTGCCTCGTTCTTCTAGAGTGGCACAAATGATGTCCACCGGTGGCAGTGGGTGTCATGGAAGAACATTCAGAGACCTGTGATTGAAGGAGGCCTAGGTGTCCGAAGCCTGTGGCATGTGCAACTCTCCCTGGTTATTAAGTAGATTTGGACCATCCTCCACGGGTCGTCTCTGTGAGCTCACTATGCCAGATGCTAGTTTAAACAGGTAGAGGGCAATCCTTTCCACCGTGGCCATCCACATGGCATCTCTAAGCGCCTGATTTGTACAGCTTATGACGCCATGCAACAAAACACTCGGTGGATTGTTTGCGATGGCAGGACAATGGACTTCTTGAACCATGTGTGGTTGGGGGGCCCTGGTGACTATCAGAGAGGTTATCCATCAAGCAAATCATCCTGTCAGAATGCTTCTACCTAATCAAAATTTTCTGGAGGGTGTCACCCTCCAGTCTTACGAACATAGCTGTGTATGGTTGGCTTCAAATAGCGGGCGCTTCACCACTAAATTTGCGTATGAGCATATCAGACCCCACGGCACCAGATGGCCTTTGCTTGGCAAGATCTGGCATCGAACTATTAGCAGGCGAGCCTCCATGTTCACCTGGAGGGTCCTCCATAATGCTGTACTTGTCGATACCAGGGTCTCAAACTGTGGGATCCCTTTGGCATCATGCTGCTCCTATTGTGCCCAGCCGCATATTGAGGATTGCGACCATCTTTTCATTACTAGTGACCTAGCCAAAAGCCTTTGGGGATGGGCCTCTCCAATCCTTGAGCCTGGTATCATTCACCATTCCCATATCCTTCCCCGCCTTTGGAGAATGCTGGACACATGCAATAGTCGAACTCCTCATGGTTTCATCACTCTCGATTGTTCCCTTCTTATTATTTGGGAGATTTGGAAGGCTAGATGCTCAAGGAGATATGATAGCAGGAGTAGCTCTGTCACTCACATCATTCATAGCATTTGATTCACCCTCAACATTGCTCTTGACAGTATGACATTTAAGGGCAACAACATGGACTCACAACTCAGCTATGTTATCGATCTAGGACTCCTCCCCAGAATCTGCACTCAAAAAATTAAGCTCATTAGATGGATTTCACCCAATACTGGCCTTCTTCTTAATGTGGATGGGGCGAGCAAAGGTAATCCAGGTGACTGTGGAGGAGGCGGCTGCATAAGGGACATAGCTGGTAATGTTGTCCTAGGTATTGCACATTACTATGGATTTGGCTCTAGCCTGTTGGCTGAAGTTCGTGCCCTCTGCGATGGGATTAGGCTGGCTATGGAGTTTGGCTTATGCATCTCAGCTATTTGCTCGGACTCAAAAGTTCTGGCCTCTTCTGCAGGGAGCGCCAACCTAGACTGGAAATGTCAAAGATGGTGGCGAGAGATTCATGACTATACCACCCGTCATAATCTTCGAATAACACATGTCTATAGAGAAGCCAACCAGCTGGCTGGCGCTTTGGCTAACTTCGCCTGCCAACAGAGTTGCAACAACACATTCTTTTCATCTGCTTCTTTACGTAGGTGTTGTATTGGCCCTCTGGTTGGGGACCGTCATGGTATTGTTAACCTTAGGTTTGTCTAGTTGGGCGTGACTAAGGCTTTCCACCTATGTAGCGCTTTGATTATGCTAAAAAAATGTCTTTTCATAAAAAAAAGAACTTAAACTAAATGTAGGAACTTAAAATACATATTAATTGAATGATAGAAATGAAATTTACATTTAAATTAATATAGTCCAGAGTCCAAGTCCACAAAGTATAGTCAATTAGAAAGGAAGCATACGCTGACACGGGCATACCCCGGCTCTAGCGAGCTGGCCACTAGAAACCACCACAGGTGCCACACCAAGCCTCTGATCCTCGAGGAGGAATGTCGCACTTGAAAAGGAAGGGGTGAGCCCAATCTCATTGGCTCAGTAGGGGTCCCACGGATCCCCACCAAAACACGACGACACTAAACAACAACAATAATAAAAATAACAGCAAGTGATAGGGGGGAAACATTATCAAAAAGCTACTCGAAACTCCGTCACATAGAATCACGATGACGATATCTCTATAGGGAAGCCTCAACTACGTCACCGGAAACCCACAATACCTCTGTCAAGAAAATCTCGACCTCACTGTCGCGAGAACCATACAAAAGCCACCCTATTAAGAAGCAGTACCTCCACCCTCGGGAGAACAACGACCTTGCTGTGAGGAAAACTAGAACCACATGTGACTGGAGAACCTACACGCTAGTACCAACTAGATGCATCCATTGATCTCTTACACTACACCTACTGTCCCTAGCCTATCCTCCTCTCTCAAAGAGTGTGGTAAGGGAACTAGGTTGGATGCGTCTCGCGACGTCTTATATTGCACCACCTAACTCACGTCTATTTGCCTTCATTAATGGAGTGTGGAGAAGAAATAAAGGTCTCAGCCTGTCCACCTCTCTCAAAGAGTGTGGCAGAGACACGACAACTCTAGCACTAGTCGGGGCCGTACTCATCAGTACGAGTCCAGAGCCCCCAACCATGTGTGCACAAATAGATGGACTGCCTCTCCGTCAAGGTCTTACAGCTAGTTTTCCCCTCAAACCTAGACTCAGGTTGCAGTAGAAGAGGGGTCCCATGGTAACCGGCCCGAAACTATCTCATAGGAAAGCTCTCGACCTCGCGATCGAAAAGTGTCTACACTCAGGAAGCTATCACTCTTGGCTACGCAGCTGGCAAGTGCAAGACACCCAGTAAGCTACGCTAGTGGGGTATCACTCTGAAAGGACTCTAACTCATGCAATTGCATGGAAGTCACTGGAGTACTTATATACACTAAAACTGCAGTATAATACGCCACCATGTCGCTAAACCATCCTAGGTCGGATAACAGAGACCAACGAATACCGGCCCTACAAACTTATGCGGGAAAGACCCTCTGCCATTACCCAAGGCACGCGGGAATGACCCTTCACGGCCCCCAAGTCACGTAGGAATGACCCTTTGTGGATACACAAAATCTATACGAGTACACAGAATCAGAGGAACACGCTTTCAACGGAACCACGTAGACGACGGACACCCAAAAGCTCAAAACTGGATCGAAGGGGTGTCCGGGACCTCCCAGGAATGGGTGGCCACATACATAGCCACCCACCAGGGCTGGGCAGACAACCTCATGGCCGTCCAGGTAGCACTTTCCTAGGCGCCCAGACCTTTGGCAGCCTCCAGTGCTGGGCGGTGACAGGGTTGGCCCCTGTGGGGACGGGATGTTCTCGTCTGTTTGTTTGTTATTTGTTTTTTTATTATATTATTTTTTTTGATTTAATTAAATTGATTTGTTTATTGCATGCGCATGCCAGTCACTAAGTGACAAGTTTCTTGTGCGCTCGATCTGACCTGGTCAGTCGATTGTGAAGTCCGTGTTAGGACCGGTAGTCCGTCACACCATAAAGGTTATGACGTTAATTACATCCACCAAAACAAGAAAAACCCTTGATTACTTGCTGAGATAATGGGCCACCGGGGGCTGTGTAAATATGCAGGCATGGGCAAACCAGTAAAAACCAAACGTTGATTCGGAAAGCGGGAAATTGATACAAGTTCGGGCATGCCACTCAGTTCCATTCACTATCTGGAACCCTCGATACGTGGCAGAGGACATAGGTCCGAAGACCACCATCACACATAGTGAGAGCTTTCAGTCAAGGCTTGTCTGACCTTCGGCAGATCACCATTTGATGTACCGGGGTCCAAGATAACGGCAAACAGATAGCAAGCATGCATGCACACGTATAAATGTATAATGGAATTAATTTCAAAGCAACTAACAGATGAAAGCTAACTGAGACTCTTGTTGGTTGGTTAGAGAGCACCCCGGGTATTTAAAACGACATAGAGAAAAGAGTTGGCCATTGATCCGGCGTGGGGTATCGTAAGAAAAGGGGATTAAAAGGCGTGGTCAAGCGTAGGAATAGGTTCAAAAATGGCGCGGTCACCTTTGGGGTTTAAACTGCGCGAAGGAGAGAGGGGTGCACCGGATAAGGCCGCACCTATTTAGAGTCGATGGGGTTGAATTGGTTTTTGAGTGTGGAGTTAAAACGGCGCGGGGGGGGGGGGGGTAGGCGCAGGATTAGGGTGCGTCGGATATGGAGCGCGTTGGTTTGGAGCTGAAACTTGATCTTTTGAGTTGTTGAGTTATAATATGATTATGTTCACCCTTTTAGTGTCAATTAAGGTTGATTAATGAATAAATTCAAGGTCCAACTGTCTTACAGACATGGGAAGTAAAGACTTGCGAAAGGTTCCTACTCAAGCACAATCCATTTTCAGTTCAAAGTGGTTTACAGCTCTTAGAGCTAAGGTTCCATCACAATTTTAGCCCAAGCATTCAGACGAAAATTTGGCAGCACCTCCCCATACCCAGAGGGTTACGATGGGAAAGCAGAGACATTCCCAAAGAAACTGGGGTAAGCTCCTTAAAGTCGGGAAGCTAAACGGTGAGCGGCGAACCTAGATGGATGGAAACCCCGAGGGCTAGCCTACGAGGGGCACCAATGTTCCATGGGCCAGAAGTAATGTTCAAAGGGACGGCCAAAAATGGGGGGAAATATCAAGGGCTAGCCTACAAGAGGTCCCTTACCCACGGCCACCACCATTCCTTTGAGGAATGTGGATTTAATGTCAGATCAGAAGATCCATTTCTATTCACCCTTGAGGGCTTATAGGGCTCCATGCCATAAGAAGACGGGTCCTATAACCTTGAGGTAATTTAGAGAGAGAATGGCATACAGATATGATGGGGAATGTCCCCCCTCCCCGGTCACCGGACTATCATCATCGAGACGACGACACGAAGGGACTGCCACCCATGGACAGGAAAAAGGGATGGGCCCCATCAAACAGACCCTCACCCTATCCTCCTCGAGGTAAAAGGAAATGCAACACCAATCATTCGACCATTAAATCATAGATGGCAGGTCGAGCGTAGAGGGGTTAGTTAGTTAGCATTTAGAAGTTAGCCGTGAGTTGATGAACCATGAAAATCAGAAGAGGCAATCATTTGAGCAATTAGCAAGCAATGTATAGAAGAATAATTATGTCGGAGGACCCTGCGCCCAGGTTATGAGGACGGCCTTGTTTTCTCCAGTTCATAAATGCGAACGGGGAGATAGTGGGAAGCCAGTCTCGGGGACGAATAGAGATGCACATGCACATATACCTTTGGCAGAGGGAAACATGCTAAACACAAGGCATCTATAAGAATAATCAGTACGCTGGGGAAGACCCCGGGGAGGGGGGAACGTTAATGTGGCCCTTCGGGATAACCCAGGGTGTATTTCGTGACGACAGAACGAACCAACCGACAACATACGAGCGATATAAAAATCGGCGCAATGGAGAGAAGGATGAGAGTCAAACACACATCAATATTCTCATCCGAACCTAGAGATCATCATATAGCTTAAGAAGTGAACAAAATGTTGGATATATAGACGTCGGCCCGGCATTGTCGCACGGAGCCCAGTTGATTACATCTTCATATCAGAAAGTAAAAGGGGCGCAGGAAGCGAAAGATAAAAAGATTGATAGATAGCCGCAGGCTCATATCATCGCACACAGATGGCCATAGAGATATTGACAAGAGGGGGAGGAGGAAATAATCGAAGAAAATCGCCAGAGCCCACCTCTGTTCTTCGCTATGAAAACAGAGTATCAGAATCCTCTCTCTTCCATTGACGGATGGCGGCCAACTGCGCAGGGAAGCTATTGCATCCCTATGGTTTTGATGATGTCTCACACTATAAATCAACCTTCTATCTCCAGATTCATGCTGGTTCATCACCTAAGTGAGTTTAGTTCATATGCTGCTCCATTATTTCATCTATCTACACTGTTTGGTTAATATGGACAGTAGTGGGTCGACTCATCAGCAAGGGTGGGTCGACGCATCAGAGCATTGATAGCTTGGGCACAAAGTCTATACACCAGCTTGATCTATTTAGTCTGTACATCGGGCACTTTCTAACTGAAGTCCATACACTGGTCTCAATACTCAAAGTCAGTTCACCTCAACCCTATACATCCTTCCAAGCTTCACGTCTATACACTGACTGCTGCACTCTCTTGATGTCTAAACACCCGATAGTGTAAGTCTATACATCACCCAGTGTCATGTTTGCATAGTCTGTACATCGCCTGCTTTACACAGTCAAAGTCTACACATTGCTTGTCAACAGGCTCGCACACACTAAAGTACATACATTGCACAAAGTCTGAACATTGCTTCAGAGATAGCTTCAGCAAAGTCTATACATAGACTGGCAGTCTTCATGCTAAGTATATTCATTCCTTGAGTCCAAGTCTGTACAGCGTCCATTGTCTAGAATCCTTGAAGTCTGTACATCGGACTGCTTCTTTTGAAGTCTACACATTGGCTCGTTCACTTTTGCAAAGTATGTACATTAGACTGTGGCAAAGTCTATACATTCGGTTCCTTGGGCAAAGTCTATACATCGCTTAGTCTGGACATTGCCTTCAGCCCAAGCATTCAAAGCCAAGTCTATACAACGCCAAGTCTGTACACTCCTCATCTGTTCCTACGCTTGGCCAAGTCCATACACTCAACATTTCCCTACGCTTTCCTGGCCAAGTCTGTACATCACTAAGTGTGTACATTGCATGCTGCTCAAACGTTCAAAGTCTTCAAAGTCTGTACATCGTCCGTCTCAGCCAGCATCTCATGCTGCGTCTTAGGCAAGTCTGTACATCGGCCTCATTCGTTCAAGTCTATACATTGAACTGCTCTTCAAAGTCTGTACAACGTCCGTCTCAGCCAGCGTCTCATGCTGCGTCTTAGGCAAGTCTGTACATCGGCTTCATTCGCTCAAGTCCACACATCCACAGTGGTTCATCAAGTCTATACATTCACTTGAGCTTCACCAAGTCTGTACAACGTTGAAGCCTTCACAAGTCCATACACTGCTTGAGCTTCACCAAGTCTGTACAATGCTGAAGTCTTCACAAGTCTGTACAGTGCTTGAGTTTCACCAAGTCTGTACATCGCTTCAAGCGATTCAAGTCTATACAGACTACCTTTACATTCAGAGTCTATACATGGGTTCAACAGCCGATCGTTTCTTTCAGAATGTTGCAAGTCTGTACAGCCGAGTGTCTAATGCATCGTCTCACCCTGGCATAGTCTATACACTGGCTAAAGCTGTCGAAGTCTATACATCACCGTTGGGGCTTCAAGTCAATACATTGCTAACCGTCTTATTAAGAGTCTTACTTCATCAAGTCTGTACATTGCGTACAGTACATCACTTCCTCAAAGTCTGAACACTGGCCTCCTGCTTCAAGTCCACACATTGGGTTGTCCGACCACAACCCTATACATTCTGTTGTTATGACTTGAGTCTTCAATGCTCACAGCACACTCTTTCCAAGCCTGTACACTGGTGAGGCTTCGTGAAGTCTACACAGTGGCTGGGCTATGTAAAGTGTACACATTAGTAAGGCTTGTTTGCTTTGTTCTTCATAAGTCTATACACTGCCTTCATATGCATTGTTCATAAGTCTATACACTGCCATTCGTTTGCAGTGTTCATAAGTCTATACATTGCATCTCGTTTGCATTGTTCATAAGTCTATACACTGCTTTCACATGCGCCTTATTCATTAAGTCTGTACACTCTCTCACGTTGTACACACTTAATCAGTTGATGTTTCTGAAGTATATACATTCGTGTTTAAAGCCTGAACTAACTAAGTATATACATTCCATCTGTCTTTCTGTAGGTGATTCAGGCTGATGATTGGGCACGTGAACCGAGGTTGGCACTTGGCACGTGATCCAAGACAACAGGCGCATGACACGTGGATGGCAACCTGGTCAGGATGCTGCCATGTGGTCGAAATTAAAATGATCTGGCTAAAAGTGCATGGGCGGGAACCTGGCAGCCACACGCCAATATCTGCTATAAATATAGAGCTTCATCCTTCAGTAGAAGCTTGATCGTGAAAAGAAAAAGCAGAAGCCATTGGTGAGAGTTTGCACGATCTAGAAAAGAAAAAGAGCAGAGAGTTCCAGATCCGAGAGGAGTTTGTTCGAGAGAGAGAGCAGTGTGTGTGGATTGATGAATTGCTTCATTTGAAGCTACATTTGTATTGGGTTTCAGAACCGATTTCTTCTTCATTGGTTTTTGTTTCTACTTTGTTTTCGTTTCATTTTGTTCATCCTTCTGATTTGAATTGGTTTCCCTCCGGTGTGTGGAGGAAGGGAGTATTACTCCAGTTTCCCTTTGAGTTGAAGAGGAAGAGAGATCGGTGATCTCTGGTGGTGTTAGCGACTGGTTGTCATTAATAGTTTCCCTCCGGTGTGTGGAGGAAGGGAGAGGATTCTCCAGTTGTGTTCTAGCTGGGAGCTAGAACAGGTTTCAAGTTCTGTGGGTAGTAGAGCTTGGTTGAGGGATTTGTTTCCCTTGGGTGTTCAAGCTGTGTGGCAGCATGTTGTTCGCAGACTGAGTCTGCATTGATCTAGCATTGTCTAGTGGAATCCTCATTCTAGTTGGAGTGAGGGGTGAATGTAGATTGCGGACTGCAATCGAACCACCTAAAAACCGAGTGCCTCCTCTGTGGTTTGCTATTGTTATCTGCGCTCTTCATCTGCTTGTCTCTTTGCTTCCATGTGATCAGTTCTTCATTCTCATTTACATTTCTCTGTGTACGGGTTAAGGAGGTGCGTTAGCAGTAGAATTTATTTTCCGCCTAAGTTTCTACAAATTGGGAGTGATCTATTCATCCCCCCCTTCTATATCACTCTTGCTGCGCTAACAATTGGTATCAGAGCAGGTTTACGCCATGTGGACGAACGGTCAAGGAAATGCTAGTGGTCCTAGAACCTTCATGGCCGAAGGTCAATCCATTAGTCGCCCTCCTTATTTCAATGGTAGTAACTATCTGTTTTGGAAGAACAGGATGGAAGTGTTCATCAGGGCTCAGAGTCATAAACTGTGGAGAGTAATCACGGTGGGGCCATATGATCTGCCACCAAACGAGGACGCTTGGACAGATGACCATGTCAAGCTCTCCTCACTCAACTGGACGGTGCTGAACATCATCCAGTGTGCTGTTCATCCAGAGGAATATGCCCGCATATCTGCATACAGAACTGCCAAGCGAATGTGGGATGAGCTGCAATTGATCTATGAAGGTACAGCTCAAGTGAAAGCCTCGAAGGTAAACCTCTACACTTCTAAGTATGAAATGTTCAAGATGAATGCAGATGAGAATATAACTGAAATGTATGCCAGGTTGTCCTTGATCACAAACACACTTAAAGGGCTAGGGAAGGATCTTGCTGAGGCAGATATAGTCAGGAAAATCCTTAGATCTTTATCCCCGGCATGACACACTAAGGCCATTGTGATTGAGGAGTCAAAAGATCTGACTATCTTGACTGTGAATGAACTCATAGGATCTCTTATGACATATGAGATGAATTTCAAAGGAGGTGGAGAAGGAAGTGAGAGGAAGGGTAAGAATGTGGCTCTAAGGGCATCCCGCAATAAGGGTAGCAACAGCGGGAGCAGCAGCAGTAGCCCCGAGTCTGAGTCCGAGCTTGAAGGTTTGTCAAATCTCGACCAGGAGGAGCAGGCAATGCTCACAAGACAGTTCAGAAAAGTTTTGAAGAAAAAGGGAAAGACCTTTAGGAAGAAGAAGCCACACTCTTTCAACAAGAGTGCTGAATTTACTAGTTACAGGGATAGAAATCCTAAGAGACTGACTTGTTTTAATTTTAACAAACAGGGACATATGAAAGGCGAATGCCCAGACCTCCAGAAGAAGGGTCCCTATCTTCAGAAGAAAAACATAAAAGTGCAGAAGAAGAAGAAGCCACAGGCGATGGTCTGCACATGGAGCGAGGAAGAAGAAGACCCAGAAGAAGCTTCCTCAGAAGAATATGAAGATGGAATTTGCCTTATGGCAAACAGTGAAGAGGAGGTAATAAATGTTTTTGAAAATTTCTCAATTGATGACTGGGAGGATGCTTATGGTGACTTGCTAGATAAATTTAATTCTCTTAGCAAAGAGCACAGAGTTCTGAAAAGAAAATTTAACACAAATGTTGAAGAACAAACTCTAGTCTGTGAGGAAAATGAGAAGCTAAAAGAACAACTAGAAGAAATGACCTCACTAAGGAAAGAAAATGATAAGCTCAAGGGAGAAACTCAAGAAAGTCAAAAACAGCTCAATGAATTCAAAACTAAAATTGAAGAAAGCATGAATGAAATTAGAGTGAATTCAGAGAAATATGAACCTGTGAAGAAAGTAAATGTTGAACTCCTAAAAAATTCTGAGTCCCTTCAAAAGGAGCTGGAAGACAAACAGAAAGTCTTAGAAAAGTTTGTCCAAGGAAAGACTAGCTTAGATGCTATACTAGGGACTAGGGTCAATTTCAATAAGGAAGGTCTAGGCTATGACCCAACTAACAAGAGACCCTTGCAATTCAAGACCATCACCTTCTGCCCAGAGAAGGGAAAAGAAAAGCTGGACACACCATCCAGCTCAAACAGCTCTAAGGGAATTCAAAGTCCTAAAGAAAACACAAAAACCAGTACTGGACAACCATTTAAGATGGGAATGAATTTTATGAAGAATAACACTAAGCCCACTTACCAGAACACAAATGGAAGATGGACCAAGAAAGTAAATCAGAATAAGAGCTGGAATTACAACAATCAGATGGGTCCAAACAGGACCTACTGAAGAAAAAACTTTCATGGTTAAAGATATGCTAATCAACAAGCCTACAGGAAATTTCCTAGGAATAGGAAGACTAATGAATGGAATAGAACTCACTTCTCCAGTTCAGCTGGATTCAACTTTACTAAACCAGAAAGGAAGGTGCCAGAGAAAACCATGCTGAAACAAATCTGGATACCTAAACACTTGATCAGAGATTTGAACAATGTCATTGGACCCAACTCATCTTGTGTTCCAAATCACTCTGCTTGATATATCTGTGTAGGTCGGCCTGGCAGCTGAAGATAACAAGTGGTACCTCGACAGTGGCTGCTCCAGGCATATGACAGGAGATCGATCCAAGTTTAGCAAGATAGAGATGAAGCCAGGGGGTCTGGTCAAGTTTGGAGGAAAGAACAAAGGTAAAATAATTGGAGTTGGAACAGTAGGTAAGTCTTCCACAAACTCCATTGAAAAAGTCTTACTTGTGGAAGGGCTTCAACACAACCTGATTAGCATTAGTCAATTATGTGACAAGGGTCACAGGGTTGTATTTGATGATAGTTCATGCAAAATCCTTGAAATAAATTCTGACATGGTTAAATTTGTAGCCAACAGGATTAATAATGTCTACATTGTAGACTTAGATAAGAAATCTGAATCTACTATTTGCTTATCTGCCAATTCTGAAAATGATGCCTTTGAATGGCATAGACGTCTAGGTCATGCTAGCTTTTCAACTTTAAATAAATTGGTCAAGCATGATTTTGTTAGAGGCATGCCTAGAATTAAATTCAACTCAATATCAAAAGCATGTGATGCCTGTGCTCTAGGCAAACAGACCAGAAATACCTTTAAATTAAGATCTGAGCCATTGTCTTCTAGACCAATGGAACTTCTTCATATGGACCTTTTCGGTCCCACTAGAACTCAGAGTCTTAATGGAAACAGGTTTGGCTATGTCATCATAGATGACTTCTCTAGATATTCATGGATATTTTTCTTAGTAAATAAGAGTGATGCATTTCAAAAGTTTAATCTGTTTTTCAATAAGGTCAAACAAGAAGGGAAATACAAGGTCTGTTCTATTCAATCTGACCATGGAGGTGAGTTTGAAAACTCCATGTTTACTGATCTTTGTGAAAAAGAGGGACTAACTCACAGGTTTTCTTCTCCCAGGACACCTGAACAGAATGGGATTGTGGAGAGAAGAAATAGAACTGTGGTGGAGATGGCCCGAACCATGTTGATTGAAAGTAAATTACCTAGAAGGTTTTGGGCAGAAGCGGCCAATACAGCAACCTACATAATCAACAGGGCCATGGTAAGACCCATACACAAGAAAACACCCTATGAGCTTCTAAAAGGTAAGAAACCAAACTTGTTTCATTTCAAAATTTTTGGAGCAAAATGTTTTATTCATAACAATGATAAGAAAGATTTAGACAAGTTTGAAGTCAAGAGTTCACCTGGAATATTCTTGGGTTACTCTGAAGTGTCAAGGGCATATATGGTATTTAACATATCAGATCAGAAAGTGGAAGAGTCTCCACACATCCTTTTTAGTGAAAAGAAAGATGTTTCTAATGTTGAAAATCTTGACAGGGATTCCAATCATGGTGGAGATTTTCTAGAAGACCAACAGGAAGAAGAGAAGACTCAGCCAAGTGGAGAAACAAATTCCCCCAATCAGGAAGGGCCAAGAGAAACAGGTGAGTCTTCAACAAATATCAGATTTCTTAAAGACCATCCTTTAGATAAAGTCATAGGTAATCCTGAAGATCCTCTTCGGACTAGGTCTCATTTTAGAAATGTGAATAATGATGACTTAATTGCATTAGTCTCACAAATTGAACCCAAAACAGTAGAAGAGGCCTTAGCTGATCAAGCTTGGGTCAATGCTATGAGTGAGGAATTAGGTCAGTTTGAAAGGAATAATGTCTGGGAGCTTGTCCCAAGACCAGATGGTATAAATATCATAGGAACCAAGTGGGTGTTCAAAAATAAGATGAATGAAGATGGAATCATCTCGAGGAATAAGGCCAGATTAGTAGCCAAAGGCTACTGTCAGGAATTTGGTGTAGACTTTGATGAATCCTATGCACCTGTTGCTAGGATGGAAGCTATAAGATTGTTGCTTGCCTTTGCATGCTCAAAGAATATAAAACTCCAACAAATGGATGTTAAAAGTGCTTTTTTAAATGGAGTCATTAAAGAAGAAGTTTTTGTTGAACAACCTCCTGGATTTCAATATTCTCCTCAACCTAACCAAGTGTTCAAGTTAAACAAAGCCTTGTATGGTCTAAAGCAGGCTCCAAGAGCATGGTATGAAAGGTTGTCTGAATTTCTGATCAGCAAGGGCTACAAAAGAGGTGAAGTTGATCAAACTTTATTTACCAAGGGCATAAATAAAGATCTCATCATAGTTCAGGTATATGTAGATGACATTGTATTTGGATCAACTAAGCATGAACTATGTGATGAATTTTCTACCATGATGTCTGCTGAATTTGAAATGAGCTTGGTTGGTGAACTAAAATATTTTCTTGGATTGCAGGTACATCAGCTAGAAGATGGGTGCTTCATCAACCAAACCAAATACGCAATGAAACTGTTCAAAAGGTTTGGCATGAAAAACTTAAAGCACATTACTACACCCATGGGCACCAATACTTCATTGGATGCAGATGAGACAGGTAAAGAAGTAAATGCCAAACTTTATCGAGGTATGATTGGATCACTTCTTTACTTGACAGCCTCTAGACCTGATATATAATTCAGTGTAGGAATGTGTGCAAGGTATCAATCTAGACCTCCTGAATTACACTTAGTTGCAGTTAAAAGAATCTTTAGATATTTGTCAGCTAGTCATTCTCTTGGTTTATGGTTTCCTGCATCTCACACATTTAACTTAGTAGCATACACAGATGCTGATTATGCAGGCTGTAAACTAGACAGGAAAAGCACTAGTGGCCATTGTGAATTCTTGGGTGGGTGTTTAGTGTCTTGGGGCTCCAAGAAACAACATTCTGTGGCCCTCTCCACTGCAGAAGTTGAATATGTGACTGTAGGGAGCTGTGGAACACAAGTAATATGGATTAAACACCAGCTTCAGGACTACCAAGTAGACCTGGGGTGCACACCAATTTACTGTGATAATACTAGTGCCATCAATCTTGCTAAAAATCCTGTATTGCATTCACGAACCAAACACATAGAGATAAGACATCATTTTATAAGAGATGAGGTGTCTAAAAATAATTTTGAACTGATTCATGTAGGCACAGATAATCAGATTGCTGACATATTCACAAAATCTCTGGAAAATGAAAAATTCACCACATTGAGAAGAGAATTAGGCTTATACAAATTGTCTTAATTATGAAGCCTGTTCTTGTTGTGAGGGGGAGTTGTGTTTGTCTGATGTTTAGCCTTCTTTCATGCTGGTTTAAGGGGGAGTTCAGAATGCTTACTGGTTAGCTTTCAAGAATACTCTGAGTAAGGGGAAGCCTTGAGTTTATGCTGGAATGTTTTATTAAGGAATGCTATGTCTTAGGGGGAGCTGAGTTGTGATGTGAGAAGAGAAGTTCTTTGACAGATTCAAAAGGGTTGTCCAGATGTGTAACTTTGCTGGTCTTGCATGACTGATCTAGAGTGATTCTCTCAGACAGTAGAGTGTCACTTATCTCTTAAGTCTATAAGTCAGTGACTCTAATCTCCAGATTAGAATCTTTCCTTTAGTACTTCTTCAGAGATCTGGACTAATTGCATAAAGTATATCTTCCTACATTGTCATTGATTCTGGTTCAGGCCAAAAACTTGTATGTCTTGATATCTGACCCAATCATCTTGAAATCTAGACTTCAAGACTCAATTCAAGAAATAGTCCTTCTGGTATTGTTTTCAATCATTCTATCTCTTTAACTCAAGGGCTTAACTGAACAAACATGTTCTGTTTTGAACACTGAGAAGCTGGGAGCTTCATCAATGAAATGAATATTTCTCCCATGTCATGAGGTGTCAAATGCTTAAAATGAATGAAAAGACATGACAGAGCAATGGTGGCTTGCTGGTGAGTAACTGGGGACTCTGGCCTCTAATCAAGGTGTTTCCTCATGTCAAAAGCCACAGTTACTAACTATGTTCCTTAATAATAATAATAAAAAAGGGATGTAATGATGTACTCACTCTGAGTAACTGGGGATTCTGGCCTCTAATCCAGGTGTCTCTCTAATGTCAAAGGAGTGAACTACCAACTTACTCATTGATCTTCTTGAAAATCATCTCCAACAAAAAAATTCCTTGTTGTTATGCAACTAATGGATTGCTTATCTTCAATACCTTGAGAACACATCTCTGATTTCGTCTCTTGCTGTCTTGTGGGATAGTTGAATGATCAGCTATATTTGGCCATACTTGTGAACTCCTGCTCTAAATCATCCACTATGTATGCTGATAAACTTGTCTATCATTCTACTTCTCTATTGTGTACTGGAGCTTAAAGAATCTTCTCTTGAGATTAGAACCTCACTTATTCTCTTAAGACCTACTAGTGACTGTCTGCACTAAGAAGTTACTGCCCTTATTCTTCATGTTTCCAGCACTGTCCTACATTCTGTAGTTCTTTTTGCTGATGTCAAAGGGGGAGAGAAGTTCTGCTATATCAGTGAGAAGTTCTGCAATTTCAGTGAGTCTTGGATTTGTCTTGAGCTTTGGGGGAGTCATGTTGCTTCGGGGAAGATATGGTTTTGAGTAGTGGGGGAGATGAGAGTGTGTTGTAGGGATTGTATAATTCATCTGCATGTGCATGCCTTGAATTTACTTTGTTTGTTGCAGCTGATATAAATCTCTTGTTGAACCTTGATATTGCTTGATTCATAATGTTGTCATCATCAAAAAGGGGGAGATTGTTGCATCCCTATGATTTTGATGATGTCTCACACTATAAATCAACATTCTATCTCCAGATTCATGCTGGTTCATCACCTAAGTGAGTTCAGTTCATATGCTGTTCCATTATTTCATCTATCTACACTGTTTGGTTAATATGGACAGTAGTGGGTCGACTCATCAGCAAGGGTGGGTCGACGCATCAGAGCATTGATAGCTTGGGCACAAAGTCTATACACCAGCTTGATCTATTTTGTATGTACATCGGGCACTTTCTAACTGAAGTCTATACATTGGTCTCAATACTCAAAGTCAGTTCACCTCAACCCTATACACCCTTCCAAGCTTCACGTCTATACACTGGCTGCTGCACTCTCTTGATGTCTAAACACCCGATAGTGTAAGTCTATACATCGCCCAGTGTCATGTTTGCATAGTCTGTACATCGCCTGCTTTACACAATCAAAGTCTACACATTGCTTGTCAACAGGCTCGCACACACTAAAGTACATACATTGCACAAAGTCTGAACATTGCTTCAGAGATAGCTTCAGCAAAGTCTATACATAGACTGGCAGTCTTCATGCTAAGTATATACATTCCTTGAGTCCAAGTCTGTACAGCGTCCATTGTCTAGAATCCTTGAAGTCTGTACATCGGACTGCTTCTTTTGAAGTCTACACATTGGCTCGTTCACTTCTGCAAAGTATGTACATTAGACTGTGACAAAGTCTATACATTCGGTTCCTTGGGCAAAGTCTATACATCGCTTAGTCTGCACATTGCCTTCAGCCCAAGCGTTCAAAGCCAAGTCTATACAACGCCAAGTCTGTACACTCCTCATCTGTTCCTACGCTTGGCCAAGTCCATACACTCAACATTTCCCTACGCTTTCCTGGCCAAGTCTGTACATCACTAAGTGTGTACATTGCATGCTGCTCAAACGTTCAAAGTCTTCAAAGTCTGTACAGCGTCCGTCTCTGCCAGCGTCTCATGCTGCGTCTTAGGTAAGTCTGTACATCGGCCTCATTCGTTCAAGTCTATACATTGAACTGCTCTTCAAAGTCTGTACAGCATCCGTCTCAGCCAGCGTCTCATGCTGCGTCTTAGGCAAGTCTGTACCTCGGCTTCATTCGCTCAAGTCCACACATCCACAGTGGTTCATCAAGTCTATACATTCACTTGAGCTTCACCAAGTCTGTACAACGTTGAAGCCTTCACAAGTCCATACACTGCTTGAGCTTCACCAAGTCTGTACAATGCTGAAGTCTTCACAAGTCTGTACAGTGCTTGAGTTTCACCAAGTCTGTACATCGCTTCAAGCGATTCAAGTCTATACAGACTACCTTTACATTCAGAGTCTATACATGGGTTCAACAGCCGATCGTTTCTTTCAGAATGTTGCAAGTCTGTACAGCCGAGTGTCTAATGCATCGTCTCACCCTGGCATAGTCTATACACTGGCTAAAGCTGTCGAAGTCTATACATCACCGTTGGGGCTTCAAGTCAATACATTGCTAACCGTCTTATTAAGAGTCTTACTTCATCAAGTCTGTACATTGCGTACAGTACATCACTTCCTCAAAGTCTGAACACTGGCCTCTTGCTTCAAGTCCCACATTGGGTTGTCCGACCACAACCCTATACATTCTGTTGTTATGACTTGAGTCTTCAATGCTCACAGCACACTCTTTCCAAGCCTGTACACTGGTGAGGCTTCGTGAAGTCTACACAGTGGCTGGGCTATGTAAAGTGTACACATTAGTAAGGCTTGTTTGCTTTGTTCTTCATAAGTCTATACACTGCCTTCATATGCATTGTTCATCAGTCTATACACTGCCATTCGTTTGCAGTGTTCATAAGTCTATACATTGCATCTCGTTTGCATTGTTCATAAGTCTATACACTGCTTTCACATGCGCCTTATTCATTAAGTCTGTACACTCTCTCACGTTGTACACACTTAATCAGTTGATGTTTCTGAAGTATATACATTCGTGTTTAAAGCCTGAACTAACTAAGTATATACATTCCATCTGTCTGTCTGCAGGCGATTCAGGCTGATGATTGGGCACGTGAACCCAGGTTGGCACCTGGCACGTGATCCAAGACAACAGACGCATGACACGTGGATGGCAACCTGGTCAGGATGCTGCCATGTGGTCAAAATTCAAATGATCTGGCCAAAAGTGCATGGGCGGGAACCTGGCAGCCACACGCCAATATCTGCTATAAATATAGAGCTTCATCCTTCAGTAGAAGCTTGATCGTGAAAAGAAAAAGCAGAAGCCATTGGTGAGAGTTTGCACGATCCAGAAAAGAAAAAGAGCAGAGAGTTCCAGATCCGAGAGGAGTTTGTTCGAGAGAGAGAGAGCAGTGTGTGTGGATTGATGAATTGCTTCATTTGAAGCTACATTTGTATTGGGTTTCAGAACCGATTTCTTCTTCATTAGTTTTTGTTTCATTTTGTTCATCCTTCTGATTTGAATTGATTTCCCTCCGGTGTGTGGAGGAAGGGAGTATTACTCCAGTTTCCCTTTGAGTTGCAGAGGAAGAGAGATCGGTGATCTCTGGTGGTGTTAGCGACTGGTTGTCATTAACAGTTTCCCTCCGGTGTGTGGAGGAAGGGAGAGGATTCTCCGGTTGTGTTCTAGCTGGGAGTTAGAACAGGTTTCAAGTTCTGTGGGTAGCAGAGCTTGGTTGAGGGATTTGTTTCCCTTGGGTGTTCAAGCTGTGTGGCAGCATGTTGTTCGCAGACTGAGTCTGCATTGATCTAGCATTGTCTAGTGGAATCCTCATTCTAGTTGGAGTGAGGGGTGGATGTAGATTGCAGACTGCAATCGAACCACCTAAAAACCGAGTGCCTCCTCTATGGTTTGCTATTGTTATCTGCGCTCTTCATCTGCTTGTCTCTTTGCTTCCATGTGATCAGTTCTTCATTCTCATTTACATTTCTTTGTGTACGGGTTAAGGAGGTGCGTTAGCAGTAGAATTTATTTTCCGCCTAAGTTTCTACAAATTGGGAGTGATCTATTCATCCCCCCTTCTATATCACTCTTGCTGCGCTAACAAGCCTCTCTTAGGTTTTCTTTTTTCCCAAGCTTCTCCTCTCCGATCCCTTCTTTTTTTTCCCCTTCTCTGTTCTCCATCTTTCTCCGCCACGAAGGGCCCTTCTTATAGGCCAAACGGGGGTGTAGGCTTAATCCGGCGTGGGAGGAATGAAGAGCGCGCCGGTGTAGAAAAGTTAACACATGCTCATCAGTTTAGGAAAGTTGGCATATACGTGCCTGTTTAGAAGGAGCGTGCCAGTTTAGAGGAGCGTGCCGATTTAAGGGCTCGCCGGGTTAATCCCCTTAACGCGTTTGTTCGAGCCAGGTTTCGGCTTGTAGATCTCGGACTGGTTCCGGGAGTCAACTTGAGTTTTCATCTCGTCGTGGCCTTGTGAGACTGACGTGAGAAGTGTCGGGGATGCGTTTAGGCTACTGACTGGCCAATTCCGACGCTGTCTGTGCCCTTAATTCGATCACTCGGGTTTTTCGCGGACATGGCCTTCGGCACTGCGATTTGTGCTACTGGGCCGGCCTCGTATATATCTGCAAAATCCTGCGGGAGTGGGTCACCACCCGGAGTACTTTCACCCTGGCATGGACGCTATTTGGTCATTAAAGGACCCATTTGGTAACAAGAGGTACCCACACCGGGTCACTCGAGTCTTCTGCTGATATGACTCCGGCATCTCATTCCGAGGGACCAGAGACATTTCTTCACCTCAGGAGGGTTTCTTGTCAGGCGGCGGACCACTAGATACATTCTCACCCTGATTGGACGACAGAAGGAGTTTGTTCGACATGACCGAGTCGATACCGGTTCATTGGGCAGGCCGAATGGCACTACCGGTTTGTTGTAGATATCTTCTGACCATCCCGAGGTGGAGTCCCTGACGCTCTCGTCAGATGACATGAGGCTTCAGCAATCCGAGAGGACCCTTGTGTGTGGATTTTCTTTGAGTTTTGCACTTCGGCGGACTGTATTCTTTTATCGTTATGGCACGATTACCATTGATAATATTCTGGGTGCCAATAAATGCCCCCAGCCACGAGTGTCGCAAGTGAGGAACGAGCGACGTAGGACCAGCGGATGTACCCAGACTACACATATTCTTTGTCTAGTCAGCACAGAGTATTTGTTCGGTGCGGTCGAGATGCTGTTGGAGTGGCACGACCCCATAGTGGCCTTAAAATGGCGCGGTCAAGACTTTCGCCGTTCAAAGGGCGCGGTACGCTTAAAATGGCGTGCCCTTTGAATGTGTCTTGATCCGGCGCGGGGGATCAAAAATGGCGCGCCTTTTCAATTTGAATTTGGGGGCAAACGTGAAAATGGCGCGCCCTTTAGCGTGTCAGATTAGACCATCGAAGCCCTCCCCTATATATCTTCTTTTCTTTCTCTTTCTTCTCATTCCCAACTCATTCGCGCCCTGAGCTTCTCTCTCTTCTCCTCCTCTCCTCCCACAGTGGCGAGTGTCATCCCCTTCGAGTCTCGCGACGACGGAGGTGGTGGCGAGAGTGGGTGGGGGAGAGCTCCATTCTTTTAATTCAGGGGATTCAAACCCCCTCTTTCCAGTTCCTGGGAGGCTCCTTGTAGGCTTGTCCTCAGAGCTACAACCCTGGGTGTCCTGTTCGGCCTCGGTGTGACACCCACGGCCTGTTTTAGGGGTCATCCCTTAGTGGACGTGTTCCCGCTTCCTTCTGGCAAGCTCCCGGGCTGGGGAGACTTTGCCGAATTTTTCACAGAAAAATTTTGTCTTCAACAACTCTTTTCTGACTTTGTTTGTTTTCTTTTGTATTTCCTTTAAGGCAGATACCATGGCATCTGATTCTTCTTTCTCCTCCCGTGTTGTGGTGACCTAGAGGGACATTGATTCTCTGGACAGAGGCCATGACCAGCTGGCCATTATTACAGAGTCTTCTAATTCAGAGACCGAGACGGTAGATACTCACTGCCTATTAATCATTGGGAGCGACTCCTTCAAATATGATCACCCCGACGACTACAGAGTGGACCACCCCAAAGATAAGCACTTGATGTCTTTTATGAAGTGGTTCAACCTTTAGGGAAAGTGGGATCTATTCCTTGCCCGGAAGGTCGAGGCGGCGCTACATGTCGAGCGGGATAGTCTAGCCGACTTCGTTGTGGGGGGAAGACCCATATATTTGCCAGGCGAGCCCAGGAAGTGGAATGATGTGCTTGGACTCCAGGAGCTGACTCCACAGGACGAGCTATTGACTAGAGCCCCTGAATTCATCCCAGCCATGGAACGAGACTGTGGGTCGTGTTTGTTGGATTGTGTGTCTTCCCTAAGTATTTTGATGATGAGCAACACTATGTTAATTGTTCTTGTTATTTTTGATCAGATATCTTGCACTTGAGTTATCCATGGTTTTATATGAAATAACTGCTAAAGAGGTAACACTTCGTGTGTTCGTTCATGTTCTGTCTTCGTGCTATTTTTCCTCAAACATCATGTAGTTCTTGCTTCGCGTTTTCACCTCGTGTATGTCGAGTTAGCCATGTTGTCGTCTGTTTGAGTGTTGTCGTTCACCTCGTGCAGTCTTTGATTACTGTGTTGTTTCCATGTCATCCTTTGTATTCCTGTCTTCGAGTCCTTTCGCTGAGTCTCTAAGTCAGTCTAAGTTCAAGTGTTCGTTTCACTTCGTGATTGTTTTTCTCTTCTCATGACTTCGTGTCGTGTTCCTGAAGCTGCTCTAAAAGTTCTGATGAACTTCGAGTAGTTTTTCTGTAGACCTCGTGTCGATTCCTGCTTAGTAACCACACTTCGTGACGGTTACTATAGTCCACGTCTTCGTGTTGGTTTTATGCACTCCGTGTCGTCTTCCTTGTTTCATTCTGTTCTCATCTCACTTCGAGTCGTTTCTTTGCATACTGTCTTCATGATTGATTGGCACTTCGTCTTGGTTACAACACCTCGTGTTGTACTGTTTGACTTCGTGTCGGTTTCGGTTGCAGTCCATGTTGTTTTCATGTCGTTCTCCTTTATTGCCACCTCGTGTCGTTTTTATTATTGAGTCTTCGTGTCGTTTTACCTCGTGCAGTGTTATCCCGTGTCATTTACTGTTTCGACTTTGTGTCGTTATCAGCCTGTGTTGTTTTCATCTCGTGCTGTTCTCACTATCCTCGTGTTGTTCTCACCGCGTGTCGATTACTGTTTTCACTTAGCATTATTTTTATTTCATGTCGTTTTTCTGTGTAGTGTGTGTTTGTCACCACTATACTTCGTGTCGTTGCTTTTTACTTCGTGTTTAACTTCACTTCGTGTTGTTTTCACCTTGAGTCGTTTCCTTATATTCTGTCCTCGTGTTGGTCTCTCGCTTTAGTCTTCATGTCGGTTTCTGTCGTTAGCCCGTATTGTCCTCGTGTTGTTTTTGCATTCGTAACCTCGTGTCTCTCTTGCTTATAACCTCACCTCGTGTCATTATCTTCTGTATATCTGATCTGTTACAGAGTATCTCGTGTCGTTCTTATGTCATCTCGAGAAATAGTCACGTCGTGTTGTTGTTACTATACCTCATGCAGTTTTGGTTTTAATAGCCATGCAGCGTATTAATGGACTTAATCTCATTACAGGTCCGAGGAAGAACATTCCACACTCCAGGGCTGCACGTGATCCGAGACAAGAGGAACCAATTTGATAAAGGCACGTGACAGGAAACTTGTGGATCGAGCGTGGGAGGCACACGCGTTTCATGCCCTATCCATCTGCTGTTGATGCTATAAATAGAATCCTTCGTCCTCAGATGAAGGTGATCGAAGTAGAGAGGCATAGAAGAAAACAGGGAAACAGAGAGCCCTTCGATCCAGAAAAAAAGAAAAGAAAGAAGAAAGAATAGCAGAGAGAAATAGAAAGAGAGCAGAAGAGTGATCAGAAGAATTGTTCTGACTTGCGGATCAAATCCGAAGTCTATTGCTCTATATTGAGCTACATTGTTTCCATTGTCTGGCATTTGATTTCCTTCGTTCGTATTTTTCATTTCTTGTTCTTATCTTTCTTCAACTGTTATTGTTTGTGTTTCCGATCCTCTGGACTGAGGTCGGGGTCCTCCTGTGAGATCAGGAGTAGGGAGAGTCAATCTCCGGTTTGCAAGTAGCAGGTGAGCTGCTTGTAGGTACCCTCCGGGTTGGGAGGAAGAGGGGTCTTCGACCTCTGGTTCACTAGTAGCAGGGCTGCTACTAGTGGGGTTTCCCTCTTGGTAAAGAGGAAGAGAGACGTGAGTCTCTGGGTTCTAGTGACTGCTGATCGCTAGAGGTTCCCTCCGGGTAGGAGGAAGAGGAGAGGTTGTTCTCCTGGGAAGCTGTGTATCAGCAGTTGTTTGGCAAGCTGTGTTGCCCAGCCTTTAGTGAAGCCACACTCAGGTTGAGTGTGGGGTGGATGTAGGTCTGAAGGACCGAACCACCTTAAAATCCTCTGAGCCCTTGTGTGATTGATCGTGATAATATTGTGGTATGCCTTCTATTTGCTTGAGCTATTAACTGCACTGCATCTTTTACGATAGTCAGAGCTCGAGGTTAGCTCCGTTTAGCAATATACTCTGCAATAATTTTTTAAATCTACGAAAACAGTGATCTATTCATCCCCTCCCCTTCTAGATCACTTCATATTGTACTTATCAGTTGGTATCAGAGCAGGTTTTTCCCAGAATGTGGTCCAACGGCCAGGGAAACGGATCCAATGGTCCTCGCAGTTTCATAGCTGATGGGCAGTCTATCACCCGCCCCCCTTTCTTTGATGGTAATAATTACTTCTTCTGGAAGAACAGGATGGAAGTCTTTATCAGGGCCCAAAGCAACAAGCTATGGAAAGTCATTACAGATGGTCCATACACCCTTCCACCGAATGAAGATATGTGGACAGAAGATCAGGTCAAACTCTCCGCACTGAATTGGACAGCTCTTAACATCATACAGTGCGCCGTCCATCCGGAAGAATATTCAAGGATCTCAGTGTGCAAGACTGCAAAGAACATGTGGGATGATTTGCAGTTAATTCATGAGGGCACATCTCAGGTGAAGGCTACCAAGATCAACATACTTACAACTCAATATGAGTTATTTAAGATGAAGCCAGAGGAGCCGATCACAGAAATGTATGCCAGATTATCTGTGATCATCAACAGTCTGAAAGGCCTTGGAAAGGATATTCAACAAGAAGACATAGTCAGGAAGATCCTTAGGTCTCTAACTCCCGTCTGGGATACCAAGGTGACTGTAATAGAGGAATCAAGAGATTTATCCATCATGACAGTAACCCAGCTGATTGGTTCTCTCATGACCCATGAAATGAATTTCACACGAGGAAACGATGGGCATGACAGAAAGGGAAAGAATGTTGCTCTGAAGGTTTCACGACATACTAAGAAGAGCAACAACAGCAGCAGCAGCAGCAGTGATGATAGCAGCGAAGGGTCTGATGGACTCTCAGACCTGGACAAGGACGAGCGAGCTATGCTCACCAGGCAGTTCAGAAAGTTCCTAAGAACAAAAGGAAAATTCTACAGGAGGAAGAAATTTAATGCTGCAATGAAGTCTCCTGAACGAAGATTTGAGAAGAACCGGTCTGCTAAGAAGATCACTTGCTATCATTGTCAGAAATCCGGTCACATGAAAAGTGAATGTCCAGAGCTACAAGCTAAGGCTCCAGGACACCAGAAGAATGTGGTGCACAAGAAGAAGAAGGCCATGCTGTGCACATGGAGCGATGAGGAGGAGGACCCAGAAGCCACTTCGTCCAGTGAAAATGAAGAGAAGACCTGCCTCATGGCCGACCATGAGAAAGAGGTAACAAATTTATTTGAGAATTTTACTTTGGATGATTGGGAGGACGCCTATGGCGACCTGTTAAGTAAATATAATTGTTTAAACAAGGAGCACAGAATGCTTAGACGTAAGTTTCATTCTCTGTCTGAAGAACACTCTTCTATTGTCACTGATAGCATGAAAACCAAGGAGATGGCCATTGAGCTAGACCAGGTTAAAGGTGAGATTGAGAGGTTGAGAATGGAAAGAGAGGAGAGTCTAGCTAGAATAGATGAGCTGAAGTGTAAACCTGAAGAGTCTAAAGGAGAGATTAGACTGTTGGCTGAAAAATATGAGGCAGTTAGAACAGTTAATCAGGAACTCCAGGACCAATGCAATGAATTTCAGAAGGAGATTGAGAACAAAGAAAAAGTGCTTGAAAAGTTTACAGAGGGGAGAAACAACCTGAATGTCCTTCTGGGGTCGAGGGTAAACTTCAATAGGGAGGGATTAGGATACAATCCTACTAGTAAAAAACCCTTTGAATTTAAGACTATCACGTTCTGCCCCGCCAAAGGCAAAGAGAAACTGGAAACACCATCCAGTTCCAAATCTGTCTCTACAATGAAGTCTTCGACCAGTAAATTCATTCACTCCACTGGTCAGCAGTCTAAGTCAGGAAATCATGAGACAAGCACTGCTCATGTACAGCAGGCGTGGAACAAAGGTCCTCACAGGACCAGTCCTATAGAGGCCACAAAAAGAGCGAAAAGTTTTGTTAAGAAAACTCATCATGCTAATTATCAAGTAGAGCATGGCAACGATCACCAGTTTCAGCACAAATTTTATTGGAGTAAAAATGCTTACATGAATTATGCTCAACACACACGCACATCTTCTAAGAGGCCAACCAACAATGTCTTTGTTCAGAAACAACATAGTTCAAATAGGAATAAGCTTATTCAACACCCACCAAGAAATAACAAAAGGGAAGAATCAACCCACATAAATCCACTGAAGAGAACTATAAAACAAATGTGGATTCCCAAGTGCTTTCTGCATAATCAGAAAACTATTTTTGGACCCAATTTGAATTGGGTCCCACATTACTCTGTCTGAATTTTTGCAGGTCAGCCTGGCAGCTGAGCATAACAAGTGGTATCTTGACAGCGGCTGTAGCAGGCACATGACAGGAGACCGGTCCAAATTCAGCAAACTAAAAATGAAGTCTGGGGGCTTGGTCAAATTCGGAGGAAATAACAGAGGAAGAATAATTGGAATTGGCACGGTTGGTAAGTCCTCCACTAACTCCATTGAAGATGTGTATCTTGTAGAAGGACTTCAGCACAACTTGGTAAGTATAAGTCAACTTTGTGACAAAGGACACAAGGTACTCTTTGACCACAACTCGTGCACTGTTTTTGAGCTGAATTCTGAAAACATCATGTTCAAAGGTCATAGAGTAAATAATGTGTACATCGTTGATCTTGATGATAATTCTGAAACAAACTTGTGTCTGTCTGCTAATTCTGAACAGGTTGCTTTTGACTGGCATAGGCGTCTAGGCCACGCTAGTGTGTCTACTTTGAATAAACTGTCTAATTATAACCTAGTCAGAGGTTTGCCCAAAATAAAATTCCAGTTAGGGTCCAAGCTCTGTGATGCTTGTGCTCAAGGTAAACAGACTCGTGCAGTTTTTAAGTTGAGAACTGAGGGTCTCTCATCTAAACCACTACAGCACTTGCACATGGATCTCTTTGGTCCTACTCGAATACAAAGCCTGTCAGGTAAGAGATATGGTCTAGTCATAGTTGATGACTTCACTAGATTTTCCTGGTTGTTCTGTTTAGCAAATAAAAATGATGCTTTTGTTCACTTTGAAGAACTTTTTAATAAAATCAAACTGCAAGGTGAACATAATATCATTACAATTCAGTCTGACCATGGAGGAGAGTTTGAAAACTCTTCGTTCTCTGAATTTTGCTCAAGAGAGGGAGTGACTCACAGATTTTCTTCTCCCAGGACACCGGAGCAGAATGGAATTGTTGAGAGAAGAAACAGGTCAATAATTGAAATGGCCAGGACTATGCTAATTGAGAGTGGACTTCCAAGGAGATTTTGGGCAGAAGCTGCAAATACAGCATGCTACATTTTAAATCGAGCCTTGGTAAGACCTACTCATAAGAAAACTCCTTATGAACTCCTCAAGGGTAAGCTGCCAAACATTTCTTATTTTAAAATCTTTGGTTCCAAATGCTTCATCCACAATAATGGTAAGAATGGTTTGGATAAGTTTGAAGCAAGAAGCTCTCCTGGAATTTTTCTCGGATATTCAGAAACCTCTAGGGCTTACAGAGTCTTCAATAAAGATGAGCAAACTGTTGAAGAAACACCTCATGTGGTGTTTGATGAGAATGTTCTATCTGACAAAAGGACAAATGATGACAGGGAGTCACCTGATGAGGGAGATTTCTTGGAGAAAATTGAAGTAGGAGAGATGCAGCAAACTGCTCAACCAGAAAACTTACAACAAGAAGGAGCAACTGAGGTAGGTGAACCCTCAGGTGAGGTAATATTTCACAAAGATCATCCTAGTGAAAATGTCATAGGTAATTTGCATGATCCCACTAGGACAAGGTCTCACTTTAGAACTGTCCAAGAACAGGACTTAGCTGCTTTGACATCTCAGGTAGAACCCAAGACTGTGGAAGAGGCTTTAAAGCATGATTCTTGGGTATCCTCCATGGGTGAGGAATTAAATCAATTTGAGAAAAATAATGTATGGAAACTAGTTCCTAGACCTGAAAACACTCATGTCATTGGCACTAAATGGGTTTTCAAAAATAAGATTGATGAAAATGGTGCTATCTCTAGAAACAAAGCAAGACTTGTAGCTCAAGGCTACAGTCAGGAATTTGGTGTGGATTTTGATGAATCCTATGCACCAGTAGCTAGGATGGAAGCTATAAGAATTCTGTTTGCATTTGCATGCTCTAGAAAAATTCGGCTTCAGCAAATGGATGTCAAAAGCGCATTCTTAAATGGGTTATTGAAGGAAGAGGTATATGTTGAACAACCTCCTGGGTTTAATTTCTCTGTTCAGCCTAACATGGTTTTTAGGTTGAATAAAGCCCTCTATGGATTGAAGCAGGCTCCTCGAGCCTGGTATGAGAGACTTTCTGAGTTCCTTGTGAGCAAGGGCTACACTCGAGGTAAGGTTGACCAAACCCTCTTCACCAAAAGTCTCGGAAAGGAGTTAATTGTGGTCCAGGTATATGTTGATGATATCATTTTCGGATCTAACAACTCAAAATTATGTAAAGATTTTTCTGAGTCTATGTCCCAAGAATTTGAAATGAGTCTAGTTGGCGAACTAAAATATTTTCTTGGGCTGCAGGTCAAACAAATGGAGGATGGTTGTTTCATAAATCAAACCAAGTATACTCTGGAGATGCTGAAAAGGTTTGGAATGACCAACCTCAAGACAATCTCAACACCCATGAGTACCAGCTCCTCACTGGATTCAGACGAAAAAGGTAAAGAGGTGGATGCTAAACTATATAGAGGTATGATCGGTTCACTCCTCTACTTAACTGCATCCAGGCCCGACATTCAATTTAGTGTAGGGATGTGTGCCAGATACCAGGCTAGACCTACTGAATTGCATCTGGCAGCTGTAAAGAGAATCTTTAGATACTTATCTGCCACTTATGATCTAGGTCTCTGGTATCCTACATCATGTAACTTAGATCTCATTGCATACACTGATGCAGATTATGCAGGATGTAAATTGGACAGGAAGAGCACTAGTGGTCACTGCGAATTTCTAGGAGGGTGTTTAGTCTCTTGGGGATCCAAGAAGCAACACTCTGTGGCTCTCTCTACTGCTGAAGCTGAATATGTGGCAGCAGGGAGCTGTGGCACACAGGTTATATGGATAAAACACCAGCTACTGGATTACTCGGTTGAGCTAGGTTGTACTTCTATCTTTTATGACAATACTAGTGCAATAAACATTGCAAAGAATCCTGTACTTCATTCTCGAACTAAACACATTGAAATCAGGCATCATTTTATTCGAGATGAAGTAGCAAGGAAGACTTTTGAGTTGATCCATGTTGGCACTAACTCACAAATTGCAGATATCTTTACTAAGCCACTGGATACTGAAAAATTTAGCACTATGCGCAGAGAACTAGGTATTTACAGAATTTCATGATTGAACATTTGATTTCTGAATACCATGTCATGTGTTATTATGCTTATCATATTCATCATGGTGTTCTTTTTGAAGTGCGTTGAGGGTTGTCTTGGCTAAGTCTGTATTGGGGTCAAGGTCTCAGGGGGAGATGATTTATAATAGATGTCTTAATCTTTGACCTAATTTGAACATACTCCGAACGACATTTTGCTGACATCATAAGAGAATCAGGTTGATTAGGTGTATAAAAGAAAATGTTGGATGCTTTACTCTTTAAGGCTGTTCATCTAATTTCTTGTTGGAATTTCAGCTGTTAGTCCCACTGAGATCAAAATCTGAATTCAAGATTAATCTTCATACACTGTAACTGTCTTCTGATCTAGTCAGTACAGCATACCTACTTAGTCAATGGTGAGTCCAAAATGAGGTATTTTGTGCTTTAGTCTGAATCACCTTGGATCTGGTGTATTGTTCTCAAACGGACTCAAGCTTCATTAACAAGGTTTTAAGAGCTGGTAAATAAAAACAAAATTCATAAAAGGGTTATCAACTTTGTTAACTGCTCATTGAGAAACTGGGATTTTCATCAATGAAGTGAAAGCTTCCCATGTCATGAGATGGCAGTAATCATCTGGTCTTAATAGTTGTCTTGATCATACAGAGCTATGGTACATATCTGGTTAGTAACTGGGGTGTCTGGCCTCAGATAAAGGTGTCACCTTAATGTCAACACCAGCTAGAATACTATCTCTGTCTTCTTATCAGAAGGGGTAATGTGGTCCTGCCACCGAGTAACTGGGGATTCTTGCCTCTAAACAAGGTGTCTCCCTAATGTCAAAGGTGTACTTGACAGACTTATCTCTGATCTTGACCATTTTTAAAGATCCTGCTCACTTGAAGTATAGCTTTTGATTTGTTTGTTCTCAATACCACAGGTCTTTGTCTTCTGGCTGTCCTACATAATACTCTCTCAGTAAAGACTTATTTTGATCAAACTGGTATCTTGTACCTCACTTGCTTAGAATCTGGTTCTGTGTATGGAGCAAATCCTTATTCACAGTTTTTGCACAGTCTGACTAACTGTTCCTCAAAAATCCTCACATAAAATTAATGGCTTTCTTAATTGACTAAACATCTCAGTAGTCTCCATTTATCTGCCTTACTATGTCCTGTTTTCTCTCTATAGTCAGCAATTTTCCCTTCTCTGTATCTTCAGATTTGACCCTAGTTTTGATGATGTCAAAGGGGGAGAGAATTGAGTTGAGGGGGAGTTAGTTATCAAGTCTGAGGTAAACTGTTGGTAAACTGTTGCTGTGTTCAGGGGGAGTGAGGGGGAGTGTTCAGGTGAGGGGGAGTGTTCAGGTTTCATCAAGGGAAGTAAGGAAGCAAGTATGCTGTAAGTTGTCTGCATTAAATATCCAGAATTGATCTCTTTTGAACTTATCTCTCATACTTAATATAGTGTTGCCATCATCAAAAAGGGGGAGATTGTTGGATTGTGTGTCTTCCCTAAGTAATTTGATGATGAGCAACACTATGTTAATTGTTCTTGTTATTTTTGATCAGATATCTTGCACTTGAGTTATCCATGGTTTTATATGAAATAACTGCTAAAGAGGTAACACTTCGTGTGTTCGTTCATGTTCTGTCTTCGTGCTGTTTTTCCTCAAACATCATGTAGTTCTTGCTTCGCGTTTTCACCTCGTGTATGTCGAGTTAGCCATGTTGTCGTCTGTTTGAGTGTTGTCGTTCACCTCGTGCAGTCTTTGATTACTGTGTTGTTTCCATGTCATCCTTTGTATTCCTGTCTTCGAGTCCTTTCGCTGAGTCTCTAAGTCAGTCTAAGTTCAAGTGTTCGTTTCACTTCGTGATTGTTTTTCTCTTCTCATGACTTCGTGTCGTGTTCCTGAAGCTGCTCTAAAAGTTCTGATGAACTTCGAGTAGTTTTTCTGTAGACCTCGTGTCGATTCCTGCTTAGTAACCACACTTCGTGACGGTTACTATAGTCCACGTCTTCGTGTTGGTTTTATGCACTCCGTGTCGTCTTCCTTGTTTCATTCTGTTCTTATCTCACTTCGAGTCGTTTCTTTGCATACTGTCTTCATGATTGATTGGCACTTCATCTTGGTTACAACACCTCGTGTTGTACTGTTTGACTTCGTGTCGGTTTCGGTTGCAGTCCATGTTGTTTTCATGTCGTTCTCCTTTATTGCCACCTCGTGTCGTTTTTATTATTGAGTCTTCGTGTCGTTTTACCTCGTGCAGTGTTATCCCGTGTCATTTACAGTTTCGACTTTGTGTCGTTATCAGCCTGTGTTGTTTTCATCTCGTGCTGTTCTCACTATCCTCGTGTTGTTCTCACCGCGTGTCGATTACTGTTTTCACTTAGCATTATTTTTATTTCGTGTCATTTTTCTGTGTAGTGTGTGTTTGTCACCACTATACTTCGTGTCGTTGCTTTTTACTTCGTGTTTAACTTCACTTCGTGTTGTTTTCACCTCGAGTCGTTTCCTTATATTCTGTCCTCGTGTTGGTCTCTCGCTTTAGTCTTCATGTCGGTTTCTGTCGTTAGCCCGTATTGTCCTCGTGTTGTTTTTGCATTCGTAACCTCGTGTCTCTCTTGCTTATAACCTCACCTCGTGTCATTATCTTCTGTATATCTGATCTGTTACAGAGTATCTCGTGTCGTTCTTATGTCATCTCGAGAAATAGTCACGTCGTGTTGTTGTTACTATACCTCATGCAGTTTTGGTTTTAATAGCCATGCAGCGTATTAATGGACTTAATCTCATTACAGGTCCGAGGAAGAACATTCCACACTCCAGGGCTGCACGTGATCCGAGACAAGAGGAACCAATTTGATAAAGGCACGTGACAGGAAACTTGTGGATCGAGCGTGGGAGGCACACGCGTTTCATGCCCTATCCATCTGCTGTTGATGCTATAAATAGAATCCTTCGTCCTCAGATGAAGGTGATCGAAGTAGAGAGGCATAGAAGAAAACAGGGAAACAGAGAGCCCTTCGATCCAGAAAAAAAAAGAAAAGAAAGAAGAAAGAATAGCAGAGAGAAATAGAAAGAGAGCAGAAGAGTGATCAGAAGAATTGTTCTGACTTGCGGATCAAATCTGAAGTCTATTGCTCTATATTGAGCTACATTGTTTCCATTGTCTGGCATTTGATTTCCTTCGTTCGTATTTTTCATTTCTTGTTCTTATCTTTCTTCAACTGTTATTGTTTGTGTTTCCGATCCTCTGGACTGAGGTCGGGGTCCTCCTGTGAGATCAGGAGTAGGGAGAGTCAATCTCCAGTTTGCAAGCAGCAGGTGAGCTGCTTGTAGGTACCCTCCGGGTTGGGAGGAAGAGGGGTCTTCGACCTCTGGTTCACTAGTAGCAGGGCTGCTACTAGTGGGGTTTCCCTCTTGGTAAAGAGGAAGAGAGACGTGAGTCTCTGGGTTCTAGTGACTGCTGATCGCTAGAGGTTCCCTCCGGGTAGGAGGAAGAGGAGAGGTTGTTCTCCTGGGAAGCTGTGTATCAGCAGTTGTTTGGCAAGCTGTGTTGCCCAGCCTTTAGTGAAGCCACACTCAGGTTGAGTGTGGGGTGGATGTAGGTCTGAAGGACCGAACCACCTTAAAATCTTCTGAGCCCTTGTGTGATTGATCGTGATAATATTGTGGTATGCCTTCTATTTGCTTGAGCTATTAACTGCACTTCATCTTTTACGATAGTCAGAGCTCGAGGTTAGCTCCGTTTAGCAATATACTCTGCAATAATTTTTTAAATCTACGAAAACAGTGATCTATTCATCCCCTCCCCTTCTAGATCACTTCATATTGTACTTATCAGTGTTGACCAGGAAAACCCATCTTTCGGTCTATTCTTAGCCCCGCTAAAATGGGGGTACAGAGAGGAGCTCTTCTTGCTGGATTGCTTAGCCGTGCGCTTCAAGCACCAGATCTCGGTAGGCTGGTTTACTGACTTGAAGGCTACTGATGCCCATGCCTTCCGGCCAGGAGTAGTGGAATTTATAGATTATGTTCTGCAGCACTATGCTCCTATTTTGATCAAGTCAGGCGTATACCACAATGTCTATGCATCAAGGTACCGCTATCCCATCTCTAAGGGTCTATGCTGCGGTATGATTGAGGTGTTCTGTCCTGAGTATAACACCTTTTATAATTCAGAGGGAGAGACATCGCTGGACCTTTGGCGTCTCTCTCAACTAAGCGGTCTCCCGATCGACGGTGAGCCGTATGAAGAGGTTTGTTGGCCAGACTGGTTGAAAGATTAGACAGACGGTGAAGGGTGATATCTGACTGGTTTTGCCTACCACTATCTGATGATAGCATATCATACTCTGTGCCGTTCCTCGTACGATACAAGGGAAGCACGCAAGCCTGGAGAGAAGAGGCGAGTGAGGATGGGCACCTGGCTCTATTATTTCTTTAGAGGGGAGCAGAAATACAAAGACTTCCCCTCGATAGTGTCGGCTCCTATCCAGCAAAATAAGAGGGTTCGGCAATAAGCCGCTTTCCCATCCACATTGAAGGGAGGACAACAAGGAGGGCCCAACCCTACCGGTATTGACGCAGTCACTCATTGCGCTGCCTACTTGACATATTAAATTTGCTCCTTCGCTCTTCCATAGGGTGATGAGAGTGTGATCCGGGCTGAGGCCATTTACCCTGCCTGCCTAATGGCATGGGGCATGAAGCTCTCATTGTGCCCAGTGGCACTATGTTTAGTATATAAAATACTGGGGGACTTGCATCGATCTTATCTTCCCATGAATTTGCTGAGGGTTGGCCCATTTCACTTTTTCAATGCCTGGGTTTGTACATTATTCCCGGAAGCTACTCCTCGATCTCTCCAGTCGGCACATCTAGTTCCCAGGATGAAAGAGTTTGCCAGTGTTGAGCTGACCCAGACAGCAGACCAACTCTTTGCTATTCGGGGCAAACTGACCAAAGTTCCAATAGACTCACCCGGAGTTTTGCATTTTTGGAGCCTGGCTGCCCATTCAAGTCCATTGGTGAACAAGATGCGGGAGTGTAGCCTCCACGAGGCAGAGGAGTATGTCCACCCCATTTCTGACGCCAAGTGCACGAGACCAATCCTGGATTTTGAGCTAGTCGATTGGACACTATCAATATGGACAAGCATCTTGGTTTTTTGCAAGAGTGGTATTTTATGGCTGGAGCCTTACTACCCATTCCGATTCAGTCAGAATTTTGGTTATGACCAGCACATTCCTGCTTCCTCCACTCAATTTGCACTGCCGAACAGGGCCCGAGCTGGCCAAGTATCGAATGATGAAGCTCGCATATGGTAGGACTATTTTCATCGCCGAGAGACGATTTCATTCAGAGTTCCGACCCCTACACGCTTTCCCCGTGTGACTCCAGAATATATCAAGTGGTGGAATGCGCGCACCGGCTTTTATAGGAGTTCGAGAAGAGAATGTTGGGCTATTGCTGAATGCCGATTCTTGGACTCTCAGCCAGTGCCGGCTTTAGATGCTGACCCAGCCTACTTGAAGAAGTTGAAATTCCAGACAAATGCTGTAGTGGCGGCTTATCTGGAGGCTCGCAAGGCTGCCAAACAGCGCTCGTCCAAGATCGAGCCGAAGCTACCGGAGATCAACAAGGACAGCTTCTTGAAGACACTTCAAGGTTTATGTCGCGTGAGTGGTGAACGATTGATTCTTCAGCAGATCCCTTTGTCGGTGGAGGAGCCTCTACCTTCTACGGCTTCTTGGCGTCCTGAGAGCGACCGGCTATATCTTTACAGGACCTTCATTAGAAGGGAGGACCGACGGCCGACACTCTACGGCAGCACCCCATGGTTATTCGCATTACTGCGCTCTTACGGGCTTTCAGTAGGTGGCCTTAGTGAAGCCCTATTGGGTCAACATCTTCTTATTTCTTTCAAATATGCTGACGCATGGGGGCTGGACCACCTTGGCTTGTATTATCATCTAACTTCTCGTGGCCATTTGGACTTGGCGTCGTTGGTGGAATAGTGTGAGGTGATAGGAGACATTTGTTGGCTGGTTCGCGAGGCTACTTTAAGGAACAAAGAGCCTTTGTTGTTTTACTGGCCTCTCTCCCCTCTATACACGGGGCTAGCAGGTATCTTTCATTTGTTGCCTTCAGCTCTTGGTTTGATTCTTGCTGTAATGAATATCATCCTTTCTCACCCTTGTATATGTGCAGTTTGGCTCACTTCGGAAGAGACTAGGCACTTTAGGGAGCTGATTATAAAGGCTCAGAAGCCATCATATTTTGAAACCCCAGAGGCGGCTCCGACCACGACACCTTTTCCCCCCGGTGATTCGCGCAAGTGAACGAGGTCTCAGGTAAGGGAGGTGGCGACTCGAGCGAAACGGGCCCGCCGACAAAATAATGTAGACCCAGAGCCAGCAGTTGTTTCTCCAGTCGTAGTCTCATTTGAAGAATTCGAGGCTTCTCGTCCGCTTGCACGCGTAACCCAGGGTATATCTTCCATTATGCACCCCGCCTCTATTTTAGTAGTATAGGCTAATTCTTTAAAAAAAATGTAGCTACTTCATCTGCAATGGTTGTGCAAGTGGCTGCCACTCCTACGGGAGCTGAAGAGAGAGGGTATAGAGTGCAAGAAGCTCCCCTTGAAGAAGACCTGCCTTCGCCTATGCCCAGCCATGAGATAGAAGGTAATTCGCGGTATGTCCCCTTGCAGATTTCCATAGTTTATCACCCCTGGGGCTCACATGAGTGCTTCTTATTTTAGCTTCAGTCGAGATCTGACCGCCTTCTCCCCCTATCATAGAGTCGACGGAGGGAGTTTATGTTGAGCAAGAGATAATTCCAGGAAGTCAGCTTACTCCTGAAGTTCCCTTGCCTGTCATCCCCGCTACAGAGCTAGCCGAGCAGGCTTCTATTTAGCAAGACGCTCCTTCAGTAGGCCATCCGGGTGAGGGGACGCCCGCTCTTAAAGGGAAAGACCGGGTGCTAGTTCAAAGCTCATCTTCATTAGAGCAGGTGGATTATGGTGGCGACTCCAGTGACGGGGAATTTCCAACGGTAGGGACAGAGACCGAAGATGTCAGGGCGTCCTCTGCTTATGAAAGTGATTTTACATCCTTCCGTCCTCCATGGCTGACGTGGAGCAGTTTTGGGCCACCCGGTCCTTCCGTAGGAGAGGGGGCAGGGATGATGGAGATGATGGTCTCTGCTGTCGGAGAATTGAACTTAGTGCAGGCTGAGGTAAGAGGACTCCCTTAACTCCTTTGCTTCTTCTCTTTGGTCATTACGTCAAACCTCTAAGCTATGTTATTGAAGAGGCGAAATCTCGCGCTGTATCCTGAGCGGGCTGTAGATCACCAGAAGATTAACTGCAAGATAGGGAAACGTATCAGAGGGCCCAGGGGGTTTCCCTGGGGAAAAACCCTCCGATGGCTAAGTCAGTAGAGCTGTGGTGGAAGCAATAATGGGGAGGAGAAAAGTTAGTGCACGAAATTCCTCTCCACCAGAGGGTGAAGCGGATTGCTCAGGAGTTTGGGTATATGAGTACCTCAATGGCTCTCTCTTCTTCATCGGAGGGTATCCCTGGTTTAAATAGTGTGCCGCCTTCAGGAGTCCTGCAAGCTGAGGGGTCTCCGGCGGGAGTTACATCCTCAACATGGGCTTTCATGGCCTTATCATGGGAACGTTATCGCCTTGAAGTCCGACGGCTTCTTGATTCCCCTATCCGTTGGGGACTCTTAACGGCAGCACGAACGGATGACATTTGGTCTGGCCGAGCTCCTGAAATGCCAGCCCTGTCCGGGCGATGGGCATAGCTCGACGAAAGAGGGGTCGGATAGGTCGGCGAATGCCTGTCTCTCCCGGGCGGGGAAAATGGCTTGGGCCGGACCTTCCTTATGACCTGACCATCACTCGGGCCCTCCGAGCCTAGGGGCCGCCGGGGAGAGTTGGTTCCTCGAGTGTTTGTTTATTGGGCTTTTATTTCCTGAGTGGGCCCTGTGGGCTGTCACTCAGGTGGGCTTGCCTCGTTGGACCCTGTTGGGTCTAGATGGGCTGCTCTTTGGGTGGGCTACAGAAATCCCCCTCTCCACTTGTCCCCCTCCTACTCCCGAGCCATGAAGGCTCGGTCGAGTAGCTTTTGAGGCTTTGGACCGGCGTGGCTCAGGTGGGTGGAATTCTGTTGGCGTGACGGAGCCACGTGTAGTGGTCGCCTGGGCCCGTAATGATGATCCTGACGGATTTGAACTGAAGGGCCCCCCCTTTTCTCGGAGCACGGAACGACGCGCTACCTTCCTCCAGGGTTTTATAGGTGTTGGGCACTGTTCGTCGTTCTAGGCTTCTCAGGGTTTTGGGCTTTCCTTAGTCTCTTTGCTTCTGGGGCTCCTTGATGCGCCGTGAGGGCACAGTGGAGGCGCAAAGTCTTGCGGCGGCGTTTGAGGAGTTGGCGAGGATAACCGCGGAGGCGGTCCGGCAACTTCCTTCCCCTCCGGAGTCTTCGAGCTCGCGCGAGGGATCATCTTCCGGCTCGATGGCTGGTCTGCCTTTGGAAATCGGGCAGGTGAGGCGGGAGCCCGTCCCCAACTACAGTGAGTTAGGGGAGGCCGAGGTGAGGAAGCTGGAGCATCGCTTTCGCTTGCCTCTCAGGTACAGCTTTGTTGCCGCCGCCCCGTATGAGACGAGTCTGGACAGCCGTACGGGACACATTTGCACTTTCCTTCTGGCTTGGAAGAGTGGGTTCCGCCTTCCCTTCGAGCCTCTTGTACTCCAGCTTCTCGAGTTTTTACGGTTGGCGCCTATTCAGTTGGTGGCCAACTCATATCTCCTTCTTTCCGCCTTTCGGATTCTCTGTCGTCAGCACGACATTTTTCCTTCCTTGGACCTCTTTCATTATTTTTTCGAGTTGAAGGCGCACCCGTCGGCGGGGAAGGGCTTCTACTTCATCTAGGCGAGGAGGAACAGGAGTTGCATCTCCCTCGCTGCGAAGGACTCCTCGCACAAGGGGTGGAAGACCCAATTCTTCTGGGTGAAGGCGGAGGCGACGGACGAGTTTTGGAGATGTCCGATCTCGCCCAATTTTCATCCAAACCTTCCCCCTCACCAGGAGGAGTTCCCTCCCCACGTGGAGCGACAGGCCGCTCGTCTGCTGGGTAACCGCCAGTCGACCGAGGAGCTGGGGACGCCGGAGAATATCGAACGGTGCTTGCTTACGCGGTTGACGTCGACAGGTATCGCTCTCGAGGCTCTTCTCATGGGATGGTAGTTACTTTCTTTCTCTTGACTGGGTCTTCTCCCTTTGTGGTAGACGTTAGGCGGGAACCTCTGGAGGAAGCTGCTGAGGTCATTGATCTGGGAGATGACTCGGCGGCCGATGAACCAGATGCTTCTGCGAGTCGCGCCCAAGCCCGAGATAAGGGCAAGGGGGTGGCTCCCGATGGATCTTCACGGCCAACTGGTACAAAGCGTAAGGATCCCACGGTGGGAAAGTTACGGGAGGCCGTGAAGGCCAAGAAACGGGCCAAGAAGGCCGGTCTTCCTCCTACCGCCGGGGGCGACTCCGGCTCGGCGGCGCTCCCCTCTCGGGGGAAAGATGGGGCCGACCCCTCGGGGCCAGCTCCCCCACCTGCCAGGCGAGAGGGGGCCGAGGAGACCGGGGGCCCTTCAGAGGGCGGCGATAGGTTGGCTCTCCCCCCCACGGGGGTAGAGGGGGCCGGTGTTGAAGTAGTTGACGCCGAGACCGGGGGATCGGTCGGAGGCGGTGATGTCTCGATCGGCGAGGTGCGGGCCGAGACAGGCAGGGCTGGGGGTTCGCCCGCTAGGGCGTTGCAGCCCCAGGTGCTTGGAGATCCCGGTGCGGTCGGTCCCGCGGTGCCGGTCGAGGTTGGGGGTTCGCCCGGGGAGGCGTCGCAACCCCAATCGACCGTGGCACGCGAGGTGGTTGGTTCCGTTGCTCGGGCGGAGTCTTCTGGCGGGGTGCTCTGGGCGGAGCGGTCCCCTCTGCCGGAGCCCTTGGAAAGGCTCGGCATTACGGGTGACCTATATCGGGTCTGCCGGTCGATTGCCGCAAGGATGAAGGGGGGAGAGAGGCGCAATACCCCCCCGGGATCCTTGATATCCTGATGGAGGGCGGCCTGGTCATAGCTCGGTCGGCGGCTTTGATGGTGGAGGCGCACGCCCGGACGGAGGTAGAGCGGTCAAACCTTGCCTGGACCCTTGGGGGCTGCGAGAGGAAACTGGCCCGACTCAAGGGGGAGCATGAGGGGCTCCGGCAGGAGTTCTTCGCGTTCCGGGAGGTGGCGCGGGTGAGCCGACTGGAAGCCGGGGTGCTGACCGAACAGCTCGCCAAGACCCGAGAGTCTCTCGAGAGGGCTAGCCGATCCCTGGAGGAAGAGCGTCTGCGTCACCTCGAGCTAGACAATCGCTGGGAGCTCGAACGCGCCGAGCTGCTAGATCAGGCGGAGGTGGCGGAGCGTCTCCGAGTTGAGGCTGAGGCGGACCGGGCCCGGGCAGAGGAGCGTGCGGCCGAGGCGGAGCGGGCTGTGGTCGAGCTCGTCAGAAGGACGAGTCAGATCAAGGCGGAGGCAATCGAGCGTTACAGGAGCTCGGATGCTTACTCGGCCGACCTGGTGGAAGCCGCCCTACCCTATTACAAGGTAGCACTACACGGGGGTGCTCGAAAGGGGTTCAAGCAGGGCTATCGCCGGGCGGTAGACTATGCCGATGAGCAAAACTCCGCGATCGAGTTCCCCTTCGGCCAGTGTTATGACTCGGATGAGTCGGTTTCCAGCTCTTCCTCGTCGGTTGGGGGAGATTCGGAGGGGTCGCCTCCATCGGGGTCACCGGCTCCGGGCGCTTCGGGAGGGCTCACGACCGAGACAGTTCTTGCACAGGCGAGGTCAGTGTCCGAGCCGGCCGTCACCGAAGGCGCCGGGGGTGACGCGTCTCCTTCCGCCGTTCCCGAATGTCAAAGTGGGCCCGAGGCCTGATGTACTTTGCCTCTTTCCCTTTTTGTCTCTCTTCCCTCTTTTTAGAGGGTTTCCTTTTGGTGTGATAATAAATGACTTGCTCCGTTTGAGTACCATCCTTGCCGTGATTTGGTTGGCAGATCTTGAGTAGTTGGGAGGTGCCGATATGTCCTGCGTGGTTTTTGCACGCAGTTTTGGTAGGCTTCTGACGGGGCGTCTTTCCGTTCCCTCATGCTTTAAATGTCAGGCCGCTTCGTGAAGCCCGCTAGGGCGGGGGACGAGGAGTTGGAGGTGACTGTTCAGAGGAGAAATCCTTTGGCGTGTTTCCGAGGGGGGGGGGTCATTTAAGGCGTGTAGCCTCCTTTGGCCTATAAGAAGGACCGAAAGGCGCCCTTTTCCTCTTCTCTGCTTGGGATTTTCTCTAACAGTTTTTCCTCGCTCCTTCCTCTTCACTCTGCGTTGTGCCCTTGTATTCGGAGCATGGAGGATCCTTCGGAGGGCGACGCCGCCGACGACGGGGAGCGGCGGGCTCCCGCTGTCCTGTAATGTTGAACGGGTCCCACGGTCGCCGCGCGTGCACGAGACGGGTCCGACGGTCGCCGCGCGGATCTGGGGAGGACTTCGGCGTGTGGAAGCACGCCGTTGGCCTCTTCTTAGCTCCGGCGAGGCTTCCGGGTGGACGCCGAGGCGGAGGACGGATGGGGGCATCAGGGGAGCCCGCCATCACTTCCCTCCGTGTGAGGGGAGGAGGCGTATCAAGCTCCCTCCTCACCGAAGCCTTCCTCCGTCTGCAGCCTCTTTCTCCCTCTTCTGCTCTTCATTTCTTTCACTCTTTGGGGGCTGCTTGCTCTCTCCTTCCTTCCAAGGAGTTGGCAGATTGGAAGAGGGGAGGCCTTCACGGCGCTCCTTTTTCCTAGTTGTTGCCAACTTGGGAGGTAGCCTTCCTCAACGTTTAAAGGTGGCCTTCCCCCTGTAGTCCCTCTGTCACCTTTGTCACGGGCCACCCGAGCCAACTGGCTTGACCACCTTTTGTCCGATCCAGTTTCCGCACGAGGCAGAGTCAGTGGCTGGACGCGAGGAGATCAAGACCGAGTCAGTCGAGCGATGACCCCTTGAAGCGGTGTTAGACGGATTTTTGCTTTTTGCTATGTGATGTACTGGCATTTGCCTATCTGATGTACCAATAGTTTGGAATGAAAAGAAAAGGGATTTACTCCGTCCATCTTGTTATACAATTTCAAAAGTAGAATTTGCGTAGTGCGATTGCGTTCCATGTCTGAGGAATAGGTTCCCCTTCCATTGTCGCTAACCTGTACGCACCTTTTCCGAGCGTCTCGACCACTCGGTAGGGGCCTTCCCAGTTGGGGGATAGCTTGCCCGCCGCCTCTAGTGGTCGAGAGGCTTCGGCCTTCCTGAGGATGAAGTCCCCCGGTTGGAAACGTCTGTCTCGGACCTTGGCGTTGTAGTATCGAGTGAGGCGGCGCTGGTACTCCGTTCCTCGGACGTTCGCGATCTCTCGGAGTTCGTCTGCCAGGTCGAGGTTCTCGAGCAATTTTTGCCCGTTTGCCTCGAGTGAGAAGCTGATCACTCGGAGAGACGGATTGGCGATATCCAATGGAACGACGGCTTCGGTGTCATATACCAACTGAAAAGGGCTTTCACTGGTTGCCGTCCTGGGGATTGTTCGGTGCGACCACAGTACGCTAGGCAATTCCTCGAGCCAGCTACCCTTAGCCTTGCCGAGTCTGGTTTTTATGCCTTTCAAGATAGTCTTGTTGGCATTTTCAACCAGCCCGTTGGCCTAAGGGTGGGCGACCGAAGTGAAGTGGTTGCGGATATCTAGGTCGGCACATCTGTCTCGGAAATACCGAGAGTCAAATTGCTGGCCGTTATCGCTCACTATCACTCGGGGGACGCCAAAGCGACAAATGATCGATTTCCACACAAAGCCCCAAACGACTGTCTAGGCGATCCTTGCCGTAGCCTCGGCCTCGATCCACTTGGTGAAGTAGTCGATGGTGACGATAATGAACTTCTTCTGGGACTGGGCCGTCGGGAATGGCCCAAGGATATCGATTCCCCACCGAGCGAAAGGGTAAGGCTCGGCTAGGGTGACAAGTTCCGTGGCCGGCCGATGGACCAAGTGGTCGAACCGCTGGCATCGGTCGCATTGTTGAACATAGGCCGAGCAGTCACGCTGCAGGGTGGGCCACCAGTACCCCTGTCGTAACAGGATTCTGGCCAGCGAACTTGCCCCTGAGTGCGCTCCGCACAGGCCTTCATGAATCTCTTGGATGGCTCGGTTTGCTTCGTCGGGGCCGAGGCACTTCAGGAGGGGACCGGAGAACGATCTTCGGTAGAGAGTGTTGTCGAGAACGACGAAGCGCCGAGCTTGATACTTCATTCGGCGGGCTTCCCGAGAGTCGGAGGGCTCTTGGGAGTCTTGTAGCCAGGACAGGTAGGGGGAGTGCCAGTCACTTGGAGTGGCCGAGTCAACAGTGAGGAGCTCCGTGTCGATGCTCGGGCGCTCTAGCTCTTCTAGGAGGACCAATCGTGTACCTTCTGGGTCTAGGAAGGAGGCCAATCGAGAGAGGGCGTCCGCCCGAGAGTTTTGCTCCCGAGCTATCCGGACTACCCCAAATTCCTCGAACTGTTGGGCCAGGCTCCGGACCAGCTGAAGGTATTTGATCATAGGTGCCTCCCGAGCCTCGTACTCGCCGTTGACCTGACCCGCGACTAGTTGAGAGTCGGTGTGGATCCTGACTCGCTCGACCCCCAGCCGTCGGGCCATGCGTGCTCCCGAGATAAGGGCCTTGTACTCAGAAGCATTGTTGGATGCCTGAAAGTTGAATTTCAAGGCATACTGTAGCTCTATCCCTTCGGGGGACCTCAGGAGTATCCCCACACCGCTGCCTGCCGAATTGGATGACCCATCGACGAACAGTTCCCAGGTTGGCCCGGTCGTGGTCGGAGGCCTGTCCTCGGCGGGGATGGTGCTTTCGGCAATGAAGTCGGCGAGCACTTGGCCTTTGATTACTGATCGCGGCCGGTACGAGATGTCATAGGCCCCGAGCATATTGGCCCATTTGACGAGTCGCCCTGAGGCCTCGGGGTGGGCCAGAATCTTCTTCAACGGCTCGCCGGTTAGCACGGTGATAGGGTGCCCCTGGAAGTAGGGTCGGAGGCACCTTGCGGAGGTAACCAACGCTAGCACGAGTTTCTCGGTTGCGGGGTACCTCCGTTCAGCCTCATTGAGCACCTTGCTGGTGTAGTAGACCGGTCTTTCGATTCCTGAGTCATTTCTGACTAGGACCGAGCTGACCGTGGATGGCGTTGCCGAGAGGTAGAGCAGCAAGACTTCGCCTGGGACGGGCTTGGAGAGCACCAGTGGCGAAGCCAGGAACTTTTTAAGCTTGGCGAATGCTGTCTGGCACTCCTCATCCCATGCTAATGTAGCAGATGCTAGCTTGGGTCCCCTCATCAGTTTGAAGAAGGGCAAGCATCGTTCGGCCGCACGGGACAGGAAGCGGCTGAGAGTGGCCACACACCCTGCTAGACGCTGAACGTCTTTAATGCATGTGGGCGGGCGCATGTCCAGGATGGCCTGGACTTTGTCGGGGTTGGCTTCGATCCCGCGCTGAGTGACCAGGAAACCCAGGAACTTCCCGGATTTTACTCCAAAGGCGCACTTGGCGGGGTTGAGCTTCATGTTGTACTTCAGGAGGGTGCCGAAGGCTTCGGCAAGGTCGGTGAAGTGGTCTTGGGCCTTGGGGGTCTTGACGAGCATGTCGTCAATGTAAGCCTCAACGTTCCGACCTAGCTGTCCCTCGAACATGTGATTTACCAGTCGTTGATATGTGGCTCCGGCGTTCTTCAACCTGAAGGGCATCCGGGTGTAGCAGTACACGCCGCAGTCGGTGATGAAGGCGGTCTTCTCGACATCTTCTGGATTCATTCTGATCTGGTGATAACCTGAATAGGCATCCAGGAAACTGAGTATCTCGTTGCCCGAGGTTGAATCAACCAACTGGTCATGCTCGGTAGCGGATAACAGTCCTTGGGGGTAGTTTTATTCAGATCGGTGAAGTCCACGCACATTCGCCATTTGCCTGTAGTTTTTGGCACCAGGATGACATTGGCTAGCCACGTAGGGTACAGGACTGGTCTGAAGAGGCCGGTCTCTTGTCCCTTGGTGACCTGCGCCTTGATGATCGCCTGCTTCTCGGGCGCATGCTTCCTTCTCTGTTGCTGTACGGGCCTCACGGTGGGGTCGAGGCTGAGCTTGTGCATCACGGTCTTCTCTGGTATGCCAGGGAGTTGATCATCGGACCAAGTAAAGACCTGAACGTACTCAAAAAGGAATTTCTTGTATTGCTGCTGTTCCATGGGTGGTAGGTCGGCTCCGATCCTTACTCCGAGGGCCGGGTCATCGTTTAGGAATACCGTTAGCAATTCGCCACCGGGCTCGGCGGTTACGGTCTTCCCTTCGATTCCCTTGGGGCCCTTATCCCCCCCGTCCGGCCTTGAGGCTTCCACCGAGATGTTGTAGCACCTTCTAGCCGTGGCCTGGTTACCTCGGACTTCCCCCAACCCATTTTTGGTGGGAAACTTCATTTTCTGGTGATAGGTAGATGGTACGGCCTTTATTCGGCTGAGAATTTTCCGGCTGAAAATGGCATTGTACGCTATCATACCCTTGATCACTATGAAGTCCTCCATGATCGTAACGGTTTTGGGTGGGGTGCCGATGGTGACCGGCAGGCTTAGGGCCTCCTCAGGGTAGGTGGCCAGGCCATTAAACCCGCAAAGGGGTGTTCGGATCGAGCGGAGCTTGGATGGGTCTTCCCCCATCTTGAGGAAACAGTCGTAAGATAATACATCGGGGGCGCTCCCATTGTCAACCAGAATTCTATCTACGTTACAATGGTTTATTGTGGCCGAGATAACGAGGGCATCATCATGCGGGGTGTTCAACCCTTCCAAGTCTTGGTCGGAGAAGACTATGACCTGGGGCTCCCTCGACAGGCCGCTGGAGGGTCCTAAGACCTGGCTGGCCCACTCGGCATGACGCTTCCTTCCTCGGCTGGTGTCGCCGCCCGACGCCGTTCCTCCGGAGATGACGTTGATGTGGACCCCTCGGGGGGCGTTGTCGATCTCCTCGGCGGCGTCCCGGTCTTCTTTGCGCCCGGCTACAAATCGGGCCAGGTGCCCCTGACGGATGAGATGTTCGATCTCGTCCTGGAGCTCGTGGCAGTCGTCGGTGTGGTGCCCGTGGTCGCCGTGGAACAGGCAATGCCTGTCGCACTTGCGGTTCTTCGATCTCATTGGTTCGGGCCGGCGGAGGAGTCCCGAGTCTTTGCTGTCTTCATAGATCTCGTAGACTGGCGCGGTCAACGGGGTGTACCGCTCATACTTCCATTTGCGCTCTCCTTTCCGATCGCGCTTCTTGCCCGAGCCAGGGTTTGGCTCGGAGGCCTGCTTCTTGTCCCCCTCCTGACCCAAGTCGGTTGTGTCTCGGCAGGCACTGAGTACTTCTTTGCCCTCGGCGTGGCGCAGTGCCAGAGTCACTAGCTCGGCAAGGGTCGAGGGAGGGTGGAGGACAAGTTCGCGGCGGAGGTTCTCATCCCAGGTGCCCCCGGTCAGAGCGGTCGTGGCCGAGGCCACATCCAGGCGGGGAATTCTGAGGGCTTCCGATTTAAATCGGTGGACATAAGCCCGGAGCCTTTCCCCTTGTGCCTGTTTGAGGGCCAGGAGCCCCGCTACTGACCTTGGGGGGGCGCTCCCGGCGAAGCTCTCCTTGAAGACTCGCCCGAATTGCCTGAAGTCCCGGATGGACCCAGGGGCGAGGGCCCGGAACCATGCCTGAGCGCCTTGGACCAGGGTGGCCGCAAAGGCTCGGCATTTAATAGGATCCGGTGTTCCATGCAGAGTCACCAGGGCGTCGAAGCTGTCGTAGTGGTCGGCTGGGTCGCCCTGGCCATCATAGAGCTTGAAGGTCGGAATGGAGGTTCTGGGAGACACCTCTGCCTTCAAGATGTATTTAGAGAAAGGGGATTTCTCCTCATCCTCCGGGAAAGAGGTTTTCTGCAGGGCGCGGAGGGCGCGCTCTTGCTCTGCAAAACGTCTTTCGAAATCCCTCAGTCGGAGGGATAGTTCCGGCTGCGATCGTGCCGTGGGACTGGGGGGAGCGTCGTGGCGATCCTCAGGAACGCCAGCGCTCGGGCGTGGAGGCCTCGCCCCCTGTCTCCCTTTTCTGGGCGTGGAGGAAGCCTCTTGCTCCGGGGGCGGAGCTTGCGAGGGTCCTCCCATGTTGTTGCGGATGAGCTGTTGACCGCGGAGGGTGAAGCGGCCCCCAGCGGTATGCTGGGATGCACTTCGACGGGGGGGGGGGGCTCCCGGACGGGGCGCGGGACCTGGCATCCCTTGCCGCCTGGGCCCTCATGAGCTCCACGAGGACGTCAAGCTTCTTATTGAGGGCCTGGAAGACCTCATCGCCGCCGTTGGGGGGTGCCCCCGTCACCGTCGGAGGGGGCGGCAGTTCGTTGGTGGGGACGCTGGCGTTGGAGGGAGGGCTCTGTGAGGCCCTAGAGGGGCCATCTCCTGCCGCCACCACGGCCTTACCCTTCTCGATGGCGGATCTCCTCCCTGAGCTTCTTCTCACCATCTTGGCTCTTTGTGCGTTTCCCACAGACGACGCCAGATGAAGAGGCAAAATCTCGCGCTGTATCCTGAGCGGGTTGTAGATAACCAGAAGATGAACTGCAAGACATGGAAACGTATCAGAGGGCCCAGGGGGTTTCCCTGGGGAAAAACCCTCCGATGGCTAAGTCAGTAGATCTGTGGTGGAAGCAATAATGGGGAGGAGAAAAGCTAGTGCGCGAGATTCCTCTCCACCAGAGGGTGAAGCGGATTGCTCAGGAGTTTGGGTATATGAGTACCTCAATGGCTCTCTCTTCTTCATCGGAGGGTATCCCTGGTTTAAATAGTGTGCCGCCTTCAGGAGTCCTGCAAGCTGAGGGGTCTCCGGCGGGAGTTACGTCCTCAACGTGGGCTTTCATGGCCTTATCGTGGGAACGTTATCGCCTTGAAGTCCGGCGGCTTCTTGATTCTCCTATCCGTTGGGGACTCTTAACGATAGCACGAACGGATGACATTTGGTCTGGCCGAGCTCCTGAAACGCCAGCCCTGTCCAGGCGATGGGCATAGCTCGGCGAAAGAGGGGTCGGATAGGTCGGCGAATGCCTGTCTCTCCAGGGCGGGGAAAATGGCTTGGGCCGGACCTTCCTTATGACCTGACCATCACTCGGGCCCTCCGAGCCTAGGGGCCACCGGGGAGAGTTGGCTCCTTGAGTGTTTATTTATTGGGCTTTTCTTTCCTGAGTGGGCCCTGTGGGCTGTCACTCAGGTGGGCTTGCCTCGTTGGACCCTGTTGGGTCTAGTTGGGCTGCTCTTTGGGTGGACTACAGAAATCCCCCTCTCCAGTTATGTTTATTTCTTTTGAAGGCTCCTATTATTCAGGCTGACATGACCATGCCTGCCATGACCGTGAAGGTATCCCTTCCACCGCTCGGTGTAGATTTGCTAGTATTCCCGCTTGTCATGAGCCCCATTGCCATGCGGTATCCAAAGGATTATATTATGATGGCGGGCTTGGAAGTGCCTGACGTAACTACCGGGTTTGATCAGCCGGCCGTGACTTCGGAGAAGCGGCAACTTGCCATTGGCAGAGAATTGCTTGAAGACACCCTTGCAATAGACGCATGAGTGATTGTGGAAGAAACCGTCGATGCCTCCATAACTTTGGCCCTTGCCACTGAATCAGCATTGGTGGAAGCCGGACAAGCCAAAGATGGTGACCAACCCCTTCCTGCTATCGAAACTCAAGATGCAGTGCCCTTGCCAGAGGTTGGGGGAGAAATTATCGTTATTGACAGTCCCTCTGTTGCATTAATCACTGGGACCGGTCCTGGTGCAAGTTGATACGTGTAGCTGAAAGTGAGATAGAAGGGGGGGGGGATGAATAGATCACTCCCAAAATCAATACAACACAGACACAATTTCTTAACCCCTCCAAATGCAGTGAAAAGGATTTCAGAGACATGCAACAAAGATGACAAGAGTAAGAAATGAGATCGAGAAAGCCGCCCACAATGAAGCAATGTGACAAGTAGATGGAGAGCAACACAACGTAAACAGGCAAACCACAGAAGAGACTGGGAAATTTTTAGGTGGTTCGATTGCTATCCGCAATCTACGTCCACCCCTTACTCAAGAGTAAGGTTTCCTTGCAATATAGAGTCGCACACAGCAGACTCAGTCTGCAACAACCGCTGCCAAACATCTTGCCCTGAGGAACAGCCTCCTCAGTCTTTTGATCAACCAGAAGAAAACACTGGAGAACCAATCTCCCTTCCTTTGCACGTAGCAAAGGGGACCCTTTGCAGTTACTCCCAAGTAACTCACACAACTAGAGGATCGAACCTCTCTTCCTCCAAGACAATGGAGGGAACTGGAGAACCTCTCCCTTCCTCCGAATAGTGGAGGGTAACAATATAGAATGAAGATAAATAAAAACTTGAAAACAAAACAATCGATGAACGATAATCTTCTCTAGAAACCAAAAGTAATATAGCTTCCATAGAAGCAGATCTTCATGATCACAAACACTTCTCTCTCTCAGAAATTTTTTTCTCTCAGCTCTGGATGGAGTGGGCTTTCTCTAGTTTTCTCTGCTCTCACTCTGCTCTTCTTTTTCACTGTTCCATCCTCTTTCAAACCCTTTTCCACAGCGTATATATATATCAGATCCAGAACCTTGGACGTGTGGATACCACGTTTCCCGCCTAAAGATGTTGGGGAACGTGTGAGAATGTTCTGGATGTCTATCTACCTTGGATCACGTGCCATATTTCTGGTGAATGCACAGACAAATTGTCAGAGAAGAAATGAATATTTTTCATACATTTAGCATTATTCGTATTGGTGTATAGAGTAAAGAGCCAGAAACTGCACTGAATCAAAAGAGTAAGCATCGGCTAAGACGGGCATGGCAAGCACCGACATGGAATGAATCAGAAGATGGACAAATCTACGTTAGCTATCTACATGACTTGCACCGAGTCTAATAAGACATGAAACAAGAACTGCACTGATTTCGTTGCTACAGAGAGGTGTATAGGCCTGACTATGCACCGAACATGAATTTGTTTTAAGCAAGGCATGCACCGAGACGGGATATGCAATCCAGGCAGGAGCTGCACCAAGATGGCAAGAGGAAGTACAAGACAAGGCTTGCACTGAGATGTATTTGCACTGAGATGAAGGAACGACCAGCTTGACCAATGCATTCTAGTCAAGAATTGCACCGATTCAAAAAAATTTCAGCGACCTCAAGAGGTGAGATATAGAGACAGAATATGCACGGACCTTAATGCTCACGACCTAGAGAAATGCACAAGGACAACATATGAATAGCAAAACCTGTGGATGACCAAGGACTTGCACCGAGGTAAGTACTTTATGTGAAAGATGCAGAACTAGCACTGACTCAATATGCATTAAGCAAAAGAGCGAATAATATGTAATGCACGGACCTAAATGATGCTATTAGCACAAACCCCCTCCATGCTTATAAATAAATAAATGCGCCATAAAAGAACAAATTGATCTAGAGAGAAAAATAAATTGATTTATAGTGTGAGACATCATCAAAACCGTAGGGATGCAACAATCTCCCCCTTTTTGATGATGGCAACACTATGAATCAAGCAATATTAGGGCATTAAAAATAGTCAAGAGCAAGCAAATCATGCAGATAAGCCAAACACAACTTCTGAGACTCTTCTCTCTCCAAAACCACTCCCCCACAACTCACTCTCAGAAGACCTGTTCATAGTAGCAAGACCTCTCTCAGATATTGCATGATCTCTAATGACTTATCTCAGATATTGCATGACCTCTCTCTCCCTTTGACATCATCAAAAGGAAATGAAAGATATATGAAATTGCTGGAGACATGAGGAAGAAGTACAGTGACTCCTTATTGTAGAAAGACTCGTGAGCATATCTTAAGAGAATAAGTGAGGTGCTAAACTCAAGTGAAGATTCTTGAACTCCAGTAAACAATAGAGAATTAGAATGAGAGGAAAGTTTATCCACATACATGGTATATGATGTAGAGCAGGGATGAGCAAGTATGGCAAGACATTGCTGAACAAACAACAATCCTCAATAGACGACAAGAGACAAAATCAGAGAAGGTGTTCTCATGGTATTGAGGACAAGCAATCCAGTAAATTGCATAAAGACAAGGGATTTTATGATGATTTTCAAGAAGACCAATGAGTAAGTTGGTAAATCACACTTTTGACATTAGGGAGACACCTTGATCAGAGGCCTGAATCCCCAGTTACTCAATGTGAGTACCTCATTACCTCTCCTTTTTGAAGAACCGAGTTAGTAACTGTGGCTTTTGACATGAGGAAACACCTTGATCAGAGGCTAGAGTCCCCAGTTACTCACCACCTTGTCACCATTTCTCTGTGATGATCAGAAATATTAAGGTCATTTTGCAAAAAAAAAAAAAATTTAAACATTTGACACCTCATGACATAGGAATTACTTCACTTCATTGATGAAGCTCCCAGTTTCTCAGTGATCAAACCATAGACCTTTGTTCATTTAGTTGATCTCTTATGTTGTGGAGATGGAATGCTTGAAGACAATACCAGAAGGACTGTTTCTTTGAAGTGAATCTTGAAGTCTAGATTTCAAGTTGTTCTAGACAGATATCATGACATACAGGTTTTAGCCTGAACCAGAATCATTGACAATGTAGGAAGATATACTTTGAACACTTAATCCAAATCTCTGATGGACTACCAGAGGGAAGATTCTAGCTGGACTTTAGTAACATAGACTTATAGACTTAAGAGATGAGTGAGATTCTACTGTCTGAGAGAGAACCGCAATCATTCAGTCATGAGAACCAACAATGACACACATCTGGTCAGTCTTTTGAATCAGTCAAAATCACTACCTATCCAGCTCCCCCTTAAACTAAACACTAATAAAAACTAACCAGCAGACACACAGAACTCCCCCTCACAATAAGGACATACTTCTCACACAACCTCTTGCCAAGATAGAACAATTCAATATCAGGAGATTAACAATTAAGATACTTTGAATAAGCCTAATTCTCTCCTTAATGTGGTGAATTTGTCATTGTCTAGAGGCTTGGTGAAGATATCAGCAATTTGATTAGCAGTGCCTACATGAATCATTTCAAAGTTGCTCTTAGAAACCTCATCTCTTATGAAATGATGCCTTATTTCTATGTGTTTAGTGCGGGAATGCAAAACAGGATTCTTGGCTAGGTTGATGGCACTGGTATTATCACAATAAATAGGTGTGCACCCCAGGTCTACTTGATAGTCATGAAGCTAGTGTTTAATCCAAATGACTTGTGTACCATAACTCCCTGCAGCCACATATTCAGGCTCTGCAGTGGAGAGGGCCACAGAATGTTGTTTCTTGGAATCCCAAGACACTAAACACCCACCTAGAAATTCACAGTGACCACTAGTGCTTTTCCTATCTAGTTTACACCCGTCATAATCTGCATCTGTGTATGCAACTAAATCAAGTGTGTGTGATGCAGGAAGCCATAAACCAAGAGTGTGTGTAGCAGACATATATCTGAAAATTCTTTTCACTGCAGCTAAATGTAATTCAGTGGGTCTAGATTGATACCTTGCACACATTCCTACACTGAACGGTATATCAGGTCTTGAGGCTGTCAAATAAACTAGAGATCCAATCATACCTTGATAGAGCTTGGCATCTATTTCTTTACCTATCTTATCTGCATCCAGTGAGGTATTGGTACCCATTGGTATTGTAATGTGCTTCAAGTTGTTCATGCCAAACCTCTTGAGAATTTCCAATGTGTACTTGGTCTAGTTGATGAAGCATCCATCCTCTAACTGTTGTACCTGCAAGCCAAGGAAATACTTTAGTTCACCTACCAAACTCATTTCAAATTCAGCAGACATCAATTTAGAAAATTCATTACATAGTTCAGAGCTAGTTGACCCAAACACAATATCATCTACATATACCTGAACTATGATGAGGTCTTTATTTGTACTCTTGGAAAATAAAGTTTGGTCTACCTTACCTCTGTGGTAGCCCTTGCTGATCAGAAATTCGGTCAATCTTTCATACCATGCTCGAGGAGCCTGCTTTAGACTATACAGGGCTTTGTTTAACCTGAAAACTTGGTTAGGTTGGGGAGAAAACTAAAATCCGGGGGGTTGTTCAACAAAAACCTCTTCCTTGATAACTCCATTTAAAAAGGCACTTTTTACATCCATTTGTTGGAGTTTTATATTCTTGGAACATGCAAATGCTAACAATATTCTTATTGCTTCCATCCTAGCAACAGGTGCATAGGACTCATCAAAATCAACTCCAAATTCTTGACAGTAGCCCTTGGCTACTAGTCTTGCTTTATTTCAAGAAATGATTTCATCTTCAGTCATTTTATTCTTAAACACCCACTTAGTTCCTATGACATTAGAATTTTATGGTCTTGGGACTAACTCCCAGATATTATTTCTTTCGAACTGTCCTAACTCCTCACACATAGCATTAACCCAAGATTGATCAGCTAAGGCCTCTTCTACTGATTTGGGTTCAATTTGTGAGACCAAAGCAATTAGATATTGGTTATTAACATTCCTAAAGTGAGACCTAGTTCTAAGAGGATCTTCAAGGTTGCCTAGGATGTTATCTATTGGGTGATCTTTAAGATATCTAGCATTTATTGAAGACTCACCTGTTTCAGCTGGCCCTTCCTGGTTGGGAGGATTTGATGTTTCATTCGGCTGAGCCTTCTCTTCTTCTTTATCTTCTAGGAATTCCCCATCGTGCTTGGAATCCCTGTCAGTATCTTCAATGTTAGTAGCACCTTTTGCTTCACCAAAAATGATTTGTGGAGACTCTTCAACTTTCTGATCATTTATGTTAAAGACCCTATATGCTCTTGACATTTCAGAGTATCCTAAAAATATTCCAGGACAGCTTTTAGCATCAAACTTATCTAAGTCTTTCTTGTCATTATTATGGATAAAGCATTTAGCTCCAAAAATCCTGAAATGAGCCAAGTTTGGTTTCTTACCTTTCAATAGCTCATAGGGGGTTTTCTTGTGAATTGGTCTTACCATGGCCCTGTTGATTGTATAAGTTGCTGTATTGGCCACCTCTGCCCAAAACTTTCTTGGTACTTGACTCTCAATCAGCATGGTTCGGGCCATCTCCACAATAGTTCTATTTCTTCTCTCCACAATTCCATTCTGCTCTGGTGTCCTGGGAGAAGAAAACTTGTGTGTTAGTCCCTCTCTTTCACAAAGATCAGAAAACATGGAGTTTTAAAATTCACCTCCATGGTCAGATTGAATTGAACAAATCTTATGTTTTCCTTCCTGTTTGACCTTATTGAAAAATTGTTTAAACTTTTGAAAAGCATCATTTTTACTGGCTAAGAAAAAGATCCATGAAAATCTAGAGTGGTCATCAATGATCACATAACCAAACCTACTTCCATTAAGACTCTGAGTTCTAGTAGGACCAAAGAGGTCCATATGGAGAAGTTCCATTGGTCTAGAGGACAATGGCTCAGATCTTAGCTTGAAGGACTTTCTGGTCTGTTTGCCTAGAGTACATGCATCACAAAATTTTGAAATAGAATTAAACTTGATTTTAGGCACGCCTCTAACTAAATCATGCTTGATCACTTTATTCAAAGTAGAAAAACTAGCATGGCCTAAACATTTATGCCAATCAAAAGCATCACCTTCAGAATTAGCAGATAAGCAGAGATTAGATTCAGACTCAACATCTAAGTCTACCATGTAGATATTATTGGTCTTGTTGGCTACAAATTTAACCACATCAGAATTTATTTCAAAAATTTTGCATGAGTTATTGTCAAACACAACCCTGTGACCCTTGTCACATAATTGACTAATGCTAATCAGATTGTGTTGAAGACCTTCCACAAGTAAAACTTTCTCAATAGAGTTTATGGAAGACTTACCAACTGTGCCAACCCCAATGATCTTACCTCTATTCTTTCCTCAAAATTTGACCAGACCCCCTACCTTCATTTCTAACTTGCTAAACTTGGATCGGTCTCCTGTCATGTGTCTGGAGCAGCCACTGTCGAGGTACCATTTGTTGTTCTCAGCTGCCAAGCAAACCTACACAAACGAAATCAAGCAAAGTGGTTTGGAACCCAAGATGAGTTGGGTCCAAAGACATCATTCAAATCTTTAAGCAGATGTTTAGGAATCCATAATTGTTTCTACTTGATTTTCTCTTGCACCTTAATTTCGGGTCTATTGAAGTTGTGAGCAGAGTTATGTCCAGCTGGTCTGGAGAAATGAAATCTATTCCAGTTATTAGGCTTCTCATCCCTGGGATATCTCCTGTGCGCTTGTTGATTAACAAGTTTTTGAGGGTGAGTGTTGTTTCTCCAGTAACTCCTATTCGGACCCATTCATTTATAGTAGTTCCAGCTTTTATTCTGATTTATTTGCTTGGTCCAGCTACCACTTATGTTCTTGTGAGTGGGCTTAGTGAAGTTCTTCACAAAATTCATTCCTATTTTAGATGGTCATCTAGCATTGTTTGTTAAATTTTCTTTTGGACGCTGAACACATTGACTGCTATTTGAGCTGGATGGTGTGTCCAGCTTCTCTTTTCCCTTCTCTGGGCAGAAGGTAGTGGTCTTGAACTGAAAGGGTCTCTTGTTAATTGGGTAATAGCCTAAACCCTCCTTATTGAAATTAACCCTTGTTCCTAGTATAGAATCCAGATTTGTTTTTCCTTGAACAAATTTTTCTAAAACCTTCTGTTTGTCTTCCAGCTCTCTTTGCAGAGTCTCTGAATTTTTTAAAAGTTCAGTGTTCACTTTCTTAACAGCTTCATATTTCTCTGTGATCACACTATTTTCATTTAGACTTTCTTCAATTTTGATCTTGAGTTTGTTGAGCTGTGTGTGAATTTCCTGGTTTTCTAATTTGTGCTTTTCATTTTCCTTTTTCAGAGAAGTCATTTCTACTAATTCTTCCTTTAATGTCTAATTTTCCTTACTGATTTGCGTTAGTTCTTCAATATTGGTATTGAATTTTCTCTTCAGAACCCTATGCTCTTTACTGAGTGAATTGAACTTGTCTAACAGTTCAACATAGGCATCTTCCCAGTCATCAATAGAAAAATTCTCAAAGACATGTGTTACCTCCTCTTCGCTGTTTGGCATCTGGCAAATTCCTTCTTCATCCTCCTCTAGGGAATTGGCTTCCGGATCTTCTTCCTCATCGCTCCACGTGTAGACCATTACCTGTGGCTTCTTCTTCTACACCTTCGAGCTCTTCTTCTGAAAGTTGGGACCCTTCTTCTGAAGATCAGGGCAGTCCCCTTTCATGTGTCCAGGTTTCCTACAATGAAAACATGTAATTCTCTTAGTACTCCTATCTTTATCATTGCTGGAATCAAAGTTCTTACTAGAAGGGTGTGACGTCTTCCTCCTAAAAGTCTTTCCCTTAGACCTTAAGAATTTTCTGAATTGTCGAGTGAGCATTGCTTGCTCCTCCTGGTCGAGACCTGACAATCCGTCGGACTCGCAACAACTACTCCCGCTGCTGCTACTTCCTTGGCTGCGGGACACCTTGAGGGCAATATTCTTACCCTTCCTGTCACTTCCTTCACCATTCCTTTTAAAATTCATCTCATACGTCATAAGGGATCCTATAAGTTCGGTGACTGTCATAGTCGTCATATCCCTTGACTCTTCTATCACAATGGCCTTAGTGTGCCATGTAGGGGTTAGAGATCTAAGTATCTTCCTGACTATATCTCCCTCAGCTATCTCTTTCCCAAGCCCCTTAAGACTATTTGTGATCAGAGACAATCTGGCATACATCTCAGTTATGGTCTCATCTGATTTCATCTTAAACATCTCATATTAAGAGGTGAAGAGATTTACCTTCGTTGCTTTCACTTGAGCAGTACCTTCGTAGATTAATTCCAGCTCATTCCACATTTTCTGGGCCATCTTACATGCTGAGCTGCGAGCGTATTCGTCTGGGTGTACAACACATTGGATGATGTTCAAGGCCGTCCAGTTGAGTGACGATAGCTTGACATGATCATCTGACCATGCGTCCTCGTTTAGTGGCAGATCATATGGCCCTGTAGTGATCACCCTCCACAGCTTGTGGCTCTGCGCCCTGATGAATACCTACATCCTATTTTTCCAGAAAAGATCATTGTTACCATCAAAGAACGGAGGGCGGATGATAGATTGTCCCTCAACCATGAAGCTTCGAGGACCATTAGGATTACCCTAACCGTTGGCCCACAGTGAGATAAAAGGGGGGGGATGAATAGATCACTCCCAAAATCAATACAACACAGACACGATTTCTCAACCCCTCCAAATGCAGTGAAAAGGATTTCAGAGACAGGCAACAAAGATGACAGGAGTAAGAAATGAGATCGAGAAAGCCGCCCACAATGAAGCAATGTGACAAGTAGATGGAGAGCAACACAACGTAAACAGGCAAACCACAAAAGAGACTGGGAAATTTTTAGGTGGTTCGATTGCTGTCCGCAATCTACGTCCACCCCTTACTCAAGAGTAAGGTTTTGTTGCAATATAGAGTTGCACACAGCAGACTTAGTCTGCAACAACCGCTGCCAAACAACTTGCCCTGAGGAACAGCCTCCTCAGTCTTCTGATCAACCAGAAGAAAACACTAGAGAACCAATCTCCCTTCCTTTGCACGCAGCAAAGGGGACCCTGTGCAGTTACTCCCAAGCAACTCACACAACCAGAGGATCGAACCTCTCTTCCTCCAAGACAATGGAGGGAACTGGAGAACCTCTCCCTTCCTCCGAATAGTGGAGGGTAACAATATGGAATGAAGATAAAGAAAAACTTGAAAACAAAATAATCGATGAACGATAATCTTCTCTAGAAACCAAAAGCAATATAGCTTCCGTAGAAGCAGATCTTCACGATCACAAACACTTCTCTCTCTCAAAAAATTTTCTCTCAGCTCTGGATGGAGTGGGCTTTCTCTGGTTTTCTCTACTCTCACTTTGCTCTTCTTTTTCACTATTCCATCCTCTTTTGAACCCTTTTCCACAGCGTATATATATATCTGATCTAGAACATTAGACGTGTGGATACCACGTTTCCCGCCTAAAGCTGTTGGGGTACGTGTGAGAATGTTCTGGACGTCTATCTACCTTGGATCACGTGCCATATTTCTGGTGAATGCACAGATAAATTGTTAGAGAAGAAATGAATATTTGTCATTCATTTAGCACATTTCGTATTGGTGTATAGAGTAAAGAGCCAGAAACTGCACTGAATCAAAAGAGTAAGCATCGGCTAAGATGTGCATGACAAGCAACGACCTGGAATGAATCAGAAGATGCACAAATCTACGTTAGCTATCTACAGGACTTGCACCGAGTCTAATAAGACATGAAACAGGAACTGCACTGACTTCGTTGCTACAGAGAGGTGTATAGGCCTGACTATGCACCGAACATGAATTTGTTTTAAGCAAGGCATGCACCGAGACGGGATATGCCGTCTAGGCAGGAGCTGCACCAAGATGGCAAGAGGAAGTACAAGACAAGGCTTGCACCGAGATGTATTTGCACTGAGATGAAGGAACGACCAGCCTGACCAATGCATTCTTGTCAAGAATTGCACCGATTCAAAAAAATTTCAGTGACCTCAAGAGGTGAGATGCAGAGACAGGATATGCACGGACCTTAATGCTCACGACATAGAGAAATGCACAAGGACAACATATGAATAGCAAAACCTATGCATGACCAAGGACTTGCACCGAGACAAGTAATTTAGGTGAAATATGCATAACTACCACTGACTCAAGATGCATTAAGCAAAAGAGCGAGTAATATGTAATGCACGGACCTAAATGATGCTATTAGCACATACCCCCTCCATGCTTAGAAACAAATAAATGCGCCGTAAAAGAACAAATTGATATAGAGAGAAAAATAAATTGATTTATAGTATGAGACATCATCAAAACCGTAGGGATGCAACACAAGTGCCATGCAGGACATACCATCATCGTCCTCAAAGCCGATCGACGATATCTGGGCCACGGTCGATAGCCGTGTAGAGTTTCACCTTCATGATACGCCATCGCTTGGTCTACAATCACCAAGCGACCTAGTGTGGCAATATCTGGTGACGTGATAAGTGTGCATTTTCTATAGTAATTCATTGCATGTACACTATTTTATGTGCATATAATTAGGCAATTATACATATTTCATAGTTAACCTCAACTCTGCATTTAAATTTGAGCTTTCACGTAAATTGATTAATTTGGTGATATTATTTGATAAATTAAAGTTGAGGGTCATAGACATTAATTCTCCATTACATAACTATGAGCATTTGAGATTTATGTGCACATTATGGTAATTTTTATGGACTAGATTGTAATTATGTGTGTGCAGGACACCGAAGGTAATTACAAAAGAAGCCGAGGGTAAAACTGTCATCACCACTTTGACCAAGTCAAATAAGTAATTCAAAATAATTTGGTTGGAGGGAAAAGAAAGTTCAAAATTTTGAATTCAAAGTTTGAAAAGAAGGAATTCAAAGTTTAAGTTTGAAAAGGAGGAAAAGGACATTCAAAATTTGAAATAAAGGAGAGACATGATGAGCATTGGGAAATGGAGTGCCTAAAGTCTAAGAAAGGGGGTGCCCACCTACTTTTTCTCTTCCTCATGAATCATATTCGACCTAAATCTCAGCCATCCATCTCCTTTTGATACAATCTTCACCCTCCATCTATCCAACTTTCCCTATAAATAGCCCTTGACAAGGAGGAGAAAGGAAGTTCTTCTTTTGGCAATTTTTCTCTCCCTCTCCCCCTCACATATTCTTAGGCCGTCGAGTTCGCCCTCTTCCGTCCCTTATCTCCTCTTGCTGTCTTCATGAAAGTTCTTTATGTTTAAGTCCTCTACAACTTATTCTTCTGTATCATCTTCTAGATCTTCCTAATTTTCAAGGTATTTCGTGTTTTTCACTGTACTATCATGTTCATCTGCGAATTAGTGTTTCTCTCTGTTCTTCCCCTTATTTCTCCCCCTTCTTGTCATTGTCTTCTCTTACTATCTTCATAAAAGTTCTTTGTTTCTAAGTGTTCTACAACTTCTTCTTCTACATCATATTCTAATTCTTCCTGGTTTGAAATTTATTTTTCATTTTTCAACTTGCTGTCCTGTGATTTCACTGTTCATCCGAGGTGCTAGATTATGTTATATCTCTATTTTGAAGCCCTTCTGCTCTTCTTTGCTATCTGAGTTCTTCATAAAAGTTCTTTCTCTCTTCCTCCTCTTCAACTTCGTCTTCTTGGGCATCCCCTAATTCGTCTTGGTTTCAAAGTTATTCACCCTCTAAAGGTGGTTTCAATGACGAAGGTGACTTCCTCCCGGCGTAGACGACATCTTCCGCAAGGTGGTTCGTGATACAAGGCTAAGAGAGGACGGTACTGTCATCACCATTGCTGCTACCATCTTCATATCTCAGCCTCCTTTTATTTTTATTATTTTAGTTTCATTTTACTTCATTGTAATCTCGTCGCATCCTTGTTGTAAGCTTATCTTGCACTTCATGTACTCTTTCTTTTAAGTTAATAAAAAGAGTTATTCCTTTGATCTAGTTCTTGATCTTCTTCCCTCTCTACATCCTTCTTCTATCTCTTCTTTTCACTTCATGCAATTATTTTCTATAGCATAGGCGCATAGTCATAGGTGTTTTTAATTAAGTGTTTGGTTTCTTCATCACTTCACAATTTTCTTTAAGTAAAATAAAATCACAAGTGTTTTTTAAAGGACTCCAAGGTTTTTAACTCTAAAAATATCTTTTTCCTTGTGGATTCGACCCGTGCTTGCCATAGTACTACGTTCTCTTTTGATCATTATTTGCGAGTTCGGTTTTAAGATTGTTATACGCGTGTTTTAAACGACGAACTTTCATGTTATCAATTTTTGGCGTTGTTGCCGGGGGAGAATGATGATTTTTGACTTAAGAACTTTATTTTCCTTGTGTTTATAGTGTACTAATAAAGTTCTCTTTTCTTTTTTGTAGAAAAAAAAGGGAGAAAAAGTAACTTGAAATCTCAAAAAAAAAATCAAAGGTAATTTTGCCTTTCTTTCTTTCATCTTTGTGATTTAGTCATTCATTTAAAAAAAGAAAAGAACGAGGAATGCTTTTCAAGTAAGTATCCAAACGTTTTCTCCTTCATTTTAATTTTATTTCTCTACATTTCATATCTTGTGGTTAGATAGGTTCACTAAATAAAAATAAAAAAATTATCACTTGAACATCAATAAAAATCTTCATTGTAAGAATAGAACTCACACTTTCATATTTTAGATCATGCATCATTTAGGATAGAGTTTATTTTTCTTTATTGTTTAATTATTGTTAATTGCATTATTGAAGATTGCGGGAGGTAAAGTGAATACTCTAATTTTTTTCAAAAGTATGCTCATGTATTTCCATGCTTGCATAGAACCCCTTGTTTGAACTTAGTTTGTTGCATATCATTTCTAAAATATTCTAAGGGCAACACCCATAAGTAAGATAAGGTAGGGATTTCATCACCCTTCCTTAGCCCACAAACCACAATTCTCATGCATCTTTGCATCACCTAGACCTTAAATAAAATCCAATAGACATTAACCCTAGGTTCACACTGTGGTTCTTGTATTATTTGGGCTTACACTCTTATGAAAACCGGTGCCTAAGGTAAGACGGTCGGACGGCAAACGCCTTAAGCGGGCTAGTGGTTTGACATAATTAGGTCCCTACGAAAGTAGGGGGAACCTCCCACTACCCCACCCCTTATCTGGCCGGTGAAAATATTGAGGGTGAACTTAAGTTTCACTTTAGCTATTTTGTGAAACCAAATTTGTAGGTCTAGGTCACATCTAGGGCATTAAGTAATTTGTGTGACAACTTATTTGTGTTTGCATAAAAAAATAAAAATAAAAATAAAAAATCTCATCTTCTCTCTCTTCATCCTAATTTGAGTCAAAACATAAAAAAAATAAAAAAAACATAAAAAAAATATCATAAAAAAAATTCTCTCATCTCTCATCTTTAACCTTGGTTTATGCAAGGGAGAAGATCTCAACACCGTGACTTAGTTGAGCCCATTAGTGAGATTGAGCGATTCATTTTTAATCAAGTTCAAAATCAAATCCAACCTATGGCTGAACAACACCAACTAGGGGTGCCCAAACAAATGAAGGAATATTTTATTCTTTCGAATTATTAGCCATCCACTTGTATCCAACTGCCTAATATCCCTACTTTACATTATGAGATCAAATCTAGCACCATTTAGATACTCCCATCCTTTTATGGGAAGACCAATAAAGATCCCTATAAACATCTAGATGAATTTTTAAAAATTTGTTCCACTGTGAAAATTCAAAATTTTACAGATGATGCCCTCCGCCTGACCTTATTCACTTTCTCACTTAAGGACAAAGCCAAATACTGGCTAGGGACCTTTGGGAAACCTATTGGCACATGGGCAGATATGCAGCATGAGTTCCTTAAGAAATTCTACCCCATCGGTAGAACCAACACCATGAGACGTGCAATCACAGGATTCGCGCAACTCCCAAATGAACAAATACATGAATCATGGGAGAGATTAAAAGAACTCCTCAGAAAATACCCACATCATGGGCTTTCCAAATGGCAAATAGTGCAAGCTTTCTTTGAGGGCCTAGATGATTAAGTTAGGTAGATTGTGGATGCATCATGTAGAGGGGCCTTTATGAGTAAGAGTGAGGATGAGACCTATGCCTTATTTGAAATGTTGAGCGAGAATTCAGTCAACCATGTTTCCTTATCCTCATATGAGAGAACCGTTGGGCCCTCTAAACGGGTCGAGATATATCATGTGGAACCTGAAGCTAGAGTGGATGTGAATTTCATCCATCAAAAACTGGACAAGGTGGACATCATGGCCTAAAAGCTAGAACATGTTGATATGCTAGCCCACAAATTAGACTAGCTCTTGGCCCAAAACAAATAAGAAACCACTATCCTATCTACGTCCAACCCATAACTAGACCCAACACACCATGAGGTGTGTGCTTTATGTGCTAGCTCGGACCATCATGTGTCCGATTACCCAACAATAGCCCAGTTACCACCTTTTATACAGGAGTAAGTCCAAGCAGCCCAGGGGTTCTCTAAGCCCAACTATGACCCATTTTCTAACACCTATAATCTGGGCTGGAGGAATCACCCAAATTTCAATTGGAGAAATCAACAAGCTCCAAATCAGCCCACCATCCCCTCAAAATCTCAAGCCTGCAAACCACCCATCCAACACCAATTCCAAACTCAGTCACCATTTCAAAGAAATGCTTATGGTCAAGGACCGCAATCCCAACAACCACTTCCCCGATTCAACCAGGGTCAGGCCCCATACCAACCTCCTCAGCCCAATTACGGGCAGTCTTCCAATTCTCAACAAACCTATCAACCTCCTCTACATCACCACTAGGACTCCCAAACTAATGATAGATTCCATCAGTTACAACAACTAATTCTGGCCCAAAATCAATCCTTCAACAAACCATTCAAGCCCAAAGTCAATCTTTCCAACAGACCCTTCAAGCCCACCAGCAAACTATCTCTAAGTTGGAAACCCAATTAGGCCAATTGGCTGAAGCCACCATGAGAAGGGAAGTGGGCCAACTGCCAAGTCAGCCCATTGCTGACCCACGAAATAATCCCCCAGGCTTCCCACAACCAAACTTCCCCATGAACCAGCCAATTCCTCCTCTCCTTCAGCACCCATCAGGCCAAGTACCACAAAAGGCCCATAACTCGAAAATGCAAAAGCAATCTCAACCTTAAGAAGTGGTAAAGTCCTCCAAGATCCCCAGGAGTCTACTTCTACTTCATTGATCCAGGCCTCAGAATTATCTTCTGATAGTGAAGAGGAACCCAACCAGGAAGAGGATGTCAAGGGAAAGTGAAAACTAGATGAATGGCCTAGCACTTACCAACCTACAGTGCCATTTCCTAATGCCTTAAAGCCCAAGAAGAAACAACCGGCCTATAATGAGGAGATGATGGAGCTCTTCAAATAAGTACACATCAACATCCCTCTCCTCGATGCCATTAAACATGTCCCAACCTATGCTAGATTCTTGAAGGAAATGTGCACTCCTAGGCGGGAGCCACGAGTGACCCCGGAAAAGGTTCGGCTTCCCGAGAACGTTAGTGCCGTAGTCCTCAACCAACTTCCAACGAAGTTAAAGGACCCTAGAACGCCCCTTATCTCTTGCAACATTGGGGGTATGACATTTGAAAAGGCTCTCCTTGATTTAGGAGCTAGTGTGAATTTACTTCCCACCTCCATCTATGAGTAGTTTGACATCGGTGAGCTCAAGCCTACACCCATTATTTTTCAGCTCGCCAATAGATCAATAAAGACTCCAAAGGGCCTTATTGAGAATGTCATTCTTAAAGTGAATGAGTGTTACTTCCCTATCGACTTTCTTATTTTGGACATGGTTTCTCCCCAAGAAATCAAGCATACTCCTATCATTTTGGGTAGACCATTTTTAGCCACGGCTAAGGCTAATATAGATTGTGCTTTAGGAGTTATGGACATATCTTTTGGGGACCAGAAAGTCAGCATCAACATTTTAAAGGCATCCAAATTTCATGATCAAAAAGGAGATTGCTATGTTATTGACACCATTGAGGAGTTATTGAAGATTGAAGGGGACAGTAGGACCAGAATGAGAGAAGAAGTTGACATCCTTGTTGTGACCCCTCTATGTTGATGATGTTGACACTTGCTTTATTTCATTGGAAACACCATTGTTTTGATTGATTGGCAACTGCTTTTGATTTGATGAAATTGCTCTATCAGATTGACTATGTGTTCTTTGCATTTAATACACTGCTGTCTGCATTTCTTACTATCATGAGTCTATACACTGGAAACTCTCATGTCGATTGAGTCTATACATCGTCCATTTTGGATAAAGTCCACACACTGCATTTCAATTGAATTGGTTAAGTGTGTACAGCGCCAACGCATCATGTTACAGCGTCAACGCACTTCATTGGTGTGTGTACAGCGTCAACTCGTTAAGTGTGTACAGCGCCAACGCATCATGTTACAGCGTCAACGCATGAAGTCTGTACATCAGTCTTAATACTCTAAATCTGTACAGCCGTTGGCCTTGAACCTCAGAGTCTGTACATTGAATCGCCAACTTCTTTGAAGCTCATACATCGCTCAAAGTCTGTACAGAGTCCAGCGTCTCAGTTAGCGTCTCATGCATTTGAGCAAAGTCTGTACATCGGTCTGTCAGCAAGTCTGAACATCGTCCGTCTTTGTTAGCGTCTCAGGCATTGGGCTAAGTCTATACAGCATTCAATGTCTAGAGCTTCATGAAGTCTGTACATCAGACTGTTACAGCAAGTCTGTACATTGTCTGTCTTCCTTAGCGTCTTGATATTTGAAGTCTATACATCCATTAGGAGCTTCAAGTCTACACATTGCTTTGCTCCATCAAGTCTGTACATCCACAGTGTTACTGAAGTCTGGACATTGGTCTTCAAATCCAAAGTCTGCACATTGGTCTTCGAATCCAAAGTCTCTACAATGGTCTTCACACTTGAAGTCTATACATTCGATGTGCAGAGTTGAGGTCTATACTGTGCCTCAGGCTGATAAAGTTCACACACTGGTTGGTGGCAAGCCTGTACACTGGCCTCAGCTTTTCAAGTCTACACATTGGCCTCCTTGCATAAAGTATATACACTGGACTGTTTGGCAAGTCTCTACATCGGCCCTTGTCTTCGATGTCTGTACAGCCCTTTAGCTTGCTCAAGTCCATACATTGGCTTCAAGACTTTCAAATCTATACACTGAAGTCTTCACATTCGTTTGCATTACATGAAGTCCATACATTGGGCAAGTTTGTACGTTGCATTCATCTCACAAGTCTATACAACGAAGTATATACACTACAATGTACATACTTAAATCTTATGACTTCACTCTTGTTGCTGAAGGGAACAGGGTCGACGCTGGGAGCTTAAAGCATCCACGCATCAGTTGACGAAGCCTTCACGATATCTTCCACTGCGTCAACGCCATAGCAAGCAGCGTCTACGCAGCAGTTGAAGAAGCATTCACCTTCACAGGCTATTCCACTGCGTCAACGCCACAATTGAGCAGCGTCGACGCAGCAGGTAAAGAGACGAGGCTAATAGCATACTGGAATGCCTCACTACGTTAACGCCATTGATTGACAGCGTCGACGCAGCAAGCCAGATTGCTGTCATTGAGTGCGTGAACTGAGAACTCTATACATCGGACTGAAGAGGCTAATGAAGGGCACGTGATCCGAGGTACCTGGCTCGTGATCCGAGAAGGATAAGGTATCCAGATGAGGACACGTGTTCTGACACTCCATTGGATGCTGCCACGTGGTCCAAATTTCTGGGCGGGAAATGTGGAGAGCACACGCCTACTGCTGCTGTTGCTGCTATATAAACAAGCCTTCTTCCATAGAAGAAGATCATCGAAGGAGAAGAAGAGAAAGTCTATACACTCAGCAGCAGTGAGCCTTCGATCCACAGAGAGAAAAGAGAGAAGAAGAAGATACAGAGAAGAAGAAGAAGAAATAGAGAAGAAGGAGAAAAAGAAAGAGGAAGAGATCGAGAGAGATTGAGTTGAGAGAGAGCTGATCGAGAGTGAGAGTGAGAGAGTTTGTATCTCAGTCTCGTGGTTCAAAACCAGAGCTGAGCTTTGCTCTTTAAGAGCTACATTGCTTTTGGGTTTTGCTTTTTCGTTTTGATTCTGTCTTTCATTTCCGAACATTGTTTCTTCAAGCTGTGCGTCAGCGGTCTTGCAGTGGTAGTCTCCACTGGACGGGTTAAGCTGTATTTCCCCAGCGGTTGCAGAGGATCAGATCCTCTGGTCGGCAAGCTGTAGTGCCCAGCGAAGCTGTGTATCAGCGGATTGTTTGGCCAAGCTGTAAAGCCCAGCGGACGCAAGCTGTGCTGCGCAGTAGGAAGCCATACTCGGTTGAGTGTGGGGTGGACGTAGGTCGTTGACCGAACCACCTAAAAATTATGTGTGCAGTGTGTTTGTGTTTTTGTGTGATCTATGTGCGATGGGAATTTCTTGCTTAGCTTATTTGATTGCATCGCTTATGCTCATGTCTAGCTTTCGACCTTTTGCTTAGCATTCTTCGTTTAGCTTAACTGATGTTTGCCTAAATTCCACTTTAGAACTTACAGTAGTTTTAAATTAGGCAAGTTGATCTATTCACCCCCCTCTAGATCCACACTTAGTGGAGATAGACTGCGTCCATCTAACCCAGCACTTGGTATCAGAGCCTAACTCTTCTACAGGGACTCATCGCCCGAAGAGAATAGGCAGAGATGGATGCTCGAGGGATGACTGCCGAAGGTCACTCAACAACGAAGCCCCCATTCTTTGATGGATCAAACTACGCATACTGGAAGAACCGTATGCAAGTGTTCCTCAGGGCTAAGGATTATGAGATTTGGAAGATTGTCAGCAAGGGACCTTATGAGCTGTCCCCGAATGAAGATGTATGGACCAAGGAGGAGATTAGAAGGTCCACGCTGAATTGGAGTGCTATTAATGCTATCCAGTGCGCTCTGCATCCTACAGAATTCTCCCGTGTGTCTGCTTGCAAATCAGCTAAGGAGATGTGGGATGCGCTGGAAGTAATTCATGAAGGTACATCTCAAGTAAGAGAGCAGAAGGCCAATCTTCTTGTATCTGAGTATGAAGCCTTCAAGATGAAGTAGAACGAGTCCATCAGCGAAATGTACGCTCGGCTGACTGTCATAACCAATGGCCTCAGAGGTTTTGGGAAACCTCAGGCAGAGTATGATGTAGTGAGGAAAATTCTGCGCTCCCTGACTCCCAATTGGCGCACCAAAGCAATAGTGATGGAGGAATCAAGGGACCTGCGTAATACTAAATCTGATGAGCTGATTGGCTCACTAATGGCATATGAGATAAACATGCCAAGGACAGATGAAGCCGAGAGGAAGAAGAAGCCGATAGCGCTGAAGGCTAGTTCCAGCAAATCAACAAAATCCAGCTCCAGCAGCTATTCATCATCAGAGGAGAGCCTAAATGAAGAAGAAGATGTGACTCGATCTGAGATAGCCATGATGACTAGAGAGTTCAGGCGATTTCTCAGAAAGGGAACATGACGGTTCGGCCAGAAGAAATACAGTGGTGGCCGAAAGGATAAAAGGTATAAATCTAAACCTGCAAAAAAAAATGAAACTAATGTCTGTTATCAATGCAGGAAACCAGGGCATCTGAAAATTGACTGTCCAGACAATCAGAAACATAAGGACAGGTCAAAGAAGAAAATCAAGAAGGGAAGAGCTATGATCACCACATGGAGTGATGAAGATGAAGGCTCTTTCAGTAGCAGCTCAGATAGTGAAGCCGAATCTGAACAACCCATTTGTCTTATGGCAACAAGCTCCGAAGATAGAGAGGAGGACACAGATGAGGTAATCACTAGATTTGAAAACTTCACAATTGCCGATTGGGTAGATGCTTATCATGACATAGCTGATAGAGCTGATGATATTAGAAAAGAGAATAGGCATCTTAGAAGAAAAATCAACTCCATGCAAAATGATAAAACTTTATCTGATAAAATTGCAAGTTTGGAATCTGAGATTGATGAATTGAAACTCACATGCTCTGAAGAAGATGAAATCAAAAATGAGTTAAAAGCTTCTAAGGAAGAGAATCTAAGGCTTGAAAATAAAATTGATGAATGGAAGCTGAAGATTCAGAAATGTGAAAGTGAAGTCAAAATTATCTCTGAAAAATATGAAGCTATCCTCAATGTCAACAATGAGCTGAAAAAGGCTGTTGATGAACTTCAGAAAGACAATGAGGATAAAATGAAAGCCATTGAGAAAATGACCCAAGGAACAGATAACTTAAATGCTTTGTTAGGGTCAAAGGTTAATTTCAGAAAAGAGGGCCTAGGATTTAATTCTAGTGCAACAAAAACATTTGGAATGAAAACAATTTCATTTTTTGCTCAAAAGGAAAAGGGACCTCTAATTAGCATGAACTCAACAAATTTAATGAACAAAACTGCTAATCTGAAAAAGACCAGTACTGAGGAGAAGGGTAAAAAAAAACTTAGTGAGCCTAGTAGAGCTAGCACATCTAAGCAGAATCCTAGGGCTCAGACTAAGGTTAGGGGTCAACCTACACAGTCCAGTAAACCCCAGGTCAAGGTAACCCAGTCTCCATCAACACCTCCACCTCTTAAGAAGACCCAATACAAACCTGTGTATAGGTCAGCAGGGTCCAAAGTACAGGGGAGACAAAGTGCTGCTAGGAGTCAACCCAATTATCTTCATCAACCCAGAGCTCAGACCCACTACAATGCACAGCCAACCTACTTCAATAGGTCAGATTGGTGTAGAACTCAGGGTAGGTTTACAGGTCTTGCACACCAGGGTGCTCAATATCAAAGACCTTACAGTAGAAATTGGGTCAATGGGTATGGTTACTGGACATCTAGAAATCAATATTTTCATAGCCAGCCTAGGAACTACTATGGCCAAAATTTTGTGGACATACCCTGGCCAAGGCACTGGCACAAAAATAACAACACTGTCAATAATCATGCTGCTGCCAATAAGAAAAAGAACAATAAAAAGAAAAGGAACAACAAAAGAAGAAAATCTGTAGGATCCACTGAACAAAATTCATTTAAACAAATGTGGATTCCGAAACATTTGCTTTCCTGCTTTGCTTATAGTTCATTTACATTGGAGCCCAATCAGTCTTGGGTTCCAAACTTCTCTACCTAATTGTGTATGCAGGTATGCCTGGCAGCCAAGAATAACTTGTGGTACATGGATAGCGGCTGCTCCAGGCATATGACAGGAGATAAGGCCAAATTTTGCATACTGACTGAGAAAGTAGAAGGCCTTGTCACCTTTGGAAGCAACACAAAGGGTAGGATTATCGGATCAGGTAAGGTAGGTAAGTGTTCTACCTGCTGCATTGATGACGTTATGTTGGTTGAAGGGTTAGCCTATAATTTACTTAGCATCAGCCAGTTATGTGATAAAGGTTACAATGTTTTATTTAATTCTCAATGCTGCAAGGTTTTTGAACCTGACTCTGATATTGTCAAATTTTCTGGAAAAAGAATAAATAACACTTACATGATAAATTTAGATGAAATTCAACACACTAACCTTTGCCTTACTGCCAGTAGAGAAGACATAGCATTTTTATGGCATCGTAGGTTAGGTCATGCTAGCTACACTGTTTTGCACAAATTAAATAAGCATGGCATGGTTAGAGGACTTCCTGAAGTCTCATTCAAGAAAGAAAACAAAATCTGTGATGCATGCACTCAATCAAAGATAACTAGAAAGTCATTTAAGTCTAGAACTGAAAATCTGTCTTCCAAACCCTATGAGCTAATACATATGGACCTTTTTGGGCCAACTAGATCTGTCAGCTTAGTAGGGAGGAGGTATGGGTTTGTCATGGTAGATGACTTTTCTAGGTATACTTGGGTTTATTTCTTATCTAATAAGAGTGATGCTTTCTCAGAATTTCAGGAGTTCTATGTTAAAACAAATCAGAAAATTGAAAATATTTTGTCTGATCATGGAGGTGAGTTTGAAAACTCACAATTTGGTGAATTCTGCAGGTCAAATGGAATCAACCACAAGTATTCCTCACCAAGGACACCTGAGCAGAATGGAGTTGTGGAGAGAAGGAACAGAACCCTAGTGGAAATGGGTCGTACACTCCTTGTCGAAGGTGGTCTACTAAGGAAATTTTGGGCTGAAGCAGTGAACACTGCCTGTTATGTAATTAACAGAGCCATGGTAAGACCTTCTACCCAGCAAACACCGTATGAGATATTAAAAGGTAAGAAACCTTCTATTGCTCACTTCAAGGTTTTTGGTTGTAAATGTTTCATTCACATAAATGATAAAAAGGACCTTGATAAATTTGAACCTAAAGGAGAACCAGGAATTTTTCTTGGCTATTCTGAAAACACCCGAGCATACAGAGTGTACAATCTGAACTCTAAAACTGTTGAAGAATCTCCACACATAGTTTTTGATGAATCCTTGGCAAATTCTAATGTTGGTCAATGCAGGAATGAAAACAATGGTGAAATTCTGAAGGAAGGAGATCCTGCAGACAAATCCGAGGATGAAGAAGAACATAAGGAGCTTAATGAAGAGGAGCCTACAGTTCAGGGGGAGGTAAATCAAGTTCATGATACTCCAATTGTAAATATTAGATATCTCAAGGATCATCCTGTAGATAATGTTATTGGAAATCTGCATGACCCCCCTAGGACTAGAGGCCACTTAAGAATTCAACATGAACTGAATGCTTATGCTTTTGTATCAAACATAGAACCCAAGTCCATTGACTGTGCTCTCCAAGATGTGCATTGGATTAATGCCATGCATGAGGAGCTCAATCAGTTTGACAGGAATAAGGTGTGGCATTTGGTTCCACCTCCTGATCATGAAACAGTCATAGGGACTAAATGGGTATTTAGAAATAAAACTGATGAAGCGGGGAATGTTATTAAAAATAAAGCCAGACTTGTAGCTCAGGGGTACAATCAGGAATTTGGAATAGACTTTGAAGAGTCTTTTGCCCCTGTAGCTAGGTTAGAAGCAATAAGAATTTTATTGGCTTATGCATGTTCCCTAGGAACAAACCTTCAACAGATGGATGTGAAATCTACTTTTCTAAATGGGGAAATTAATGAGGATGTATATGTGAGACAGTCTCCTGGGTTTGAATGTTTAGATTTCCCTAATCATGTTTACAAGCTCAATAAAGCTCTCTATGGTTTAAAGCTAGCTCCTAGAGCTTGGTACGACAGGTTGAGCAAATTCCTCACCAACAAGAACTTCACAAGAGGTATAGTTGATCAAACATTGTTTACCAAGGTAAGCCATCCAGATATTCTTATCATTCAAATTTATGTGGATGACATTGTGTTTGGGTCAACTAACCCCAAATTGTGTGAGGAATTCTCTCAAATAATGACTGATGAATTTGAAATGAGCTCAATGGGTGAGCTCAAACTATTCCTTGGACTGCAGGTTACACAAACAGAAGATGGCACCTTCATCTCTCGGTCCAAGTATGTAAAGAACTTATTGAAGAAGTACAAAATGGACAACCTCAAGGAAATAGCTACTCCAATGGGTACATCAACCAGTTTGGATGAAGATTCTAAAGGTAAACCTGTGGACTAAAGGCTATACAGAGGTATGATCGGATCTCTTCTCTATCTTATAGCATCTAGGCCTGACATACAATTTGCTGTGTGTTTATGCTCTAGATTTCAAGCCAGTCCTAAAGAAAATCACTTTAAAGCTGTGAAAAGGATTTTTAGGTATTTACTAGGCACCCAAGAACTAGGTCTCTGGTATCCTACTAAGTGTGAGTTAGAGCTTCTAACCTACACTGATGCAGACTATGCTGGGTGTCGAGTAGATAGAAAAAGCACTAGTGGCTACTGTCAATTCCTTGGTGGCTGTCTAATGTCTTGGGCATCTAAGAAGCAACACGCTATAGCATTATCCACAGCTGAAGCTGAGTATGTTGCAGCATGTAATTGTGCAGCCCAAGTACTTTGAATTAAGCACCAACTGGCTGATTATCAGATAAATCTGGGATGCATTCCACTTTTGTGTGATAATACTAGTGCTATATGCCTTGCTAAAAATCCTGTTCACCATTCTAGGACTAAGCATATAGAGATAAAACATCATTTTCTTAGAGATGCTGTAAATAAAAAGGAGATTGAAATGAATTTCATAGAAACTGAAAAATAAATTGCTGATATTTTTACTATGCCTCTTGGGAATGAAAAATTTAAGTTTCTTAGAAGAGAACTTGGAGTATGTAAATTTCAGCATGATGAATGATTGTTTAATTGCTGTGAATAAAATCTTTGATGTGGACTTGTTTTGGATTGCTTGGATAAATCATGTGGATGTGAATGTGGATGTAGAACTGTCCTGCATTGCATATATTCAGGGGGAGCTTGTCGAGTCTTTGCATATCTTTGCATATCATTCATTCATGACCTATGCATAAGCTCTCTCTCAATTGATTCTTGCCATGTTGCATGCATATAGACAGGGGGAGTATTACTAGAAATTCAGAGTGGTTTCAACTTTCTTGAAGTCATTCAACCTTTAACTCTGAATACTTGTCTCTGACATTATGGCAATCTGTTGGTCAGTTCTGATTTCTAAGCAGTAGAAAATGGACTTCTTCATTTATAAGAATTTGAATTGCTCAAAGACTGATGTAATGGTTTAAATCTTATAATGGTTGGAGTTTAAAGATTGCAATCAGTATATAAGTAAGTTAAAAATTGATAAAACTCTCAACCTCTTTCTTATTTCATGTCAGACAAAGCTAATCATATCTGAAATCTGAAAACTCATCTGAAATCATGATTAGAGAGGATAAGTATATGTATTGTTCTTAAATAAGTCATTCTGAAACATAAGAAGGACAACTAAGAAAAATATTGAAAAACATTGAAAATCATTGAAAATATATATATTGGCAGAGCAATGACTGGTAAATCACTAAGAAACTGAGTGATCCATCAAAGAAGTGGACAACACTCATGTCATGAAGTGTATCAGCTATCTCTGTTTAAAATGTTCAAAACAGCAGGCTGGTTTCACTGAGTACCTGGGGGTAACTGGCGTCTGATAAACGTGTACCCTCATACAAAAAGGTATAACTCAGTTATGTTGAATTTGATCATAGGCAGAATGGTCCATCTTGTTGAGTATCTAGGGGTATTGGCGTCTTACAAACGTATACCCTTACGCAGAAAGACTTTTGGTACCTAAATGCTCAAAATGATCTAATATTGATAATGCTGCTCCTTCAAAAGAAAAGTTCATGAGTGTAAATTTGTTTAGTTTCAATACATGACTTGGGTTCTCTCAATATTTTTTTTGAGACTATGAAAGTAAGATATCATGAAACTGAATCTTTCATGCAAATGTGATTCTGGTTTATTGTCTTATCATGCACAGTGAACTTATCTATTGCTTGTAGTGCATGAACTCCAAATTTTATCATCTTTGAACTAGAACTCTTTCTGACAGCAGTTTCTAATTTCATATGACTGAAGACTCTATGCTTTAGAATACTTATTCATGAACTACCTATTCAGAATGCCAGTCAGTTCTTCTCTTGATTCTTCCATTGTATTTAATTTTTCCCTCCTCTTTGTTGATGGCAAAGGGGGAGAATATTGTCTAGGGGATGTCTAGGGGGAGAATATATCTGTCTGAATTCTGAATTCAATTCTGAATTCATTCCAAGGGAGAGTTTGAGGCAGTGAGTTGCATGCCTTCATAGCATCTGCATGTCAATCTACATAACACATCATGTCTTTCATCAAACATATATCTATATGACAGGATGCTGCTATTCTACTTCATATGGGGTTGCCATCATCAAAAAGGGGGAGATTGTTGTGACCCCTCTATGTTGATGATGTTGACACTTGCTTTATTTCATTGGCAACACCATTGTTTTGATTGATTGGCAACTGCTTTTGATTTGATGAAATTGCTCTATCAGATTGACTATGTGTTCTTTGCATTTAATACACTACTGTCTGCATTTCTTACTGTCATGAGTCTATACACTGGAAACTCTCATGTCGATTGAGTCTATACATCGTCCATTTTGGATAAAGTCCACACACTGCATTTCAATTGAATTGGTTAAGTGTGTACAGCGCCAACGCATCATGTTACAGCGTCAACGCACTTCATTGGATGTGTGTACAGCGTCAACTCATTAAGTGTGTACAGCGCCAACGCATCATGTTACAGCGTCAACGCATGAAGTCTGTACATCAGTCTTAATACTCTAAATCTGTACAGTAGTTGGCCTTGAACCTCAGAGTCTGTACATTGAATCGCCAACTTCTTTGAAGCCCATACATCGCTCAAAGTCTGTACAGAGTCCAGCGTCTCAGTTAGCGTCTCATGCATATGAGCAAAGTCTGTACATCGGTCTGTCAGCAAGTCTGAACATCGTCCGTCTTTGTTAGCATCTCAGGCATTGGGCTAAGTCTGTACAGTATTCAATGTCTAGAGCTTCATGAAGTCTGTACATCATACTGTTACAGCAAGTCTGTACATTGTCCGTCTTCCTTAGTGTCTTGATATTTGAAGTCTATACATCCATCAGGAGCTTCAAGTCTACACATCGCTTCGCTCCATCAAGTCTATACATCCACAGTGTTACTGAAGTCTGGACATTGGTCTTCAAATCCAAAGTCTGCACATTGGTCTTCGAATCCAAAGTCTCTACAATGGTCTTCACACTTGAAGTCTATACATTCGATGTGCAGAGTTGATGTCTATACTGTGCCTCAGGCTGATAAAGTTCACACACTGGTCAGTGGCAAGCCTGTACACTGGCCTCAGCTTTTCAAGTCTACACATTGGCCTCCTTGCATAAAGTATATACACTGGACTGTTTGGCAAGTCTCTACATCGGCCCTTGTCGTCGATGTCTGTACAGCCCTTTAGCTTGCTCAAGTCCATACATTGGCTTCAAGACTTTCAAGTCTATACACTGAAGTCTTCACATTCGTTTGCATTACATGAAGTCCATACATTGGGCAAGTCTGTACGTTGCATTCGTCTTCACAAGTCTATACAAACGAAGTATATACACTACAATGTACATACTTAAATCTTATGACTTCACTCTTGTTGCTGAAGGGAACATGGTCGACGCTGGGAGCTTAAAGCGTCCACGCATCAGTTGACGAAGCCTTCATGATATCTTCCACTGCGTCAACGCCACAGCAAGCAGCGTCGACATAGCAGTTGTAGAAGCATTCACCTTCACAGGCTATTCCACTACGTCAACGCCACAATTGAGCAGCATTGACGCAGCAGCTAAAGAGACGAGGCTAATAGCATACTGGAATGCCTTACTGCGTTAACGCCATTGATTGACAGCGTCGACGCAGCAAGCCAGATTGCTATCATTGAGTGCGTGAACTGAGAACTCTATACATCGGACTGAAGAGGCTAATGAAGGGTACGTGATTCGAGGTACCTGGCTCGTGATCCGAGAAGGATAAGGTATCCAGATGAGGACACGTGTTCTGACACTCCATTGGATGCTACCACGTGGTCCAAATTGCTGGGCGGGAAACGTGGAGAGCACACGCCTGCTGCTGCTATATAAATACGCCCTCTTCCATAGAAGAAGATCATCGAAGGAGAAGAAGAGAAAGTCTATACACTCAGCAGCAGTGAGCCTTCGATCCACAGAGAGAAAAGAGAGAAGAAGAAGATACAGAGAAGAAGAAGAATAAATAGAGCAGAAGGAGAAAAAGAGAGAGGAAGAGATCGAGAGAGATTGAGTTGAGAGAGAGCTGATCGAGAGTGAGAGTGAGAGAGTTTGTATCTCAGTCTCGTGGTTCAAAACCAGAGCCGAGCTTTGCTCTTTAAGAGCTACATTGCTTTTGGGTTTTGCCTTTTCATTTTGATTCTGTCTTTCATTTCCGAACATTGTTTCTTCAAGCTGTGCGTCAGCGGTCTTGCAGTGGTAGTCTCCACTGGACGGGTTAAGCTGTATTTCCCCAACGGTTGCAGAGGATCAGATCCTCTGGTCGGCAAGCTGTAGTGCCCAGCGAAGCTGTGTATCAGCGGATTGTTTGGCCAAGCTGTAAAGCCCAGCAGACGCAAGCTGTGCTGCGCAGCAGGAAGCCATACTCAGTTGAGTGTGGGGTGGACGTAGGTCGTTGACCGAACCACCTAAAAATTGTGTGTGCAGTGTGTTTGTGTTTTTGTGTGATCTATGTGCGATGGGAATTTCTTGCTTAGCTTATTTGATTGCATCGCTTATGCTCATGTCTAGCTTTCGACCTTTTGCTTAGCATTCTTCGTTTAGCTTAACTGATGTTTGCCTAAATTCCGCTTTAGAACTTACAGTAGTTTTAAATTAGGCAAGTTGATCTATTCACCCCCCTCTTGATCCACACTTAGTGGAGATAGACTGCGTCCATCTAACCCAACAATCCTGTCAACTCAACTTAGGACGTGGCCCCCAGTTGAACCATTACCTCAGCTTAAATCTGAACCAGCTCTGCCATCTTTGCAATCCCCACCTCAGGTTGAATTAAAACCATTGCCGACCTCCCTTAAGTATGCATTCCTAGGCCCAGACCAAACCTTGCCAGTCATCATAGCAAGCGACCTTGAACCTAACCATGAGGAGAAACTAGTTGAGGTCCTTAAATCTCATAAAGGGGCTATAGGTTGGTCTGTCCCTGATCTTAAAGGGATTAGTCCATCCATTTGTCAGTACCACATTTATATAGAGGAAAATGTAAAACCAAGCAGAGACATGCAGAGGAGATTAAACCCACACATGAAGGAGGTGGTCAAAAATGAGGTGGTCAAGTGGCTAGATGCCGGGATCATCTACCCAATTTCTGATAGTGAGTGGGTAAGTACAACCTAAATAGTCCCAAAGAAATCAGGACTGACTGTGATCGCCAATAATCAAGAGGAGTTGATACCTACTAGGTTGACCACGGGATGGAGGGTCTGCATTGATTGTAGGAAGCTCAACTCCATGACAAAGAAGGACCATTTTCCCCTCCCATTCATTGACCAAATTTTGGAAAAATTAGCAGGGTAAAAATACTTCTGTTTTCTTGATGGGTATTCTGGGTACAATCAGGTGGCTATCTACCCAGAAGATCAAGAAAAAATCACATTTACATGTCCCTACGGAACATTTGCTTTTCAGAGAATGCCCTTTGGATTATGTAATGCGCCTGTTACATTTCAAAGATGCATGTTAGCAATTTTTTCTGACATGGTGGGTAACTTTTTAGAAGTTTTCATGAATGATTTCTCCATTTTTGGGGACACGTTTGATTCCTGCCTTGATCACTTAGCCAAAGTAATGAAGAAATGCATTGACACTAATCTTGTCCTCAGTTGGGAAAAGAGCCATTTCATGGTTAAAGAAGGCATTGTTCTGGGGCATATAGTGTCGGCAAGAGGAATTGAGGTAGATAAAGCCAAGGTTGAGCTCATTGCCAAACTGCCACCACCCACCTCAGTAAAACAAATCTGATCATTCCTGGGTCATGTCGGCTTCTATCGACGGTTCATCCAAGACTTCTCCAAAGTTCCTAGACCTCTCACGAATCTGCTGGCTAAAGAAGTCCCATTCCATCTTGACCAATCATGTCTTGAGGCTTTTGAATCGTTGAAACTGGCGTTGACCGATGCCCCAATCTTGTAAACTCCCAATTGGTCATTACCTTTTGAAATTATGTGTGATGTCTCAGATTATGCTTTAGGTGCTATTTTGGGACAAAGGGTAGACAAAAAGCCTGTGGTGAATTACTATGCGAGCCGCACACTCGCTGATGCCCAACTTAGGTACACCACAACAGAAAAGGAGTTACTTACTGATGTCTTTGCCCTTGAAAAGTTTCGATCCTATCTACTAGGGGCCAAAGTCATTGTGTTTTCTGATCACTCAGCCCTTAGACACCTTCTGTCTAAAAAGGATGCCAAACCAAGGTTGATTAGATGGATCTGGTTACTACAGGAATTTGATTTGGAGATTAGGGATAAAAAAGGAAGTGAAAATGTTGTTGCAGATCACTTGTCTCGGATTATAACATCAGATACCACACCCTTACAGGACTCATTTCCAGATGAGCACCTCCTTAGTATATCCCACATGTCACCCCCATGGGATGCACACATTGTAAATTACTTAGCTGTGGGAAAAATTCTTGAAGGTTGGTCCAAACAAGAAAAAGATCGTTTCATTTCTAAGCTCAAGTACTTCTTTTGGGAAGACTCTAAGCTATTCCATTTAGGACCAGACCAAATCATTCGGTGGTGTGTCCCTGAGGGTGAGCAACATAGCATTCTGACATTTTGTCACACCTTATCTTGTGGGGGGCATTTTTCAGGTAAGACAACGGTAGCCAAGGTTTTACAGAGTGGGTTCTACTGGCCCACATTATTCAAAGATGCATACATATTTTACAAATCTTGTGAGCGCTGTCAGGCTGTGGGAAACATGTCACGCAGGGACATGATGCCTTTAAACCTTATCCTGGTTGTAAAAATTTTCGATGTATGGGGAATTGACTTCATGGGACCGTTTCCACCATCTTTTGGTCATGAGTATATTTTGGTGGCGGTGGATTACATCTCTAAGTGGATAGAAGCTATATCCACGAGGACTAATGATCCCAAAATTGTCATGAAATTTGTTCGTAAGAATATTTTCTCTCGGTTTGGGTGTCCCAGGGCTATCATTAGTGATGGGGGTTCACATTTCATCCATTCTCAATTCCGGGCTTTGCTTAGGAAGTATGGGATAACACATAAGATTGCTACCCCCTACCATCCCCAGACTAGTGGCCAGGTGGAGGGTTCTAATAGGGAGATCAAGAACATTTTGCAAAAGTCTGTTAGGCCCGATAGGAATGATTGGTCAGAAAGATTAGATGATGCTTTATGGGCCTATCGGACCGCCTACAAAACTCCCATTGGCATGTCCTCTTATAGGCTCATTTTTGGAAAGCCCTGTCATTTGCCAGTCAAATTGGAAGATAGGGCCTATTGGGCAATCAAATAATTCAATCTTGATTCAGCACAGGCTAGTTCCTATAGAGCCCTTCAACTGAATGAGTTAGAGGAACTTCGCAATGAGGCCTATGAGAACTCTAGGATTTATAAAGCCCAGACTAAAGCATTCCATGATAAACATATTTCACGAAATTTTTTTCAAATCAACCAAAAGGTTTGGCTTTTTAACTCTAGACTGCGATTATTCCCTAGCAAATTAAAATCCTGATGGGATGGACCATATGTGGTAATTAAAATATTTGACCATGGTGCAATAACAATTCCTTATCCTAAAATTGGTCAAACTTTCATTGTCAATGGTCAACGTTTGAAATCTTACATTGAAAATTTTCCAATCCTACAGGAGGACTCTCTCAGGCTGAGTGACCCATTGTGAGCTCTATTGCGTCTGGCAGGAGACGTAAAACTTCACGCTTATTGGAAGGCAACCTAATTACTCTTTATCATTTTCAATATGTATATATATATATTCTCTTAAGATCTTGGAGCCATATTCTTCTGACGACGGCATCTCTCTCTCAGGTCGTATCTATCCTTCCCCCTACTTTTCATGGCTTTATTTTAATTTTATATTTTGTTCATGCCATTGGGGACAATGTCACCTAAGTTGGGGGGTAGCTTGAGCTCGAATTTCCTTAAAATAATTGCAACCTTTCATCACACCTCTAACAACTGTTTCATGTTCATATTTCATGATTAGAAACTTTTCTTGGAATGATAGGACTTAGAGTCTTACACGTGAAAGAGGTGAATTAATTGATTATGTCTTTAGCCTTTTCCTCAGAATACACCTGAAAATTCTATTGAACTTGCACACAATTGCACAATAACAAGATCGGTGGATGACAAACATTAGGATGATGGGAATTTTATTTGACACTTAGGTGATGATGAATATTATGCCCATTCGTTGAATGTAATTGTGAGGAAAAAGCTACCTGTAAAAAAAACACACATGGAAAATGCCCCTGAACTTAGTAACCGGGCCTGCTTCTCCTAAGGCAAGAGTTTAGGTTCGCGTCAAACGATGAAGAGATATGCAGCACCGTGTGTCAAAAAAAAAGATAAAAGAAAAATAGTATAAACTGATAGAGTGAAGCTACCTGTAATTCGAGAAGCTTAATTCAAGAGGTAGGCAGAATTGAAAATCATCTTTAAGTGAAAGGTAGAAGACTCATTCATCTAGATTGTTTGGTAGTCACTAGTCAAGTTATATCACTCGTACACAAAGAGATATTTAATTTTGAGTGTATCCTGAGGAAAGGTCTAAACACATGGACTGATGAAATTTATACCAAATATATTCTACTTGAACTTGTAATAATCCAAAGTCTAAATCATTATGCATAATGTTCTTGCCATGATCTGTGACACATGAGTGTTTGATAGTCTTAATTTTATAATTGTTTACATTGCTAAGGGACTAGCAATGTTCAAGTTAGGGGGGTGTGATAAGTGTCCATTTTCTATAGTAATTCATTGCATGTACACCATTTTATGTGCATATAATGAGGTAATTATGCATATTTCATAGTTAACCTCAACTCCGCAGTTAAATTATAGCTTTCACGTAAATTGATTAATTTGGTGATATTATTTGATAAATTTAAGTTGAGGGTCATGGGCATTAATTCTCCATTGCATGACTATGAGCATTTGAGATTTATGTGCACATTATGGTAATTTTTATGGACTAGATTGTAATTATGTGTGTGCAGGATACCGAAGGTAATTGCAAAAGAAGCTGGGGGTAAAACTGTCATCACCACTTTGACCAAGTCAAATAAAGAATTCAAAATATTTTGGTTGGAGGGAAAAGTAAGTTCAAAATTTTGAATTCAAAGTTTGAAAAGGAGGAATTCAAAGTTTAAGTTTGAAAAGGAGGAAAATGACATTCAAAGTTTGAAATAAAGGAGAGACATGATGAGCCTTGGGAAATGGGGTGCCTAAAGTCCAAGAAAGGGGGTGCCCATCTACTTTTTCTCTTCCCCATGCATCATATTCTACCTAAATCTCAGCCATCCATCTCCTTTTGATACAATCTTCATCCTCCATCTACCCAACGTTCCCTATAAATAGCCCATGATAAGGAGGAGAAAGGGAGTTCTTCTTTTGGCAATTTTTCTCTCCCTCTCCCTCTCACATCTTCTTAGGCCGCCGAGTTCGCCCTCTTTCGTCCCTCTTCTCCTCTTGTTGTCTTCATTAAAGATCTTTGTTTTTAAGTCCTATACAACTTCTCCTTCTGCATCATCTTCTAAGTCCTCCTAATTTTCAAGGTATTTTGTGTTTTTTACAGTGCTATCATGTTCATCTTGCGAATCAGTGTTTCTCTCTGTTCGTCCCCTTATTTCTCCCCCTTCTAGTCATTTTCTTCTCTTACTATCTTCATAAAAGTTCTTTGTTTTTAAGTTTTCTACAACTTTGTATTCTACATCATCTTCTAGTTCTTTCTGGTTTAAAAATTATTTTCTATTTTTCAACTTGCTGTCATGTGATTTCACTGTTCATTTGAGGTGCTAACTTCTATTATTTCTCTTTTTTGAAGCCCTTCTGCTCTTCTTTTCTATCTGAGTTATTCATTAAAGTTCTTTCTCTCTCCCGTCCCTTCAACTTCTTCTTGGGCATCCCCTAATTCATCTTGGTTTCAAAGTTATTCACCCTCTAAAGGCGGTTTCAATGATGAAGGTGACTTCCTCCCAGCGTAGACGACATCTTCCGCAAGGTGGTTCGTGATCCAAGGCCAAGAGAGGATGGTGCTGTCATCACCATTGCTGCTACTATCTTCATATCTCAGGCTCCTATTATTTTAGTTTCATTTTACTTCATTGTAATCTCGTCACATCTTTGTTGTAAGCTTATCTTGCACTTCATGTACTCTTTCTTTTAAGTTAATAAAAAGAGTTATTCCTTTGATCTAGTTCTTGATCTTCTTCCCTCTCTACATCCTTCTTCTATCTCTTCTTTTCACTTCATGCAATTATTTTCTATAGCATAGGCGCATAGTCATAGGTGTTTTTAATTAAGTGTTTGGTTTGTTTATCACTTCACAATTTTCTTTAAGTAAAACAAAATCACAAGTGTTTTCTAAAGGACTCCAAGGTTTTTAATTCTAAAAATCTCTTCTTCCCTATGGATTCGACCCGTGCTCGCCATAGTACTACGTTCTCTTTTGATCATTTTGTGCAAGTTCGGTTTTAAGATTGTTATACGCGTGTTTTGAACGATGAACTTTCGCGTTATCAAGACGCTGAGGCCAACCGTGACGACCTGCCAAGATTTGACTTATGTGTAGCTGAGAGACCTGGTGGAACACCTCTCTCGCTCGCTGTTAGCTTTTGGCTTCCCCATGGAGGACTAGACGCAGTGAGTAATTCTTCTTCTAAAGTATGTAAACAGAAGAGAGTTCATCTAATGAGGGCATCCCTTGCCCCTCCACATTTTCTCCGGACTCGGATTGTTCGACGGCAACGGCCATTATGTTCCTCAAGTGTTTGTGAGTCGAGTCATGTAATTTTCTTATTTTTATTTGAGTCTTAATCATGTAATTTTCCCTTTATTTGAGTCATGTACCTAGGTTAGTAGGTTATCTACCAATGTCCTAAGTCATTGTGTTGTTTAGATAGGCTATTGGGCCCATCTCATTGGGCTAGGCCCATGGACACCCCCCCTTCCCTTCGGTTATTAGTCATTGTGTCTTTTGTTAGGGTCCTTTGTGAAAAAGTCATGTGCCTATAAATAGGCCACCCCACTCCTCATATGGAACAATTTTGATGAAATATTGAAGAAATCCCTTTCAAGTCTCTCATTACTCCACTTCTCTCTCTCTCTAGCTCTCCTTCTCTCTCCCACAAGGAAAGGGGCGAACCTCCCCTCTCTCCTCCCCCCCCTCTCTCATTCAAATCCAACTACCACCTACCTCCTTTAATACTCCACAACTTCTCACAACCCACCATTAACCCCCCTCCTAGTCCCAACAACCCTCCACCAATCCAAGCCCTACTTCCCAACCACCACCTACTTCCCTCCACTTCCCTAAGCACCTCCTCACCTCCCCAAGGCTGAAGGATCTCTTTCCTAGGCCCATTTGAATTTCCCTCCCATCTCTCCTCACCCTCTCTTCCCTAGGTCGAACCCTCTCTCTCTCCCCTTGGGCCAAGTTCGCCCCCACCTCTACTCACACCCACCTTCTCTCTTGTGTTCACTCTCCCTCCCACCACCACCACTTGCAGCTCCAGCCCCCTTCTCCAGCCCATTTCGCCCTCCCCACCTTCTTCTCCCTAACCTCCACAACCCCTAAACTCCTCTCATCTCCCTCCTTTAGCCATTAGACACCCTTCCCACCACTTGCTCTCTTGGCCATCCCCTTCCCCACTTCTTCTTCTTCCCCTTAATCTGTCTCTGTTTCAGGCAGCAGAACTATAGCGACTTGCAGAAGCAGCCACGATCGTCCCTCGGAGATTCAAGTGGCAAGGCCTACATCGCCGGAATCGTCTGCAAGTTAGCTTTCCAACCGAGGTGGTTTCGCCGGCTTCCGAGGTCGGAGCTGATCGGGGGAGCCTATCTCGTCCAACTGCGTCTGCTGTCCCAGCCTGCAGACCAGAAGCTGAAAGAAGAAGCTGCCACGGCCAGCTCGTGAAAGCTCTGAGTGCCATTTTTGGAGGGCAGAGACTACTTCCTGTTAGCTTTCACCTCCAAGAAGAAGGACCTCATTTGGCCACCGGAGCTATCAGTTACTAATTTCTTCGTCGAAGGTTGCAGCCAGCCACCTGCAGGTCCAGGTTTGACCTATCCTCACATATCCGACCACCATTCTCCCCTCCGACCTCCGATTGGGGCCCCGTGAACTCCTACTCGAAGCTACTCCGACCACGAGGACGTCACCGCCAGTCTCGTCACATTTGGAGTTCAGAAGCGTCCGTGGTACCCTCTGAAACCTGCTGTACCAGTTCTGCACCAGCCAGAGAAAGAAGCTACTGACCTGTTCCAGTCGCTGGCCCGACCAGCCCTGAGTTCCAGAGCTCCTGCAAAAATTCAGACATCATCCGCAACCTGTTAGAAAGCTTTTGGCGCAAGTCTCATCAGATTCTGAGCTTGGTGAAATTATTGGCAGCATCGACATCGACCCTCTGTCCAGAAATACAGAAGCTAGGCAGAATCGGCGAAGCTCGGGAAGTCGGTTATCTTTGCATATCTCCCCACCCCGCTTGGCCGGCTGAAGGCCCCTCCCTGCGTGGAGGTAGTTTTGGATGTATTAAGCATAATCCCCACCCCAATATCCCCCCCCCCCTTGTATGGGGTGTAGTTCATGTAATTATTAAGTCGCAGATTTGATGCTTCAATCGACGCGGCGTGCGGGTACATACCCTTGCCTCCCCGCTCGCCCACGTCTCCGGCCGGAGTCGACGTCTTCACGCCGGTTAGGTGAGCCTCGGTCCCTCTCTTACTGGTTTAATCACTTGCTTAGCTTAGTATTATTGCTATTGCTTCGTCGGACGGAGAGTGAGAGTTCGGCCCAAATTGCTAGTACCGTGAGTGACCACCGCGGGCAAGTTGAGAGTGAATCCACTTAACCCACACCCTTGGTGTGTTGGCCGCCCATGATTTGGGCATCCTAGGCCCATTTGGGGTTCTTCCCAAGTTAGCCAACCATTGGAGCCCAAAGGTCCCGCCTCGGACCCTCTCCAACATCGCCTAGTCGCCATCGGGTAATAGTGTGCACCATACGGGTGAGCTCGCTAGTGTGAGTCCGCTGCTCAAACTTGAATGCTTGCAAATAGGTCCAAGGGTGGTGTCACATCAAATGGTATCAGAGCAAGTTCACAACTTGTCTCTATCAAGTTGGTCCTAGGGCATGTTTATGCATTTAGAGTCATCGGTTGCATCTTTTGGTCCCTAGCATGGCCACCTCTTACCAACCTCACCAATCGGTCCTCTCCATAAGTCCAAACCACCAAAGGATGCCTACCACTAACACACATAACCTCCCGGGCCATGTCAATTACCTCATGAAGGCCTTGACCCATGCCAATGAGCGGCTTGATAACATATCGGGTCGACTCAACCAACTTGGAGAAAATGGGCCCGCCCCATGGACGAACGATAGGATGGTACCTTTCCCACTTCCCACCTTTGATGGAACCTCTCCTAGAGAATATTTAGATTGAGAAGCTACAATGGACCAATACTTCACTTGGTATCCTATGTCCGAGAATGAAAAGGCATGGGTTGCCAAAATGCAACTTACCAAACGGGCAGAAACTTATTGGATGTAAATTGAAGGCTTAAGGATAATTAGAAGGGAAGCTCCCCTCACAACATGGGGGGACATGAAGGAACAACTTAGGGCTAGTTATGTTTTCCCCTCATACTCAAATCACCAAGACCTAAGGAACACTTCAACTCCTTCATCCCCACCTAGACAACCCATGACCCTAATTCCCCATTCCACATCACTTCCCACCTATCCTACCCCAACCACCACACCAGCACCCTACCTACAAACTCCCACCACAACCATATGTCCACAAACCCAATTGGACCCCGTGTCCACCCATCCACCGAGGCCCATAATAGCCACCACCCCCAAACCCAAAACCCCTCACCAAACCCGTACCCCACAAGCCCCCTTGACCACCACCATCCCCAAAAGGGGACACATCTCCCAAAATAAATCAACCCAAAATCTCTCACCCAACCCACCTCCCGCTTCCTACACCAATCTTTCCCCAACCTAGGCCTCCTCTACTTCCCCTTCCTATCCCAACCCAAGCCCATGCTTGTTCACCACCCCAAGTGTGTCATACGCTAGCTATCACCAAACCACCCACCATAGATCCCCCTACTCCATTAGAAATAGAAGTTGCAACCCACACACCCACCCAAGTGGAGAAGGATGCCCATCCGAATCCACCTCCCAACATAGAGGAAATCCAAAGGCCAAACAACTCACGCACCTTTAGCCTAGCTCCTCTAGAGACACCCAACCTCACCATAGATAAGTCCATACTCCAATGGCTCAAGAAAGGTCTCACCATTCCTAGTTCACAACCATGCCACCTACCCATGGGATATCAATCCCAACTCATTCCCATTCAGCCACATGTCACTTATCAAACTTCCTATTGTGTGGAAGATTTGGGAAACTTAGTGAACTACCTATATTGGCAAATTCACTTGACCAATATGCTAGCCATGAGGCCGTCCATGACTAACACCATTAGCCTAGCATATCCAACCATTGGCTCCATCACTTCCATCTACACTAATGGCCAAGTTACTAGTGAGATCATCCTCCTTCTTCCCATGGAGAAAGAACCTATCCTAGTCCACTCCCCAACCATTGAGATCCCAAGTGCTTTGATCGGCCAACCCATTAGCAACCTTGGCCCACTTATTGAGGAGAATGACTCACCATTCGAGGATCTTGAGGACATGGAGTACCCCCATCTAGGTGACCTTTACCATGATCCCTTTGACCTAGTTCTCTATGTAACCCACTCACCTTATTCACCACCCACCTTACCCTACCCTTACCGCCCATATTAACCCAAACCCCTCCCTTCCTAGAATCGGGTTACACCAAGGGAGCATTGACCTTAGGCAACATAAACCTTGGGATTGATGAATTGTCCCACCCCATGATGCCTCCCTTCTTAGATCCCTTTGATCCATACGAGTGGAAGCTCAAGGGCCACCCCACACCCATGCACATGGAAGTCATCTCTAGGATAGGAGTGCATGAGTCTTGGCACAACACACCACTTGGCATGATTAGAAAGTCGGGTCCATTCATTCACAACACCCACATGTCAAGTAGGAAGTATGAGTGCTCCATATTTGGATGTAACGGTCCTCCCCAATTCACCATTGGTCTTATGAATGTTAGGAGCATACATGGATGTCCGGGTCCCCCGACATTCGTCATACCCATGTATAAAAGGTTCATCTATGGATGTCCCGGGCCCCCTAAGTCTATCACAGTCCTCATGGCATCAAAGCATGATCGAACTACATTTGGCTGCCCCGGACCACCTTTACATACCATACATTGTCCACTCCCACCGCATCATAAAGCATGGCATATGCATCCAAGTAAATATCAAGTAGCAAGCGGTGAGATTCACAATAAACAAGCAAAAACTCGTGAGCGCCACTTGAAACTCCAAGTTGGTAACTTGACGATGATGACTTTGGAGTGGCTCTACCCTGGGGTCACCTCCAAATTGAGGGCACGAGGACTTGGACCTTGCCATGTTCCGAGTGGCTTTGGCAACCCGGCTTATGGGTTGAACTTCCAAAAGGGTTTTGGGATTCTCCCCATTTCTCATGTAGTGGATCCAACACCCTCTAAGGGTACCGCGGTGGATCCTAGTGAGTGTCTTGAGCCTACAACTATCCTTGCGAGGGACACCTTCGGAGTGCCACCAAAAATTAGCCCGAGAGCCCGACGTGAGCACACGGCAGCAATACTAGGCAAGCAAGACATCATAGCCAGCATGAGGGTGTGTCCGAGTCACTTTGTCGAGCTGAAGCGCCGTTCCCCGACTATGGTCGTAGGTTGAGTATGGAGATCGTGGATCGCCCAGAGTCGCAGTTCGATATACTACTTCCCTGGTGGACCCATACTCGACGGGGTCGAGTTTTTCCCACCCCGGGGGTATGATGAGGGCATCCCTTGCCCCTCCACATTTTCTCCGGACTCGGATTGTTCGACGGCAAGCGCCATTATATTCCTCAAGTGTTTGTGAGTCGAGTCATGTAATTTTCTTATTTTTATTTGAGTCTTAATCATGTAATTTTCCCTTTATTTGAGTCATGTACCTAGGTTAGTAGGTTATCTACCAATGTCCTAAGTCATTGTGTTGTTTAGATAGGCTATTGGGCCCATCTCATTGGGCTAGGCCCATGGACACCCCCCCTTCCCTTCGGTTATTAGTCATTGTGTCTTTTGTTAGGGTCCTTTGTGAAAAAGTCATGTGCCTATAAATAGGCCACCCCACTCCTCATATGGAACAATTTTGATGAAATATTGAAGAAATCCCTTTCAAGTCTCTCATTACTCCACTTCTCTCTCTCTCTAGCTCTCCTTCTCTCTCCCACAAGGAAAGGGGCGAACCTCCCCTCTCTCCTCCCCCCCCTCTCTCATTCAAATCCAACTACCACCTACCTCCTTTAATACTCCACAACTTCCCACAACCCACCATTAACCCCCCTCCTAGTCCCAACAACCCTCCACCAATCCAAGCCCTACTTCCCAACCACCACCTACTTCCCTCCACTTCCCTAAGCACCTCCTCACCTCCCCAAGGCTGAAGGATCTCTTTCCTAGGCCCATTTGAATTTCCCTCCCATCTCTCCTCACCCTCTCTTCCCTAGGTCGAACCCTCTCTCTCTCCCCTTGGGCCAAGTTCGCCCCCACCTCTACTCACACCCACCTTCTCTCTTGTGTTCACTCTCCCTCCCACCACCACCACTTGCAGCTCCAGCCCCCTTCTCCAGCCCATTTCGCCCTCCCCACCTTCTTCTCCCTAACCTCCACAACCCCTAAACTCCTCTCATCTCCCTCCTTTAGCCATTAGACACCCTTCCCACCACTTGCTCTCTTGGCCATCCCCTTCCCCACTTCTTCTTCTTCCCCTTAATCTGTCTCTGTTTCAGGCAGCAGAACTACAGCGACTTGAAGAAGCAGCCACGACCGTCCATCGGAGATTCAAGTGGCAAGGCCTACATCGCCGGAATCATCTGCAAGCTAGATTTCCAACCGAGGTGGTTTCGCCGGCTTCCGAGGTCGGAGCTGATTGGGGGAACCGATCTCGTCCAACTGCGTCTGCTGTCCCAGCCTGCAGACCAGAAGCTGAAAGAAGAAGCTGCCACGGCCAGCTCGTGAAGGCTATGAGCGCCATTTTTGGAGGGAAGAGACTACTTCCTGTTAGCTTTCACCTCCAAGAAGAAGGACCTCATTCGGCCACCGGAGCTATCAGTTACTAATTTCTTCGTCGAAGGTTGCAGCCAGCCACCTGCAGGTCCAGGTTTGACCTGTCCTCACATATCCGACCACCATTCTCCCCTCCGACCTCCGATTGGGGCCCCGTGAACTCCTACTCGAAGCTACTCTGACCACGAGGACGTCACCACCAGGCTTGTCACATTTAGAGTTCAGAAGCGTCCGTGGTACCCTCTGCAACCTGCTGTACCAGTTCTGCACCAGCCAGAGGAAGAAGCTGCTGACCTGTTCCAGTCGCTGGCCCGACCAGCCCTGAGTTCCAGAGCTCCTGCCAAAATTCAGACATCATCCTCAACCTGTTAGAAAGCTTTTGGCGCAAGTATCATCAGATTCTGAGCTCATTGGAATTATTGGCAGCATCGACATCGACCCTCTATCAAGAAATACCGAAGCTAGGCAGAATCGGCGAAGCTCGGGAAGTCGGTTATCTTTGCATATCTCCCCACCCCGCTTGGCCGGCTGAAGGCCCCTCCCTGCGTGGAGGTAGTTTTGGATGTATTAAGCATAATCCCCACCCTAATATCCCCCCCCCCCTTGCATGGGGTGTAGTTCATGTAATTATTAAGTCACAGATTTGAAGCTTCAATCGACGCGGCGTGCGGGTACATACCCTCGCCTCCCCGCTCGCCCACGTCTCCGGCCGGAGTCGGCGTCTTCACGCCAGCTAGGTGAGCCTCGGTCCCTCTCTTACTGGTTTAATCACTCGCTTAGCTTAGTATTATTGCTATTGCTTCGTCGGACGGAGAGTGAGAGTTCGGCCCAAATTGCTAGTACCGTGAGTGGCCACCGCGGGCAAGTTGAGAGTGAATCCACTTAACCCACACCCTTGGTGTGTTGGCCGCCCATGATTTGGGCATCCTAGGCCCATTTGGGGTTCTTCCCAAGTTAGCCAACCATTGGAGCCCAAATGTCCCACCTCGGACCCTCTCCAACATCGCCTAGTCGCCATCGGGTAATAGTGTGCACCATACGGGTGAGCTCGCTAGTGTGAGTCCGCTGCTCAAACTTGAATGCTTGCAAATAGGTCCAAGGGTGGTGTCACATCATCATCGACCTTGGTCTAGCGGATCAGCTGGCGGCCCTAAAATTCGAACAGGCAGAGTGTCAGGCTGCCGTTCAGTCTTTGAGGGGGCTACCCGACAGATGCAGGATTCGGCCGATGATTCCACTCAACACCACACTTCTTTGAAGGCTCGGATAGCTGAATTGGGCGCCGAACTCACTTGGGCCGAAGCAGAGCTGGAGTCGACTGAGCAGCTGTAGGTCTAGAATATAGAAGAGGTGAAACTGGCAGAAGGGCAAGCCGCGTCGCTTGAGGAGAAACTGATGCGGCTACGGGCTAAAGAATACCGTCTTCAGGAATTGAGCTGTCATCTTTCCCTGGGGATTTTAGAATTCGAGGACATTTTCCGTCGCTCGTTGTAGTAGTTCTTTTGTTTTTTCTTTTTATTTTTTCTTATTGAATGTATGCTGGGGAATGCCCCGAGTACTGTGTACTCTTCTTTTTATGCAAATGAAATTTATTCATCACTTACTTTGCATATCTACTGTTGAGCTATAGATTTCCTTTCTTTCCTTCTCCTTTTGGACATGGGTATGTTGCCAATTTATTCGGCCTGAGATATATTAGCTTGCTAGAGCAGGAGAGCGCTCACGCCTTCAGGGAAGGTATGAGGGGTTCGCTGCACTGCAGTGCCACTTCTCTCGAGGCTAGATTTGGGCTAACATGGGTGAGAACTGGATGATAAAAATGGGGTTTATGGGCCGACAGGGCTAGAGGGTAGAGTCAATAGTTTGTTCACAAATCTCACTGATGGTGACGAGGTTTGCAAATGACACACTTGTTGGCGGGCTTTAGCGCCAAAGGCAAGGGGTGAGTTTATCACTTGACAAGGATGAAGGGTCCGAGCCTATGGTTTCCTGTCGATTCCGCCGATGATGACGGAGATTGACGGTAGGTTTTATTCATCGGTATTAGGTAAATGCTGAAGCAAAAGAGGTTTGTTGAACGACATGGACGAAAGGTCCGGGTCGACGGTTTGTTCATCAACTGCGCCTGACGGTGACGAAAATCGAAGGTAGGTTTATTCATCGGCATGGGTTAAATGTCGAAGCAAAGGGGTTTATTGACCGATGTGGATGAAAGGTCCGGGTCGACGGCTTATTCATCGACTTCGCCGATGGTGATGAAAATCGAAGGTAGGTTTATTCACCGGCATGGGTTAAATGCCGAAGCAAAGGGGTTCATCACAACATAGGGGTAAGGCTTATGCTGGTGGGACGTGGCATGTTTCTCGTGCACAGGGATCCCTATGGGACATGAATGATAAGCGAGGTAGCATCATCATTTTTTTAAACACATTACTAACTTAAGCGCCCTTTCAGGTTTTCACCGAAGCCAACCCCCTCTTACTTTTGCCCGTGCACCCTTTCGGGTTTTCACGTGGCGGGGTACCTAATTTTGCTTGCAGCGCCCTTTTGGGTTTTCGCCACAACCGGGTTATAGCCATTTTTACCCTTATCCAGAATATCGAGATAAGTCTGGCGAGGCATCTCTATTTTAAGCTTCATTTCAGCATCATTTTTTTTTGAAACATAATCGCCTGCCCTGGTCAAGGCTTTCGGCAACAAGTTGCTTCGCAGAATTGATGCTAAGGTGAGTGGAGGTTTGTTCATCAGCATCGGGTAAATACCGAAGCAAAAGATAGGTTTAGTCATTAACGAGGATGAAAGGTCAATGTTAACGGTTCATTGACTGATCATGTCGATGATGATAAGAATCGGCGTTGGTTTGTTAATAGGCATTGGGTAAATGCCGAAGCAGAAGATAGGTTTAGTCATTAACGAGGACGAAAGGTCCGGGTTAACGGTTCATTGACTGATCCTGTCGACGATGACAAGAATCAGTGTTGGTTTGTTCATCGGCATTGGGTAAATGCCGAAGGAAAAGATAAGTTTAGTCATTAACGAGGATGAAAGGTCCGGGTTAACGGTTCATTGACTGATCCTACCGATGATGACAAGAAACAACATTGGTTTTTTCATCGGCATTGGGTAAATGCCGAAGCAAAAGATAGGTTTAGTCATTAACGAGGACGAAAGGTCCGGGTTAACGGTTCATTGATTCATCCTGTCGATGATAACAAGAATCAGCATTGGGTTGTTCATCGGCATCGGGTAAATGCCAAAGCAAAAGATAGGTTTAGTCATTAACGAGGATGAAAGGTCAGGGTTAACAATTCATTGACAGATCCTATCGATGATGACAATAATCAGCGTTGGTTTGTTTATCGGCATTGGGTAAATGCCGAAGCAAAAGATAGGTTTAGTCATTAACGAGCACGAAAGGTCCGGGTTAACGGTTCATTGATTGATCCTGTCGATGATGACAAGAATCAGCGTTGGTTTGTTCATTGGCATTGGGTGAATGCCGATGCAAAAGATATGTTTAGTTATTAACGAAGATGAAAGATCTGGGTTAACGGTTCAGTGATTGATCCTACCGATGATGAAAAGAAACATCATTGGTGATGCGGGACGGGACGAGAACCTGGGACTCTAGCTAGCGGACGTCCCTAAGCGAGGGAAACGTGCGGATGTGCGCGGTTGAGAAATCGGCAATGAGTCTCGGGTATCAGCTTTTCCGCATGCTCGAGTCGAGTCACGGGACGGGTTCACTCACTCACTCTCCCAGCGGTGATAAATATATATCGAGCTAATTTCCTATCACATGCAAGTAGTGGCATAAAGAAACATATACGAGTAAAGCAAATTGCCAAGTGGGGCGTAGACACGATACCTCCATGCTCCGGGCGTGGGGAAGATGACCCCGGCCGAAACTCGTACTCCCAGTATAAATAATCCACAATAATTATAGAAATGATTTCACTACCCACTCCACGCAGGGAGGTAAAGGGCTACATTGGGACTCGGGAGTAGCGAACTTGGGTTGACAGGCAGCAATTTGGAAGGCTCTTGGGCCTGAGACGGGCTGCTGGTCCGACTCGGTTCTATGGGGACCGCAGGACAGCAGGCGGGACCGACTGCTCGGACGGTGGTGCTCGGGCGTCTCCTTGCTACAGCGCCTAGCTGGGACGTTGCTGGGGGGTTGCCAATCGATCTCCGGGAGCGGCGGTCGCCGAAGGTGAGCCTGCGTGTTTTACTAGAATTAGCCGACGGACTGATCTGCTGGCCTGTTCTCGGAACAGAATTGCGCGACCCGGCGAAAAGAATTGTTCCACCCAGATCCGATGTCAGATCGAGGTAAGATCAGCGCCGTTGGATAGAGGACTCACGGAGCTACAAGATATAATTATTTCACATCCATCCAGTAACAGATTGGAAATGAAAAACTCTGTGGGTTGTAGTTATTTCTGGCTCAAAATTATAGATTGTTAGGACAGAACATGACCTGCCTAAAAAAGGATTTTGACTGATATGGAAGGGGTGGATTTGGATTTTTGGGATTTTATGGTGGATATAGGGGGATGTGAGGGACGTGCTCAAATTTTTTGGGAATTTTTGGAGATGGTTAAGGGGACGAGAAAAATACCAAAACAAGGCACTGTCCCGCAGATCTGCAAACTGGTAGATTGTTGGGGGAAAAACTTAATTATGGGAAAAATAGCAAATGAGAGCGGAATGACACAAAATTTGAACTGGGGATGGGGGATGACAGGGAGAACAAAATCTCAAAATTTGGGGTCGAACAGATCTCCTGATTGGGAGATAAAATTTTGGCCTCAGCTTGCTGTCCAGAGTTGGACAGAACTCCGACGAGGCGGCGGTGGTGGTTCGATGACGGCCCGATGGCGGCGACGGCGGAGCGTCACACTCCAGGGAAGAGATACAACTTGGAATCCACCAAGTTTTCTAGGGAATCCACCCAAAGAATATTGCAATCCAGCTGCAAGGGGAGAGAGGGAGAGAGGGGCGCCCTTGGGCTTGCTCTTGGTAAAAATACTTAATTCTTCATTAATTCTCACAAAATGAAAAATACATGGATTATATAGAAATGTACAAAAGACCTAAACTACCATCAGATCTAGGGTTAGGGAGGGGCAAATAAGGGATGGGATAATTAATCTCCCATGTGATCAAATGATCAAATTAAATAAAATACAACCTGAATAAACTATATTAAAGGGGGGTGCCCCTTTGAAAATGGGGTAACAAGTTGGAATTTTCTTCCTTCATTGTCTCCTTGGTCCAAGTCCAATCTTGGACTTTGAACCAGCCCCACATGACCCATGATCCTAGGTGGACCAATGGAAAAGAGGGCGGGGGACCCTGCTGGACCTATTGGCATTTTACATAGAAACCCAAAGATTTCTAAGGACTAACACTTTGAATTATAGTTGCCATACAATTACAAACCCATTTAACACAAGGGTATAAATGTAAATAAAAGGATACAAATGTAAAAATAAAATGTTAGTGCCCAGTGATGCGGGACGGGACGCGAACTTTGGACTCTAGCTCGCGAACGTCCCTGAGCGAGGAAAACACGTGGATCTACACGGTTGAGGAACCGGCAACGCGTGCTCGGATCGAGTCACGGGATGGGTTCCACTCACTCACTCTCGCAGCGGTGATAAATTATCAAGCTAGTTATCCTAACACACTCATACAGTGGCATATGAAAATATATGAGATAAGCAAAATGCCAAAGTAGGAGGGTAGTGAGTGTACCTCCACGCTCCGGGCGTGGGGAAGGCGATCCCGACCAAAACTCGTACTCCCGGTGCATAGTAAATATATAATTACATCAGTGAATTTAATTACCCACTCCATGCAGGGAGGTAAAGGGCTACAGTGGGACTCGGGAGTGGCAGTCTCGGGTTGACGGGCAGCAAGTCGGAAGGGCTCTCGGATCGGAGGCGGGCTGCTGGTCCGACTCTGTACTATTCCAACTCAGTTCAGCAACTCAGTTCAGGCCTGTCGGACAGCAAGTGGACTCGGCTATTGGGACGGCGGCTTCCGGTCAAGTTCTGGCCGCGGCGGTTGGCTGGGACGCCGGTGGAACACTCCTCTTCGATCCCCGAAGTCGGCCGCAGCTGAATCAACGGCGAAGTAATTTTGCAAGAATTAACTTGCTGCTGCCTTTGCTGCCCTATTCACGGAACAAGTTTGCAAAACCCGGCAAAAATGAATTTTTGTGCCTAGATCCGATGTCGGATCGAGGCCAGATCGGTGCCGTTGGATAGAGGACTCAAAGGGCTACAATATATAATTATTTCACATCCATCTAGTAAACGGATTGGAAATGAAAAACTATATGGCTTATAGTTATTTCTGGCTCAAAATTACAGACTGTCAGGACAGAACATGACTTCCCTGAAAATGGATTTTGACTGACACAAAAACGATGGATCTAGACTCTGGGAAAATTATGGGTGGAAGGGGGAATGTTAGGAACACGTATGAGGTTTTTGGGAATTTTTAAAGATGGCTAAAGGGGCGGGAAAAATACAACAACAAGACACTATCCCGCAGATCTGCTAATTGGTAGACTGTCAGGGGTGGAACTAAAAGACTAGGAAAAAATCAAACGGTAGCGGATTGACACGAAATTTAAATTGGGGATGACTAACAAGTAGGGGGATGATCTATCCAAATTTCAAGATCATCAGATAACTGGATTTGGCGTACCAACCTTTTCTTTTAGCTTCTGTCCTGGATCTCGGAATCCTAGACAGCAGGGTAAAGAAATGGTTGTGGCGGCTCGACGACGGCACGAACGGAGGCGGTGGCAGCGGTGGCTGGAAATTACATCCAGCAGAGGTGATAGAACTTGGAATCCACCAAGTTTATGACTTCACACCATAGAATTTACAGTAGTCCAGCTGCAAGGGGGAGAGAGGGAGAGGGGGGTGCCCAAGGATTCTTGTGCACAAATGTAATTTTCTCTTCATTAATTCTCACAAATGGCAAATACATGGATTATATAGAAATGTACAAAAGACCTAAACTACCCTCAGATCTAGGGTTAGGGAGGGGCAAATAAGGGATGGGATAATTAATCCTCCATGTTGTCAAATGACCAAATTAAATAAAATACAACATGAATAAAATAGTATAAAGGGGGGGCGCCCCTTTGAAAATGGGGTAGTCAAATTTGAATTTTTCTATTCTTGTCCCCCCTTGGTCCAAATCCAATCTTGGACTTTGAACTAGCCCCACATGGGCCCTAGATCCTAGGTGGACAAATGGGAAATAAGGTGGGGGCCCCTACTGGACCTATTGGCATTTTACATAGAAACCCAAAGGCCTTTTGCAAAGAAACCCAAAGATTCCTAATGACTAACCCTTTGGCTTATACTGCTTTACAATTGCAAACCCAATTAGCCAAGGATATAAATGCAAACAAAAAGATATAAATGTAAAAATAAAATGTTAGTGCTCGGTGTTGATTCCCATCAATTCTCCCCAGGTGGGAAGAACTCAACCTCGTCGAGTAAGGGGTGTGGCTTCTTGTGTGGCTCCTACGGATATGTCACCGACCAGGTAGCACAGAGTACGCTCCACTCCAAGTAATCGTCACCTGCTCATCTCGTATATATTCAATATGCACATGCTGCTGTGGGAATGAGGCTAGTGGTGGACACTCCGGGGTGGTGTCACTCTCAAAGGAAGGACACAGCTCAATGACTCACTAGGAATCACCGCGGAGTCCCTATATGTGACTAGATCCGAGACATAGAATGGTAGAGCCGATCCCAATTTCTGGCAAGTCAACAACGTACGCATTAGACCTGACTTGCCTCACACTCGAAGGGACTGACATCGCGAGATGACATGAGACTAACTATGCGACTCCTAATATGCTCGACACATGTATGAATAGACTCTCGACAAATTGGACAAATAAAGAAAAACACGAACACGCACATGACCCTAGATAAACTTACTGTTAGTCCGACCCATACATATGCAATGGTGGACCAGGACATCCGAATGTGTGCCTTACATACACACGATGCAACCAAATGTTGATGGAATCATGGAATCCTAGGCATCCTAAAGTAAACCACTCATGCACTAAAAGCCTTTTGGATTTTGGAGGTTTGGGTGGGCTAGGAGAGCCGAATTCACCTTCTTCATTTCCCCAATGAATGGGCTCCTTACGGAGTGTACGTGGTATGGCCCGTGGGGTAGGAATGTGATAGGGGACTTCCCTAACATGGTGGAATGGTGGTTGTGGGTCACAAGGCTCACTAAGGAAGGGATCGAAGGGATCAAAGAATATGTTACCCGTCGATATCGGTTCCATCATGACACGGTCCCAAGTTTGAAATTCTTGAAGGTGTAAATGATCACCTTCATTCATTGTGGTAGGTGCGACGGTGGTCATATATAGTAGATATGGTTCCTCCCTCGGGAAAAGTGGAATGAAATCAGGCTCGGTCGCCATGGGGGGAATAAAAGAACCTCTGTAGTGACATGACCCACAGTGCACACGGAGGTAATGGACCTTAAAGCGGGATGGGTGAAGCTACGACTTGGGAGTTGGTCGAAGCCTGGGGCCAACATGTACGTCAAGTTCCATTGCCAGTCTAAACCCTTAATAAGGTCATCCAATGTATCAACATGGTGATAAGACCGGAATGTAGTATGGAATGAGTTGACTGGCACTAATGGTAGTGTAGGATCCATGGATGGGTAGCAAGGCGGTCTAGGGACCAAGCCTATCTTGAGCCAACTAAGTAGTGGCTCAGCGATGAATAGCTTTCCCATTAGAAACACGGGTGGCTCCAAATGATGTGGCTCCGAATAAAGATCGGAAGGTAAAGTAGGTGGCAAAGGAGCTCTAGGAGAAGGGTTCCCCGGCTGGGGTGGGTGAGGCCGTAGGGCAGGAGCGTCCTGCCTCGTGGGCTCATGTGGCTGTCCAACCGGCTCGGCACTGTATTGAGAGGTAGATGCTCACCGAAGGGCAGCATCAAACCTTGACTCGAAAGGCTCAACCTCTAGAGCGACCTGATAAGAATGTGCCAGAGTGGTCACGTCGTGGGAAAGCAATTCAAACTGGAAGTGAAGCTACAAACCTCTCCGGAACTGAAATGCGGTCGTGGTGCTCTTCTCTCCAACTCCATATCCAAACCGGTACTCATCAAAGTCCCGAATGTACTTAGACACGGACTTGTTTCCTTGGACGGGTCTGATCGGAGTTTTCTCTTTTATTGGGACTTGGGCGTAGGGGTTGGCCATAGTGGCAAAGAGATAGGAATTCGTTCCCCTAGGAGTGGGCATGCATTGGAACACTTTTTTTATTTTTTATATTTTTTATGCAAAACTTTTATGCAAGACTAATGCAAGCACCTAGACATGACTCTAAATGGTAAAAGGGGTAAAATGTAGACTCAAATAGAAACCTAGACTCAACTAGTATCCAGTACGTGACGGAGGTTTGATCCGAAGATCGCACTCACGCAAGTGTGCTACCTTCCCCATAGGTGTAACCTATCATTCCGGGAACACCTTTTGATATACCAGGTATAGGAATGCAATGTACCGACTAACCGACTGCCCTATACTCGACTTAGCTCTGATACCAATTTGATGCGGGATGGGACGCGAACCTGGGACTCTAGCTCACGAACATCCCTAAGCGAGGGAAACGCGTGGATCTGGGTGGTTGAGGAATCGACAATGAGTCTCGGGTATCGACTTTTCCGCATTCTCGGATCGAATCACGGGACGGATTCCACTCACTCACTCTCGCAGCGGTGATAAAGATATCGAGCTAGTTATCCTAACACACTCATGCAGCGGCATATGAAAATATACGAGATAAGTAAAATACCAAAGTAGGAGGGTGGCGAGTGTACCTCCACGCTCCGGGCGTGGGGAAGGCAATCCCGGCCGAAACTCATACTCTCAGTGTACAGTAAATAAATAATTATAACAGTGAATTTAATTACCCACTCCACGTAGGGAGGTAAAGCACTACAGTGGGACCCGCGAGTGGCGGTCTCGGGTTGACGGGCAGCAAGCCGGAAGGGCTCTCAGATCGGAGGTAGGCTGCTGGTCTGACTTAGTACTATTCCAACTCAGTTTAGCAACTCAGTTCTGGCCTACCGGACAGCAAGTGAACTAGGCTGCTGGGACGGTAGCTTCCAGTCACCTTCTTGCCAAGGCGGTTGGCTGGGACGCCGGTGGAACACTCCTCTTCGATCCCCGAAGTCGGCAACGGTTGAATCGACGGTGAAGTAATTTTGAAAGAATTAACTTGCTGCTGCCTTTGTTGGCCTGTTCACGGAACAGGTTTGCGCGACCTGGCGAAAAGAATTTTGTGCCCAGATCCGATGTCGGATCGAGGCGAGATTGGTGCCGTTGGATAGAGGACTCAAAGGGCTACAACATATAATTATTTCATATCCATTCAGTAAACAGATTGGAAATGAGAAACTCTGTGGGTTGTAGTTATTTCTGGCTCGAAATTACAGACTGTCAAGATTGAACAGCTGCTGCCTGAAAATAGATTTTGACCGACACAAAAATGATGGATCTAGACTCTGGAAAAATTATGGGTGAAAGGGGGAATGTTAGGAACACGTATGAGGTTTTTAGGAATTTTTAAAGATGGCTAAGGGGGCGGGAAAAATACAACAATAAGACACTATTTCGCAGATCTGCTGATTGGTAGACTGTCAGGGGTGGAACTAAAATACTAGGAAAATAATCAAACGGTAGCGGATTGACATAAAATTTAAATTGGGGATGACTAACAAGTAGGGGGATGATCTATCCAAATTTTAAGATCATCAGATAACTGGATTTGGCGTACCAACCTTTTCTTTCAGCTTCTTTCCTGGATCTCGGAATCCTAGACAGCATGGTAAAGAAATGGTTGTGGCGGCTCGACGGCGGCACGAACGGAGGCGGCGGCGGCAGTGGCTGGAAATCACATCCAACAGAGTTGATAGAACTTGGAATCCACCAAGTTTATGACTTCACACCATAGAATTTACAGCAGTCCAGCTGCAAGGGGGAGAGAGGGAGAGGGGGGTGCCAAAGGCTTCTTATGCACAAATGCAATTTTCTCTTCATTAATTCTCACAAATGGCAAATACATGGATTATATAGAAATGTACAAAAGACTTAAACTACCCTCAGATCTAGGGTTAGGGAGGGGCAAATAAGGGATGGGATAATTAATCCCCCATATGGTCAAATGACCAAATTAAATAAAATACAACATGAATAAAATAGTATAAAGGGGGGGGGGGCGCCCATTTGAAAATAGGGTAGTCAAATTTGAATTTTCCTATTCTTGTCCCCCCTTGGTCCAAGTCCAAGCTTGGACTTTAAACTAGCCCCACATGGGCCCTAGATCTTAGGTGGACAAATGGGAAATAAGGTGGGGGCCCCTGTTGGACCTACTGCCATTTTACATAGAAACCCAAAGGCCTTTTGCAAAGAAACCCAAAGATTCCTAATAACTAACGCTTTGGCTTATAATGCCTTACAATTGCAAACCCAATTAGCCAAGGATATAAATGCAAACAAAAGGATGTAAATATAAAAATAAAATGTTAGTGCTCGATGTTGATTCCCATCAATTGATTTGTTCATCGCCGTCGGGTAAATGCCGAAGTAAAAGATAGGTTTAGTCATTAACGAGGATGAAAGGTCCGGGTTAACGGTTTATTGACTGATCCTGCCGATGATGACAAGAACCAGCATTGGTTTGTTCATCGGCATCAGGTAAATGCCGAAGCAAAAGATAGGTTTAGTCATTAACGAGGATGAAAGGTCCAGGTTAACGGTTCATTGACTGATCCTGTCGATGATGACAAGAATCAGCGTTGGTTTGCTCATCGGCATCGGATAAATGCCAAAGCAAAAGATAGGTTTTATCATTAACGAGGATGAAAGTTCCGGGTTAACGGTTCATTGACTGATCCTACCGATGATGACAAGAACCAACATTAGTTTGTTCATCGACATTGCGTAAATGCAGAAGTAAAAGATAAGTTTAGTTAATAACGAGGATGAACGGTCCTGGTTAACAGTTTCGAGAGAAGTAGATCACCGGTGGGACTTACGATGAACATCCTATCTAGAGTTTCATAGTGATGAAGGTGAAGAGGAACTTTTGGTTATCACATTACTGACCCAAGTGCCCTATCGGGTTTTCACCGGGGTCAGCCCCCTCTTGCTTTTGCCCACATGCCCTCTTGGGTTTTCACGTGACGGGGTACCCAATTTTACCTGCAACGCCCTTTCGGGTTTTCGCCATAGTCGGGTTGCAGCCATTTTTGCCCCTGTCTAGAATGTCTGAATAGGACTGGCGGGGCACCTCTATTTTAAGCCCCATTTTTTTTAAAAAAATGGAAATATCGGGCCGACATATGGGGCTCAATCTTGATTGTTTGGTTTGTTTGTTTAGTAACAACATATAGCTGTCGGCTAGGGCACGAAGCCTTGTGCTGGCAGAAGGTTTATTCATTGGCAAGAGGATAATGCCAACGCAAGGAAAGGAGTTTATTTGCCAGTTCGGACGTAGGGTCCGTAATGGCGATAAGGTGTATAGATCGGCTATGGCATAAATCCTTGCGCCAGAAAGAGGTTTATTCATTGGAAAGAAGATAATGCCAACGCAAGAAGAGGAGTTTATTTGCCAATTCAAATGTAGGGCCCATAATGCAGATAATGTGTAGATTGGCTAGGGCATATGGCCTTGCGCCGAAACTGTGTATTCGCAGGCGTGGGGATAACGCCAGCGCCAAGGAAATGATTTATGTATCGATGCGGACGTAAGGTCCAACATGGTGATGGTGTGTATCGTGGTAGACTAGTGGGACTAAATGGGGTCCTCAAGGGGCCCTGTGATTAGTGCGCACTGAGCGGGCTTCTGCAATTGCGGGCCAACGCCCTCAGAATCGGTATGAGCTGAGTAGGTGTTTTGGCGAGCTTGGCCATGGTGGAGTGCCACTAGACCAAGGTAGATTTTGGACATTCTTCGAATGCCGACAGGGCTGAATGATACATCTTCAAATGTTTCCCATTGAGTGGGGAGAACTGCACTACCCCCTTATGGTCTATGAGAACGTAGGCACCACCCTCATAGACTTAGTGGACAACATATGGTCCAACCCAGTTTTCAACCAACTTCCCTTTGGGGTTGGAGGCCATTACTTCTCTTTTCTTGACCATCACTAGGTCGCATTTCTTGAATTTTCACCCTTTGACCAGTTTGTCGAAGGCGCAGGCCATGTGAGCTTGATACAGCTGAATGTTTTGTTGTGCCCGGAGGCGTCTTCCTTCGAGCATATCGAGCTCTTCTAGTCTTTTTTCTATATTTGTCTGTTCGCCGTTCGTCAAGCCGTGTTGTATGGCGACTCTCAGTGATAGCACTTCTAGCTCTATTGGTACTACTGCCTCTGACCCGTATACCGGGGAGAATGGTTAACAGATAGTTGGAGTTTTATAGACCGTACAATAAGCTGATAGTGCTTCGTACATCTTCTCTTCTAAGTCTCTCTTGCTAGAGTTGAGGGTCTTGGTTAACAGGGTGCAGAGAGTCTTGTTGAATGCCTCCGCCAGCCCATTGGCCTATGATTGTAGGGGGATGATGTCCTCCAATCGATTTTACACTTATCGACTAACATGTATATCTTCTGATTTTTGAAGTGGCTGCCGTTGTTGGAAATAATCCAGCTGGGAACCCCGAACCAGAATACTATATTCTTACGGAAGAACCTTGCGACCAGCTCCCCTGTCACTTCTTGTAATGCCACCACCTTCGCCCATCTGGAGAAGTAGTCTGTGGCTGCTAGAATATACTTGCACCCTGACAAAGATGTTGGTAAAGGTCCCACTACATCCGTGCCCCATTGGGTAAATGACCAACTTGGTATAGTAGGGTGTAAAGGCGCTGGAGGCCTCCTTGGCACGGTGGCATGTTCTTGGCACTTCTGACATGACTTGGAAAAATTACAGTAGTCGCCAAATATAGTGGGCCAATAGTATCCCAATTTCTTTATTTCGATCTTCATTTTCGGACCAGCCTGGTGTGCCCTGGTTGACCCAGCATGAACTTCTCTCATCACCTGCCATGCTTCTTCTGTAGACAGACAACAGAGTAGAATTTTATTTTGGGCGTCTGCCATTATTCGAAATAGAGTTCCATTCCTTAACTTGTAAGAGTCTTTGATTCTGAGCAATTTCATTCTCTTCTCTTTCTCTTTTGGGAACTGCTGGTGCTGGAACCAGCGGAGGAGGTGCTCTCGCCAATCGGGCCGTTGGATTTCTTCCATAGTCGCCACTTCATTTTCTTCTTCATTGGATAGGACCTCGGTCACACTGGGGACCTAACGTCTATTGATGACGTTTATATTCAGGCTTGTGTCTGGCGGGACTGCCAGGGAACTAGCCAGGTTGGCGAGGGCATTTGCCTGAGTATTCCATCCTCGATTGATATGCTCCACCTTAATGAAGCAGAATTTCGCCATTAGGCGTAGTGCCAGTTGGTGGTAAGGGAGAAGTTCTTGCTTCCACACATCAAACTCCCCTCCCACTTGTTTTACAACTAGCATGGAATCCCCGAACGCCTCAAGCATTCGAATCCCCATAGACAAAGTAATCTGCAGCCTGATAACCAAGGCCTCGTACTCTGCTTTGTTGTTTGTGCATGACTTGTTTATTTAGCAGGAGGTATATATGATTTCCCCCTCAGGAGACTTCAGGACTATGCCTGCGCTGGCTCTAACTCTAGCTGATCCAGTTGTCGAAGTATCAATTCTAAATGCACCATCAAAATACAACTGCCATAGAGTATGTTGCGCTTGGTCTGCCTCTAGGGTCTCATCTTCGGGGAGTTCTGTCTCCAGCGGACAGTCTGCAGGTGTTGGGTATGTAGCAAAGAAATCTGCGATGGCCTAGCCTTTAACGGATTTCTGAGGTACATATGAGATGTCAAACTCCATGAGAATTACCGCCCATTTGCCTAAGCGGCCTTTGAGCGCCAGCTGAGATAGGATATATTTTAGCGGATCTACCTTGGATATCAACCTTATCTCATGCGACAACATATAGTGCCGGAGCTTCTTGACTGCAAAGACTAGCGACAAGCAGACTTTCTCAATGAAAGTATATTTTTCTTCAGTTCTAACCAGTCTTCGACTGAGATAGTAGGGGGCTTGTTCGTTTCCTTCTTCATTATTCCGGGCCAGCATTTCCCCCAGAGAGTAGTAGGTGGCTACTATATACAAAATCAACGGCTATCCTTTCACCAGTGCGCCAAGCACTGGAGGAGTTTTCAAGTAATCTTTCAGCTTGTCCTGAGCTACCTGGCATTCTTCATCCCAGTAAAAGGGAACATCTTTCATCATCAACTTGTGAAAGGGGTGACACCGCCTTGATAAATTGGATATGAACTGCCAGATATAAGCAAGACGGCCTTGAAGAGACCTCTGCTCGGAGATATTCCTTGGCGGAGGTAGCCCCTGGATTGCTTTGATCTTTGCGGGGTCTATTTCAATCGCCCGATATCTGACAATGAAGCCCAAGAACTTGCCGCTTGACACTCCAAAGGCACACTTCATGTGGTTCATGTTTAATTCATACTACCTGAGCCTCTGAAATATGACTCGGAGGTCCTGCAAATGGTCTTCTTTTCTTATGGTCTTGACCACCAGATCGTTTATGTAGCACTCGACCTTGTGGTAGAGCAGCTCATCAAAAATTCTGGTCATTGCTCACTGGTAGGTTGCACCAGCGTTCTTCAGACCGAACGGCATTCTTTTGTAGTGGTAGATGCCCTTGGGGGTTCAAAAGGCGGTGTGGACCCAGTCATGCTCCGCGATCCATATTTGATTATAGCCAGATGACCCGTCCATGAATGACAGGGCCTCGTGATAGGTTGTAGCATCAATCACGACTTCCGTTGTTGGCACCGGAAAGTCATCTTTAGGACATGCCTTATTCAGATCTCGGAAGTCTACACATATCCAGATCTGCCCATTCTTCTTTTTTTCGGGTACAATATTGGCCAGCCACGTGGTGTATTGATTCTCTTCGACAAAACCCACATCAATGAGCTTGTCTACTTCATTGCATGTTTGAGTGATGAGCTCGGGTCTCATACGCCGTGGCGACTGCTTTACTGGCTCTGCTTTGAGATTTATGGCCAGCTCATATTGTGAAATTACGGGGCTAAATCCTAGCATTTCTTCGTTACTCCAGGCGAAGCAATCCCGATATTCTTGCAGCAACTGGACGTACAGCTTCTGCTCTTCAGAAGATAGTTGAGCACTGAGGAAAGTTGGCCTAAGGTCATCTTCACTTCCCAAATTAACTTCTATCAGCTCGTCGACTGTGGCTTGGTCTCCGTCTTCTATTTCCGGGGGAGCATGCTAGAGGTCAATGAAGTCTGGAACATCATCCTCAAGTTTAAAAAATTCAACCTCTTCATTATGTTGCCCCCGGACCTTGTTGGGAGCTTCTAGTTCAACTGGTGACGGCTGTGTGAATTGCTCTGTTAGTGGGCTTTTTACAGTTCCAGCTTCAGCTATGAGTTAGCAGTCTGGAGAGGCTGACATCTGTTCATTATTAGCTCGGAGGGATGGTGTTCTGGCCTTGCAATGGGTACGGACGATCCCGACCTCATGTTGCTTCGAATTGCCGCAACCTCAGTAGAGGTGGCTTGTTCTCTTCCGGCAGGTATTTCCCGATCGGTATCAACAACCACTTCCTCGATTGGCCCAAGGGGTGCTAATGTTGTTGCTAAAGAAGGGTTGTAGGAGAAGGAGAGTCCTATTTCTTTAGTGTCTTCGGCTTCGCTACTGCTGGCTGTATGAAATCTTGCTTGAAAGGCCGTTTCTTCAGGATAAACTTGCTCCCAGCACCTGTAAGGAGCCATGGCTTCTGATTCTGGGTCTCTCAATTGAGCTGACCCAGAATGTTCAATCTCCATCGGGTATTCATCATAAGTTGCCCCCGGTGGACTATCTTTTGTTGGGAAGAAGGCGGAAATGGTATCCACCTCATAGCGCCCACTGTAATAATATTCTTCAAGGGTGAAGCCCAATCCGGGGTGCTGGGAGACATGCCTTAATTCTTTGTCTAGGCTGGTAGGATGCCAAAGCCTTTTGAATGCTTGTTTCTCTTTACGAGGATGGCTAGAGAGATTGTACTGCTTCCGGAACATCTTAGCCACTCGATCCATTATGAATGTTAGCCCTTGAATGGGGACTAACAGATTCTCTATATCTTCAGGGAGATGACAATCAGTATCCTCCTATGTAGGGTGTTCTTTAGCTGTATAGAATAAGCTGCTAGGGCCTTCGGCTTGTGCCACCTCCAATGTCTTGAGAGGTTCAACAATGAGAGGGTCGAGGCCGGCTATTGGTTTGATGAGACCCTCAGGGATCTTTATATGGCCATAGTGCTGGTCAACCTTGGCTTCAGGGTAAATGGTAGGAGGTGCAATTCTTCCCATGTCCCCTATGATAGCGATGTGTGATATTGCTCTGGGACTCACGTATCCTGGTAGTGGTAGTGGGAACCAGTCATCATCAGAGGTTCCTTTTATTGACTTGGCAGGAGCCTTTCTCTTGAAAGTTTTTCATGGTTGATCCACATATAAGGGGGCATCCAACAACTGACATTCAAATACCACAAATGTGTGGAGGTCAGCAAATATTCTCTTCTCCTTTCCATCATGATTGTACTTAATACACTGATGCAATGTAGATGGCACCACTAAGTTTTCATGTAGCCAAGGGTGGCCAAGCAACCCCTTGTACAAGGTGTTGGAGTTGATAACATGAAATTAGACTCTAGTAGTGAGGTCTACCATGGTGAGGGTGAATTCTGCCACCCCGAGAGAGACTTCACACTTCTGGTTGAAGCCGGCAATACGCATATCTCTGAATTTGTGCAGGTGGACATTGAAGTAATACTTCTGGTATACCCTGTAGGGAAGTATGTTAACAGCCGCACCCGGGTCTATCAAAATTCTATTCAGTTGCTGGCTATTTAGTTGCCCCCTCATATATAAGGGTCTGTTATGGCTGGTGGTGGGCAGCAACATATCTTCTTTAGTGAAAGCTATACTTGTCCCTGGTAGTGTTTCAGCCGAGCAGCTCTCGTATTGAGCAGGCATTTGCAAAGCAGTAATAATCGCTTGCTGGGTTTCCTCACTCAAAGAGAGGATCTCCCAAACAGTGAACCTTGCCGGGAGCTTTTTTAAAAGCTTCACTACTCGACTTCTGGCCCGAACATTGGATAGCTTCATCTCTTCAGCCCACATTGGCTTGGAAGAGTCTTATGCTACATGTTGTTTCGGATGACTGACAGATCTAGTGGGGGGGTGAATAGATCTACCCCTAATCTTAGCCAATTTAAAGCACTTAGAATGTGGATTTAAAATGCTACAGCTAACACAACCAATTTAACGAAATATCACTCAAGATTAAGAAACATTCAACCAGATGAAGCTGTACTAGGTGGAGGTTGGAATCAGAATCTCCTCATGACCGCGTGGGAAACACGTTCCCACCCAAGGAGATTCGAACAGGTACGCTGCTGGATGTCCACATGTCAGGATATAAAGGTGAGCTGTCCACGTGTCTGAATCCCCAGGCACGGCTCCTTCTTGGATCATGTGCCTGTTTAAGTTGAAGACATCGAGCCACGTGACCGTGCTAAGCGTAAGGCATGCTGCATTTTACATATTTGATCCTGGGTCATTTAGTGACTTAAGTTCCTACCAATCAAAACTGAGGCATTTCGTCAAATAGATTGTAGTCATGAGTGAATAGTCAATATGCTCTGACTTATAAGAAAATATGATCATGGTATAAGTTAGACAAAGATGCATTAATATATTTTAGGTAAGTGTAAGAGATGCATCAATCTGTTTGAGCAAAGCGGTGCATGTGCACCGACTTGAATATGCAATATGTACATATGCTCAGACTTGTGTATGCACATGCTCAGACCTCATACAGGCTGGTAATGCATGTGCACAGACTTGAAAATTGCATATGCATAGACCTTAGTCACAGACAATGCATGGACTTCTATACATGCAAAGACCTGAATACCCAATGTGCACAGACCTATATGTGTACGGGCCTTGCATGTGCACAGACCTTGTTCTATGCAAAATTCAAATGTGCATCGACTTTCCATGCAGGATGCAGAATGTTCTCAGACTTGTAATAGTATCATAGGTAGACCTTGATACGCACGAATGAGCATGTGCATTGACCTTATATGCAAGATAGAAAACATGCATCGATATTAGATGCTTGAAGGCAAAACTAGCATCGACCTTAGATGTGCTACAGTGAATGTGCACCGACCTGCCTCTGCCTTAGTATGCAACATGCACAGACCTGATACCTATTTTTATCATATGTGCATCGACCTTCATATACTTTAGAAGGAACATGCATCAACCTTCATGCACTACAGTAAATGTGCACTGACCTGTCTCTGCCTAGATCTGCAACATGCATCGACCTCACTTTGCTAAAAGGAAAATGTGAACATACTTTGTTCTGCAATGCCAAGATGTGCATCGACCTTGGTGTGCACTATGTAAGATGTGAATTGACCTTAATGTTGCACTCTAAACGAAACATGCATCGACCTGTATGCATTGTAAATAACATGTGCATCGACCTTATGTAAATGGAGGCTTGAATATGCACCGACCTACATACATATGACATGAATGTGCACTGACCTAATGAATGGGACATTAAATGTGCACCGACCTAATGTAAGGTAAAAACACAATAGCCAACCATCAAAATTATGAACATAATGCATTGTTTACCAATGTCAAAATTAATATCAAAATTTAGCATAGTGTATACTATTGCCAGTATCAAAACACATTAAATTCAGAGAATCATAAATCAGAGTAGACAAAACATTCTTCCCCACAAACTCCCCTCAACATTCTCCCCCTTTTTGATGATGGCAATTCCTTATAAATTTTGATGACAACACTAGATTATGGCAACACTTGATGCAAGAAATGCAACTATCTCTCTGCACTCCCCCTTTGCCAAACTCTCCTTACCAATGTAGACAAGAATCATCAAAACAAACCTTTTCTCCCCCTTTGCCATTAGCAAAAAGAATGATTAGGAGGCAGAAATTGGAGAAGGAGTTGAAAGTATGATGGAGATGAGATCTGATTGACAAACCAAATGATTTTTCATTAACAAAGCATACTTAGTTCAGAGTCTTCATGTATAAGAGTTCATATAATGTAGCCTTGAAAATATGATGGATTAAAAATGATAAAAGTTTGAGAATAAGTACTTCATCCTTTGAAAGGAAATTGTTGTTTGAACTCTATTAATAACAATAAACCAGATTAACATATAGCATATCAGATTTTGCCTTTCTTCATCTTATACATCAGAATTTTAAAGATTTTCTTAGGAGAGACCAGAGCATGTATTGAGACTAAACAAATTTCACTATTCTGAAATTATCTACAGGGTTATAGCAAAACAATTTCTGTTCATATTCTCACAAAATTCAGAACAGTCAAGTAGAATCCATACCTTTTTACATAAGGGTATACATTTATCAGACGTCAATACCCCTAGTTACTCAGTAGGATTTACTATTCTGTTTCAGGTTTAGTTGACACATTTTCTCATAAGGGTACACATTTATCAAATGCCAGTACCCTAGTTAGTGAAACTAAGCTTTTAATTTTTCAAACAGAGTTAACCAAGAAGCTTCATGACATAGGTTCACATGATCTTTGATATAGAACCCAGTTTCTCAGCGCATTTGGCCATTGCTCTGCCATCAGCATATTTGACTATTCATTTTAACACAGTTGCCCATTTGATTTTCAGATAGAGTTGTTTAAAAACAATACACATTTTTAGGGTTCACAACCAAGTTATCCTGAAATAGATGCATTTAGTTTCTGAAAGGCTCCATTACACATGACATGATCAAAATGGTTGAGATCTATTAAAGAGTCATCATCAGATTCTTTTCATTGAATTTGGTCTTTACTCTCTAAAGATTATTAAATTTAAACCACCAGCTCATTCATGGAGCACTACTGCTTCTTATAAAAGAAGTTTTCTGATTTTAGCAACTTCGGTTAATTAATGAACTATAAGTTTGTCATTTATCCAGATAGTCAATGGGAATATAAGTGCTTGATGTCAATGAATGGAATTAGATGAGAAATATCAAGCAAGAATTTTTAGATGATCAAGAGGACAAGTTTAGAACAGACAGAGTGTGTTGAACAAAGAGTCGACATTATTCAGAATCTAAACTGATGATTTGTTCTGTGACCAAAATTATTCTGAACTGACAGAGTGTGTTCAATAAAGAGTCAACATTGGATGTCGACATTATTCAGAACCTAAACTGAAGATCTATTCTTTTACCAAAATTGTTTATGAACTTCCCTTATCAAAATGTATGAAATGATATAATCATGAATGATATCACATGTGTGAACCCTGTCTATATGCTCCAAACACAAAGCTAATGAACATGAATCATCAAGGATGATATGAAAATGCACAAACTCCCCCTGACTGTATACATGAATTTTTAGATATGTATGAGAAATGCCATGTCATATTCTAGATATATGCAATATTGACCCATGGTACAAGGCGGAGTACAGAGGTCCAAGGGACCACCATCACGCATGATGTGGATTTCCAAACAGACATAATCTGTCCTTCTCCCAGAATATCATTTAATATACCGATGGTTCAACCATGAAATGTAACACATAGTTATGCAAATACAGTCACAGAAGTTATAGCATTTATTGTTGTTCAGAAAACACAGAATACCAAGTGATAATGTAAATCAGAACAAGCAATCAAGCTGAGAATTTACAAAGACCAAGTTCTCTCCTTAAAAATTTAAACCTTTCATTGTCAAGAGGCTTGGTGAATATATCAGCAATTTACTTTTCAGATGCAATGAACTCTAATTCAATTTCTTTTTTACTTACTTCATCTCTAAGAAAATGGTGTTTCATTTCATTGTGCTTAGTCCGTGAGTGGTGAACTGCATTTTTAGTAAGGGAAATAGCACTAGTGTTATCACATAGAATTGTAATACAACCAAGGTTGATATGATAGTCAATAAGCTGGTGTTTAATCCAGAGGACTTGTGCTGCACATTTTCCTGTTGCCACATATTCTGTCTCAGTAGTAGAAAAGGCAACAATATGTTGTTTCTTGGATGCCCAAGTCACTAGACAAGCACCTAGATATTGATAATATCCACCAGTGCTTTTCCTATCTATCCTACACCCAACATAGTCTACATCAGTGTAAGATATGAGATCTAACTCACACCTAGCAGGATACCATAAACCTAAGTCTAGGGTGCTAGACAGATATCTAAAATCCTTTTCACAGCTTTTAAGTGTGACTCCTTAGGACAAGCTTGAAAACGAGCACACAGACACACTGAAAACTGAATATCAGGACGAGATGCAGTAAGATATAACAAGGATCCGATCATACCTCTGTAAAGTTTGGTATCTACCAATTTACCTTCGGGGTCAGCATCAAGACTGGTTGAAGTACCCATTGGTGCAACGATAGCCTTGAGGTTTTCCCATTTGAATTTCTTCAGCAGATCCTTGATATATTTTTCTTGAGTTATGAACATCCCTTCCTTAGTCTGACAAACCTGCAAACCAAGAAAGAATTTTAGTTCTCCCATTGAGCTCATTTCAAATTCATTGGTCATTAAATCAGAAAACTCTTTACACATGGATGGTTTGGTTGATCCGAACACTATGTCACCTACATATATCTGAACAATCAGAATATCTTTGTCACATACCTTTGTGAATAATGTCTGATCAACCTCACCTTTGGAAAATCCTTTTTCTACAAGAAACTTGCTTAATCTATCATACCAAGCTCTGGGAGCTTGTTTCAAAACATAGAGTGCCTTATCAAGTTTGTAAACATAGTCAGGAAAATCAAGACACTCAAAACTAGGGGGTTGTTTTACAAAAACATCTTCCTTTATTACACCATTTAAGAATGCAGATTTGACTTCCATCTGCTGGAGGGTTATTCATAAGCTGCAAGCAATAGCCAAAAGAATCCTAATGGCTTCCATCCTAGCTACAGGGGAAAATGATTCCTCAAAGTCTATGCCAAATTCCTGGTTGTACCCCTGAGCTACAAGTTGATAAGTGCATATTTTTGTATATTTATTCATGTCACACTCATTATTTATGGGCTTAAATATAACTAATTATGCAAATTTTTCATATTAATCTTAGTCCTACACAAAATCGAGATTTTTCGATAATTAATTAGAATTTTGACACAACATAATCTATGGGACTTGAGACATGCTTGAAATAAATTTAAAAAAAATTGCATAATTAACTTTTGGTAAGATCATTAAAAAACACTTGGCTACAATTATTTTATTTACAAAATTCATTGAGCATAAGGGATGGCAAAGTATGTATTTATTGATAGAACTTTTCTATTGAGGGGCCTTAGAATAATTTTTATATTTTATGTAAACCTTTTGTACAAGTTGGCATGACAAGTTGGCGAGGGCAAGGGGTGACGACGTGTGAGCGACCGACAAACAGACGTGCTGGTCCCATGCCAGCATGGGCATCATGGAGGGACAGCGATGTAGGAACAGTGCTGAGCACTGTTGTGTTGGCAGCCAGACTGCACAGCATGAGAAGGTGTGAGAGGGACAGTAGCCCACGTCGCCTACAAGACCCTCTCCTCTCACCTCTTCACGGAGGCCGTAACTCCCCCTTCCGGTTGCTGCTCTCACCTCCTCTCTCTCTCTCTAAACACCATAGAGGTAGACCCCCTCTCTCTCCTTATCTCTCTAACCACCCTCTCTCTCTTCTTCTCTCTCTATCTCTCTTTCTCCCTTTAGCCACCGCACCCACTACCTTCACAGCCCTCACACGCACACCATCACCACCCTCGCCATCAACCCTCCGTCCCACTCTCTCTCTCTCTTGGCCCATCGCCTCTCCCTCTCTCTTTCTAACTGCACTCGCACCTGACACCGCCGCGGGAGATCCCCCCCACCGTCATCATCCGTCCGGTACCCCCTCCACGTAGCTCTTAACTCCTCCCTCCCTCTCTCCCTCTCTCTTCTTCCTCACGCTCTCTCTTTCCCTCTTCTGCAACATAGATCCCGTCTCTCCTTCTCTCTCCTTATCTCCCTAACCACTCCCCTCTCTCGTTTCTCAACGCCACCACACACGTAGCCGCCGGCTGCGAGCTCCCCTCCCAACATCTCACCTCACGTAGCCTCCATTCCCTCTCTTACCTTCTCTCTCCCACACACCTAGCCGCACACGTCTCTCCTTCCTGCTCTCCCCACCCCACTCTCTCCTCTCCATGCTAACCTCTGAACGTGGCAGCACCTCCTCTCTCCCATCGTGACCATGCCGCCACCACTGCGGAGACTCTACCGACATCCAGTACCCTCTGCGATCGCTCCCTCTCTCTTTCCTCTACTCACCTCCGCACCCACCGCGCCGAACCCCCACTGCTGTCGTCGATCTCTCTATTCCTCTCTCTTCCTCCTACTCTCACCACTGGACCTGCACCCCCCTCCACGTAGCTCTCTCCCTCTCTCTCTAGCGGCCTTCACCACAGCAGCAACCCTTCTCTCCGTCGCGAGCCACTCTCCACCTTCTATCCCTCCCCAACACCACCATGCTCCCCTAGCCAGACCCTCTCTACTTCACACACACATCGCCGCGGTCCCTTCCTCGTCTCCTCCCCCCTTCTCTCTCCCGTCGTCAACTCTCCCTCTCTTTTCCCGCATCTCTCTCTCTCTATACCACTCATCCCGTCTCTTCTCCTCTACACTCACACACAACACACACACCACTCACAGGACACAACCACGGCACCTCCGCATGCAAGGCCTCCCCCGCGAGCACCTCTCTCTCCTTTCTTGGCTAACCACCTCCACCTTCGCAACCACTGTCGCTCTGTATGCTAACCCACCGCCGGCTGGCACTCTTCTCCCCCTCCCTGCCTCTCCCATCTGCTAGTGCCGCACCCTGCGAAGACGGCCGCCGCCCCGGTCTCTCCACCTACGTCCTCTTCCCCCCCTCTCCCTCCTTCTCTCTCTATCCCACATGCACGCACACACTCCCCCTACACTCACACTTGCAAACACCTGTGGCAACCTCCACTCCCCCTCTCCTCAACACACCCACCGCGGTTGCTTCCTCTACCCATCTATAGCTCCACATCATCGGCGTGCCACCACCAGCGAGCCATCGCTCTCTACCTGCTAGTCCACAGCCACTGTCCCACTTACGCAACCGGCACCGTTCTCATCTCCCCTGGGATCTCTCTCACCTTCTATCTCTCACCCTCCATCTCTTACTCTCTCTATCTCCCTCTCTCTTTAGCCTTCCGTGTCTCTCTCTCTCTTTATCTCTCTCTTCTGTGTCTCACTCTCGATCTCTCTCTTCTCTCTACCTCCCTTCTCACACTCACGCACGCATATTCTATTCTATTTTATTTTTTTTACTCCCATCACCACCTTTCTCTCCCCCTTCTTCTCTCCTATATTTCTATTATCTCTCTCTATCCTTTCTCTCTCTAAGCCCCTCTCTTACGATGACATCTACTCTAAGTTGGGCAGTACTCAAAGGCTCAAAGATAGTTGGGTCATACTCAAAGGCTCAAGGACGTGGACCACAACATCTTCATCTTCTTCCTGATCATATTTTCTCTCTGTCCTTCTACTTTTACTTTTATTTAGATTTTAATTGAGAGTTATTATTTTTATTTCGCAGCATGTTGTAAACATTTTATTTTGAATAATAAAATTGAGTGTGTGATTTTTCCTATCCATCTCTTATTGTCCTTCTATGCTCTCATATTTTTCTCGTTGTATTTCTCTTCGCATTTATTTAAGTGGGTTTATTTTTATGTGATTTTATAATTCTAAAAGCGAGAAAAAATTATTTCACCATTTTTTCTTAATAAAATTTAAAGTTTTCAATTTTAAAATTCTAACCTCCTCGTGGGATCGACCTGTACTTGCCACTACGCTCAAATTTAATTTTATTGTGTGTGAGTGCGGAATTTTGAAATTGTGTGCGCGGTATTTTTAACGATGAGTAACCGCTCGTATCAATTTTTGGCGCCGTTATCGGGAAAGTTGTATGAATTTTGAGTTGAAAAATTTGTGTTTCTTGTATATATATTCTCACTAGTGATCTTTTCTTGTGTTTTACAGGAAATAGACGAAAAGAAAGAGAGACAAAAGGGACTTGAAAAAAATAAAACAATCTAAAAAGGGCCAAGAAAATTGAAAAAAAATTGGTGTGAGGTAAGTATTATTATTATTTTTTCTTTCCTTTATTATATATATATATATATATATATATATATTTGAACGAGGATTGCACCTTAAGGTACGTATCTCATTCGTAATGTACTTAATTATTTTGCTTAGGATTTGTATATTAAGATAATTGTTAAAAAAATTAAAAATAACTTTGGTTAGTTAGGCACATTAATTAACAAAATTTTTCACTTGAACACAATAAAAAATCTTCATTCTTAGAGTAGAAATCACATTTTCATGTCTTAGGTCATGCATCATTTAGGATAGAATTAGTTTTCTTTTTCTTTGTTGTTTAATTATTATTAATTGCATTATTGAAGATTGCGGGGGCAAAATGAATTTTTCTAAACTTTTCCTTAATCACATGCTCATGCATACTTGCATAAAACCCCTTATTTGAACATTGTTTGTTGCATATCATTTCTAAAACATCTTAAGGGCAACACCCATAATCACATAAGGTGGGGATTTGATCACCCTTCCTTGGCCCACAAACCACAATTTCCTTCATCTTTGCATCACCTAGACCTTAAATAAAATTCAGTGGACATTGGCCATAGGTTCACACTGTGGTTCTTGTGCAATTTGGGTTTACCCTCATGTGAAAACCGGTGCCTAAGGCAAGACGGTCGAATGGTAAACGCCTTAAGCGGGCTAGTGGTTCAGTAATTAGGTCCCTATGGAAGTAGTGTGAGCCTCTCACTATCCCACCTCTTATCTGACCGGTGAAAATATTGAGGGTGAACTTAAGTTACACTTTAATCATTTTGTGAAACCTCATTTATAGGTTTAGATTACATCTAGGTCATTAAGTAATTTGTGTGACAAGTTGTTCGTGTTTGCATAAAAAAATTATAAAAACAAAAATAAAAAAAATAAAAAAATAAAAAAATCCCCCCTCTTCTCTCTATTCGTCCTAGTGCATGCAAAGAAGAAGATCTCAAAACCCCAATTTACTAGGACCCATACAAGAAATTGAGAGAATTTTATACCCAAGGGACCATTCTCCACAAGATCCAATGGCCAATGATCATGATCCTCCAAAGCAAATGAATGATTACTTCATTCCTAATCAGTATCAACCTTCATCTTGCATCCACCTCCCACAAAATCAGGCCATTCAATATGAGATCAAATCCAGCACCATCCAAATGCTCCCATCCTTTTATGGGAAGACTAATGAAGACCCTTATAGACATTTGGATGAGTTTTTAGAAATCTACTCTAATGTAAAGATACCAAATTTCACAGATGATGCCCTCCGCCTAACACTATTTCCCTTCTCACTTAAGGATAAAGCCAAATAATGGTTGGGAACTATAGGGAAACCTATTGCAACTTGGACGAAGATGCAACATGAATTTCTAAAGAAATTCTATCCCATAGGTAGAACCAACACCATGCGACGCGTAATCACAGGATTCGCGCAACTTCCTAATGAGCAGATACATGAATTATGGGAAAGATTAAAGGACTTACTCCGAAAATGCCCACACCATGGCCTTTCTAAATGGAAAATAGTGCAAGCCTTCTATGAAGGCTTAGATGATTGTTGACACCCGTTTTTAGCCCACAAGTTACGTCATTTCTCTTATTCATCATTTTTGATGTCCCGAATCAACCATTATTTTGGAGCCTTCCTTGGATAGAGTTTGAGCCCATTTCATTATTCCATTCCCTTTGAGCCTTGGAGGTCATGATTTCTTAGAGCCATGGAGCTTATTGTATCAACTTTCGGCCTTCCAAGTCGACTTACGGCCCATTTAGGTCGACTTCCCTCGAGCGTTTGGCCCCTTTCATTGTGAAGTTTTGAAAATGGTCCTTTTTCATCCTATTATGTTCCTCTATTCAAAATGTGTCCTTCATCAAAGTTGTTCCATTCTTAAAGCCCTACATTTTCTTCTTCTACGCCATTGGCCAGTTCTCCACCGATTTCAAGTTATTTGTATTTTTTCGGCGTGTTGCGTTGTTTACCTGCATCTCGGCATTTTCCCCTCTATTGTCGCCCTATTTTCTCTCTCTTCTGATCAACTTTTCATCTTTCTTTCTTCATAAAAGTTGTTCATTTTTTAGTTACCTACAATTTTTTCTTCTACCACTTTTGCTAGTTCTACAACGTTTTCAAGATACACTCCAATTTCCAAAGTCGCGTGGGTAGACACGCCAAAATTGACGCTATGTTGATCAAATCTCATGTCACTATGTTGACGCCCCAAAGTGAACTTCAATACATTCATAATATGAAGTTTTTCTATTTTTGTGTGTTTTTGGTTTGATCTTTGCATTTTTGTGATTCGCGACCTGAAGAGGGGCGTGTTTTAAATAGCGACCTTATCTAGGGCGTGTTCAAAAGAAAAGATGACCAAATGTCAGGGCGTCAATTCCTGGTATTATCCGGTTTCAAAATAAATTCAAATTATTGATTAACGTCTTTCCTCAGGGCGTGTTTTCAAGTAACGCCTTCGTCTCAGGCGTTTTCTCATAATTTTCAAATAAAGTAAGTTTTATTGCCAAAATTAAATCTGAGAAGTGACGCCCTTGATCCTGGTCGTGTTTTTGAGTAACGTCTTGATGTAGGTCGTCAATTTGTAATTTGACGCCCTTCTGAAGGTCGTGTTTTATCCTTCGGTGTCGTGTTTGAGTATGCCTTTCCTGAGTAGTTCCTTGCCTCCAATGGTCTCCTTGCTCGAATTGGAACTAGAGTTCTGCCTTCTTTGATCATTGCCCGTTCTTATCTTCCCAAATTGAGTTTATCTTCGGTTGAAATCCTATATAAGGGAGCTCTGGTCGATCTTGACAGAGGTTACGAGATCAGACGAGATCAGAGGATACCGAGGTCAAGTTTCATACGTAGATGCTGAATTTACGGAGGCTATCCATCTTCTTCCTGTGCAATTTTTGGCTCTCTGCTTCCTGTTCTCCCTGCCAACAGCATCAACTTCGGTTCACCCTTTACTGTCGTCAGGGACAGCAGGGCTTTTGCTTATCTAGTTGCTTTGTTTTCATCGCATCATCACATCTATTGTTTTTTTTTCTTTTCTTCATTTACATTAGCTTCATCATCCTTTTCCTTTCCCTAACTCTTTAGGGGTTTTAAAACAAAAAAAAAGGTGCGCATGTTTTATTCTCTATTCATTATCATATCATCTACTTGGGATTGATACTACATTCACTTGGCTGATCCACTTCTTTTGTTTGTTTGTTTTATCTTTTTTGCAAGGGTAATCAATAAAGGAAAACCCCCTTCATCGGCCGGCCGATTGAAGGAGGAGGAGGAATTCACAATCCAGCCCGCGTTCTATTTTCCACTAGGTATTCGCGATCTTCTTTGTTTCTTCTTGAGGTAACCCCTCTGGAGATCACCCTCCTTAGTAGCACCACGTGCTTCTTTTCTTCATTATTATATCATCTCTCCCCCTTGTGTTTTCTCATATTTAATCCACTCTTCATGTGTGGATTTATCACAATCTACAAATTGGCGATCACGGTGGGACCTCCACTGTTTTTTCTTTTGATTACCATCTCCTATTGGCACCCACGTGTGCCCTTTCCTATTGGCACCCACGTGTGCCCTTTCCCCTTCGGCACCCACGTGTGCCCTTTCCCCTCGGTACCCACGGTACCCCTCCTTTTGTGCCCCACGGGCACCCTCCACCGTGAACACTGCACACTCCCGGGATCAGCCAGTTTGTGATTGTTTGATTATTTTCCTGAATTAACGCCTCACCCAGAGACGCTTTTTCGTTTAACGCCTTCATCGAGGGCGTCTATTTTCTGTGTTACGTCTTCCCAGAAGGCGTCTTTTATCATATCTGTTGTCTTCTTGTTCTGTTTGATAATTCGCGCCCTCCCCTTTGGGCGTCTTTTTATTTGGCAGCGCCTTATACCAAGGCGCGTGTTTCCTCGACCGTGTGCACCACTAATATTTGACGCCCTTTTATAGAGGCGTCCTTTTCATATTACGCGCCTCACACCAAGGCGCGTGTTTTGCACTACCTGTGGGCCACCACAGTGATTCACGACAGTGACTCTGTCGTCTCTTTGGTTGATAGTGACCTGCCCCAGGTCGTCTCTTTCCTGCGTTTTACAGAAACCTGTTTCCTATTGTTGTCTGTGATTGTTGGATTGATTATTATATTGCTTGCCTATATTGCTGTGATCTGATCATATTATTTTGCATCTTGTGGCATTTGGTTGAGAGACCTCCTCTCTCTACACTAGGATTCCACACACCTCTCTTGGAATTGGGACAACCCTCCATTGAGCACTCCGTCTCTTTGGACCGGAAATCCCTTTTCCAAGACCTCCGTAAGTCCCCGCACCCGTGGATTCCCTCACGGACGCCGGGCTGGTTGTACCCTTGAAGTACCCGGAGTATAGAGAACCTATCGTTGGTGAGAAAAGAGAAATAATCTAGTTAACCCGAAGATCACACTTGGATAAACTAGGTTTCACTTTGCAAAAGAGGGAATTATTCTGCAACTTAATCCACTCTAATCTCAAGCGTAACACTAAAATCTTGCGTTCATCTCAACTTGGTTGCATAAACTTGCTTGGGTTGATTTGGCTTGTTTGGATTGAGTGGGTTTTGTTTGATAGTTCCTTTATAAGGCCGTCTCTCCTCTTAAGCATGAAACTCCGTTCAGGTAAATCATCAACATGGCAGGCTACGGATATTCTTATGATGATGAGGATGAGAATGTTTTCGGTCAATATGAAAGTCCCCCTCCAAGATTCCATCTATCATGAGGGAAATTACCCTCCTCCTCAGTCTCATTATCCTCAAGTCATGTGGTTGATACCACTCCTCAAGAGGTTGTGCCCTCTTCTCAGGCTGTGCCTTCCAACACTCTGGGAATCCTTCCCCATCCTTCAATGTCACGATTTAATTAATGCACTATCTCAGTTGGATGATTCCCAGCGGTAGGCAGTTCAGGCCGCTTTGAAAGGGAAGTTTGTTCCTCTTCATCCTCCAATCCCCCTCCGGCCGAGAGTGGCCATCACCCTGTTAATGACCAGGCGGTCCTGCATAAACCTCCTTCCCGTCCACCAACGCCCGGTACGGCCATGCCGGCCCAACAGGCGAGCCACTCTGCGGTTAGGCACCAATTTCTCCAACCTCCCCGAATTCTACGGACGCCTATACCGCATTCTTTTATTCAAAATCCGGCCCCAGTCGAGTCCGACACTAACGTTCTACTGCTTCAGAAGTTGGCAAGCATGGAAGAGCAACTGAAGAAGGTCACCACGGCTAAGAATGCCCCGGAGATCTCGCTCCCTACATTGCCAGTCTTCCACTTACCACCATCTGAGATGCCGAACTTTCGGCGATATAATGGGACTGGTAACCCTTTTATTCATTTGAAGGATTTTATGTACGAGACCTCCTTTTGGCAAGACAACAAGGCCTCCTTGGCTTACTTATTCAGGAGATCTCTGGAGGGGCCAGCCCTTGAATGGTTCTATTCATTGGATCCTGCTGATGCTGGTGACTTTGATATCGTTCAGAGGAAGTTCTTGCAGAAGTACAGAGACCGGGTCGGACCCTCCCTCTCACTCACGGACCTGGTTGCGGAAAAAATGAAGCCCGAGGAAGACTTCATAATGTTTGCTGATAGATGGCGGTTGATGGCCGAGAAGCTGAAAGATACACTATCGGAACAAGAACAAGTCAAGATGATAATTTCCAATGCAACTCCTCAGTTCCGGCATATCTTGGCCATGAATAGGTTAACCACCATGGAGGAGCTCTATGAAAGGGCTCGTTATATCCAGACGCAGATGAAGGATTCACCCATTATGGGCATGTTTGAGCCGAAGCCACGGCTATTCAAGAAAACCACAATTGTCAACAACAGCGGGCCCACGACGGAGGGCACTATTGCAAATGAGCAGGTTGGCGTAGTTGGCCACCCTCACCACCAAGCTAACCCAGGACCTAACCCACCTCCACCACAAAGCCCCCATTTCAACTCCACTCCACAACGCCAATTCGCACCCCAACATTCCTTTGCTTCACCGCAAAACCAAGCGCCCCGCGCTAACCCTCCAGCTCCGCAACAGTACCACCAGGTACCACCACCTACCAACTATGGCCAACAACAACAACAGAGACCACCACTTGGCCCCAAAAGGGACCACTACCCTCCACTACCAGAAAGTCTCCCGGATATTTTCAATGCTTTAATGGCCGCCAATTTGCTCATGTTACCAAGGGAAAGAACAGTGTGGCCCGCTAATGTTGACACATCCCGTTACTGCGCTTTCCATCGTGCACCTGGTCACAACCTTGATCGTTGCTTCCACTTCAGAGATTACATTTATGACCTAAATGACCAGGGTGACATCAATTGGGATGAGATGAGATAATTCATCGCCACCATGAAAGAAAGAAGGTCCCCTCGGCAGCAACAGGCTCAGCAGCCACAGCAACCAGCTCCACAGCAGCAACAACAAGCTCCAGCGCCTCAGCACGATATGGGGATCGTCCACAATCTACTGTCGGAGCACCCGCCAAACCAGCACGTAAACCCTGTCACGTCTCTCTATGAGGTGGAGAGAGGGCAGGGATGGCATGAAGAAAACGCCTCTGTCGGGGCACTTCATCATAATCAAAATCAACCTCCGCGCCTCTTGCGCACCCCTTCTTCTTCTCCTACCCCTCAATTGGGCCGATCTCTTCTGCGCCCCGTTAATCCACCTACCTCCGCCTATTCTCCGACCTTGCCGGTTCGCCCCCGTCTTACACGCTTACCACCTCCACAGCCTACGCCACAACAAAACCCATCCACCACCAACCCTTCGCCATTGCCATCTAGGCCACTCCTCATCCGCCCATCGCCAACGCCCACTGCACACGCCACCACTACTCCTTCACCGGCAAGGATCCCCCCACCATCGGTTCCACCACCTTTTTTACCCAGAACTCTTCTCATTCAACCCCCCACCAATTCCCCCCACATACGGGTATCCCTTTCTACTCCTACGCCTCCTACCGGGGCACCAACACCCTCTATGGGGATTCCCTCTGCGGAAACTCCCGCCCCGCCACTTCTTAACACCAACACACCTTCTTCTTCTTCTAATCCTCCTCCCACACTTGCCCCGACAGAGGCACGTCAAGGCGTGACGCCGCTCCGCAGTGGGCGGATGTTCCACCGTATTTTTCCACAGAGAGAGCTAGAACCCGTACAGGGGCCGCAAGAGCAAGAACAAGAACAAGAGTCAGTGCCAGGGACTCAGTATGATTTGCTAAAACACTTGGACCAAACCCCAGCAAGGATTTCAATCCTGGAATTAATTAAAAGATCCACCACTCATCAGCTAGCTTTGAGAGAATATCTGCAAAAGGTGATGGTCAATGAGGACATTCCAGTTGAGCAGATAGTCACGGTTTTAACGCCCGCTAGCAGTCAGCCGGCAATTACTTTCCATGAACATGAACTAGCACCACTCCCAGCAAGAAAGTACGCTCTATGCATCACAGTTGACATTAATAAGGTGGCTGTTAAGCAATGTCTGGTGGACACTGGGGCATCCATCAATGTCTTGCCACCTAGCACCTTGAAGTTGTGTGGCATTCCGGAAAGCCAAATTCGACCGTCCACTATCACAGTCACTGCATATGATAACACTAAGAAACCTCCTCTAGGCATGATTACGTTAAAAGTAAGTTTGGGTCCTGCCGCCATCACAGTAGATTTTCACATTCTGGATATGGATCCGACATTTAATGGCATTCTGGGACGCCCCTACATTCAGCAACTCGATGCGGTGCCCTCAACAAATCACCAATGCCTTAAATTCCCACACAAGGGCCGCATTATTAAAGTTACCAGTATGCCAATTCTATCAGAGGAATATATTCATGTGGCTTCATCAGTTCCATCCATGTGGCCGGCCAACAAACCACTATTATCTGTGCTGGACATCCCTTGTCCACGACCAATGCCAGAAAAAGTCACAACAGTTGCTATCACACCCCTGCCTCCCAAGGGAAAAAAGAAGAAAACAATGATGAACACCTCTGGCTGGAACATCTTGATGAAAATGGGGTATCAAAATGGCAAAGGTCTGGGTGCCAATTGTCAAGGCAGGATTAGGCCTATTAAACCTCAAAAGCTGATTACACGAGGTGGCCTAGGTTACAAAGGGCCAGGAAAAAACAAAGATGAACCATGGGCATTTATGACATCCACATTAAAAACAGATCGCCAGCCGCTCACTTGGACATTGAAGACACATTTTGTCACGGGTGGCTTTCAAAATAAGGAGCAAACTACCATAATTACTTCCATATTAGATTGTTAGGATGTTCATGCTAGACAGTTTGCTCGTCATATTGCCCCGTTGGCCACATACAAAGCCTTGGAGTCCTTAAGGCCTGATAAGAGAAGGAAAATGGATGATCCAGAATGTGACTGGTACAGGTGGTTCGATATGCAGGATATTACTATTTCTTTGAGCCGCCTCTTCATGCCGACTGATCCGGAATGGCCACCACTTATTCATGAATTGATTGAGAAGCCGGCCGTAATTACAGATAAGAGACAGCTGCTGAGTGACTACACTGATACTGGAGAGCCAGATGTTCCATTTGAAGAAGGTTTCACCGTGGACAGGCTGTGGGCCGGCCTCTTTTCTCTCACTTCCATGCATCCATCTGTGCTTGCTTCTCTATATTCTCATCGGTTTGGTCGCGTGCCAAGACCGCCTCCGATTACAATCAATTTGTCTCCAGATTCAATCCAAGTTTCTCTCACAATTCCTTCTTCGCTCCTCGAGCGATTTTCTAAACTCTCCATCACCCCCCCGCGCGGGCCATCACTGATTCAATCTTTCTCTGATCTGGCAATTTCCACTCCTCCTGCTATCCTCCCTTCACACTGCTTTCTTCTTGAAACAAAAAATAAAAATGAAGAATAAAACAAAAACGAAGAAAAAAAAAACGCCAAATTCCCAACTTTCCAAACCTTCATTTCTGTTGAGGAGACCTCCTATTTCTCTTTTGAGTGCGTCTCGACCCAGGGGCCGCTCCTTCAAGATTCATTGCTAAATCTTTTCTCCCCCTCTGGTGAGGGGACTTCCTCTGTATTACCTCCTGTATCCACTTTGTCACCTCCTTCCCTTCCTTCTTCTGATCAAGCTAGTTGTTCCTCCTCTTCTTTTGCTAACGCTAAAATTCAAGGGGTAGATTCACATAAGAAGTCCAAGGGTAAGCAGATTCCCCATAGGTTTCTGTTGGAGTTAGCTATCAGATGCCAGGCTTGTTTAGCTCTTCCTGAATTTATAGAGAATCCAATCATCCTGCCAGAGCTGGAATATGAGGATGCTGTTGTTTCTTATAAGGGTTTGGGTGTCTATGAAATCATGAATGATGAAGACCCTATTGAAGAGGGGGATGAAAGTTATGAAGAATATGAGGACGAGGCTGATGCTTTTGCTAGTGGCATAAGACGATTCGACGAACCATCAGCCTCTGTAGAAGAGCCTACCAAAGAAATTAATTTGGGTACCGAGGAAGATCCTAGGATTGTCCTCATAAGCAAGAATTTGCCGCCCTCCGAAGAGGAGGCGCTCATTTTGGTTCTGCAAGAATACAAGGACACGTTCGCATGGAGTTATGAAGATATGCCTGGTTTAGACCCTGCACTCGTCGAACACCGCCTTACACTTAAGCCAGGGTCTGTGCCGGTCAAGCAACGGTTGAGGCGTTTCCACCCTAATATGGCTTTAAAGATGAAAGAAGAGGTCGACAAGCTCCATAAGGCTAGATTTGTTAGAGTTGTCCTCTATCCCAATTGGGTGGCTAACATCGTCCCGGTTATGAAGAAAGATGGAAAAGTTCGGATTTGTATAGACTTCCGGGACCTCAACCGTGCGTGTCCTAAGGATGACTTCCCCCTCCCTCAAATTGATGTTTTGATCGATAATACGGCAGGATTTGAGACTCTCTATTTCATGGATGGCTTCTCAGGTTACAATCAAATTCGTGTGGCTGAAGAAGATCAAGAGAAGACATCATTCACTACACCATGGGGTACTTACAGTTATGTGGTCATGCCTTTTGGACTTAAGAATGCTGGAGCCACCTATCAGAGGGCTATGATGGCGATTTTTCATGACATGATTCATATTTATATTGAGGTGTATGTGGATGACGTGGTTGTGAAATCAAGGACAAGGATTGAGCATCCTAGGGTTCTAGCTAAGGTCTTGCAAAGATCACGAGAATATCAATTGAAGATGAACCCCAAGAAGTGCGTATTTGGCGTTTCTTCAGGGAAGTTGCTTGGTTTCATTATTAGCAAGAGGGGAATTGAAGTTGGTCCCAACAAGGCAAGGGCCATTAGAGATATGCCTCCTCCCAAGAATTTGAAGGAAGTTCGAGGATTAATCGGGAGGTTGCAATTTATTCGCCGCTTCGTCTCCCAGCATTCACAAAGATGTAGGCCGTTTTACGAGCTTACTAAGCCGGGAGTCAAGTTTAATTGGGATGACAAGTGTCAGGCAGCCTTTGACGGATTGAAGGATTATTTGGCCAATCCTCCTGTCTTGAGGCCGCCGATTCCAGGCAAACCACTTATTCTCTATGTCTCAATCCTGGATGACTCTATAGGTGCTGTCTTAGCTCAAGGGGATGAAGAAGGTAAAGAGAGGGTAGCGTACTATTTGTCTAAACTTCTTAACCCCTGTGAGCAGAGGTATTCAGCCATGAAGAAAACTTGCGCTGCTTTGGTCTGGGTAGTTCAGAAGTTAAAGCACTATTAATTAGCTCACGAGGTTCACCTCATTGCTCGCATGAATCTGATTAAATTCCTCCTTGAAAAATCTATCCTCACTGATCGATTAGTACGCTGGCAAAGCTTCCTCTCTCAGTTTGATATCACTTACATTCAACAGAAAGCTATCAAAGGTTACGCCATTGCCGAACACCTTGCTCATCACCCTCTCCCTCGTTTTGATCCTGTCAATTCAGAGTTTCCAGATGAAGAACTGATGTCCATTAATCAACCTCGTGATCCTATGTGGACATTACATTTTGATGGAGCTCTAAATTCTCAAGGAAGAGGGATCGGCATGGTTCTTTTAACACCAGAAGGGGTCACCATCTCATTTGCTGCTCGGCTCACTTTTCCCGCCACCAACAATATAGCTGAGTATGAGGCTCTTTTGGCCAGTCTTCAAACCGCCCATCGATATGGTGTCACCCATTTGAGGATTGTGGGTGATAGTCAGCTCATTCTGCGCCAGGTGCTGGTCAAGTGCCGCACTATCAATCCTAAGCTCAAACCCTACCAGGAACTCGCTTCAGCTTATGCCAAACTCTTCACCAAATTGATCTTCGTCCATGTTCCTCGTAGCCAGAACATCCTAGCTGACGCTCTTGCTTCTTTGGCCTCTGCTTTAGTCTTCCCTCCTGAGCATGATTTTCATGTTCCTCTAATTCATCAGCGTGACATGCCAGCTATTAAGGATCGTGCATTCCTCGATATTAGGGATAAGGTGATTGAGAAGGACAAGTAGAAGGAATCTCTTAAAGGCAAAGAGGTCATGCTTTTAGACTGGGGAGAAGAATTGGCTGACGAAGAGAAGCCTTGGTATTATGAGATTGCCAGATATTGCAATGATCAGCCCTATCCCGAGGAAGCCACTGCAGAAGAAAAGAAAGCAATTAGAAGAGTGGCTCAGCGTTATGTTTTGGTTGGAGGTGTGCTCTATAGGAGAGGGCTCACCGGTGTTTTATTAAGATGCATCGATGATGATGAATCTTGGAAAGTTATGGAAGAGGCGCATTCTAGAGTATGCGGTGGTCATGTGAATAGCCTGATGCTAGCTAAGAAGATCCTTAGGCTAGGTTTCTATTGGCCAACTCTAGAAGAGGATTGTTCCATCTATGTTCGAAGGTGTGTTAAGTGCCAACTGCACGCCGACAAGATTCATTCTCCTGCTTCTTCACTCCATCCTACGTCCTCCCCATGGCCTTTCTCCATGTGGACTTTTGATATCATTGGACCTCTTGGTGATTCGAATCTCCTGACCAAGCAAAAATCATTCATCCTCACGGCAACGGAGTACTTCACCAAGTGGGCAGAAGCGGAAGCTTACGTGGAGATTAAAGCATCAACCCTCTGCAAGTTTATAATGAAGAACATCATCGCAAGGTTCGGCATCCCGAGCACCATCATCACCGACAATGGACCTCAATTTATCTCTCAAGAGCTCAAGGATCTCTGCAACAGGTACAACATTGCATTGCATCATTCTTCTCCCTATTATCCGCAGGGAAATGGCCAAGCAGAGGCAACTAACAAAACTTTGATCAAGATTGTTAAAAAGACGTGTGAGGCTAATAAATTTTTGGACTGGCCAGACAAGCTAGTTGAAGCTCTCTGGGCCTATCGCACTTCCATTCGTACCCCCACTGGGCAAACCCCTTTAGCCCTTACTTAAGGAATGGAGGCGGTAGTCCCTTACGAGATCCTCATTCCCTCTCTGCGAGTACAATTTGACAAGAAACTCTCTATTGATGAACGTCGGGATTCACTCCTTGCCCAATTGGAACTCCTAGATGAGAAGCGTTTGGTCGCCGCTGAGCATGCGCGCATTTATCAAAACAGGCTCTCGCATTTTTATCAAAAGAAAGTGATTGAGAGAAAATTCAAAATTGGTGAGATGGTAATTAAGAGGATTTTTGTAAAGCCGGGTGGCCCCCGCTCAAAACTCCAACCTAACTGGGAAGGACCGTTCGTCATAAAAGAGGTTTATCCAGGCAATGCTTATAAACTGGTTAATGCTAAAGGAGAAGAGTTGACTCACCCTTGGAATGGTTTGTATCTTAAGAAATACTACCCTTGATTCAAAAATCCAAAAAATATATATCGAGAGAGAAATTTTTAAAATCCAAAAGAAAATGTCGTTTCAAAAATCCAAAACAAAGTGGAATATTTCCAAAAACCAAAAAAAAATATAGAAATTCCAACAAAAAAGCAAACAAAAATAAAGAAATTCTTCAAAATCAAAAGAGATCAAAATTGGTGCCATGGCACACGAAGGATCAAGGTCCGAAAGGTCAAAATTCAAGATTCATTCATCAGTCTTGCTAACTTAAAAGGGGGTTGACTCCCACACACACTACACGCTTTATTCTTGAACTCAAGCAGTGCAAAATCCGATGGGAAGTCAAAAACCTGACTAAAAGTGAAAGACAATACCCGTTCTTTTCTTCTTCGGCCCATAAGGGAGGAAGGGAGACCTCGGGGTAGACACGCCAAGCCTATCCGCCGCCCTAGTAGGTGGAAGTCAGGGCCCAAAAGGGAGCAAATGCCACAAAAGCCCAAGTACATTTAGGTTTATTTTCATCAATGTAAATCAATTCCAAAGTGAAAGTCAAGTTGAGAAAAGAAAAGCATGTCAAGAGGGTAAAGTCCCCGCAAGGAAAACCTTGGGCGTATGCGTGCAATATAAAAGAGGCAAAAAGGCAACAAATTTCCCTACGCCAAAGATCGAACCCCAACAGGCATAAGGTAGGGGAGGTAACTTTACCTCGAGCATCTCAGAATCTCTTATGGGCTTCCCTTATATTTTCTTCCATCCTTTCTATGTGGTAAGTCACGAACTGGCAGGATGGTCAAGACGGACTTAAGAAATTGCACTGTGCGAAATCTCGAATACAAGTCAACTATGATCACGTCGACCCCCTTTTTAATTACTCAAGAAAGGTTAATGAATTTTACATGGTGACTGTGTAGGCCCCGGGGTCTTGATAGCCTTGTCAACCTTTTTTGCAGAATAATTCAATTAACGCCTTTGGCTAAGGCGCTTTTTATATAATAAACGTCCTCGATTAGGTCGTCTCTTTCCGAATAACGTCCCTAAGCGGGTCGTTGCTTTTTCAAAAACCAGATTACCTTTTCAAATTCACGCCGTCTTCTAGGGCGTCTTTATGCGAACCACGACCTACTCTAAGGTGCGTTTTTCAGGAAAAATAAAAAAATAAAAAAAATAAAATGAGTGGAAAAAAGAAAAAAATGCATTTCTTCACGATGTATGCTTGCATTCTTTTGCATGGGCATCTTTTATTTATGGTTTGCATATGCATGCTTGCATGATGCATCTCCCCGTTATTAGCTATTTTATTTTGCCTTATTTGATTAAAGGCTTGGCCCCTTGACCCGCTATTAAGGTCAAAAGTAAAGGCACCCCTTGCTTATTGAGCAAGGGGCCAAGTCGAACAGATGAATTAACCTGTTTGTTCAAAGTGTGGATTACAGTCGTAGAAACAGGGCAAAGCAAAGTAAAGACGAAGAACGTGGAAAGAGGAAAGTACACAAACACAAGGCCACAACCACACAAAGTGCTCAGGTAACAAAAGCATGTCAATCTCATATATATATACATCATGAATGTCTGAGTATAGGTGTGGGGGTGGAGGAGTATAAGTAAGTCTCTCAGCTCTCGCCTCCACCCTCCTCTCTCCTACTCTCAACCTCCTCCTCGCCGTCCTGAGCTGGCACTGGTGGAGGAGGCATGGGCCCCCGTGAAGAAGCTGGAACCCGAACCTGACCCCCTGCCTCGCTCCTCTCTCGGAGGGAAGAGCCCGCCACAAAGGTGGAGCTGGTGAAGGAGTACCCCGCAGCCCGTGCTCGCTCACGCCCTCGCTGGAGACGCTCCTCAGACACTCGTAGCCGCTCCTGAGAAAGGATCAACTGGGTCCTCGAGTCTGCCAGCTCTCGCTCGCGTGCTGCTACCTGCTCCTGGTACCGGGCACGCTCCGCCTGCTGAAGCTCAAGGTGCCGGGCACGCTCCGCCTGGTACTCCTCCCGCTCACGAGCACGCTCCTCGCGCTCCCGGGCACGCTCCCGTCGCTCCAGCTCAAGAGCCACCCGCAGCTCGGCCACATCCTGAGGCAGCTCCTCTCGACGCCTCAGGGACCTCTCTAGCTCTGAGATCCGCTGATCACGGATCGCCAACTCGGTACGTACCCCCTGAAGCTGAGTCACCTGCAAACAGGTAAACAAATCATCAGTTCCACAATTAATGCAATGATTCAGTAATCTAGAAATTCAAGCAACACATGATTAAACCACTCACCTGTGTGCTCGTCGCACGGAAGCCCTCATCAACGCAGGTAAGAGCGGCTCGAAGCTCCTCATTCTGTAAAATGAGTTTCATCAGTGCATAATTATATAATCAATATTTGAATGGATTTGTGTTTTGGAATTTACCCGTGAAGCGAGATCGCGCTCTGCTGCCTCAGCTCGTGCGGTCGCTCCAGCTAACTGCTCTGCCAGTGCAGTCACCTCTGCACTGGGCCCTCTCGAGTTGGAGGCCTCCCCGGGGTCTCTCCTCACTACTCCCTGCTGGGCACGCTGCATTCATTGAGATCGTCAGTGGCTAATCATCAATAATTCAACAAAAAAAATACATTTGCATATAGAAATAATTTAAACACTCACCAGGGTCTCTAGGTCGGCCCGTGTGGCGGCCAGCTGGCCCTCCAGGCTGTGTAGGTGGGCCTGGGCATCCATCGCCGCTATGTCTCGTGCATCCTGCATCTATTGCATATTAGTTACATGATAGGGTTACATAAGCCTTCGCATTTAGAAATAATTGCATTCATACATACCCCTAAGACCTTCATCTGAGGTCGTCCGGCGTATACCTCCCAGTAGCGCCGGAGGTACTCGGAGCTGTCAGTCGCGCGAGAGGTGACTCTGGTCTCGCCTCGCTGCCAGTCGGCGTACTGCTCCTCAAACCGCACCCTCCAATCGGTCGCCTTTGTACGACCGCGCGTCTTCTTCCCGATCCCCCGCGGCTCGCCTACCTCTACCCACTCCTGGTGTAGGCCCAGGGTCCTCATCACCAACCTAAGCCGTAACGGCTCGATCTCGCTCAAGCAGTGAACCCAAAGCTCATGCCCAAAACGAGGTCGGCCCGCTACGACCCACGGCTGGCCCTCTTCTGTAATCCCCTCATAGGGTCTCCACTGCACCTGCATTCATAAACATACATGTCATCATTTCATCATCATCATAACAAATTCAAAATAAATGCAAAAGAAAGATGCATAACATTCATACGTACCAGCGAGGGAGGGAAGTCTCGAAACTCTCTCCGCAGCACCCACAACTCGTAGCCCAGTGGGGCTCCAAACACCACCGGCAACCAGCGCCGCGCTAAGGGAAAAGCTCCCTCATTTCCAGGTCGTGGGTCAACGCGCCCCATCGGCATGTATAGATGGCTCCAAACCTACATCCATGCATCATATTAGTAAGGCATTCACACGCATAGACAAATAAAAGAAAAGAAAAAAGAAGAAAAATGCATACCTGAAGAAAAGGTGAGAAGCCACTGACGGTCGTCTCTCGTCCTGTCCCTGTGGACAGGTCGGCCATCATATGCGCCAGCAGTGCTGCTCCCCAGGCGTAGCTGCCAACTGCCTCCAGGTCCTCGAGTATCCCCAGGAATCGGCAGTTGATGACGTCGCCCTTCGTCCCGAGCAATAGCCTCCCTAGTAGCAGCAGTAGGAACCTCCTCAGGTCTCGGTCCGCTCTCTCCCTGTCAGCTGGGTTCTGGCAGTAGACCGCCCTTGCCCCGTCTATCAACCTCTGAGAGAACTACTCTAAGGACTCACCGGACCTATGCCTAGCATCCCCTAAGCCCATCACCGTAGTCAGGTCGGTGTGGAAGATAGTCCTACACTCGCTAGGTGTCTCGTAGACCATCTCTAGCCCTAGCAACCTCTGGGCAAACTCAGTGTAGTCAGGGTAGGTAATCCCGCTCACGGCCTCACCGTCTACCCTCAGTCCCGTGATCCTGGCTACGTCCTACAGGGTAGGAACCATGTGCCCCCATGGCATCAGGAATGCCCGGCTAGTCCTGTCCCATCTCTCCCGTAGAACCTGGATAAGTGGTAGGTCGGGTCTGACTGGCTCTATGCTAAGGAAAGCCCCAAACCCCATAGCATCTACCCTCGCTCTCTGAAACTCGGGGAGGCCGTAGTATGCTGCCCGGATCATGACCCAGGAGATGCGCGTCCTCATCAATCCCTGCATGTAAAGAAAAGAATTTTCACTTAATTATTTTGATTATTCATGCTGAATCTCATTTTGATTGCCTTGGGTTATATTGGTGTTTGATTTTAATTAACGACCATCCTCAGGTCGTGGTTTTGTTGAATTAGCGCCCCTGAGGAGGGCGTGGTTCTAAGTGTGCTTTGAATTTGCGACCTATCCTAGGTCGCTGTTATCTAAGAAACGCCTCTGTGTTGGGCGTGGTTCTATGGTTAATTTTTGAAATTCTTAAAGAATATTTCAAGTCACGCCCTTGGGTGGGGCGTTTTCCAAAATGGGTCCGTTAATTTAATCAGGAATTAATGGATGGACGACCGCTGGTTTGGTCGTCTGTTGTTGAATGAACGCCCTGGTGGGGGGCGTTGTTTTCAAGTTTTTCAGAAAAATAAAATAAAGATAACAACATGCGAATAATTCATGGAAAATAATTAAAGCATGGGAATTAACGGTAATTAACAGCATGATATGAAAAATGATGAATTTAAATGGGCGACATGAGGCAGGACGTGTTCTCATGGGGTTAATTATTTGTCAGGGAAACAATTTAATTAACGCCCTTGGGTTGGGTGTTTCATTTCTAAAACGTGACGCCCCTGAGGGCGTCTTCTTTCTGGGTTGCAGGGTTTATACCCTGAGAGCTATGGAAATTACAGGAAAAATAAAAAAAAATAAAAATAAAAAAAATGGATTGGGTTGGGGACCTACCTTCTTGTGTTTAGGTTCTTGCGATCGAGGCCGTGGCTGCCTGGGTCGCCGGAGTTGGCCGGCACGGGGAGGGGCCGCCGCCGTGCGCGGTGGTTCGTCACCACCTCCGTCCTCTTCTTCCTCACCTTCTTCTTCACCACCCTCACCTTCTTCTCCTCCCTCTTCATTTTCTCCCCCTTCTCCATCTCCTTCTTCGTCTTCCTCGTGAGCCTCTTGGCCTCCTTCGGTCTCGTCGCCGGCCATCGCCGTTGGAGCCTCGTCGGCCGCCACCGCCGGAGGTTCCTCCGCCACCGCGGGAGGGGCTTCCTCCACGGCATCTTCACCTAAGTCCACCACCTCCGGGGCGGCCACCCTCTGCCGTTTAAGTCCACCGGCCATGGCTAGGGCTAGGGTGTGTAGAAGGGAGAGAGATAGAGAGAGAGAATGAGAGATGGGGGAGGGTTTCGGTTAGGATTTGCAGAAGAGAAGAGAGAAAGAGGGAAAGTGGACGAAGGAAGAAGAAGGAAGGAGGGAAAGTTAAGTCGAACGGTCAAAAAGAATTAACGACTTAAGGAAGGCCGCGTCTTGTGGAATCAACGACTGAAACAAGGACGTTTCTTGAGAATTGACGACATTACTTAAGGCGTTATTTTTGTTTGCATGGGGAATGATAACCGTCGTCAGACGCATTCAATATGGAATTTATTGATGCGATGGGAGTCATAATTGCTGTTCTTGATTAGCGACTAATGTTGAGGCATGAGTTGCGTAGAACGTGGCTTACTTGGAGGCGTTAGTTTTGGAATTTCAACGAATATATTTTGGGAATTTGAGTCAATCCACGCCCTAGTTTAAGTCGTTATTCGGTTAACGCCCATTAGTAGAGGCGTCAAATTTGTGAGCTGGAATGTGGAAAGCGACATTGTCTGAGGCGTCCTTTTATGAATTCACGACATTGCTTGAGGCGTTATTTGCAACAGAATCACAGAACGTTGGAAGAGTTATTCAGAAACACAGTAAGATGGCTCAATCAAAGGAAATATCATTACAATGCTTAATGAGTCATTTTGGGCCTCAATTTTCTCAAAGCTATAACATAAGATTTCCATTCATCTCTGTCTTCTTCCAAGCTTTCCACAGGTTGAGGAGCCTTGTTGATTTCCACATAGCTTGGATTGTTGTGCATTCTTCTCCATCTTCATTGTTGCCAAGGTCCCGTGTCTTGATAGGAGGAAGGTGTGATGGATCCTCGAATACTTGCCGTGGAAGCCCGAGTTTAGGAAGGCACCGATATGAATTGTACAAGACGAATTCTGAAGCGCCTATGAGTCTAAGGTCCGTCCCGGGAGAAAATCTTGCACGGAGCTCTTGAGTCTTGAGTATTCCCGGGGCGCAAGTGAAGAGATTCTTTGGCATTACTTTGAGGTGCTCTCTCCATTCCACTCTCTTCTTGATTGGAGGAATTCGGTTCTTCACTCTATTGCTTATCCCAAGTGAACCGGTCATATAAGAGAGTGGGCTTTTTGAGAAGATTCTTGAGGATTGTTGGGTTTCATCACATGGATCGAATTTGAAGTGGAGATCTACCCAACTAGAGAATGCTAGCATGCATCCGTAGATGGGCCTTCCCATCACCGCCGAGGTTAGCCCGCTATAGAGATAGGCTAGAATCGCCGGTCCCACTCTATCTCCTTCCCATAAGCTCACTATAGCGCTTAATTGGGCCTCTTCTAGAAAGTCCTCCGTGGATGGGAATAAGATTGCTCCTACCAAGCACACCACGAAGGCCTTTGCTACCCGCTCTATCTCTTCATCTTCTTTGGCTTGATCTGCTCTCTTGTACACCCATGAGGCGAGCTTTAGAAGATTGATTCCTTTAGTGGCTTTGATTTGATTCACTAGGTTGGGGCTAGATATTAAGCTTGTTAATAGCTCATGAGAGGAAATTGGTTTTGGCATGATGGCCATCTTTTCCTCATCCCCTTGCTTCATTCTCTTTAAGCCTAAGATCATCTCCAATTCTTCTAATAGGATCGTGGATTCAAAGGTAGAGAAGAGAAAGGTATGAGTAGAAGGATGCCATATCTCTACAAGAGCCCCTATAGCTGCCCAGTCAAGATGAATTTGATCGTAATGTTTGGCATGGGTAACTAGACCTAGAAGGTGCCATCTTGTTAAGTACACCCTCATATCTGAAGAAAATTTGGAGAGTATGGGAGGCAGCCACTTAATTTTTGTAAATCTCCTTGCTCCTGGGACATTTGGGTAGTCCTGTGGAAGGAAGAAAGGAAGAACAATGCAGAGAAAGAAGGATAAATGAGCATGCAGAAGAGAAGAACATTTAAGACAAAAGTGGAAAAGAACAGAAGACTCAATCTTTACCTGGTTCATGGAGATTCTACTGCTTATGTGCCGGTTAATCTCGATTATCCTGGGAGTGGAAGCTTTGGACCTCTTAATCGCCCTCTCCATCTTCGGTTTGCAGGAAGAAGTTCGGACGGTTGCGGTGTCTACAGAAGAACAGAAGAAGCAGCAGAAGAAACAGAGCTCGGAGGATTTGATTGATTTGAGGAATTGCCTTCTCTTTATAGGAGTCCGGGGAGTCTTAAGGCTGTTCGGAGTTAGAAAGTTTATGGCTATTAAGACTGGGTTTAGCTTTCGAATCAGAAACGAAAGTTTGTGCTTAATTAACACCTTCTGTTAGGGCGTCAATTGTTGAATTGGCGACCGGACCGAGGTCGTGTTTTGTGTAACGCCCTTTCCAGGGTCGTCTTACTCTTGAACCCTTGGTGCATTTCACGCCTCAGTGGAGGGCGTGTTTCTCTTTTTGACGCCCTCATAACAAGGCGCGTTTCATGTTTTGACGCCGATCAGTGTAGGCGTGAATTTGTGAGCTTATTAATTTGCTTCCCTACATGCTCTGATGAACTTAAGTGCTATTATTTTCGTTAGAATTTTATTTTATTAAGCACTTATGATCATGTCATACTTTGAATTGAAGATTATTGATATTATAGGAAGGCTAATGAACTTTCAAGTACAGAGGATTGCAGGTTTCCAGATGCCCAGATCACTGTGGAAGTAACATCATGTTGTTCTTGTAAGCATTATTATTATATGGTATTCTACGCTATTATAGTATATCAAGGACCTTGTGGTTCTGATGAACCTGGAATTTGAGTTCCCCTTCATCAAAAATAGTGATAGTTCCAGGAGAGTCTTGATCACACGGATAGGCTGTTGAGTCGTTGAAGGTCTGGGACGATGGTTCCACTTTCTGAGTTGATGCACGGACAAACGGGCTTCGGCTTAGTGTCAGCTCAGAGATCTGGATTCTTGACCAAATCTAGATGGCTTAACAATATTATCCTTGATTATTTTCTATATTTTTAGTTTGTCTTATCTTTTCTTTTAGCCCAGCATGCATCATGTAGGACTTTGAGCTTCATGCTGAAAATCTTCATATTATGGCAATAATGAAGGTCGCTCGCTCTTGATTGAGTTGACATGAGATATTCCATTCCAAATTGAGTACTTTATTCTCTCTGAAGCCGCTTAGGCTGATTACTTGAAAATGTCCCTTTGCTAGGTCTCCATCTCAATTCCCTTTATTTTTCTGCAAATCCACCTTGGTTGTAGCACGTCTACGTTGGCTGGTAACCGCTCTCCAATGGTGTCTCCTTATCGTGCCATGCGCACATTTTTACTTGCTTAGTTTAATCTCCTTTATCCAGCAAATCGATGCTTCCTTGGAATCACTCGGAGTTGTTTCACTTTGAATCTTGGAAAGATTTCCAATGCTTAGTGTCTGAGGCGTGTCACATCACACCTTGGCATCTACTTATCAGTTCGCTCCACTTCATTCTGTTTGTTGCACTTTCACTCCATTTCGTCTCACTCCCTTGCAAAGCAGAAGCCAAGGCGGGACAGCTGTAGATACGCCAAAATTGACGCTATGTTGATCAAATCTCATGTCACTATGTTGACGCCCCAAAGTGAACTTCAATACATTCATAATATGAAGTTTTTCTATTTTTGTGTGTTTTTGGTTTGATCTTTGCATTTTTGTGATTCGCGACCTGAAGAGGGGTGTGTTTTAAATAGCGACCTTATCTAGGGCGTGTTCAAAAGAAAGGACGACCAAATGTCAGGGCGTCAATTCCTGGTATTATCCGATTTCAAAATAAATTCAAATTATTGATTAACGTCCTTCCTCAGGGCGTGTTTTCAAGTAACGCCTTCATCTCAGGCGTTTTCTCATAATTTTCAAATAAAGTAAGTTTTATTGCCAAAATTAAATCCGAGAAGTGACGCCCTTGATCCTGGTCGTGTTTTTGAGTAACGTCTTGATGTAGGTCGTCAATTTGTAATTTGACGCCCTTCTGAAGGTCGTGTTTTATCCTTCGGTGTCATGTTTGAGTATGCCTTTCCTGAGTAGTTCCTTGCCTCCAATGGTCTCCTTGCTCGAATTGGAACTAGAGTCCTGCCTTCTTTGATCATTGCCCGTTCTTATCTTCCCAAATTGAGTTTATCTTCGGTTGAAATCCTATATAAGGGAGCTCTGGTCAATCTTGACAGAGGTTACAAGATCAGACGAGATCAGAGGATACCGAGGTCAGAGTTTCATACGTAGATGCTGAATTTACGGAGGCTATCCATCTTCTTCCTGTGCAATTTTTGGCTCTCTGCTTCCTGTTCTCCCTGCCAACAGCATCAACTTCGGTTCACCCTTTACTGTCGTCAGGGACAGCAGGGCTTTTGCTTATCTAGTTGCTTTGTTTTCATCGCATCATCACGTCTATTGTTTTTTTTTCTTTTCTTCATTTACATTAGCTTCATCATCCTTTTCCTTTCCCTAACTCTTTAGGGGTTTTAAAACAAAAAAAAAGGTGCGCATGTTTTATTCTCTATTCATTATCATATCATCTACTTGGGATTGATACTACATTCACTTGGCTGATCCACTTCTTTTGTTTGTTTGTTTTGTCTTTTTTGCAAGGGTAATCAATAAAGGAAAACCCCCTTCATCGGCCGGCCGATTGAAGGAGGAGGAGGAATTCACAATCCAGCCCGTGTTCTATTTTCCACTAGGTATTCGCGATCTTCTTTGTTTATTCTTGAGGTAACCCCTCTGGCGATCACCCTCCTTAGTAGCACCACGTGCTTCTTTTCTTCATTATTATATCATCTCTCCCCCTTGTGTTTTCTCATATTTAATCCACTCTTCATGTGTGGATTTATCACAATCTACAGCGTGTAGTCTGCCCAGCATGATCTTCCATTTAGTAAGTGGTCTACTACTAGACCATCCCATCACTAAGTGGTCTAATGCAAGACCGCTCCAAGCACTAAACGGTCTACTGCTAGACCGTTTTCATCCTATTTTAGCCCGATCTGTCGTGGTCGCCCAGGTCTCTGTTCTTCATGATAGAAGCGGCCTAATGCTGACCGTTTATTTCTAAAAATGGTCTATCGTGTGACCGTTTATATGACAGAGAGTCTAGAAGACCCTGAACTCTGTCTTCTTCACCGCCGGACTCTAAGGTCGAAACCTGTGCACCGGGGCCTCCTTGTTAGGGCTCTATCTTCTATAATCCTCCATGAAATTGAACCCCATTTGTTTCTGTGTCTTCCTCTTTGTATTATCTCAAATTTGATATACAGAGCATGATTTTTAATTGACCAGATATCTTGAAATCTTGGCCGTAATATCAGGTTTTATGCATTTCATGCAACAAAAACTCCTACAGATTAGGTTCCAGAGGATTCTTCCAAGAGCCATAACTTCCACATCCTTCCACCAAAAAGAGTCCCGTTTGTTCCTACATCTTATCTTGATAATTATCTCGAGAATGATCCAGATATCTCGAGATTTGGTGGACTTTATCTCCTAGAATCGTGGGAGAAAGTTCAGGGTTTCCCCACTTTTCTATAAATAGATGTCCAGTTCGCCTGCGCGACGGGGGGCTCTTCTTCAACTTGGGGCGAAGCCATGCCGGATCATCCACTCAAACCTTCGAGCCCAAGCTATTAAGGGAAGTATTAGCTTTAATTTGGTTACTCATTTGCTTCAATTCATCTTCGTTTGCCCTCCTAACTTCGCCTCTACTTCTTGCAAATCATCACTAGTTCTTGAACTTGTGCGGCGGGGCGCCCTTCATCGGCTCGGGGCGGAGTCATTCGACATCCTCTTTGTCCTCCATTGGTCCCATCCTGAAGAGGGGAGTATCTTCTTCATTTTTCATCTCTCTGGGCTCTCTATACTCTCTCCAATTTCTTATTCTCTTCTCCTACTTTTCATAAATAACCACAGTTTTTACACTTAGTTTTTGCACTATTTTCTGCACGTTCATGCATTTTCTCCATTTTGCACAACATTTTTCTCCCTCTTCTTTCCACCAAATTTCGTGATTTCAAATCCTATCCATGCACAACAGTCCCACCTTCCTTTTGCACCCATTTATAGGGGTTAAAAACCCTCCCCCATCGCGTTCTCCCCTATTCTTTCATGCTATTTCATCACATCGGGGCATGTGCTACACTATCATATTCTAATGGGTGTTCTTTTGTTTTCTTGGCTTTGTTTTGCAGAAGACTATCAATAGGACGTGAGGCCCTCTTCCTCTAGCCGGCTGGAAGGAGAGGAGGTCCGATCCCATGAGTTCCCCGCACCCGTCTTTAAGGCGCGATCACACGTTTTAGCAGTCACCTTCGGCCGCGGTTTTCATCTTCGTTTCCAAAGGTACGCAGTAGGTTTATTTTCATCATAGTATCTATTTCCTATTGCTATTCATTGGGTGGCAATCACGGTTCATTTCTTTTCTTCATCGCCCCTTTGCTTCTCATTGTTTACACTTCATGATCATATGCATGTTCATACATGCGTGCTTATTAGTTCGGGGCGGGATAGATTAGCCTAAGCTTTGTATTTACAATGATCAATACAAGCAGATGGTAGATGCTTCATGTAGGGGGGTGTTCATGAGTAAAAGTGAGGATGAAGCTTATGTCTTGTTTGAGACAATAAGCGAAAATTCTATCAACCATGCGTCGTTATCCTCATATGAGAGGTCGGTCGCCCAACCCAAATGGGGAGGGTTATACGAGGTCCAACACTCTAGGGACCAAGGACCAAAATCAGATTTGGGTCTTGCCGCCAAGGTTGATTCTATAACCTAAGTAGTTGAACGACTCCTAGTCATGAGTCAAAGACCACTCTCACCCCCACACAACCATCAGGAAACATGTTCCATGTGTGCAAGCTCAACCCATGAGACTAGTGAGTGCCCGACAGCCATGTAGCTTTTGCCATTCATTCAAGAACAAATACAGGCTGCACAAGGGATCCAAAAGTCAGGAAATGACCCATTCTCCAACACATATAATCCGAGTTAAAAAAATCACCCAAATTTCTCCTGGACATCCCCACAGTCTCAAACCCATGATTCCTCAAATCAACATTTCCAAAATAGAGGCCAACACCAAAATAATTTTCAAAACCAGGCCTTCAATCGGGGACAGCCTACCTATGCTAGCTCTAGCTCTACTCCTTATGCTGTGTCTAACCAATGGCAACCAAGTCACAGGCAATCTTTCAATTCTCAACCAACTTATCAATCTCCCCTGCAGTAATCCCAGGAACCTCAAACAGATGAGAGGTTCAATCAGTTACAACAACTAATTTTGGCCCAACATCAATCTATCCAAGCATAACAGCAATCCATCTCAAAGATAGAGGCCTAGCCGAAGCCACCATAAAAAGGGAACTGGGTCAGTTGCCTAGTCAACCCATTGCAAACCCAAGAAACCTTCCCCTGGGTTTCCATCAACCTCCTGTTCACCAACCAAATCCTTCTATCCTTCAACATCCACCAGGCCCAATGCCACCAAAAGGCCCATAGATTGAAAATGCAAAAGCAATTTCGGCCTTGAGAAGTGGTAAAATCCTCCAAGATCCTCATGAGCCCACTAGTATTCCATTAAACTCAGTCCCAGAGGTTAACACTGAAAGTGAGGAAGAGCCCATCCAGGACGAGGATGTAAAAGGGAAGAAGAAAATGGAGGAAGACCCAAGCACCTATCAACCTACGGTGCCATTCCCTAGTGCTTTGAAGGCCAAAAAGAAGCAACTGGCCCACAATAAGGAGATGGTGGAACTGTTTAAACAAGTCCACATCAATATTTCTCTCCTCGATGCAATCAAACATGTCCCAGCCTATGCAAATTTTTTGAAGGAAATGTGCACCCCTAGACGAGAACCACGAGTGGCCCCAAAAAGAATCAGGCTTCCTGAGAATGTGAGTGATGTGGTACTCAATCAACTTCCAAGGAAATTGAAGGACCTTGGAGCCCCTATCATTTCTTGCAACATAGGGGGAGTGACATTTGATAAGGCTCTCTTAGATTTAGGGGCAAGTGTAAATCTGCTCCCCACATCAATCTATGCGAAATTTGACATCGGTGAGCTAAAGCCAACACCAATTATTCTTCAGCTTGCTGATAGATCAATCAAAACTCCTAGGGGACTTATTGAGGATGTCATTATTAATGTGAATGACTGCTACTTCCCTGTAAATTTTCTCATTTTAGACATGGTTTCACCCCAAGAAATCAACCACACACCCATCCTTTTGGGTAGACCATTCTTAGCCACTGCGAAAGCCAACATAGATTGTGCCATAGGAGTTATGGACATATCTTTTAGAGATCAAAAAGTTAGCATCAATATCTTCAAGGCATCTAAATTCCATGATCAAAAAGGTTATTTTGCTGTCGATACCATTGAGGAACTAATGAAAAGTGAAGAAGAAAGCAAGACAAGTATGAGAGAAGAAGTTGATACCCTATCTACTCCCCTTAGAGTGTGGCCACAAGTTGATTCTCTGCCACAACTCAGGTCTGAACCAGCTTTGCCATCCTTGCAATTTCCCCCACAAGTTGAATTGAAACCACTACCGGATTCCCTTAAGTATGCATTTTTAGGCCTAAACCAAAGCCTACCAGTTATCAAAGCCAGTGACCTTGAGCCCGACCATGAGAAGAAACTAGTTGAGGTCCTTCAAACTCATAAAGGTGCTATAGGCTGGTCTGTTGCTGATCTTAAGGGGATAAGTCCGTCAGTTTGCCAACATCACATTTATTTGGAAGAAAATGCAAAACCGAGTCGGGAAATGCAAAGGAGATTAAACCTACATATGAAGGAGGTGGTAAAAAAAAGTAGTCAAGTGGTTAGATGATGGGATCATCTACCCAATCTCTGACAGCAAGTGGGTTAGTCCAACTCAAATAGTTCCCAAGAAATCTAGACTGACTGTGATGAACAATGATCAGGGAGATTTGATACCTACCAGACTGACCACGGGATGGAGGATATGCATTGACTACAGAAAGCTCAATTCCATGACCAAGAAAGATCACTTCCCACTACCTTTCATTGATCAAATCTTGGAAAGGCTGGCAGGGTAAAAGTATTTTTGTTTTCTAGATGGGTATTTTGGGTACAACCAGGTGGCCATCTACCCTGAAGATCAAGAAAAGATAACATTCACATGCCCTTATGGAACCTTTGCTTTCAGGAGAATGCCATTTGGATTATGCAATGCCCTTGCCACTTTTCAGAGATACATGTTGGTAATTTTCTCTGACATGGTGGGTAACTTTTTAGAAGTTTTCATAGATGATTTCTCCATCTTTGGGGACACTTTTGAGTCATGTTTGGAACATTTGACCAAGTTGATGAGAAGATGTATTGACACCAATCTTGTCCTAAGTTGGGAAAAGAGCTATTTCATGGTTAAGGAGGGCATAGTTTTAGGACACAAAGTGTCAGAAAAAGAGATGGAAGTAGATAAAGCCAAAGTTGAGCTCATTACTAAACTTCCCCCACCCATTTCAGTCAAACAAATCCGATCATTCATTGGCCATGCCGGCTTTTATCGTCGATTTATCAAAGATTTCTCCACAATTGCTAAACCCCTTACAAATCTTCTTGTCAAAGAAGTCCCCTTCCACCTTGACAAATCATGTTTGGAGGCATTTGAATCTTTGAAGATGGCTTTGACAAAGGCACCAATCCTACAAACTCTTGATTGGTCATTACCCTTTGAGATCATGTGCGATGTCTCAGACTATACTTTAGGTGCGGTCTTAGGACAAAGGGTGGATAAGAAGCCAGTGGTGATTTATTATGCGTGTCACACCCTCGCCGATGCTCAACTCAGATATACCACCACGGAAAAGGAACTTCTAGCTGTTGTTTTTGCCTTGGAAAAATTCCGATCATATTTGTTGGGGGCAAAAGTCATTATGTTTTCTGATCATTCAGCCCTTAAGCACCTGCTATCCAAGAAAGATGCCAAGCCCAGGTTAATTAGATGGATCCTACTGTTACAAGAATTTGATCTGGAAATCTGAGATAAGAAAGGCTATGAAAATGTTGTCGTAGATCATCTATCCCGTATTATGATTCTAAATACCACACCTCTACAGGACTCCTTTCCTGATGAGCACCTTCTCACTGTATCTCACACGTTACCCCCATGGTATGTGCACATTGTCAATTACTTGGCAGTGGGTAAAATTCCAGAAGGATAGTCTAAACAAGAAAGAGACCGTCTCTTGGAAAAGCTCAAGTACTTCTTTTGGGAAGACCCAGAGCTATTCCATTTAGGTCCTGACCAAATCATTAGGAGGTGTGTTCTAGAGAATGAGCAACACAGTATTTTGTCATTCTGCCACACCCTAGCTCGTGGGGGGCATTTCTCAGGAAAGAAAACTACAGCCAAGATATTGCAGAGTGGGTTCTACTGGCCCACATTATTCAAAGATGCATTTGAATTCTACAAATCTTGTGTTCGATGCCAAGCTATGGGAAACATGTCAAGAAGAGATATGATGCCATTGAATCCCATACTAGTTGTGGAGATATTTGATATTTGGGTAATTGGCTTCATGGGACCATTTCCACCCTCTTTTGGACATGAATACATCTTAGTTGCGGTGGATTATGTGTCCAAGTGGATCGAGGCTATAGTCACCCGGACAAATGATCACAAAATTGTCATCAAATTTGTCCATAAAAATATATTTTCCAGGTTCGGGTGTCCTAGGGCCATAATTTGTGATGGAGGTTCACATTTCACTCATTCCCAATTCCAGGCTTTGCTTAGGAAATATGGGATCACACACAAAGTTGCCACTCTCTATCACCCCCAGAAAAGTGGCCAAGTGGAAGTTTCGAATAGGGAGATCAAAAACATATTACAAAAATATGTTAGGACCGATATAAAAGATTGGTCAGAAAGATTGGATGATGCTCTCTGGGCCTATCAGACTGCTTACAAGACTCCCATTGGCATGTCTCCCTACAGACTAATTTTTGGAAAATCCTGTCATTTGCCAGTAGAATTGGAACACAAGGCTTATTGGACAATCAAACAATTTAACTTTGATTTAACCCAAGCCAGCTCCCATAGAGCCCTACAACTGAATGAGTTAGAGGAACTTCGTAATGAAGCCTATGAAAACTCCAAAATCTACAAAGCCCAGACCAAAGCATTTCATGATAAACACATTTTGAGAAATTTTTTTTAAATCAGTCAAAAAGTCTGGCTTTTCAATTCTAGGCTACGGCTATTTCCTGGCAAGCTGAAATCTCGATGGGATGGGCCATATCTAGTGGTTAAAACATATAACCATGGTGTAGTAATAATTCTTGATCCTAAAACTGGTCAAACTTTCACTGTTAATGGCCGACGCTTAAAACCTTACATTGAAAATCTCCAAGCACTACAGGTAGATTCTATTGCACTAAATGACTCTTTGTGAACTACATTGCGTCTGGCTGAAGATGGAAAACTTAGCGTAGTTTCCCTTTACTACAGGAGGTGCACTACAGGAGGTGCACCTCCTCTCTCCCATCATGACCACGCTGCCACCACTGCCGAGCCTCTGCCATCATCAAGTACCCTCCACGGCCGCTCCCTCTCTCTTTCCTCTACTCACCTCCGTACCCACCGCGCCGAACCCCTACTACTATCGCCTATCTCTCTATTCCTCTCTCTTCCTCCAACTCTCACCACTGCACCTGCACCCCCCTCCACGTAGCTCTCTCCCTCTCTCTCTAGCGACCTTCACCACCGTAGCAACCCTTCTCTTCGTCGCGAGCCGCTCTCCACATTCTGTCCATCACCAACGCCACCCTACTCCCCTAGCCAGTCCCTCTCTACTTCACACACACATCGCCACGTGCCCTTCCTCGTCTCCTCCTCCCTTCTCTCGCCCGTCGTCAGCTCTTCCTCTCTCTTCCCACATCTCTCTCTCTACCACTCATCCCGTCTCTTCTCCTCTACACTCACACACAACACACACGCCACTCATAGGACACAGCCATGGCACCTCCGCATGCAAGGCCTCCCCCGCGAGCACCTCTCTCTCCTCTCCCGGCTAACCACCTCCGCAACGACTGCCGCTCTGTCTGCTAACCCACCTCCGGCTGCCACTCTTCTCCCCCTCTCTGCCTCTCCCATCTGCTAGTGCCACACCTTGCGACGACGGTCGCCGCACCGGTCTCTCCACCTGTGTCCTCTTTCCCCCCTCTCCCTCATTCTCTCTCTATCCTACACACACGCACACACTCCCCCTACACTCACACCTGCTAACACTTGCGGCAACCTCCACTCCCCCTCTCCTCAACACACCCGCCGTGGCTACTTCCTCTGCCCATCTGCAGCTCCACATCATCGGCGTGCCACCACCAGCAAGCCATCTCTCTCTACCTGCTAGTCCACAGCCACTTTCCCACTTGCACAGCCGACGCCGTTCTCATCTCCCCCGGGATCTCTCTCACCTTCTATCTCTCACCCTCCGTCTCTTACTCTCTCTATCTCCCTCTCTCTCTAGCCTTCTGTGTCTCTCTCTTTCTCTCCTTATCTCTCATCTCCGTGTCTCACTCTCGATCTCTCTCTTCTCTCTGCCTCCCTTCTCACACTCACGCACAAATAATCTATTTTATTTTATTTTATTTTTACTCCCATCACCACCTTTCTCTCTTCCTTCTTCTCTCCTTTATTTCTATTATCTCTCTCTATCCTTTCTCTCTCTAAGCCCTTCTCTTACGGTGACATCTACTCTAAGTTGGGTGGTACTCAAAGACTCAAAGATAGTTTGGTGGTACTCAAAGGCTCAAGGACGTGGACCACGGCATCTTCATCTTCTTCCCGATCATATTTTCTCTCTATCCTTCTACTTTTACTTTTATTTAGATTTTAATTGAGAATTGTTATTTTTATTTCGCAGCATGTTGTAAACATTTTTTTTTGAATAATAAATTTGAGTATGTGATTTTTCCTATCCATCTCTTATTGTCCTTCTATTTTCTCATCTTTTTCTCATTGTATTTCTCTTCGCATTTATTTAAGTGGGTTTATTTTTATGTAATTTTATAATTCTAAAAGTAAGAAAAAAAATCATTTCACCATTTTTTCTTAAGAAAATTTAAAGTTTTCAACTTTAAAATTCTAACCTCCTCGTGGGATCGACCTGTACTTGCCACTACGCTCAAATTTAATTTTATTGTGTGTGACTGCGGAATTTTGAAATTTTGTGCGCGGTGTTTTGAACGACGAGCAACTGCTCGCATCACAAGTCTAGCCTTATTTCTAACTATATTGCCTAGCTCATCAGTTTTATTTCTGAAAATCCATTTAGTGCCTATTACATTGCCATGTAAGGGTTTAGGAGCTAAGTGCCAGACCTTATTTCTATCAAATTGATTAAGTTCTTCATGCATGCCATTTGTCCAATGTTCATCCTGCAGAGCACTTTCTACATTTTTTGGTACTATCTGAGAGACTAGAGCAATTGAGTTCAAATTATTTTGAATTCTGAAATATGCTCTAGTCCTAGGGGGTTCATTCAAACTACCAATTATGTTTCCTATAGGATGATCTCTGAGAAATCTAACATTGGTAACATAATTACATGGATTTTCATTTACCTCCCCCTGAGTTTCAGGTTCTTCTGCCTCAGCTTCTTTAGTAGATTCTCCATTTTGATCTTCTTTGGTCTTCAAGATATCTCCATCACCTTTGTCCCTGCAAAAACCAATTTTAGTTTTGATTGCAAACTCATCAAAGACAACATGAGGAGATTCTTCAACCATTTGAGAATTGAGATTAAAAATCCTATAGGCTCTAGACTTATCAGAATAACCTAGAAAAATTTCAGGTTCACTTTTAGGTTCCAATTTATCAAGGTCTCGTTTAGAGTTTATATGAATAAAACATTTTCAACCGAAAATCTTGAAGTGTGCTAGAGAAGGTTTCTTACCTTTAAGAATCTCATATGGCGTCATTTGTGTAGAAGGTCTTACCATGGCTCTATTAATGATGTAGCATGAAGTGTTAATAGCCTCAACCCAAAACCTTCTAGGTAAGTTTCCTTCTACCAACATAGTCCTAGCCATCTCTACAAGAGTTCGATTTCTCCTTTCTACTACTCCATTCTGCTCTGGAGTTCTTGGTGAGGAGAACATGTGATTGATACCATTCTCCCTGCAGAAATCATCAAATTATGAGTTTACAAACTCACTAGCATGGTCAGATAATATATTTAAAATAGCATGCTCACTTGTCTGTTTTATTCTATGAAAGAACTCCTGAAATTCTCCAAATGTTTCATTCTTGTGAGACAAGAAGTATACCCAAGTAAATCTAGAAAAGTCATCAACTAACACAAAACCATATCTTTTTCCTGATAAGCTAACTGATCTAGTGGGTCCAAATAAATCCATGTTAATTAGCTCAAAAAGTTTAGAAGATAGATTTTCAGTTCTGGACTTAAATGACTTTCGGGTTTGTTTACATAGGGTGCATGCTTCACAGATTTTATTATCATTTTTGAATGAAATATCAGGAAGTCCTTTCACCATGCAATGCTTGTTCAATTTATGAAGCACACCATACCTGGCATGACCTAACATACGATGCCACTGGTGGGCTAGATCATCCTTATTCATAGTTAGACACAGATTTGAGTGTGCTACATCATCAAAGTCTACCATATAGATGTTGTTGACTCTCTTACCAGCAAATTTGACAGATTCTGAATTTGATTCAAAAATCGTGCATGTAAGAGAATCAAAAACAACTTTATGGCCTTTATCGCAAAGTTGGCTAATACTGAGCAGATTATATGCTAGCCCATCTACTAAAAGAACTTCAATAAAGCAAGATGAGCACTTACCAACTTTTCCTGACCCAATGATTCTACCTTTTGTATTACCTCCAAATGTTACCTGACCTGCATCTTTCTCTACCAACATGCAGAATTTGCCTCTATCCTCAGTCGTGTGCCTAGAGCAGCCACTGTCAAGATACCACCTATTATGATTGGGTGCCAGGCATACCAGCAAACAAGATCAAGAAGAAAATTTTGGAACCCAAAAGTGTTTGGGCCCCATAACAGCAGTTACATCAAGCAGGCTGGACAGGAGGTGTTTTGGAATCCACAATTGTTTTGGTGTCTTCACTGAATTTGTGGATTTCTTGTCATTCAGCTTATTCTACTTTTTGTTGCATCCCTATAATTTTGATGATGTCTCACACTATAAATCAATCTTCTATCTCTAGATTAATGCTGTTTCATCATGTGAGTGAGTACAGTTCATTTGGTTGTCAGATAAGCATGCTATCTTGATTCTATCTACACTGTTTGGTTAATATGGACAGTAGTGGGTCGACTCATTAGCAAGGGTGGGTCGACGCATCAGAGCATTGATAGCTTGGGCACAAAGTCTATACACCAGCTTGATCTATTTAGTCTGTACATTGGCATACCCTCTTCTAGTCTGTACATCGGGCACTTTCTAACTGAAGTCCATACACTGGTCTCAATACTCAAAGTCAGTTCACCTCAACCCTATACATCCTTCCAAGCTTCACGTCTATACACTGGCTGCTGCATTCTCTTGATGTCTAAACACCCGATAGTGTAAGTCTATACATCGCCCAGTGTCATGTTTGCATAGTCTGTACATCACCTGCTTTACACAATCAAAGTCTACACATTGCTTGTCAACAGGCTCGCACACACTAAAGTACATACATTGCACAAAGTCTGAACATTGCTTCAGAGATAGCTTCAGCAAAGTCTATACATAGACTGGCAGTCTTCATGCTAAGTATATACATTCCTTGAGTCCAAGTCTGTACAGCGTCCGTTGTCTAGAATCCTTGAAGTCTGTACATCGGACTGCTTCTTTTGAAGTCTATACATTGGCTCATTCATTTCTGCAAAGCATGTACATCAGACTGTGGCAAAGTCTATACATTCGGTTCCTTGGGCAAAGTCTACACATCGCTTAGTCAGCACATTGCCTTCAGCCCAAGCATTCAAAGCCAAGTCTATACAACGCCAAGTCTGTACACTCCTCATCTGTTCCTACGCTTGGCCAAGTCCATACATTCAACATTTCCCTACGCTTTCCTGGCCAAGTCTATACATCACTAAGTGTGTACATTGCATGCTGCTCAAACGTTCAAAGTCTTCAAAGTCTATACAGCGTTCGTCTCAGCCATCGTCTCATGCTGCGTCTTAAGCAAGTCTGTACATCGGCCTCATTCGTTCAAGTCTATACATTGAACTGCTCTTCAAAGTCTATACAGCGTCCGTCTCAGCCAGCATCTCATGCTGCGTCTTAGGCAAGTCTGTACATCGGCTTCATTCGCTCAAGTCCACACATCCACAGTGGTTCATCAAGTCTATACATTCACTTGAGTTTCACCAAGTCTGTACAACGTTGAAGCCTTCACAAGTCCATACACTGCTTGAGCTTCACCAAGTATGTACAACGCTGAAGTCTTCACAAGTCTGTACAGTGCTTGAGCTTCATCTAGTCTGTACATCGCTTCAAGCGATTCAAGTCTATACAGACTGCCTTCACATCCAGAGTCTGTACATCGGTTCAACAGCCGATCGTCTCATACAGAACTTTCCAAGTCTGTACAGCCGAGTGTCTAATGCATCGTCTCACCCTGGCATAGTCTATACACTGGCTCAAGTTTGTCGAAATCTATACATCTCCGTTGAGCATCAAGTCTACACACTGCTCACAGTCTTATTAAGAGTCTCACACTGGTTCCAAGCCTGTACACTGGTGAGGCTTCGTGAAGTCTACACAGTGGCTGGGCTATGTAAAGTGTACACATTAGTAAGGCTTGTTTGCTTTGTTCTTCATAAGTCTATACACTGCCTTCATATGCATTGTTCATAAGTCTATACACTGCCATTCGCTTGCATTGTTCATAAGTCTATACACTGCCATTCGTTTGCATTGGTCATAAGTCTATACATTGCATCTCGTTTGCATTGTTCATAAGTCTATACACTGCTTTCACATGCGCCTTATTTATTAAGTCTGTACACTCTCTCACGTTGTACACACTTAATCAGTTGATGTTTCTGAAGTATATACATTCGTGTTTAAAGCCTGAACTAACTAAGTATATACATTCCATCTGTCTGTCTACAGGTGATTCAGGCTGATGATTGGGCACGTGAACCGAGATTGGCACCTGGCACGTGATCCAAGCCAACAGGCGCATGACACGTGGATGGCAACCTGGTCAGGAAGCTGCCATGTGGTCGAAATTCAAATGATCTGGCAAAAAGTGCATGGGCGGGAACCTGGCAGCCACACGCCAATATCTGCTATAAATATAGAGCTTCATCCTTCAGTAGAAGCTTGATCGTGAAAAGAAAAAGCAGAAGCCATTGGTGAGAGTTTTCACGATCCAGAAAAGAAAAAGAGCAGAGAGTTCCAGATCTGAGAGGAGTTTGTTCGAGAGAGAGCAGTGTGTGTGGATTGATGAATTGCTTCATTTGAAGCTACATTTGTATTGGATTTCAGAACCGATTTCTTCTTCATTGGTCTTTGTTTCTACTTTGTTTTCGTTTCATTTTGTTCATCCTTCTGATTTGAATTGGTTTCCCTCCGGTGTATGGAGGAAGGGAGTATTACTCCAGTTTCCCTCTGAATTGTAGAGGAAGAGAGATCGGTGATCTCTGGTGGTGTTAGTGACTGGTTGTCATTAACAGTTTCCCTCCGGTGTGTGGAGGAAGGGAGAGGATTCTCTGGTTGTGTTCTAGCTGGGAGCTAGAACAGGTTTTCAAGTTCTGTGGGTAGCAGAGCTTGGTTGAGGGATTTGTTTCCCTTGGGTGTTCAAGCTGTGTGGCAGCATGTTGTTCGCAGACTGAGTCTGCATTGATCTAGCATTGTCTAGTAGAATCCTCACCCTAGTTGGAGTGAGGGGTGGATGTAGATTGCGGACTGCAATCGAACCACCTAAAAACCGAGTGCCTCCTCTATGGTTTGCTATTGTTATCTGCGCTCTTCATCTGCTTGTCTCTTTGTTTCCATGTGATCAGTTCTTCATTCTCATTTACATTTCTCTTTGTACGGGTTAAGCAGGTGCGTTAGCAGTAGAATTTATTTTCCGCCTAAGTTTCTACAAACTGGGAGTGATCTATTCATCCCCCCCTTCTATATCACTCTTGCTGCACTAACAATTGGTATCAGAGCAAGTTTACGCCATGTGGACGAACGGTCAAGGAAATGCTAGTGGTCCTAGAACCTTCATGGCCGAAGGTCAATCCATTAGTCGCCCTCCTTATTTCGATGGTAGTAACTATCTGTTTTGGAAGAACAGGATGGAAGTGTTCATCAGGGCTCAGAGTCATAAACTGTGGAGAGTAATCACGGTGGGGCCATATGATCTGCCACCAAACGAGGACGCTTGGACAGATGACCATGTCCAGCTCTCCTCACTCAACTGGACGGCGCTGAACATCATCCAGTGTGCTGTTCATCCAGAGGAATATGCCCGTATATCTGCATACAGAACTGCCAAGCGAATGTGGGATGAGCTGCAATTGATCTATGAAGGTACAGCTCAAGTAAAAGCCTCAAAGGTAAATCTCTACACTTCTAAGTATGAAATGTTTAAGATGAATGCAGACGAGAATATAACTGAGATGTATGCCAGGTTATCTTTAATCACAAATACTCTTAAAGGGCTAGGGAAGGATCTTGCTGAGGCAGATATAGTCTGGAAAATCCTTAGATCTTTATCCCCGGCATGGCACACTAAGGCCATTGTGATTGAGGAGTCAAAAGATTTGACTATCTTGACTGTGAATGAGCTCATAGGATCCCTTATGACCTATGAGATGAATTTCCAAGGAGGTGGAGAAGTAAGTGAGAGGAAGGGTAAAAATGTAGCTCTAAGAGCTTCCCGCAACAAGGGTAGCAACAGTGGGAGCAGCAGCAGTAGCCCCGAGTCCGAGTCTGAGCTTGAAGGTTTGTCAAATCTCGACCAGGAGGAGCAGGCAATGCTCACTAGACAGTTCAGAAAATTTCTGAAGAAAAAGGGGAAGACTTTTAGGAAGAAGAAGCCACACTCTTTCAACAAGAGCGCTAAATTTACTAGTTACAGGGATAGAAATCCTAAGAGACTAACTTGTTTTAACTCTAACAAACAGGGACATATGAAAGGTGAATGCCCAGATCTCCAGAAGAAGGGTCCCTATCTTCAAAAGAAAAACATAAAGGTGCAGAAGAAGAAGAAGCCACAGGCGATGGTCTGCACATGGAGTGAGGAAGAACAAGACCCCGAAGACGCTTCCTCAGAAGAATATGAAGATGGAATTTGCCTCATGGCAAATAGTGAAGAAGAGGTAATAAACGTTTTTGAAAATTTTTCAATTGATGACTGGGAGGATGCTTATGGTGACTTGCTAGATAAATTTAATTCTCTTAGCAAAGAGCACAGAGTTCTGAAAAGAAAATTTAACACAAATGTTGAAGAACAAACTCTGGTCTGTGAGGAAAATGATAAGCTAAAAGAACAACTAGAAGAAATGACCTCACTAAGGAAAGAAAATGATAAGCTCAAGGAAGAAACTCAAGAAAGTCAAAAACAGTTCAATGAATTCAAAACTAAAATTGAAGAAAGCATGAATGAAATTAGAGTGAATTCAGAGAAATATGAAGCTGTGAAGGAAGTAAATGTTGAACTCCTAAAAAATTCTGAGTCCCTTCAAAAGGAGCTGGAAGACAAACAGAAAGTCTTAGAAAAGTTTGTCGAAGGAAAGACTAGCTTAGATGCTATACTAGGGACTAGGGTCAATTTCAATAAGGAAGGTCTAGGCTATGACCCAACCAATAAGAGACCCTTGCAATTCAAGACCATCACCTTCTGCCCAGAGAAGGGAAAAGAAAAGCTGGACACACCATCCAGCTCAAACAGCTCTAAGGAAATTCAAAGTCCTAAAGAAAACACAAAAACTAGTACTGGACAACCATTTAAGATGGAAATGAATTTTATGAAGAATAACACTATGCCCACTCACCAGAACACAAATGGTAGATGGACCAAGAAAGTAAATCAGAATAAGAGCTGGAATTACAACAATCAGATGGGTCCAAACAGGACCTACTGGAGAAATAACTTTCATGGTCAAAGATATACTAATCAACAAGCCTACAGGAAATTTCCTAGGAATAGGAAGACTAATGAATGGAATAGAACTCACTTCTCCAGTTCAGCTGGATTCAATTTTAATAAATCAGAAAGGAAGGTGCCAGAGAAAATCATGCTGAAGCAAATCTAGATACCTAAACACTTAATCAGAGATTTGAACAATGTCCTTGGACCCAACTCATCTTGGGTTCCAAATCACTCTGCTTGATGTATCTGTGTATGTCGGCCTGGCAGCTGAAGACAACAAGTGGTACCTCGACAGTGGCTGCTCCAGGCATATGACAGGAGACCGATCCAAGTTTAGCAAGATAGAGATGAAGCCAGGGGGTCTGGTCAAGTTTGGAGGAAAGAACAAAGGTAAAATAATTGGAGTTGGAACAGTAGGTAAGTCTTCCACAAACTCCATTGAAAAAGTCTTACTTGTGGAAGGGCTTCAACACAACCTGATTAGCATTAGTCAATTATGTGACAGGGGTCACATGGTTGTATTTGATGATAGTTCATGCAAAATCCTTGAAACAAATTCTGACATGGTTAAATTTGTAGCCAACAGGATTAATAATGTCTACATTATAGACTTAGATGAGAAATCTGAATCTACTATTTGCTTATCTGCCAATTCTGAAAATGATGCCTTTGAATGGCATAGACGTCTAGGTCATGCTAGCTTTTCAACTTTAAATAAATTGGTCAAGCATGATTTAGTTAGAGGCATGCCTAGAATTAAATTCAACTCAATATCAAAAGCATGTGATGCCTGTGCTCTAGGCAAACAGACCAGAAATTCCTTTAAATTAAGATCTGAGCCATTGTCTTCTAGACCAATGGAACTTCTTCATATGGACCTTTTCGGTCCCACTAGAACTCAGAGTCTTAAGGGAAACAGGTTTGGCTATGTCATCATAGATGACTTCTCTAGATATTCATGGATATTTTTCTTAACAAATAAGAGTGATACATTTCAAAAGTTTAATCTGTTTTTCAATAAGGTCAAACAAGAAGGGAAATACAAGGTCTATTCTATTCAATCTGACCATGGAGGTGAGTTTGAAAACTCCATGTTTACTGATCTTTGTGAAAAAGAGAGACTAACTCACAGGTTTTCTTCTCCCAGGACACCTGAACAGAATGGGATTGTGGAGAGAAGAAATAGAACTGTGGTGGAGATGGCCTGAACCATGTTGATTGAAAGTAAATTACCTAGAAGGTTTTGGGCAGAAGCGGCCAATACAACAACCTACATAATCAACAGGGCCATGGTAAGACCCATACACAAGAAAACACCCTATGAGCTTCTAAAAGGTAAGAAACCAAACTTGTTTCATTTCAGAATTTTTGGAGCAAAATATTTTATTCATAATAATGATAAGAAAGATTTAGACAAGTTTGAAGCCAAAAGCTCACCTGGAATATTCTTGGGTTACTCTGAAGTGTCAAGGGCATATAGGGTATTTAACATATCAGATCAGAAAGTGGAAGAGTCTCCACACATCCTTTTTAGTGAAAAGAAAGATGTCTCTAATGTTGAAAATCTTGACAGGGACTCCAATCATGGTGGGGATTTTCTAGAAGACCAACAGGAAGAAGAGAAGACTCTGCCAAGTGGAGAAACAAATTCCCCAAATCAGGAAGGTTCAAGAGAAACAGGTGAGTCTTCAACAAATATTAGATTTCTTAAAGACCATCCTTTAGATAAAGTCATAGGCAATCCTGAAGATCCTCTTCGGACTAGGTCTCATTTTAGAAATGTGAATAATGATGACTTAATTACATTAGTCTCACAAATTGAACCCAAAACAGTAGAAGAGGCCTTAGCTGATCAAGCTTGGGTCAATGCTATGAGTGAGAAATTAGGTCAGTTTGAAAGGAATAATGTCTGGGAGCTTGTCCCAAGACCAGATGGTATAAATATCATAGGAACCAAGTGGGTGTTCAAAAATAAGATGAATGAAGATGGAATCATCTCGAGGAATAAGGCCAGATTAGTAGCCAAAGACTACTGTCAGGAATTTGGTGTAGACTTTGATGAATCCTATGCACCTGTTGCTAGGATGGAAGCTATAAGATTGTTGCTTGCCTTTGCGTGCTCAAAGAATATAAAACTCCAACAAATGGATGTTAAAAGTGCCTTTTTAAATGGAGTCATTAAAGAAGAAGTTTTTGTTGAACAACCTCCTGGATTTCAATATTCTCCTCAACCTAACCAAGTGTTCAGGTTAAACAAAGCCTTGAATGGTCTAAAGCAGGCTCCAAGAGCATGGTATGAAAGGCTGTCTGAATTTCTGATCAGCAAGGGCTACAAAAGAGGTAAAGTTGATCAAACTTTATTTACCAAGGGCATAAATAAAGATCTCATCATAGTTCAGGTATATGTAGATGACATTGTATTTGGATCAACTAAGCATGAACTATGTGATGAATTTTCTACCATGATGTCTGCTGAATTTGAAATGAGCTTGGTTGGTGAACTAAAATATTTTCTTGGATTGCAGGTACAGCAGCTAGAAGATGGGTGCTTCATCAACCAAACCAAATACACAATGGAACTATTCAAAAGGTTTGACATGGAAAACTTAAAGCACATTACTACACCCATGGGCACCAATACTTCATTGGATGCAGATGAGACAGGTAAAGAAGTAATTGCCAAACTTTATCGAGGTATGATTGGATCACTTCTTTACTTGACAGCCTCTAGACCTGATATACAATTCAGTGTAGGAATGTGTGCAAGGTATCAGTCTAGACCTACTGAATTACACTTAGCTGCAGTTAAAAGAATCTTCAGATATTTGTCAGCTAGTCATTCTCTTGGTTTATGGTTTCCTGCATCTCACATATTTAACTTAGTAGCATACACAGATGCTGATTATGCAGGCTGTAAACTAGACAGGAAAAGCACTAGTGGCCATTGTGAATTCTTGGGTGGGTGTTTAGTGTCTTGGGGCTCCAAGAAACAACATTCTGTGGCCCTCTCCACTGCAGAAGCTGAATATATGGCTGCAGGGAGCTGTGGAACACAAGTAATATGGATTAAACACCAGCTTCAGGACTACCAAGTAGACCTGGGGTGCACACCAATTTATTGTGATAATACTAGTGCCATCAATCTTGCTAAAAATCCTATTTTGCATTCACGAACCAAACACATAGAGATAAGACATCATTTTATAAGAGATGAGGTGTCTAAGAATAATTTTGAACTGATTCATGTAGGCACAAATAATCAGATTGCTGACATATTCACAAAACCTCTGGATAATGAAAAATTCACCACATTGAGAAGAGAATTAGGCTTATACAAATTGTCTTAATTATGAAGCCTGTTCTTGTTGTGAGGGGGAGTTGTGTTTGTCTGATGTTTAGCCTTCTTTCTTGCTGGTTTAAGGGGGAGTTCAGAATGCTTACTGGTTAGCTTTCAGGGATGCTTTGAGTAAGGGGAAGCTTTGAGATTATGCTGGAATGTTTTATTGAGGAATGCTATGTCTTAGGGGGAGCTAAGTTGTGATGTGAGAAGAGAAGTTCTTTGACAGATTTAAAAAGGGCTGTCCAGATGTGTAATTTTACTGGTCTTGCATGACTGATCTAGAGTGGTTCTCTCAGATAGTAGAGTGTCACTTATCTCTTAAGTCTATAAGTCAGTGACTCTAATCTCCAGATTAGAATCTTTCCTTTAGTACTTCTTCAGAGATATGGATTGATTACATAAAGTATATCTTCCTACATTGTCATTGATTCTGGTTTAGGCCAAAAACTTGTATGTCTTGATATCTGACCCAATCAACTTGAAATCTAGACTTCAAGACTCAATTCAAGAAATAGTCCTTTTGGTGTTGTTTTTCAATCATTCTATCTCTTTAACTCAAGGGATTAACTGAACAAAACTGTTCTGTTTTGATCATTGAGAAACTGGGAGCTTCATCAATGAAATGAATATTTCTCCCATGTCATGAGGTGTCAAATGCTTAAAATGAATGAAAAGACATGACAGAGCAATGGTGGCTTGCTGGTGAGTAACTGGGGACTCTGGCCTCTAATCAAGGTGTTTCCTCAAGTCAAAAGTCACAGTTACTATCTCTGTTCCCTAATAAAAAAAAGGGGAAGTAATGAGGTACTCACTCTGAGTAACTGGAGATTCAGGCCTCTAATCTAGGTGTCTCTCTAATGTCAAAGGAGTGAACTACCAACTTACTCATTGATCTTCTTGAAAATCATCTCCATCAAAAAAAAAATTCCTTGTTGTTATGCAACTAATGGATTGCTTGTCTTCAATACCTTGAGAACACCTCTCTGATTTCGTCTCTTGCTGTCTTGTGGGATAGTTGAATGATCAGCTATATCTGACCATACTTGTGAACTCCTGCTCTAAATAATCCACTATGTATGCTGATAAACTTGTCAATCATTCTACTTCTCTATTGTGTACTGGCATTTAAAGAATCTTCTCTTGAGATTAGAAACTCACTTATTCTCTTAAGACCTCCTAGTGACTGTCTACACTACGAAATTACTGCTCTTATTCTTCATGTTTCCAGCACTGTCATACATTCTGTAGTTCTTTTTGCTGATGTCAAAGAGGGAGAGAAGTTTGCAATATTTGCAATATCAGTGAGAAGTTCTGTAATATCAGTGAGAAGTTCTGCAATATCAGTGAGTCTTGGATTTGTCTTGAGCTTTGGGGGAGTCATGTTGCTTCGTGGAAGATATGGTTATGAGTTGTGGGGGAGATGAGAGTGTGTTGTAGGGAATGTATAATTCATCTGCATGAGCATGCCTTGAATTTAATAAGTTTGTTGCAGCTGATATAAATCTCTTGTTGAAACTTGATATTGCTTGATTCATAGTGTTGTCATCATCAAAAAGGGGGAGATTGTTGCATCCCTATGGTTTTGATGATGTCTCACACTATAAATCAATCTTCTATCTCTAGATTAATGCTGTTTCATCATGTGAGTGAGTACAGTTCATTTGGTTGTCAGATAAGCATGCTATCTTGATTCTATCTACACTGTTTGGTTAATATGCACAGTAGTGGGTCGACTCATCAGCAAGGGTGGGTCGACGCATCAGAGCATTGATAGCTTGGGCACAAAGTCTATACACCAGCTTGATCTATTTAGTCTGTACATTGGCATACCCTCTTCTAGTCTGTACATCGGGCACTTTCTAACTGAAGTCCATACACTGGTCTCAATACTCAAAGTCAGTTCACCTCAACCCTATACATCCTTCCAAGCTTCATGTCTATACACTGGCTGCTGCATTCTCTTGATGTCTAAACACCCGATAGTGTAAGTCTATACATCGCCCAGTGTCATGTTTGCATAGTCTGTACATCGCCTGCTTTACACAATCAAAGTCTACACATTGCTTGTCAACAGGCTCACACACACTAAAGTACATACATTGCACAAAGTCTGAACATTGCTTCAGAGATAGCTTCAGCAAAGTCTATACATAGACTGGCAGTCTTTATGCTAAGTATATACATTCCTTGAGTCCAAGTCTGTACAGCGTCCGTTGTCTAGAATCCTTGAAGTCTGTACATCAGGCTGCTTCTTTTGAAGTCTATACATTGGCTCGTTCACTTCTGCAAAGCATGTACATCAGACTGTGGCAAAGTCTATACATTCGGTTCCTTGGGCAAAGTCTACACATAGCTTAGTCTGCACATTGCCTTCAGTCCAAGCATTCAAAGCCAAGTCTATACAACGCCAAGTCTGTACACTCCTCATCTGTTCCTACGCTTGGCCAAGTCCATACATTCAACATTTCCCTACGCTTTCCTGGCCAAGTCTGTACATCACTAAGTGTGTACATTGCATGCTACTCAAACGTTCAAAGTCTTCAAAGTCTGTACAGCGTTCGTCTCAACCAGCGTCTCATGCTGTGTCTTAGGCAAGTCTGTACATCGGCCTCATTCGTTCAAGTCTATACATTGAACTGCTCTTCAAAGTCTATACAGCGTCCGTCTCAGCCAGCGTCTCATGCTGCGTCTTAGGCAAGTCTGTACATCGGCTTCATTCGCTCAAGTCCGCACATCCACAGTGGTTCATCAAGTCTATACATTCACTTGAGTTTCACCAAGTCTATACAACGTTGAAGCCTTCACAAGTCCATACACTGCTTGAGCTTCACCAAGTATGTACAACGCTGAAGTCTTCACAAGTCTGTACAGTGCTTGAGCTTCATCTAGTCTGTACATCGCTTCAAGCGATTCAAGTCTATACAGACTGCCTTCACATCCAGAGTCTGTACATCGGTTCAACAGCCGATCGTCTCATACAGAACTTTCCAAGTCTGTACAGCCGAGTGTCTAATGCATCGTCTCACCCTGGCATAGTCTATACACTGGCTCAAGTTTGCCGAAGTCTATACATCTCCGTTGAGCATCAAGTCTACACACTGCTCACAGTCTTATTAAGAGTCTCACACTGGTTCCAAGCCTGTACACTGGTGAGGCTTCGTGAAGTCTACACAGTGGCTGGGCTATGTAAAGTGTACACATTAGTAAGGCTTGTTTGCTTTGTTCTTCATAAGTCTATACACTGCCTTCATATGCATTGTTCATAAGTCTATACACTGCCATTCGCTTGCATTGTTCATAAGTCTATACACTGCCATTCGTTTGCATTGGTCATAAGTCTATACATTGCATCTCGTTTGCATTGTTCATAAGTCTATACACTGCTTTCACATGCGCCTTATTTATTAAGTCTGTACACTCTCTCATGTTGTACACACTTAATCAGTTGATGTTTCTGAAGTATATACATTCGTGTTTAAAGCCTGAACTAACTAAGTATATACATTCCATCTGTCTGTCTACAGGTGATTCAGGCTGATGATTGGGCACGTGAACCGAGGTTGGCACCTGGCACGTGATCCAAGTCAACAGGGGCATGACACGTGGATGGCAACCTGGTCAGGATGCTGCCATGTGGTCGAAATTCAAATGATCTGGCAAAAAGTGCATGGGCGGGAACCTTGCAGCCACACGCCAATATCTGCTATAAATATAGAGCTTCATCCTTCAGTAGAAGCTTGATCGTGAAAAGAAAAAGCAGAAGCCATTGGTGAGAGTTTGCACGATCCAGAAAAGAAAAAGAGCAGAGAGTTCCAGATCTGAGAGGAGTTTGTTCGAGAGAGAGAGCAGTGTGTGTGGATTGATGAATTGCTTCATTTGAAGCTACATTTGTATTGGGTTTCAGAACCGATTTCTTCTTCATTGGTCTTTGTTTCTACTTTGTTTTCGTTTCATTTTGTTCATCCTTCTGATTTGAATTGGTTTCCCTCCGGTGTATGGAGGAAGGGAGTATTACTCCAGTTTCCCTCTGAATTGCAAAGGAAGAGAGATCGGTGATCTATGGTGGTGTTAGTGACTGGTTGCCATTAACAGTTTCCCTCCGGTGTGTGGAGGAAAGGAGAGGATTCTCCGGTTGTGTTCTAGCTGGGAGCTAGAACAGGTTTTCAAGTTCTGTGGGTAGCAGAGCTTGGTTGAGGGATTTGTTTCCCTTGGGTGTTCAAGCTGTGTGGCAGCATGTTGTTCGCAGACTGAGTCTGCATTGATCTAGCATTGTCTAGTGGAATCCTCACCCTAGTTGGAGTGAGGGGTGGATGTAGATTGCGGACTGCAATCGAACCACCTAAAAACCGAGTGCCTCCTCTGTGGTTTGCTATTGTTATCTGCGCTCTTCATCTGCTTGTCTCTTTGCTTCCATGTGATCAGTTCTTCATTCTCATTTACATTTCTCTGTGTACGGGTTAAGGAGGTGCGTTAGCAGTAGAATTTATTTTCCGCCTAAGTTTCTACAAACTGGGAGTGATCTATTCATCCCCCCCCTCTATATCACTCTTGCTGCGCTAACACTTTTTCTTGTCACTTTCAATCTTTGAAGATTATTTTTGAGGTGTGACATTCTTCTTCTTAATTTCATTTTGATATCTTATCTGCCAGTGACCAGTCCAATGGGCATTGGGAATAGTGTATGCATTGTAGAACCTAGACTTATCAGACATGGAATGGATAAAACCATAAGAGTTATGGTTTCTAAAATTTCTGTGCCTAGGTTGTACATAGGAGTTCCAAGGGTAAGGTCGATACATAGAAGTAGCATATGAATTCTGGAAGTTATACTCCTTTGACCTTATGTAGGGGTTGCCTTGACCTCTTCTATCAGAATTTTGGTGATAGGAATTATGAAATGCAAGATAGGTAGAGGCACTCTGGTAGTTGCTTGGACCTTCCTGTTGCTTGGACTTTCCTTGGACTTTAGCCTTAAGAAACTGACCCCTAACCTGACCTTTGGTATGAGGTGTAGTTGTATATGAGCATGATTCCCTAGATACCTTTATTTTCCCTTTGCCCTTGTCCTTGGCACTGTTCCTGGTTTTCTCAATGATTTTCACTGGCTTTTTATTCTGATTCTCTCCACAAGTCATTTTTATTAAAGGTTGTGATGTTCCTATTTCACCCATAAATGAGATAGTTCTTACATCAAACCTTTTCTTGTTCATTCGGTTAAAACCCAAACCATCTCTTTTGAAGTTTTTTTTTATTCCCAAGATGGCATTAGGATTATTTTTTCCTTGTGTCATGCCCTCAAGGGAATTTTGTTTGTCCATGTTCTCTTTTTCTAAATTCTCAATTGATCTTTTCAGTTCTTCATTTACACCATTGACAACTTCGTAATTTTCAGTGGCTATCCTAGTTTCTTCCTTAAATTTTTGCATTTTTATTTTGATCTCATCAATGGTGTTTTTCAGATTCTCATTTTCAACTCTCAGATCAATCAAGATAATTTTATTACATTCAACTTCATCAAGAGAGTTTTTCAGCTCTGAATTTTTAGTTTCTAGACATGCAAGTTTATCAGACAAAGATGTATCATTAACTAATGGATTTACTTTCTTTTTCAAATGTCTATTCTCTCTACGCATGTCTTCATATTTTTCAAGTATTTCAGTATATGCTTCTTCCCAATCACTAAGTGTAAAATTGTCAAATGGGGAAGTTACCTCAATGTCATCTTCATTGACTTCATTATCCTTGGCCATCAAACATAGCCGCTCATCTTTCTCACTGTCAGAGGACCTACTCTGACTTTCTTCTTCTTCATCGCTCCAGGTGCTTACCATGGCCTTTGTCTTCTTCTTTTTCAACCTGGGCTGTTTGTTTCTCAATTCTGGACAATCTATCTTGAGATGTCCTACTTTACTGCAATTATAACATAAAATGCTGTCAGATTTCTTGGCAGTTTCATGTTTAGACTTTGACTGCCTTTTCTTAGAAAAATATTTTCTCCGAAACCCCGTTCCTTCCTTTCTGAGGAACTTTTTAAAATTCCTAGTGAACATGGCGAATTCACCTTGATCTTCATCAGAACTGCTAGAGCTATGCTCACTAGATGACCCTTTGTTACTAGTAGTAACTTTATGAGCCAGGGGTTTCTTTCTCGTCTCAGACTCACCAACCATCTTAAGGTTCAACTCATATGTCATGAGAGAACCGATGAGCTCATCTACTGAAGTGGTAGCTAGGTTCCTGGATTCCTCCATGACAGTGGCCTTAGTGTGCCAAATAGGTGTCAGGGATCTTAGTATCTTTCTGACCAGCTCATACTCACTATAGGATTTTCCCAGACTTCTTAAACTTTTGGTAATTACATTCAGACGAGCATACATCTCAGAGATGGACTCATTAGGCTTCATTTTGAAAGCTTCATATTTAGAAACGTACATGTTGACTTTAGTCTCCCTGACTTGAGAAGTCCCTTCATAGATCACCTCCAATTTATCCCACATCTCCTTAGCTGTAGAACAAGAAGAGAATCTAGAGAATTCGGTGGGATGAAGAGCACATTGCATGGCATTTACAGTACACCAGTTTAAAGTAGATCTACGAATATGCTCTCTGGTCTAGACCTCTTCGTCCTCAGGTAGTTCGAAGGGGCCTTTGCTAACTACCTTCTAAATTTCGTAGTCCTTAGCTCTAAGGAAAACTTGCATACGACTCTTCCAATAAGTGTAATTGGATCCATCAAAATATGGAGGCTTAGTAGTAGAGTGACCTTCAGATGTTAACCCTCTAACATCCATTTGCTAATCTCTTCGAGATGTAAAGCCTTAGAAGGAGAGTTAGGCTCTGATACTAATTGTTGTTTCGGATGACTGACAGATCTAGAGGGGGGGTGAATAGATCTACCCCTAATCTTAGCCAATTCAAAGCACTTAGAATGCAGAATCAAAATGCTACGGCTAACACAACCAATTTAATGAAATATCACTCAAGATTAAGAAATAGTCAACCAGATTAAGCTGTACTAGGTGGAGGTTGGAATCAGAATCTCCTCACACAAGGTTAAGTATTCCAGATTGGTGTAGCCTATCGTTCAGACTAAACCTTTTGATATACAGCACTGGTTGAAAGTTCAAGCTTAAACAGAATATCAGGAATTCAGAAATCAGTAATGAGCATTCAACGAATAGCAATATCAGGAAGAAGAAGAGCACAATAAGATCACACGCACTACAAGAAGGTTTTTAAGGTGGTTCGATCTCAATCCAGAGATCTACATCCACCCCTTACTCAATTGAGTAAGGCTTCTGTTGACACACAACTTAAAAACCGTTGATCCACAACTTTGGGGAATATATCCCTACAACCCGCTGATCCACAGCTTTAAGGAATAGATCCCAGACAGCTGAGCCTCACAGCTTGCTCTGCTGAGCCTCACAGCTTGCTTCCAAGGAATTACTTCCTTGTCGCTGACACACAGCTTGATAGTTTGCTAATACACAGCTTACAGAAATTATAGTGAATAAAAAATGTCAAGAACAAAATCAAATGAAAAATTTAAGACAATCTGTAGCTCACTCGAGCAGAACGAGGTCTAGATTTGATCTAGAGATTGAGACATACAAGACTCCACTTACAGATCTCTTGAACGCTCATAGCTCTTTAGAGAATCCTCCACTTTCTGATCCCCTATTTATATCTCAGTTCTTCACTCTTACTCTTTTCTCTCAACTAAACTCAACTTAATTCTACTGATCTTTGGAGACTCTTAGACCCTCTCACTTCATCACTATGCTTCACGGTTTTCTTCTCTCTTGTGTGTCTTCAGATTGTTTAGGCCTCTATTTATAGCCTCATGAGCGCGTGGGAAACACGTTCCCACCCAAGGAGATTCGAATAGGTACGCTGCTAGATGTCCACGTGTCAGGATATAAAGGTGAGCTGTCCATGTGTCTGAATCCCCAGGCACGGCTCCTTCTTGGTTCATGTGCCTGTTTAAGTTGAAAACTTCAAGCCACGTGACCGTACTAAGCGTAAGACATGCTGCCTTTTACATATTTGATCCTCGGTCCTTTAGTGACTTAAGTTCCTTCCAATCAGAACAGAGGCATTTCGTCAAACAGATTGTAGTCATGAGTGAATACTCAATATGCTCTGACTTATAAGAAAATATGATCATGGTATAAGTCAGACAAAGATGCATTCATATATTTTAGGTAAGTGTAAGAGATGGATCAATCTGTCTGAGCAAAGTGGTGCATGTGCACCGACTTGAATATGCAATCTGTACATATGCTCAGACTTGTGTATGCACATGCTCAGACCTCATACAGGCTAGTAATGCATGTGCACAGGCTTGAAAATTGCATATGCATAGACCTTAGTCACAGATAATGCATGGACTTCTATACATGCATAGACCTGAATATCCAATGTGCACAGACCTACATGGGTACGGGCCTTGCATGTGCACAGACCTTGTTCTATGCAAAATTCAAATGTGCATCAACTTTCCATGCAAGATGCAGAATGTGCCCAGACTTGTAATAGTATCATAGGTAGACCTTGATACGCACGAATGAGCATGTGCATTGACCTTATATGCAAGATAGAAAACATGCATCGACCTTAGATGCTTGAAGGCAAAACTAGCATCGACCTTAGATGTGCTACAGTGAATGTGCACCGACCTGCCTTTGCCTTACTATGCAACATGCACAGACCTTATACCTATTTTTATCATATGTGCATCGACCTTCATATACTTTAGAAACAACATGCATCGACCTTCATGCACTACAGTAAATGTGCACTGACCTGCCTCTGCCTAGATCTGCAACATGCATCGACCTCACTTTGCTAAAAGGAAAATGTGCACAGACTTTGTTATGCGATGCCAAGATGTGCATCGACCTTGGTGTGCACTATGTAAGATGTGCATCGACCTTAATGTTGCACTCTAAACGAAACATGCATCGACCTGTATGCATTGTAAATAACATGTGCATCGACCTTATGTAAATGGAGGCTTGAATATGCACCGACCTACATACATATGACATGAATGTACACTTACCTAATGAATGAGACATTAAATGTGCACCGACCTAATGTAAGGTAAAAACACAATAGCCAATCATCAAAATTATAAACATAATGCATTATTTACCAATATCAAAATCAATATCAAAATTTAGCATAGTGTATACTATTGCCAGCATCAAAACACATTAAATTCAGAGAATCATAAATCAGGGAAGACAAAACATTCTTCCCCATAAACTCCCCTCAACACTGCAGCCCCTGATAGACCTGCTTCATCAGACCCCAAGTCTGCACCTTTCTGCTGGGTGTCCTTTTCTTGCTGCCCCATGCCGCCTATCATCGGACTGGTCCTATCTTCATCTGGAGCACCTGAAGATTACTGAAGTTGTGGGAGAGTGTCCCCGGGTGCAAGGATGGCATCCTGACATGGTTGCTTGCCTTTAGACATCCTGAGGAATTCAAGGAAGGAAGGGGCACCGCCGCCGCCCCCACTCTGACTGTATAGCCCTGGCGGAGGGATTTGGACTCCCTTGACCTCCGAAGGGGGTATTTTATAGGGTTGCTCCCCTCTGAAGATAATGTTATGGTTGGCAGGCGGCTGGCGCCCCCATTTTCGGCTTGATCGGGTTGCATGGGTAGCGGTCGTGGCATCAGTGGCTTCGGCCTGGCTTGCCTCGGCCGTGGGAGCAAAGCATATTTCTTCCCCATCTTCATCACTGGGCAGGTTGAAGAGGGCAGACAGGGTGTTGCAGGAGAGCATTGTCTCCCTCTTGGCCTTGCAAACCTTTCTTCTCTTTCTTTGCTTCTTCTTGTATCCGGCTGGCACCTGCCCCCAGAATAGATTATCATCCTTTTTTGTTGCTTTGTTGGTTTCCTTCTCTAGTGAGTGATGTTCCAACTCTTGGCATGGGACATGGTCCCTTATCAGCAAGGGCTTCCATTTGGGCTGTTCATATTCATCTAGCCCATTTATTTGGTCTTGGAGCCGCCGAGCCTCGGGGCTGATTTCTTTGACTGTCGGCAACGGAGTTTGTTTCTTCCGATTGTGGGTAGGTATTCGGATTACCGCATTCGGACTAGTCCAGATTAATGCTGGCATCGGAGGGGTAGGCCGCGGTGTGATGTCGTGAATATGTGGCCCTACCTTCGGACGAGGAAGAGCCTTCTTCTTGATCTTTGCAAAGACCTGCTGCCATCCCTGTTGTTCTTTTATCGGTGTCAGGAAGCATGCTTCATAAGTATGCTGAGTACTGGCCTCCGCCACTTCCTCGGGCAATGCCTAATATAAGGAGATCATGTTGGCTGCAACTCTCCTTGGAGGTGCAGCATGGGGTTGCAGAGGGTCTACTGTACTCACCCAATTCTATTTCTTCTTTTCTTATCATGCCTTCAATGACATCTTTGAATATATAGCAGTCTTCAATTGGATGCCCCAACCTCTGATGGTAAGGGTAGAATCTCATACTGTCTCTTCTTTTCTGGTCCTCAGGCCTTCTGGGCTTAGGTAGGGTGACCTTGTCGTACTGGGTGGCCTAGTCAAAGAGAACTTTAGTCTTCTCCTTCAGGAAAGAGTAGGCTTTCTTCATTTTATCCCTAAGTGAGGGACCCTCCTTTTCTTCAGTTTTGTGGGGCTGGGGCTCAGCTATCTTCTTACCTTTATCTCTCTGCTGTTTGAACGCCTTGATGTCAAGGGCATTTGCTTCCTTAGGCGTTGGGTGCCGATCTGCTGCCTTTGCCTTCTGCGTGGTGGCAATGGTTGATGCGGGGGCGGGTCTTGCCAGAAAAGCTTCGACTTCGGCCACCACGTTATTCAGTCGGTCAAACGACCGGATCTCCATACCAATCATCTTTTCCAGGACCTCCCTCCTGAGGTTCTGCTTGCAAATCTGTATAGCGTCCTCCTGGTGCGGGGGCTGCTTACATCTCATTCCGAGGTTCCTCCACCTCTTAATGTATTCAAGAGCCGTCTCATCCGCCCTTTGCCTTATTGAGTAAAGTTTAGCCATTGTGACCTCCCTCTCGGTGACATGAAATCTTTCTCAAAATTTCATCTGCATGTCTGACGAGTCGCTGATCGACCTGGCCGAAAGGCTGGAGTACCATTCACATGAGAGCCCGGTTAATGATGACCTAAAAAATTTTAGCAGATATGACTCATCAGTAGCTAGGTCACCCATGATGGTAATGTAGTAGGCAATATGCTCTTTCGGGGACCTCTTCCCGTTGAACTTGTTGAATTTGGGTGGCCTGCTAATCCCTGGGGGGAGCCGCTTAGCTGCATGATGAGGCGGGTATGATACCCGATAAGCATCAAACGTGACATAGTCACCTTCATTTTGCTCAGAGAGCTTTAAATCAATCATCCTCTCCACCATCAATCTGTTCACAGTGGTTGGATCGACTGGCTCGGGGAAGAAGTGTGCTGGCTGCAGGTATGGGGTGACCAGGGTGGTCGCCTGCGGCAGAGGATGCAGTAATGGCGGTGCCTAGTGCACCTGAGGTAGTACCAGTGGCAACAGTGACTGAAGCGGACACTGCTTGGTGGCCGCTTGACTATGATCCACTGGCTAAGGCAGAGTGTATATTGGGGGAAAGTCACACGGGTTGACAACCCCCTGCGATGATTCACCCTGCATCTTGGGTTGTTTAGAGGCCGAGGTTTGGTCTGCCCTCTCATGCAGTTGTTTGCTCAGAAGTTTTATCTCCTACCGATATTGTTGTAGTAGCATCATCACTGATGTGTCCATAGTTGCTGTGCTAGTAGTGGCTTCCATTGCCTCCCCTGAAGTGCCTTCGGGTGAGGTGTTTAGCAAAACCTCTTCCTCTTCAGTTGTTATCACATTTGCGGTGAGGGTAGTGACTTCTTCAGACATCATTTGCTTTCCTCTTGCCGCGCTCAGTATTTCCTTTGCAGCTTCAGTTCTCTTGGTGTTCGATCCTGGCCTTTTGGCTAGTCGAACCAATTCCTTGGGCTCCTCAGGCAGACACCCGTATCTGCAGGCCATCCCGGCCATTTTGCAAGCGAAGACTTGTACTTCTCTTCTTTGTCTATAGACTCTCCTCCTTGTATGGCCGGAGAAGGTCAGTGTTTCGAATACAAAAATTCTTCTTCTGTCCTCCTACTGGGGAGGGGCTTCATCGACCTCGTAATCTGGGCCATCTTCATTTCCATTATCATCAATAGACGACGTCATTCTTTTTTCTTCGTCTTCGACTGCCATTGGCAGGTAGTCTTTTTCTTCAGCCGCCGCTACTTGGAACAGTCGCTGCTGGGCCAATGAGGGGTTGCCTAGACCCCTGAAGTAGTTCCTGACCATATTGGTCATCTCTTCTCGATCTTGCCCTTGGTGGAGGATTGGGGACAATGGTCGACCTCCTACTGGAGGGATGTAAGCTAATCGGGCTCTCCCAGCAAGTTGATCAAATCTTCTCCCGATTGAAGGGATATTGGCTTGTCGGGCACAAGCCCTGGGGGTAGCACGGCGTGGAGGGTCCACAACCGTTTCCTCTCTTATTGGGGCCAAGCCCCTCTCATTCCTTCTCTCCATCCCAAGACTTGTGGTGGTAGCAAACATGTGCATCTTGGCCGGCAGGTTGGGTTTTCTTAGGGACCCATACTTGCTTGAACACTTTCGGGTTTGGGGCCAACCTTCTTTGGCCTTGTCGGCTGGCTTCTTCTTTCTCAGCTTTCCTTCCGGACAGGGCTTAGAAAGAGTTGCGGGTTGGCACAATAGGGACCACCCGATCCAGGATCACTTGGGTGTCGCGTACTTCTAGGAAGACATAGACACTACCGATCAGAATAGATTTACCGGACACTGACAGTCGTCCGGTGATGGGAGTAGTGGCCCTTCTCCAGGAATTCCCCCGACAACGACCTCTCGGGTTGTTGTAGTGAGCGGGGCGAGCCCCGTGAGCTACATGGCGCACCATGCAGCTTGCTAGTTTGATCCGACCTATCGGCAGGTCTCTGCAGGTTCTGGTGTCGGTGACTCGAGGCTTCTTGCTAGCGCCCTTCCTGGTCACCTCTAGAACTTCGATCTTCAACACGTCGGTGAAGGGTACCCCCTTGAAATTGGGGAAGCCGACCACTGGCGGGAAGGTGCCGAAAATGGTCGATACCGCCCGGTACCCACAAGCAGCATGGTTGGCCACGATCGCGGGGCTGAAAGTCAACGTAATGAATCTAGCAACCATTGCTATTTCCTGCGAGCACAAAATCAAACCAGCAATCAGCAATCTTTGAGAGGGCCGCGGGGCCCGTTTTACCTCGACAAAGAGATGAAGGGAGACTGAGTCCCACTGGGCGTGCCAGCTTGTGGGGATGGGATGTTCTCATCTGTTTGTTTGTTATTTGTTTTTTATTATTATATTATTTTATTGGTTTAATTTAATTGATTTATTTATTGCGTAGGCGTGCCAGTCACTAAGTGACAAGTTTATTGTACGCTCGATCTAACCTGGTCAGTCGATTGTCAAGTCTGTGTCGGGATCAGCAGTGTGTCATACCATAAAGGTTATGACGTTAATTACATCCACTAAACAGAGAAAAACCCTTGATTAATTGTCGAGATAACGGGCCACCAGAGGCTGTGTAAATATGCAGGCAGGGGTAAACCAGCAAAAAACAAACGATGATTTGGAAAGTAGGAAATAGATACAAGTTCGGGCAGGCCGTTCAGTTCCATTCACTATCCGGAACCCTCGATATGTTGTAGAGGATATAGGTCCGAAGACTACCATCACGCGTAGTGAGAGCTTTCAGTCAAGGCTTGTCTGACCTTCGGCAGATCACCATTTGATGTACCGGGGTCCAAGATAACAGCAAACAGACATCAAGCATGCATGTGCGCGTATAAATGTACAATGGAATCAATTTCAAAGCAACTAACAGATGAAAGCTAACTGAGACTCTTGTTGGTTGGTTGGAGAGCACCCCGGGTATTTAAAACGACACAAAAAAAAGAGTTGGCCATTGATCCGGTGTGGGGTATCGTAGGCAAAGTGGATTAAACAGCGTGGTAAAGCGTAGGAATAGGTTCAAAAATGGTGCAGTCACCTTTGGGGTTTAAATGGCTCGGAGGAGAGAGGGGTGCACCGGATAAGGCCGCGTCAGTTTAGAGTTGATGGGGTTGAATTGGTTTTTGAGTATGGAGTTAAAATGAAGCGGGGGGGGGGGGGGGTAGGCGCCGGATTAAGGCGCGCCGGATATGGAGTGCACCAGTTTGGAGCTGAAACTTGATCTTTTGAGTTGTTGAGTTATAATATGTTCACCCTTTTAGTGTCAATTAAGGTTGATTAATGAATGAATTCAAGGTCCAATTGTCCTACAGACATGGCAAGTCAAGACTTGCGTGAGGTTCCTACTCAAGCACAGTCCATTTTCTGTTCAAAGTGGTTTACAGCTCTTAGAGCTAAGGTTCCTTCACAATTTTAGCCCAAGCATTCAGAAGAAAATTTGGAAGCACCTCCCCATACCCAGAGGGTTGCGGGGGGAAAGCGGAGACAATCCCACATAAACTGGGGTAAGCTCCTTAAAGCCGGGAAGCCAAATGGTGATTGGCGGACCCAGATGGATGGAAACCCCGAGGGCTAGCCTACGAGGGGTGTTGCAGGAGATTGTTATCTCCTAGTGTTTGGTTTTAATGATAACAAAACAATTATGCTTTGTTTGGTGTTTAGTTTTAATGATAACAAAATGAACAAAACGATTGTGGTTTCATTGAGCAACATGTATGCATCATGGTTGATGAGTGAACAAATGACTTCATAGTTCACACTTGAAAGTCATATGAATCCTTAGTGTTTAATGAACTCATGCTATATATATTGGCTTGCAGGATCAAACTTTGGTTCACGTTTTGGAACTCAAAGGCATGCATCAAGAAGTTTTCAGTTGACAAAGGGAGTTAACTCACTTTCACTCATTGCATTATGTCGATTGCCACTGTGTTTGGTTTCATGATGATCATTCAACTTGCATATGTTTATGTACATTCTCATTGTGACCTTTATGGCCTTGAATGCAAATGAAAGAGTCTTTGTGAATCTTGGTAGAGTTGGCTAAGATATTCATTCCTTGTGCTCAACTTCATAGCCGTTGGCTCTTGTTACGTTGGAATAAGAGTTGGCTAAGATTTGGCTCTTGTTACATTGGCTAAGATAAAACATTCATATTGTAGAATGTGGTTTTTTTTATTCCCACATCAATCATGCAAGTGTTGGATACATAATGATCATTCATGTGTTTAAATTCATTGTCATATGAACATGATCCTTTGATGTGGATGATTCAGTTGTGAATGAGTTTTTATCCTCCTTGTTATTGAGATTCCATAAGTGTGGTTCCTGGAGAATATTTTGCTTGGGGTGATTGAGTTTTTATCTCTTGATCCTTAGCTTACAACACTTGTGGCTCAAGAGTTCACATGCATCTAATGCATAGGCTTTCATGTATGCTTTCATATTGATTATTGAGATAAAGTACTAATCATTTTTATTATGGTTTTTATAGGATTAAACACTTTGTATAAACCTTCAATGATCAAAGGAGTTGAAGCCACAATGCCCTGAATATGATGAATTGGTTTAAGGGGCTGAAAACTGAAATCTGGAAAATTTCTAGATTTCGGTCGACCGCCCCTAGGGGGTCGGTCGACCGATTCTCCCAGTGAGGAGAGATTTTGGTTTGTAATTTTCCGGTCGACCACCAATCCCGTGTTGGTCGACCGACAATGGCAAAAGTCAAAAAATGTTGCTCTGAAACTCTTCCAAACCTAGTCAACATGTGCCTAACCTTTTGTCCTTTGCCCTTGGGTTGATGGGAGACCCATTGGGGGTCTTTTTGGAGGATTCTAGAAGGGCTATTCTAGTCTTTTGGTGCTTCCTATTAGTATGCTTATGAGAGCTACAAATTTAACAAGTCTTTGCCGTAATGTGTTGTTATGGTCTATCTTGCAGGTGAAGGAAAAGAGAAAGGAAGGAAAGGCTATTGTGGAGGAGATTTGATCTACATCCAGAGGGTTTTGGAGCTCGTGGAAGAATAAGAAAAGGAGTGGATCGAAGAGAGGAACGCGTTGACGTTCAAATCGACGGCATTCGACTTACCTCTGACCTGAGCATCCAAGAATATCATCTTTCGGGCATTGAAGACAAAGGGGGATCATTTCTATATCATTTATTTATTCTTTGTGATGTGCTTCATGTTCTATAGTTTGGGTTTAGCATGATTTGATCATTCACGTTTATTTTTCAAACATTAGAAATATTTATGTGTGTGACCGTCTGTGTATGCGGTCGTGTTTGATCACCTGCGTGCGGTCGTGTGTGTCGTTGTGCTACGTTTGTTGCAGCGTGTGTGTGTGTTTATGATCTGGTTGTCAGATCATGTTGGAGACTCCGTCTCCGTGTGTGGTTGGGGTTATACCTCGTGTTTGTAGGGTTTACTCTGTGTGTGTGTGTGTTGGGGCATGTCCCCGTGTATATGTGCAGGCGTCGTCATGTGTGTTGTTGGAGCGTCGTCTCCGTGTTGGGGATTTATCCCCGTGTGTGTTGGAGCCTTGCTCCATGTTGGGGAGTTTTCCCCTTGCTGGTTTATCTAGCGAGTGAAGCCTCACCAAGTTTTGGTAAGGGGTGGACGTAGGGAGCCCGTCGTGGTCCTAAACCACCTTAAAAATTCCCTTGTCTTGTGGTTTGCATTGTGGGATTGTATGGTTTGATCGTTATATTCCTTTGTATGATCATGTAAGATCGGAGAGGTTGAGAGAATTTAGTTCCTTGTTAAGTTAATTCCTCAATCTCGATAAAACTTGTTAATTTTGCATAGTTAAGTTTTATTTTACCATTTTTAGTAGGGGACAATTCAACCCCCCCTTCTTGTCCGCTCGCCTACCCGGGACCAACAATTGGTATCAGAGCACGACTCTAATTTCTTAGGTCTAACGACCTTTAGAGTGATCTCTCGGCGAGTTTCATTGAGCATCATGTCTTATGCTTGTTTGTCTTCCCTCCCTCCTTGTTTTGATGGTCACGACTATATTTCTCGGAAAAATAAAATGTCTTTCTATCTTGGTATGAAAGAGCATGAAATCTGGGAAGTATATGTAATGGTCCACATAAACTTTCATCAAATGAAAGAGAATGGAGTGCAAAGCATGAAAAGAAAAATGAAATCAATCTTTGAGCTTTGAATTTTATGAGAAATTGTATAGAGTCTAATGTTCTTTCTCAAATCTCCTCTTGCAGGTCAGGCAGAGATCTATGGGATAAACTGGCTATATTTGAAGGGAACCCTTAAGATTCCCAAGTGGGTATATGCTTGATGGCTCATGGTGAGGAAAGCTCGAGTCAGGTAAATTCTGATTCTGAAGAACCCTCAATTGAAGAATGGTAATTAGCATGTGCCGGTTTGCATGACAGATGTAAAAAATACAAATCTGAAATCAAGAGATTGAAAAAGAAAAATGATGATAATGTGCATGTTAATTCGTCATGTGAAAAATGTAAAAACTTGGAGTCAAAAATTGAACACCTACAAGAACAAAATGAATGTCTTGAATCAAAAGTTGAATTATTTTCAGATGAGATTTCATGTTTGAATGAAGATGTTGAAATGGCTAGAAAATATAACACATCTTTTCAAATTGAAAATGAGTGTGATGAGCTGCGTGAGCAAAATGAACTCTTCATGTCTAAAATCTCCATGCTTGAGAAAAATGAAGAATATCTTAAGAACAAGCTAGCTTCCTTGTGTGATGATGATAAAATGTTTGAAAAGCTACTTGATTTTGAAATTGATAGCAAGAGCATCATGGATGAAAATGAAGATCTTAAAAGGAAAAATTGTGCCATGTTAATTTAGAATTCCTTGCTTGAGAGAAGATTGAAATGCCATGAAAAACTTGAAAAAGAAATTTTCTTAATGAAATCTGAGAATGAACAATTGCTTGTTAAGATTTCAAAGCTTGTTGAAATTGAGAAAGTTCTTGAAAATTTGACTGAAAAACTGCATGCCATAAATGATGAAAACAAGGAAATCTTGAAAGAGAATGAAAACTTGGAATATGTGAATTACTTACTTTGTGAGAAAATCTTTGCATGTGAAAAAGAAATAAATGATTTGAAAAATAACTTGTCTAGATTTATCAAAGGGAAGGAGAACTTAGACAAGATGCTAGGTGTCAAGGTGAATTTTTAAAAAGAGGGTCTTGGATACACCCTGGTCAATAAGAAATCTTTTGAACATAAAATGACAACCTCTTTTGTTCATACATATGATATTCCCAGTACTTCCAAAGCACCTCCTTCCACTTCTCAAATGAAAATTTTTTAAAATGGTTTTAAGAAAAAGAAAAATCTCAACACAAAACCCACTATGCAAAAATGGTTTCAAAAAGTTCAAAATGGGCAGAAAATGAAATTGAATGTTGAATGCTTTTATTGTGACATGCATGGCCATGAAATGAATGATTGTGTTGTCATGAAAATGGATGATGAAAAAGTATGTAAAAATAAATCTGCTTTCAAAAGAAAGATAAATGTTTCTTGCTTCTATTGTCATAAACCAGGCCATGTGATGAAAAATTACTTTGTGAAGTAAAATGTTGATTTTCATGCCATGAATGCACAATCATATTTTCGAAGAAAATTCATAAATGAACATGCTTCAAATGCTCAAAGGTTTTCATCATATAAGAGAAACTTGTTCACAAACACTCATGCTAACAATGGAAAGTCACTCCATAGACCCACATCTTCTTGTTACTTTCATTGTGGAAAGTACGGGCATGTTATGAAAGAGTGTTGGTTTTTAAAAAAATAAAATTTTCATGCTTCTATAATGAATGCTAGATTTAATTATATAAAATCTAAACCTTTTGAATATAGAAGATGGAATGAATTTAAAAATTCCTTTGCCCCTAGAAGGAAATCCTTTGGCAAAAATGCTTCTCCTCAATGCCGTTACTGTGAAAACTATGGACATATTATTGAAGACTGCAGGATCATGAAGAATGATGATATTGTGGCAATGGAAATGACAAACAAAACTTTTGAAGAAATGCTTCTAACATCCAAAGACCCAAGAAGACTTGGGTGCCAACATACGATAATTGAGTTGGTTATGGTGAAGGTGTGTCTTGAGGTAAATGAGAAATGAAAGGAGTCCCAATAAAATGGAACAAGGCACACCCGAATGGTAAAATCCCAACTTTGCTTCCTCTTTGTCAAATTGGCATTTATGATGTTTTCCTTCTGCCACTTTGTTATGTATGAATTGTTGAGTTATGGTTTTGGTGATTGTTGTAATTGTTAAGTTATGGTTTTGATGATAACTAAACTTAATGTGTGATTAAGTGATGATAACTAAACTTGTGGTTGATTGCTCATGCTCTTGTTATTTATGTATGGTTGAGATGGCAAATGGGAACGATTACATGGTCTTGATCCTTGGTTTACATATATTAGTTTTACAAGAGGCAAGAAGTTGCATAATCTCTTCAACGGGAACAAGCATGGTATTAACCTTGACTATCTTGCTTGCAGGATCAAACACATGACAGTCACCTAGTGAACGAAACGTGTGGATAAGCACCCTGCTCCTCTACAATCTAAAATAGGTGGTATATGTCATTTACTGTCAAGAACCATTGGTCAAAACACTCAGTAAAAATCCACAAGGTCAAAGACTCAGTTGACACCTTCTAAACTGTCAAGGGTGATGCCACAGACGTGAACAGGCGACTAAAGGACTTAAGCGACGGAGTTGAAGAGGTTAACAGACCGACCCAGGAAAACCCGGGGTCTGACCAACTGGCAGTCGACCGCCAGCACAGGGGCGGTCGACCGCCCCTGCCAGCAACCCCCAATCTACCGGTCTCTCAGTGGCGGTCGACCACCAGCCCAGTAGCGGTCGACCGAAATTCCCAGAAACCAACGGCTAGTAGTTCTCTCAGTAGCGGTCGATCGCCAGCCTCTGCAGGTCGACCGCCAGCCCTGATAAGCCAAAAATATTGACTTTTGTCCATCTCGAAAGAAGCATCTCTTATTGCTATTGTTTAATCCCAAAGCCACCAAACCCTCCAGAATTTGTGGATCTGGTCTAGGGCTTGTCCATAGACCTTCCAAGGGTTATAAAACATCCTATTAGAGTCATAACCCTAATCATCCAAGAGATCCAAAAGGGGAGGCTGTCCAAGGAGGAGGAAGAGGTACTGTAGCTCCGTGAACAGTACCTCGTGCAGCAAGCTCTTCATCTATCTCCAACCCATTCAAGGTATTTTCTGAAGCCGTCTACCTCCAAGAAGGTGTAGAAGCAATCAAGGTTCAAAGCTACATTCATACACCTCTTCATCAACTCAAGGTGATCCAAGGGAAGAAGAAGAAGGATGCTACAAGGAATAAGGAGCCATTCAAGCATCATCTGAAGGTACTCTAGCTCCATTTGAAGTCAGCAGTCTCAAAGGAATAGAACAAGCTCACAAGCATTTAGAAGATACATGGATTTGTCCAAGGAAGAAGGAAGGGTACTGTAGCCGTGAACAGTACTCCGTGCAAGAAGATCTACATCAAATACAAGGCCATTCAAGCTGAGTCTCAATCTATTCAAGTGAAGAAGGAATCAACGCGAACATCCAGAGCACACACTTAGGGGGAGCCTAAATCAGGAGCTTTCTAAACTGTGGTTTATTCATGTTTGTGTTTTGTGCTTTATAGGTTAAGATTTGTGTTTCTTATAAACTATAAACTCGTGTGTGTGTGTCGTACTTGATTCGTGTGTGCGTAGGTCTTCTTAGATCTGCGTGTGTGTGTGGATTTATCCGGATCTTAGTGTTTGTGTGTGTGGAGTGCTGCACTTGTCGCAGCGTGTGTGTGTCTTGTTGATCCGCTTGTTGGATCGTGTTGGAGACTTCGTCTCCGTGTGTGTGTGTGTGTTTTAGGGTGTGTCCCCGTGTGTGTGGGCAGGTGTCGTCCTGCGTGTGTGGTTGGAGCATCGTCTCCGTTTGGAGATTTATCCCCGAGTGAAGCCTCATCAGGTTTGGTGAGGGGTGGACGTAGGATTGTCGTCATTGCATCCGAACCACCTTAAAAACCGTTGTGCATTGTGTGTTATTTGTGTGGTTTGATTATTTTCATTATATGGTCGTGTATGAACGGAAAGTTTGAGAGAATTGGTTAATTAGTTTTCATTTGCTAATTATTGTTTATCACATATTTTGTAAAAAGGGTAACAGTTTTCGTAAAATTTGTTATCACCCAATTCACACCCCTCTTGGGTGTCATTGATCACGGGACTTCATGAATTGCATCTCCTTACAAGCCACTCATGCTCTCATTGAATGAATAATTGATATATCAAATGTTGTTATGTGAAATGACAGATTAAGTCTGTCATGAAGCTAACACCATGCGTGAGGTGATCCTCGGATCAAGTTCTCCGTCCTGTACCAAATTTCAGAAATTGATTTGTTTGGCTAATGAAGAAACATGTTGTTTTGAAGGAAATCATGTTTCTTTGAAATTCTTTCATGCTGCAAGAAGGCAAATTATTGAAATGCAGAATTGTTCATTTGATAGATACTGTTTCTGAAAAACTTGACCTGCTACTCTTATATTCTGCCATGATGAACATGTCCCACTGGTTGAATGAACTTGAATTTTGAGAAATAAGCATGTTGCTCTTGCCTACTGAATACTTTTCAATCTGAAATGCATGAGCATCTGAGCTTAATTGAGTATCTGGTATATCAAATGGTGTGTAGTGGAAGGGTGGATTACGTTCACCTAGAAGCTCTCACTATGTGTGAGTTGGGTTTTCAGACCTTTACCTCCACCTCGTACCGGAACTTTAAAAATCTACTTGGCACGTTGATGACTCTTTAAACTTGTGAAATGTTGTTGAAAATTTATTTTTGAACAGGTTCTGAAAACAAATTGGTTGCATTGAATGTTTCCAATCTATTTATGCACCCTAGCTTATAAAGCTCATGCGATGAAAAATACTTGTTGTTCATCAGTTGAATGTGAATGCTTTCTTGTGCAATCTGTCATGATCTTCTGAAAAACAAACTCTTGCATCTTATTGTTGAATCTTACATTGCATTCTCATATAGGCATAGGTTGCATGCATTAGAATTCAATGCATTAGATGCATTTAGATCATCCAAATGAAAAACTGAAAACTTGCATCCTGCACCAATGTTAAATTTAGCAATGCATTTAGAACTTTTAAATAAAAATATGACATTCTGTATCATATTACATATTTGCACATCATATCTATTTGCATATCATATCTGCATATCATTCACGTAGTGCATTTGCTTTCAACACTGGTATCATGTATTCGGGACCAACAAGAATTGCATATTTTTTCATGTTGCATTGCATAATGCATATACTCCCGTTGTATGCTTGCATGTTATTATATGATAATCACCCCCTTCCTTGGAATTTCTAAGACCTCATTTTTCTTACTAAATAATGTTGTAAGTTGAGTCATCACTAGGGTGCTACATGTCGTATATTTAGGGGGAGTAATCTCCTGATAAGTGCATCTAGATAGGGGGAGCTGAACTGTTATGTATTTATGAAATTTTCGGTATACATGTTGAATTAAATTCGCACACTTCATGCACAAAATGTGAAAATGAGTGTTAGAGATAAGGATGTAGGAATTTCCTTTCAACACTCTAGAGATATTAAACATGTTGCATGAATGTCAAAGAGGCAGTTGAGGAAAAAGTTACCTGCCTACTTTGTAGAAAGAATCTGAAAAGAATGGTAGAGCAATGCTTAATTTCACTGAGTAAATTGGGCACATGTCACCTGAGACGTGATGTGGTTCACTTCAGAAAGGTGTTTTACTAGTATCTTTGCTCAAAATGAGGTGAAATGGTTCAATATTCTGAGTAACCGAGGATTCTGGCATGAGCTCCATGTGTCTCCTCGTGTAAAAAAAAATTATTTGAACCTGATCATTCTTGAAAAATTCTGACTATCATGTGATATTGGTTGAGTTAAAAAATGATGGTGAAAACTCTTTGTGGTAGAGCGTAGCCTCCAATAAGCTGTTCTCTTAAAATAAAATACAGTTTGTATAATCTCTCATTGTGTTGATCTGAAAATCTGAATATCCATATGACTATAGTTTATTTTCATGTTATTCACCTAGACATATGGAAATTTGATTTAATATGTATTCAGAAAATTGATTGACTGCATTGACTCTTGCATAACTCCTCTGTGTGATTGCACAATCTCCTAAGTGTTACACATAAGCATCCTAGTTATTTTGACTCTCATGCACTTTTCCTATACCCATTCCCCTCTTAAATGAGTAAAGGGGGAGCTATGTTGCATGTAATATATACATATCTACTTGGTTGCATGGTGCATTTCATATCTCATCATTTGTATGCATTTAGCTTCATGCATTCCTAAAGAAAATTTAAAAACATCTGAAAACCATGAAAATCAAAATCTGTGACCCTCACATGGAAATATTCAACATTGTTTTTGAGTTCACCAATTGGCCTAGTTGGTTTTCATTGTATCATATGCTTACATTGAGTTTTTATGCCTTTCTAGAAAATATAAAAATCAAAAAATTTTAAAATCAAAGAAAATAATTTGATATGCCATCTTGTTGTTGCCTTGCTCTTGCATCATGTGAAAATCAGCAATGGATTCTCGACCTTGAATGCTATCATGCTGAACGCTTCATATTACATAAATCTTCAACCAATGGTTCATCTCTTTGAGGCCACCCATTACCAACAATTGGTATTGTCACATAACCCACTGTCCTTGCAACAATTGGTATTCACATTGGCATCATCTCTTCCGGCCTAACTTGTCCATACTATGTCCAATAACCCCCTGTCTTTTTGTAGATGACAAAAAGGGGGAGAAAAATGTGTTCTGTGCTCAATACAAATGTTGTGTGCTCTGTAAAAATGTGTTGTGTGCTCAAGGGGGAGAAGAATGTTGGTTGTGTATTCTCGCACACATTATTTTATCATCATCAAAAAGGGGGAGATTCTTGCAGGAGAATGTTATCTTCTGGTGTGTGGTTTGAATGATAACAAAACAATTGTGCTTTGTTTGGTGTTTAGTTTTAATGATAACAAAACGATTGTGATTTCATTGAGCAACATGTAAGCATCTTGGTTGATGAGTGAACAGATGACTTTATGGTTCACACTTGAAAGTCATATGTATCCTTAGTGTTTAATGAACTCATGCTATATATATTGGCTTGCAGGATCAAACTTTGGTTGACATTTTGGAACTCAAAGGCATGCATCAAGAAGTGTTAAGTTGACAAAGGGAGTTAACTTACTTTCACTCATTGTATTATGTCGATTCCCACTGTGTTTGGTTTCATGATGATCATTCAACTTGTATATGTTCATGTACATTCTCATTGTGACCTTTATGGCCTTGAATGCAAATGAAAGAGTCTTTGTGAATCTTGGTAGAGTTGGCTAAGATATTCATTCCTTGTGCTCAACTTCATAGCCGTTGGCTCTTTTTACGTTGGAATAAGAGTTGGCTAAGATTTGGCTCTTGTTACATTGGCTAAGATAAAACATTCATATTGTAGAATGTGATTTTTTTTATGCCCACATCAATCATGCAAGTGTTGGATACATAATGATCATTCATGTGTTTAAATTCATTGTCATATGAACTTGATCCTTTGATGTGGATGATTCACCTGTGAATGAGTTTTTATCCTCCTTGTTATTGAGATTCCATAAGTGTGGTTCCTGGAGAATATTTTGCTTGGGGTGATTGAGTTTTTATCTCTTGATCCTTAGCTTACAACACTTGTGGCTCAAGAGTTCACATGCATCTAATGCATAGGCTTTCATGTATGCTTTCATATTGATTATTGAGATAAAGTACTAATCATTTTTATTATGGTTTTTATAGGATTAAACACTTTGTATAAACCTTCAATGATCAAAGGAGTTGAAGCCACAATGCCTTGAATATGATGAATTGGTTAAAGGGGCTGAAAACTAAAATCTGGAAAATTTCTAGATTTTGGTCGACCAACCATGGGGGGTCGGTCGACTGATTCTCCCAGTGAGGGGAGATTTCGGTCTATAATTTTTCGGTCGACCGCCAATCCCGTGTTGGTCGACCGACAGTGGCAAAAGTCAAAAAATGTGGCTCCGAAACTCTTCCAAACCTAGTCAACATGTGCCTAACCTTTTATCCTTTGCCCTTGGGTTGATGGGGGACCCATTGGGGGTCTTTTTGAAGGATTCTAGAAGGGCTATTCTAGTCTTTTGGTGCTTCCTATTAGTATGCTGATGAGAGCTATGAATTTAACAAGTCTTTGCCCTAATGTGTTGTTGTGGTCTATCTTGCAGGTGAAGGAAAAGGGAAAGGAAGGAAAGGCTATTGTGGAGGGGATTTGATCTACATCCAGAAGGATTTGGAGCTCGTGGAAGAATATGAAAAGGAGCGGATCGAAGAGAGGAACGCGTTGACGTTCAAATCGACGGCATCCGGCTTACCTCCGACCCGAGCATCCAAGAAAATCGTCTATCGGGCATTGAAGACAAAGGGGGATCATTTCTATATCATTTATTTGTTATTTGTGATGTGCTTCATGTTCTATAGTTTGGGTTTAGCATGATATGATCATTCGTGTTTATTTTTCGAACATTAGAAATATTTGTGTGTGTGACCGTCTGTGTATACGGTCGTGTTTGATCGCCTATGTGCGATCGTGTGTGTCGTTGTGCTACGTTTATTGTAGCGTGTGTATGTGTGTGTGTGTGTGTGTGTTTGTGATCTGGTCGTCGGATAGTGTTGGAGACTCCGTCTCCGTGTGTGTTTGGGGTTGTACCCCGTGTTTGTAGGGTTTACTATGTGCGTGTGTCTTGGGGCGCGTCCCCGTGTGTGTGTGCAGGCGTCGTCCGGTGTGTTGTTGGAGCGTCGTCTCTGTGTTGGAGATTTATCCCCATGTGTGTTGGAGCCTTGCTCCGTGTTGGGGAGTTTTTCCCATGCTGGTTTATCCAGTGAGTGAAGCCTCACCCGGTTTTGGTGAGGGGTGGACGTAGGGAGCCCGTCGTGGTCCCGAACCACCTTAAAAATCCGCTTGTCTTGTGATTTGCATTGTGAGATTGTATGGTTTGATCATTATATTCCTTTGTATGATCATGTGAGATCACAGAGGTTGAGAGAATTTAGTTCCTTGTTAAGTTAAATCTTCAATCTCGATAAAACTTGTTAATTCTGCATAGTTAAGTTTTATTTTACCTGATGGGGACATCACCTCCCGTGCCAACACCCACAGCTCATCTCCTCGGCCCGGAAGCGTCCGAAATGGTCTAGTCATTTATCTTGAGTCATATGTTGTATTTCCTCATTTTTATTTGAGTCATACCATTATAATTTTTCTTTTATTTGAGTCATATACCTAGGTTAATGAGTCATCTACCTAAGTTAAGTGTCATAGGGTTGATTAGATTAGTTAATGGGCCCAATTCATTGGGCTAGGCCCAGGGGCGCCCCCTACCCCCTTGGTTATTTATCATTGTTGCAAGAGTTAGGGACTTTTTGTAAAATGTGGGTTGCCTATATATAGGACCCCATTCCCCACCATTTGAGGTTAATGAAAGAGTATTTGAATTTTCAAGTATCCAATTTAAATCTTCTTCTTTTGGAGAGAATCTAATTGAGTGGGTGAGAAGCCCTTATCCCCCCTCCCTCTCTCTCTCTAAGGGGTTTGCCCCATTCTCTCTCTCCTCCCCTCCCAACTAATTTCTCTCTCCTTTCCCCTCCATTAAAGATACTCCAACTCCCCACACCCCTTTCTTTACTCCACCCCAACCCCAAGAGACCCCTACCCAATCCTAGCTCCACCAAACAACTCCCAACTATCCACTTTCCCTTCCCAAGCAAGCCTCCACCTTCCCAAGGCTGAACCCAATCCTCCTTAGGCCAAATTTGAATTTCCCACCTCCCTCCCCTTCTTCCCCAGCCCCTTTGGGTCGCCCCTCTCCTGCCCTCCCACCCTAGGGTCGCCCCCCCCCACCATCCTCCCCCTCCATTCCTCAAAGAGCATCCCCCATTTCCCCTCCCCATCCACCTTGCAGAGAACCAGCTTATTGCAGAGTCGGACACATCTTCATCCCGGCATCCTTGGAAGCACAAGTGGTACCGTCGGAAGCTTCTCCCTATCCTCTTCGCGACGGTGGTGGTCTCGTCCCGTTCTGAGTTCGTGGCTGCCCGGGCGAGCCATCATCGCCGGACTGCGCATCTACTAAATGACAGTCAATCTGAAGCGAGTTGCAGAGCCTAACACGGCCAACCCCTTGATGATCTGGAGGCGGCGCTTGGCTGAGATCATCTACAACGAGTCTACTTACAGTATCAAGAAGCGGAGCCCCGTTCGGCATCCGGAGCTACGAGTTATCATTTTTCTCCCCCAGGTGCGCCGTTCTGTTCCCTCTGGGACTGAACAGACACCCAGTCTCTGTACTGGATCTATCTGTCTACTCCAACCTTCTCTGGCACCCTCGTGGGTCTCGTTTCGAAGAGGACTTGACAATGATTCCAACGACTCCAGCCACGCTTGATTCAAAAATCGGGAGTGCTCTTGGCGGCCTCTTCTTTCTGCTATTGTGGTATCGTAGCAGTCAAAATAAGAACTCAGGGTCCCTGTTCGCGGCCCTTCCCCGAGCAGCACTATCAACCAAAAAATTCCACAAAAATTGGAAGTCATCCTGATTCAACCTCAAAGATTTTCCCACTAGTTTCATCGATAAAAGAATTCGGGAGTGGCCACAGCAGCATCAACTTCAACTGTCTGTCCCCTGTTCCAGAGAGCGGGCAGAACTGACGTCTTCCATCCGTTCAGTTTCTATTTCAGCTTTTCCCCTCCCCGCCTGGCCGGCTTAAAGCCCCTCCCTACAAGAGGAAGTATTTGAATGTAATTTTGGCTTCCCTTCCCTAAGTTCAACCCCCTTGCATGGGGCGTAGTGGTGTAAAACTTTGAACATGTTCAAGCTACACTAGCGCGGCGTGTGGGGAACCCACGCTTCCCCGCTCGCCCACGTCTTCGAGCGGGACCGGTTTCTTCAAGCTGGTCGAGTAAGTGCTCTATTCCTTGCTCATATTTGGTGCCTTGTTCTTTAAATATTAGCTCATAGCTCCGCTGGCCAATGAGAGTGAGTGCCCGGTCCGCAAGCCCATTGCTTCAAGTGGCTGTCGTGGAAGAGAGTGTAACCCATGCCCTTGGCACAACGTCGGCTCCATTGAATTGGGCCTCCATACCCTTGGGAGAACCCTTGGCCTTTCTGGCCCTCTACCAGCAAGGGCCCAGCCCTCACAACCTCCACTCGGCATCACCGAGTTACCCCGGGTCTTGGGTGAGTGTCAGGTGAGTGGCCGCCGATATCGGGCCGTTTTGATTGCGAATTGTGCTTGCTTGTTTAGGTCCAAGTGTGTGTCATATCAATTGATATCAGAGCAAGTTCACAACTTGTCTCTCCACAAGTTGGTCCTAGGGCGCATTTTCATTCATCTCCCCATGCATCAACGTTGCCCACTAGCATGGCTACTTCATATTTGTCACATCTGTCCCACTCGGCCCTCCACAAGGGTCCGATTGACACCCCTTTGGACATAGTCCTATTTGAGGACCTTATCTTTGACGGGTACCACCCTAGTGCATATTTAGAGTGGGAGGAAAACATGGACAAATACTTTAAGAGGAATCCAATGACTGAACCCATGAGAATCTACCTTGCCAAGAGTCGACTTGTGCGCCATGCCAAGGATAGGTGGCAGATCATTAAACGCTTAAGGAAGGTTATGAGGCAAGAGCCTATTAACACATGGGAAAACATGAAATCTGAACTTAGGAAAGTCTACACTCCCCGACCTTCTCCCTTCTACTCGGATCGCCATAGCCCAAGGAGCCCTTCAACTCCTCCATCCCCACCCAGCCAACCCAAGAACCCAATCACCCAATCCCCACCGCTTCCCACCTCTCCCACCACTACATCTACACCCTACCTCCAAGTCCTCACCACAACCATAGCTCCACAAGCCCAAGTAGACTCCGTGTCCACCCCTCCACCGAGGCCCATGATGGCCACCACCCCCCAACCCAAAACCCCTCACCAAACCCATGCCCCACAAGCCCCATTGGTCTCCACCACTACCCCTCCATCGTCCCCCATAAGAGACACACCTCCCAAGATCAGCCAAGCCAAGACTCCTCACCAAACCCATCTCTCACTCCCTACCCCAACTCTACCATTTCGTAGGTCCCCACTACTTCCCCTCCCCATCCTAGCACAAGTCCCCCTTTACCCACCACCCTGGGTGCACCATGTGCCGCCCATCATCACCCTACCTATAAAGGACATTCTCACCTCCTTGGTAGAGTAACCCATGATCCCCACAACTGACCCTATAGTGGTAAACACCCCGGATCCACTCCCCACCTTGGAAGAAACTCATGCCCAAACCAAGGAAGAAATCTCGTCTTTTACGCCATCCCCTCTAATTGGGAGTGAACTTACCATAAGTGGGCCTTTAGTTAAGTGGCTAGAGGAGAACCCGGCTCACCCTATCCTGCCCCATGCCTACCCTCCTATGGAGTAACACCTCCTCATAGTGCCCTTCAACTCCTATCGCACCACCATCCAATCATATTACCAAGTGGAGACTTTGGAGGATCTCATTAAGGGCTTAGCTTGGCAAATGAAGTTGACTAGTATGTTGACCACAGTGGCCAACCAACCTAGGAGCCTTGACCTCCTACACCTATGTGTCGGGTCCATCACCTCGGTATACACTATTGGTTTCTACACTAGTGACCTCCTTCTATTCCTCCCCACACCCGATGATCCCAACCTTCTCCTCAATTTGGAGCTTCTTATATCGGGTAGAAAGTCAGCCGACCCACTCACAAAGAACTTCGGCCCAATTATTTCATTAGAGGAGAATGACCCACCACCATTTGAGGATCTTGAGGACATAAGGTCCCTCCCCCTTGGAAACCCTTTTCATGATCCCTTTGATCCTTTCTAAAGGGAACCGTGGAACCCATGTGACCCAACCACCTTACCCACCGCCCCTTTCCTACCTTCACCCACCATGTTCGGCCAAGCTCACCTCATCCATAACTCATGTAACACCAAAGGAGCCGTGACCTTAGGCAACACCCACCTAGAGATCGAGGAAATGCCCCACCCCATATCCACCTTCCTAGATCCCTTTGACCCTTTCACATGGAAGTTCAAAGGTCGTCCTACATCTATGCACATGGAAGTCACCTTTGGGATAAGCATGTATGTGTCGAGGCTTACCACGCCACTTGGCATGAACACTATGTTGGGTCCATTAATTCACATCACCCACATGTCAAGTAGGAAACAAGAGTGGTCCATATTTGGGTGTAATAGTCCTCCTTTATTCATCATGGGTCGTAGGCATAATAGGAGTATTCATGGATGTCCGGGTCCCCTGGCATTTGTCACCCCCATACATGACCGGATCACCTATGGATGCCCCGATCCTCCCCATTCCATCAAAGTCTTCTTAGCGTCAAAGTATGATTGGTCTACTTTCGGTTGCCCAAGTCTACCCATCACCCCTAGAATGTCAACATTCACAAAATTACATGAAAACCTTCGCAAGCACATCAGCAAGGAAAATGAGATTTATAAAAGGCAGGCTGACTCCCCTCGGCCTCACCAAGAATTCCACGTGGGTGACTTTGGGATGGTGAGGACGGAGAGGCTCTAAACGGGAGCCATCTCCAAATTGAGGCCTCGTGGGGCTGGTCCCTTCCAGGATCTGAGGCACATTAGCACTAATGCCTATGAGTTAGATCTTCCCAAGGAGTACAGAGTGAGACCCACATTCAACGTGGCCGACATAGTGGATAAGGGTACCACGGTGGTACCTAATGAGGATATTGAGTCCACTCCCCTCATTGAGAGAGCACCCACCCGTGAGAAGAGTCCACTAGCCAGGAGAGCCCAGCATGAGCGAATTGAGCAAATATTGGATGAACATGTCACTGCCACCAGGAGCAAGGTGTATGAGCACAATCTCATCAGGTGGATGGATCGGTCTCATTCGGAAGACTTGTGGGCGGTACCACTTCTACACCTCAGAGGAGGGAAGGACTCTTACTCGACGGAGTCAAGTTCTCTACACCCCGAGAGTATGATAGAGACATCACCTCTCGTGCCCACACTCACGGCTAGTCTCCTCGCCCCGGAAGCGTTCGACATGATCTAGTCATTTATCTTGAGTCATATGTTGTATTTCCTCATTTTTATTTGAGTCATACCATTGTAATTTTTCTTTTATTTGAGTCATATACCTAGGTTAATGAGTCATCTACCTAAGTTAAGTGTCATAGGGTTGATTAGATTAGTTAATGGGCCCAATTCATTGGGCTAGGCCCAGGGGCGCCCCCTACCCCCTTGCTTATTTTTCATTGTTGCAAGAGTCATGGACTTTTTGTAAAATATGGGTTGCCTATATATAGGACCCCATTCCCCCCCATTTGAAGTTAATGAAACAGTATTTGAATTTTCAAGTGTCCAATTTAAATGTTCTTCTTTTGGATAGAATCCAATTGAGTGGGTGAGAAGCCCTTATCCCCCCTCCCTCTCTCTCTCCCTCTCTCTCTCTAAGGGGGTCGCCCCATTCTCTCTCTCCTTCCCCCTCCATTAAAGATACTCCAACTCCCCACACCCCTCTCTTTACTCCACCCCAACCCCAAGAGACCCCCACCCAATCCTAGCTCCACCAAACAACTCCCAACTACCCACTTTCCCTTCCCTCCCAAGCCTCCACCCTCCCAAGACTGAACCCACCACTCCCTAGGTCAAATTTGAATTTCCCACCTCCCTCCCCTTCTTTCCCAGCCCCTTTGGGTCGCCCCCCTCCTGCCCTTCCACCCTAGGGTCGCCCCCCCACCATCCTCCCCCTCCATTCCTTAAAGAGCATCCCCCATCTCCCCTCCCCCTCCACCTTATAGAGAACTAGCGTCTTGCAGAGCCTGCCACGACTTCATCCCAGCGTCCTTGGAAGCACAAGTGGTACCTTCGGAAGCTTCTCCCTATCCTCTTCCCGACGGTGGTGGTCTCATCTCGTTCTGAGTTCGTGGCTGCCTGAGCGAGCCATCATCGCCGGACTGCACATCTGTTAAATGACAGTCAATCTGAAGTGAGTTGCAGAGCCTAACATGGCCAACCCCTTGATGATCTGGAGGCGGCGCTTGGCTGAGATCATCTACAACGAGTCTACTTCCAGTATCAAGAAGCAGAACCCCGTTCGGCATCCGGAGCTAAGAGTTATCATTTTTCTCCCCTAGGTGCGCCGTTCTGTTCCCTCTGGGACTGAACAGAGACCTAGTCACTGTACTGGATCTATCTATCTACTCCGACCTCCTCTGGCACCCTCGTGGGTCTCGTTTCGAAGAGGACTCGACAACGATTCCAACAACTCTAGACACGCTTGATTCAGAGATCGGGAGCGCTCATGGCGGCCTCTTCTTTCTACTGATGTGGTACCATAGCAGTCAAAATAAGAACTCAGAGTCTATGTTCGCGGCCCTTCCCCAACCAACATCGTCAACCAGGAAATTCCAAAAAAATTGGACGTCATCCTGATCCAACCCCGAAGATTTTTCCACTAGTTTCATCGATAAAAAAATTGGGGAGGGGCCGCAGCAGCATCAACTTCAACTGTCTGTCCCCTATTATTGAGAGCGGGCAGAACCGATGTCTTCCATCCGTTCGGTTTCTATTTCAGCTTTTCCCCTCCCTGCCTGGCCGGCTTAAAGCCCCTCCCTGCGGGAGGTAGTGTTTGAATGTAATTTTGGCTTCCCTCCCCCAAGTTCAACCCCCTTGCATGGGGCATAGTGGTGTAAAACTTTGAACAGGTTAAAGCTACATCGGCGCGGCGTGTGGGGAACCCACGCTTCCCCGCTCGCCCACATCTCCGAGCGGGACCAGTTTCTTCAAGCCGGTCGAGTAAGTGCTCTATTCCTTGCTCATATTTGGTGCATTATTCTTTCAATATTAGCTCATAGCTCCGCTGGCCCGTGAGAGTGAGTGCCCAATCCGCAAGCCCATTGCTTCAAGTGGCCGCCGTGGAAGAGAGTGTAACTCGTGCCCTTGGCACAACGTCGGCTCCATTGAATTGGGCCTCCATGCCCTTGGGAGAACCCTTGGCCTTTCTGGCCCTCTACCAACAAGGGCCCATCCCTCACAACCAGCACTCGGCATCACCGAGTTACCCCGAGTCTTGGGTGAGTGTCGGGTGAGTGGCCGCCGATATCGGTCCGTTTCGATTGCGATTTGTGCTTGCTTGTTTAGGTCCAAGGGCGTGTCACATCATTACCATTTTTAGTAGGGGACAATTCAACCCCCCCTTCTTGTTCGCTTGCCTACCCGGGACCAACAGGGGGCACCAATGTTCTATGGGCCAGAAGTAATGTTCAAAGGGATGGCCAAAAATGGGGGGAAACCTCGAGGGCTAGCCTACAAGAGGTCCCTTACCCACGGCCACCACCATTCCTTTGAGGAATGTGGATTTAATGTCGGATCAGAAGATCCATTTCTATTCACCCTCGAGGGCTTATAGGGCTCCACGCCACAAGAAGACGGGTCCTATAACCTTGAAGTGATTAAGAGAGAGAATGGCATACGGATATGATGGGGAATGTCCCCCCTCCACAATCACTGAACTATCATCATCGAGACGACGACACGAAGGGACTGTCACGCATGGACAGGAAAGAGGGACGGGCACATCAAACAAACCCTCACCCTATCCTCCTCAGGGCAAAAGGAAATGCAACACCAATCATTCGACCATTAAATCATAGATGGCAGGTCGAGCACAAAGGGGTTAGTTAGTTAGCATTTAGAAGTTAGCTGTGAGTTGATGAACCACGAAAATCGTAAGAGGCAATCGTTCGAGCAATCAGCAGGCAATGTATAGAAGAATAATTATGCCGGAGGACCCTGCGCCAAGGTTCTGGGGACGGCCTTGTTTTCTCCGGTTCATAAATGCGAACGGGGAGATAGTGGGAATCCAGTCCCGGGGATGAATAAAGATGCACATGCACATATACCTTTGGCAGAGGGAAACATGTTGAACATAAGGCATCTATAAGGATAATCAGTACGCTGGGGAAGACCCCGGGGAGGGGGGAACGTTAATGTGGCCCTTCGGGATAACCCAGGGCGTATTTCGTATCGACAGAAGGAACCAACCGACAACATATGAGCGATATAAAAATAGGCACAACGGAGAGAAGGAAGAGACTCAAAAACACATCAATATTCTCATCCGAACCTAGAGATCATCATATAGCTTAAGAAATGAACAAAATGTTGCATATACAGATGCCATCACGGCGTTGTCGCACGGAGCCCGGTTGATTACATCTTCATATCAAAAAGTAAAAGGGGCGTTGGAAGAGAAAGATAAAAAGATTGATAGATAGCCGCGGGCTCATATCATCGCACACAGACGGCCACAAAGATATTGACAAGAGGGGGAGGAGCAAATAATCAAAAAAAATCGCCAGAGCCCACCTCTTGTCTTCGTGATGAAAACAGAGTATCGGAATCCTCTCTTTTCCGTTGACGGATGGCGGTCGACTACGTAGGTAAACCTCTCCCAAGTTTTGTTTTTTTCCCAAGCTTCTCCTCTCTGATCCCTTCTTTTTTTGTATCCTTCTCTCCTCTCCCTCTTTCTCCACCGCGAAGGGCCCTTCTTATAGGCCAAATGGGGTGTAGGCTTACTCCAGCGTAGGGGGAATGAAGAGCACGCCGATTTAGAAAAGTTAACACATGCGTGCCGATTTAGGAAAGTTGCCATATACGCGCCGGTTTAGAAGGAGCGCACCGGTTTAGAGGAGCGCACTGGTTTAAGGGCGCACTGGGTTAATCCCCTTAACGCGTTTGTTCGAGCCGAGTTTCAGCTCGTGGATCTCGGACTGGTTCCGGTAGTCAACTTGAGTTTCCATCTCGTTGTGGCCTTGTGAGACCGACGTGAGAAGTGTCGGGGAAGCGTTTAGGCTAGCCAATTCCGGCGTTGTCGGTGCCCTTAATTTGGTCACTCAGGTTTTCTACTGACATGGCCTTGGGCACTGCGATTTGCGTTGCTTGGCCGGCCTCGCGTATATCTGCGACATCCTCCGAGAGTGGGTCACCACCCGAAGTACTTTCACCTTGGGAGGGCCGCTATTTGGTCATTGAAGGACCCATCTGGTAAGAAGACGTACCCACACTGTGTCACTCGGGTCTTATGCTGATATGACTCCAGCATCTCGTTCCGAGAGACCAGAGACATTTCTTCACCTCAGGAGGGTTTCTTGTCAGGCGGCGGACCACCAGATACATTCTTGCCCTAATTAGATGACATACAGAGTTTGTTCGGCATGACTGATTCGATACCGGTTCATTGTGCAGGCCGAATGGCACTGTCGATTTGTTGTGGATATCTTCTGACCATCCCGAGGTGGAGTCCCTGACGCTCTCATCAGATGACATGAGGCTTCAGCAGTCTGTGTAATACCCCAGTTTTAAAAATCTGAAATTTAATTGAAATGAATGAATTTCGGAATTTAATATTTAATTCCTTAGTAAATAGAACTAGTGAAATTTTTGACTACCTTATAAAAATCTAGAAAAATGGTAAAATGGTAAAGGACCATTTATTTAACAACTTTATCTTCTGTAGTCGACCCAACAAAAATCCGTAATTAGGTCTAATTAGTGGATTAAGCCCAAAATGCACACTTACCTAACATTTACCTAACCTAAGCTTAAACCGCGAAATTAGAGCTTAATACTCCACCAAATGAGTCTAAATTGGTGGAAAATGAAAGGCCACGATCTAAGGATCATTTCCCATCTGTTAATTGATTGAAACCCTAACCCTAAAACATGGTGTCGGTCGAGCTTTGGTAAGGTCAACCATTGCGGCGCCGTTTCAAACACTCATCTTGCTTCGTCGAATTCTCCTAGCACCAAAGGCTCCAGAAGGTGTATGAGCTATAAAAATAAAGCCCTACAACCCTAGAATCCTTTGGTAGTAGCGGTGGTCGCAGTGGAGATCGATCAAGGGAGATCTCTGGTGTTTAGTGGTGACGTGTCGACGTCCGTTCTTCTTCCTTTCTTCTTCTTTTCTTCCCTGATTGAGGTAGGTTCTCTGGGGCTCAAACCGAAAGTAATATATCAAAATGTTCAGCATCCAGTCCTCTTTCTTTTGGTATATGAAGTCCTAAATTCTATTAGGTATTCTGTGCGAATTTAATTGTTTTGTAGAGGCATGTCAGAATTAGGGCAGAACATGTTCCCCTTTGATTTCAGTAGCAATTTCAGATTGTAAATCTTAAATTGATCCATGCATATTGTAGAGTTTTTTGCGCTCTTTCCATTGATTATAAAAGCCCTAAATTTTATGGATCATGTTTAGAGAATTTCCGATATGAGTAGGAATATGTCTAGACTTTGTTTTTGATGTATTCTTTTGAGTTAAATCATGATTTCGAATTATTAATCGTGATACCCATATAGCATATCATATATGGTTGGAATCAGCGTCGAGTAAGCTTTCTTTTAATATATAAAGCCCCAATTTTCATTGTGTATATTGTGAGAATTTTGCAATTTAGTAACAGCATGTCCAGATTAGGGTTTTTAGTGTTCCTGCCAATATAAATCATGATTTCAGAAAGTAATTATGAAATTGACCCTGCTGTTAGGTAGTATTTTTCATAACCATTCCAACGGTACCAAAAGCCCTTTGTTTCAAGTCCGTTTCCATGAGAAATTAGTGTTTTAGATCAATCCCCTTCAACCCTTAACCTTCTGGCGTTCATCGGACGTGGAAGGGGTGACCGGAGTACACCCAGAGTTGGACGGTCTTACGATAGACCGCACAACTCAAGCCCAGACTTTGACCCTGGTATAGCCTTAGTTAAATGGTTTCTAAGGAATCACACATCCCAGGATGAACGGTCCTTATCTAACCACATAACTAGTTGAACGGTCTGAAAGTGACCACATAACTTGGAAGGTCCTCTGGTAACCACATAACCCAGGGGATGGGCGGCCCTTACCTGACCGCCCAACCTCTTGGGCGGCTCCCAGAGAACCGCCCAACCCATTGGGCGGTTCTGACATGGCCGCCCAACCCCCAGCAACGCACACAACTCCCTGCAAGCCCCCGGTTAGCCCAATAGATATAAGGTCTTCCAAGAACCGTTTATCTATGCAGTTAATGACTTAGTATGAGTTCTAATTGATCCATTTTAGTATCATAAATGGTAGTTAGTAAATTAGAAACCCACATGATAAGTGGTTAATTATGCAAGTAAATTTCTGTTAAATGCATGATGTTCATTCCTACGCGATCTTGTTCATTCTCCTTATCATCTTGAATCATCTTTTTGCAATTTGACTTAATGTAAATCATAATCCTTGGTAATTTGACATAAATTAGGTTTATAATGAACTTTAGGTTGCTTGATAGCCATTCTATCCCTGTAGAATGGTGTGACTTATTTGCTGACTTCCAGTAAGTCGATAGCCCTATTAGTGTGCTAGTCTTGAACTTACCCCCGGACACTCCATCCGGCGGACTTACCCTTATCATGGGATCGTTGTATCTCCCTACTAAGAACCTGTTGGACCTCCAGTAACTTTGTTTTATGTGACTAAACCGCTGGTTTTAAGTCTTGGATCGAATAGGGCTAAACAGGCATGTGCGGCCAGTAGTGGACCGCATATCCTTATAGGCAGCCCTATAACGACCGCATATCCGTAATACGGCCCCGTATGGTCCGTATATCATGTCCATGGGTCTTAATGTCTTCTAGACATGCGCGGCCCAGTATTAACCATATATATATTGAGCGGCCCTTGTCTGACCGTTCATATGACAGTTTTCCGAAAAGTGATTATTTCATGAATTTCGAATTGTGTGAGCTAACCAAGCCTATGTAGGCTATGGTATTTCGTGATTTGACCTATTGTTAGGTCCATTGATCATTAATTATAGTCCTTAGGGACAACTATTCTTCTCGATTAAAGAACTTATTGTTTGGACTCTTAAGAATCATTATTTTTATGTCCTTTACCTTGTCTACTTGAACTTGACCTTGGAACTCTTGGCCATTAAATATTGTGGATGTCTAGTCTCGTGGGATCTATGATCCAAAAAGAAATCAATGCCAAGGCAAACAAATGAAGGGCCCAGTCTGGTCCTGGGAGGAGCACCCGAAAAGTACTTGATCCCCGGGGAGGTGAATGATTAGGTGTGGCATTTGGCACCGGTACTATCTAGCGTGTTGGGTCTATGACATTCCACATTCTCGTGAAACTTGTTATTCATGCTTAAAGTATGAAGTACTTGCTTGTTTGCTTGACATGACTCGAATTGACTTGCAAATGGCCATTTACTAGAAAATCTTATTAATCTTACTTGATATCTCGACATGCAATTATTTCTTCCATTTAATTATCGTTACTCTTTCTATCTTAGTGATTATTTAGTTCTGCTTATTTTATCGCGTTAATCATGCATATTCATTAATTGGTTAATCACTTAAACTTTTCCTGACGATAGAGTATAATTCCTACTGAGCTTTTTGCTCACCCCTACTTCCAATCCTTTTCAGGTAACGCGGTAAACGATACGTTACAAATGGGAATCAGATCAGTGTGAACGAGTGAACCTGGAGCCTAGAGATCGAAGTCTGTCTGTTTGCCTTCTTGAGTCTAGCTAGTGTCGTGAGTCTAGTTATTTCATTTTCTTCTCCCTTGTTATTTTCCTCCTTTAATTTGAATCTAATATTGTAAGAGTGGGTCAAAATTATACTTTTCAATATTAATAAGAGCTCGTATTTTTAATATGTGTGTATGGCCTCCATGTGTTTAATCGTGGTTTTATTTCCGCTCTTGTTGTCATGACTGTTAACTGCCACGTTCCGAGCATCGCTTCCTGCTACTATCGGTTCGGGGCGTGACAGAGGTGGTATCAGAGCCTCCATTGCCTGAGTCCTTGGATTTTGTCCAAGAGTATAGGTTACCCTAAGTCTTAAGACCTGTGTCATCCCTTGTCACCTGGTGAGATTGGGTAATATCTTGGGTTAAGTAATAAAATATATACAAGATTGCGTTGTGTTACGCGTAAGGGTAATGAAAAAGTTAACCATATAACTATTTTGCAGGTCTCTAAGTCATTATTAAAAATGAAAGCAAGTGGCTCCATGGGTAAGCTAAGATTCGGTTCCGCTAGAGGCTGGCGAGTCCGTCGTAAGGAAACCCGACGTAATAAGAAAAAGAAGAGCAATATTATGCAAATGAAATGTTTATACTGTCACAAACTTAGTCATCTCGCAAAAGAGTGCTGGCGAAGGAGTGGAGCGTGTCTGCGTTGCGGGAATCAGGATCATAAAATGGCTAACTGTCCTCAGTTACTTCCACAAGCAAAACTACAAGAAGAATCGGAACCAACTTGTATCGAATGAAGAATTATATATGGTATTGTTCTCTTTTATCTCTAGCTATAGCTAAATTCTTTCGTCATTAGTTGTATGATTAACATGTTATTTTGATAGATAAAATCATCTTAGTTCAAATATTCAAATAATTGGTAATACCCGACGAATTTGGGCACCAAATTCCTTAAAGTGGGGGAGGATGTAATACCCCAGTTTTAAAAATCTGAAATTTAATTGAAATGAATGAATTTCAGAATTTAATATTTAATTCCTTAGTAAATAGAACTAGTGAAATTTTCGACTACCTTATAAAAATCTAGAAAAATGGTAAAATGGTAAAGGACCATTTATTTAACAACTTTGTCTTCTGTAGTCGACCCAACAAAAATATGTAATTAGATCTAATTAGTGGATTAAGCCCAAAATGCACACTTACCTAACATTTACTTAACCTTAGCTTAAACAGTGAAATTAGAGCTTAATACTCCACCAAATGAGCCCAAATCGGTGGCAAATGAAAGGCCACGATCTAAGGATCATTTTTCCTCTGTTAATTGATCGAAACCCTAACCCTAAAACATGGTGTCGGCCGAGCTTTGGTGAGGTCAACAATTACGGTGCCGTTTCAAACACTCATCTTGCTTCATCGAATTCTCCTAGCACCGAAGGCTCCAGAAGGTGTATGAGCTATAAAAATTAAGCCCTGCAACCCTAGAATCATTTGGTAGTAGCGGCGGTCATAGTGGAGATCGATCAAGGGAGATCTCTGGTGTTTAGGGGTGACGTGTCGACGTCCATTCTTCTTCCTTTCTTCTTCTTTTCTTCCCTGATTGAGGTAGGTTCTCTCGGGCTCAAACCGCAAGTAATATATCAAAATGTTCAGCATCTAGTCCTCTTTCTTTTGGTATATGAAGCCCTAAATTCTATTAGGTATTATGTGCGAATTTAATGGTTTAGTAGAGGCATGTCAGAATTAGGGCAGAACCTGTTCCCCTTTGATTTCAGTAGCGATTTCAGGCTGTAAATCTTAAATTGATCCATGCATATTGTAGAGTTTTTTGTGCTCTTTCCATTGATTATAAAATCCCTAAATTTTATGGATCATGTTTAGAGAATTTCCGATATGAGTAGGAATATGTCTAGACTTTGTTTTTGATGTATTCTTTTGAGTTAAATCGTGATTTCGAGTTGTTAATCGTGATCCCCATATAGCATATCATATATGGTTGGAATCAGCGTAGAGTAAGCTTTCTTTTAATATATAAAGCCCCAATTTTCATTGTGTATATTGTGAGAATTTTGTGATTTAGTAACAGCATGTCCAGATTAGGGTTTTTAGTGTTCCTGCCATTATAAATCGTGATTTCAAAAAGTAATTATGAAATTGACCTTGCTGTTAGGTAGTATTTTTTATAACCTTTCCAATGGTACCAAAAGCCCCTTGTTTCAAGTCCATTTCCATGAGAAATTAGTGTTTTAGATCAATCCCCTTCAACCCTTAACATTCCAGCGTTCATCGGATGTGGAAGGGGTGACCGGAGTACACCCAGAGTTGGACGGTCTTACAATAGACTGCACAACTCAAGCCCAGACTTTGACCCTGGTATAGCCTTAGTTAAACGGTTTCTAAGGAACCACACATCCCAGGATGAACGGTCCTTATCTAACCACATAACTAGTTGAACGGTCCGAAAGTGACCACATAACTTGGAAGGTCCTCTGGTAACCACATAACCCAGGGGATGGGCGGCCCTTACCTGACCGCCCAACCCCTTGGGCGGCTCCCAGAGAACCACCCAACCCATTGGGCGGTTCTGACATGGCCGCCCAACCCCCAGCAATGCACACAACTCCCTGCAAGCCCCCGGTTAGCCCAATAGATATAAGGTCTTCCAAGAACCATTTATCTATGCAGTTAATGACTTAGCATGAGTTCTAATTGATCCATTTTAGTATCATAAATGGTAATTATTAAATTAGAAACCCACATGATAAGTGGTTAATTATGCAAGTAAATTTCTGTTAAATGCATGCTGCTCATTCCTACGCGATCTTGTTCATTCTCCTTATCATCTTGAATCATCTTTTTGGCAATTTGACTTAATGTAAATCATAATCCTTGGTAATTTGACATGAAATTAGGTTTATAATGAACTTTAGGTTGCTGGATAGCCATTCTATCCCTGTAGAATGGTGTGACTTATTTGCTGACTTCCAGTAAGTCGATAGCCCTATTAGTATGCTAGTCTTGAACTTACCCCCGGACACTCCATCCGACGGACTTACCCTTATCGTGGGATCATTGTATCTCCCTACTAAGAACCTGTTGGACCTCCAGTAACTTTGTTTTACGTGACTAAACCGCTGGTTTTAAGTCTTGGATCGAATAGGGCTAAACAGGCATGTGCGGCCAGTAGGGGACCGCATATCCTTATAGGCGACCCTATAACGACCGCATATCCGTAATACGGCCCCGTATGGCCCGTATATCATGTCCATGGGTCTTAATGTCTTCTGGACATGCGCATCCTAGTATTGACCGTATATATATTGAGCGGCCCTTGTCTGACCGTTCATATGACAGTTTTCTGAAAAGTGATTATTTCATGAATTTTGAATTGTGTGAGCTAACCAAGCCTATGTAGGCTATGGTATTTCGTGATTTGACCTATTGTTAGGTCCATTGATCATTAATTATAGTCCTTAGGGACAACTATTCTTCTCGATTAAAGAACTTATTGTTTGGACTCTTAAGAATCATTATTTTTACGTCCTTTACCTTGTCTACTTGAACTTCACCTTGGAACTCTTGGCCATTAAATATTGTGGATGTCTAGTCTCGTGGGATCTATGATCCAAAAAGAAATCAATGCCAAGGCAAACAAATGAAGGGCCCAGTCTGGTCCTGGGAGGAGCACCCGAAAAGTACTTGATCCCCGGGGAGGTGAATGATTAGGTGTGGCATTTGGCACCGGTACTATCTAGCGTGTTGGGTCTATGACATTCCACATTCTCGTGGAACTTGTTATTCATGCTTAAAGTATGAAGTACTTGCTTGTTTGCTTGACATGACTCGAATTGACTTGCAAATGGCCATTTACTAGAAAATCTTGCTTGATATCTCGACATGCAATTATTTCTTCCATTTAATTATCGTTACTCTTTCTATCTTAGTGATTATTTAGTTCTGCTTATTTTATCGTGTTAATCATGCATATTCATTAATTGGTTAATCACTTAAACTTTGCCTGACGATAGAGTATAATTCCTACTGAGCTTTTTGCTTACCCCTACTTCCAATCCTTTTCAGGTAACGCGATAAACGGTACGTTACAAATGGGAATCGGATCAGTGTGAACGAGTGAACCTGGAACCTAGAGATCGAAGTCTGTCTGTTTGCCTTCTTGAGTCTAGCTAGTGTCGTGAGTCTAGTTATTTCATTTTCTTCTCCCTTGTTATTTTCCTCCTTTAATTTGAATTTAATATTGTAAGAGTGGGTCAAAATTATACTTTTCAATATTAATAAGAGCTCGTATTTTCAATATGTGTGTATGGCCTCCATGTGTTTAATCGTGGTTTTATTTCCGCTCTTGTTATCATGACTGTTAACTGCCACGTTCCGAGCATCGCTTCCCACTGCTATCGGTTCGGGACGTGACAGTCCGAGAGGACCCTTGTGTGTGGATTTTATTAAACTTTTGCACTTTGGCGGGCCGTATTCTTTTATTGTTCGGATGCGATTGCCATTGATAATATTTCGGGTGCCAACAGCCCCCTACCTGGGTGAGCCATGACCGGGCAGCCAGGGTGCTGGCCGCCCACCAGGTTTGGTGACCACATGGCTGGCCGCCCATTAGATCTTCCAACGGCCAACGATGTGGCCGCCTTCTATTGGGTTCACCCGGGCAGAGCACTGTATGGGGGTACTATTCCACACCCCTTTCACCCTCATGCAAAGGGGAAACAATAGGGGAAACCCTCCCCGACATTCATACCACTGGAAAAAAGTATCTAACTACAAATTGGTGCCCAAATCAATTAGAATCCGTCGTAAAACCCCGGGCATGGTTTTTCCCCAAAACAAGCAATATGCGAAAACACAATCTAGGATCCGCGAAAATGCTCCGAGACCCATGAATTTACAATCCGAAGACCTAGGATATTACAACCCTCCACCCTTAAAGAGATTTCATCCTCAAAATTCATAGCGACACACAAAACTCACAGTGGAAGAAGACATACCCATCTAGCAACACACTCACCGCTCCAGCAAAACCCTTGATACGCTCTACACAAAATCTCTTGAGGGACACAGCCAGACCACCATGACCAGCATAATCATCTCACTCCACATACACCACTAAAGTTAACCCTCAGATTGAGTGAGGTACATAGGAACAGACGACTCTGGTGTCACCTTAGCCACACCGAAAACTCAAGGACACGGTCAACATTTGCCTTATTTCTCACACAGAACGAGGAGACGTGACCCACGCCCTGAACTCCTGACACCACTGGAGTAACCATACTCGGCAAGGCAATCGGGACATCAACTTCCATGTCTACGGGGTAGCCTCGCACGTTCACAAGAGACGCCTTCACAAACTTCATTCCCCAGCTCAGCTTAACTCACGCAACCATGTCAACTGACCGCGACTCAACCTCCGGCTTACCACCAACATCCATTATCTTGCGAGCTGAAACATCTCTGAAGATCACTAGACCAACTCTGCTCCCAATATCTATTTCTCACGAGTCCTCATTTACACGCGTGGGACACAACACAATCGGTGACCTAGGGCCTCACAATACCTCGATTCACACCGCTCTTCAACTTATCTAGATTGACAACAATCTGGCTACGGAAGCTCATCCACCAGTCATCGGCCACACATCGACTGAAAATCTTTACCTACTCAACTTCCTTTCCTCCTGCTCCTCTCTAGAAGCCAACAACCAATTGGTTCTGAATCTCAATTGTTGTGTCCTTGTGGTTTTGATGGTGTCAATTATTATGAGTCACTATAGATAAAACTTTGATGCATTTATTAATGATCTCATCATAGAAGTATGCAGTCTGTTAGAACAGATTCTGAAGGTGACTTAGAAACTCAACGTAGGTCAACGCCACTGTTCATGAACTGACAACAGGTCAACTGGTCAAATTGTTGAGTCAGCAATTGCATTGAAAGGTCGGTGCATATACTCTCTATCTGACAGGTAAGGTCGACGCTATTGTAGAACAATTGCACACTAAGGTCGATGCATGTTCCATCTGCATAGAACTAAGGCCGACGCTAGTGTAGAACAATTGCTCACTAAGGTCGATGCATGTTTCATCTTTGCATAACACAGGTCGACCCATGTTTTGTCTTTGCTGAACAAAGGTCGATGCATGTTTCATCTTTGCATAACATAGGTTGATGCATGTTGTTGCATGTAGTCATGAAGGTCGATGCACATCTGTCTTAGGCACGACCAAGGTCGAAGCACATCTGTCTTAGGCACGACCAAGGTCGATCCACATCCAATCTCAACAAGACCAAGGTCGATGCACATCTAGTCTGGGCAGGACCTAGGTCGGGGCACATTTACCTTAGTCATTCATAAGGTCTATGCACTTTGTGCATTCAGCATATAAGGCCTGTGCACGTTTTGGTTCATGGCATCTAAGGTCTGTGCACGTTTTGGTTCATGGCATCTAAGGTCGGTGCATGTTTTGTTTCATGGCATCTAAGGTCGGTGCACATTTTGTTTATGGCACATAAGGTCGATGTTAGTTAGTCATGTGCATGTAGAAGGCTGATGCACTTTTTGCTTTGTACATATAGAAGGTCGATGCATGCTCATTCTGCATTATATGAAGGTCGATCCACATTTTCTCTTTTCATGCAGAAGGCATATTATGGTCGGTGCACATTTTGTTTCATGTCATATGGGTCGATGCACATTCTTCAACTAACTCTATAAGGTCTGTGCATGTTTGCACATTACACTATAAAGTATGTGCATCTTTTCTAAACTGGCATGCAAGGGTCGGTGCACATTTACATTCTGCATAAGTCAAGTCTGTGCATCTTTGCATACTACACATTAAGGTCAGTGCATCTTCAATCATGTTTTACACAAGTCTATGCATAAACATCATTTTTCACATCTGATTATAATGGGTTTGACAAATTGCCTTGTTCACAGGGACATAAATGTGAATAGTGAGCAACCAGGATCAAACACCTGAAGTGATACTTCTGATCTGAGCACTCGATCAAACACTTGAAGGGTAGAGAGTACTGAACACTTAAAAAATAGGCACCTGAGCTCAAACTAAGATAGGCACGTGTTCCTAGAATGGCGGGAAGTTGGCACGTGGACCCAGGGAGCATATGATTAGACACGTGATCCAATAAATGGCTAGAAGTTGACACATGGACCTAAGGAGCATATGATTGGGCACGTGATCCAAGGCTCTATGGAAGAGGAACATTCTCATCCCTACCACGTGGTCCAATAGGAAATGAATGGAATAAAATCACCCTATCCAAAGAGCTTTTATAGAGCCCCTGTTTTGGGTATAAATAGGGAGCTTCCTCCTCTGAGCAAAGTGTAAGGAAAATAGAGAAGAGCCAGAGAGCATAAAGAAGAGCCGCCAGAAAAAAAGGAGCTGCAAGCCAGTAGAAGCCGAAGAGAGAAAAGAGAGTAGAAGAGTACGAGAGCTAGAGACTCTGTGAGAAGAATTAGAGTGAGAGTGCTGAGAGAGAGAGAGAGAGCTCGAGAGAGAAGAGAGAAGTGATAGTGAAGCGGCCGAAGCACTTTGAAGTTCATCAATCTGTTGGTTTCTAGATCAGATCGAGACTAATCTGCTCTTGCGAGAGATACATTTGTTTCAATTTTCTATTTGTTCTATTTTCTTTTTTTGTTTTCCTTTTCCACTTCGTTCTTCCGATCCTCTGGTTTGAGGTCGTGTTCCTCCTGAAGATTCAGGAGAAGGGAGACCGTGTCTCCAGTTTGCGAGTGGCGGGGTGTCACTCGTGGTTTCCCTCTGGGTTTTAGAGGAAGGGGGACTTGGGTCTCCTGTTGTGAGTGGCTGGGGGTCACTCACGGTTTCCCCTCCGGTTTGGAGGAAGGGAGATTTGCCTCTGATTCTAGTTATGTGGATAGCAGAGCTAGGGTGCTGGTCTTGTGGGAAGCAGGACCAGGTCGAGGGATTTATCTCCCTCAGGGCAAGCTATAAGGCAGCGGTTGTTTGCAGACTGAGTCTTCTTCTTGCTCGGAGCAAGGGAAGCCTCACTCGGTTCTGGGTGGGGGATGGACATAGGTCTGTGGTAGTAGATCGAACCATCTAAAATTCTCTGTGCCATGGTGTGTGTTTGAGAATTTGTCCAACTCCATTTCCTCTACCTCCTTCACAACTTGAGTGTGAGTTGAGTCTGTGCGGCGATTTCATAGTTGGTTAAGCATTTGATGGTTGGTCTGATCGATGTATGATCAGTTCGTGTTATGCAATCTCAACGTGTGCTAAGTGTTCGAGTCTTGTCTCGCATGGGTTGCAACATTGTTAACAGGAATTGCTATATGATTCACTGGGTCATACTTACATCCTTCATCCATTTAGCACACTGATTGGTAACTTCCATTGCTGTTAACTGATGCCTTTTGGTTGGTTGAGCATTTCCGTGGAAGTCAGTGTTTACTCTTGTGTCAAGATCCGATTAGTGTGTTGTTTGGTGAGTCCATAGTATTATCTTCTGTTGTGCAAGCGTTATTGAGAAGTGTCCGAGAATGTTTTCACATAGATTGGTTCTAGTCTTCATCTTGCTACATTTAGTTTTCATATAGTGGTTGATGCTTGCTTTGTGTTCGAGTGTGAGTCTCATTTGAACATCTATTTAGATTGAGCCATCTGGTTTTATTTCCACACAAGACCTTCAGAGAAAGTTTTAAACGAAGTAAATTTTTATTGGGGATTCATTCACCCCCCCTTCTGAATCTCAGTCTTGCCCCCATATATTCTAACAGGTGGTATCAGAGCAGGTTACTGGTTCATCGGATCCAACAATCCACAGTAGATCCTGCAGTTCCCATGGTGCATTTCTGAGCATACCTATTTCGGTGCATTGAACTGTTTGTTAATTATTTCCATGGCCTGTCCATCGATTTTTGATGGTACTAATTTCAATATGTGGCTCAACAACTTGTGTATGTTTGTCAAATCTATTGATCATGATCTGTGGAAGCTCGTTGCACACGGGCCACACAGACTACCAAAGAATAAGTCCAAATGGACTGACATTGATAGATCGATGTGTGGTAAAAATCGAAGAGCACTTGAATTGATGAAAGCAGCTACTGACAAGACTTTTTACCCTTGTCTCAATGATTGCAGGTCAGCTAAAGATATTCTGGACAAGCTGAAGCTAGCCCACAGGAGAGGTGAAGACCAATGCATGATGGCTAATGGCAGCGATCGAAGCAGCAACCAAAATGAAGAGGAGGACGACGATCAGGTAAACCCTTTTGAGAATTTCTCTCTAGATGACTGGCAGGATGCTTATGCTGCTTTGATAGAAACAAATGAAAAGCTAAGAAGACAATACAAAAAATTAAAAAAGACTATTGGTAGGAATAGTTCAAATTCTTCATGTGAAAACTGTTCAAAACTGAAATAGTCTTATGATGGTTATTTGTCGGATATCCAAAAGTTTAAGAAACAAATTGGTTTATTAAAGAATGAAAATCAAGAACTTGCAAATGAGATTTCTAAACTGGAAGAAAAACTTAGTTCAACAGATACTGATCAAAATCTTATCAATAATTCAGTTCAGAATAAAAAATTGTTGAAAGATCTTGAGTGTGTTAACTCAGAACTTAATAAATTGAAATATGAAAATGAATCTCTCAGAAAATGCGTTAAAGAAAATGAAGAAAAATTTGAGAAACTTAAACAAGAGAAGAATCTGTTTGCTGAAAAATTTGATGCTATCAAGTCTGTAAACGTGGTGTTACAGAAAAATGTTAAAAAACAGCAAAGAGATCTGAAGGAATTTGAAACTAGAAGAAAGTATGAAATTAACTCAGAGGACCAGATATTACTTGATGAATTAATTCAAATGATGCTCTGGTTAAGGAAAATGAAATGTTGAAGCTGTTAAACAATGCTATGTCTGAGAGGCTTCTTATTTTTGAAAAAGAAAAATCTATTTCCATGTATGAATCTGAAAAACAAAATAATTTGCAACATGAAAATGATGATTTCAAATCAGTAAATGAAGCATTAAAATTGAAAATTGCTGAATACGAAGAAGAGATGGCTAATTATGAGCTTACTATCATATCCCTTCAGCAAGAAGTTGATGATCATAATGAATCCTTGTCAAAATTTGTTAATGGGCAAGAAAATCTGGACAGACTTTTAGGAACAAAGGTAAATTTCAGGAAGGAAGGGCTGGGCTACAAAACTGTTAATAGGAAAGCTTTTTGAAATAAATTGATGACATCTTTTGTAGAAACTTCCAATGCTGCCACCACTTCAAAGGTTAAACAGTCCAATGTTCAGAAAATTCAGAAACAACCTGACATGGTGATAAAGGATGGTCACCTACAGAAAAAATCAAGAAACACTCATGCTAGAACTGTACATGTTGTACACAACTTGAACACATATATACATGCACACAAAAAGAAAATGTCATGTCATTATTGTCATAAAATTGGTCATTTAATGCATGAGTGTAGATTAATGGAACAAGATGATCTGAATGCAAGATCGGTGCACTCAAGGAAATTTAATGTCAAAAATCATGCTTCAAAGAAATCTAATGGTTCTTGTTATAACTGTAGTAAGCATGGACATTTCATGTATGAGTGATTTATCATGAAACAAGATGATAGAGAGCATGCTAGGAATTCTTATGACAGAAATCATGCATTTAAGAAAAAGAGATTTCACTATTTTTGTTGCGGCAAGTTAGGCCATATTGCTGCACAATGTTGGCATGCTCAGGGAAAGAAACTTAATTTTGAATTTGTTAAATTCCCTGTAAACAAAATTGGTTCTGATAAGAATAAACCTTTTTTTAAAAGGAAAACTTTTGCATGTTTTGAATGTGAAAAACCTGGCCACCGAGCCTTTGAGTGCTGGTTGGCAGGTCATAGAAAACAAAATTTTCATGACATTGATAGAAACATTAATGTTCATGCACACAGATTCTATGCCTATAGTAATGTGCACAAAAAGAACTTAAGATCTGTTACTTCATGTCATTATTGTGGTCAGAATGGACATTCTATAGATAATTGCTATGTAATGAAAATTGATGAATCTTATGCTCAGAAATCATGGAAAGCATCCTTTAGAGGTGTCACTGACCCTTCAGGACCCAAGGAGACTTGGGTATCTAAATCTATAAAATAAGAATTTATTTTGCAGGAGTGCCTTGGAAGATGAAGAATAAAAAGGGGTTAATAAGCCAAGGCACCTGAATATGATAAAACCCCAATTATGCTCTTAACAGGTTTGATCATTTCAGTCTTCAATAATCCCATTTAGAAATCTACACATCATGTTTGATTTGCTAATCAGAATTTCATGCATACATGCTCTCATCTGAATTTAACTCTATGCATTATCCTTCATAAGCCTTCAAATGCATAGGCTGAATTATCTGTACATATATTAGGATGAGAGTTAATTGAATGTCATATTCTGAAAAATCTGAACTACATGAGGTTTGCATATGTCAACTGCATCTGTTTGACAATTGTAAATGTCATAATGCATATCGCTCACTGAACATTTGCTACATATAATTTTTCATCTGCATACATATGTGTTTAGGAAAAAGATATTAAAAAAATTCGAGATCCATATAGGACTGCATTTTGTCTTGCTTGATCTCATGGTATATCAAATGGGATGTTGGGAGAAGGGCAGATCATTTTTGTCTGAAAACTCACCTTATGCGTAGAGGCTAGCCCTCCGCCTAGTACCATGAATCACTTATATGTCTAGGATCTTGCATATTGATCATCAATCATGTCATCTTAATGTCTTGCATATGTTTGCATTCGAAGTATAGTCATACATTGCATTTAGTTAGGGGGAGTCAATGCAATTATTGGTTAGCTCATGCATACATTTAGGGGGAGTAAAGATAAAATTTGTTGTGAAATAATGAGAAAACTGCACCAAACTCTCTCTCTGAAAATGGTTTCTCTCTCTCTCTCTCTCTCTCTCTCTCTGAAAATGGTTTTGAAACTCCTTTCAACTCTCTGCATCTATTGAGGGGGAGTCTTGTCTGAAATCTCAATGATTGATCTTCTACTTAAATGTCATTATCATACCGTTCAGCCAATCACCTTGGAGTTATTTCACAACAATTGGCATCAATCTGGAATCACCCTCTACCTGCTACTATTGCTGAACTTTCCTAAAATATTTTGGCGTATGTTAAGTTTCATACCTGACCACTTGACTGTCTTCATTGCCTTGTTTGTCACCTATCCTCAAGAGCACTCAAAATTCAGAAGAATTCTAATTTGTGTACTATGATCATAAATCTGAACATCCTTGTTTTGAAATCTTATATGATACAGGATTATGATACCCCTAAATAATTTGCTAGTTTGATTTTAATGATTTTCCTGAGTTTAAAGATAAATGCCTTGAAAAGAATATATATTCAATTCAATAGGCCTTAACCAGCTTTCACATTGTTGTGTCTTGTTAAATCTTCTTGAATCTGAAAATCTAGAATTATTACTGCCTTTGGTTGAGATACTTAGATAAAGTATTGTTTTTAAACATAGATCGATCTGAAAACTCTAAAGGGCAGCATGATAAATTTGTATTTCAATGCTCATGACAGAGCAATGACAAAGGTTACACTGAGAAACTAAGTTCTCCATCAAAGAAATGGAGTGGACCTAGTCATGAGGTGTCCTTGCTATCTCTGTTCATTTTAAAGCGAGATAGTTAGTCCCACTGAGTAACTAGGGGTACTGGCATCTGATCAACGTGTACCCTTAAGTCAAAAGGTGTTGACTACACTTGATTGCTATTAAAAATATTTAGAGCCAAAAAAAGAAAAATCTGAAATTGTGACCAAAGGTCAAGCAAATGTGCTGAAACCCTGAGAACCTGAACAGAACTGTTTTTGTGCTTAACTTCAATACTATTTTTGAGTAACTCCTAGAGGTACCATTGGTTTATTTGAGTAAGATAATAGGAGGTTGATAGGGCTCTGTTAATGAAAAATTTGTTCATTTCTATTAAACAAGAATGCAGTTCTTTCTTTTAAAAGAATTTTCATTGATAAACTCTGAATTTATTAGATTTGAACCATGCATGTGAATAAGGATCTGATCATAACTCTTTTATAATGAAAGAGTCTGAACTTGAACTTATTCTAATTTATGAAATTTGTATCTGATTGAGAATCCCTTCATTCCTATCTGCTAAATTGGCCTATATGATAATCCTCTTGTCTTATCTATTCATTGGAAATCCAGTCAAAATTTCTATGCTCATATCCTGCTCACTGCCCTTGATCACACTTTGTTAAGTTTCTTCTCACTGATTCTTGATAAAAACTGTCATGACATGACTTCATCTTTGATTGTCCCTATGATTTTGTTGGGGGAGAATTGCTTCATTAGCACCCCACCTGTAAGATTGATCTGCTAAACCTTGATTATCCCTGTGGTTTGTTGCTAAAATTTTCATTGTTGATAAAATTTTCATTCCACTTCTTCTGCCTTGTCAAAGGGGGAATTATCTATTCAGGGGGAGTATTGTTCAGGGGGACTTATCTTTCTGCCACAAGGGCAGCATCATTGTGAGTGCATCACATGTGTCCTTGTGTAGGTTTAGCTTCTGTTACTTCCTTTTTGATGTTGTCAAAGGGATAGAATATGCATGTGAGTCCATATGCATGAGTCATTAATGAATATGATGCATGACTAACATATATAACATATATTGATCATCATGATGAAATCATTGCAATGACTCATAATATTATCATCATCAAAAAGGGGGAGATTGCTGTGTCCCTGTGATTTTGATGGTGTCAATTATTATGAGTCATTATAGATAAAACTTTGATGCATTTATTAATGATCTCATCATAGAAGTATGCAGTCTGTCAGAACATATTCTGAAGGTGGCTTAGAAAGTCAACGCAGGTCAACGACACTATTCATGAACTGACAACATGTCAATTGGTCAAATTGTTGAGTCAGCAACTGCATTGAAAGGTCGATGCATATACACTTTGTCTGACAAGTAAGGCCAATGCTAGTGTAGAACAATTGCACACTAAGGTTGATGCATGTTCCATCTGCATAGAACTAAGGTCGACGCTAGTGTAGAACAATTGCTCACTAAGGTCGATGCATGTTTCATCTTTGAATAACACAGGTCGATGCATGTTTTATCTTTTCTAAACAAAGGTCGATGCACGTTTCATCTTTGCATAACACAGGTCGATGCATGTTGTTGCATGTAGTCATGAAGGTCGATGCACATCTATCTTAGGCACGACCAAGGTCGATGCACATCTAGTCTGTGCAAGAGCAAGGTCAATGCACATCTAGTCTGGGCAGGACGTAGGTTGGTGCACATTTACCTTAGTCATTCATAAGGTTTGTGCACTTTGTGCATTCAGCATATAAGGTCTGTGCACGTTTGGTCATGGCATCTAAGGTCTGTGCACGTTTTGGTTCATGGCATCTAAGGTCGGTGCATATTTTGTTTCATGGCATCTAAGGTCGGTGCACATTTTGTTTATGGCACATAAGGTCGATGCTAGTTAGGCAAGTGCATGTAGAAGGCCGATGCACTTTTTTTTTTTTATCAACACCAACCAAACAAGGTAAGCATAGGTCGAGTGCACCCCCCCTCAATGAGGGAGAATGTTCCCACTCCTCCTAGCATCCCCTGTGGTCATATTTTTTATTGGTATGAAGAGTTTATATACAATTCAGGGGGGGCAATACCCCAAAGAAACTGAAATCTGAAGCCCAATAAAAGTGGGCTTAGAAAGAGAAAGAAGAAAACTGTGGTCTATACAAGCCTTCTGCGAAAATTGGGAACTCCTTGTATATCGGCAATAGCGAATCTTCTAATCATGAGAGGCAAGTCTCTGATTAACTGAAATTCTGAATTTCCTTCACTTTGGATTGCATAATTCGCAAGAGCATCGGCCACTTAGTTTCCCTCTCGGAAAGAGTGAATCAGGGGGCATTGAAGTGAAGCAAACAAATAAGTCAATTCCTCCCACCAAGGAACTAAAGACCATGGCGGATCCTTCTTCTTGTTCAGTAGCTCAACTAAGATTAAAGAATCTGAGATAATAACAGAGGTTGGGATGTGATGGAAAAGTGCCAGACGAATACCATCTAAAAGAGCCCGCCCCTCAGCCACCATGTTAGATCCATGACCATAGAAGTAAGAAAATCCCAACTTAAAACAGCCATTGCAATCTCTGAAGCATCCCCCACCACCGGAAAGACCCGGGTTGCCTTTACTAGCTCCATCAATATGCAAGGAGAAGTTAATAGATGGAGCCTTCCAAAGAATAATTATGTAAGAAGCTTGGAGTCCTTTGACTGTAATTCCAAAAGAGAGCAGTTTGGATATGTAACTGTGGCTAATCACTCGTTTGAATGTAATCTGATTTATAACAATCTTCATGTCAGCTAGAATCTGCTCAAAAATATAAACAGGCTTGAGTTTCTTCCCTTCAAATTTTGCAAGACATCTAGATTTCCAGATTTCCCAAGAGACCATAATGATTATCAACAGGGAGATAAAGCCCTCCGGTTTACTCATTGAAGCCTCTTTAGCAGTTTGGTGAATCCTCTCCACAATGCTTGAAGACTGCAAACAAGAATTAGATAGCAGAGGAGCAAAAAAATTCCACAAGGGCCTGGCAATTTCACTATCAATAAAAAGGTGGTCTTCATCCTCGCTAAAAGATGAACTACAGCAAACACATTTGGAGGCAAAGTGAATGCCACTCATTTGAATCCTACTGTCCACAGGAACAGCCTGATTTAGCAGCTTCCAGCAAAAAAGAGAGGCTCGGGGAGGAAATTTCTGAAACCAGATTTTACTAAAAGGAACACCTTTGTTATTAGACTGATTCATAATGAATCTGTAAGCAGACTTGGTACTGAAATTACCAGAGTTAGTAAGAGACCAAACTGCCTTGTCCTGCCCAAAGCGAGTACAGAATGATAATAACTCAGCTTTAAAAGCCTGCAATTCCAGATTTTGCCATACATGATGCTGCGGGTCTGCCAAAACTTCTTGCACAAAGAAATTTTTCAATCCTCGCTGAGTAGTAAAAACTGCAGATAGAGGTTGGTTTCTATACCAGATATCTTTAAGAAAGTTTGTAGATGCTCCATCAAAAACAACTGATCTAGAATTTGCGAGGACAATAGATCGGGCTCTTTCAAAGTCCTTAGTTTTGATGCCAGCCGGGAAGGGAGTGTTGCAATCAGATAGATGAAGCCCTTGATAATATTTGCTTCTAGTGAACTTAGCCCAAAGGGAGTCACTATGAGTGGATAACCATAAAAGCTTAACATAAAAGCATAATTGAGTATCAAAAAAACTGCGCAGACCCAAGCCACCTGCCTCAATAGGCCGACACATCTTTTCCCATGAAACGCAATGCTTTCTGTGAACATTTTCAAACCCTTGCCAGAAAAAGTTGGAGCAAATGGTTCCAATTTGCTTTAGAATTATATAAGGAATGGAGGCAACACTAGAGCAGTAAACTGGAATTGAGGTGAGGACAGACCGAAGGAGGGTTAACCTCCCAGCCTGAGATAAAACCTTGCTCTGCCAACCAGCAAGCTTTGCATTGATCTTATTAAGCAGATATTTAAAATGAGGTGTTTTGAGTCTACCTTTAAACAGAGGAATACCCAAGTAAGTAATGCTGCCACTTTTATATTGATAACCTGTTATCTGTGCAATTCTATCAATAGAGGAGCGGGGCATTTTCTTAGCTGTCAAAAAATAGCTTTTTTGTGCATTTATTTTCTGGCCAGAAGACATCTCATACTGACTCAGAAAATTTAGCAAGCATCTGACTGATCTTCTGCACCCATTCATGAAGATAATAGAGTCATCGGCAAAAAGAATATGAGATATATATTGGATGCCACGAGGTAAACGATATGGTTTGCAGAGGCCACTAGAAAATAAAGATTTGATCCCTCTACTAAGAACCTCCTCTGCTATAATAAACAAAGCAGGGGCCAGGGGATCCCCCTGTCGGATACCCCTTGTTGATTTAAAATAGCCCCGAATTTGGCCATTAAATGCAATGGAAAACCAACAGTTAACTAGCAATTGGGCGATAAGAGAGTTGAACCTGTTTGAAAAACCAAAGCATTTAAGAACCTTTAGAAGGAAATCCCATTCTACTCGGTCATAAGCTTTGGCCATGCCCAGTTTAATAAGGATATTGTGACCTCGAACAGGTTTATCAATTTCCATAAGCAGCTCTTTAGCCAATAAGAAGTTATCAGAAATCTGTCTTCCTTTAACAAATCCACTATGTTCACTGGATATAATCATAGGAAGAACCAATCTAAGGCGGTCACTTAATATTTTGGACACATTTTAGCAGACAAAGTTGCAGAGGCTAACCGGCCGAAACTCTGCAAAAGTGGTAGGGTTACTCACGTTTGGAATTAAACACAGAATAGTGGATGTAACTCCTTGAGGAAGGCCCATCCCTTGAAAGAAACTTTTGATAGCATTAATAACATCCTCCCCTACAATGCCCCAGCAGTGAGTGAAAAAACCCCCAGTGAAGCCATCCGGGCCCGGTGAACTATTTTCAGACATGGAGAATACAGCAGACTTCACTTCTTCAGCCATAGGAATAGCAGTTAACGTAGCATTAACATCATCGAAAATTAGAGAGGGAATAACAGATAGAAGAGTGTCATCAACTAAGTGATCTTCAGAGGTTAAGATACCTTTGAAAAAATTAATTGCTTCATCAGACAAAGCCTCCTGATCCTCTACCCACATATCATTCACCTTGAGCTTATGAATGTGGTTTCGCTGCCTCTTGAGTTTAGTAAGTTGGTGGCAAAAAGCTGTATTTCTGTCCCCACATGACAGCCACTGAGCTCTTGATTTTTGGAACCAGAAAGTTTCTTCCCTAGCTAGAACAAGCCGTATATGAGCATTGGCCTTCTGAAAAGCTATACGATTGTCCACTGTGGGGTTTTTGTCAAATTTAACTTGCGCTAATTCAACTTGAGTAACAGCTGCAGACTTTGAATCATCAATAAGGCCAAATACCTCTTTATTCCAGGCTCGAAGTGCCATCTTCAAACTTTTCAGCTTCCTCTGAAGATAGTAGAAAGGATGAGTATAAGGGGAACTGTGTTTAGCCCATTGCAATTTGACAAACTCTAAAAAATCCTCATGCAAATGCCACATATGCTGGTAGAGGAATCTCCCTGGCTTAGCTAGGGATGGAGCAGAAATCTGCAACAACATAGGGGCATGATCTGATGGCCCCCTGGTTAAATGTCTAATAGACATCTTCTGAACACTTTGAATCCACATGGAATTCAATAGAGTTCTATCAAGTCTAGCTCTGATGTGGGAAGTTCCCACTTGGTTATTAGTCCAAGTAAAATTTGACCCAGTGAATCTAGCATCAATCAGCCCAACTGCAGAAATAAAGCCTTGAAAGTCTGACATGGCTGTCATAGAAGGCAAAGAGCCACCTAATTTCTCCTCAGGGGAGAGAATGCAATTAAAGTCCCCTCCAATAATCCAGGGGAGATTAACATTCTGACTAAATAACATAAGAGAATCAAATAAAAGTCTCCTATCACTAATACTGCAAGAAGCATAAACCACTGTGAATAACAAAGATGCAATGTTACTGTCTTTTAAAACAACAGTCAAGAATTGAGGATGCTGTTCAATAACTTCTAAATGAAAGGGTGGCTTGTAAAATAGCCATATTTTGGAAGAGTCTCCGTTATTCCCAATAACAGAAGGCAACTTAATTCGCCTTGCCACTTTAAGCGCACAGCTAAGTTTTATTCTAGGTTCTGAAATAGCAGCAATGCATATATTGTAATCCCTAATATGTTTAGCCAAGGATCTAACAGATGCATTATTCCCTATACCCCTTATATTCCAAATCAAAGCTGAATTAAACATGAGATGCCTTAAAATAAGAATGGGCAGCCAGTTCCGTTGCTTTAGCCCTGGTCAATCGGGCATCACTGAATAAGACACCTGGCAAAACAGAGACTTCATTCGGTTTCAAATCATCAGAGGGATATGAACTCTGGTTTTCTTGACACAGCATTCTATCATTTTCTGAAGCAGAGATATTGGAGACACCTTTCGAATCCCCTTTAAAGTTGAAGTAAGGGCCCTGGCCAGTTGATAAAGTAAAAGAACTCTCAGGTAAGCTCTGCATATCATGATAATGAGAAGAGAGAACATGGCTACACAACTTGTCTTTAACACCTTCAGTAGCATTGCTGCCGTGTCTCACAGTGGCAATTCCACAACCAGGGACCGGGCCACTACTCTCCGGCAACTCTTGACAAACAACAGATTTATCAGCCAGCGCAGATACATCAGAATTAAGGCATTACGCTTTAATAGTCGCATCAAAAGCTATTCCATCAGTAGAATCAGCTAACGGAGCGAATCTATTTGTATTCACCACTGACTGACATTGCTGTTTACCAAGCATGTGTGGCCGAGGCCTATATTCTTGACGAGGGCCATTTATCAGAGCCTTAGATCCCTTTAACTGGCTCTGATGTTTCCTACTTATTTTCTTTTTACAAGAAATCTCCAAATGCCCAATCTTATGGCAAAAAGCACAGAGATGAGGAGCTCTGTGATAATTAATTTTCTGCCAGAATCCTCCTTCTTCAGAGCCAATCCAGATGCGTTCTTTTCTTGGTAAATCAAGGTCCAATTCAATACACACCAGGGCTTCTGATGTTTCCGTCAGAGCAGAGGTAGACTCATGAATCTGCAATACATGCCCTATATTCCCTGCTATGGATCTAAGCATGTCATCATGGAAAAAATTCACTGGGAGAGCCGGAAGGCCAATCCAAACAGGAACAGTCGAAGGATCAGAATCAAATCGAAAACCATGTGACCATCTAAAAAATCGGAATAGAAAACCTTTTACAAACAAGCTTTTCAAGATCAACAACTGGAGTAAATCCGCTTCATTACCAAGTCTGATCAAAATATGCCTGGCGTTAAAGCGGCTAACTATAAAATTTGAAGACAGATGAAGGCGCTGAGAAATTCCAGCTTTAATCTCTGGGATGGACGGACGTCCATAAGAGCATTTCGCAACAACTGCATACTGAAGATGCTCACAAGAAGCTTGAATTTCCTCCTTAGAAAAGAACACTGCAGGCTCTCCCTGCTCTGTAAACGCCGGAGCTTTGATTTGGAATGAAATCTTCGGCAAAACCTTTGACTCCATCACAACACGAGCAAAGGTCTTCCTGGCGATGGTGGTAGCAGCAGCAACCTCGCCATGATGCGAAACCTCCTGAGAAGATGAAGCCTCCCCCCCCGCATCGACCATGGTCGGCGGGGAGGGGACGGAGAGAAAGAAAGGATCGGTGGCGGGAAGAAGAAAAACCAGAGCTTCTCTCTCTAAAAATCTAGAGAGAAGGACCACATAAACTTCAACCACCGATGCACTTTTTGCTTTGTACATATAGAAGGTCGATGCATGCTCATTCTGTAGTATATGAAGGTCGATGCACATTTTCTCTTTTCATGCAGAAGGCATATTAAGGTCGGTGCACATTTTGTTTCACGTCATATGGGTCGATGCACATTCTTCAACTAACTCTATAAGGTCTGTGCATGTTTGCACATTACACTATAAAGTCTGTGCATCTTTTCTAAACTGGCATGCAAGGGTCGGTGCACATTTACATTCTGCATAAGTCAAGTCTGTGCATCTTTGCATACTACACATTAAGGTCAGTGCATCTTCAATCGTGTTTTACATAGGTCTATGCATACACATCATTTTTCACATCTGATTATAAGGTGTTTGACAAAATGCCTTGTTCACAGAGACATAAATGTAAGTAGTGAGCAACCAGGATCAAACACCTGAAGTGCTACTTCTGATCTGAGCACTCGATCAAACACCTGAAGGGTAGAGAGTACTGAACACTTAAAAAATAGGCACGTTAGCTCGAACTAATATAGGCACGTGGACCCAGGGAGCATATGATTAGGCACGTGATCCAAGAAATGATGGGAAGGGAATGTGGACCTAGGGAGCATATGATTGGGCACGTGATCCAAGGCTCTATGGAAGAGGATCATTCTCGTCCCTGCCACGTGGTCCAATAGGAAATGAATGGAATAAAATCACCCTATCCAAAGAGCTTTTACAGAGCCCCTATTTTGGGTATAAATAGGGAGCTTCTTCCTCTGAGCGAAGTGCAAGGAAAATAGAGAAGAGCCAAAGAACAGAAAGAAGAGCCGCCAGAAAAAAAAGGAGCTGCAAGCAAGTAGAAGGCAAATATAGAAAAGAGAGCAGAAGAGTATGAGAGAAAGTGACTCTGTGAGAAGAATTAGAGTGAGAGTGCTGAGAGAGAGAGAGAGAGCTCGAGAGAGAAGAGAGAAGTGATAGTGAAGCGGCTGAAGCACTTTGAAGTTCATCAATTTGTTGGTTTCTGGATCAGATCCAGACTAATTTGCTCTTGTGAGAGCTACATTCGTTTCCATTTTCTGTTTGTTCTATTTTCTTTTGTTGTTTTACTTTTCCACTTCGTTCTTCTGATCCTCTGGTTTGAGGTCGGGTTCCTCCTGAAGATTCAGGAGAAGGGAGACCGTGTCTCCGGTTTGTGAGTGGCGGGGTGTAACTCGTGGTTCCCTCTGGGTTTCAGAGGAAGGGAGACTTGGGTCTCCGGTTGTGAGTGGCTCGGGGTCACTCATGGTTTCCCCTCTGGTTTGGAGGAAGGGAGGTTTACCTCCGATTCTAGTTATGTGAATAGCAGAGCTAGGGTGCTGGTCTTGTGGGAAGCAAGACCAGGTCGAGGGATTTGTTTCCCTCAGGGCAAGCTGTAAGGCAGCGGTTGTTTACAGACTGAGTCTGCTTCTTGCTCGGAGCAAGGGAAGCCTTACTCGGTTCTGGGTGGGGGATGGACATAGGTATGTGGTAGCAGACCGAACCATCTAAAAATCTCTGTGCCGTGGTGTGTGTTTGAGAATTTGTCCAACTCCATTTCCTCTACCTCCTTCACAACTTGAGTGTGAGTTGAGTCTGCACGGTGATTTCATAGTTGGTTAAGCATTTGATGGTTGGTCTGACCGATGTATGATCAGTTCGTGTTATGCAATCTCAACGTGTGCTAAGTGTTCGAGTCTTGTCTCGCATGGGTTGCAACATTGTTAACAGGAATTTCTATATGATTCACTGGGTCATACTTACATCCTTCATCCGTTTAGCACACTGATTGGTAACTTCCATTGTTGTTAACTGATTCCTTTTGGCTGGTTGAGCATTTCCGTGGAAGTCAGTGTTTACTCTTGTGTCAAGATCTGATTAGTGTGTTGTTTGGTGAGTCCATAGTATTATCTTCTGCTATGCAAGCGTTACTGAGAAGTGTCTAAGAATGTTTTCACATAGATTGGTTCTAGTCTTCATCTTGCTACATTTAGTTTTCATATAGTGGTTGATGCTTGCTTTGTGTTCGAGTGTGAGTCTCATTTGAACATCTATTTAGATTGAGCCATCTAGTTTTATTTTCGCACGAGACCTTCAGAGAAAGTTTTAAACGAAGTAAATTTTTATTGGGGATTCATTCACCCCCCCTCTGAATCTCAGTCTTGCACCCATATATTCTAACATCAACCACTCTTCTGTCGGCTCTGACACCTCCTATCTTTACTCACCAAGCCGAACTCCATCTACACACCATCTCTGGCTTCCACTTAATTCTCTTGTCAATTTGATCTCTTCAGGGGAGTATGACGAGGTCACACCTTCCAAACCTCGCAATCCTCAAACCAGACCAACTTTGAACCCAGAGCTTCAGGAAACTCCATCCAAGTTGAACTAATACGAGGGCCTCCATCTAGCACCATGACTTCAGAAGCCCTTACACCAAGAAACCATCCATTCCATGTTGCATCCCTAAGGTTTTGATGAGGTCAAACACCATAGGTCAATCATCATAAGTCAAACACCATAAATCCTCATGAGAATGTGCAATGGATTGTTGTGCAAGTCATCTACTTGTTATGTTGAAATCTGGTAGACTTTTGTTTATGCATCAGTGCATATCATGCTCCTTCTTGCTCTAAGGTCGGTGCATATAGGCCATCCTGTACAACTAAGGTCGATGCATGCTTTCCAGACTGCATATGAGGTCGGTGCACATTTCTATTTCTTCGTTAGAAGGTCGGTGCACATTTTGCTATTCAGCATCTAACGTCGGTGCACATTCCTGTCCCTTCGTTAGAAGGTTGGTGCACATTTTGTTGTTCAGCATAGAACGTTGGTGCACATTCTATTTGTCTTCTAATAAGGTTGGTGCACACATGCAGTATGCATATCTACCTTATTCAGTTATAAGGTCGATGCACATCTTGCATCATGCGCATAGAAGGTCAATGTACCTTGTCATAACGTATCATTAAGGTCGGTGCATGTTTTGGTTTGAACACTAGAAGTATGTGCATATTTTGGTTTCAATGCTTCAAGGTCTGTGCAACTTCATAAACAAGGTCGGTGCACATTTTGACAGACTGCATTGCCAAAGGTCGGTGCATACTTTGTTAGACACATATAAGGTCTATGCATGTTTTTATCTTATGCCACCCAAGGTCTGTGCAACTTCATAAACAAGGTCGGTGCACATTTTGACTAACTGCATTGCCAAGGTCGGTGCATACTTTGCTAGTATGCATATCAAGTCAGTACACTTTCTGCTGGTCTGCATACGAGGTCGGTGCATACTTTGTTAGTCTACATGCAAGGTCAGTGCATATTTCTTATCGTGCATATAGAATATTGGTGCATCCTTTGTTTTATACTACCTAAGGTCTGTGCATCTTTTCTAATTTGGCATGCAAAGGTCGGTGCATATTTACATTCTGAATAAGTAAAGTCTATGCACCCTTTGACTCATGTTCACAAGGTGTTTGATGAAACGTCCTTCTTCCAACTAACAGGATTAAAGCAGCACGTGAGGTCGAACTAAGAACATGCACATGTTTCCAGAAATGGCGGGATGCTGGCGCATGGACCCAGGGAGCGAGTGATGGGCACGTCATCAAAGGGAGGATGGCACGCTGTCTCGGAGGTTTCCAGAAGAATATCCAGGTGGACCAATCAGTGCTCACAAGGTTATCTGCAACTATGGTGTCCCTGTTCCTATATAAGGATGCCTTGCCCCTCAAAGAAGGCTGCTGAAAAGTGTTGAAGTTGCTGCCATTGTCTCCATCTGAGAAGAGAGCGTCTCTAGGGAAAAGAGAGAGAGAAAGAGAAAGGAGCTTTTGAGAGTAGCCAGCCAGTGCATCTGATATTGCTTCTTTGAAGCTACATTTTGCGTTGTTTTTCCACTTTTTGTTTTTCATTTTGATCCTAGACTTATGATTTGTGTTTTATGTTTTTCCTCTGATTACTATTGGAGGAAGGGAGACATTGTCTCTGGTTGCGAGTGACTTGGGGGGTCACTCGTGGGGTTCCCTCTGGTGTGGAGGAAGGGAGGAATTGTCCTCCGAATCTGGATTTACAGGTAGCAAGTCTAGGCTTCAGGTTCTGTGGGGTGTAGGACCTGGGTTATGGGATTTGTCTCCCTCTGGGCAAGCTATAAGGCAACGTTTGGTCACAGACTGAGTCTATTTTTGTTCTAAATAGTGCTAGTGAAATCCTCGTTCGGTGTGAGCGAGGGGTGGATGTAGATTGTGGATAGCAATCGAACCACCTAAAAACTCTCTGTGCCTTATTGTGTGGTTTGCTTATGTAATTCTCAGTTCGCTTGCATGATTTCATTGTGTCCATGAGGTATATTAAAAGGCGTAGCCCAAATGATAGGTCACGCCTATCTGGAGGGTTTCATCTTGCGTGAGGAGACTCTAGGGTCCCACCTCTGTCGAGTATCCCTGGCCACTATATGAAATCAATCTCTGCTTGCAGAGTGTTTGATCTTTTGTCTATCTATTGGCATTAACTGGTCATTTGTTGTTTCATATATATTCCATCTCTCGATCGATAATCACTGGATTGTGTTAACTGTGATTAGCTGTGAGCTAATTCTCTTGCTTCAGTCCGTCTTAATCGATTGTTTCTCATTATCGGCCGAAGTTGGGATCGATCTATTCATCCCCCCCTTCTAGATCACATCTTATTTTATATCAATTGGTATCAGAGCAGGTTACCCAACATGTGGTCCAACGACCAGGGTAGACCTGGAACTAACTCTCCTCGCAGCTTCATTACCAAGGGACATTCAATTAACCATCCACCATTCTTTGATGGTGTGAATTATCTTTACTGGAAGAATAGGATGGAAGTATTTTTAAGAGCGAACAACCACGAACTTTGGAGAGTGATCACCTCAGGACCGTTCGAGCTTCCAGACGAGGAGGACACATGGTCAAGGGAACACATCAGGCTTTCCACCGTGAACTGGACGACACTAAACATAATGCAGTGCGCAGTCCATCTAGAGGAGTATGCTAGGATATCTGCTTGCAAGATAGCAAAGAAAATGTGGGACGAACTAGAGCTTTTGTATGAAGGTACATCCCAGGTCAAGGCTACAAAGGTAAACATGCTATCTTCTAAGTATGAGTTGTTTAAGATGAACCATGAGGAGACTATTACTGAGATGTATGCTAGACTGTCGTTAATCATGAATAGCCTCAAGAGACTAGGGAAATAGATCCTAGACGCGGATCTCGTTAGGAAAATTCTTAGGTCATTGTCTCCATTGTGGCACACTAAGACCACAGTCATAGAAGAGTCCAGAGATTTGTCAAAGATGACTGTCACTGAATTAATTGGATCCCTGATGACTTATGAAATAAATTTAAAAGAGAGTGTTGAAGAAACAAGTAAGAAGGGCAAGAACATTACTCTCAAGGTGTCTCAAAGTGGGAGTGGGAGTAGTAGTAGCTGTAGTGGTGAGGAATTTGAAAATTTCTCAGATCTTGATCAAGATCAGCAAGCCATGCTGACTCGTAGGCTCTAACAATTCTTGAGATCCAAGGGCAAGATGTTTAGAAAAAGAGGGTCACAATCATCTGGTAGGAATTCTAACTCCAAATCTGGCAATATCAAGACTACTGACAAGCTTACTTATTTTTACTGTCACAGACTCGGTCATATGAAAAGTGACTGCCCCGATTATCTGAAGAAGAATACCAAGGTGCAGAAGAAGAAGCCCAAGGCTATGATATGCACTTGGAGCGATGAGGAGGAAGATGTTGAAGAAAGTTCTTCTGAAGAGGAAGAAGAAAGACTATGTCTGATGGCCGACGTAGACATTGAGGTAAGCAATCCTTTTGAAACATACACTTTAGATGATTGGGAGGATGCTTATGCTGAGTTACTAGATAAGCTTAACTGCCAAATAAAAGATTACAAAATGCTGAAGAAAAATTTGAAAAACATGGTTGAGGAACAAAACAATTTGAGAAAAGAGAATGATGAACTGAAAATGCAACTTGAAGAATTAGGCTCACTAAGAACTCAAAATAAAAATCTCCAAGTTGAATGTGAAGAAGCCAATAAGAATTTGGATGAGTTTAAGGTAAAACTTTAGGTAATTTAGAAAGAAAATGCACTTTTTTTAAGAAATATGAAGCCATAAAAACTGTCAACTCTGAGATACAGAAACATAGTGAAAAACTTCATAAAGACATCGAAGATAAACAAAACACATTGGAAAATTTTATGCAAGGCAAATCCAACCGAGATACCATTCTAGGTATGAAGGTGAACTTCAACAGAGAAGGATTGGGATATGATTCCACCAATAAAAGGCCCTTTGGATTTAAGACAGTAACCCCATCCAGCTCAAACATCAAATTCCAACAGTCTGAAAAAACAAACTCTATTCCATCAAAAACCATAAATAAAAATTTTCATGCTAAGCCCACAATGCATCAAAATAGCAAGACCACTGCTTCAAGGAATTTCGGTGTCTACAGAGCTAAAACAACTCACTTCAATGGGATGCATCAAAGTAACTATTTTAAAAATTCAAAGCAGTTGAATCAACACAATTTTCCAAATTAAAACAAAAATTGGAATCATTATACATCAAATTGGGCACATTCTAATGTCTCACAGAGGCAATTTAATCAACAAAGAATCTGGAAAAAATCACAAGGAAATGCCTACAATTGGAATGACACATCCCACAATAAGAAAAAACATCATCAGAATCCAACAACTAGAGCCAATAAGACTTTCCATGCTAAAAACAAAAACTTAGTTCACAGGAAGGAAACCAGACAAATCTAGATTCCTAAGATTGTTCTGGAAGGAATAGGTAACTTGTTTGGACCCAATCTTTCCTGGGTTCTACATTTTATTTGTCTAATTGAATACAGGTGAGCCTAGCAGCCGAGCACAATAGATGGTATTTGGATAGTGGTTGTTCCAGGCATATGACAGGTGACCAGACAAAGTTCTATAATCTGGAAATGAAGATGGGAGGTATGGTCAAGTTTGGAGGTAAAAATAAAGGTAAGATCATAGGAATAGGAACAATTGGGAAATTTTCTTCCAATGTCATTGAGAAAGTTTTGCTTGTAGAAGGTCTCCAATATAATTTACTTAGCATAAGTCAGCTTTGTGACAATGGTCATAGAGTGATTTTTGACAATCAAGCATGCAAGATTTTTGAAGCTAATTCTAATAACATCATGTTCATAGGACATAGAGTGAATAATGTCTACATTGTAGACCTTAATAAGAATTCTGAATCAAATCTTTTTCTTTCTGCTGATTTAGACAACAATGCTTTTAACTGGCATAGGCGTTTAGGTCATGCTAGCTACAATACGTTAAATAAGTTGGTGAAACTTGATTTGGTTAAAGGTCTGCCTAAAATAAAGTTCAATTCACACTCAAAAATATGTGATGCATGTGCTCTAGGTAAGCAAACCTGGAAGTCCTTTAAGCTCAGATCTGAGCCTTTTTCTTCCAGACCCATGGAATTGTTGCATATGGATCTTTTTGGTCCTACTAGAACACAAAGTCTGAATGGAAAGAGGTATGGCCTTGTGATCATTGATGATCATTCCAGGTTTTCTTGGATTTTCTTCTTAGCAAATAAGAGTGATGTCTTTCAAAATTTTAAACCATTTTTTAATAAAGTTAAACAAGAGGGAAAACACAAAATTTGTTCAATTCAGTCTGATCATGAAGGTGAGTTTGAAAACTCCATGTTTTCTAATTTCTATGAAAATGAGGGATTAACTAATAAGTTTTCTTCTCCTAGGACACCTGAGAAAAATGGCATTATAGAGAGAAGAAACAGAACAATTATGAAAATGGCCCGGACCATGCTGATTGAGAGTCAATTACCAAGAAAGTTCTAGGCAGAAGTGGCCAACACATCAAGTTATACAATCAACAGAGCTATGGTAAGACCAGTTCATAAGAAGACTCCTTATGAGCTTCTGAAAGGTAAGAAACCCAACCTAGCTCACTTCAGAATTTTTGGTTCCAAGTGCTTCATACACAATAATGACAAAAAAAGATTTAGATAAGTTTGAGGCCAAAAGTAGCCCTGGAATTTTCTTAGGTTATTTTGAAGTATCCAGAACATATAGGGTTTTCAATATTTCTGAACAGACAGTAGAAGAGTCTCCACATGTTGTTTTTGATGAAACACATAAAGTTACGAACTTTGAAGATGATGACAGGGATATCAACCATGATGGAGAATTCTTAAAGGATAAGCAAGAAGAGGAGACTCAGCCAACTACAGCACCAAATGCTCCCAATCAAGTAAGGACATCTAAAGCAGGTGAGTCCTCAACTAATGTTAGATTTTTGAAAGACCACCCTGTACAAAACATCATAGGAAATTTGAATGATCCCCCCAGGACAAGGTCCTATCTTAGAGATGTGAATAATCAAGACTTAGTTGCATTGTTGTCTCAAATTGAACCCAAAACTGTAGCGTAAGCCTTAAATGATGAATCTTGGGTTAATGCAATGAATGGGGAATAGGATAGTTTGAAAGAAACAATGTATGGAAACTAGTTCCTAGACCTGAAAATGCAACTATCAGTGGAACAAAATGGGTCGTCAAAAATAAAATGACTGAAGAAGGAATAATTTCTAGAAACAAAGCTAGATTGGTAGCAAAAGGCTACTGCCAGGTGTTCGGAGTAGATTTTAAAGAATCATATGCTCATGTTGCTAGATTAGAAGCCATAAGAATTCTATTAACTTTTGCATGTTCCAAAAACATAAAACTTCAACAAATGGACATCAAGAGTGCTTTCTTGAATGGTTACATAAAGGAAGAGGCTTTTTTAGAACAACCCCCTGGGTTTCAGATGTCTACACATCCTAACCATGTTTTCAGGTTAAACAAAGCCCTGTACGGACTGAAATAGGCCCCTCGGGCCTGGTATGAAAGGTTGACAGAGTTTCTGCTCAGCAAGGGTTACAAAAGAGGTAAGGTGGATCAAACTTTATTTACAAAGGTTTTGAATGAAAATCTCATCATAGTTCAGGTATATGTAGATGACATTATTTTTAGTTCCACATGCACTGAGCTATGTAATGAATTTGCAGAATTGATGTCTAATGAGTTTGAAATGAGCTTAGTCAGTGAACTAAAATATTTCCTTGGTCTGCAGATTCAGCAATTAGAAGATGGATGTTTTATCAACCAAACCAAGTACACCTTGGAAATCCTCAAGAGATTTAGCATGGATAATCTGAAACACATCTCAAATCCAATGGGTACCAACTCACCCTTAGATGTAGATGAATCAGGTAAAGAAATTGATGCAAAGATATACCGAGGTATGATCAGATCCCTACTCTATTTGACTGCCTCAAGACCTGATATTAAATTCAGTGCAGGCATGTGTGATAGATACCAATCTAGGCCTACTGAACTGCATTTAGCTGCTGTAAAAAGAATCTTTAGATACATTTCTAGAACACATAACTTAGGATTGTGGTACCCTGCATCAAATGCTTTAGAACTCATATCATACACTGATGCTGATTATGCTGGCTGCAAACTAGATAGGAAAAGCACAAGTGGGCACTGTCAATTTTTAGGTGGGTGTCTGGTATCTTGGGCTTCCAAAAAATAGCACTCTGTGGCCCTCTCCACTGCAGAGGCTGAGTATGTAGCCACAAGGAGCTATGGTACACAGGTCATTTAGATTAAACACCAACTTCAGGACTACCAAGTAGACCTAGGGTGCACACCCATATACTGTGACAATACTAGTGCCATTAATATTTCTAAAAATCATATCTTGCATTAAGAAACAAAGCACATTGAAATAAGACATCATTTCATAAGAGATGAGGTTTCAAAAGGAACTTTTGAATTGATCCATGTATTCACTACACATCAAATAGCTGATATCTTCACTAAGCCATTGGATAATGAAAAATTCACCACTTTAAGGAGAGAATTGGGCATATTTAAATCTTTCTGATTTTTAAATTCCTTGAATAAAATGCATCCATGTTTCTATGTCCACGTTGAGCTGCATATAGTCCTCATTTGTTTGGATCTTCATTTAGTATTTGTCATATTTTAGTAAAATAGATTGTCATGCATAACCTGTTGGTATATCAAATGAAAAGCAGGGAGAAGGTCAGATTTCCTCTGACTGGAAACCCACATCATGTGTGAGGTGGTCTTATGACCTACGTTCTCCACCTGGTACCAGAGACTCATTTACATATAGATCATGTTTAATGTCCATAAATTCTCTTCTTTGCATTATAACACATTTTGCATTCGAATTGTCTGCATACCTGATTCATATAGTGAGGAGGAGTTTCTTTAGTCTGTCAGTTAGTAGGAGACTAATTCAAAGGATTTTGAAAGATCTTGATGTTGCATAAAGCTCTCTGAACATCTTATATAATCTATTCACAACAAATAGAAATTCACGACTCTCTTAAATCCCTAAGTTTGAATAACTGAAACAAAGCTAAGAAACTTTTATTTAATAATCCTGCAAAGACTTGGACAAAGAAATAGAAGAATGTCTCCTTACAAAATTAGTGAGCATGAATCAAAGTTAAAATTGTTATGTCATGAATGAAATATTCTAAATACTTGAAACGTAGACTTCTGGAAGCAATTTTTTGAAAGTTAGTACATGATGTATTGTCTTCAAACATCACACATCAAATTAGAAAATATTTTTTGGGGAATATCAAAATCTCATAGTAATGATCTGGTTACCGAGAAACTAAATGGCTCATTAAAGAAATGACACACATTCTATGTCATGAAGTGCCAGATTATCTCTATTTAAAACGATTGAAGAAAATTGATTTTCATGGCAGAGCAATGGCATTAAAGTGTTGTGTAACTGGGGATTCTAGCCGCTGATCAAGGTGTCTTTCACGTAAAACGATACTTCAAATGCTAACTATGTTCTCTAGAAGAGAAGTAATACAGTTATCACACTGAGTAAATGGGGATTCTGGCCTCTGATCAAGGTGTCTCCTCATGTAACAATGTGTGATTTACCAAAATTACTCTATGCCATGTTCACTGTGCCAAATATAAAAATCTGTAACCCCACTATTTCTGAAATCTCTTGTAGACTGTTTGTCCTCAATACAGTTGGCATAACTTTCAGTAGATGCGTCTCTAGATTTCTGATTAGTACAGTCTATTAGAATGATCTCTATTGGCATACCTGTTAAACCTTGATCTTCCTTATTATGTCTGTACGTTGGCAATCTTCATTCTTACTCTGTGTCTTTCTTGATTATTAGCCCTGAAGAACATGAGCTTAATTCAGTTCTCTTACTTACTCCTTTAAGAGATGGATTTGAAATCTTCTACATTGTGCATTTACTATATATCCTCTCGATTGCTTAGCAGCACCTTTTCTCTCTCCACTCCTTTTGATGAAGTCAAAGGGGGAGTAAACATTCTTTTGGCATGAGTTTTAGCTTGATCATGTTGTCAGGGGGAGTGTGTGTGAAATTGCATCCATGTGTGATCAGTTTTACTGATTGCATTGATAATGATTGACTCATAGTGTTGTCATCATCAAAAAGGGGGAGATTGTTGCATCCCTAAGGTTTTGATGAGGTCAAACACCATAAGTCAATCATGATAAGTCAAACACCATAAATCCACATGAGAATGTGCAATGGAGTGTTGTGCAAGTCATCTGCTTGTTATGTTGAAATCCGCTAGACTTTTGTTTATGCGTCGGTGCATATCATGTTCCTTCTTGCTCTATGGTCGGTGCATATAGACCATCCTGCACAACTAAGGTCGATGCATGCTTTCCAGATTGCATATCAGGTTGGTGCACATTTTTGTTTCTTCATTAGAAGGTCGGTGCACATTTTTTTGTTCAGCATCTAATGTCGGTGCACATTCCTGTCCCTTCGTTAGAAGGTCGGTGCACATTTTGTTGTTCAGCATAGAACATCGGTGCACATTCTATTTGTCTTCTAATAAGGTCGGTGCAGACTTGCAGTATGCATATCTAAGGTCGATGCATGTTGTCCATGAGGTTAGTGCATATCTACCTTAGTCAGTTACAAGGTCGATGCACATCTTGCATCATGCACATAGAAGGTTGGTGCACCTTGTCATAATGCATCATTAAGGTTGGTGCATGTTTTGGTTTGAACACTAGAAGTCTGTGCATGTTTTGGTTTCAATGCTTCAAGGTCTGTGTAACTTCGTAAACAAGGTCGGTGCACATTTTGACAGACTGCATTGCCAAAGGTCGGTGCATACTTTGTTAGACACATATAAGGTCTGTGCATGTTTTCATCTTATGCCACCCAAGGTCTGTGCAACTTCATAAACAAGGTCGGTGCACATTTTGACTAACTGCATTGCCAAGGTCGGTGCATACTTTGCTAGTATGCATATCAAGTCAGTACACTTTCTGCTGGTCTGCATACGAGGTCGGTGCATACTTTGTCAGTCTACATGCAAGGTCAGTGCATATTTCTTATCGTGCATAAAGAAGGTTGGTGTATCCTTTGTTTTATACTACCTAAGGTCTGTGCATCTTTTTTAATTTGGCATGCAAAGGTCGGTGCATATTTACATTCTGAATAAGTAAAGTCTGTGCACCCTTTGACTCATGTTCACAAGGTGTTTGATGAAACGTCCTTCTTCCAACTAACAGGATTAAAGCAGCACGTGAGGTCGAACTAAGAACATGCACGTGTTTCCAGAAATGGCGGGAAGCTGGCGCATGGACCCAGGGAGTGAGTCATGGGCACGTCATCCAAGGGAGGATGGCACGCTTTCTCGAAGGTTTCCAGAAGAATATCCAGGTGGACCAATCAGTGCTCACTAGGTTATCTGCAACTATGGTGTCCCTGTTCCTATATAAGGATGCCTTGCCCCTCAAAGAAGGCTGCTGAAAAGCTGTTGAAGTTGCTGCCATTGTCTCCATCTGAGAAGAGAGCGTCTCTAGGGAAGAGAGAGAGAGAAAGAGAAAGGAGCTTTTGAGAGCAGCCAGCCAGTGCATCTGATATTGCTTCTTTGAAGCTACATTTTGCGTTGTTTTTCCACTTTTTGTTTTTCATTTTGATCCTAGACTTATGATTTGTGTTTTATGTTTTCCCTATGATTACTATTGGAGGAAGGGAGACATTGTCTCTGGTTGCGAGTGACTTGGGGGGTCACTCGTGGGGTTCCCTCTGGTGTGGAGGAAGGGAGGAATTATCCTCCGGATCTAGATTTACAGGTAGCAAGTCTAGGCTTCAGGTTCTGTGGGGTGCAGGACCTGGGTTGAGGGATTTGTCTCCCTCTGGGCAAGCTATAAGGCAACGTTTGGTCACAGACTGAGTCTATTTTTGTTCTAGATAGTGCTAGTGAAATCCTCGTTTGGTGTGAGCGAGGGGTGGATGTAGATTGTGGATAGCAATCGAACCACCTAAAAACTCTCTGTGCCTTATTGTGTGGTTTACTTATGTAATTCTCAGTTTGCTTGCGTGATTTCATTGTGTCCAGGAGGTATATTAAAAGGCGTATCCTAAATGATAGGTCACGCCTATCTGGAGGGTTTCATCTTGCGTGAGGAGACTCTAGGGTCCCACCTCTGCCTAGTATCCCTGGCCACTATATGAAATCAATCTCTACTTGCAGAGTGTTTGATCTTTTGTCTATCTGTTGGCATTAACTGGTCAATCGCTGTTTCATCTATATTCCATCTCTCGATCGATAATCACTGGATTGTGTTAACTGTGATTAGGTGTGAGCTAATTCTCTTCCTTTAGTCTGTCTTCATTGACTATTTCTCATTATCGGCCGAAGTTGGGAGTGATCTACTCATCCCCCCTTCTAGATCACATCTTATTTTATATCATTCCATGCTCCAGCATTTTTTTTCGAACCTCAGAACTTTACTCTCAACTGATCAACCAACACTTGCCAATGCTTGGCACCCATATGCTTCACAATACCGTGGGGACCAGAAGACAAGACACAATTTCATAGTTTTGGCACATATCCTTTCGAGTAGGAGAGTGTCTTCCGTCCTTTACAACAATCTAGTCGACGACGCCGCAATTTACGCTGAACTTCAGACATTCATGATCTTTGCCACAACTAGGGCCTTCTTCCAACAACCTCCACTTGAACCTCGACTGGGTCCCCAGATACCATAACCGCCGAACACTCGACACACCAATCCATAAAATTATGAAGGCACTAGTTAACCCAACTGGCTTCAACAACCACTCATAGCATCCCTATCGGGTCTCATTAACTATTTTCTTAACAATCACATGTGTTAAATCTCGAATCTACCTTGAGAACACCCACCTTGACTGGAGCCGGTCAAACCACTCATCTTTTTAGGCAATAAATGTTTGCACTTCATCAAAACTAATCCAATGGCCCATAGTGCACACAACTTAACCACCAATTAGCTCTATTATAGACCACACTGCATGATTCACGGAGAAGAATAGTGCGAACGTAGCCCTCATCCAATAGCTCTCGCAGCTTAGCCATTTAATCCTCAATTCTGTCAGTGCCATTCAAGCAATGCCTTAGAAATGGCACAGAAACCAACATAACCTTCATGGTCGACACAATCTCATGTTGATGGACAACTCTCTACAATGGGCCAGAAAACCCCCAAAACTCTACTCACCATCGCAATATTCTCCATTCTCTACTATCGCTCCTATCCTGGTGCCTGTGGGTCATGGGCCCACTATACATCCACTGCGTAATTCTGCACAGCCTACACAACTGAAGCAAGAAGATTCTGGCCTCTGCCATGATACAGTCCCCAACTCAATTAATTAAACCCAGAAAATAGGGTGAGGAAATCTCAAACACCTTGAATCTGGGGCATAAACTCTCTTTCTCAGTCTGGCAAACCACCTACTATGCTGTAGGTCTCATCCCAAGATGCTCCTAAAATCATAATACCGACCATACAATGCCATACACTTAGCTCGATTGGTAATTCCACTTTCTCTCGCAGCACCAACACACACTTCCTCAACGAAGGATGAGAACTCTTGTAGGAAGCTCCACTGCCAACACACAGACACCCTTACGACATCCCGATACGCTCGAGGAGACTCACTAATATAAAATAAAATGGAAAATAGTGAAATTTAAAAAAGACACACAAAACACACAATTAAATAAAACACAACTATACCTTCCACGAGGAGGATGCCCCCATGCCTGCCCGGCTATGCACCTCACATGCCTCAGGAACCCTACCTCACTATGCCAGAAGACCATTGCTACTGCTGGGATGGCCCCTTAGGGCAATCATGTGCCAAGTGTCCCGCTTGACCACACCTACAGCACCTCCCAGCATTCGAACATGACTTGCCCGGATGTGACCTACCACACCTTGGGCACTGACTCTGCTAATCCACAGCCACACTCTGTCGTGAGGGTTGAGCTGCCAACTAATGCACACTTCTCACTGATGTTTGTCTGTGATCCTTAAGCCACTGTCTGAACCTCCATCCTAACCTCCGAGGACACCAACTTGAGGGTGAAGAAGACTTGGTAGATGGCTAACTCGAAGGCTGTTGAACATCTATATGCTGAACATTGGTCTACTGAACCTGACCCTGTTGGATCTGTCCCACTCTAGACTCTTGTGTCCTCATGGTATCTGCTTCTAGAGCCACTGTCGTCTGATATGTTGCGCCCAAATCTATAACACGAGCAATAATCAGCGTCGGCTAAAGCTCTACACTGATGTGTCCTCATAGCCTCATCTGCCATCATGTGTGGGGCATAACGACCTAACTCCACAAATCGGAACATGTACTGAACCACTATCATATCACCCTGAATCAAACCCATAAACTGGAACAACCTCTCTGTATGCAGATATGCAAGGTTAAAAGCTCGTGTGAACACTTATGTGAACTCCTGCCACAAAATTTGTCAAAGTGATCGAGACTGGAAAGTCGTCTCCCACTCCGAGGTCCACCACAAAAGAGCTAAACCCTACAATTGGTAGCTCGCCAAGAGGACTCTCTTATCATCAACAACTCCATCGATCGAAACACTCATTCCATCACATCCATCCATGATCTCTCTGCATCAGGATCTAGCTGGCCCTTGAACTGTGGTGGCCGAAATTGTAGAAATTCCTTCAGAACACCTCCATTGCCACCTCGCAATGAACTACTCTCACCAGCCTCTGGACCATGGTGTTGATGACTCTGCTATTGTATAAAAAACTAGTACATGCCAGTAAAGAACTCTGCCTGACTCAACATGCCAGGAGCCGCTACTGCCAGAGAAGATAACTCTCTACACTGCTCCTCCTGAGCCCCAATCGACAACTCCAATAACTATCGAATCTGCCTTCTCGGTGCCATCACTCCCTTCTAGCACAAGCATAAAACAAGGCGGTAAATATAACAAAATGCCCTAAGCCAACTGCTGACTGTATTGGACACTGTAGACTTTTAGACACTACAATTACCCTAAGTTCCCATGCACATCCACAACTCGCTCTGATACCATCTATAACGACCCAGGATCCAGGTATCAGGAAGTACCCGGTGCGACCCAAATCCCGACCTGTCACCACGAGCCACGGAGCTCGGATGAGTTAGATTAATGCTGTGGAGGTACATTAGAACTTAAAATAAATGCAGGAGTTCAAATTACAAATTAATTGGATGATAGAAATGAAATTTACATTTAAATTAATATAGTACATAGTCCAAGTCCACAAAGTACAGTCAACAAGAAATGAAGCATACACTGACATGGGACATACCCCGGCTCTGGCAAGTTGGCCACTAGAAATTGCCGCAGGCGCCACACCAAGCCTCTGACCCTCGAGGGGGAACACCGCACCTGAAAAGAAATGGGTGAGCCTCATCTCATTGGCTCAGAAGGGGTCTCACAGATCTCCACCACAACACAATGACACTAAATAACAACAAGTGATGGGGGGGGGGGGAGAAAACACTACCAAAATGCTACTTGGAAGACCGTCACATAGAATCAAGATGATGCTATCACTACAAGGAAGCCTCAACTACGTTGCCAGAAACCCACGACACCTCTGTTAGGAAAACATCAACTTCACTATCAGGAGAACCATACTAAAGCCACCCTATCAAGAAGCACTACCTCCACCCTCGGGAGAACCATGACCTCGATGTTAGGAAAACTAGAACCATGGGTGATTGGAGAACCCGCACGCTAGTACGAGCCAGTTGCATCCACTGACATCTTACACCACGCCTACTGCCCCTAGTCTATCCTTCTCTCTCAAAGAGTGTGGCAGGGGAACTGGGTCGGATGCATCCCACAATGTCTTATACCACACCACCTAACTCACGCATATCTACCTCTCTCAGTGGAGTATGGCAAAGAAATAAAGGTCTCAGCCTATCCACCTCTCCTAAAGAGTGTGGCAGAGATGCGACAACTCTAGGACTAGTTAGGGTCATACACATCAGTATGGGTCTAGAGCCCCCAACCACGTGTGCACACACAGACGGACTATCCTCCATCATGGTCCTACGACCAGTTTTTCCCTCAAACCCTGACTCAAGTTGCAGTAGAAGAAGGGTCCCACGGCAACCAGCTTGAAACCATCTTACAGGAAAGCTCTCGACATCGTGGTTCGAAAGTGTCAACACTCAAGAAGCAATCACTTTCGGCTATGTAGCCGGCGTATGCAAGACACCTAGTAAGATATGAGTCGCAATGAAATCACTAGAGTACTAATATACACTAAGACTACGATACGATAACGCCCCATGCTGCTGAACCATCCTAGGACAGATATCGGAAACTAGTGAATACCATCCTTACCAACTTATGTGGGAAGGAACCTCCGCCATTACCCAAGGCACGTGAGAATGACCCTCTATGGCCCCCAATTCACATAGGAATGACACTCCACAGACACACAGAGTCTATAAGAGTACAAAGAATCACGAGAACATGCTTTTCATGGAACCAAGTAGATGATGGACACCCAAAAGCTTAGAACCAGATCGACGGGGTGTCCAAGACCTCCCAGGACTGGGCAGCCACATACCTAGCCACCCACCAGGGTAGGGCGGCCAACCTCCTGGCCACCCAGGTAGCACTTTCCTTTGGTGGCCAGACCTTTGGCCGCCTTTAGTGCTGGGAGGCTACAAGGTTGGCCGCCCACCTAGGTGAGCCATGGATGGGCGGCCACAGGGCTGGCCGCCCACCTGGGTGAGCCATGGCTGGGTAGCCAGGGTACTGGCCACCCACTAGGCTGGGCGGCCAGGTTGCTGGCCGCCTAGCAGAGCTTCCAGCGGCTAACGATGTGGCCGCATTCTATTGGGTTCACCCGGACATAGCACTATACGGGGGTGCTATTCCACGCCCCATTTTCCCCCATGCGAAGGCGAAAAAATAGGGGAAACCCTCCCCGACATTCATACCACTGAAAAATGGCAATGTAACTACAAATCGGCACCCAAATCAATCAAAATCCACTGTACAACACTAGGCATGGTTTTTCCCCAAAACAAGCAATATGCCCTCTCTCGGCCTCACCGAGGCATGGAATTACTGGGAAACAATATAGGAAAGTCAAGGGTCCGTCCCCTTACCTCTCACGAAGATTTAGCACACTAAAACCTCCGATCGCCACGAAATCGTTGAAATCCCCATGACCGGCTCGCGAACTCCATGAGTGCCTGTCGTGCAATTCCACCTCCATTTCTCGCTCCCATCCTCGCCGTTCGTCACCCACATCATCGTCGTCGCCCAACCCGCTCACCTCCTCACTATCGTCGGCCGCCGGAAGTGAGAAGAGAGAGGGAGAGTGACGGAAGAGAGTGAGGGAGAGAATGAGAGACGAGAGAGATGGAGGGGGGGTTTATAGTTTTTTTATTTGGGGGTTAAAAATTTTTAAAAATAGGAAAATCACCAAAAAATAACCCCAAGATCCCAGAAAAATGTGTAACTCACTCGTTAAGACTTGACACTCGAAAATAATTTATTATCTCATATTTGGGGATCTAAAGACCCAATATTTAGAAATTCTATTTTATTTAGAAAACATGATCTGGGATCCGCGGAAATGCTCTGAGACCCCCAAATTCACAATCTAAAGGTCTGAGATATTACACTTGAGGTCACGCTAGGGCGTGGATGGAAGAGGAGGAGTGAGGTTTTGGTGTTCATGTTTCTTCTTCCCTCTTCTTTCTTAATTCAAATTAAAGGTAGGTGTTCTCTCAAGCTAAATTTTAATTGATGAAGCAAATAGGGTTACATGCATGTCTAGTTCATTTCTAAACTTTTTTTTCCAATTTTTCACCAAGTATTAAGTATGTATTTTGAATTTGATTGATGAAGTATCATCGTTTTCCTTTTTACTCACCGGAACAAACATCTGTTTGAAATCACATCCATCACAAGGAGAGCGATCTGAATGCGGCCCAGCGATGGACCACGTTCTCTTGATCACGGCTATCAGACCAACAGCGTTATGATATGAACGTGGCATCGACCCCAACCACGTTCTATCTCGGGTTTGTCAGAAACCCAAAGAAAAGTAGTCCTTTACAAAAATAAGAATATTATTGGCTAAATAGAAAAATAATAAAGCAAATCTGACATTTATACCACACGAGCAATAGAATAAGGATATTTGCTTAAAAAATAAATCATGTCAAAAAAATCAGAATAGGGGTCATAACCTACAAGCCACAGAGAACTTTAAATACCTTTCCTGAGCTACAGAGCAGAGTAGTCACGGTTTTGTCATGCCAAGAGAAGAAGAGACAACCTGAAGCAAAGTAGAATAGTTAGGGTTTTACGATAGAGTGGATTATAGACGATGAGATGTGCTGGATGAGGAACAAGAGGAAGAAGAAGGGTAGCTTCTGGTAGCCAGTTGAGGTAGAAGAGAACAAACCTACAAGCCATAAAGAACTCTAAATACCTTTTCGGAGTAGCTCAAAGATGACCAAATAGAAACCGATGACAGTCGGGTGGGTGTGAGTAGGCAGTGTGGAGGGGCAGTGATGGCCAAATAGGACCTTAGTGGATGGGCAGCTACGGTTGGGTATGAGCAGGCAGTGTGGAATACGTAATCACGATATAGCTATGTGGAAGCACGTGAGCAGTGGATGGGGTCGCGGTGGTAGGAGGCGGATGGGGTTGAGGCTGCAAGTAGGGGGCCAGTGAAGGTGGTTGCTATGCTACTTCCTGGTTGCTATGCTACTTCCTAGTTGCTAGGTCTGCGAGCAAATAGAAGAGGAAGAAGAGGCAAAACGGGGGCAACAGGCTGAAGGAGAATGGCTGAGGGCGATAGGGATTGGGGTTGACGGTAGGCGGTTGTAGGGTTTGGGAGCAAATAGAAGAGGAGGGGGCAACATGCGATGGAAGAAGAAGAGGAAGGTGTGGAAGGGATCCCGGTGGTCGGCAATGGGGTTGGCAGGCGGCGCGAGATTGTAGGGAAAAGAAAGGGGGAATAGAGCGGGCACGTTGGAGGCGGTGCAAAGGTAACCCTCAGTGGTGGCGATAGGGCCGATGTTGTCATCATTTGCGGTGGAGGCCATGCGGAAGGCTAGAGGCGATGGCGGCTCTAGGGAGTCGCGGCGGCCGCGGTCCTGTTCACGTGCTGAAGCGTTGGGGAGGCTACTGTAGTGGGGAAGGAGGGTGGGAGCGATGGTCTGGCGGTGAGCAAGCGGCGGTGGAGGGTGAGGCCGACGGAGAGCGCGACAGAGAGCGCTGCTAGGGTTTTAGTGGGAAAGAGAATGAAGAAGGAGAGGGTGGAGATGGGAGCCACAAACGAGATCCAGGGAGAAGATCAGAGGGGAAGGGGTGGGGGAGGATGAGAAAGAGGGAGAAGATGGGTTGAAATCGAGTGGTAAGATAAAACATCGGGCAGCCGTTTTACGGCCATCGAAGTCACCACCATTTCCTATGTTTTTTATTTTTTTATTTGAAGTGACTTATTCTAACATTTTGTTAAAAATGAAACAATATCTAAGGTCTATTTGCACATTTACCTAAAAAACACAGGAATAGATTACTTTTTCCTACATTTATTCAAACATTATCAGAATAAGGTGGACATGTACCTACGTTATAATGAAACGTAAGAAATTTACCTACATAATTTTAAAAATGTCAGAATAAGTCATATATACCTACGTTTTCTTTAAACGTAGGTAAAATTCATGGCTATAGGTCCCATTTCTTGTAGTGTCTGGCTCAGCCATGTTTAGACATTGTGGTCTACAGACCTCGGCCATGGCTTACTACTCCACCTTCTCCTCCTAGACCAGCAGGCCATGAATCATCCACCACAAGGTCTTGTCATACTTCATCCAGGTCCACTGCCTCTGAGGATTCTTCTTCTCCAGCTGCACCTGTTCATACAGAGGATACTCCTCACCCTTAACCATAGGCACATGTCCCTCCATCACAACCTCAGGCAGACACTTCTACGACTCTTGCAATTCCACCTGCATCATCCAATCTTCCTCTTGGTTAGTACCACTTTCTCCATCTCCATTTCACTCAATTGGAAGCTAGACTGGACAATTTTGAGTCCAAAATTAACGAACATCTGGACATGCTTGAGAGCAATGTTAGAAATATCCACCAGAGGCTCTTCGACTTCAATTATGATCTGAATCACCTTTGGGCAGAATTCAGAGAAGCTGATCGAACTTTGATCTACATGGACCAAGATCTTTTCTAGATGACTCAGGATGTTGATACTATGTGCAGACGATTTGTCCCAGTAGAAGGTGAAAGTGGAACCAGTGTGCCTCCACGTCCAAGATTTCAACGGCCACTACAACGACATTAAGTCTGACTCTCTCTTCGAGTGATTGTTTTGATGATGTCAAAGGGGGAGAAGATCAGATGAGTCATTAGGTTCAGGGCTTGGTGAAGTTCATATATGTCATTGGTCTATTTTTGGGGGTCAGTTTTTTGGTCATAGGGTCTGTGGACGTACTTTTTTATCTTTATCGTTATATCGCTATATCTTTTATCAGTTTATTAAGTGTGAGGGCGTGCCAGTCACTTAGGTGACAATATGTTCAGGCTCCGAGACTAGAGTGGTCCAGAGCCAGTAGTGCGTGCCGCCTGACTAATCAGATGATAGTGGATATCCGGTCGAGACTGAGACCCGCCGTGGCATAAAGGTCACGACGTTAATTACATCCCCTCGGGGAGGGAAAAATATTTGATTAATCATCAGGACAAGGGGCCTTATCGCCTGAAATCATCATTGATGAAATGAATAAATAAGTATCTCAATTGCATAAGAACAACCAATATTAAGGGGTCAAATCCTTCAAATCGTGTTGGTCAGTTGTTGACCGTTTTATATCCAGACCGAAGTCCGAGTCGAAATCACGATAATGACAGAGATAAAATCTGAGCAAATGTATGCCGAGGTATGGTAGGTTTGATATGTAGATGATGAAGAACTGAGGTTAGACCCCAATGTCTGTCGAAGTACGGCAAGTTTGATATATATATAAGAATCAGGGCTAGACCCTGGTGAGAGTGGGTTATATTTGGTAGGTTTATCGGAAAGTCGGGCCATGGCCATTATAGGGGTGGTCCCCGAGGTCTAAGCACGACTAGCCGGGACATCATTGGTATATCATTCACATCGGGTTTAGAGAGGTGAGGGCTCTAGATCAATCGCCATTAATTCCTTGAGGGTGGCAATCGTATTCATTATTTTTTATTATTATTATCACGTTTTCATGGCACCACTTTCATCATTATATTTTCATTTTTTATCATTTTTTGTTCATTTGTTTCATCATTTTTTATTTGTTTTAATTTTACTATTTCATTCTTTTTATTATTTTGACTTTCTTATATATATATATATTTTACTTTAAGATAATTTTGTTATTATTTATATATTTATTTATTTTATTATATTATCTTTATTGTTCTGATTTTGATTTTCTGAGGGTGAACAAAATACATAGATGGAAATAAGGAAGACAAAAGAGTTTAAATGAACAAGGGAATGGTGCCGCCTGCCAATTCATCACGGTATTGCATTTAGTGTGTTTATTGTGTTTTTGTGTGGGTTTGTTGGTGAGACAATGTGGACAGTGCCCGCCGATTCATCCGCTATCACCGCTTGCATGGGTTACGAGTGTGTTAGTGTGAGTGTTAATAAGTGTATGGATGTTGTGTTACGTGAATATGTGTGTTACGTGAGTGAGAGTGTGCATGTGTGTGTTCTTTTTTGTTTTACGTGAGAGTGTGTGGTACGTGAGAGAATGCATGTGCATGTGTTACGTGAAAGGGTGTGTTAATATGTGTTTTATATTTATATATATATATATATATATATATATATGATGAGGGGAGTGGGGAAGAGCGAGTGTGCGTTGGTGAATCGGCGGGAGAGGGGTGTGCCGATTCAGTGTTTTAATTTTTTTTATTATTATTATATGAAAGGGGGATGGGGAGAGGAAGTGCGCCGATTCGACATTTTAGTTATATTTTTTTTTATAACATGAAAGGGGGATGGGGAGGAAGTGTGCCGGATCAAATGGCCCATGGGGGCCAGGATCCGCCGGGCTCCCCCGTCGGATCAATATCTTGTTTTTTTTTTAAAATGAGGATAAAGATGTATCGGCGGGAGGAAAGAGAGAGGAGTGGGAGGGGTGATCCGGCACGAGAATGGGTGGTCTGAAGCCACCGGATCACCTCTCTTTCCTCATCTTCTTCTTTTAATTTTTTTTTGTTGCGCATGTTTTATCGGGTTCTGCCGTGTTCATCTTCCCTTCTTTTTTTTTCTTTTTGATTCAGCAAGTAGTTCTAGTTTTTCGGCGAAAATTCGGCAATATCGATCTCCCCTAGAGTCGGAGCATTGGGGGATGTAAATTAGGTACTCGTCTACGGAAGATCCGAGACAGCCCCGAAATGATAAGGATGCGCGTGTGAGCGGCAACATCCGACGACCCGAGTCGAACACGGAAACCCCGAAGACTAACCTACGAGGGGTTCCAATGACCCACGAAACGTCGCGGTCTCGGTTCCGAAACGCGGGCTTAGATTATCGCCGAACTATACGGCCTTAAATATGCACCCCTTTTAGAAAGATCATCCGGGGACCATGCTATGAGGAAGCAAGCCCCCGGAGATCCGAAAGTGACTTGAATCGGCAGCCAAACAAAAGGTGATACGGCCCGGCAAAAGGGGCTAAAGTAAATGAGAAAGATCAAAGCAACGGGAAAATGTAAATCGAAGTAGCTATGAGCATATTCATCAATCGGGTCCAAGGACCCTCAAATTTCATTCATTCGAAAGGTAAAAGATTTACATCGGTATAACCCTAGTCGGGCATGGAGGATAAAACAAAAAAAGGAAAAAAATAAGACCCGCCCTCAGACGGACCTCTTCCTCTCCTTCCCTTCTTCTTCTCCTCTCTATTTTTTTTTTTGCACACAGTAGGGGGGCTTCGCTCACAAGAGATCGAGAGAGAGGGCAAGCGAGCCCCTGTCTCTTCCTTTTATTCACGCCGCAGGAAGGGTTCCATTGACGTATGCATCTTCTCAGTGCCACAGGGGGCATGGGCCGTTTGGACGTGTCGAGCTCCCATTCTCTCCTGCGCCGTTCGAATGGGCTGTCCTGTCCCCTACCCTATTGCCGCTCGAACGGCAGGTCGACGAGGTAGATTGGCAGGCTTATTAATGGGCAAGACATGGCATGGGGAGTTCGCGAGAGGGTGGCCGATTCAGGTGCCCGGCTTCTCACACTGGTTCATGCCCACAAAGGGCTCGCGCCGATTCAAGTGGCATTGAGGGCTTGGCCGATCCATCTACACGCGTGCCGGTTCATGGTGCCAAGGGAAAGCTCGCGTCGGATCAACCCTTGGAGGGGATCTGCGCCGATTCATCTGCATGTGCCATGGGGGACTTGGCCATATCAGGTGCCTTACACCTTCTATTTTCCTCTTCTTTCCCTTTCCTGATTCAACAACCCATTCTCTTTCTTTTTTGTGTGTGCCATCGGTAGCCGATTCAACAACCCACCCCCTCTTCTTTATTCTTTCTTTTTCTTCTTTTCTCCTTTTTCTTTTCCTTTTGTCCCTTTTCTTCTTCTATTTATATTTTTTTCTTACCCCTTTTTCTTATTTTATTATTATTTTTGCTTATCCTTTTTCTTTCCCTCCTTTTTTATATTCTTTCTTCTTCTTCTTCTTTTCTTTTTTTTAGCACGCATGGAGAGGCGTAAATTCTTTTAACATCATAGAAAAAGGGACACATATTAACATGCATCTCTTCGGAGAAGGGTAAATTCTTTTAGCGTCGATTTTAGCACGCCTGGTGAGACGTGAATTATTTTTAGTGTTAATTTTATCATCGCTTTTAGCATTGATCTTAGTATGCTCGGAGAGATGTGGAATCGGCGAGAAAAAGAATCTCTCTCTTTGATTTATTTATGTGGTTCATTTTATTAACGCGGGACATGCCAGTCACTTTCGTGATAAAGTTTATTATGCGCTCGTATGACTAATCAGACAATTGTAGGTGATCGTGTCAGGACTTGAAGTCCGCCGTACCATAAAAGCTATGACGTTTAGTACATCCTTCCGGAAGAAGGAAAACCCTTGATTAATCGTCAAAATAGAAGGGCCCTCGGGGCCAAAGAAAATATGTGAAAGTAAAGTTCGCTTCATAAATTAAGATGTAATGCATGCAGGCAAGTAGTGTAGTAAAATCCATTAGATCGGCTCTTGGTACATGGCGGAGAACTTAGGTCATCAGACCATCTCACACGTAGTGATGGCTTCCAGTCAGACATAAACTGACCTTCGACTAGTCACCATTTGATATACCAAAAAGTCATGTAGGTGCGGGTGCCCATGCGCGAGTTCAAACAAACGAGTGCGGAGCATATAACTGTCTACTCCTTTTTATTTAAGGACTTAGGATAAAATTTGACTTTGACATTATTTAATTATTTATTACTTTATTCAATCATTTATTCACATGTTTATTTAATGAACTTCAAAAAAAATTTGGTAGCACCTCCCTTGTCCCGAGGAGTGTCGGGGAGGCTATAAGAGACTCATCCACGAAGAGTCGGGATGGTTCCGAAAGACGGTCATGTCTAGATGACCATCCCATTCCTCATGATAGGTGGAGGAACCTGAGGGCTAGCTCTCCGAAAAATCCCAACCACCTTGGAGGTCATCGATCAATGCTTGCCATTTTTTTGTTGAACTGCCTTTGTTATTGCAACACATGCATATGAGTTCATAGAAACCAGCATGACTATGCTCTGACGGATTCGTAGGTCACCGGGACAATGTATGCCAAGAAGTGGCACTTGTTCATTAATTTGTTCTCTTTATAGGGTAGCTTGCCCTCATAATTCAGCATGATTAGCTGTGAGGCCGTTTCCCCCACAAGAGGTGAAAATCGAGTGGAAAGTCGAGGAAAACCCGATGCGGAGTAGGGGATGAAACCTCGATTTTCAAGAGAATTTCAGCAACATCTCCCCCTGCCCCAAAATATGTTGGGGGGGAGTATAAGAGACCCGTCCAAAGAAGGTTGAGATGGATTCCATAAAAAAAATAGATAGACATATCAAAATGATAGTCCAGACCCAATAGTGGGTGGTGAATGCTTTGACGATTACTTTTGACCCATTCTTGGCACCACAGGGTGTACACACAGACTTTAAGGAAAGTCGGCACAGCTATGGGCCGAAGGGCCTGAAAGGATTAGGGCACTTTTCACCTTTAAGGCAGTCAATGTTCTGTTTCCCTGGCGGGATCATCGAGGCTCACGTTATAATGTATAACGAGGCCCCGTGATTCAGTGGGAGGATTGGAACTTAACACTCGGAAAGGCATGACATGACACATCCTCCCCGCTTAATTCCGACAGCATCTCCCCTTGTCTCGGGACATGCCAAGAGACATATAGGATACCCATCCACGGAGAGCTGAGACGGGGTCCATAGTCTATGGGCATATTGAAGCCCGAAGGCCGCAAGGGCGAGAGCAATGGGACACTGTCCGCTGTTAAAGTGATTTATTCATGATTTCCCTGATGAAGCCATCGAAGAACACACTATAGGAACCGGCAGACCTTCGTGACACGAGAGGGTAGTTTGGAAGACGAGACTTTTTTTTTTGGGAAAGCCCTGCCTAGAGTTGAGTGGGAGAGTGCACCCCTTACCAGAGGTAAGGAGAATAGCCACTCCGCCATCCAAACCTAAGAGGTAATTTTTATTAATAGTTGAAAAGACTAAGTAAATTACACCTTTGACAACATTAGAGTGCTCATGAAAAGCAAAGAAAGAATTAATCTTTGTGCTACATGCTAAAGATGCTAAAGAGTTAGCAACAGTGTTTGCTTCTCTGAAAACGTGTGAGAAAGTATCTGGTGTGGAGATGATGCGCCATATATCTCTGACATAGGTGAGGATAATCCAAGGGCAGGAAATTTCTCTTTTAACAACCTAAATTAAAACCTTGGAATCACAATCAATATAAGCTGGCCGCACAGAGATAGTATGAAGATATTTAAGGCCATCATATAATGCTCTTGCTTATGCTATAAGACTATTAGAGTTGCCATAGAAATGGGAAAAGGCGAGCAGGACATTGCCCGAAGGGTCTCGGATGACACCACCACCACCTGAAATTCCAGTGGATTTGCAAGCTCTATCAGTGTTTAGTTTGATGAACGGCCAAGGGGGACATAACCACTTGATAAGTTTTAATTGAGGGACATCTTTTGCAGCAGCCCGAATACCAAATTCTGCCAGGACAAGACTACTACTTAGTGATCTCTCCTTGAGACCAGATAAAGAAATAACTTCCTTTGCTTGAGTAGTAATTCTGTAGAGAATTGCATGTTTGGAGACTATTTTCACATCATATTTAGCTGCATTCCTTGAAATCCATAATTCCCACAGCCCATAACCAAGAATAGCAAGAGTGAAACAGTCAAGTTTGGAGTATCGACTGAGAGATTGAATGGTGTTGGAGATCAGGTCTTTGGCAGCTCTACCATGAATCTGCAACCCTTTGGATTGTAAAGAAGACCAAATAAATGAAGCATTTTCACTAGAGGTGAACAAGTGGTTAGAATCTTCCTCGGTTGGATTGCTGCAACAGTAACATTTTGAACAAATCGGAATACCAGTTGCTTTAACTCTGTCATCAGTGGGGATGCATTGATGCAAGATCTTCCACAAGTGTATTGAGATTTTGGGTGGAAGCCAACTGAACTAGAGATTATTCCAATTTAAGATGCGCTGGTTATCGGCAGAGAGGGCTTTCTTACAGACTGAGGAAACTGTGCAGTCACTTGTGGATGATAAGCTCCATATAGCTTGATCTCTGTCCTGTGAGAGCCTGATATATTGAATGGCAGACCTGATGTCAAACGAGAGAAATTTGTCAAGCAAGGAGCAATGATCAGTACAAGGCTGAGAATAGAAATCTTTGATTGAAAGATTGGGATTCTGAATCAATTCAACAGGGATAAATGAGGCCAAGGGTTGATTGCCAAGCCAAATGTCGTTCCAGAAATTGGTAGTGTTGCCATCACCCAGAATGATTAACTTGTGCTTGATAATGAGATCTTTAGCTTGTAGCCAGCAATTCCTAGTAAAGCCTTTCATGTTCCTGAACTGAACAGCAGAGAGGTGATTGCCACGGATATATTTTGCTCTAAAGTAATCAACCCACATGGAATCACCATGAATGTCTTTGCAAAGCATCTTTACTCACATAGCTATTTCCATTTGCCGAAGAGACATGACCCCTAGTCCACTCTAGGTAATAGGCTTGCAGATTGTTGACCATGATTTCCAATGCCTCTGATTCCCATGAAGTGATGAACCTCAGAAAAAATTAGCAAAACTTCTCTCCAGAGATTTGTGAGTGCCCACATGAAGAGGTGAAGAAGCCAGAAAATAAATCGGAATGGAAGTCAAGACATGTTTAATCAAACAAAGTTTAGCCCCTTGAGATAAAAACTTAGCCAACCAACCATGAATCCTCTTAGGTATAGAGGAGAGGATGCCAGCAAAATGCACTTTTTTCTCCTGCCAATAGTCAGTGGGTAACCCAAATATTTATGAGGGAAAGTATGCCTAGAAAACCCAGTGATGTCTTGTATTTTCTTGGATATTGAATCTTTCACCTTTGGATGTAAGAAGAATCCACTCTTGCCAACGCTGATCAATTGTCCTGAGGCCTACTCATAAACTTTAAGAAGTTGAAATAAATTCCTGACAGAGACTGTAGTTGCTTTGCTAAAGAGTAAAGTATCATCTATGAAAAGCAAGTGGGAAATGGTGGGACATCCTCTTGGACCCATGAACCATTCAACCGTTCCATTAGTATAAGCATCATGCAAGAATCTACTGAGGGCTTCTTCTGCTATGATAAATAGAGAAGGGGCAATAAGGTCCCCTTGACGAATTCCTCTAGTTGATTTAAAGTTACCAGCAGAGAGTCACCATTTAGTAAAATCGAAAACCAGCAATTGTTAATCATGATTTCAATAAGGGTGGAAGATGAGACTTGTTACGATAAACTAGCCTCTTGAACGAATTCCGGAAGCATCTCCCCTTATTTCGGGGTATGCCAAGAGACATATAGGATATCCGTCCACTGAGAGCCGAGACAGAGTCCATAAGATGTGGGCATGCCAAGGCCCGGGGATTGACTACGGGACATTGTTCATCACTGAGGAGTTTTATTCCCTTTTTTCCTTATACAAAGTCAAAGAAGAACACACTATAGTAAGCAATGGATCTCTCTAACTTGACAGAATAATCCGGAGAAGCATTCGTATTGCAGGGATATAGATCCCATTAGTGCAGCTCTATGCACCATACTAACTCTGCCTTAGGCTGCCAGGGGATGGTAGGGATAACATGATGACCAAAGGAAAGGCCAAAGATTGGAAAGAGTTGATATGAATGTTGAGTATATCCAAGTGATTTTGATGATAACAAAACTCAGGTTATATGTTTTCTCACGTGCTATGTTTCAACAATCAAGTTCGAATTTGACATGCATTCAAAGCTTACTTCACCTTGTATTATGCTTAATTGATTAAACCCCTCCAAACACATAAATCCATGTTTTGGTTTCAAACCACCCAGGCTTAGCTTAAACCCACTCACCTTGATTGGAATAAGGTAGCCATAAACTGATTCGTTCATGTATTACATTGCATTGGCTAACATTTTATTTTTTGCAGGAACCCCAGCTAGCGGTCGACGGCCAGCTTCTAGCGGTCGACCGATTTTCCCAGAAGTGATAGGCCAGTTTTTGAAAAAATTCCGGTCGACCACCCCTGTACACTGGTCGGCTGCCAGCTTTGAAAAGCCCTTATTGTTGACTTTTTGTTCTCAACGTGGGAAGTCTTTCTTCTAGGAATTGTTTAATCCCAAATCCACCAATATTCCCATGATTTGTGGATCTGGTCTGTGGCATGTCTATTGACCACCCAAGCTCTATAAATGATCTTATTGGGGTCAAAAACCTAAATGATTGAAGCAATAACAAGGGAGGCCATCAAAGGAGAAGGAAGGGTTCACTGTAGCTCTGTGAACAGTACTTCAAGAAAGAAGTTCTTCATCCAAGTGCAAGCTTCTCAAGCTGATTTACAAGCCATTCAAGTGAAGATCGAGCTGGGAGCAAGCTTCATCAAATACCATCTTCATCCACTAAGGGGGAGCTTGAATTTGTGTCTTCATTTTCTATTTTCTCATTCCAATCTTACTGGGCTTTAATTTTGTGTTCTTGTAATATTCAAATATCTGTGTGTGTGTGGATCTACGCAGATCTGTGTGTGTGTGTGTGTGCGTATGTGTGTTTTCTTCTTCACATCTCTTTGTGATTTGATGCTTGTGCACCTTCGTGAGAGTTTTGAACTCACACGAGTGTGTGTGTGTGTGCCTTGATCTTTTAACCTTCTACAAGATAGTGTATGGATCCTCACGGTCGGTGAGGGGTGGACGTAGGTTGCAGTTGTTGCATCCGAACCACCTAAAAATCACGGTGTTCTGTGTGGTTTGCTCCTTATCTCCTACCTCCAATTCTGTTCTAGCTCGTTTGCATATTGCGTTATCATATGGTTTTGTTGTTTAGATCTAGATGTATTAACCTTTTTACTAGAGATCTCTGGTATATCAAAAGGTAGCTTATGATCGACATGGTCTGTCCTGTCTGGAGGAAAATACCTTCTGTGAGAGAATCTTCAGATTCTCTAACTTCGCCTGGTACCAAAGAACGGCTGTAAGGGTTGATCTAGCCAGATTTATCTTGTTATCCAACATATCTCTTCTTGTTTGTTGCTTGATCTTAATACTTTTTTCAAATCTTTTAAAAGTTATTAAAATCTATAATCACCCAATTCACCCCCCCCCCCACTTGGGTGTCATTGATCGCGGGACTTCAATTGGTATCAGAGCTAAGGCTCTATTTCTTTAAGATCTAACGATCTAGAGTAGGATCCAGATCAATGGCAAACAATGGTATGATGCCTGAGGGTCACTCCATTCATCGTCCTCCTTACTTCGTTGGCTCAAATTATTCATATTGGAAAAATAGGATGCATGTCTTTTTAAGAGTCTAGGAGTATGAGATCTGGAGAGTTGTGGACAAGGGTCCTTACAAACTCGGGGAGGATGAAGAAAAATGGACACCCGAGGAAATTAAGAAATACACTGTAAATTTTAATTCTATGAACATTTTGCAATGTGCTATACATTCTAATGAGTTTTCTCGTGTATCCATGTGTTGTTCAGCAAAGGAGATGTGGGACAAGTTGCGGCTGATCTATGAAGGAACCTCGAAGGTCAAGGAGACCAAGGCCAACCTTCTGGTCCGAGATTATGAGCTCTTCAAGATGAAGCCTAAAGAGACAATTTCAGAGATGTTCACAAGGCTAACCGATATCACGAATGGTCTCAAAAGCCTTGGGAAAGATTACACTAATTCTGAGCTCGTAAGAAAAGTGCTGAGATCCCTCCCTCCTGCGTGGCACACCAAGGCCACAGTCATTGAAAACTCCAAGAATCTGTCCACACTCACTCTCGATGAGCTCATAGTGTCACTCATGACCTATGAGATAAATATGAAGAGGACATCATAGGAAGATACAAAGAAGAAGAAGGTAATTGGATTGAAAGCTCATCAATCTGATGAAGACTTTCAAGAAGAAGAATCAAGTGAAGGAAGCAACGAAGAAGAAGACTTGGCCATGATAACTCGCCAAGTGAAAAAGTTTTTGGGGAAGAAGAGAAACTTCCAAGGAAATTTCAGAAAGGGACAAAGGAAGCCCACTCAAACCAAGGGCGAGCCAAGCAAACCAAGTGGCATCATATGCTACGAATGCAAGAAGCCCGAGCACATGAGGGGAGAGTGCCCAGATCTGAATAAGAAATTCAAGAAAGATAATTTTAGAAAGTCCAAAGCCATGGTCGTCACGTGGAGCGATGAAGAGGATGAACCGTCTGATGACGAGATACAAGAGCTCGTGGAGTGCCTATGTTTCATGGCACACGAGGATGACTCAACAGAGGTAAATTCTGACCATGGTTTTATTTCCAATGAACAATGAGAGTCGGAATATGAAAAACTGTACACTAAATACAAGAAAATCAGATCTGAAAATAAAACTCTCAAAAAGAAAATTGATGACTTGTCACATGAAGATATCTTTGTTAAATTTGAGAAACTGGAACAAGAATGGTTCGAACTAACAGAAGAAAAAGAAAGTCTGTTACAAACAATTTCAGATTGTGAAAAAGCTAAAAAAGAGTTATCTTGCAAAATGTTTGAAATGGAGAAAGTATGTGAAAAAATGAAAACTGAAGAAATTTTTTTGAAATCCACAAATTTAGAACTTGAAAAGAAAACTGTGAGTTTGGATAAAGAAGTGGTTGAACTTCAGTCCACCTTGTCAAGTTTGTAAAGGGCAAACAAAACCTAAATAACATGTTGGGAGTTTAAGTCAATTTTTTAAAAAAAGAATTGGGATACATTCCCCAAAATAAAAAATCTTTTGAGCATAAGATCACTACATCCTTTGTTCATGAAAAGGAAAACAATCATGTCTCATGTTCCAACTCTAAGCTAAAGCATGTCTAACCCAAATCACGAAAATTTCAAAGAAAATTTGCACCTGTTATGCTATCATTGTGGTAGATTTGGTCATGTTATTGCGAATGGTTGGTTCAAACAAAACTCATCAAAAAATCATATTTTTTGGACCAAGAAAATATATGCACAGAACTGGACTAACTCATACGGACCCAAACTAGCTTGGGTACTAAAATCATTTGCATGAGAATGTTATTTCTTGCATATCTTGAAGCCAGGGGGAGCAAGTGGTACTTGGACAGCGGCTGCTCAAGGCATATGACAGGGGACAGGAAGGCATTTTCTATGCTGCAAGATAAGGATGGAGGCTCAGTTGCCTTTGGTGGAAAAGATAAAGGTAAAATAATTGGAATTGGCAAGATAGGTAAGAATTCTGAAATCTTAAATGAAAATATTCTTTTGGTGGAAGGTCTAAATCATAACTTGGCTGAGCATAAGCCAATTGTGTGACAAGGATTTTAAAATTGTTTTTGATGAAACCCACTGTCTTGTCATAAATAAAACTTCAAATGAAATTAGATTCATCGGCACGAGAAGCAACAATGTCTACACTATTGAACTTGATGATGTTTCTTGTGATGATATGTGTTTGGTAGTGAACAATCATGATAATGCATGGCTATGGCACTGAAGACTAGGTCATGCTAGTTTTGGAGTAATCTCCAAATTGTCTAAACATGACTTGGTGAATGATTTGCCAAAATTAAAGTTTGAAAGTGATAAAATTTGTGAGGCTTGCACAAAAGGCAAGCAAACACGCATATCCTTCAAAAACAAGAACATTGTTTCTACCTCTCGGTCTTTGGAATTGCTGCATCTTGATTTGTTTGGCCCAACTAGGACATCCAGCTTAGGAGGGAAATCCTATGGTTTTGTGATTGTTGATGATTATTCCAGATTCACTTGGGTGCTATTTCTATCAAATAAAAATGATGCATTGATAGAATTTCAAGTGTTTTTCAAGAAGATCCAAAATGATAAAGGCTACCTTATCACTACTATCCAAAGTGATCATAGTGGTGAATTTGAAAATCATGAGTTCAACAATTTCTGTGAAGAGCACGGGTACGCACATAACTTCTCATCACCAAGGACGCCCCAACAAAATGGAGTGGTAGAGAGGAAAAATGTAACATTGATAGACATGACACGGACCATGTTTAGTGAAAACTCTCTACCAAAATATTTTTGGGCTGAGGCAGTAGGTACAACATGTTACATCATCAACTGGGCAATGGTGAGACCCATTTTTAAGAAAACTCCATATGAGCTCTACAAGGGTAAGAAACTGAATATTTCCCATCTTAAACCCTTTGGATGTTCATGTTTCATCCTTAATAATGGTAAGTCTAACCTAGGTAAGTTTGATGAGAAAAGTGACAAGGGAACTTTCCTAGGCTTTGCACTTAATTCTAGAGCTTATCGAGTGTTCAATAAACGGACTTTGGTTGTTGAAGAAAGTCCTCATGTAATTTTTGATGAATCTGAAGCAAAACTGACTACTCAAATTGTGGATGCAGGAGAAGCCCCCAAAGATACAACTAATACTGGAACATCTAAAGTCAAGGATGAACCGAAGGGAGGAATACCCGGTGAGAGTGAAGAAGATGAAGATGAAGATCCTTCAATTGAGACACTGCAAGAACAGCAAGTGCAACACCCCGACTTGCCAAGCACCTCCACATTCTTAAAGGATCATCCAACTGAAAATATAATCAGTAATCCTCAAGATGGGGTAAGAACCAAAGCTTCTCTAAGGCAAGTAGAAGAAGAAGGTTTGATATCCTTAATCTCACAGGAAGATCCTAAGGACATCCATGAAGCTCTTCAAAATGAATCCTGGATCCAGGCTATGTATGAAGAGTTGCACCTGTTCGAAAGAAACCAGGTGTGGACTCTACAATCCATTATCGGAACCCGATGGGTTTTCAAAAATAAGTTAAATGATACAAGATTGGTTGTTAGGAACAAGGCCCGGCTTATGGCCAAAGGGTATATCCAGGAGATGGGTATTGATTTTGATGAGTCTTTTGCACTGGTTGCTCATCTAGAAGCAGTCTGGATCTTATTGTCTTATGCCTGCGCATCTAACTTTAAATTATTTCAAATGGATGTTAAAGCTGTGTTTCTAAATGGGTATATCAAAGAGGATGTTTTTGTAGAACAACCTCAAGATTTTAAAGACCCCAAACATCCATAACATGTGTACAAGCTCCAGAAGGCCTTGTACAGACTGAAGCAAGCACTAAGGGCATGGTATGAGCGGCTCACGTCATTTCTGATTGAAAATGATTTCAAGAGAGGTAAGGTTGATCAAATACTCTTCACAAAGAAATCAGGTAAAGATATGTTAGTAGTTCAAGTTTATGTCGAGGACATAATTTTTGGAGCTACTAATAATGTGATATGTGATGGATTTGCAGAAATCATGCAAGGTGAATTTGAGATGAGCCTAATGGGTGAACTAACATTCTTTCTTGGACTACAGGTGAAGCAAACACCTGAGGGCATTTTCATAAGCCAAGCCAAGTACACAATGGAGCTTTTGAAGAAATATGGGATGGCTGAAGTAAAACCTTTGTCAACTCCAATGGCCACAACCTCGAAGTTAGACAAAGATGAAAATGGTAAAACAGTAGATCCTACACTGTTTCGAGGTATGATCGGATCACTACTATATCTTATAGCATGCTGCCCTGACATTCAATTCAGTGTATGTCTTTGTGCCCATTTTCAGTCATGCCCTAAAGAATCTAACTTATCAGCTGTTAACCACATTTTTAGATATTTACTTGGCACAATAGATTTTGGCTTGTGATTTTCCATCGGTAATTCTTTTGATTTCATTGCATACACCGATGCAGATTATGCTGGATGCATTGTAGATCGTAAAAGTACTAGTGGGTACTGTCAGTTTCTTGGTGGGTGCCTAGTCTCATGGGCCTCCAAGAAACAACATTCAGTAGCTCTCTCAACGGCCGAGGCTGAATATGTAGCCGTCGGAAGTTGTGGAGCCCAAGTACTTTGGATCAAAAATCAACTGCTTGATTTAGATATTGAAATGAAATGTGTGCCAATCTTGTGTGATAATACCAGTGCAATCAGCTTGTCTAAAAATCCTGTTCAACATTCTAGAACCAAGCATATTGATATTCGTCATCATTTTCTGAGAGATCATGTAGGAAATGGTCTTTGAATTGAACTTCATTGACACACACAATCAGCTAGCTGACATTTTCACCAAACCTCTCAACCAGGATCAATTTAACAAGATAAGAAGAGAACTTGGGATGTGCAAGGGTGAGAGCATTCATACATAGGTTTGCACTTAGGTTAAGTTCTGCATTTGTAGAAACTCATATGCATCAAGGGTAGGAAAACATGCATTTTGTCTTTACTTCTTATACCTTGTGTGTTCACATACATTCCTGCAAACTTGAATGTAATTATATGTATAGCCCTCCTTGAAATTTTTTTTCTAAGGCCAGATATTTCTTGGATAAATAATTATGGACTCAATGATGTCGGACCTAAGGTAACTTCTGAGGGGGAGTTAGAAACTTTTCTTAAACCTGCATCTATTTCTTTCCCTCCACTTCTGATGTTGGATCACATCAGTAGGTTGGTTGTTAGTCCCCCCATTTCAAAAAAAAATTTAAAAAAATAGAAAAGTAGAGAAAAAGAAACAAAAAAAAATTACAAAAATTTGGGGTTTTTGGGCTAGCGGTCGACGCCAGCCCCGCACCGGTCGACCGATGGTGGTGAACCGGCCCGACCGGGGTCCCATCTGAGCCAACTTATAAGGGGGTCCAACACCCCATTCTCTCATTCTATCACCCCCATTCATCCTCATACCTCATTTCCTAACCATAGAACCCCTTTTTCAACACCTCCCAAGCCTCTAAAACCCATCATTCCTTCATCTGCACAAGATCTGGCGTGTTCGTCACGTTTTTGGGACGAACTCCATTCGGCCGTTTGTGCGTTCGTGGTGTTCCCACCTTGGTTGCAGTTTGTGGTGAAGGCCTTTTGCAAGCCCCTGGAGTGTCCAAAGTCTATCTTCATTCCCCGGGACGAGGGTCCTCTCTTCAAGGATTTTCTATCGGGTTTTCTAGTTCGGGATGCCGCCTAGATGAAGTTCTCGACATTCTACCCAAGGACAAGGGATAGCCAGAGACGCGAGGCACCGACCCCTCCACCACAGCAGGCGCCTGCACTGCGTCGAGCACCTAGGTTGCTTATTTGTCCCATCATCGACCCTCGACTAGTCGATTTCCATGAGGTGATGAGCTCTTGCCCGATATATGTGCAGTCTTTGAGATTCAGCTGGGTTGGACTAATTTTGTCTCTAGATATAATCGTCATTACCCCAATCTAGTACAACAGTTCTATGGGAACTTGGTTGCAAGAAATGAGCAATTATTTACTATTGTTCAAGGGATCGAGATTCACATTACTCCCGATCTTTTTGAGAGAAGCTTAGGAGTTGCGGTTGGAGGAGCCGACTTGGTTTATGGTCATGGGGAGGTTGATGATACATATCTTGCCATGACTGGATGTTATTATGTGCGTGGTGTCAGCAATTTGATTAAGTTGAATGCAAATCATTTTCCACTACTGTAGCGTGTTTTGCATCATATGTTTACATCCCTCATTTACCTAAAAGGTGGCAGCAGAAATGAAGTCACAGAAGTTCATAAATTCATGTTCTACAATGTCATGAATGGTATACAAATCAACATGGGTCGCCTCATGACGACTCTCATTGGAGCTTGCCGAACAAATCTATAGTGATCTCTTCTGTATGCTTCACAGTTGACCGGGGTATTCATTCATGTTGGGATAAATTTAGCAGAAGAATAATTTATCTATGTTCGACAGGATGATGTTTACAATAAGCATAAGATCCTTATAGATATGGGATATTACTATGGTCCCAATGGTGAGCTACATCGGGATGTGCCTACTTATGGGGATGAATTTGATAGTGAGGAAGAGCAAGTACAAGAATAGTAGTAAGATCAAGGGGATGTTCCCCCTCCAGTTCAGGCCGAGGAGCTGCCTCCTCCACCATCACCGCAGCATATGGATCCGGAGATGCCTCCTCCACCTCAGTTTCATCATGGAGAGTCCTCCACTCAAGGAGCCACACAGCCTTCTCGGGTAGACTACGAGGTTTTTGACAGGCGGTTCTCTGGGCTGGAGACTCGGGTGGATACTTTTGGGGAGGGACTTTCTGCCCTCGGGGATCACGTTGACACCATGGGCCATGTGATTGACACCATGTCAGGTCAAATGGATTCCTTCTCCACTACTCTAGATACTCTCTCCACTCATATGGCCACCCTCACCACTCATATGACTAGCCTCACCAACAGTGTTGCTAATTCTAGCCAGTCCTTCCATATCATGAACAATACGCTACTTAGCATGGCTCGTCGTGATGCGGCTCGTGACCTCTCCATTGGCCGTATTCAGGATACTCTTCACACTCAAGCTCATGCTCTTGAAGACATCAGCCGTCTCCTTGGTCACTAGCCCTCTCCTCTAGAGGATCGGCCACCTGCAGATGCACCATGAGGATTTTTCTTTTATTCCACCTCTAGCTTGCTGTCTTTTGGTCTGATGTAGCTTGGGTCCCCCTTCGTCTATCCTATCCCCTTTTGATGATGCCAAAGGGGGAGAAGTAGTAGTGTAGGGCTTTATATATTTATGTATGTCTGTGTGTGGTTGTATGTTTGCATTTTTGATCATGTGAGGATCATGAGTCTGTTTTATGCATTTGTTTAGTCTTTTGAGTCTAGAGTCGTGCATTCACTCTTGCACTAATGTATCTTGTAATGAAATGATGAATTGAATGCAACTGGTGTTTGATCTCAAATGGTTGGCTCCTATATCTCATTTCCTTTATAATTGGCAAATAAAATGTTGAATGGTTTGTGTCCGCTGGCGTAATGGGATGTGAGTGAAATGCTTTATTTTTGAACCTTGATCTCAACTTTCAAACATTACTCAAAGGCACGTTCATGTATTTCAAAACCCCTTCAGTTTTGTCATCATCAAAAAGGGGGAGATTGTTGAGTATATCCAAGTGATTTTGATGATAACAACACCCAGGTTATATGTTTTCTCACGTGCTATGTTTCAACAATCAAGTTCGAATTTAACATGCATTCAAAGCCTACTTCACCTTGTATTATGCTTAATAGATTAAACCCCTCCAAACGCATAAATCCATTTTTTGGTTTCAAACCACCCAGGCTTAGCTTAAACCCACTCACCTTGATTGGAACAAGGTAGCCATAAACTGATTCGTTCATGTATTATATTGCATTGGCTAACATTTTATTTTTTGCAGGAACCCAAGCCAGCGGTCAACCGCCAGCTTCTAGCGGTCGACCGGTTTTCCCAAAAGTGAATGGCCAGTTTCTGAAAAAATTCCAGTCGACCGCCCCTGTACACTGGTCGACCGCCAGCTTCAAAAAGCCCCTATTGTTGACTTTTTGTTCTCAACGTGGGAAGTCTTTCTTCTAAGAATTGTTTAATCCCAAAGCCACCAATCTTCCCATGATTTGTGGATCTGGTCTGTGACATGTCTATTGACCACCCAAGCTCTATAAATGATCTTATTAGGGTCAAAAACCTAAGTGATTGAAGCAAGAACAAGGGAGGCCATCAAAGGAGAAGGAAGGGTGCATTGTAGCTCCGTGAACAGTACTTCGGGAAAGAATTTCTTCATCCAAGTGCATGCTTCTCTAGCTGATTTGTAAGCCATTCAAGTGAAGATCGAGCTGAAAGCAAGCTTCATCAAATACCATCTTCATCCACTAAGGGGGAGCTTGATCTTGTGTCTTCATTTTCTGTTTTCTCATTCCAATCTTGCTGGGCTTTAATTTTATGTTCTTGTAATATTCAAACATCTGTGTGTGTGTGGATCTACGCAGATTCGTGTGTGTGTGTGTGTGAGAGTGTTTTCTTCTTCACATCTATTTGTGATTTGGTGCTTGTGCACCTTCATGAGAGTTCTGAACTCACACGAGTGTGTGTGTGTGCCTTGATCTTGTAACCTTCTACAATATAGTGTGTGGATCCTCACAGTCGGTGAGAGGTGGACGTAGGTTGTAGTTGTTGCATCCGAACCACCTAAAAATCGTGGTGTTCTGTATGGTTTGCTCCTTATCTCCTACCTCCAATTCTATTCTAACTCGTTTGCATATTGCGTTATCATATAGTTTCGTTGTTTAGATCTAGCTATGTTAACCTTTTTACGGGAGATCTCTGGTATATCAAACGGTAGCTTCTGATCGACACGGTCTGTCCTGTCGGGAGAAAAATACCTTGTGTGAGAGAATCTTCGGATTCCCTAACTCCGCCTAGTACCAAAGAACTGATGTAAGGGTTGATCTAGCCAGATTCATCTTGTTATCCAATAGATCTCTTCTTGTTTGTTGCTTGTGCTGGGTTCTATGCGCCCCCTCATTGTCTTTGACAATGGTTTTGTTGATTCCAATATATTGTGTGTTTTATGCTTAATGACATTTTGATGATCAACAAGCTAACATTATGATATCTTGTTTTACAGGTGTCCTTCATGTATACATTCTTGATGTTAACTCTTGAATTGGACTGTAAGAGTTCAGTTCTTCTTGGACTGCTTTTGTAGGTCATGATTGTCTAGATCATGTGGCCTTTGTGGATTGCTTGGTTATCTTTGATGACTGAATCTGACTTTTTGGACTAAGCCTTGATTAATATTGTGTGAGCTGATGTGAGATCAATCATGTGAGAATTGTTTGAACACTTACTTCTATAGATGCTCTGCTGGTTATATGAATGTTTTGCTATAGGTTGAAGGTGCACTTTTGGTTAAATGCCCTCTTGGACTTGGAACTGAATTTATTGTCTCTTGCACCGACCTGTCCTAGATAATTTTCTGAATGCTCATAGACTTTGGCCTTATGTGCATCGAGCTTGTCTTGGGTATTTTACATTCATGAGTTTGAGATTATTTAACTGAACTTGAATGGATTCATGTCTTCAAAAGTAAAACCCATTTCATCTGCTTTTGATTGAACTATATTAAAATTGGATTTTTATTGTTCTGGATCTGAATTTACTTGTGCTGAACCCTGAACCTTGTGTTCTTGGAATTGATGGTTTTGAGAACCTTGAATGTGGTTGATGACTATAACTGAACTTAATTGTACTGAACTGAATTTTATTGTCTTGGTTTGATCATGAAACCTTTTGTGTGGCCTGCTTGAGTTTCCTGTTATGCATGTGAGACTATATGTTTTGTCACATGAATGGACTTTATCAATGAATTTCAGATGCACATTCACTTAACCTTGATTCAGTCATAAATGGTTCTGTTGTTCTTTATTCAAAATTGGACTATTTTAGTCTGATTGATATGTGTGGGGTGTGAAAGTGCAAGTTACTTTGGACTGACTAAGCAACTCATGGCTGGTTTGATTTAATCATGAGTGATGTTAGCTTATGGAGAAAATAGATTGAAAGGCTTTGCATCACAAATTTTCTACTTGCATTTCAACATTCTCCACTGTAGGTTGAGAGACTTATATGAAGACATAGTTTGATTCTAATTTCCTCATATGAATTGAATTGTGTTTGACATGATGTTGAGTTCTCTGAATTGCATGTTCATATTGATATCAATAAGTTGGAACAATGGTAAGCTTACATTTCCATTTGCATTCCTTTGAATCAATGTTAAATATTTATGAACCATGTTTCATTCATTGTTCTAGATACCCTCTAATCTTGCTATTTATATTGGTAAATCTTGCTTTGCATGGGGTTCATAGGGTGTCATTGGCCTTTGGTGTAATGAGGCTTAATTCATGCCAATGCCTTGTTTTCAATCCATGGTTATTTTTTTTTTATGTTTGGATGAGGTTTTATGGGGTTTCATTTGAGTTTTATTGAGTTTTCACTTTTCTCAGTAAAAGTGTCGACTCGTGGAGTCGACACTTATCTCACGATATGCTGTTTGTATTGATTTCTGTTATGCTAACAAAAAAGAGTCGACTCTGTGAGTCGACACTTTTGTGCTGACATGTGAGTTGACACTTTTGTCCTGTAAGTTGATTTTTGTGTTCTAGCAGAACTCTCGATAAAAAGTGTCGACTCTGTGAGTCGACACTTTTGTCCTGGAAGCTGTTTTTACAAACGGGACAGATTGAAATGAGAAAAGTGTCGACTCTAAGAGTTGACACTTTCTCTGGTTCGTCCGGAACGAGTTTTTCGGATAGGTTTCAAACTGCCCATTTCAAGATCCGTTTTGGCTTGGCTCTATACCCTATTACCCTTAGGGTTTGTCCAATCTATTAAGGGTGTATTGGAAGGGTTTTCACATGGGGATTTATGTCTTTTGTTGTGTCTTTTCCTCTTGTATATAAAGCTACGATTTCCATCGGATCAAGAAATCCCCTTGTGCTAACACGTTCTATCTGCTTGCAGGAATAGGAGCTGAGGGCTTCGCACGCTTGGCTAGAGGAGGAAGAAGAAGCTGCAAGATCCCACGACCCTGAGCTTAGATCCGGAGGTGGCTATCGCGGATCTTCACCGTCTGCCGGCTTGGGCGTTCATCTCTTCAAGGACCAACTACTTCTTCTCTTCGTGGTTCATCGTTACTAGTGCACCTTTCCATCTATGGGGATCTCTTGCTCCTTCATTTCCATATTCTATCTTAGCATATATATGTTAGCTGCAATTTCTACATACTATGCATAGAAAGAAAAGAGGGTTTTGCCGCAAGGTTGAGAGGGAGAACATTTTCTGAGGGTTTCACTTTTGTTTCATCTTGCAGGAACATTCTTGGTCAAGGGAACTCAAAGCTACATCTATTCTATCAAGCCTTCATGTGGGGAACAAGCTAGAACTACAACCGAGTTCGTGGGGTTTCATACCTGTAGAAGATCAACTTTCCCTCACCTTGAAAGCTTCAAAGAGATCATCTCAAGGCCATCCATATATTAAGGATACACTTCTCCATCCCTCTTTAGTTTATCTTGAAGATTCTTCCTCAGTCTATTCTGAGTATGAGCATGTATTGAATATTCTCTTGCTTTATTGAACTCGAAATACACTGTGTGTGGGCGGAGTTGTATCTCCGCGTATGTGGGTTTATTGTGGGGAAAGTTTCCCTGTGTTTGGTTGTGTGTGGATGGAGCTGCGACTCCGTGTGGTTGTCGTGTCCGGGATACGTTCCCCAAACGTGTGTGTGTGTGCTGCAGTGGCAGCGTGTTGAGGCAACGCCTCGTGTGTGTATTGCTGCAGAAGCAGTGTATGTGTGGTTGGGGTTCGTCCCCGTGTTGCAACAAAAGTAGCGCGTGGTGAAGCCTCACCCGGTTGGGTGAGGGGTGGACGTAGGGAGCCCGTCGTGATCCCGAACCACCTAAACATCCTTGTGCCATGTGTGATTGCATGTGTGACTGTCATTTCTTCTATCTCTGTTCACAGTTACATTATATAGATTTTTACTCACTGCACCACTGCACATTGCTACCTCCGTTATCTGTGTTAGACATAAATTCATCTGTCAGTTGCACTGTTATTACGAGTGAGATCGAAAAGATCGAGAGAACTTTTTAGATCTCATGCTTGTTTAGGCTAATCAACGTAGTTTGTTTTAATTCCCTTGTGTTTAGTTAAGAAAGATTTTAAAATCCGCCATCTCGGCAAGGGGACAATTCAACCCCCTGGCCTTCTTGTCCGCCATCTCTCTGGGCCAACAATTGGTATCAGAGCCCAGTCTCTGATTTTTTAACGGACCTCACGGTCTAGGAGTAAAGATCATTTTCATGATGGCAAGCTTGAATTCTATTCATGTTTACAATGTTTTTGATTATACTTCTTGGATAGGAAAGTTTTGTGTTTGGATTTGTGATCTTGATCCGAAACTCATGAAATTAATCTCTCATGGTCCACACGTCTTACCCAAAAATGAATTAAGGTAGATTAATGAACATAGGAAGATGAATTCGGATAATCTATTTGCTTTGAATTCTCTTAAGGCTGCCTTGGACGCTAATCAATTTCCATTTATTTTATCTTATAGGACAACCAAAGAAATTTGGGACGGGGTGAGCAAAGCCCAAAAAGAAAGTTGCAACGACGGTGACTGCTTAGTTGCAAATAATGAAATTGAGCGTCAAAGCGAAGAGAGTTCAAAGGTGAACTCTAACCCCGACTCTGATGAGAAAAATGATTTGAGTTATGATGAATTGATGGATGCTTACGATGAGCTAGTTGATAGATATAAAGCTTTAAAATCTGAAAATAGAAAATTGAAAAAGAATCTTGATAATGTTTCACATGTTAACTCTCCATGTGCTAAGTGCCTTGAAATTGAGAATACTTGTGTAGATAATTCTCCATGTGAAAAATGCAGTGAATTTGAGAAATTGGTTAAGTCGCATGTGCATGAGATAGATAGCCATAAAGAAACCATTACTTGTTTGAAAAAGAAAAATGAATCTTTATTGGCTAAAATTTCAAAACTTGAAAACATTGAAAATGATGCAAGAGGAAATTTGAGCTGTTCCAATAGTGATCAATTTTTGATTGATGAACTTATACACAATGAAAACCTTGTTCAAAAATTTGAGGAATTCAAGAAACAAAATAATATGCTAGTAGAGAAAATTCACACATTTGAAAAAGGAAAACATGTCCTTGTTCACAATTCTGAAAATCTTCATGTTTTGGAACAGGAAATTGCAAGTTTTAAAACTGTCAACTCTCTGTTAAATGAGAAGCTTGCACCGTGTGAAAAAGAATTTGTTGAATCTAACTTGCACATCTCATCATTGGAAGATGAGATCAAGAATCTGAATGAGTCCATGTGCTTCTATGAGAAAGAAAGTCAAAAAGAGAAAAATGTCATTGATCACCCTTGTATGCATGCAAAACCCTCACATGGTAAACATAATCATGCATCAAGGAAAAGAACAAATGTTTCTTGTTATTACTGCGGGAAATATGGTCATGACATGTATGGCTATTATATGATGAAATATGATGATGAACATGCATTAAAATCAAGAATAGAAATGGGTGAAAACTCTAAAAATCATGGGAAACCCACAAAGAAAACCCATAACATTCATTACTTTTATTGTGGGTTGCATGGTCATGCTTTTAAAAACTATTTCATGAAAGAAAATGATGATAATTGATTTTTCAACAAAGATCTTTCATGTCAATATTGTGGTAAATCTGGAGATGTAATGAATGATTGTTATGTGATGAAAGAAGATGATAATCGGTTCAAGAAAAGAAACTCTTCTCATTATTTTTACTGTGGCCTGAATGGACACTCAATGGATGATTGCTCCATGATGAGGGTCGATGATGAATGGTATGAGAGGAAAAATAAGAAAAATATATTTGGTTATGATAGGACTAACCCCTCGAGACCCAAGATGGCTTGGGTACCCAAATTGCCAAAATAAGAATTTATTTTACAGGGGCGCTTTGAGGTCAAAAAATTTTAATTAATAAAGGACACTCAAGGTGAGAAAGAAAATGTTTGATTTTGAGAACTTCTTTGGTTTGGTTTATGTTGAAGAAGATAAAAAGGTAAAACTTGATCTTGGAGAAAAATGTTTACAATTCTGCCACACTGACTCTTGTCAACTGTTGAAATGTTAAGATCCTCCATTTTTGATGAGTAGTTGACGTGAAAGTTTCTTTTTGAACATATTGTAAACAATCATAACTCCTGAATGCTTAATCTTGCACATATATGGCTCTTCATACACACTTCACTTTTGTTTTTGTAAATAACAACACACTTAGTTGCATGACACAATTCACACATATCATATACACATTTGCATACTTGTGAATACAAATGATTTTCAATCATCTTTTCTAGTTACATGCATATATTTACATATCATTGCATACTTTTGTGCTTGAATTCCATGGTTATCTGGTATATAAAATGGTGTTAGTGGAAGGTTGGATTATGTTCAGCCAGAAGCTTTCACTACGCGTGAGGTGGTCTTCAGACCTACGTTCTCCGCCACGTACCGGTAATCAACTTGTGTGAAAAAATTATCTCAAAGCATGCTTGATTGTATATAAAATATACCTCACCTTTTTGACTCCTTCTATGACTCATCCTTTGCTAAATGAAATTGTATTGTTTTAGACATGTTTATTTTATGGCATATATTAAGGGGGACAATTTTTATAACCATACATATATTTAGGGGGAGACTTTACTGTGATTAGACTAATTCATATTTTACATTCAATACAACCACCCACACAACTTGCACCTTTTTGAGATAATGATTCACTCTAATAAGGATTACAATTTTCTACTCTACACTTTAGAGGGCTATTGATTCTCTACATGAAAATCACATGTCTCGTGAGGAAAGAGCTGTTCACCCCATCAAAAGTCATATAAGTGGAACGTGGATCCGAGTAGCCGAGAATCCCCCCTAGAATAAAGGAGGAAACTCGCGTCGGAAGGAGAAACTAATCCATATAAAAATAAGTGCGATTTACCACCGAGTAGTCGGGAGGTGTCCCTGAGACAAAGGATACAACTCGCGCCGAAAAGTGTCAAAATCCACAGTTAAGATAAGTGACGAAACTGAATAACCGGGAAGTATCCCTAAGACAAAGGATACAACTCCTGTCAAAAGGGTTAGTCACACCATTTATAGTAATTAAAAAAAAATTGGGGTCATACGGAGCTACCAATATTCGAGCATCATGTATGAAAGTGTATGGATGATAAGTTCTGTCTAGTGTTCCTTAGAAAATCTGAATATCCATATTGTCTTGCAATTCATTGCTCAATCTTCACTTATTCACATTGGGTTTGATTGTGTGAATGTCCTTTATGAATCTGTCAACTTTCATGGTTTATGTAGTACCTTATTTATGTAAGCACGACCAATTTAATATTGCTCATGCACATCATGTTCTATAATCGATTGTATTATCCTTACACCCGTCCCGAAGGGACTTGCATGAGTCTATATCTTATTATGCATGCTTGAATGCTTGATTGCTTGATTCGTTTTGATCATGACATACTTCACTTCATTTAGATGCATCCTTAGGTTATACTTGTAAATATCAAGTTAAATAACCCATTGTCAGTTGATTTTTTTTTCTTGACAATTGGGGGAGAATAACGTGCTCTTGAGCACAATACATTCTGTGCATAGCTAGGTTTGACATTTTGCATATAGGTTAGTTAGATTAGATACATGTGTATTGTCCATTCATACTCTCTACTTACAGTTCAAAATCTGCTCATTTGAACATAATTCCATCGTCTTGCTAAATGCACATAGAGTCTCACTCTTGCTTGTTTCTTGATTTACACACTTTCCATTCATGGGAAGTTAATTGCTGGGTTCATGCGCTCATATCTCATTCATTTTTGAAATCTTCACAATTGTTCCTTAGTCCCCCATTTTTTGATAATGCCAAAGGGGGAGAAAATTTTGAATAGTCACAATATATTGTCATCATTAAAAAGGGGGAGATTGTTGGGTTCTATGCGCCCCCTCGTTGTCTTTGATAATGGTTTTGTTGATTCCAATATATTGTGTGTTTTATGCTTAATGGCATTTTGATGATCAACAAGCTAACATGATGATATCTTGTTTTGTAGGTGTCCTTCATGTATACATTCTTGATGTTAACTCTTGCATTGGACTGTAAGAGATCAGTTCTTCTTGGACTGCTTTTGTAGGTCATGATTGTCTAGATCATGTTGCCTTTGTGGATTGCTTGGTTGTCTTTGATTACGGAATCTGACTTTTTGGAATAAGCCTTGATTAATATTGTGTGAGCTGATGTGAGATCAATCATGTGAGAATTGTTTGAACACTTACTTCTTTAGATGCTCTGTTGGTTATATGAATGCTTTGCTATAGGTTGAAGGTGCAATTTTGGTTAAATTCCCTCTTGGACATGGAACTGAATTTGTTGTCTTTTGCATCGACCTGTCCTAGATGATTTTCTGAATGCTCATAGACTTTGGCCCTATGTGCATCGAGCTTGTCTTGGGTATTTTACATTCATGAGTTTGAGATTATTTAACTAAACTTGAATGGATTCATGTCTTCAAAAGTAAAACCCATTTCATCTCCTTTTGATTGAACTATATTGAAATTGGATTTTTATTGTTCTGGATCTGAATTTACTTGTGCTGAACCCTGAACCTTGTGTTATTGGACTTGATGGTTTTGAGAACCTTGAATGTGGTTGATGACTATAACTGAACTTAATTGTACTAAACTGAATTTTATTGTCTTGGTTTGATCATGAAACCTTTTGTGTGGCCTGTTTGAGTTTCCTGTTATGCATGTGAGACTATATGTTTTTTCACATGAATGGACATTATCAATTATCCTTGAACTAAAATTCAGATGCACATTCACTTAACCTTGATTCAGTCATAAATGGTTCTGTTGTTCTTTATTCAGAATTGGACTATTTCAGTCTAATTGATATGTGTGGGGTGTGAAAGTGCAAGTTGCTTTGGACTGAGTAAGCAACTCATGGCTGGTTTGATTTAATCATGAGTGATGTTAGCTTATGGAGAAAATAGATTGAAAGGCTTTGCATCACTAATTTTCTACTTGCATTTCAACATTCTCCACTGCAGGTTGATAGACTTATATGGAGACATAGTTTGATGCTAATTTCCTCATATGAATTGAATTGTGTCATCTCAAGGCCGTCCATATATTAAGGATACACTTCTCCATCACTCTTTAATTTATCTTGAAGATTCTTCCTTAGTCTATTCTGAGTATGAGCATGCATTGAATATTATCTTGCTTTATTGAACTCGAAATACACTATGTGTGGGCGGAGTTGTATCTCCGCGTGTGTAGGTTTATTGTGGGGAAAGTTTCCCAGTGTTTGGTTGTGTGTGGACGGAGCTACGACTCTGTGTGGTTGTCGTGTCTGGGGTACGTTCCCCAAACGTGTGTGTGTGTGTGTTGCAGTGGCAGCGTGTTGAGGCAAGGCCTCGTGTGTGTATTGCTGCAGAAGTAGTGTGTGTGTAGTTGGGGTTCATCCCCGTGTTGCTACAAAAGTAGCGTGTAGTGAAGCCTCACCCGGTTGGGTGAGGGGTGGACGTAGGGAGCCCGTCGTGGTCCCGAACCACATAAAAATACTTGTGCCTTGTGTGATTGCATGTGTGACTGTCATTTTTTCTATCTCCGTTCACAGGTATATTATATAGATTTTTACTCATTGCACCACTGCACATTGCTACCTCCGTTATCTGTGTTAGACATAAATTCATCTGTCAGTTGCATTGTTATTACGAGTGAGATCGGAAAGATCGAGAGAACTTTTTAGATCTCATGCTTGTTTAGGCTAATCAATGTAGTTTGTTTTAATTCCCTTGTGTTTAGTTAAGAAAGATTTTAAAATCCGCCATCTCGGCAAGGGGACAATTCAAACCCCCTTCTTGTCTGTCATCTCTCTGGGCCAACAGCTTGATCTTAATACTTGTTTCAAATCTTTTAAAAGTTATTAAAATCTATCATCACCCAATTCACCCCCCTCTTGAGTGTCATTGGTCGCGGGACTTCAATGAAGAGATGGATACATCGTCCAGGGAGAGTTCTTCTGATACGGCAGTTGGGGCAGGCACTTCTGATACGGCGGCCAGGGATTCTGATATGGCGGCCAAGAATGGTCCAGTGGTTGAACTTGATATGGTGGCCAGGGATGATCCTTCTGATACGGTGGCTGGGGATTCTGATACGGTGGCCAAGAATGGTGCTTCTGATATGGCGTATAGCACCCTGTCTTTTTCTACTATAATATTTCCACATAAATTAATTATTTATTGGCTCAACTTCTAAAAAAATTATTAAAATTCTGGAAAGATATGAAACTAGTGTAAAATTGAATTTGTAATAACTTTGTCTTTAGGTAAGAGCCCAAAATAAATTTCGTATAGGCCCAATTTCGCATTTTTAGCAGTTTTTTTTGGGTTAGAAGACCTACTTTAGCCATCACAATTTGGGCCCAATTCTAGCCCAATTGTGCTCCAATTCAAGCCAAACCCTAGCCCATTGATAGGTCTTTGCTTTCTCTTCAAAAACCCTAACTCTAGATGCTTCTACCGGCGGCGACGGTGGTGGATTAGAACCTTATCCGAAATTTTCACCGAAATTTCTTCATAGGACTCTTCAACCTAATTCGATCCATAGGAGTCCCTATAGGTTCTATTTATAGAGGGCTTTCAACACCTTAGAACCCTATTTGCACCAGCAACAGGCGGCAGGACCGATCGTGATCGGACGAGGGAGAATTTGGGCGTTCTAGGAGCGGTACCAAGGGTTCCGGCGACCCCTCTTCTCCGTCCTTCTTTCCTTCAAGCAAAGGTAGGTGTCTCTCAGGCCAAACAGAAATCTAATAATACCTGGAGAGGGAGATTTCTATAGCCCATCTAAACAGTAGCTAAATTAGGTCCATCAGGACCAAACGAGGCCCAGCTCATCCAAGTGACAGCCCCACAGGGCCCACTTAGAATAAAAAGCCCAATAAGATCACTCGGGAACCATACCCTTCCTCGACGGCCATTAGGCTTGGAAGGTCCGAGCGTCGGTCAGGTTAGAAAAAGACCCACGCCCGATCGATCCCCTCGCCGGGATAAAGGCAGGCGCTCAGCGCCCACGCTGACCTATCTTCATCCGAGCTATGCCTATCGCCCGGACATGGTTGGCACCTTTTATACTCGGCTTGACCGACGATTGGTTATCCACGCTGCCGTTGAGAGCCCGTTATGAGCAAGAGTTTATGAGGAGAAGGGACCCATGACCCCTGAATGCTATAAAGATCCCACGATGAGGGCGTAAAGATCCCACAATGAGGACGTAAAGATCCCGCGATGAGGACGTAACTCCCGCCTGAAACTCCTCAGCTTACGGGACTCATGAGGCAAGCACACTATATAAACCCGGGACTCCCTCCGACGAACGGTAAGACCAAAATACGCCTAAACTTTTTGAGCAGGAACCACTTTACCACCTCAGTGTAGGGGGATCTCATGCACCTCTTTCTTCCTCCCTTCATAACTTCCACCATTTCTCTACTGACTTAAGCATCGGAGGGTTTTCCCCAGGGAACCATCCCCGGGACCCCTGATCCGTTTTCCCTTCTTTACAGTTCACTATCCGGTGATCATCCTCCTAGCTCAGGACCAGCGCGAGATCACGCCCCTTCAATACCGTATTGTGCGTCTCCATGAGCTCTTTCTTTTGATACCTAATTGCCCAATTCTCATTCATCATGATGTTCGAATTTCACGTTTTACTCCGAGGTGTATAAAAAGGGCAACTTTCATGATTATTAGTTAAAGATTGAATCTTGTTGTCTTAGATCTAAATCAAAGCATGCTATTTTATACAAATTTTTACGCTCTTTCGAATGGTAGAATTTTCCCAAATTTTTATTCATTCTATCATGAGCAATCGAAGTTTTAGTGTAATATGTCGAAGTTCATCGTCGGCGGGTTCCAGGTCATGTGACGCATCATCCAAAGGCCGTTACAGCCTGACGGCCCCACGACAGACCGTCACATGAGCCTGACGGTCCCACGACAGACCGTCACATGCCCATGTGTTTTAAAATTTTGAAATTTTAATCTATTTATTTTTTGGTACGTAACGCACCTACTATAGAGTGTTACATGCTTGTAACGCCCCTTCTTTAGACCGTCACGTTCTCGTGACAGTGTTTTAAACTATTGATTATGTGTTCTTAAAACTAGAAACATACTATGTTAGTATGATATCTTGATCTATAAGCAAGGCAGAACGTGATGTTAATATTGTATTATGATCATAAACATAAATTTTTCATTGTTCTACATGAAAGATGTTAGAAAATCCTAAGTTGAATGATCATGAAGAATTTGATAAAAACCCTTAGTTAACACTTGTCTAAATTTTAATTTATGTAAGATATATATTTGATCTTAGCTTTATTGTTTGACAGTCATGCCACTCCGGTGCGATTGACTGACCACACCGTTTTTGTTTCTGTGTTTATTAGCCTCAATTCTTGTAATAGATGGGACTCTCTGCCGGATATTCCTTCCGTCGGACTAGGACCACTATTATGAGACCTCCGTAAGACCCCGTGAGCCTGGGATTCCCACCAGGACGTCAGGCAGGTTGTACCCTAAAGACCCGAACCCATGAACGTGGTTTGAATCATGTTTTGGGACCAGCTCAAATTAAACTGGTCTGTGTCCTGTAACGGCCCAAGATTGGACCGTCACAGTAACGTAACGGCCCTGTGTACGATCGTCACGTTCCTGTAATGGCCCCTATTATAGACCGTCACAGATAAGATATTAATAATGTTTTTCTTATTTTATCATCGTGAAGCAGTTATCAAGCTTGGCCTTGAACTGTGAGATCATGTGAAATCCTTGTTTACATCCGTGTTACCTAAAGACTCATAGTCTTTCTTCTTGATGTCATTCCAATTTTGTTGGAATTTCTCTTGATCCCATAAGTAAGTTCGTGAGCTTAACCTTGGAACTCTTGGTCATTTAATGTGATGAATGTCTAGACTAGGATCATTGATCCAAACCTTCAATGTCAACGCATCATAAAGGGCGCGGTCTGGTCCTGGGAGGAGCGCCCGAAAGTACTTGTGCCCCGGGGAGTTTGTAATGACAAGGTGTGACATTGCACTAAAGTACATGACTAGTGTGATTGGTCTATGACATTTCCACTTTTACTCAATTACTTGAAATTCCTGTGTGACATGATATGCGTGCTTGATATGGCCAATTCCATTTATCATTTCATGACATGAAAAGTTCTTGTTATACTTGTGTTTGCTCTTTACTTGAAAGCTCATGTTCTTTTCCCTATCCATCTCTTGTCATTTATTTATCATCGCTTTTGTTACAACGTTATTCATAAATGGTTAATCACTTTAATTATGCTTGATGATAGAGATATAAAATCCTACTGAGCTTTGCTCACCCCTACTTTCCAATCGTTTTCAAGTAGCTCGGATGAGGACGGGCGTTCCGATGGGGACGAGAACGAGTGATTCTAGGAGCGAGCTATTTAGAGTTTATGTTCAAGTCAAGTTTGGATTAGTTGTTATCTAGAGTTGATGTATTTTCCATTAATGAGATAGAAGTCCACAAGGAGTCGGGTGTAATTGAATACTTTCTCTTATTATTATTATCAATAAAGTTGGGTTAATTGTTTCTTTATTATTAGCCTGGTGGTTAGTCTCTTGTGGCAATGTATGCTCTGATTGACATGATTGATATAAACTGCTACGTTCCGATTTTTCACGTTGGGGCATGACAATTTTTGTGGTATCAGAGCCTAGGTTTTCTTTAGACGCTAGGTTGCTAGTAGTGTTATAGAACCTTTAAACCTTAGTAAAGTCAAAATCTGACCCAGTGAGTTGGGTAGAGACTTGGGCTAAGATTAGTTAATTATTTAACTAGCTATAAGAAGATAAGTCCAATAGAACATTCTTAATTACTTCTTTTATGTTGTATGAATTTCCGTGATGGCATCAGAACGCGCTCAATGGCGAGACATGCAACGTACAGTGCAGGGCCTGACCCAGGCCTTACAGGAAGTAGCCCAAGGCGACGGACAGCAAGGAGCAGGCAATCTACATCGAAACTTTCAGGGCTTGAATCCCCCGCGTTTCAGTGGATCTTCGGACCCGGATGAGGCTGAGAACTAGCTGAAGGAGACGGAAAGGATCTTCAGGGTTATGCAATGTGGAGATCAGGATCGTGTCCTACTAGCGACTTTCCAATTAGAACGCGATGCTCGTGCTTGGTGGGAAGCCGTGGAAGCCACACTTGGGAATAGGTGTGCCACGTGGGATGAGTTCAAGGAGTTTTTCAATAGCAAGTACTTCTCAGATCGGGTGCAGGAGAAGAAGGCGGCCGAGTTTGCTGCTTTGAAACAAAGAAACTTGTCGATTGTGGAATATGAAGCGCAGTTTCCAGATTATGTAAGTATGCCCCACACTTGGTGTCCACTGAGAAAATGAAGGCTAAAAGATTTTTGAATGGTTTGAAGCTTCAGTACATCAATCAATTGGCACCCTTGGATATCCATATCTATGCTGAGATAGTATGGAAAGCACAAGTTTTGGAGGATACGATGGAAATGACTGACCAGATCAGAGGTCGGGATAAGAAGAAGGAATAGACTACCAGTTCCGGGAACTTCAGACCCGGTAACGGTCAGAAGAGGCCCAATGGTGGGTCGAGTTTTTCTAAAAACAAGAAACCCAAGGAAGGCGAGAAAAAGGTTGGACTAGTTGTGCCGTCTAAGGTAGTTTGCAAGTACTGTGACCGTCCAAGTCACAAGATGGAAGGGTGTTGGCGCAAGTTAGGTGCTTGCTTAAGGTGTGGTAGTAGGGACCATCGAAATCCAGAATGTCCCCTTATTAATGAACCGGCAGCATCTGATAAGTCGCAAGGAAGTTACAAGCGGCAAGGCAGGTTCCAAGCCCTCCAGAAGGCAGAGACCGAGTACCAGACTACCGAGGAAGGAGATATTGTCGAAGGTACTCTTACTATTCTTTCCAAGCCAGCATTCGTACTTTTCGACATTGGAGCCACTCATTCTTTTATATCTCTGAAATTTGCTAAGACTTTATCTATGGAACTGGTGTTGTTGGATTCACACCTTATGATATCCATCCCTATTTGTTCGGGATCCGAGATTAAATATTATTATCCTTCTAGTGAAGTTTTGATCAATGGTTGTAATTTATCTGCTGATCTAGTATGCATGAAGATGAAAGATTATGATGTAATCTTAGGGGCTGATTGGTTATCTAAGCATGGTGCTAGTGTTCATTGTAAGTCAGGAGTAGTGTCTTTCCCTGGACATCTGGAGCTTTCTTTCTCTGGCTCTAGGCTATCCAAGATCGTGCCACTCATTTCGGCACTTCGCGCAGATAAGTTGTTAAGAAAGGGGTGTCCAGCATTCTTGGCTTTAATTTCTTTAACTGATAAGAAGGAAGTGGGGTTGAAGGATATCCATGTTATTCAAGATTTTCCAGAGGTATTTCCAGATGAATTTCCAGGTCTTCCCCCTGAAAGGGAGGTGGTTTTCTCTATTGACCTGATTCCTGGCGCCTCGCCTGTTTCGAGAGCTCCCTACCATATGTCCCCAGCTAAGTTAAGAGAACTGAAGGTGCAGTTGTTAGACTTACTAGAAAGAGGGTTCATTCATCCGAGTACTTCCCCATGGGGTGCTCCTGTTCTTTTTGTAAGGAAGAAAGATGGTTTTTTAAGGCTGTGTATCGATTATCGTCAGTTGAATCAGCTCACCGTGAAGAACAAGTACCCATTACCAAGGATTGATGAATTATTTGATCAGATATCAGGAGCCCAGTATTTTTCAAAGATCGATCTCAGATCTGGGTATCATCAGTTGAGGATAAAAGATGAGGATATTTTTAAGACGGCATTCCGTAGCAGGTATGGGCATTTTGAATTTGTGGTGATGCCGTTTGGACTAACAAATGCTCCTGCAGCTTTTATGCAGCTAATGAATAGTGTGTTTCGGCCCTACTTGGATCAGTGGGTCGTGGTATTTATCGATGATATTCTAATATATTCAAGGAGCAAGGAGGAGCATGAACAACACTTAAGAATGGCATTGCAAATATTAAAAGAGCATCAGCTATACGCAAGTTTAGTAAATGTGAGTTCTGGTTGCAAGAGATATCTTTTCTGGGCCACATTATTTCTAAAGAGGGAATCGCAGTAGACCCTTCTAAAGTTGAGGCTGTACGTAATTGGGAAAGACCTGTGAATGTAACTGAGATCAGAAGCTTCTTAGGCTTGGCAGGCTATTATCGAAGGTTCATCAAGGATTTTTCCAAGATTGCAGTGCCCTTGAAAAGGTTAACTCATAAGGAGAATTGTTTTGAATGGACGGATGATTGTGAAAAGAGTTTTCAGACTTTGAAGGAGTGTTTGACCACTGCCCCAATTTTGGCCTTACCCTTAGGTGAAGGAGGTTTTGAAGTTTATACCGATGCTTTAGGAATAGGTTTAGGTTGCGTATTGATGCAACGAGGGAAGGTGATAGCTTATTCCTCCAGACAGTTGAGAAAACATGAAGAGAATTACCATGTGCATGATCTGGAGTTAGCAGCGGTTGTGTTTGCTCTTAAGATATGGAGGCATTATCTTTATGGAGAAACTTTCATCTTGTACTCAGACCATAAGAGCTTAAAATACTTATTTTCTCAGAAGGAGTTGAATATGAGATAGAGAAGGTGGTTAGAGTACTTAAAGGATTTCGAATTCTCCATTGAATATCATCCCGGAAAGGGGAATGTTGTAGCAGATGCTTTAAGGAGGAAGCCAACAGCTAGGCTAGCCAGTTTGATGATTCAAGAGTGGAAGTTGTTAGAACAGTTTACAAATTTAGATATTACAGAAAAGGAAGATCGGATCTTGGTGACTCATGTCTAGCTTCGTTCAGAATTGCTGGCAGAAATTAAACAGTTGCAGGATAATGACCCTGTGCTCGTTGGAATTAAAGAACAGATGGCTAATCGACCAGATTTTATGTTAGCTGATGATGGGAGATTGTTGTTTCGAGGGAAAACATGTGTCCTTGATTCCATGGAAATAAAGAAGAAAATTCTTGAAGAAGCGCACAGATCTAAGTATACTATACACCCAGGAGCTACAAAGATGTACAGAGATTTGAAGAGGACTTTCTAGTGGCCGAACATGAAGAGGGAAGTGGCAGATTTTGTGAGCATGTGTTTAGTATGTCAACAAGTTAAAGCAGAGCATTTCAGACCTGCTGGGAAGTTAAAACCTCTCGAAATACCACAATGGAAGTGAATAAGTGTTGGTATGAATTTTATTATGGGTTTACCCCGAACACGAGGAGGCCTTGATGGAATTTGGGTGATCATTGATCGACTGACAAAGTCTGCACACTTTTTACCTATTAAGTCAAGGTGGACCGTGGATATTTTGGCTACCCTGTATATAAAGGAAGTAATAAGATTGCATGGAGTGCCTATGTCCATCATATCAGACAGAGACCCCAGGTTTACATCTCACTTTTGGAAAGGACTGCAAGCATCATTAGGCACTCGTTTGAACTTCAGTACAACTTTTCACCCTCAAACTGATGGACAGACTGAGAGAGCAAACCAGATTGTTGAAGACATGTTGAGAGCATGTATAGTTGATTTTGGAGGCAGTTGGCATGAACATTTACCTTTGATTGAATTTACATACAATAATAGTTACCAATCCAGCATTTAGATGGCACCGTTTGGGGCCTTGTATGGCAGGAGTTGTAGATCTCCTCTTTGTTGGGAAGAAATTGGTGAGATGCAATGGCTCGGACCAGATCTTATCTCAGAATCGTCAAAGAACATCCAAGTTATCAGAGATCGTTTGAAGGTCGCCCAGTCCCGACAAAAGAGCTATGCAGATAATAGAAGAAGGGAGCTAGAATTTCAGATTGGGGACCATGTATTTCTGAAAGCATCACCATCAAGAGGAATTAAAAGATTCAGAATTTGAGGCAAGTTAAGCCCAAGGTTTGTTGGCTCATTTGAGGTCTTAGAGAGGGTAGGCGAAGTTGCCTATAGATTAGCCCTACCACCACAGTTAGCTGGTATTCACGATGTGTTCCATGTATCTATGCATCGGAAGTATGTGTATGACCCTTCGCACATTATCCAACATGTTGATTTGGAATTGAAGAAGGACTTATCTTATGAAGAGAATCCTATCAAGATATTGGACTTCAAGCAACAACAACTCAGGAATCGATCCATTTCGATGGTCAAGGTCCAGTGGAGTCGGCGAGGAGTTGAGGAAGCAACATGGGAATCCGAGGATGCGATCAGGAAATTATATCCCGAATTGTTTTAAGATTTGTTGTTAGCAGATTCGGTGAATTTGGGGACCAAATTCCTTAAGTGGGGGAGGGGGTAGCACCCTGTCTTTTTCTACTATAATATTTCCACATAAATTAATTATTTATTGGCTCAACTTCTAAAGAAACTATTAAAATTCTGGAAAAATATGAAACTAGTGTAAAATCGAATTTGTAATAACTTTGTCTTCAGGTAAGAGCCCAAAATAAAATTCATATAGGCCCAATTTCACGTTTTTAACAATTTTTCGTGGGCTAGAAGACCTAGTTTAGCCATCACAATTTGGGCCCAATTCTAGGCCAATTGTGCTCAAATTCGAGCAAAACCCTAGCCCATTGAAAGGTCTCTGCTTTCTCTTCGAAAACCTTAACTCTAGATGCTTCTGCCAGCGGCGGCGGTGGCGGATTAGAACCTTATCCGAAGTTTTTGCCAGATTTTCTTCATAGGACTCTTCAACCAAATTCGATCTCTAGGCGTCCCTATAGGTTCTATTTATAGAGGGCTTTCGACACCTTAGAACCCTATTTACACCAGCAACAGGTGGCGGGACCGGTCGTGATCGGATGAGGGAGAATTTAGGTGTTCTAGGAGCGGTACCTAGGGTTCCGGTGACCCCTCTTCTTTGTCCTTCTTTCTTCAAGCAAAGGTAGGTGTCTCTCAGGCCCAACAGAAATCTAATAATACCTGGAGAGGGGGATTTCTGTAGCCTATCTAAAGAGCAGCCAAACTAGGTCCATCATGACCAAACGAGGCCCAGCTTATCCAAGTGACAGCCCCACAGGGCCCACTTAGGCTAAAAAGCCTAATAAGATCACTCGGGAATCACACCCTTCCTTGGCGGCCCTTAGGCTCGAAAGGTCCGAGCGTCTGTCATGTCAGAAAAAGTCCCACGCCCGATCGATCCCCTCGCCGGGATAAAGGCAGGCACTCAGCTCCCATGCCGACCTATCTTCATCCGAGCTATGCCTATCACCCGGATAGGGTTGGCACCTTTTATGCTCAGCTCGACTAATGATTGCTTATCCACACTACCGTTGAGAGCCCTTTATGAGCATGAGTTTATGAGGATAAGGGACCCATGACCCCCTCAAGGCTATAAAGATCCCACGATGAGGACGTAAAGATCCCACGATGAGGACGTAAAGACCCCGCGATGAGGACGTAACTCCCTCCTGAAACTCCTCAGCTTACGGGACTCATGAGGCAAGCACACTATATAAACCCGGGACTCCCTCCGACGAAAGGTAAGGCCAAAATACGCCAAAACTCTCTCAGCAGGAACCACTTCACCACCTCGGTGTAGGGGGATCTCGTGCACCTCTTTCTTCCTCCCTTCATAACATCCACCATTGCTCTACTGACTTAAGCATCGGAGGGTTTTCCCCAGGGAACCATCCCTGGGACCCCTGATCCGTTTTCCCTTCTTTACAGTTCACTATCCGGTGATCATCCTCCCAGCTCAGAACCAGCACAAGATCACGCCCCTTCAATACCGTATTGTGCGTCTCCATGAGCTCTTTCTTTTGATACCTAATTGCCCAATTCTCGTTCATCATGCTGTTTGAATTTCACGTTTTACTCCGAGATGTATAAAAAGGGCAACTTTCATGATTATTAGTTAAAGATTGAATCTTGTTGTGTTAGATCTAAATCAAAGCATGCTATTTTATACAAATTTTTACGCTCTTTCAAATGGTAGCATTTTCCCAAATTTTTATTCATTCTATCATGAGCAATCGAAGTTTTAGTGTAATATGACGAAGTTCATCGTCGGCGGGTTCCAGGTCATGTGACGCATCTTCTAGAGGCCGTTACAGCCTGACGGCCCCACGATAGACCGTCACATGAGCCTGACGGTCCCACGACAGACCGTCAGATGCCCATGTGTTTTAAAAATTTGAAATTTTAATCTATTGATTTTCTGGTACGTAACGCACCTACTATAGAGCATTACATGCTTGTAACGCCCCATCTCTAGACCGTCACGTTCTCCTGACAGTGTTTTAAACTATTGATTATGCATTCTTAAAACCAGAAACTTACTATGTTAGTATGATATCTTGATCTATAAGCAAGGCAGAACGTGATGTTAATATTGTATTATGATCATAAACATAAATTTTTCATTGTTCTACATGAAAGATGTTAGAAAGTCCTAAGTTGAATGATCATGAAGAATTTGATAAAAACCCTTAGTTAACACTTGTATAAAATTTGATTTATGTAAGATATATATTTGATCTTAGCTTTATTCTTTGACAGTCATGCCACTCCGGTGGGATTGACTGACCGCATCGTTTTGGTTTCCGTGTTTATTAGCCTCAATTCTTGTAATAGATGGGACTATCCACCGGATATTTCTTCCGTCGAACTAGGACCACTATTATGAGACCTCTGTAAGACCCCGTGAGCCTGGGATTCCCACCAGGACGCTGGGTAGATTGTACCCTAAAGACCTGAACCCATGAACGTTGTTTGAATAGTGTTTTTGGACCAGCTCAAATTAAACTGGTTTGTGTCCTATAACGGCCCAAGATTGGACCGTCACAGCAACGTAACGACCGTGTGTACGACCATCACGTTCCTGTAACGGCCCTGTTATAGACCATCACAGATAAGATATTAATAAGGTTCTTCTTGTTTTATCATCGTGAAGCAGTTATCAAGGTTGGCCTTGAACTGTGAGATCATGTGAAATCATTGTTTACATCCTTGTTACCTAAAGACTCATAGTCTTTCTACTTGATGTCATTCCAATTTTGTTGGAATTTCTCTTGATCCCATAAGTAAGTTCGTGAGCTTAACCTTGGAACTCTTGGTCATTTAATGTGATGAATGTCTAGACTAGGATCATTGATCCAAACCTTCAATGTCAACACATCATAAAGGGCGTGGTCTAGTCCTGGGAGGAGCGCCCGAAAGTACTTGTGCCCCGGGGAGTTTGTAATGACAAGGTGTGGCATTGCACCGAAGTGCATGACTAGTGTGATTGGTCTATGACAATTCCACTTTTACTCAATTACTTGAAATTCCTGTGTGACATGATATGCGTGCTTGATATGGCCAATTCCATTTATCATTTCATGACATGAAAAGTTCTTGTTATACTTGTGTTTACTCTTTACTTGAAAGCTCATGTTCTTTTCCCTATCCATCTCTTGTCATTTATTTATCATCGCTTTTGTTACAACATTATTCATAAATGGTTAATCACTTTAATTATGCCTGATGATAGAGATATAAAATCCTACTGAGCTTTGCTCACCCCTACTTTCCAATCCTTTTAAGGTAGCTTGGATGAGGACGAGCGTTCCGATGGGGACGGGAATGAGTGATTCTAAGAGCGAGCCATTTAGAGTTTATGTTCAAGTCAAGTTTGGATTAGTTGTTATCTAGAGTTGATGTATTTTCCAGAAGTCCACAAGGAGTCGGGTGTAATTGAATACTTTCTCTTATTATTATTATCAATAAAGTTGGGTTAATTGTTTCTTTATTATTAGCCCGGTGGTTACTCTCTTGTGACAATGTATGCTCTGATTGACATGATTGATATAAACTGCTACGCTCCGATTTTTCGCGTCGGGGCGTGACACGGCGGCCAGGGAAGACTTAACCCGGTGGCTAAAGGATATGAGGTGGCGGCAAGGTAAGGTGGTTGTGAGGGGAGTCAGTGGCTGGAGGTAGCGGGTTGTGAGAGGGAGCCGACGGCTAGCACTGTAGCTATAGGGTCTGGCCGTCGTACCACAAGTTTTAAGTACTGGACAGGTCCAGAGAAGATGAAATCAAAGGGGTTTGCAGAGCATTAATGTCCCTCAGGTTGGGGAGCAAGAGGTCCAAGATCCATGTGATAATTTCACATGCCCCTAGCCTCTCCTGAGAGGTGTCATAACCCACCAAAAACCATATCATCCGTAAAACCTCATAGAGAAGCTGTAAAGAGTAAAGTCGATTGGAAAACTTGCACAGGACTCAAGATTTTCTGATCTAGCATCCAAACTCATAGGAGAGGGAGAGAAAAGAGATGAGTTCATTATATGTAGATTCAACAACCCACGCTATTCATTCCTCCATGAAGTATTGCAGTCGCTACATTTCTAATAAAGACACAATCGAATGTAGCAAAATAAAGAAATACAGTAAATACAGGGGAGAATGGGGAGAATGGGGGATGATGGAAGGAAGAGCTCGCAAGCTCGGTGGAGGCCCCTACATGGGGGCTGAACCCACCTTCGCAAACCCTCTCTTCTCAGCTTCTCTCTCTACTCTCTATTATCTCTCTTTTCTCTTCTCTTCTTTTCTTCTAATTGCTTGATCCCCCTCTAATTGCCTCCTTCTTCTCTATCTTCGCAACTGGGCATTTTATAGAGGCTTCTGCCCTCTTGATACGGTGGCGAAGGTGTATGATACGGTGGCCAAGGGATGTGACACGGCGACCAGGGAAAGCACGTGCGGGTTGGCCGTCGGATCAACTGTGGCCACCGGATGGCTTTATGTGTGATGATCCAACATGGCCTCTTTGTTCTATTCGGTCCATTTGAGCCCCTCTATTCTAATTAAGTCTCTTTTCTTCTTTGTTTGGTCCATGTTTCATATGTCTGAGCAGCACTTGGGCCTTTTGGGGTGACTCATGCGTACTGTCTGAAGCACATTGATGTTCTCTTTCAAAGTCATCTTCTTGGATGTAGCTCCAACTGTATCTTGACTATTTTGATGATTAGAAGATCACTGGGGAGCTTAAGCGGGCAGATGGTTGCCCGGAGATGTCTGATGGTCATTTGATGGTTTGTTTGGCTGCAATCACCCTGGTGACGAACGATGGCTTGCTGGGTAGCAGCTTTGCCAAAGGGGGCACAGCCGAGTGTGATGCATTGTGATGCAAGTAGCCCATCCCAATGTTACAATAATACCGACAATAGCAGAACTAAGTTTCCATGCAATCTTTCTGAACTCCAGGCAGCATGTGCAAAGATTTCACGGGCTTCAGACTTATCGTCCTTTTCTGTATGACTATTTTCTAGGTGTCAACAAATTCCCCCTACTCGTAGGTGGCGTAAGTGTGGGACAAGCGACACGGGACCTGCGGGTGTAGTACTTGACCGCTAATTAGTCATTCACTCACTTGTGTTGCAATTGTAGCTTCTAGGGTTAGCTCGAAGCTAGTGGGTTGGATCAAGTCCATTCAACATGTCTTGGATTAATAAAGTGGCCTAAATAGGCCTTCATGTGTCATCCGACAGCCAGAAGGCCATTCAATGCTCCTGATACGGCGGCCAACCCTCTTGACATGGCGGCGAAGAAGCGGGCGCGCGGTGCAGATATCCGGCGGCCATAGGGATCGATCCGGTAGCCAGAGAGATCGATCCGACGGCTAGAGGAATCGATCCGGTGGCCGAGAGGCGCGCGCGAAGCCGGCGACATTTTAAAAATGGGTTTAAAACCCTAGGAGAGAGGGAAAACCCTCATTCTCCTCATTTTGAACCCACGACGGCCCTTCTCCTTCCCCTTCTTCGCTCACAGCAGCGAGCTCATCTTACCTCTTTCCTATTTGCTGACGGCGGCGAGCTCCCTTTCAGGTCGAGCCTCCCATCTCCTCGGTGGCTAAAAATGGAATGGGCCTGGGAGTGATCCCATGGTCTTTGTTTAGTAGTCATCTCACCGTATGGTTGTGATGTGCTTCCTATTTATTTTTGGCAGATCCCCGGATAAGGGGAGACTTTGCCAAATTTTTTGCAGAATTTCTTTGGTTTATATCTTTATCAGATCTTTGTTGTTGACTTACCTTCTTCTTTGCACATATTTAATAGGCCGGATGGCGTCTGCTTCAGTTCCTTCGGGTTCATCTTCTTAAGCTCTCACATCTACTTCAATCGTCCCAAAAGTGACCTGGGCAAATGTTTATGAGCTGGACATAGGTCGTGACAAGATAGCGGTGTTTCATGAATGTTCAGATTCCGAGACTGACACTGTGGATCCTCCACGCCTTCTAATCACAACTGGGAATTTCAGTTATCGCCGTAGCGAGGAAGTTTGCCAAGACTTCCCGAAGGATAAGCACCTCCTCCCTTTCACTTGTCACCTCAGCATTGTTGGAAGAAGGGATGTGCTACTAGCTCGAATAGCCGAACAAGCTATTCTTATGGAGTGGGACAGCCTGAAAGGGGTAATTCATCGCCATGAAGCCATTTATCTTCCAGGGGAGCCGCGTCAATAGAAAGCAGTCCTTGGGGTTGCCGAGATGACACCTGCACGGAACATGCTGACTCGGGCTCCTGAGTTCACCCCGGCTAGATGGGATTATACTGCAGGAAGTGTGCAGAAAGAGACACCAGGGTACGGTCTCTTCTTAGCTCCGATAAAGTGGGGGTATCAGGAGGAACCCTTCATTTTGAATTGTCTGGCAGTTTACTTCAAATATCATCTTGCTGTCGATAGGTTCGCAGACTTGATTGATGCACACTCCTTCCGTACCGGGGTAGTGGAGCTCACGGATTATGTCCTGAAGGAATATGCTCCGCTCTTAATCAGAGCGGGAATTTTTCACAGCGTGTACGCCTCTCGGTTCTGATACCCCATTTCGAAGGGTTTGTGTTGTGGCATGATTGAGGTTTTCAATAGCGAATTCAACACTTATTATACAGCCGAGGGTGAGACCTCACTAGATTTGTGGAGTCTTTTGCAACTTAGCGGCCTGCCCATTGACAGTGAGCCGTATGAAGAGGTTTGCCTTGCCGAATTCTTGAAGGACGAGTCCAATGGTGAAAGTCGATACTTCATTGGTTTCTCGTATCAATACCTGATGAAGGTGTATAGGACGCTATGCATGTTCCATTATGATGCTTCATCGAAGGCTTCCTCATCTCAGAGCCGAAAGAAGGGAGACCGTTAGAAAGTCTGAATGGGACTATAGATTCAATATTTCTTTAGGGGGAACTTGAAGTATACTGACTATCCATCTGTAGTACCAGTTGCCATACAGCAGGCGAAGCGAGCCTGTTTCAAATCAAGCTTGCCGTCTTCTCTTCGCCAGACATATCGGAGTGGGTCGAACCCGCCAGAGATTGATGCCATGACACATTTTGCGGTGTTCCTGATGTTCTGGCTCTATTCTTTTGCTCTTCCTCAAGGAGATGAAATAGTTATATGCCCTAGGGTGATTCTTCTGGCATGCCAGATGGCCTAGGGTATAAAATTGTCTTTATGTCCAGCGGCACTCTGCTTGATTTATAGAACACTAGGGGAGCTGCGCCAATGTCGGATACCGCGTAATCTAAGGACTGTAGGACCAATCTACTTCTTTAATACTTGGGTGTGCACATTATTTCCTGAGTTTGCCCCAATAACACTTCAAGAACTGACGTTGTACCCAAGGATGCTTGAATTCGCCAGTGTAGAGCCGGAGACCACTACGCAGCAACTTTTCTCTATTCGAGGTCAGTTGACCAAGGTCCCAGTAGAGTTCGTAGGCACCATTCACTTTTGGAGTTTAGCTGCCCACTCTGTTTTTCTGGCTAATCACCAGCGTGAATGCAAGATGGATGCCACTGAAGTATATTCTCATCCTGTTTCAGGTGTGCCTGCAACTCGCTTTATCTTAGAACCTGAACTAGTTGAGTGGGCACGGGCCATTCGCCCGAGTGTTTTAGTATTCAAGAAGGGTAGTAATATTTTTCTAGAGCCATATTACCCTTTCCATTTTGGTCGTAACTTCGGATATGACCAACATATCCCACCTTCGTCTGCACAATTTCCTCTTGATAGCCAGGCCAAGAAAGGGACAGTGGTTGCTGAAGGTCATTCCTGGTGGGACTTTTTTCATCACCATGAGGCTAGCACATTTAGAGTTCCGATGCCCAGGCATGTTCCTTGAGTTACCCCTGAGTATATTAAATGGTGGAATGCCCGTACCAGCTTCTACAGGAACATGAAGGTTGGTTGCTGGGACATGGCGGAACGTGCTTTCTTGAGCCGTCAGCCCGGGCCTGTGTTTGATATAGACGAATCTCATCTGAAGAGGCTTCTGTCATAGCGCCCTAAGGCGGTAAGTGAGTATCTCGAGGCACGCAAGGCCATGAAGAAGGAATCTAAACAACTGATGCCAGTGCTACCAGCGGTGAAAGAGGATGACCTCTTGAAGTCTTTGAAGGATTTGAGCCAAGTGGGAAATGCCCACCTTGAGCTGCAACAATTCCATTTTCTAGTTGAAGAACCCATACCCCCAGTAATCTCTTAGCGTTCTGAGCAAAATCGTCACTGTCCGTATCAGACTTTTATACGAATGGAGGATAAAACCGCCACATATTATCGCCAAACTTCTTAGCTCTTTGTCCTTTTAAAAATTCATGGCTTGGAACTCAGTACTCCTGCCGAGGCTATTCTAGCCCATAAACTATTCGTATCCTTCAATTACGCAGATGGCTGGGCTTTAGATCACCTGGGCTTGTACCATTGTCTAGCCTACTGAGACCATCCAGATTTGGCTCAGTTAGCCGACCGCTGTGAAAAGATTGAGGATATATGCTAGCTACTTCAAGAAGCTGCTTCCCGAGACAAGGAGGTGGATTTGTACTATTGGCCCCTTTCTCCCTTATACAACGGACCAGCAGGTATGTCATCATGCTTTAACACGGACCCATGCTTTTGTATTGATTTTTTTTGTTGCGTTTGACTTGTATCCTCTTCTCTTCTCTCCTTTTAGATAGACCAGACATACGGCAGCAAGGAGATTATTGCAAGCTAATTATGCAGGCTCACAAGCCTTCTTATTTTGATACCCCTACATCAGCTCCCACTACTACTCCTCTGCCTAGCGGCGGTCAGAAGAGAAAAGCAGCTCCTCCAGTAAAAATTGCCGTGGCACGGGCTAAAAGGCCCGCCAAGTTGCAGTAGAGCAAGTAGCTTCTGTATTTCTCGCCTCCGAGGTGGCCCTGCCTCAACTACCGTCACACTACAAGAAAATTGGCCTTTACCTACGTTTTGAAAACGTAGGTATAGGTCCAAATAATGTAGGTAAAGCCTTTAGCCATGTTTGCTTGCCACGCTTTCAAAGCGTGGAGCTTGCTCGCGTGACTATAGATTATACCTACATTTCTATGAAATGTAGGTATAGTTTGACCTCTCCCTACGCTCTCAAAGCGTAGGTAGATATCGACCTATACCTATGCTTTGAAAGCGTAGGAATAGTCCAACAAAAACGTAGGTTAAAAACATATATACACACGCATATAAGAGGCTATACCTATGTTTATATAAACATATGTATTACCTTTCGCCACGTAGTAGAAGAAAAGTTTGAATAAGTATTAGCATCAATTATTGAAAAACATAGGAAAATGATTTAACACCGGTTAATAAAATATGTAGGAATATGTTTTTTTAAAAAATCTTATTATTATATGTGCTCTCATCACCTATAATAACACATCCATTCATGTTCACATTCATTGATTGTCTCACTCACATCCATGTTCATCCACACAAAATAGACATTCATGTATTGGCATGTATTCATCCATCCAAAACATACATTCATGTACTCACATATTCATCCACGACGAACATACATTAATTTACTCATAGATATTGATTCTTGAAGCACTATGAAAAAAATCTGACTAAAGGTAATTGTTCCCATCAATTATACATAAGTCAAGGTCAATTATAAATGATTAACATCCTACATAAATTAAAAAGGTAGAGAAAATATTGAAGAATGAACATCTACATCACCTTGCCCCTACCTCTACGTAGGGCTCTCATTTTACAGCTAGCCACTCACAACAAGATTATCATTCTCTTTATTTGTTCTTCCTGGGCCAATCGGGTGTGGATATAATGGGGAACTCTCAACCTTGAGAATCCATTTCACATCATCTACATGGAACAAAAATAAAAGCAAACCATGGTTGAAAAATGAAGACCCAAAACTCACATCCAAAAAATAAAATGAAATCACACCATAAATTCATAATCAGATGTTGATCAATGTAAGCATCAACACAAAATTGGAGAAAATTGACTGAACAGTTCAATAAGAAACTCCAAAGAGGAATAAGCACTTTGAATAAAGCCTCTTCATGAAGACAACCATTTGAGGCTTTAACATACAAAGAAGACCTACTTACATGACATAAGAAAAATAATCAGTGGCTAGTAAAAAAATGACGATTACACCAACTCACACACTCCAAATAAATGTTAAAAATTAGCTACATGGTAAGAAACAAATAACCCATCCACATATCATTTTACAAACTTCCTTAATTACTGGGCATAAGGATAAATGTTGAATCTTTTCCCCAACCAATGTAGAGATAACAATTGTTGACCATCTCATGCATAAAATCAATTAATTTTACAGGTTGGCTAGGAACCTCAGCTTCTGAACATAGGTAGGCACCATAGTACCATGTTTATGGATGTATGATTTGTCCATTAGTCATCAGCAATGAAAAACAAGTTAAATGACATAGGGAAGCAGCAATAAGCAATCAAATGAGGAAATCCTTGACATTTTTGAATGATCATTCGAAGAATTTGCTACCTCCCAAGCTTCACCGGCTAGAGATGAGGGTATTTTTGCACGGTTATTATTACGGTGACATTTCTTTGAAGAACTTCCTTAGGCTTAATTTGTGCTTTTTTCTTCATCTTGTAGCAGCATTGGAAGATATACCAATTCTATCTGCTGAGGTGGATGTTGGTGCAGCTATTGATGCCGGAGCAGAAATCTTCGTTGGCAGCCTTGAGAGAGGGTGCCTCCCTTCCCCTAGCCCAGCTAGTGAGGCGGCAGGTCGATCAAACATAATTGCCTTTGATCCTTCATATTCCAGGGTTTGTCACCCTATCTCATTATACCCTTTGTGACATGCTCTAGGGTTTCCCGAGATTTTGCCTGAAATGATAGTTTCTTCTTCAGGTCCTTTTGCAACATCAAGAGGACGCCGAGCGTCGCGTAAAAAGGCGGTAACCCCGGTACGACGTATGGCCACTCGTTCAATTGTCTGCCAAGAGGCAGAAGCAACTTTGAAGCCTAGTGTTAAAGTGGACAGCTCTGCTGAAACTTCCCCGTCCCTATCCGTAGAGCAAGTGGACTATGGTTGTTCAAGTGATGAGGGAACTACCGGCGCTGATGGAGGTGGGACGTCAGCTTCCTGCCCCTTAATAGAAGGATTGGCCGTATTTAGTCTCCCTCGACTCATTGTTAGAACCCTTGAAGAGACCCTGCCAGAGATGGCTGCTGGGACCGGCGTAGAGGAATATCTAACCGCTTCTGTAGCTGAATCGCTAATGGAAGAACCATTTATTCAACAAGTTATCGAGATGTCGATTCTGGAACCTACTGTAGTTGAAGTAAGTTCCATGATTCTGATATTACTTTACCCTTTACCCCTCTTTTTTTCTCTGGTCCTTCAGACCGTCTAATATTTTTTTGCTTGTTTCCCCTTCCTTAGATGTCAATCATCTCAAGTCAGGTCACAGTTCCTATAATCGGTAGTGTCCTTCCAGTCGAAGCGTCATGCCCTCCTTTTGTCATGCCTTCAGCCCCTGAAGAGGTTGTGCCCATATTGCGGCCTATGCCTGTCAGAGCTCAGCCTGGATCTGATGTAATGCCCATTGAGCTGGATACATTAGGGGAAACTTCACGGCCGGCCCTTGCCTCGGAATTGAGGCCTGGAACTTGAGCATCGACCATTACCTCAATAATGGTGCAAGTGTCTATTCTAGTGCTTCCAACTTCTGGAGAGCGGGCTATTGATTTAGGGTCAAAGACAGCTCTAGCTTTTCTTAGCACGGTGACATCAGAAGATCACACCTTATTAGAGAGAAGTTATTGGGGCTCGATGAAGTTATTGGAGCATCAAGTACTGCCATTGTACCGGCCTTGCTGTCCTCTTCTTCAGCCACGGATGTTGACTTGTGGGAAAATGTGGATAGTGAAGTTGAAGTCCATCCTCCGCCAGCGACATCTTTTGGCATTAATTATTCGGACGAGGTGGTGTGGCATCATCTGGGGATGCTATGACATGTAGTCTTGTCCGAGCGGGCTCTGACTTATACCAGGCTACGGGGAATTGCCGAGCTACTATCTACTGGTGTTTAAGCACTGGGATACCCCACGGAACTATGGACTCATTGGGTGATTCTTTTGCTAAAATTTGTGAACCGCCGAGACTTTCTGGGGCGTATTAAAAGTGACAGAATTACCGCATTAAAAATGCAGAAAGTTGACTACCAGGCGGCTCTAGAACCTCTAGAGTTGGACCTTCAGGAGCGTCGTGCTCTTGCTACAACCCTGTCTTTACGCATTCAATCATTGTAGGGCAGGCTGGAAGAGCTGCAAGTGGAGATGGTATCCCTACGGGTGGAGCTACATCTCATAGAAGATATGGATGCTGAAAGCGCTAAGGAGACTTTCGTGCTGGAGGGTCAAGTGGCTTCATTGCATAGCGAGCTGGATCGGCTTCAGGAGGAGGAGATTCATCTTCGGGAGCAGGGGGCATCCCCTTCTGTTAGGCTTTTAGACTTCAAAGATATCTTTTGCTGGCAATAGCCATACTTTATGTAGCTCTTCTTCTCCAAAGAGAGGCATTTTTTAATTTCCTTTTATCATAATGGAAATCAAAAATTTATTCTATTGCAGCCTCCGAGCTTCCTTTATGTGCTATCTTGTTTACTTCTTGCCCTGTCGGCCAAGTGTCAAGGACTCTATTGCTTTTCGAGGGGTACTACGCGTAAACCACAGGAGAGCGCTCACTCTTTCATAGAAAGCTGAGGGGTTCGCTCCACCGCACCGCGAGCGCCTCGGATGTCCGTGGTGTGGATATGTTAGAGAATGCTTGTTTGAGTGGCTAGGGATGCCACAACGGGAGGAAGACAAAGGCATGAGGCTTGGTAGAGGGGTATTTTGCTTTGCTTTTAGTGGTGTAGCCGTAAGGCCTACATCGGAGGGTTTTAGCACTGATCTTGATGACGATGTCATGGAATCGATGGTAATTTGTTCATCGGCATGGGCTAAATGTCGAAGCAAAGAGAATTTATTTTAGCAGTACAGGCGTAAGGCCTACACCGGAGGGTTTTAGCACCGATCCTGATGATGATGTCAAGGAATCGATGGTAGTTTGTTCATCGACATGGGGTGAATGCCGACGCAAAGAGAATTTTATTTTAGCAGTATAGGCGTGAGGCCTACACCGGAAAGTTTTTAGCACCGATCCTGACAATGATGTCAAGGAATCGACAGTAGTTTGTTCATCGGCATGGGGTGAATGCCGAACCAAAGAGAACTTGTTTTAGTAGTACAGGCGTAAGGCCTACACCAGAGGGTTTTAGTACCGAACTTGATAATGATGTCAAAGAATCGACGGTAGTTTGTTCATCGGTATGGGAAATGCCAAAGCAAAGAGAATTTGTTTTTAGCAATACATGCGTAAGGCCTACACCGGAGGGTTTTAGCATCGATCCTGATAATGATGTCAAGGAATCGATGGTAATTTGTTCATCGGTATGGGGTGAATGCCTAAGCAAAGAGAATTTGTTTTAGCAATACAGGCGTAAGGCCTACACCGGAAGGTTTTAGCACTAATCCTGACGATGATGTTAAGGAATCGACGGTAATTTGTTCATCGGCATGGGGTAAATGCCGAAGCAAAGAGAATTTATTTTAGCAGTACAGGCATAAGGCCCACACCGGAAGGTTTCAGCACCGATCCTAACGATGATGTCAAGGAATCGACGCTCATTTATTCATCGAGGTGGGACATACGAGAAATGCCAGGAGCTCCCATGACATGGTTTGAGGAGATGAACATAAAGACATGTCATTCATCATCGTCATTTTTTTTATTACCACATTACTGACCCAGGTGCCCTTTTCGGATTTTCACCAAAGCCAGCCCCCTCTCACTTTTGCCCACGTGCCCTTGCGGGTTTTCACGTGACAAGGTACCCAATTTTGCCTGCAACGCCCTTTCAAGTTTTCACCACAGACGGGTTGTAGCCATTTTTTCCCTTGCTATGCAGGATGCTTGAACAAGTCTGGCAGGGCATCTCTATTTTAAGCCCCATTTTTTCTTTTTAATAGTAGTGTGTTCACCGGCACTGGGTACATGCCAGAGGAAAGAAAGGTTTTAGCGGTGTAGGCTAAAGGCCCATGCCGGTAGGTTTAAGCATCGATCCTGACACTGATGTCAATGGATCAACTGTGGTTTTGTTCATCGACATGGGGTGGATGCTAGAGCAAAGAAGGGTCTTAGCGGTGTAGGCGTAAGGCCTATGTCGGTAGGTTTAAGCATAGATCCTGACGATGATGTCAGTGGATCAACGGTGGTTTTGTTCATCGGCATGGAGTGGATGCCGGAGCAAGAAGAGTTTTAGCGGTGTAGGCGTAAGGCCTATGCCGGTAGGTTTAAGCATCGATCCTGACGATGATGTCAATGGATCAACGGTGGTTTTGTTATGGGTTTTCTTGTTGAACATGTTATGAATGTTTATGCGGTGAATTTCCAGGGTAGGGGCCGAGAATGAATAGTGATATATATATATATATATATATATATATATATATATATATATTGATTACCATGTTACTGACCCAGGCGCCCTTCTTGGGTTTTTATCGGAGCCAGACCCCTCTTGCTTTTGCCCACGCGCCTTTTCGGGGTTTCACGTGGCGGGGTACCTATTTTTGCATGCAGCGCCCTTTCTGGTTTTCGCGACAATCGGGTTGTAGCCATTTTTGCCCTTGCTTAGCAGGATGCTCGAACAAGGCTGGCGGGGCACCTCTATTTTAAACCCCATTTTTTTGACCAAATAGTTGCAGGTTGGAGCATGGTGCACGAACCCGAAGGTGGAGATGTGATTTGCGGGGCACAAGCTCGGGGAATTAATTTAATTATTCACCATTTCATTGAAAGGGGGTGGTGGTGCATGGCATAGGTTCAAATGTCTGCCGTCAAGTGGCAGGAATTGTACTTCTCCCCGATGATTGACGATGACGTAGGCTCCGCCCGCGTATACACGCTGGACCACATATGGACCCAACCAATTTTCAAAAAATTTGCCGTTAGGGTTAGATGTCATGACCTCCTTTTTCTTTACCATGACCAGGTCTTCTTTCTTGAATTCTCACCCTTTGACGAGTTTGTTGAAGGCGCACGCCATGCGGGCTTGATATATCTGAATGTTCTATTGCGCTCGAAGACACTTTCCTTCTAGATCAGCTAATTATTCTTGCCTTCTTTTGACATTTGTTTGTTTGTCAAGAACCAGACCATGTTGAATGGCGACCCTTAACGATGGTACTTCCATCTCGATGGGGACTACAGCCTCTGAGCCGTATACAAGGGAGAACGGTGAGCAACCTGTGGGAGTCTTGTAGATCATTCGATATGCCCACAAAGCTTCATACATCTTTTCCTCCCAATCCCTTTTGTGAGAACTGATTGTCTTGGACAAGAGAGTACACAGTGTTTTGTTAAAAGCTTCGGCTAACCTGTTTGCCTACAGGTTGTATGGGGTGGATGTTCTCTAATCAAGTTTATATTTATCGGACAGACGGTAAATCTTCTGATTCTTGAAATGACTGCCATTGTCTAATATGATTCGGCTGGGAACACCAAACCGGAATATAATGTTCTTTTTGATAAATCTGGCCACCAACTCTCCAGTCACTTCCCTGAGTGCTACAGCTTCCGCCCACCGGGAAAAATAATCTGTTGCCGCTAGGATGTACTTACTTCCGACAGAATATGTTGGTAGAGGGCCGACCACATCCGTTCCCCATTGTGCAAAGGGCCAGTTGGGTATTGTTGGATGAAGCGGCACTGGAGGCCTTCTGGGTATAGCAACATGCTCTTGAAACTTTTGGCATGACTTTACGAATTTGCAAGAATCATCAAATATAGTGGGCCAATAATAGCCCAACTTATTGATTTCAATCTTCATCTTCGGCCCGGCTTGATGTGCTCCTACTGTTCCAATATGTACTTCGTGCATTACCTGCCATGCTTCTTCTATAGATAAGTAGCGGAGTAGGATCTTTTTACGAGCATTAGCCTTAATTCGGAACAACGTTCCATTTCTGAACTCGTAAGAGTCCTTAATCCTGACTAGCTTCATTCTTTGTTCCTTTTCTTTCGATAATTTTTGATGCACGAACCATTGTAGGAGGATATCTCTCCAATCAGGCATATGAGCTTTCTCGATCGTGGCGACTTCATGTTCGTCTGGTTGCACATCTAGCGTGCTAGGGACTTGTCGTCGGTTGAATACGATGATGTTCAAGGTCTCATCTGGTGGGACTGCCAGGGTGCTGGCCAATTTTGCGAGGGCATCAGCTTGAGCATTCTGCCCTTGGGCTATGTGATTAAGCTCAATGAGGTAGAATTTCGCCATGAGGTGCAGCGCCTTTCGGTGGTAAGTGGCAAGCTCTAGTTTTCGTACATCGAACTCCCCTTATATCTGCTTGATGATGAGCATGGAGTTGCCAGATACTTGTAGCATCCGGATCTCCATGCTAAGGGCAATCTGGAGGCCAATTATCAATGCTTCATATTCAGCTTCATTATTAGTGCATGGCTTTATAAATGTGTCACATAGACATTAAAAGGAAGGAGGAATTAACTTAAGTTCACGGTTAAAAGATGATGAAATAAACAAGTGGGGGAAGGGAGCATGAGATGCTACTCTAGGAGTGTGATCGCCAGAGGGGTTACCTCAAAAGAAGAAAGTGATCGCGAAGAATACCTTGCAAGTGGGGTGTGGTGTGAGTTCAACTTCTTCCTTCTACCAGCCGTCCGATGAAGGGGGTTTTTATCTTGATTACCCTTCAAAGACAAGCAAAAACAAACAAATAGATATGGATTAGAAAAAACCAAGTGTAGTATCAATGCTCAATAAAAATCAATCTATACAATAAGGGCATGAACACACCTTGTGTGTTTTGTTTTTTTTAAACCCCTTATGGAGCAAAAGGGAGTGGAGATATATGTATGCAAACAAGCAAATAAAAATAATGATATGCTGAAAGATAATCTAGCAGAGGATGCTAGATGAATATGCAAACTAAAAAAAATGACAAAACATTTGATAGCAAAGGGGGGAAATTTGGATGAAGGTGGCCCTTCTACACTGCAGCAAGAAGAGAGGAAGAGAGCTTCAGCTCCAACAGCGACAACTGCAGGGAAACGGCAGGGAGAGAGAGCTTGGATTCACGGCAATAGTAAAAGAGAACACTGATAGGGTGCAAGGCCCGGATACAGAGAGGGGGGGTGAATGTATCCCTCTTCGAAATTGCCCAAATTAAAATTTCGCTCTCTTAAAATTTCGCTCACTTCACAAATTTAAGCAAACTGAAAAGCTAATCAAATCTTCTATTGAACCTATAAGCAAGCACTTGGAGCGCGCCTATGCATTCATCTAGCGGAAGCTAAGGAAAGTAATCAACCCACTGCACAGAAGATTTTTTAGGTGGTTCGGTCCATAGACCTACGTCCACCCCTCACTCCAAACCGGAGTGAGGCTTCCACTAGCAACAGCTAGAACCGCAGACTCAGTCTGCAAACAGGTGCTGCCTAACAGCTTGACCAGGGGAACAACCTCCCCTCTTCCTCCAGACTGGAGGGAAACCACTAGTGACACACAGTCACTAGCAACCAGAGACGAAGTCTCTCTTCCTCCAGACCAGGAGGGAACCCACTAGTGACTACCCGTCACTAGCAACCAAAGACCTAAGTCTCTCTTCCTCCAGACCAGGAGGGAAACCACAAGTGACTACCTGTCACTAGCAACCAGAGACCGAAGTCTCTCTTCCTCCACCCAGGAGGGAAACCACAGGTAGCTACCACTACCTGCAAACCCGGAGTCAGAGACTCCCTTCCTCTGAGACCAGAGGGAACCTACAAGTGACACACCGTCACTTGCAACCGAAGATTAAAATCTCCTTTCTCCTGAACCAACAGGAGGAACCCCGATCTCCAACCAGAGAATCGGAAGAACAAAACCAAGGAAGTGTAAAAGAAAAATAATAAACGAAAGTACAGTAATCAGAAAGCTGGAACTGAAATCACAATGTGGCTCTTGCAGGAGCTGACTGGCCTGGATTTGATCCATGGTCCAGTAGGAACTAATCTTCAGATGAAGCTTCTTTTCTCTCCTCGAGCTCTCTATCTTTCTCTTTCTTTCTTCCTCTTCTTTCTTCTTCTCTCTACTTCTCTTTTTCTTTCTCTCGTTCTTCTTTACACTGGATCATGCAGACTCTCACTATCTCTTCTTTACATTGTGATTTCATTTCCAGCTTTCTGATTGCTGTATTTTCGTTTATTGTTTTTTCTTTTACACTTCCTTGGCTTTGTTCTTCCGATTCTCTAGTTGGAGATCGGGGTTCCTCCTTTTGGTTCAGGAGAAGGGAGATTTTAATCTCCGGTTGCAAGTGACGGTGTGTCACTTGTAGGTTCCCTCTGGTCTCATAGGAAGGGTGTCTCGAACTCCGGGTTTGCATGTAGTGGTAGCTACCTGTGGTTTCCCTCCTGGGTGGAGGAAGAGAGACTTCGGTCTCTGGTTGCTAGTGACGGGTAGTCACTAGTGGGTTCCCTCCTGGTCTGGAGGAAGAGAGACTTCGGTCTTTGGTTGCTAGTGATGGGTAGTCACTAGTGGGTTCCCTCCTGGTCTGGAGGAAGAGAGACTTTGTCTCTGGTTGCTAGTGATTGTGTGTCACTAGTGGTTTCCCTCCGGTCTGGAGGAAGAGGGGAGGTTGTTCCCCTGGTCAAGCTGTTAGGCAGCACCTATTTACAGACTGAGTCTGATGTTCTAGCTGTTGCTAGTGGAAGCCTCACTCCGGTTTGGAGTGAGGGGTGGACGTAGGTCTGTGGACCGAACCACCTAAAAAATCTTCTGTGCAGTGGGTTGATTGTTTTCCTTTGCTTCCGCTGGATGAATGCATAGGCGCGCTCCAAGTGCTTGCTTACAGGTTCAATAGAAGATTTGATTAGCTTTTCAGTTTGCTTAAATTTGTGAAGTGAGCGAAATTTTAAGAGAGTGATATTTTAATTTGGGCAATTTCGAAGAGGGATACATTCACCCCCCCTCTGTATCCGGGCCTTGCACCCTATCAATTGGTATCAGAGCAGGTCTCTGACTTTCCAGATCCAACGATCTGTAGAGGATCCTGCTGGCTTTCGGAGCATCATTGTCTTCTGCATACAGTTTTGAAATTGCTTGACTGATTTGCCTTCATGGCTCATCCACCGATTTTCGAAGGTACGGATTTTAATGTGTGGTTTAAAAACTTGCATATGTTTGTTATGACTATCAATCCCGATATGTGGAAACTAATTTCACAAGGTCCTCATAGATTAACAAAGAAAGAGTCCAAATGGACTGACAGTCACAGATCAAGGCATGAAGAGAATCAGACAGTTATGAATCTAATGAAAGCAGCTACTAACAAGGCCTTACATTCTTGCTTTCATGACTGCAGTTCTGCTAAGGATATTATGGATATGCTGAGGCTAGCACACATAAGAAATGAGGACAGCTGCATGATGACTAATAGAAGTAATCAAAGTGGTAGCCAAAATGAAGAAGAGGATGATGATGAGGTAAACCTCTTCAAGAATTATACTTTAGATGATTGGCAGGGTGCATATGGTGAGTTACTTGAGTCACATGAGATGTTAAGAAAACAATATAAAAAATTGAAAAAGAAAATTGATCTGAATAGTTCAGAGTCCTCATGTCAAAATTGCTTAAAACGAAAACAGTCATATGATGCATGCTTGTCTGAAGTCCAAGTGCTTAAGAAACAAATTGGCATATTTAAAGAAGAAAATCAAGAACTTGTTTGTGAAATTGCTGAACTAAAGGAAAAACTTAGCTTGATTGATGATGATCAGGCTCATAACAATAATGTAGTTCAGAATGAAAAGTTGATAAAAGATTTAGAGCGTGTTAACTCTGAATTGGAAAACATGAAATCTGAAAATGAAATACTCAAAAACCAGCTCAAGGAATTTGAACATAAATCAATGAATCTTGAAAAAGAAAATAGATTGATTTTTGAGAAACTGGAGGCTGATAGAGTAATAAATCTAGAGATTCAGAAAAATCGCGACAAACTTCAATCTGAAAAACAACAAGAAATGTTTTATGAATGTCAGTTGTCCTCAGATAAATGGGTGCTTGATGATGAACTCCTAGAGCAGAACAGTAAACTGAAAGAGGAAATTAATAAGCTGAATCACCTAAACTCAGCAATGTCTGAGAGGCTAATCACTTTAGAAAAAGGGAAGAGTGTAAGCCTGGTGAGCTCTAGTGAGTTGCTGAATGCTGAACAAGAAATTGCAAATCTGAAAAATATCAACCTAATGTTGAGTGGAAATGTCACTTGCTGTGAAGAAAAGATAGCTAAATATGAGTTTACAATCACATTCCTTCAACAAGAAATTGATGATCTTAACAAGTCTCTATCTGAAGCTGACAAGGAAATAAAGTTAAAACAGGAAGTAGAAAGACTCAAAAGTCTGAATGATGCCTTGCATCAACAAGTCATTTCCTGTGAAACAGATCTGTCCAAATATGAAGCTAATATTGCTGTCTTAAACTCTGAGATTCAAGATTTGAAAAATTCTCTATCAAAATTTGTCAAAGGAAAGGACAATCTGAATAAGCTTCTTAGAAATAATGTTAATTCTCAAAGAGAGGGACTGGGTTATAGTCCGACAAACAAGAAGATTAATGGGAATAAAACTTCTACTATGTTTGTAAAAGCTTCTGATCAAAATAAAACATCTGCTCCTTCACTTTTTCAATTTACTACACAAAAGTCCACTGTCAGTTCCAAAACTATAGAACAAACTCAAAAATTGAAAACGAATGAAAATCTACAGAAAAAGGACAAAGACACTCTGGTTGGTACAAAAATTGCTGCACACAAGTCACATGATCTCTCACACACTCATACTAAATGGGGGTCATGTTATTATTGTGGGAAGGTAGGTCACATAATGGAAGATTGCAGATTGTTGTTAAAGGATGAGCATGCTAGTGGAACATTACATTCTAGAAATTTTTTTGATAGAAACCATGCTACTAGGAAGCCTGATGTTTCATGTTACTATTGTGGTAGGCATGGTCATCTCATGAATGCATGTTTTATCATGAAAGAAGACAATAAACTGCATGCTAGGTATTCCATGCATTTTCATGGTCCATACCGAATTAAACCCAAGTCTAGTCAGCACATTGTGTGCTTTAACTATAATAAGCCTGGGCACAAGGCTGCTGAGTGCTGGTTTGGATCCACTTGGGGTAAAAATGGTTTTAAAAGTAAGCATATCAGATGCTTCGAGTGTGGGAAGAATGGCCATACAGTCAAGGACTGTTGGCATGTTCAGAAGAATTCCGTTAACCCCCATGTTGTCAAATTTTTTGCAAAATGACATGTGAAATTTTCATGCTATAACTGTGGTAAGCAAGGTCACAAATCTGTTGAATGTTGGCTGATTAACAATAAGAAACAAACTGTTCATGCATACAATAGAAAATCTCATGATCATGCTTGTAAACCTCATACTACTGTTACTATGCATCATAAGAACCAGAAATCAGTCATTTCATGTAGATATTGTGGAAAATTTGGACATTCTATGGACAATTGTTACCTGATGGATCATGATGATAACTTGGCTAAAAGATTGTTCAGAACACCTATCAGGGTTAACGCAAGACCCAAGGCTACTTGGGTCCCTGCAGGATCAAAATGATCCAAATGTTGCAGGTGTGCCTTGGAAACAAATAAAGGGGGTTAATAAACCAAGGCACTCAAAAAGGAAAACCCCAGGATTCTACTCTTCAAGTCAGTTCTGAACATTGTTCAATTTCTATCATCTGAATATTGCTTGTTTGGGATGGCTGAGCATCTTGTTAATCTGATTTGTGTTTAATTGAAATCTTCTAAAAATTTGAAAGGAACATTGATGCATTTGGTAGTTTCTCTCTCTGATTGAACAAGCATGAATTCTCTTTGAGCATAAATTTTAAAATCATGTGCAGTGCCTTAATTGCATATCATGCACTTTGTCAGGGGGAGTTTGACTGATGTTGCATTTGAAGAGTAGTGCATGTCATAAAATTTGAAAAACCTAAAAGGATATTCCATTGCATCTAGACAGGGGGAGCATTCCTGTTTGATCACTTCTTCACCTCTTGAACTCCTTCTGTCTAGCAATCTAATCCATTCTCTTGGCAAATGTGTGGTTCACTTGAATTCACTGCTGTCTCCACTTGTGTAACTGTTCTGTCTATACTCCAGACTCAGCTATTGATTTCTAAACTGCACTGTTCTAATGTTCACCCCTTGTCTCATCATGATTGCTTTCTGCCATTCTCTCAACAAAAATGCTTTGTTGACTCCACTGATTTGCTGCAATGTCAATGTTGATTCATCTGAATGAGGAAAGATTTTAGTCAGTGCACCCTAATCATAAATCAGAAATATTTTGAAAAGAAGAATCTTCTATTATACTGGCTTAAAAATATTTTGATAAATCAAATTGATTTAAGTCTAATGTATTTTCTAAGTCTAGATTTAGAATTCTTGAAAATATCTGAATCATCAGGCTTAATAAATCTTAACCAATTGTCTCATGAACTTCATGCAAAACCTTCTGAAATCTGAAATTTTAAAAGATATGGCTATCTTTGGTTAAGATACATGTAGAAAGTATTGTTCTTAAACATGCCAGTGTACTGAGCATTGTTTGAAAAATCTAAAAATATTTAAAAATTTAAAATAAGAGCAATGACTTTGGTCACAAAGAAACTGGGGTCTCTATCAAAGAAATAGAGTAACCCCATGTCATGAAGTGCCATAGTTACCTCTCTTATAAAAATGATTGAAAATCTGACAGAGCAATGGCATGGTTGTGTTAAGTAACTGGGGATTCTGGCCTCTGATCAAGGTGTCTCCTCATGTAAAAAGGCACTCCACATTGCTAACTCTGCTCTCCTTGAGAGGCAATGTGGTTGTCACACTGAGTAACTGGGTCACTTCACCTAAGACGTATTGTGCCTCACGTAAAAAGGTGTTGACTGAACCAAGCCTGCTCAGGAAAAATAAGTGCTGATCAATAGAAAATTCTGAAAAACTAAAGATAAGTTTAGACACATTTATCTCTATTTAATCTCAATATTATCTTGTGTAACTTCCATAGGAGTCATTGAATTTAAATGAGTAAGATGGAAGGAGGTTAAACATGAATATCATATGTTTTTTTGGTTCATTTCTATTAAAAGGTGTTTCAGATATGAGTATTGAATTTTCTTGATAAACTTTGAATACATCACTCTTAAATCATGAAAGTAAGTTTCAACTCATTCATAATCTATTATAATTGAAGAGTCTGAAACTCGGTTATCAAGATTTATGAATTTGGTATGCTAACGAAAATCTTGCTTCCTCATTTATTCATTGTGCTTACAGATTGTGATAATCCTTGAGTGCCCATGTGTTTTTGCTGATAGATGCTCATCACCTCTTCCACTCCAACTCCTCTGCTTTGTCAGACAGGGAAATTGTCACATCAGCATGTTTCTGGCTTTAAGGGGGAGATTAACCTGCTTGTCACTTCTTGGCTATCCTTCACCATACCCTATTCTTATTTCTTCTCACCTCAGTTTCTCAGGGGGAGTAGGGTCACATGTTGTGCATGATCTTATCTGGCTGGTATAGGAGAGCATACAGCTGCAACATAGACTTGATTTGTGCATCAATGTTTAACTACCTCTGTGTCCTTCATGTCTAAATGACTGAGTCAAAGGGGGAGTATTTAAATTATTCAAATCATGTATGTTTGTATTTCTTTTTGATGAAGTCAAAGGGGGAGAATAGTTTGACATGAGTCAGTGTGACTCATAGTGTTGCCATCATCAAAAAGGGGGAGATTGTTGTGGCCCTGTGATTTTGATGATAGCAAACACTATGAGTCAGCATTGCATATCATGAACATCTATGTCTGAATGTGTTATCTTGCATTAGTGCAGACATGCAGTTCATATAGCATTGCATATAGCTGGTGCACGATTGTCTGGAGCATATAGTCCGTGCACAACTGCATTCTACAATGTTAGTGCACTCACTCGGTTGCTTTATGCTGTGTTTCACTGGTTCATCTTAGTTCTAAGTCCATGCATTTTACTATTTACACGAACACACAAGTCAGTGCAGGCTTTCAGGGCAGTATACTCCACAAAGTCCATGCAACCCTTTTGCTTCATTGAACAAGTCTATACATCGTGTGCTTTAAGCATTTCCAAAGTCTATACATTGGTGTCGTCTGCACACATGTCACAGCAAGTCTGTACATTGGTGTCGTTTGCACACATGTCACAGCAAGTCTGTACACTAGTGACGTCTGCACACATGTCATAGCAAGTCTGTACATTCCTTCTGCATGCATCGTTCAACTAAAGTCTACACATCGCCGTGTTCGTCTCACTTAGCGTCTAAGGTCGTGTGAACATTGCATCGTTAAGTCTATACATTGCTCCGTCTCATTTAGCGTCTCTGTACAACATTTCCATGCATGCTTCATAGTCTGTATAGCCAGTGCATTCCTTGATATCAAGTCTGTACATTATTTTCTCATGCATCGTCTCTCAAAGTCTGTACAGCCTGCATCGTCTCACTTAGCGTCTCATGTTAAGTCTGTACAGCATGCATCGTCTCTCAAAGTCTGTACAGCCCGTGGTCACAAGACCAAGTCTGTACATCGTCTGCTGCATGCATTACTTCAAGTCTGTACAGCCTGTGTTCAGAGCATATGCAGAGTCTATACATCGTCCAGTTGCACGCCACACGATTGAGCTAATCTATACATCCGTTAGCTTAGATCGTGGCTCAGTCAGTGCATCCATGCATACATAAGTCTGTACATTCGTTGTTTCATACATATACAATGTCTGTACAGTCTTTGTTGTGATGTCAGTGCGTCAGTTAAGCAAGTCTATACAGACTTGCTCCATGCGTTAGTTAAGCAACTCTATACATGATGCATTGGTTCTTAAGTGCTAGGTTGCAAGTCTATACATTGTCTGGTAGCACACACACGAAGTCTGTACAGCCTTTGTGTTGCACGAACACAAGTCCATACATTGCCTAGTAGCATTCATGCACTCAAGTGTATATATTCATGAGCATAGTCTTGCACTCATTTTCAATGTGCATACTTCACCTTGTGCACACTGCGATACACACCTGCAAGTATGTACATTCGATTGGCGGCATGTCAGTGCATCCATGTTCAATGTACATACTTTCCTGTTGCAAACTGCATGTCACTCATTCAACGTCTGCACATCCCTCAGTGGCATATCTGTGCATCGTTTGTACAATACACGCAGAGTCTGCACACTCGTTGAAGGCATGTCCAAGGATTCATATTCAAAGTCTATACATTCGGTTGTTTCATGCATACACAAGCACTTAAAGTCTGAACATTCTTCAGTGAAGTATGTACACACTTCAGTGGCAATATGTGCATCGTCTGTACATTGCATACTTTTCTATATGCATCTGTACACCTCTCTAATATTCCCTTATTACTGTTTGACAGGTATATCCTTCGAGAAGAAAGATGCCTCGGCACGTGATCCGAGGTTGGCACCTGGCACGTGATCTGAGGTTATCTCTGGACAAAGAGGGCACAAGCCCGGCACGCCCTAGCTACTACTGCTATAAATATGGAGCTTCTTCCTCAGAAGAAAATAGATCGTGAGTGAGAGGAAAAAGAAAGAGAAGCAGAGAGGCAGAGAGTGAAAGCAGAAGAAGAAAAAGAAAAAGAGATTGTGATCGAGAGTGAGATCGAGAGTGAAGAAGAAGAAGAATAGTGTGAGCCTGATACTGAGAAGAGAGAGAGAGAGAGTTCGTGGAGAAGAAAAAATAAGACTTTATTGAAGATCTGTCTACTGGACCGTGGATCAAATCCAGGCCAGTCAGCTCCTACGACAGCCACATTGTGATTTCATTTCCAGCTTTCTGATTGCTGTATTTTCGTTTATTGTTTTTTATTTTACACTTCCTTGGCTTTCACTCTCTGCCTCTCTGCTTCTCTTTCTTTTTCCTCTCACTCACGATCTATTTTCTTCTGAGAAAGAAGCTCCATATTTATATCAGCAGCAGCTAGTGCGTGCAGGGCTTGTGCCCTCTTTATCCAGAGATAACCTCAGATCACGTGCCAAGTTCCAACCTCGGATCACGTGCCCAGACATCTTTCTTCTCGAAGGATATACCTGTCAAATAGTCATAAGGGAATATTAGAGAGGTGTACAGATGCATATAGAAAAGTATGCAATGTACAGACGATGCACATATTGCCACTGAAGTGTGTACAGACTTCATTGAAGAATGTTCAGACTTTAAGTGCTTGTGTATGCATGAAACAACCGAATGTATAGACTTTGAATATGAATCCTTGGACATGCCTTCAACGAGTGTGCAGACTCTGCGTGTATTGTGCAAACGATGCACAGATATGCCACTGAGGGATGTGCAGACGTTGAATGAGTGACATGCAGTTTGCAACAGGAAAGTATGTACATTGAACATGGATGCACTGACATGCCGCCAATCGAATGTACATACATGCAGGTGTGTATCGCAGTGTGCACTAGGTGAAGTATGCACATTGAAAATGAGTGCAAGACTATGCTCATGAATGTATACACTTGAGTGCGTGAATGCTACATGGCAATGTATGGACTTGTGTTCGTGCAACACAAAGGCTGTACAGACTTCGTGTGTGTGCTACCAGACAATGTATAGACTTGCAACCTAGCACTTAAGAACCAATGCATCATGTATAGAGTTGCTTAACTAACGCATGGAGCAAGTCTGTATAGACTTGCTTAATTGATGCACTGACATCACAACAAAGACTGTACAGACATTGTATATGTATGAAACAACGAATGTACAGACTTATGTATGCATGGATGCACTGACTGAGCCACGAGCTAAGCTAACGGATGTATAGACTAGCTCAACCGTGTGGCGTGCAACTGGATGATGTATAGACTCTGCATATGCTCTGAACACGGGCTGTACAGACTTGAAGTAATGCATGTAGCAGACGATGTACAGACTTGGTCTTGCAACCACGGGCTGTACAGACTTTGAGAGACGATGCATGCTGTACAGACTTAACATGAGATGCTAAGTGAGACGATGCAGGCTGTACAGACTTTGAAAGATGATGCATGAGAAAACAATGTACAGACTTGATATCAAGGAATGCACTGGCTGTACAGACTTTGAAGCATGCATGGAAATGTTGCACAGAGACGCTGAGCACAGAGACGCTAAATGAGACGGAGCAATGTATAGACTTAACAATGCAATGTTCACACGACCTTAGACGCTAAGTGTGACGAACACGGCGATGTGCAAACTTTAGTTGAACGATGCATGCAGAAGGAATGTACAGACTTGCTATGACATGTGTGCAGACGTCACCAGTGTACAGACTTGCTGTGACATGTGTGTAGACGACACCAATGTACAGACTTGCTGTGACATGTGTGCAGACGACACCAATGTATAGACTTGCTGTGACATGTGTGCAGACGACACCAATGTACAGACTTTGGAAATGCTTGAAGCACACGATGTATAGACTTGTTCAATGAAGCAAAAGGGTTACATGGACTTTGTGGAGTATACTGCCCTGAAAGCCTGCACTGACTTGTGTGTTCGTGTAAATAGTAAAATGCATGGACTTAGAACTAAGATGAACCAGTGAAACACAGCACAAAGCAACCGAGTGAGTGCACTAACATTGTAGAATGCAGTTGTGCACGGACTATATGCTCCAGACAATCGTGCACCAACTATATGCAATGCTATATGAACTACATGTCTGCACTAATGCAAGATAACACATTTAGACATAGATGTTCATGATATGCAATGCTGACTCATAGTGTTTGCTATCATCAAAATTACAGGGGCACAACAAACACCTAAGATGTTATAAAACCAATAAACAAACTCTCTTTTGTTTCTTTGTATCTCTCTCTCTCTCTCTCTGTTTTGCTTCAAGGAAAAGGAGAGCGACTGCTGAAGAGTTGGAAGGAAGAACTCACACAGGATTAACATAGTGGTATTTATAGGGGTAAAGATCCTAGTTTTAATGAGATTAAAATAAGGGAATCGATCACAAGACGTGGATCGTCTTCCATAGACAGATTATGGAGATAAGATCGACGAGAACACCATGCAAAGAAGGTTGCAGACGAAGAGGACACATAATGGAAATGGCGACCGCGCCACTGGCGTTAATTAATAGGGTGACTGAGCAACTGTCGCTCATTCTTGGAAATGAACGGAGTTTCCATATTTAAAAATAAGAAATAGTGCCTATTTGAAAAGGCGTTCATTAATGAGCGCCCGCTCAAAAGGGCGTTAATTCTTTAGATTTTATTTCAATTGGAAATCGGAAAACCAGGAAATGATGCACATATGAACGGTCATCCATTCGTATGAGTCAACCTACTGGAGGACCATGTCATCCTATAGTGGAGGTAAATGGCGACACTCCAGACGGTCGTTCATTCAAATGGCGCCCAGAGGATGGTCACCCATTCCAAATAAATCCCCAAAAATTGAAAAACCTTTATATTGAGCCAGTAACAAAGTCCACTTTGGGGCATTACGTTGTGACATGAAATTTACTCAACATAGTATCAATTTTAGCGTGTCTATAGGCTTGTTTATTGAATAGGTGGTATGCACTACCTCCCCTTCTCGTGATTTCAGGATAATGCCTGCCCCTGCTCTGACTCTGAAAAGGCTATGGGGGAATTTTCGATCCTTGAGGCTCCATCAAAGTAGAGTTGCCATGTAGCCGGCTGAGCTTGACATGCTTCTAGGGTTTCTTCATCAGGAATTTTTGCCCCCATGGGAGAGCCTCCTGGAACCGGGTGTGCTGCAAAGAAGTCTGCGATAGCTTGTCCTTTGATGACTTTTTGCGGCACATAGGAGATATCAAAGTCCATAAGAATTACTACCAATTTGCCTAAACGACCTTTGAGTGCCGGTTGAGACAGTATGTATTTGAGTGGATCTACCTTGGATATTTATTTTATTTCATGCGACAGCATGTAGTGTCGAAGCTTCTTAGCGGCGAAGACCAGGGCTAAGCAGATCTTCTCAATGAATGTATATTTTTTGTTGTGTAGTGGAAGACAGATCTAGAGGGGAGGGGTGAATAGATCTGCCCTTTTTTTTGCAATACAACCCACTATAAGGCTAGTTAAAAATAATTACAACGGATTACAACTAGCTTAGCGATGTATAAAATGATTTGCTTAGAAATATGATTTCACAATATGGAGATTGAACCTAAGAATGCATCTAAAATATATCAATCGCACAATCAAACCACAACACAAAGGATTTTAAGGTGGTTCGGACTGAATCTCCTATCCTACGTCCACCCCTCACCAAATCCGGTGAGGCTCCACTAGTGCCTTGCACTGAACCGTAAATCGGAAAGACCACCGATTGCCTTGATACTAACCACCTGTAGGGACGTCAACACCGCAGATTGGACAACTTCTGATTGTCTTCCTACTAACCACCGGTAGGGATGATCTTCAGTTTCAATCGTTTGTATGAAATGAAAAAGAACAAATATGAAAACACTCAATCATCAAACAAGATAGAGAATATGCTCAAGAAGAAAAATCTTGTCTGAGATTGCTGGAGCTTGAGTTGGATGCTTCAATGGTCTCTTCTTCCTTGAAAGATGATCTTCCTTGATTTGATGAAGAAGACTATGGATGTAGCTTTTATCTTCCTTTTGATCTCCTTGAGTTGATGAAGAGTTTGATGCAGTTTAGATCACCCTTGAGAGCCTTGATTGCTTCTTGCTTCCTTGGAGGTTGAGATGGCTTCAGATCTAGGCTTGAATCCCTTGAATGGATGAAGAACTTCTTCCTGGAGTACTGTTCACAGCTAAAGTACTCGAACTCCTCTCACCCTTGTAGCCTCCTTTGATCTCCCTTGGATTCACAAATGATAAATCTAGGGTTTCTAACCCTCTTGCATGTGTTTTATAACCTTTGAATGGTCCTTAGATATCCCCAGACCATATCCACAATCTATGGAAGATTGTGTGATTTTGGGGTTAAACAAATACAAGGAAAGGGGCTGGCCTCGAGGTGGAAATCGAAGTCAAACATGGCTGCATCGGGGATGGCGGTCGACCGGAGGTAGGTGGCGGTCGACCGCTACTGAGAAACACTATAGACGGATGGTCATTGGGAATTTCAGTTGACCGCTACTGGCTGGCGGTCGACCGCCACTGAGAGAGATGCAAACTGGGGGTTGCTGACTGGGGCGGTCGACCGCCCCTGTGCTGGCAGTAGACCGCCAGCTGGGCAGACCCTGGTTCATCCCGGGTCAGTCTGTTAACCGCTTTAGCTCCGTCGCTTGAGTCCTTTAGCAGCCCGTTCATATCTGTGGCATCTCCCTTGATAATCTAAAAGGTATCAACTGAGTCTCTGGCCTTGGATTCTCTTGGCTGTACTTCTTTGTACTTTGACTTGGATGTGTGATGAGCTGAATATCACGTGTCAACTTTTGCTTGTGTTCGCATCCTTGCTTGGGCGCGATCAATGAGCTTTCACTTTTGCCATTCTAACTGAATGCCTTGTCCATTCATTGGCATATCTGTCATGAACAGAACATCACGTATGTTAGTCACATGAGAGTGGAAACATCAATGACTAATAGTGTTTAGCCATTATCAAAATCAAGAATACCACAGAACTCATATGACCATAGGATGATGTCGAATGACCCCAGTGACCATAGGATAACTCAAATGACCACAGGGGAACAACATTCTCCCCCTTTTTGATGATGGCAACACTGTGAGTCATTATGTGGTAGTAATATCAAGAATGGTAAAAGTTATAGCAAATGCAATATATGCAACTCAAGATCCATGATAATGAGAATATGGGAATGCATATATGAATGTGGATATGAATGCGATGTAATTATGCAAACCCCCTCACATACACATATGAAGACTCCCTCATCACTCATACACAAAAGTGCACAAAGGTTTCTTCCCCGTACACAATTCACTCATCCCCCAATGATAACTCACAAAGCAAGGGATGACTCACAACAAAATATTCTCTCCCAAAGGCGCACAAAGGTTTCTCCCCCATACACAATTCACTCATCCCCCAATGATAACTTACAAAGCAAGGGATGACTCACAACAAAATATTCTCTCCCCTTTGACAACGCGATAACGCAAAACTCTTACAAATGACTCATACAAAGAATTCTCCCCCTTTGATAACAGCAAAAAGGGAGGGATAAGGTAGAGAAGGGGACTAATGTCTGAGAGACCAGAGCTGAATGCGAGTGGAGAGTAAGCCATTATATGCAAACCTGAAACATACCGTGAGCAACATACATGGTTCAAAGCTAATGAGATCTGAGATCATCAACAGAGTTCGAAAAGTAGCTACATCGAAGATTTAATAGAAATGAACCACAAATGCATATCATGGCGGTGTGTAACCTTCCCTTGTCTTATATATCCATATTCAATAACTACAAAGAGAATAACACAAAAGCACGTATTGAGGCTAAACAAGCAAGACTGAAGCATGGAATTTTATGATTGCAGCAACTTTGATTGGCAGTATCTTTTGCATTTGAAGGCACATGACTCACTTTTTACGAGCAATCAAGTCTAGTACATGCCTTCAAGCCGTAAGAATACACGTTGTTTAGACGTCAGTATTCCTAGGTATTTGGTAAGACTGACTGTCATGCTTCAGGAGGAACAAAGATAGTAAAGTCATGTCATGACATATCCTATCTCAATTCTTTGATGAGAGGATATATTTCTCAGCAATTATGCCATTGCTCTGCCCAGAGTCCAAAAGTATTAAGACAGAGATAACAGGGGCACATCATGACATATCATTTATCACTTGATTTGATGACGTGACATATTTCTCCGTGTAATAATATCATTGCTCTGTCAAATTGATTTTCAAGAATTCCAGCTCATCAAGATGTTAAAAAATAATACTAAGCCTGAGTGGATCACCAAGATTATCATGAGGTTTGGATTTTCAGATTTCAGGGTAGTCATTCAAGACATAACATGTAATCTTTAGTTAAAGTCTATTAAAATCATAGAACATAGATGATTTCAAACAAAATATATCAGAACTACAAGGAAATCATTAAATCTGAACCATTTTCATTGAATAGACAATCATCAGTTCATATAATAGAAATCTCTCACACCATATGTTTGTCAGTCTCATGATCTCATATTCAGACTGTAAGCCATGAAGTTCAGATTGCAAGAGAGTAAGAATAGCATCATGACTCCCCCTAAGGATATGCAAGGAATGCACTCAAGGTGTTATGTGTGCAAGCAAGCATAATGACAAATGTCAAGGAGAGAGAGATTAGAACCATGCAGGGGTTGACCTGATCAAACAAGAGTTTGGCAGACATGAAATGCATGACCCAACACATGGTTGTAAACTTATTAAATACAACATAATGAAGATGAAACATATGCATGAATGCTGTAAAGAGACAACTCCCCCTTACTATATGGCCTATATGAGACAGTGACGCTTGGTACTTGGCGGAGGTGAAACCTCACGCATATTGAGTGCTTCTAAGCAAGCATAACCTACCTTTCCATACATCAACATTTAATATACCATGGCCATACAAGAAGGATGCTACACAAACCATACAATGCATCGTGAACATGAATTCAACTTTATTATGCATTATGACTACATACAATGTTACACCATATGTAAAATGATGTAATTACATATAAATAATGCATGGACACCAATCTGCAAAAACATACAACTAAATTGAACAAGATCATCATTTCAATTTTTATTGGCCTGAGGTCGGCAAAGACCAAGCTCCCTTCTAAGTGTTGAAAACATGTCATTACACAAGGGCTTAGTGAAGATGTCAGCAATTTGATTTAGAGTATCAATAAAATACAGCTCAAAGTTGTTCTTAACGACCTCATCTCTAATGAAGTGATGCCTAATCTCAATATGCTTAGTCCTAGAGTGCTGGACTGGATTTTTTGCAAGGTTGATAGCACTAGTGTTATCACACAGAATCGGGACACAACCAAGATCCACTAAGTAGTCTTGGAGTTGGTGTTTAATCCACAACACTTGGGTGCCACAGCTCCCCGCAGCAACATATTCTACCTCCGCGGTTGAGAGGGCAACCGAGTGTTGTTTCTTAGAAGCCCAAGAAACTAAACATCCACATAGAAACTGGTAATAGCCACTAGTACTCTTACGATCCAGCTTGCATCCAGCGTAGTCCGCATCAGAATAAGATATAAGAAATAAATCACATAATGACGGATACCACAATCCCAAATCTTGAGTGCCGGTAAGATATCTAAGGATATGTTTGACGGCAGTCAAATGGGATTCTCTAGGACTAGCTTGAAATCTAGCACAAAGGCATACACTAAACTGGATATCTAGTCGGGATGCAGTCAAATAAAGCAAAGAACCAATCATACCTCTATAGACCTTTGCATCCACCAATTTACTATTTTCATTCGAATCCAGTGAAGTTGAGGTGCTCATAGGAGTTGCAATGATTTTGCTGTTTGCCATGTCAAATCTTTTCAGCAGCTCCTTGATGTATTTGGCTTGACTTATGAAGCAACCATCTTGTCCTTGGTTGACCTGCAAACCGAGAAAGAATTGGAATTATCCCATTAGGCTTATCTCAAATTCGCTAGTCATGAGGTTAGCAAATTCCTCACACATTTCAGATTTAGTAGAACCAAACACAGTATCATCAACATAAATTTAAAGTATCAGGATGTTCTTACCTTACTTCTTGGTGAAAAGTGTTTGATCTACCTTACCTCGTGTGTACCCTTTTTCAATGAGGAATGAGCTTAGTCTCTCATACCAAGCTCTTGGTGCTTACTTAAGTCTATAGAGTGCCATGTCTAGCTTGTATACAAAATCTACATGGTTAGAATTCTCAAAGCCAAGGGGCTGCTCAACATAGACTTCTTCTTTGATCAAGCCATTCAAGAAAGTACTTTTGACATCCATTTGATACAGTTTGATTCTAAGGGAGCATGCAAAAGTAAGTAAAATTCTGATGGCTTCAAGTCTAGCAACTGGGGCATAAGATTCATCAAAGTCTACCCCAAACTCTTGATTATACCCTTGATCCACCAATCTAGCCTTGTTTCTTATTATCTTGCCATCCTCACTTAGTTTGTTCCTAAAAACCCATTTAGTGCCTATGACAGATTGTGATGAAGGTCTAGGAATAAGATGTCAAACTTTGTTTCTTTCAAACTGGTTTAACTCGTCTTGCATTGAATTTATCCAGTTTTCATCTTTTAATGTTTCATCAATGTTTTTGGGTTCAACCTAAGAGATAAGAGCAAGTTGATGTAATTCTTCAACAATTCTAAAATGTGACCTTGTTCTAGGTGGGTCGTTCAAGCTACCAATGACATTTTCTAAAAAATGATCCTTAAGAATTCTAATGTTTGTAGAATCATTACCTTCTCCTGGAGCTTGATCCCTTGCATTGCTTGATTCAGCTCGGTCACCATCTTCTTTTGTTTCTTCTTGTGGAGGATCACTCTTGTCCTTCATGCTTAGGAATTCCCCATCTTCATCGTTTTTCCTGTAAGAGTTATCATTGTTAGAATCATCATGATAGTCATCAAAGGAAATATGGGGTGATTCTTCCACAGTTTGACTCTTAATGTTATAAATTCTATAAGCCCTAGATCTATCAGAATATCCAAAGAATATACCTTCATCACTCTTGGGCTCGAATTTATCTAAGTCTCTTTTGTCATTATTGTGGATGAAGCATTTAGATCCAAACACTTTCATATGTGAGAGAGATGACTTTTTACCTTTCAGCAACTCATAAGGAGTCTTTTTAGTGTGTGGCCTTACCATAAAGCAGTAGATAATGTAACATGTTGAGTTTACCGCTTCAGCCCAAAATCTCCTTGGAAGTTGCCGTTCAGCAAGTATGGTTCTTGCCATCTCTACAAGTGTTCGGTTTCTCCTTTTAACTACACCATTTTGCTCTAGGGTTCTTGGTGAAGAAAACTGGTGTGAAATACCTTCGGCCCTGCAGAGATTATAGAAGTTAGCATTTTCAAATTCACCACCATGGTCAGATTGAATCTTGGAAATTTTAAACTCATCGTCCTGCTTTATCTTCATGTAGAGTGCCTGAAACTCATCAAAAGCATCATTTTTATGTGTGAGAAAGAAAACTCATGTGAACCTCGAAAAGTCATCCACCAAGACATATCCATATTTTCTACCACTTAAGCTAGCAGTTCTGGTTGGTCCAAATAGGTCCATATGAATTAGCTCGAGTGGTTTGGATGATATATTTTCATATTTTCCCTTGAAGGATTTTCTTGTTTGTTTACCTAGGGCACATGCATCACATAACTTGTTTTCTTGTTTAAATGATAATTCAGGCAACCCTTTCACCATTGAATGCTTTAACAGTTTATGTAAGACATTGTAGCTAGCATGTCCTAGTCTACGATGCCATAACCATGCAATTTTTGATTTTGGTGTAGCAAGATAAATGTTTCCATAAGAAAGATCATCTAAGTCAATCATGTAAATATTGTTGACTCTCTTACCAGAAAATTTTGCCTTGTAAGATTTTGGTTCAAAGATTTTACATTCATGAGAATCAAACAACACTTTGTGACCTTTATCACATAATTGACTTATGCTGAGTAAGTTATATTTTAAACCTTCAACTAACAGCACATTTCCAATGGAGTTGGAGAGGTTCTTACCTACATTACATGTTCCAATGATTTTCCCTTTGTTGTTCCCTCCAAATGTGACGTATCATCCTTCCTTTTCCTCCAAGAGACAAAATTTTGATTTGTCTCCAGTCATGTGTCTTGAACAGCCACTATCAAGGTACCACCTGTTATGTATGGCTGCAAGACACTCCTGCACAAGTAATTAAGTAATTGTGTTTGGAACCCAACCAAATTTGGGTCCCATCAAACTCTTCAAATTTTCAAAACATGAAACCATTTCTTTTGGAATCCAAACCTTCTTAACATTCATGTTTTGTTTGCTTAGAGCAGGGATTTAGTTTTTCTTTTCAGCTTTGACATTCACATTTTGTTTAGAAGCTCTTTGTTGAATTTTGTGGAAGTTTGCTTCTTAAACCATTGAAGCCGTTGGTTAGTTTTGGGTTGAAAGTGATTGTTTTGCCACCTAGGAGATTGAAACTTATAAGATTGATGAACACATGAATCATAATTTCCCAAAAGTAGGGTGGTGTTGGCCTGTATGAATGTGCAATCCAGTTATGGTGATATCTGGAAGATTAAGCATGCAATGACCAAGGAAGTGTTGACCTATGCTACGGAGAAGGTCGACCTTTCTTAGGTTTTTGGACAAACGTTTTGGGAATTTCAGTTACTGCCTCTTCAATCTTTTCTTTTCCTTTGGATGTTGTTTTTGAGGTTGAAGCATCAGAAGAGGAAACAAATGTGACTGTTTTTATCCCAATTGGCCTTTTGTTTGTAGGTTCAAAACCCAACCCTTCCTTGTTGAAGTTCATTCTGGTTCCTAGCAAAGCATCTAAGTTTTCTCTTCCATCCACAAATTTTTCTAAAGATTGTTGTTTATCCTTCAATTCTTTTTGTAAGTTTTCAATATTTTGCAGGAGTTGAATGTTGACTTGTTTGACAGCTTCATACTTTTCATTGCTCAATTTATTATCTTTTTCATAGGTTTGCATTTTTAGGTTCATGCTACCAATCTCATTTCTCAAATCTTCATTTTCAGTTTCCAAGTCAGCCATTTCTTTTCTTCCTTCCTCCAAGTTCTCAATCATTTTCTTAAGATCTTCAATTTCAATTTCAAGTAGAGCATTCTTATCATTCATATCATGATCATGCACAAATGAGTTAATTTTCTTTTTCAATGATTTATTCTCCTTTTTGTACATTTCATATTTTTCCATGAGTTGTATATATGCATCCTCCCAATCATCAATTGTATAATCTTCAAATGGAGAATTTACCTCAGTTTCTTCATCACCTTTGGCCATAAGATAGAGATCTTCTTTTTCTTTATCCGAGGAGCTAGTTTCGTCATCACTTTCCTCTTCATCGCTCTATGTGGACACCATGACCTTGTTCTTCTTCTTGCCCTTCCATTTGTCGGCTTTTCTGAATCTGCCAGGACAATCATTCTTGAAATGTCCTAATTTATTACAAGAATAGCAAATGATTTTATCAGATTTCTTAGAGTTTTTAGAATTAGATTTAAAACCATTTCTTACCTTTGACCTTCCTCTCATGAAGCTCTTACCTTCCTTTCCCAGGAATTTCTTGAACTTACGTGTGAGCATGGCTACGTCATCCTCATCTCGCTCACTTCCCGAATCCTCACCTTCATTAGAAGAGCCTTGACCGCTGGGTCTTACTTTAAGAGCTAAAGACTTCTTCTTAGGTGCCTCAGCCTCTATGTTCTTGAGATTGATCTCATAGGTCATCAATGATCCAATGAGTTCATCTACCTTAGTTGTTGCGAGATCTCTGGATTCTTCAACCACGGTTGCCTTCGTGTGCCATGCTGGAGTTAACGATCTAAGAATTTTTCTTACAATTTCTTGCTCCGAATATTTCTTCCCCAAATCAGTCAAACTATTAGTAAGCATAGTTAATCGAGCATACATATCTTGAATTGACTCATCAGGCTTCATGCGGAACATTTCATATTCAAAAACTAAAATATTAGCTTTTGTTTCTCATACCTGAGAGGTTCCTTCGTAGATTACCTCGATCTTGTCCCACATTAGTTTTGCAGATGCGCAGGTAGCCACTCTTGAGAATTCAACTGGATGGAGTGAGCATTGCATGATGTGTTTAACACTCCAATTGACAGTGGATTGCCTTATTTGTTCTTTGGTCCACAAGTCCTCATCATCCGGCAGCTCATACGGACCTTTGCTGATCACTCGCCAAAGTTCGTAGTCTTGGGCACGAATGAACACCTGCATACGATGTTTCCAATAGGGATAATTAGCTCCAGTAAAATAAGGAGGCCTGTTCACAGAATATCCTTCAGGTAAAAAACCCTTGGACGCTGATCCACCAATTCCCTCAGGGTCGTTGGACCCCATAATGAGAGATTAGGCTCTGATACCACTTGTTGTGTAGTGGACAGTGAATCTAGAGGGGAGAGGTGAATAGATCTACCCCTCTTTTCGTAATACAACCCTCTGGTGCGGACACCAGAGCACACGAGCGGCACGGGTCGGCGAGCCATCGGTACCGCACGCGGAGCACGACTCGAGCCACTTCAGCGTCCATCTGACTCGGAGATAGCCTGGAGACTCCCCACTGAGTCTCGACATTTATCATATTTGTTTAGACGTTATTTGTGTGCAATGTGTGTGTGTGTTTCATTTTATTCGGTTTGTAATTTTGATTGTAAGAGGGGTTTATTTGTAAAATGGGACCCCCGGGCCCCACGGGCCCCCCAGACCTCTTCCCATTGATCCACCTCAGCCTAGGGCCCCATGTGGGGTCAGTCAACATTTCAAATGGAGACATCTAGAAGGTTGAATGGTAAATGCCACATGGGTAGACAATTGGACTTCAAAGTCCAAGGTAGGCTACCTACCATTCTACCATGTCCCCCCCTTGGTAAATAGGCTGCCCCCCCTATATTTTATTTAATTTGTTGTGTGTGTGTGTCACATTCAATCTAGGCCATCCATTCTCCCATCCCTAGATCCAAGGGTGGCTATTGGATTTGATATGTAACCTATAAGTACCTTGTATTTTCTCATTTAGGAGAATTAATGCATTTGAATTGGAAGAAAATCCCCTTGAGCAAGGCCTAGGCCGCCCCTCTCTCCTCTTTGCAGCTGGGAAGGCTGTATTCTAGTGGTGTGACTCCACCCCTATCAGTTCCGGTCGCCGCCGCCGCCGCCACGTGCCGCCATCGCGCCTCCACCATCACCGCCGGTGTTCTATCCATCCAGGATAGAGGTGTCTTCTCCGAATTCTTGCTCTCTACCCCACCGTGTCTTTGAGCTGAGATTTTGAGGGGATGTTCCAGAGGTGTTCCTCACGATCCAAAAAAATTGGTTGGTCATGAATCTTCCATTTGATAATTTTCTATTTTCATCCAACCTCTTTTCCCAGATCTGTCTGCTTGCTATTTAGATTTCTACCCACCCTGTGTTTCTAGTATTCGGACCCCTTTGTAGTTTTTTTAGGGGCTCCCCATTTTACTGGGCGCTCTATCCATCCACCCCTCCCTCCATGATTTTTCTTGAATTTTTATCTGCCCTTCACCTATTTTTCAAAAATCACTTTCAGATCTAGCTACAGTGTTGTTCACCTCTATCCAGATCCGACCCTGTTTCAATACACAAATCATAACAATTCGTATCCACCTCCAATCCTTTCATAAAAAAATTTCCGTTTTCCGTGTTCAAAATCCTACAACTTTGTTGAAGAATTCAGAAGCTGAATCGGACGTCTTCCTGGCGGTCAATGGAAGTTCTCAGAAAACTCACCTGCAGATCTGAGAGCTCGGGCACTGTACAACAGAAGCTTAGAAATTCAACAAAGTCCAGATCCATGTAGATCCAGCAGATCTATCTAGGCCTAGATTGAAGGTCTTCAAGAGAGCTTTCCAACGATAGCTTATGTGCCTCGATCTGACATCGAGGTTGATCGCAGCGGCCGTTCTCGCCGGGGCACGCGCCTGAAAACAGCAACCAAAATCCGTGGGCAGCAACTCCAAAACGTGGGAATCGGAGCCGATCAGCCACCGACCGGAGCTTCCGGTCGATCGCCGTCTAGGGAGGCGCACCACCGGGGATCCCCATCATAGTGGGTCCCACCCCACTAGAGCCAGAGGTCGGGGCGGTCCGTGGGCCCCACGGACCCGTAGATCGCACCGTCCGATTTGCACAAAAACGCGGGTTTCGGCACCACCGGGCGACATCAAAATGCTGCCCGTCAACCCAATTTGCGTGATTCCCGGGCCCCGCATGTGACCTTTTACCTCCCTGCATGGAGTGGGTCGAATTAGTGTATTGCTGTAATAATTGTTAACCGGGAGTCCATGATTGGCCGGGGTCGTCTTCCCCACGCCGGGTGCATGGAGGTAATGGTCCTAACTTCTCGGCGTTCATTTGCTAGTTTTGTATATGGTCTTATGCCGCTGTCAAGAGCGTAGGATACTAGCCCGTGTGTCTATGTCACCGCTGTGAGCGTGAGAGTGACCCGTCCCGCGACTTGATCCGAGTCCGGAAATTGAGTCGGACTACCTTGAACTCTGCCGGTTCCTTAACCGCGCACGATCCACGCTTTCCCTCGCATGGGGACGACGAGTGAGTTTGCACTTCTGTTAGTGACGTGTAGCCTGTAGGAGCTCTTATGTCGAGCCGAGGTCGCTCTAGTAGTCGTGTTGTTGCTGGTTGAGTCGTGTCCATCCCATATAGTGTCGTCTCCTCAGTCCGTCCCGCATCACCCTCTATAAGGCTAGTTAAAAATAATTGCAGTGGAATACAACTAGCTTAGCGATGTATAAAATGATTTTCTTAGAAATATGATTTCACAATATGGAGATTGAACCTAAGCATGCATCTAAAACATATCAATCGCACAATCAAACCACAACATAAAAGATTTTAAGGTGGTTCAGACTGAATCCCCAGTCCTACGTCCACCCCTCACCAAATCCGGTGAGGCTCCACTAGTGCCTCGCACTGAACCACAAATCGGAAAGACCACTGATTGCCTTCCTACTAACCACCGGTAGGGACGTCAACACCGCAGATCGGACAACTTCCGATTTCCTTCCTACTAACCATCGGTAGGGACGATCTTCAGTTTCAATCGTTTGTATGAAATGAAAAAGAACAAATATGAAAACACTCAATCATCAAACAAGATAGAGAATATGCTCAAGAAGAAAAATCTTGTCTGAGATTGCTGGAGCTTGAGTTGGATGCTTCAATGGTGTCTTCTTCCTTGAAAGATGATCACCCTTGAGTTGATGAAGAAGACTATGGATGTAGCTTTGATCTTCCTTTTGATCTCCTTGAGTTGATGAAGAGTTTGATGCAGTTTAGATCACCCTTGAGAGCCTTGATTGCTTCTTGCTTCCTTGGAGGTTGAGATGGCTTCAGATCTAGGCTTGAATCCCTTGAATGAATGAAGATGTTCTTCCCGGAGTACTGTTCACAGCTACAGTACTCGAACTCCTCTCACCTTTGTAGCCTCCTTTGATCTCCCTTGGATTCACAAATGATCAAACTAGGGTTTCTAACCCTCTTGCATGTGTTTTATAACCTTTCAATGGTCCTTAGACATCCCTCAGACCAGATCCACAATCTATGGAAGATTGGGTGACTTTGGGGTTAAACAAATACAATGAAAGGGGCTGGCCTCGAGGTGGAAATCGAAGTCAAACATGGCTGCATCGGGGCTGGCGGTTAACCGGAGGTAGGTGGTGGTCTACCGCTACTGAGAAACACTATAGACGGATGGTCACTGGGAATTTCGGTCGACCGCTACTGGCTGGCGGTCGACCGCCACTGAGAGAGATGCAAACTGGGGGTTGCTGACTGGGGCGGTCGACCGCCCCTGTGCTGGCGGTCGACCGCCAGCTGGGCAGACCTCGGTTCATCCTGGGTCGGTCCGTTAACCGCTTTAGCTCCATCGCTTGAGTCTTTTAGCAGTCCATTCATATCTATGGCATCTCCCTTGATAGTCTAAAAGGTATCAACTAAGTCTCTGGCCTTGGATTCTCTTGACTGTACTTCTTTGTGCATTGACCTTGGATGTGTGACGAACCGAATATCACGTGTCGACTTTTGCTTGTGTTCGCATCCTTGCTTGGGCGCGATCAATTAGCTTTCACTTTTGTCATCCTCATTGAATGCCTTGTCCATTCATTGGCATATCTGTCATGAACAGAAGATCACGTATGTTAGTCACATGATAGTGGAAACATTAATGACTAATAGTGTTTAGCCTTCATCAAAACCAAGAATACCACAGAACTCATATGACCATAGGATGATGTCGAATGACCCCAGTGACCATAGGATAACTCAAATGACCATAGGGGCACAACATTTTTCTTCAGTCCTTACCAATCTCCTACTGAGATAATACAAACCCTGCTCTTTTCCTTCTTCGTTGTTCTGGGCCATCATTGCCCCCAGCAAGTAATGAGTAGCTGCTGTATATAAAATTATTGGCCTTCCTTTTATTCGTGCCCCGAGAACAGGAGGGGTCTTGAGGTAATCCTTCAATTTTTTAAAAGCTGCTTGACATTCTTCATCCTAGTAAAAGGGCACATCTTTCATCATTAATTTATGAAAGGGATGGCACCGTCCTAATAAGTTAGAGCTGAACCTGCGGATATAGGCCAATCGGCCTTGCAGAGACCGTTGCTCAGTGAGGCTCCTTGGCGGAGGTAATTCTTGTATTGCTTTTATTTTTTCTGGGTCTATTTCAATTCCTCTATATTTGACAATGAACCCGAGGAATTTTCCGCTAGATACCCCGAAGGCACATTTCATTGGATTCATTTTTAGCTCATATTGCCGAAGCCTCTGGAATATCACCTGCAGGTCTTACAAATGGGCTTTCCTGTTCCTGGTCTTGACCACAAGATCATCAATGTAGCATTCCACTTTTTTGTAGAGTAAATCATCAAAGATTTTTGTCATGGCTCTTTGATAAGTAGCACCGGCGTTCTTGAGACCGAACGGCATTCTCTTGTAATGGAAGATGTCTTTGGGTGTTCGGAAGGCTGTGTGGACCCTGTCCTGCTCTGCGATCCATATTTGATTGTAACCGGATGACTAGAGCTTCATGGCCGGTAGTGGCATCTATCATTACCTTGGTGATTGGCACCGGGAAATCATCTTCATGCATGCCTTATTGAGATCCCAAAAGTCGACGCATATTCTTATCTGCCTATTTTTCTTCTTCACGTGCACTATGTTGGCCAACCATGTGGTGTATTGATTTTCCTCCACGAAGCCGACCAATGACTTTGTCCACTTCTTTGTTGATTTGATCAATCAGCTCCGGTCGCATGCGCCAGGAAGATTGCTTCACTGGCTCTACCTTTAGGTATATTGCCAGCAAATGTTGCACCACATTGGGATTTAGCACAGGCATCTCCTTATAGGTCCAAGCGAAGCAATATCGGAACTCCTTTAATAATTGTAGATACTGCTCTCGCTTCTCCTGAGAGAGTGAGGCACTGAGAAAGGTGGGTCTCAGATCATCACTGGTCCCTAGATTCACCTCGACTAGTTCATCAACAGTAGCTTTGGCCTCCGTCTTCAATTTCTGGTGGTGCCGATTGTAAGTCGACAAAATTTTCAATATCATCTTATTCAGCCTCCAGGACTTCTGTATTTTCTTTAGGCAAGGTCCAATCCCATGTTGGGATATTAGGCTGGCTTGACAGCAAGTTTCTACTTTTGAGTATGCAACTCGGAGGGGGTGATAGTTGGTCTTGACCATCTTCATTTTCGGGGTGAAGAGGATCCTTCCCTTGCTGAGCACAGCTGGCCACCTTGTTCTTTTCAGTCCTGCTGTGGAGGGTCATGCTCTACATTGTGATATTGCTATCATCCTCTTCTTCTTATTCTGTTGCCCCCATTAGTGAGCTTGGCTCCTTGGTGTATATTAGTGTCTGTTCTTCTTCAGACCATTCCTACTGCTGTAGGGCTTGGCATTCTTCGAGGATACGCTCAAACTCGAGATGCTCCTTCTCTTCTTGGGGGTCTTGAATTTCTTCATTTATGACTTCATCAAACCTGATCCCAGTTTGAAATGGTACTTCTTCAAGGAAAACATCCTCCCAACATCTGTACTTAGTGATATTATCGTGCTTTTCCGACTCCAGAATGTCATCAAAGAGCAACGCACCCTCTGGTGGTTGGGACTCCTTCTCTTCATTATTTGTTCGGAAGTTGTCATAAAACATCTCCGGCGAGTCTTCAGCCGTGAAGATGGTAGAGACGACATCCACCTTTACTTCATAGTATTCTCAGAGGGTATATCCCAGACCCGGACTTCGGGTGGTCTTCAGGAGTTCTTTGTTGGTGTTGGGTGGGCACCACAACTTTTTGAATGCTTCCTTCTGACTGAAGGGCTGAAGCGAGGGGACTTGCATTTTGGCAAAAAGGCAAGAGACACTGTCAGCTGTATAAGCCAAGCCCTCTATCGGCACCATCCGACTTGTTGATTCCTCAGGAATAACACAGTCTTCATCTTCTTGGTCAGTAGGTTCTCCTACATAAAATATTGTGGATGGCTCGCAGAAGCGAGGGACTTCCAATGTCTTTAGTGGTTCCACTGTTTGACATTCGAGGTCCAATACATGCTTAAAAAGCCCTAGTTGTACTTCGATGCATTCAAATATCTTCTCCATGTCAGCTTCATCCCCTTCGGAATAAGTGGCTGGTGGCGTAGCCTTAGAGACCTCTCCTGCCTCGGAGATATGAGAGAGCTCCTGAGATTCCATGTAGGCAGGTGGCGGTGGTGGAAACCAATCATCCGGCGAGGTTTTTTCTTCCTTTTTCATTGCGGGTGCCTCTTTCTTTACTGGCTCCCGGAATGCCTCGATATAGAGGGGTTGTGAGACCTGTCCTTTAACGGATCTTTGCTAGTATTAGAATATAATTTAATCCGTGAATTTTGGCTAATTTTATGAAATTTATGGCTTTTTTCTAGTATTTAATCTAATTAGATTAAAGCCTTTAAGTAAATAAATGGGCATATGCATTAATATGTTTCATTGGGGGTTTAGAGTGTAAAAGAGGGTTAAAAATCAAAAAAAATATTATTTTAACCCTTTCTTTTTTAACCCCTTCGATGGCCCCCCTCTCTCTCACTTTTACACACTCTCCCCCCCCCTTTTTCACCCGATCAGGTGAATCCGCAGGGCACGGCAGTACCCGCAAGGCACCCGCGAACGCGACCCCCCTCTCGCCCTCTTCCTCTCCTCGGCGCGGTGACCGGCCGGCCACGGCGGAGGACGGAGGCGGCAACCCAAGGCGGCGGCGGCGACCCAAGGTCGCAAGGGGGAGGGACGCGGCGGCGTCCTCACCCTGCAGACCCGCGAATGGCGCGACCCCTCTCTCTCTCCGGTTCCTCCTCCTCGTGGCGGCGGCAACCCGGGGTTGCGGTGGAGGACTCCGGCGGCCTTGCCAGTGAGCTAGTGGAGAGGTGACAACGGTGGCACCCTCGTCGGAGCGAACCCACAGCGGCATTGGCTCCTCTCTCCCTCTCTCACAGCGTTCTCACGGCGGGATCGGCATCCTCAGCTTAGATTCGGTGGGGGGACGGCCTTCTAGCCTCGTTTGGAGCAACGAGGAATGCTGTGGCATCAAATCGGGACGATCCATGAAGTGGAGAGACGATCCGGCAAAGGACGAACAGCGGCGACCCTTGGCTTGCATGCGGCTGGATCAGGCGTTTCCATCGCATTTGAGGTAGGGGGATCAATGCCCTAGCCCGTTAAATTGTAATAAAAGCATGCCCATCGTCGCTAAGTTCATAGATTAACAAAAGCATGCCCATCGTCGCTGAGTTCATAGATTAGTAAAAGCATGCCCATCGTTGCTGAAATCATAGATTAAAAAAATCATGCCATTCGTCGCTGAGTTCATAGATTAATAAAAGCATGCCCATCGTCGCTGAGTTCATAGATTAACTACAGCATGCCCATTGTCGCTGAGTTCATAAATGATAAATTGTTATATTGAGATGATGGATTGGCAGGGAACAGGTTAAAAATTATAATTCTCGTCGATTTGAATCGACCGAGAAGGGATCCGGTTCTCCGGTAAGAACTATGTTTAATCTTGTTTTATATTTTACAACGGTCTGTCGCAAACTGTTTATTGACCCGAGCGGTTGACGATTAGACCGCGTAAATAATTTAAATTTGAATGGCGGTAGAAATCTCACGGCTAGTCCATTTAGCAACACGTGGCGATTCGTCGTTCGACCGCCTAAGGCTATAACAGCTTTAATTTAACCGCTTGTTCTGTGAATTATGCATGTTTGTTTAATTGTGCATTTAATATCGCATCCTCGCCACGTGTAGGTTATTTTATAAATTGGGGCGGTTTTTATTCATCCGCCATTTCTTGCAACATTTTAATTCAATCATGTTCAATTAATTATGCGTTTTGCACTGCATAATTGCCATTTCAGCATATTCAATAATTTAGGCATTTAGTTATGGAATAATTGTTTTAGCATATTCAATTATTTATGCATTAAATTATTAAATAATGGCCATCTTAGCATATTCAATTAACCGTGCATTTAATAGTTGCATACTTGCCATTTTAGCATAATCAGTTATTTATGCATGTAATTAATGAATAATTACCATTTTAACATGATTCGATCAGTTATGCATTTGATCTTGCAAATTTGCCTTGTTTAATCGTTATCATAGATTATGGCATTTTTTAGATCCCAATAGAATTTCTTTCTCTATCCTTGTGATGTAACCACCAGTCGTAGCCCAGCGACCTGTAGTGTCGGCCCACCTAGGAGAGGTGGAGGGGTAGTCCCGTGATACGATTTTTAAGCTAGTTCCGTGGGCCCCAGTCCAACCGTAGCATTTTACGGAGAGGAATACTAGCTAGAGGCCTAGCTCTAGGCACGAGCCAGTGTGTGCACACGTGGTCAGAGACTTGGAATGACACTGACGAGTGTTACTCTGACTAGTTACTTGTTCTGGTACTGTTACGCATCTCGTTTGCTATGACCAGGCTCGCGTAGACGCTTGAGACGCAGTGTAAACTGTCAGTGGACGCATCTGGTCTCTACTTTTCAGTGGATTTCTCTTTCTCCTGTCACTTGGTTAGCTGCGGTTATTCTATTGGTAGATTTTGAGTACTCGCATTTGAATTAAATTGGCATATTAGTTAAATATTTATAAACTGTTTAATTAGTTTTACAACTTTATTAGATTATCTTTTAATTATGCCAATGCATGCGTATTGCTTTCCTTTAGCTTATTGCTTTCTTTTAGCTTACTGCTTTCCTTTAGTTAGTTGCGAGTTAGGGATCCCTGTGAACCCTACTGCGTCTCTGTAGTAAGACTCACCCCTTCCTTTTACATGTGAGGCGGAGCAAGCGGCTGCAAGATTCTCTTGTGCTTTTCGTGAAAAACCTTAGAGCCAGCAGTGGTCGGTCAGTGGTCAGTCTTTCCTTTTTCTTCTTTTGGCCGGGTCATGTCCCATGTAGTTATTTTATTTTGGACCATTGTACAGTGTGGGACTTGTGATATATGGATCTGGACTACTTGTGTAAATTTTACCACTCTGATATGTATGTAATTGCTTCCGTTTAAAGTTCAAATGAATGCTTTAATTAATATTGTGCGTGTAATTTCTATTCGTTATACATCCCCTCGACAAACACTCACAAACCCTTACAGGGCCTCATCAGCCTCTTGGGTGGCTTCCCCGAGCTCTTGGTATCGGTAAATCGATGATATCGGTTTAGCAGTATCTGGATCTCCTCGGTCGTCATAGTTGGTATCAGAGCGGTGTTGACGATTTGTATAAGGAATTGGAATTGCATTAGTCCATAACAAGTCCATGTGAGTCTACTGCTGTCACGCCCCGAGCGCGGAAGGAACCCGCAGTGCGTGATGAGTTTATATCGATCATGTCAATCAGAGCGTTAGTGTATTCGACACAAAGACAGAGTGCGTAAAAGTAAAGATAACCGAATCCTTTATTCAATCACAACCTCAAAGTACTTCTATTACAATTCACTTAGTGAAAGTACTAAGACTCAATAAAGGGAAAAGTACAACGATTGACTCAAGAATATAGAAAGACAAGACTAGTTGACGCTTGGATAGACGGAGTAGCTCTAATCTCTTCACTCTTGACCTTCCCCATCAGATTGAGTCTCGTCATCGGACTTAGCTGAAAAATAGGGAAAAACACAAGATGAGCGAACGCTCAGTATGATTTATATCTCAAGTGCTAGCTTACTTTAAGTAGGTTACAAGTTACATGAATGCAATATAGCTATGCATGTTCACGTAAAATGACAAGAGAGAGTGTATAACAAGAGATAATTGAGTGAATTAGCATGTCTTTCAAGAACTCATGTCAATAAGTATCAAGATATTCAAGCAAGTATGTTCGTCATGTCATGTCGAGAATTGGCTATCAAGTTTTAAGCAAGTATATAATAAATACCCTTTCCAGGTCACGCAAGTCATGTCATGTCAAGTCGAGTCAAGTACGAGATTGTGGAATGTCAACGAGAATAAAAGTGCAATGCCACACCGTGATCATTACAACTCCTATGGGCACTAGTACTTTCGGGTGCTCCTCCCAGGACTAGATCGGGCCCTAATATGCGTAGGCATTGATCATGTATTTCGACATCCACTATAGTTATAGCCAATATAGAATTCCAAAGGATTCAAGCTTGTAGGAACTTTAAGGTAGACCATAGAGAGTAGGATTTCAAGGTCGAACAGGATATGTAAGGACAATAATAACGGTATACCCGCGATTGCGATAAAACTAGGTGGAGATGGCTCCCTTGATGGGTGCCATGTCATTAAGAATAAGCGCTCATATAGAAATGGTCGCTCGTCCTTGTACATGATAAGGTAGATAGAATTAGCGTCCCCAAGTACGGCACACAATTCTTAAAGGATATAAATGGTATGGATTGCCCATCCCATTATTTCAAGAATATTCGCATGACATCCTGACGGTATATCATGAGGGCCAGTATACCATGTTTCTTTAGAGTGACATGACATTTAAAAAGTATCATGGGTTTTTATGGTACAACCAGCTCAATCGGCCTTGAGGGAATCCAAGGCATCGAGGAGACTTACGGAGGTCTCTATGACTAACTCACCAGTTCGAAGGAACGGAATGTCCAACAAAGGGCTCGTATGTCATCGAGAAAGTACAGGGTAATCGATGAATCTCCGAGAAACGTGGTACTATACTCACGGTATGTAATATAGTGCGTAATATGTAACCCATCGCTAGGGTATACATGAAATCGACGGAAACATATATCTCAGAAAATGGCGCCTGGGTACTGGTCGCTATTTCTTAAATAGCGACTGGGGTGCAGCCACTATATTACCGAAACGCGCCTGTGACCCAGCCGTGTCCTTTAAATTCCATGTCCAGTTTTAACGTAAACAAAACTTGGAATTTGTATAGCCTTTCAATACATCATTATGTTCTGGATTAAATAGCGCCCATGGCGCAGCCACGTTTCAAAAATAGCATCTAGACCTTGGGCGCTTGTTTTGATATAGCGACTGGATGATGGTCGCTGTTCAATTCAGAGTATAAAAGGCATGAACAGTGCCATTTTTCCAATTCAAATAATTTTCTAAGGACAAGAACATGAATAGATAGAGAAAAATACTAGGAATCTAGCAATGCACGCATGTAATTGATTAGATGTCCATATTTCAAGTTATTAATATTTAAACATGCTAGTTTAATAATTAATCATGAAAGTAGCGACTGCTATTCGGTCGCGCCTTAAGAATAGCGCTCAAGCCTGGGTCGCTATTTCACTATAAATTCCGAAATCAAAACATGGTAAAAAGAATTCTATGCATGCATGAACTTTATATTCTTATGAATTTGGCTAAGACTTGAGAAAACCTACCTCTTGTATGAAGATTTTGGTTGATAAACTTGAAAAATTGGATAGTAAATATGAGCTCTGTTTACAACCGAGCTTCACAGTAACCGAAGCAGCTTATAGCAGTAGCAAAAAAAAGGAATATAGGGGCTCTTCTCCAGTAGTAGATGCACGCAAGCAGCAGGAAGAATTAGGAAGAAGAAGAAGACTATCTTCCTTCAAAGTAGAAGGAAACGGAGGTTCTGTAGCTACATCAGTTTCCTTCTAACGAAGCTCTTCTCGTGATGTGCAGCAAGAAACAGAAGAAGTAGGACTTCTTCTTGGTGATTAAACATTGTTGATGAACAAACAATGGCTGCGTTTAGGAAGATGCAGCAAGCTCTTTCGGTAGCCAAGAAGAACCTCAGAAGTTTACAACAGCAGGTGGATGGGCAGGAGGTTGGCTCGAAGGGGTTGATAGCATGGTATTTATAGGGGTTTGGGATCCCAATGGGTTTGGAGTTTGATTGGGACTAGTATTCCTAGTACCACTCCGAGTGGTATTAGTATTTTCCCTTATTAATCACTTCCAAAATGCAAATACTTCCTAGTTAGAGCAAAATATGGCTGTCAGTTTCCTTTTTACACTTTAAAGAAATTCACGTCCGGGTGATAGCCACGTCTTATTAAGTCGCGTCCATATAGCAGTCATTTGTAAAGAAATAACGCCCTTCGATCGGGCGCTTTTCACGTTAATTTATAATAATTATAATGTTTGGGGATTTTTATCTTTTTTCATTTGATGGGATATCATTATGAAATTTGGGTAGTATTTTTCCATTTTCTCTATTTTTTCATGTAATTAGTTTTATAAAATTCTTTTAATTCAAAAAGTGGCACTATTCACTTTCTAAAGAAATAACGACTTTGGCTTTGTCGTGTTAAGCAAATGATGCGCCCACAAGTTGGGCGCTATTCACCATTTCTATGAACCTTCTAAAGACCAATATTGTTAATATGTCCATTCTTTTATCTTTTACTTATCTTTAATGTGTTAAAGCTTATCAATATATCATTATTCCTTTAAATAAAAATATAATGGAATAAATGTGAAGTATTAAAATTTCTAAATTATGAATAAAATATAAATTGACATTTTCTTTAAGGTTTATTTATTATTAATTTAAAATAAAATGTAGTATGACTTTAAATGGCTACTTAAAATGATGCTAAATTCATAATTTAAGGGTTGGGCCCACGAGTTCCTTTTGTAAGGCTCATTAGGGAATCACGGGGTTGTAAATAAGGTCTGGGCCTTGTTTATTTATTGGTTTTAATTTATTTGAACTTTCTAGTCCTTCAATTTACAAGGGTTGCTACAACTGCTGACTTAGGATGTTTTCCATGATTACTGATGGATTTTCTGTTATTGCGTATTTTCTTCTAGATTAAAATGTCGCCTCGAAAAAGGGCACGCGTCCCGAGGGAAGGAACTGGTACTTCTCCTCCGACTAATGTGCCAGCTCCAATTCGAGCTGATCCTACTCCTTAAGCCGATTTGCCTCCAGGTGGTCGTGGCAGGGCATTGAAAGATTTTTTACTGTTCCACCCACCGACTTATGAAGGACAGGCAGATCCTGATGCAGCTAGAGTGTGGCTTGATGCAACCGAGCGTGTATTCCGTTCTATGGAGTGCACGGAGGATGAAAAAGTGATGCTGGATACTTTTCAACTCCAAGGAGCAGCACTCACGTGGTGGACCACTTAGTGGGAGGTTGCTTTCAGATCCCATCCGCTTCGTCAGATCACATGGCGGGAGTTTGTTACGACCTTTGAGCACACTTTCAGTCCAGCTTACCTCATAATGGATAAGATGCATCAATTTATGGAACTAGCTCAAGGCGATATGGCTGTGCTGGAATATCGGAGTAAGTTCATGGAATTGGGTCGGTATGTGCCCCATATTCTTGCTAATGAAAGTCTAAAGACTGAGCAATTTCTGCGTGGGTTGAAAGCAAAATTAAGGCAGCCTCTGATTGCAACCCGAGTAGTAGAGATGGACGTAGCTTATCAGGCACTTGCGGCTCTAGAATTGGATATGACGAGATCCCGAGGGCATACCCAAGTTGACCCCGTTCAGTCGAGTATGCAGTTTCCGCAAGTCAGCCAGCCGTCAGTGGTAGGAGTTCTATCTGTTGTACCTGCTGTGAGTGGCATTTCTTCTTCCGAACCTAAGTTCAAGAAGCCTAAGAAGCGGTATGACCAGCAAGAATCTTCTGATCCCGAGCAGTAGCAATTAGCACCTTCTTTTTAGCGTCAGGGATCAGTAGCTAGTCAGCCGAGACCGTGTCCGAGGTGTGGTGGTTATCATCCGGGTAAGCTGTGTTCGATGCCGGTGATTTGTTTCCTTTGTGATCAACCGGGGTATGTCGTTCGAGATTGTCCTCTAAGGCTGCAACCGATGCAGTTTTCTCAATTTTCTCAACAACAGCCGTTTCAGTTCAGACCTCCTCTACCATCTCAACCTCAGCAGTATTATCCTCAAGCTTCAGTGTCTTCTTCCCAGCAATCTACCATAGAGGGCACGAAGCAAAAAGGGAAGGTTTCTCATATTACTTGTCCTGAAGCAGTTGTGGCATCTCATCTTGTGGAAGGTACGCTTATGATTTATGGCCATGCAGCTCGTGTTTTGTTTGATTCAGGTGTTTCTCATTCATTTCTTTCTGAAGACTATGATTTCTTTCAGTTGGCTCCTTATTCTTCTTTTTAAATTTTGAGAATGAAATATCTATTAGGAGGGAGGTACCGTGAGACCCGTCCTTTAACGGATCTTTGCCAATATTAGAATAGAATTTAATCCGTGAATTTTGGCTAATTTTATGAAATTTATAGGCTTTTTCTAGTATTTAATCTAATTAGATTAAAGCCTTTACGTAAATAAATGGGCATATGCATAAATATGTTTCATTGGGGGTTTAAAGTGTAAAAGAGGGTAAAAATAAAAAAAAACATTATTTTAACCCTTTTTTAACCCCTTCGATGGCCCCCCTCTCTCTCACTTTTACACTCTCTTTCCCCCCACCCTTTTTCACTCGATCGGGCAAACCCGCAGGGCACTGCGGAACCCGCAGGGCACCCGTGAACGCAACCCCCCTCTCGCCCTCTTCCTCTCCTCGGCGCGGCGACCGGCCGGCCACGGCGGAGGATGGCGGCGGCGACCCAAGGCGGCGGCGGCGACCCAAGGCCACAAGGGGGAGGGACGCAGCGGCGTCCTCACCACGGGGACCCGTGAACGGAGCGACCCCTCTCTCTCTCTCGTTCCTCCTCCTCGTGGTGGCGGCGACCCGGGGTTGCGGTGGAGGACTCCGGCGGCCTCACCGGTGAGCTAGTGGAGAGGAGACCGTGGCGGCGCCCTCGTTGGAGTGAACCCACAACGGCATCGGCTCCTCTCTCCCTCTCTCACAGTGTTCTCACGACGAGATCGGCATCCTCGGCTTAGATCCGGTGGGGGGACGGCCCTCTAGCCTCGTTTGGAGCGACGAGGAACGTCGTTGCATCAACCCGGGATGATCCGTGAAGTGGAGAGACGATCGGGCAAAGGACGAACCGCGGTGACCCTTGGCTTGCATGCGGCCGGATCGGGCATTTCCATCGCATTTGAGGTAGGGGGATCAATGCCCTAGCCCGTTAAATTGTAATAAAAGCATGCCCATCGTCGCTAAGTTCATAGATTAACAAAAGCATGCCCATCGTCGCTGAGTTCATAGATTAGTAAAAGCATGCCCATCGTTGCTGAAATCATAGATTAAAAAAATCATGCCATTCGTCGCTGAGTTCATAGATTAATAAAAGCATGCCCATCGTCGCTAAGTTCATAGATTAACTACAGCATGCCCATCGTCGCTGAGTTCATAGATGATAAATTGTTAAATTGAGATGATGAATTGGCAGGGAACAGGTTGAAAATTATAATTCCCGTCGATTTGAATCGACCGGGAAGGGATCCGGTTCTCCGGTAAGAACTATGTTTAATCTTGTTTTATATTTTATAACGGTCCACCATAAACCATTTATTGACACGAGCGATTGACGATTAGACCGCGTAAATAATTTAAATTTAAATGGCGGTAGAAATCTCACGGCTAGTCCGTTTAGCAACACGTGGCGGTTCGTTGTTCGACCGCCTAAGGCTATAACAGCTTTCATTTAACCGCTTGTTCTCTAAATTATGCATGTTTGTTTAATTGTGCATTTAATATCACATCCTCGCCATGTGTAGGTTGTTTTTATAAATTGGGGCGGTTTTCATTCATCCGCCATTTCTTGCAACATTTTAATTCAATCATGTTCAATTAATTATGCGTTCTGCACTGCATAATTGCCATTTCAGCTTATTCAATAATTTAAGCATTTAGTTATGGAATAATTGTTTTAGAATATTCAATTATTTATGCATTAAATTATTGAATAATGGCCATCTTAACATATTCAATTAACTATGCATTTAATAGTTGCATACTTGCCATTTTAGCATAATCAGTTATTTATGCATGTAAGTAATGAATAATTGCCATTTTAACATGATTCGATCAGTTATGCATTTGATCTTGCAAATTTGCCTTGTTTAATCGTTATCATAGATTATGGCATGTTTTTAGAACCCAATAGAATTTTTTTCTCTCTCCTTGTGATAGAACCACCAACCGTAGCCCAGCGACCTGTAGTGTCGGCCCACCTAGGAGAGGTGGAGGGGTAGTCCCGTGATACGATTTTTAAGCTAGTTTCGTGGGCCCTAGTCCAACCGTAGCATCTTACGGAGGGGAATACTAGCTAGAGGCCTAACCCTAGGCACGAGCCAGTGTGTGCACACGTGGTCAAAGACTTGGATTGACACTGAAGAGTGTTGCTCTGACTAGTTACTTGTTCTGGTACTGTTACGCCTCTCGTTTGCTTTGATCAGGCTTGCGTAGATGCTTGAGACGCAATGTAAGCCATCAGTGGATGCATCTGGTCTCTACTTTCTGGTTGATTTCTCTTTCTCCTATCACTTGGTTAGCTGCGGTTATTCTATTGGTAGATTTCGAGTACTCGCATTTGAATTAAAATGACATATTAGTTAACTGTTTATAAACTGTTTAGTTAATTTTACAACTTTATTAGATTATCTTTTAATTGTGCCAATGCATGCTTATTGCTTTCCTTTAGCTTATTGCTTTCTTTTAGCTTACTGCTTTCCTTTAGTTAGTTGTGAGTTAGGGATCCCTGTGAACCCTACTGAGTCTCTGTCGTGAGACTCACCCCGTCCTTTTCCAGGTGAGGCGGAGCAACCGGCTGTAGGATTCTCTCGGGCTTTTGGTGAAAAACCTTAGGACCAGCAATGGTCGGTCAGTGGTCAGTCTGTCCTTTTTCTTCTTTTGGCCGGGCCATGTCCCGTGTAGTTTTTTATTTTTGGACCATTGTACAGTGTAAGACTTGTAATATATGGATCTGCACTACTTGTGTAAATTTTACCACTCTAATATATATGTAATTGCTTCCGTTTAAAGTTCAAATGGATGCTTTAATTAATATTACGCGTGTAATTTCTATTCATTATGCATCCCCTCGACAAACACTCATTAACCCTTACGGGGCCTCATCAGCCTCTTGGGTGGCTTACCCGAGCTCTTGGTATCGGTAAATCGATGATATCATTTTATCGATATCTGGATCTCCTGGGTCGTCACAGGGGTGCATCTAGTAAATGACACTCAGAGACCTCAAAAGGGTGCAAATCAGCGAATACTCTTTCTTCTTTCCCATTCCAGCAATACTTGATGCATTGGTGGAGTGTGGAGGGAACTATCAAGTGCTTATGCAGCCATGGCCGCCCAAGCCGCGCCTTGTAAGAGGTGCTACAATTAATCACATGAAATTGTACTTTTGTTGTGAGATCTCCCAATGTGAGGTTAAATTCCACTATACGAAGGGAGACTTCAAACTTTTGGTTGAAGCCTATAATTCTCATATCCCTTACTTTCGTGAGGTGGACATCAAAGTAGTGCTTCTAGTATATGCGGTAAGGAAGAATATTAACTGTAGCTCCTGGGTCTATCAGGATTCGGCTCAGTGGTTGGCAGTTGAGTTGCCCCCTCATGTACAGTGGCCTATTGTGGTTAGCATCTGGAATCAACATGTCATCCTCTATGAAGGTGATTGTTGGCCTGGACTAGTATTCTGCCAAACATGCTTCATATTGAGCTGGTGTCTGCAAAGCTTCAATCATTGCCTGCCGCGCTTCTTCACTTAGAGGTAGAATCTCCTATATAGTGAACCTGTTTGGGAGTTTTTTTAGTAGCTTCATTATTCGATTGCCCACCCTGACATCGGATAATCACATCTCTTCTACCCATCGAGGCTGCGAGAGCTCTGGGGGTGCTGTTGGCGAGGACTGTTCTCTGTCATCTTCGTTCTCCTGAGAGAGTTGCTGGGGGATTCCTCGAGTTGAGGAAATTTTTCAACTGAAGAGGAACCAATGCCCGCCCCGCTTTTCAGAACAGAAGCAGGCCGGGGTGAAAAGCAAGGGCCCTTGGTCCCGGATCGGAGCTTCGACTTAGCTTCTTCCCTTCTAAGATGGATAAAAATGTAGTGAAGGAAGGAATGCCTTCGTCTGCCTTTTCCTGTGGATAAAGGCTGGGTGGAGGAGGAATCCTGTTACCCTTCACCTCTAGCTCAGGTATTTGGTAAGGTTGTTCATTCCTGAAGATAATGTTATGATTTACTGGAGGGGGGTGCCCCCATTTCTTCCCAGAACGGGTGGCATGAGCCGAAGTTGAAGCTTCCACTTGATTTGCCTGGGATGGTGTACCGCCCGATTCTTCTGCTTCACCTTCTTCTTGGCAAGTTAAACAAGGCAGACAGAGTATTACAGTGCAGCGTAGTCACCCTTTTCTTGTTTCTTGTTCTCATCTTTCTCCGCTGGTCGGAGTTGGCTGGTATCTGCCCCCAGAATAGGCTATCATTGGCTGCTTCTGTCTTCTTTTCATTCTATTCTTCAAGGGTCAGATTTTCTAGCTGCTCCCATGGTACATGGTCTTTCACTAGCAGAGGTGCTAACATGGGCTGTTCATGTTCGTCAAGCTCATTGATGTAGGCTTGCAAGCGCCGCACTTCATGGCTTATTTCTTTGTGAGAGGGTAGCAGAGTCTGCCTCCTTCAGTTATAAGTTGGGATTCGGATGACTGCCGGTGATTCAGCTACGTGCCATGCAGGAGTTATTGGAGGTGGAGTGTATCGCTTAGTGACACCACGAATGTGAACACCTGTGACTTCGCGGGCTGGCGACCTTCTTCTTGCTCTTGTAGGCACAGACTGCCATCCTGCCTACTTTACAATGGGTGTGAGAAAGCAGGCCTCATAAGTGTGTTGAGTGCTGGCTTCGGACACCTCTTCTGGTAGTTGCTGGTACAGTGAAACCATATTGACAGTTTGTCTTAGCACTGGAGGTTCATGGAGGCAGGGCGGGTCAACTTGGTGTTCGCCCATTTGCACCTCCCCTTTCCGTATCATCCCTTCTATTACGTCCTTATACACGTAACAATCTTCAATAGCGTGCCCCATCATTCGGTGATATGGGCAGAGTAAGGGATCATCTTGCTTCTTAGCATCAACATGCCTCTTTGGTTTGGGCAGTGTTACTTTGTTGTATTTGTATGCCCATTCGAATAAGACCCAAGTTTTCTCTTTTGGAAATGAGTATGGCTTTTTCGTCTTGTCTCTGAGTGATAGGCCTTCTTTCTTATTCGCGGGCTTGGCCGGCGGAGGAGTAGTTGCCGCTTCAGTCTTTTCCCTTTGCGGCTCAAAGGTCTTGAAGTCAACAGTATTTGCCTCCTTCGGGGTGGGTCGGCGATCAACAGCCTTGCCTTTTTAAACTATAGGGACGCTGGCCGAAGAATGTTTTGCTAGGAAGGGTTCAACCTCTACCACCACATTGTTAAGACGGTCAAATGACCTGACATCAATGCCGATCATCTTTTCCAGCACTTCTTTTCTTAGATTTTGTTTACAAATCTGAACAACATCTTCCTGGTGTGGAGGCCGTTTGCATCCCATGCTAAGGCGGTTTCATCCTACTTTTGTCTGGTGGAATATAGTTCTCCACTGTGACTTCCCTTTCAGTGATGTGAAATCTTTCACGGAGCTTCAACTACATATCGGACCAGTCTAGGATTGACCCAGCGGACAAGCCTGAGTACCATTCAAAGGCCAATCCGGTGAGAGATGACCCGAAGAATTTCAGTAAGTAAGCTTCATCTACTGCCAGGTCGCCCATCACTGTTACATAAAAAGCTATGTGTTCTCTGGGGGAACCTTGCCCATTAAACTTCTCAAACTTGGGTGGTTTATTGATGCCAAGTGGTGTAGACATGCCAAAATTGACATCATTTTGAGTACATCTCCTATCACACTGCGATGTCCCATTTGACCGTCAAATCGACTTATTTGAGTAGATTTCCTCATGTTTCTTGAATATTCAACTTTCTCTAGCTTTCTCACATGTTTTCCTATTTTTCCACATTTTTCTGAGGTTTTTCTCCATTTTCTGGGGCCTTAAATCAATTAGAGGCAGTGATCCAGTCGCCATTTAAATGGGTGCCCATCACCTGGGCACCCATTCTTCAATTGAATTGGCGGCCAGGTGCTGGGTGCCCATTCCCTGCTTTTCTGATTTTTCTAAATATTGGCAGCCCAGAGGGTGCCAATTCAGTAAATAATGGCAGCCCCGAGGGCGCCAATTCCCTGCAGATTCCGTTTGATCCGTTTCTCGAAATTCAAGAATTGATGACACTCCTGAAAGTCGCCAATTCTTTAAATAGCGACTGTTCAGAAGGTCGCCAATTCTTTTCTTCATATTTTGAGCTAAATTCAGATTATTTTTGATTCTGTGACTGTTCAGAAGGTCGCTATTTCATAAATGGGTGCCCATATGGAAAGTCGCCAATTGCCTTGCTATATTTTGAGTTTTTAACTTCGTCTGAAACTCGTATTAATTTCTAATTAGCGACCACCTCATGGTCGCCAATTCTTTTCAAATTTCAAAAGTCTAAAAATGACTTGGAATTGACGACGCTTGTTTCTGCCGCCCTTTTAAATAGCGATCGTCTGTGTGGTCGCCATTTCTTCTACAGTTCCGAACTCCGGCAGAACCTCCTTCTTTCTCCATTTTGCGCCCTCTTTCACTTGGGAAAGGATCCTAATGGCTTTCCAAAGATGAAGGGACACATGGCTAATATTTATCTCTTTCCAAATCCAACTTAAACATGTTTTCCTAATTTCTCTTGGATTAACTCTGAATTTTGGTAATATAAATAGGACCCTTCTCTCCCTTGTGTTTAAGGCATCAACACTAATCTAAGGGGAGGTGCTGATGGATTAGAGGCTCAAGGAGGGAGCTCCCATAAACCACAAGGCTACATCCTTTGGAGCTTCTTCCTTCATTGAAGATCTTGGAGCTAAATTAGAGAAAATCACTAAGCTTTATTCCCCCTTTTTCTTATTATTTCTTTAGTTGATTTTCATTGCATGCATCATATTCCTCTTCCTTTTTTTATCATCTCAATATTGAGATCTCCCAAATTGTGCACTCTAGCACATCTCCCAATTGTGCAACACTTGCACATCTCCTCTATTTTATCATTCATCATACTCACATACCCTTTTGCATAGGGGTTTATGGCCAAACACCAACAAGGTGTGTTCTTATACATGTTCTTCATGTTAATTTCATTATGAGCTTGATGCTACACTCACCTTAGTTCTAATCCATATTTTTATCGGTGTTTTCTTTGTCTTTGCAAGGGTAATCAAACAAGAAGAACTCTCTTCATCGGCTGGCCAATTGGAAGAGAAGGTGACACTCACAATCTCCCCCGCACTTTAAAGGTATTATTCGCGATCCCTCTATATTATTATTGTTATATTCATTTGAGGCCCTCGCGTCTCTGGCGATCACCTTTCCCCTTAGCATCCTCGCATGCTCCCATTTTCTATCATATTCCCTATTCTTTTCTTACTTTTATTATTCTAATTCTCTTAAGTTGATTTTTCATAATCAACAAATTGACGATCATGGTGGGACTCCTTTGTTTTTCTTTTGATTACCCTTCCCCTTGGGCACCCACGTGTTCCACCTCCATTTTCACCCATGGTGCACCTCCCTTAGTGCTGCACATAGCACTTTTTCTTTTTATTCTACCTCTTGTGCACCACGTGCACACCTCCCACTTGTGATTTGTTAATTAGTTAGATTTTCAGAAATTCCATTTTTATTCTCTAAAAAAAAGTTGAGCATGGCTTGCCTTATTTCATATTCTTATTGATTGCCATGACCCATATTTTGTGATTGTGAGTGTTTTCCTTTTCTTTCCTATTAGTTTTTCTCACTGTTTAAGGTTTTTGGCCGTTGATACAGCTTTAGGGAGACAGGGAATTTGCGCCCATACAGTGGGCGCCCATTCCCCAATTGGTGGCAGGGTGCAGGGCGCCAATTCCCTGCCCCCTTTAAAAAAAACCAAAAAACAAAAAAAAAATTCTAATTGGCGCCCACCTGAAGGGCGCCCATTCATCAAATAATGGCACTCAGGGGGGCGCCAATTCCCTCTTTCAGAAAAAAAAAGAAAAAACTTGTAATTGGCGCCCACTCAACTGGCGCCCATTCAGGAATTGGTGACACCTGTCAGGGCGCCAATTTCTTGTGTTTTCACATATTCACACTCTTTTCTTATTTATTGTGCATACTTCTCGTATATTATTCATATATATTGTTTATTCATTGTTTTACATTAGTTCTGCGTTCATATTGCATTTGGCTTGGGAGACCTCCTCTCCCCACACTTTCTAGGATACCATATCCCCTCTTGGTTAAGGAAGGACCCTCCATTGAGCACTCCATCTATTTGGATTAAAATCTCCTGAACCAAGGCCTCCGTAAGTCCCCGTACCCGTGGATTCCCTCACTGAAACTTGGGCTGGTTGTACCTTGAAGTTCCCCGAGTTTAGTTGGCCTAATATGTGGTGAGAGAGCATACCTACTTGGCATTGAAGAAAATAACATTGAAACTAGGTTCCTACCTTATGTTAACTATATCAAATTTTGTCAAAATCACTTAATTCACATCAAGGATTAACTTAAGAAATCAAGCGTAAACATCTAAACTTGTTTGATATCTTTGAAACATTACCTTATTTGAATATTGCTTGTTTGCATGATGTTTCACCTTGATAATAAAACCAACATGTTGAATCAATCATATATTCATGAAGATGATAAACCTAACACATCATATGATCCTCGATTTTATAATTCTCACAAAAAAATTTCTAAGGGGCTACGTCCTCACTTTTATGGTCTTGCCCGACCCATGGGCAATGTCCAATCTCATGGTCCCTTGCATCCATCGTGAACCACTATTCCCTATGGACCATCTCCTCCGCATGACGAGAAGGTTTCCCAAGTCCTTCATGCATTAGATCATCTCACCCCTCAACAAATCCAAGCCCTTAAGGCTATTGTTGAGGGTGCATCTCTATCTCAACCTCCTTCCAATTCCCCACGAGTGGCCCATCACCCACTTTCTTCATCTTATACCCGGGTGGCCCATCACCCACCTACTTCTATACACCCCCCCGCTCGGGTCGCCCATCACCCGCCTCCCTCTCTTATCATCACTCCCGTGCGGTGAGTCCATCATCCTTCTTCTACACATATTCCTCCTCGGGTGATCCATCACTCGCCTCCTTCTATTCCTCCTCCACCACGGCCCCAAGGCCCATGCATTCCTTGCAACCCGGACCATCTGGGTCCTTTTATGGGAGGGCCCATTAACCCTCCTTCATGGCCTCTACATCAAGCCGCTCCTCCAAGGCAATCATGCCAACCCTCCATTGTTCAAGTTACACCCCTCTAACGCACCCTTCTTGATAAAATCGCGTCCATGGAGGAACAATTAAAGAGGGTCACAAGTCCGCGGCCCGCTCCTCCTCCTCCTCCTCCTCAAGTGAATCCTCTTCATGCTTTTATAGATAACATCACCAAGATGGAAAAGGATTGGAAGGAGAGGAGAGATAATGGTATCATAGCTAACTTCATATACAATCAAAAGTACTTAATTTCAATACTACACTGTGTAACTCTCAAAGGAGTCATTGAGTTTATTTGAGTAAGATGGAAGATGATTAAAGTGGAGTGTTATATGAATATTTGGTTTTCCTTTATTAAAACTTTGTTTCGGATATGAGTATTGAATTTGATTGACAAATTTGGTATACATCATGCTTAAACTAGTTTAGTCATGTAGTCTAATTCATAACCCCTTATGACAGGAGAGTCTTTTTGCACTTAGCTTTATAACAGTGGTACCTGCTATAGAACTCTTCTGATCAGTTACACTTTGACAACTTCATCATCCTGCACATCTGTTTCTGATCTTTACTCGAAACTCCTCATCATTTCTACTGAGTGGCTCCTGAAAGATCCTTTGTTCTGGTTGTTGTCCTCTCACTCTACCTTTGATTGTATTCTTTACTTCTTATTGGGGGAGGCATTGTGCTTGTCTATTTATCTGTTTATCCTTTATCCAGGGGGAACCTCTACTCTTATAAGTCTTCATGTCTCTGTCAAAGGGGAAGTCTTTCAATCATTCATTTCATGCATCAGGAAAGTTCTCTTGCAAACTATCCTCTTTTTGATGACGTCAAATGGGGAGAATAGTTTGACATGAGTCATTGTGACTCATAGTGTTGCCATCATCAAAAAGGGGGAGATTGTTGTGTCCCTGTGATTTTGATGATAGCAACATTATGAGTCACCACTTGAGTCTGCATGGTTTAAAGTCTACATGGTTTAAGATGTGATTATCAAGATGCATTGTGTAAGCACTTAAATTCAATGCATGATTTGCACCGAGTATAGGTCGCTGCATGTCTTGCACGTTTTGCATATGGTCCGCGTATGTATAGCAGGTCTGTGCAATCTCAGTCCGTGCACACTACTGTAGAGGTCCGTGTACACTACTGTATAGCTCTTGTGTCTCTGGCTGCGTCTCTATCACGTCTTAGCACACCCAAGGTCTCATGCATCTAAGTCTTAGCGTCTCTGTTTGCGTCTTATGGTGGCCTGGAGTCAGTGCATGTTTAGGCTTCATGCAATAAGCATTCATTAAGTCGGTGCAGTTTTGTTTAAGGCATAATAGGGTTGGTTCAGTTTTTTGTCTTACGCATATTGGAGTCAGTGCACGCTCTGACTCGGTGCATCCTTTATGCAAAGGGAGGTCAAGGTCGTTGCATGTTTTGCCTCTGTGCATGGCTAAGGCCTATACACAGAGTCTGTGCAATTAATAGCTCCGCATTCACGACAAGTCTATGCATATGTCTAATTGGCAAACCTTGCCTCGGTGCATATGGTGTCCATGCTCATATTAAGATCTGTGCATTTCCCTTTTAACATGCATATAAGTACGTGCTCTCGAGTCCGTGCACACTTGCTTGGCAGATGGAAGTCGGTGCATGCCTGTCACAAGGTCCGTGCATATCACTAATTTGCAATGCACTTAGGTCAAGCACATCATAGGTTAAGGTAAGTGCATATAGGAAGTAACGGTCGGTGCAATCTGTGTTCCTAGTATTGAAATGGGTCGGTGCAAAGAATGCTACTGCATGCATATCAGGGTCGGTGCTAGCTGCACCTTGTACATACTAGGGTCGTAGCTAGTATCATCTACTTGCATATCAACTATCTCAGGTCAGTGCATTACGTTGTTGAAGTCAGTGCACTTCATTAGTTAAGGTCAGTGCATTAGGACTGTGCATAATAGATCTGTGGCATGATCAAGTCGGTGCAAGTCCTTGTAACTGCATATATAGTCGGTGCATACCGTGCACTAGTCACATCAAGTGGGTGCAATGTTTATTGCTAAAGGCTTCAGGTCAGTGCAGACTCTTCATACTGCAAGATTAAAGTCAGTGCATCTTTCTGTTTTGTGCATTCATGTCGGTGCATATGCTTCATAGTATAATATTGAGTCGGTGCACATCTCACCGTTCCCATACTAAAGTTAGTGCACATTTTCATTTGTACATATCGAAAGGACTATGCATCTTGGGGGTTGGCATATAGAACTAGTGCATTACTTGCAGTATGCACACACACGTAGTCTGTGCATCTCTTTGCCCTATAACCATAGTGAGATTGTGCATACCTCATTATGCACACCGATGGACTGTGTGTAAATTGCCTAAGATATGCATCAAGTCCGTGCATGTTGGTTTATTCATATACGAGTCCGTGCATGTATAACTCTATCTTTAAGGTGTTTGACATAATGACTATTATTTTCCTGACAGAGATTTTTCCAGAGAACTGAGACCAAGTGCTCGTAATTTTTAAGGTGGCACGTGATCCCAGAGTGGAGGAGGTGCCAGGATCATGACACGTGGAAAGCATTGAGCTAGGATGCTGCCACGTGGGCCAAGGCATTTGGGTGGGAATCGTGGAAAGCACACGCCCTACATCTGATGCTCATATAAAATGGAAGCCTCTCCTTCAAGAGAAGGGTGATCGAATCAAAAAGATCTAGAGCCAGCACGATCTAGAGAGGAAGAGGAAGAGAGAGAGAGAGAGAGAGAGAGAGAGCTTTTGAGTGCAGAGATCAAGAGAAGAAAAGAGAGAATAGCAGAGAGGGAAAAGAAGCTGAAGAAGAGGAAGAAAGAAAGAGAGTGAGGAAAGAGCTCGAGGAGAAGAAGATAGAATACTTTCCCGAAGATCAGTTCCACTGGACATTGGATCAAATCCAGACCAGTCAGCTCCCTGAAAGCCACATTTGTGCTATCATCGTATACAACTTTCTGTCGCTGTGATTACTCTTTTCTTGTTTTTTTTTTACTTTTTATTTCAAGCTGTTAGTCAGCAGAGCAAGCTGTGTTGCTCAGCAGTAGCAGAGGATCGGTTCCTCTGGACGGCCAAGCTATATTGCCTAGCGATTACATAGGAGGATTCCTCTGGTCGGCTAACCTGTATTGCCCAGCGGAAGTAAGCTGTGACGCTCAGCGGTTGTAGGCAAGCTGTGAGGCCCAGCAGTTAAGCTGTGTATCAGCGGAATCCACACTCTGGTTTGAGTGTGGGGTGGACGTAGGTTTGGAGGTCCGAACCACCTAAAAATCTCTTGTGCAGTGGTTTGATTGCCTTGTATGAACCGCTAGATGTATGCCTAGGCACGATCTATTTCTTCAGTCTAGTAGGAATTTGGTTTGCACACTGATCACTTGATTTCGGTTCCATAAGAACCAATTTGTTTAGATGAGCTGAGTATTCCTTGTAGCTTACATTGAGTAGATCAAGAGGTTAATTCATCTGATCACTTTCTTGTTGCTTGAAGTGAGGACCCAAGTCTATCTAGGTTCCATTATGCTTTAATTCTGCATCTCTGATTGTTATAGATTTTTATTGGGAAATTTTTTTAAGAGGGATTCATTCACCCCCCCTCTGAATCCATCGCACCGGTCCTAATAGTTGGTATCAGAGAGGGTGTCTGCACAGAGGGTCCAGCGACCTGCAGATCTGATCTGTAATTGGTTTCGGTGCGGTCTGAGTTGATTTGTTTGCTTGCATTGTTTTGATCTCTTCTCTATTTAGAATTCTGATCTTGTCTGAGCATGGAATTCATGATTGATCTCCCGAGGTTTGAGGGTCTAAGTTTTTACAAGTGGTTTAATCAATTTAGAGAGTACGTGATGTAGGTTGATCCAGACCTATGGATAATAATTTCACACAGTTCTTATGAAGTTCCAAAGGACAATTCCTTATGGAAAACTTCGGACGACTTGAAATTCACAAAGAATCACAAGGCCCTGGAGCTAACTTGAAGGGCTATAAATACTGACAAGTTTTGATGTGTGCTTGATTGTTGCAGTGCATCAGAAGTTGTTAATATGGTTGCAGCCATCAATTGTCAGGATGAGATGAAGTGTCTCATGGCAGCAGACGAAGACCAGGATTATATGAAGGAAACTTTGTCACAGGCAAATTCTGACACTGGTAATTTCTCTTTCGAAGATTTGATTGTGTTGAATGAGCATTTAATTGAGAAGTATGATAAAATTAAATCTGAGAAGAAGAAACTAAGAAAAGAAATGTTGCATGAAATCAGAAGTATGAAGGTGGAAAATGAAAACCTAAAGTAAGATATGAACAGAAAAGAAAATGAAATGAAACATTTAAAGTCTGAGAATGAATATTTAAGGAATAGGCTTATCAAAGAAAATGATTCTTGCAATGAATGTGGTGTTCTCAGAGATTAGATTAATGATATAGATTATGATGACAATTTGCAAAAGGAATTAATCAAATCCCTAAAAGAAGAAAACAAATTATTGTTGGAAAAGAAAAGTGAGGTTGAAGAAAGTGAAGAAAAATTGTTTGAAGAAAATGGTTACTTGAAAGATCAAAATAAGAAGTTGATGGTATTGAACATTGTTGCTACTGAAAGATTCATGACTGTTGAACGGGAAAAATGTGCTGAAATTAAACTTAATGAGGAAAAAGAACAAAAACTTCTGCATGAGATTCAAATTTTGAAAAATCTGAATGATGCTATGCAGAAAAAAATTCTCACCTGTGAATAAGATCTAACAAACTCTGAAACACAAATCACTTCACTTAAATGTGAAATTACTGATTTGAATAAATAACTGTCTAAATTTGTGAAAGGAAAGAACAATTTGAATAAACTTCTGGGAAATAAAGTGAACATTCAGAAAGAAGGATTAGGTTTTAATCCAGATAATGAGAGAAGTATGAAAGGAAAAGAATAAATTATTTTTGTGAAAAGTTCAGAATGTGCTAGCACCTCAAAATCTGTTTCACCTAAGAAATCTCAGAACATTCAAAAGTACGGGGATGAACAAAAGAAAAAAAAAATTGCTGTGAAAAATCTTCTCAAAAAAATCAGTTTGAAAAGAAGAAGAATGTGCAGTGCTTTTATTGCAATAATATAGGTCATATGATGCATGAGTGTAAGTTGTTTGAATTAGATGACCTATCTGCTACTACTGCACAGAAAATGCATGTTAGAAATCATGCTTTTCAAAGAAAGAAAATAAATTATTTTTGTTGTGAAAAAATAGGACACACCGTCGCACAGTGTTGGCATGTACAGGGGAGTAAACCCATTTATAAATATGTTAAACTCCCTGTTCATCAAAATAACTTTGATAAGAAGAGAACTGAATTCATGAAAAAGACTTCTTATTATTTTAACTATGGAAACTTTGGCCACAAAGCATATCAGTGCTGGTTGGCATGTTTCATAAAATAGAATTTTCTTGTTCATAACAGAAATTGCAATGTCCATGCACATAGATCCAATGCTCACGATAATGTGCATAAAAAGAACTTGAAATTTGCTACCTGTCATCACTATGGTCAGTTTGGACATTCATTGTCCAACTATAAGTTGATGGATTTTGATAATCATGTGGTTCACAAAAAGTCAAGAACATCATTTGGTGGTGTTAATGGTAAACTAGAACCCAAGGTTTCTTGGGTACCTATTGCATCAAAATGATGTGTTTGTTGCATGTGTGCCTTGGAGATGGAATAAAAGGGGTAATAATCCAAGGCACTCAAGAATGAAACCCCCAGGATTGGACTATTCAGGTCAGTTCTGAAAACCTGTTTTAAATTATGTCATCTGAAATTGTGTGTTTTAGATAGCTGCATATCTTGTTTGATATGATCATGCATATTTGTCATCATTTGCATACTATGAGTATTCATATCTCTAGATGCTCATACTGAACTGTCTATCTAAATATTGGAATGAGAATAAAATTGTACTTATGAAAATTTAAATTGACTGAATTTGAAGCCTGTATGTTGTATTGTGCATGAAATACTCATATGCATACATAACATACACACAATTCACTGAAGATCTGATAGGACTGCATGTTTGATTGCACTGAATTGTATGACCATTATGGTATATCAAATGGTAAGTTACTAAAGGGTAGATGCAATCTATCTGGAAGTTCTTACTATGTGTGAGATGGTCCTTTGGACTAAGTCCTTCGCCAAGTGCCGTGGGTCAAATTGCACGTATATAGGGGAGTCTAAGAAATTCATGAGCAGAACTCATTAAACTCTTAGCAACATGCTCAATGCATAAATTGCATTCAGAACTTAGTCATTCAATGCATAAAATTAGGGGGAGTTTGTCAAAGCATTTCTTATGTATCATGCATATTTGTTAGGCTACTTCCCTGCATGATTTTCATGTCATTCATGAGTGGTTAATGCATTTGCATACATGCAGTAAATTGCATAGCATTTCATTTTTTTTGAAATATTTCAAAATGAGTGGTTCAATGCATATAGGCAAGGGGAGCATATTGAATTCATCAATCTCTTAATGACTTGAATTTCTATGCCTAGCTAGCTTGGTGTTTTATCTCACCTCTCATGCTAGTGACTCACATCTAATTGACTCCAATCAATTTCAGCTACCTTCATAAATTCTTTGGACCCACTTTCTGGTATATATGGGTTCACTGTTTGCTGTTCTCACTACTGATGCTTAAGATAGTGCTGATTGCCTATTGTGAATCTTAACGAACTCTTATCCTTTGTTCACCTCATTGATGCACTTATTGAAAATCTTCTCAAATCCTTCCAGATCAAAAATTCTGGAAACTCTTCATTGTTAGTACTGATGATAGTGGTTTAATGTCACTTATTTAACTGATCTTGATGATTACTTGAATAGCTGTACCTTGTTTATGAATCCGAATACATCAAAGAAACTCCTATCATACAGGTTTAAGAATAACCACTAATCTGGACTGGTATAAGTTTAATGTATTCTTATATTTGTATTTGAAAACTTGACAGTATCTGAACCACAAGTTTTAATAAATTTTAACAAACCGGATCATGTAATCTCTGGGTGAAATCATCTGAAATCTAAAAATCTAAAATCAAGGTTTCTTTGGCTAAGATACAAGTTGTTAGTATTATTCTTAAACATTAAATCTACATGAAGTTAACTAAAGAGATAAATAAATGTCAAAGCAATGATAATAGTCACTGAGAAACTGGGTTCTCCATCAAAGAAATGAAGTAAACCCATGTCATGAAGTACTACTGTTAACTCTGTGGTAAAAATATTGTAAAAATCTGATAGAGCAATGGCATGATTGTGTTGAGTAACTGGGGATTCCGGCCTCTAATCAAGGTGTCCCCTCATATAGAAAGACACTTCTATTGCTAACTATGTTCTCATTTTTTAGAGTCAATGCGATTATCACACTGAGTAACTGGGTCATTTCACCTAAGACGTGTTTTACTTCATGTAAAAAGGTGTTGATCAATCAAGATTGCTCAGGAAAAATAAAGTGAAGCTCAAAAGTATAATCTAAAAATGGATATCAGAAAATTCCTGCCAAAATAGTTAACTTCATATACCATCAAAAGTGCTTAATTTCAATACTGCACTATGTAACTCACAAAGGAGTCATTCAGTTTATTTGAGTAAGATGGAAGATGATTAAAGTGGAGTGTTATATGAATATTTGGTTTTCTTTTATTAAAATTTTGTTTCAGATATGAGTATTGAAATTGATTGACAAATTTGGTATTCATCATGCTTAAACTAGTTTAGTCATGTAGTCTAATTCATAACCCCTTATGACAAGAGAGTATTTTTGCACTTAGATTTATAACAGTGGTACCTGCTATAGAACTCTTCTGATCAGTTACACTTTGACAACTTCATCATCCTGTACATTTGTTTCTGATCTTTACTCGAAACTCCTCATCATTTCTGCTGAGTGGCTCCTGAAAGATCCTGTGTTCTGGTTGTTGTCCTCTCACTCTACCTTTGATTGTATTCTTTGCTTCTTATTGGGGGAGGCATTGTGCTTGTCTGTTTATCTGTTTATCCTTTATCCAGGGGGAGCCTCTGCTCTTATAAATCTTCATGTCTCTGTCAAAGGAGAAGTCTTTCAATCATTCATTTCATGCATCAGGAAAGTTCTCTTGCAAACTAACCACTTTTTGATGACGTCAAAGGGGGAGAATAGTTTGACATGAGACAATGTGACTCATAGTGTTGCCATCATCAAAAAGGGGGAGATTGTTGTGTCCATGTGATTTTGATGATAGCAACATTATGAGTCACCACTTGAGTCTGCATGGTTTAAAGTCTGCATGGTTTAAGATGTGATGATCAGGATGCATTGTGTAAGCACTTAAATTCAATGCATCCTTTGCACCGAGTATAGGTCGCTACATGTCTTGCACGTTTTGCATATGGTCCGTGTATGTATAGCAGGTCTGTGTAATCTCAGTCCGTGCACACTACTATAGAGGACCGTGCACACTATTGTACAGCTCTTGTGTCTCTGGCTACGTCTCTATCACGTCTTAGCACACCCAGGGTCTCATGCATCTAAGTCTTAGCGTCTATGTTTGCGTCTTATGGTGGCCTGGAGTCGGTCCATGTTTAGGCTTCATGCAATAAGCATTCATTAAGTCGGTGCAGGTTTGTTTAAGGCATAATAGGGTTGGTGCAGTTTTTTGTCTTACGCATATTGCAGTCAGTGCACGCTCTGCCTCGGTGCATCCTTTATGTAAAGGCAAGTCAAGGTCGTTGCCTGTTTTGCCTCCGTGCATGGCTAAGGCCTATACACAGAGTCTGTGCAATTTATAGCTCCGCATTCACGACAAGTCTGTGCATATGTCTGCTTTGCAAACCTTGCCTCGGTGCATATGGTGTCCATGCTCATATTAAGATCTGTGCATTTCCCTGTTCACATGCATATAAGTATGTGCTCTCGAGTCCGTGCACACTTGCTTGGCAGATGGAAGTCGGTGCATGCCTGTCACAAGGCCCGTGCATATCACTAATTTGCAATGAACTTAGGTCAAGCACATCATATGTTAAGGTAAGTGCATATAGGAAGTAACAGTCGGTGCAATCTGTGTTCCTAGTATTGAAATGGGTCGGTGCAAAGAATGCTACTGCATGCATATCAGGGTTGGTGCTAGCTGCACCTTGTACGTACTAGGGTCGTTGCTAGTATCATCTACTTGCATATCAACTATCTCAGGTCAGTGCATTACATTGTTGAAGTCAGTGCACTTCATTAGTTAAGGTCAGTGCATTAGGACTGTGCATAATAGATCTGTGGCATGATCAAGTCGATGCAAGTCCTTGTAACTGCATATATAGTCGGTGCATACTGTGCACTAGTCACATCAAGTCGGTGCAATGTTTGTTGCTAAAGGCTTCAGGTCGGTGCAGACTCTTCATACTGCAAGATTAAAGTCGGTGCATCTTTCTGTTTTGTGCATTCATGTCGGTGCATATGCTTCATAGTATAATATTGAGTCGGTGCACATCTCACCGTTGCCATACTAAAGTTAGTGCATGTTTTCATTTGTACATATCGAAAGGACTATGCATCTTGGGGGTTGGCATATAGAACCAGTGCATTACTTGCAGTATGCACACACACGTAGTTTGTGCATCTCTTCGCCCTATAACTATAGTGAGTCTGTGCATACCTCATTATGCACACCGATGGCCTATGTAAATTGCCTAGATATGCATCAAGTCAGTGCATGTTGGTTTATTCATATACGAGTCCGTGCATGTATAACTCTGTCTTTAAGGTGTTTTACCTAATGACTATTGTTTTCCTGACAGAGATTTTTCCAGAGAACTGAGACCAAGTGCTCGTAATTTTTAAGGTGACACGTAATCCCAGAGTGGAGGAGGTGCCAGGATCGTGACACGTGGAAAGCATTGAGTTAGGATGCTGCCACGTGGGCCAAGGCATTTGGGCGGGAATCGTGGAAAGCACACGCCCTACATTTGATGCTCATATAAAATGGAAGCCTCTGCTTTTGGAGATGGGTGATCGAAGCAGAAAGATCTAGAGCCAGCACAATCCAGAGAGGAAGAGGAAGAAAGAGAGAAAGAGCTTTTGAGAGTAGAGATCGAGAGAAGAAAAGAGAGATCATCAGAGAGGAAAAAGAAGTAGAAGAAGAGGAAGAAAGAAAGAGAGTGAGGAAAGAGCTCGAGGAGAAGAAGATAGAAGACTTTCCTGAAGATCAGTTCCACTAGAGATTGGATCAAATCTAGGCCAGTCAGCTCCCTGAGAGCCACATTTGTGCTATCATCGTATACAACTTTCTGTAGCTGTGATTTCTCATTTCTTGTTTTTCTTTTACACTCTTTATTTCAAGCTGTTAGTCAGCAGAGCAAGCAGTGTTGCTCAGCAGTAGTAGAGGATCGGTTCCTCTGGACAGCCAAGCTGTATTGCCCAGCGGTTGCAGAGGAGGATTCCTCTGGTCGGCTAAGCTGTATTGCCCAACGGAAGCAAGCTGTGACGCTCAGCGGTTGTAGGCAAGCTGTGAGGCCCAGTAGTTAAGCTGTGTATCAACGGAATCCACACTCTGGTTTGAGTGTGGGGTGGACGTAGGTCTGGAGGACTGAACCACCTAAAAATCCCTTGTGCAATGGTTTGATTGCCTTGTATGAACCGCTAGATGTATGCCTAGGCATGATCTGTTTCTTCAGTCTAGTGGGAATTTGGTTTGCACACTGATCACTTGATTTCGATTCCATGAGAACCAATTTTTTTAGATGAGTTGAGTATTCCTTGTAGCTTACATAGAGTGGATCAAGAGGTTAATTCATCTTATCTCTTTCTCATTGCTTGAAGTGAGGACCCAAGTCTATCTAGGTTCCATTATGCTTTAATTCCGCATCTCTGATTGTTATAGATTTTAATTGGGAAAGTTTTTTAAGAGGGATTCATTCACCCCCCCTCTGAATCCATCGCACTGGTCCTAAAAACCTATTCATCATATTCAATCATATGGCCCTCCGCCTTCCCCTCCGCATTCACCTCCCCAAAAGTTTTCACAATATCATGGCCTTCCGCTTTCGCATAACCTTACACAAAATCCTCCACTTTATATTCCTTTACCACCCATTATTACACCTCCACCACGGCGTCCATTTGAGTCTAATGATAATGATGATTTGGAAGTTCTTTGTGAAGAACTAGAGATGGCACAAGATGTTGAAGTTCCTCAAGAGGCACCCATTCCGAGTTTCCTTCGTTTCTCACTCCCTCCATTACCCGATGACCCCCCTGCTCCGGACGATGTCACCGTCCCAAACCCCGTCTATGAAATAAATTGGTGTTATGATGATGGGTCGATACTTCAATCACCCGCACAGGCGCACCATGATGCTTCCATTACCTTCAATCATTCACGCCCTACCAAAATCCGACGTTTCCTACGCACCAAACCCCCTCCTTTTACACCTCTAAATACCACATTATTAACCTCCAAGAAGCCTTCTGAGCCCTCCAATGATTCCCTTCCAACCATTTTGCCTCCGTCAACAACTTCACCATCGGCCTCCATTGAGCCCTCCACTAAGCCATCCGAGCTTACCTCTACACTATCGACCTCCGCCGAACCTTCTGTTAAACCATCTCCTAAACCAATTAACCCCCTATTATCGCCACCTCAGCCCTCCATTATCTTAAACCCATCTTTGCCTATCCCTCCACCTAAACCTTTACCAAAACCCATGGCAAGTCCTAAGCAGGATTCAACTCCTTTTGCACTCGAGCCAACCCCGCTTGTTTTCGAGCAAGGGGAGAAGCCCGACATGTTCGAACCCCCGCTTCCACTTACACTTTTTTTAACACTCTCCATTAAACCTCCATCACTCATTAAGCCTACCGCTTCCATCTTGCCTTCCATCACCCCTCGGAGTGGGTGTATTTCTACGATTATTTATGCCAAGGACGATAATCAAGAGCCGAGCAAGAAGGATTTGGCCGCGGCTATGCCGTTCAAGGTTCAAGAGTTTATTTGCTGGATGCCAATCCGTGTCATTGTACCAGGCACATTTGAGAAGTCTCCATGGAAGCTCACCAAGATAAATTCTTCCAAGTTGATGCCATATCGGCCTTTTACCATTGCCACCTTACTCATTGGTCGATATTCCTTTAATGCTCTCATTATCCCTCGGTCAGTCATTATACAACTTCCTAAGGGGTTTTCTTCTTGCATCACAGTCACACATTCTACTCTCAATGAGAGCACCCGGGCGTTGAGTCCACTTCATGAGCCGTTAGGCCGGGCACTTTGCTTACCATGGAGGGGTGGGCATTCTTTTGATAGAAGGCCTTCTACCAACCCATTCACTTTTTACTCTCTTCTATCCATATTTCCATTCGCCATTGACTTTTCTTCATGGGCCATTTCATGGGTGAGGAAGAGGATCTCATCCTCTCATTCCATTCATTCTTTGCACTCTTCGCATATCATGCATTTCACGCACCCATTGAATTTATTGCATTACATTCATTTCCATTCCTTCTTTCCCGGGTTTCCGAACCCGTATCTTCCCCGTCTCTCGGGGTCTCCGGATCCTTCTTCTTCCGATTTACCTTTGACCCTGAAATTTCTGGGTTCTTCCCCTCTTTTCCTTGGGCATCGTGTTCCACGGTATCTTCTGCCTCCAGATTATCTTCGCATTATTTCCCATCCATCTTTCTCTTCGGGATTTTTGGATTCTTTCTCACTAGGGCATCATGTCCCTACTCATTCTCCCCGATTTTTGGAACCTCCAGAGTTATCTCTTTCCCTAGGGTATCGCATCCCTCAGCATCTTCCTCCTCCAGAACCTCCGGATCTCCACATAGGGCATCGCGCCCTCTTTCCCCATATTCCTTCGGAACCCCCAGACTTACCTCATCTCACAGGGCATCACGCCCCCTCCAATATCCTTTTTGTGCATCACGCCCCTCCTTATGTTCTCTCTCTGGAACCTACGGACCTTCCTCTTTTACAAGGGCATCACATCCCTGTTCATTCTCCTCGATTTCTAGAATCTCTGGAGTTTTCTCTTTTCCCTGGGCATCGCGTCCCATGTTACCTTCCTATCCTTCCGGAACCTCCGGACTTATCTCCTCACCCAGGTCATCGCGTCCCTCGGTACTTTCTTTCTCCGGAACCTCCAGATCTCCCATCCTTCTTCCCTCTCCCCCGATTTATCCTCCTACACCTCTAGGACATCACGTCCTTTGTTCTCTTCTTCCTCTTAAATCATCTCTTTCCATACCTTTTCCCAGGCATCGCGTCCCTCGCCATCTTCCCCCTCTGGAACCTCCCGATTCTCCTTCACATCATGATTTTCCTCCATTACTTTCGAACCCTCCGGATCCTCCTTATTTAAACTACCAATTTCTCCTCTTAATCCCTCCTGATCCCTGGTCTGACCCGACTTCTTCCGCATCAACTACTTTGGGCGTCTGCCCGTTCTCCCACTATTTTTGAGGCTTTAGTCCTCACTCCATCTCTTAATTTCCTTTTCCTCCTGTAGAATGTTCATGTGATCAGGGTCTTGGTACCTTAGTAAGGGAGTTCTAGCCCTCACCTCTTTTCCTTTTCTCCTTATTCGTCTACGTCTAGTCCAGACACTGCTCCTTCTTGTTAAGCCACTCCAAACCTTGGCTTTCAACCCTTTTATCTGCCAAAAGAGGACGACAAATCCCATGTTTATCAACATCGCCTCCGGTAGCTGCTACTTCTTCAACCAAGGTAACATATGTTTACGTAAGTATGCATTCTTATGCATTTTCATCATCATTCTTCACACATGTTTTTCAAAACGAAGTGCTTCTTAACACGATTAAGAGTGGTATTTTAAGACCTTTATCTTAAGCTTTGTTCAATTAATTCAATTTAAAAAGAGTCTTTAGACTTGCTATGCAACATTTTGGCTATAAGAACCCCACGTTGGGAGTTTGGCTTTCTCTCCACACTTGTTAAGGGCAACCCTTAGCTGGGCACCGCACACACTTCACGGCGTCCTTAGCTGTCTCTCTTGGTAAAACATCGTTGCTACTTGGGCCATGCTCGAGGGCACGAGGTCTTTTTCTTCTCTTAACTCGGCTGAAATATGAGGATAGAGGTATTCTAGGTAAAACAACCAACCAAAGCACACCCCGACAAGAGGAAGTCTCAAATAGGGGTAGTCTATTATGACCTTATTCTCAAAATTTCAAGATCAATTGTGATATCTTTCAAGTCCAAAGGATAGAAAAAATAAAATGAAAAATCAAATGATAAAATTATGAGCAAATCAAAAGCAAAATTCAAAATTTTTGGCATGACAAGAGGGCAGTATAGTTTCCCCGCGAGACGTTATGAGTCCTGTCGTATGCGTGCCTAAAAAGAAAAGTAAGGTTTGATGATATGACACAAAGCCTCAGCGCAACAGACCGAATCTCTAGGGGTTGTGCTATGGATGGAAGTCAAAACTCAATATCTTCTTAACTTATATTAAGCTTATCTCTAATTGTTCTTCTCTTCTCCCTCTAAGACCGAGTGTATCTCGGGTATGGCCTTGGTAGGGGCACTGTTATCCAAGGGTAGCCGGTTATAGGGTGCCACCTTCTTATGCATGCCTGGCTTTACGCAGTTTTTAGCGAAAGGAGAAGGAATGAGGACACCTAGCCAGTGGTTCAAAAACGCCCTTTGATGCTACTTTAGCAATGTCTAAATCAAAAGCCAAAAAAATTGAATATTTCCTAACCAAAAATCCAGAAAATTTTGAATATCACCCAAAATTCATAAAAATTCAAATATTCTCAAAATCCATAAAAATTGAATACTTTTCAAAACCCATAAAAATTTGCATATTTTCAAAATAAAAAAATACATTGCATTGTATTTTTCCTGATGGTGTTGTTTTATAGGGGCAACCTTTGAAGGACCAAGAACTCGGAATGCATCCTCTTTATTCATTGCTATTAATTTTTCGATTCTTCCCTACGTTAATCAACATGCTTCGCCACATTGGGCATCAATTGATCGATCATCTCCAAATCTTTTTAATCAACTCCTGCTGATTTCTCCTGCCACTGGGCATTACTTGATCTCAATCTTTCATGCACAAACTTATGGTTAGCCAAGTTGTCATCCTCATAATAAACAACAAACAATGATTTCTTTCATGATATGCCTTGCATGTCTCATAATGCTATGCTTGGATGCTATTCATGATGAATGCTTAAACTATTCTATTGATGCCTTGATACATGTCATGCTTTATACTTATTGCTTATTCATTGCTTGTTATATTCTTTATATCTTGGCTAATGAATCTTTGAGTGCAGGAAGAGAAGCTCTTGGTCCCACCGTCCGGACATTATCACCCAAGTCCCACAGTGTTTGCACCTCATTTCTCTATTCCCTCATTTTTATTGCTATCACCATCTCCCTATATGCATTTTACTATATGTTATCTACGCTATTAAATTATATCAAGGACCTTGTGGCTTTGGTAAATCTAGAATTTGAGTTCTCCTTCATCAAAAATAATGATAATTCGAGAGGAATCTTAGTCATACGGATAGGCCATTGAGCCGTCCAAGACTGGGGACGATAGTTTCCTTTTGCGAGTTGGAGCGCGGATAAACGGGCCTTGGCTTAATATCAGCTCACAAAAATCGATTTCTTGACTCAGTCTTAACAGCTTAATAATATTATCCTTGATTATCTTATATTTTTATTTTTTTTAATTTTTTTAAAACTAGCATGTATTCATGTAGGACTTTGAATTAACTTAGGAAAACCCATCTAATAACTCATTTTAAAAGTCAATTGATCATTTAATTTCAAGATAAGACATATTCCACATCGAATTGTGTCCTCAGTTAACCTTGTTGCCGTTTTGGACCGTTTCCTTGAAAACTCCTTTGTTTTGATTTCTATCCTCTTATTTCAATCACTTTCCTTTGATCCACCTTAGTTGCAGCATGTCCACATTGGTTGGTAATCGCTCCCCAGTGGTGAAACCTACAGGTTTGTGACCTGGGATACTTCCACCATGTTGGAAGTTGATCGCTCTTTATTACCTCCTTCGTGCCCGTGTGTACACTTCCTCCTTTATCCAAACAATTGTTACTTTTCATTGAATCTTATTAAGATTGCATCATCTCAAGATTTTGATTCAATTCCTATCAAGCGATGTTAATTGCGTGTCTCATCACACCTTGGTATCTACTTTTCAGTTCATTCCACTTCGTGTCGCTCCCTTGTAAAGTAGACGCCAAGGCGGGGCAGCTGTAGACACGCCAAAATTGACATCATTTTGAGTATATCTCCTATCACACTATAATGCCCCATTTGACCCTCAAATCAACTTATTTGAGTGGTTTTTCTTATTTTTCTTGAATATTCTACTTTCCCTAGCTTTCCCACATGTTTTCTTATTTTTCACATTTTTCTGAGGTTTTTCTCCATTTTTTAGGGCCTTAAATCAATTGGAGGCAGTGATCCGGTTGCCATTTAAATGTGCGCCCATCACCTGGGCGCCCATTCTTCAATTGGCGCCCAGGGTCTGGGCGCCCATTGGAATTGGCGCCCATGTGTTGGGTGCCCATTCCCAGCTTTTCTAATTTTTCTAAATAATGGCAGCCCAGAGGGCGCCAATTCAGCAAAATTTGGCAGCCTAGAGGGCGCCAATTTCCAATTAATGGCAGCCCAGAGGGCGCCAATTCCTTGCAGATTCCATTTGATCCATTTCTCAAAATTCAAGAAATGATGACACTCCGGAAAGTCGCCAATTCTTTAAATAGTGATCGTTCGGAAGGTCGACAATTCTTTTCTTCATATTTTGAGCCAAATTCGGATTATTTTTTATTCTGCGACTGTTCAGAAGGTCGCTATTTCATAAATGGGTGCCCGTATGGAAAGTCGCCAATTGCCTTGCTATATTTTGAGTTTTTAACTCCGTCTGAAATTTGTATTAATGTCTAATTAGCGACCACCTCATGGTCACCAATTCTTTTCAAATTTTAGAAAGTCCTAATCCGTCTCAAAATGCCTTGGAATTGGCGACGCTTGTTTCTGCCGCCCTTTAAATAGGGACCGTCTGTGTGGTCGCCATTTCTTCCAGAGTTCCGAACTCTAGTAGAACCTCCTTCTTTCTCTATTTTGAGCCCTCTTTCACTTGGGAAAAGATCCTAATGGCTTTCCAAGGATGAAGGGACACATGGCTAATGTTTATCTCTTTTCAAATCTAACTTAAACATGTTTTCCTAATTTCTCTTAGATTAACTCTGAATTTTGGCCATATAAATAGGACCCTTCTCTCCCTTGTGTTTAAGGCATCAACACTAATCTAAGGGGAGGTGCTGCAGGATTAGAGGCTCAAGGAGGGAGCTCCCATAAACCACAAGGCTACATCCTTTGGAGCTTCTTCCTCCATTGAAGATCTTGGAGCTAAATTGGAGAAAACCACTAAGCTTTCCCCCCCCCCTTTTCTTATTATTTCTTTAGTTGATTTTCATTGCATGCATCATATTCCTCTTCCTTTTTTTTATCATCTCAATATTGAGATCTCTCATATTGTGCACTCTAGCACATCTCCTAATTGTGCAACACTTGCACATCTCCTCTATTTTATCATTCATCATACTCCCATACCCTTTTGCATAGGGGTTTAAGGCCAAACACCAACAATGTGTGTTCTTATACATGCTCTTCATGTTTATTTCCATTATAAGCTTGATGCTACACTCACCTTGGTTCTAATCCATATTTTTATTGGTGTTTTATTTATCTTTGCAAGGGTAATCAAAAAAGAAGAACTCTCTTCATCGGCCGACCGATTGGAAGAGAAGGTGACACTCACAATCTCCCCCGCACTTTAAAGGTATTATTCGCGATCCCTCCATATTATTATTGTTATATTCATTTGAGGCCCTCGCGTCTCTAGCGATCACCTTTCCCCTTAGCATCCTCGTATGCTCCCCTTTTTTATCCTATTCCCCATTCTTTTCTTACTTTTATTATTCTAATTCTCTTAAGTGTATTTTCCATAATCTACAGGTGGTAGCCTTTTTGCAGCATAATGCAGTGGATAAGACACTCGATATGCATCAAAGGTGCCGAAATCACCATCAACCCTTTCTAAAAGCTTCATCTCAATCATTCATTCCACAATTAGTTTATTCATCATAGTAGGGTCTACCAGATCTGGGTAGAAATGTGTAGACTAATGTGTGAAAGGAGTTGTCATAGTGGTAGCATGTTACACACACTATGCCGTGAGTGGCGACTGTTGTACTTGAAGCGTTGGTGACTGCGCCGGTGGTGGTTGCAGAGATTGTTGGAAAGGAGCCTTTTCATGACTCATTACCTGAGGAGCAGCAGGTGATACAGTTTCACCCGAGTTAGAGATCCCTCGAGAAGACTCACCATGCATGTCCTGGTGCTTGGAGACAAGAGTTTGTTCAGCTTTTTCACTCAGCTGTCTCTTTAATGATTCAATTTCTTGTTGATATTTGTGGAGTATCATCAGGATACCTGGGTCTAAGGGCGTGGCCATGGGCATTTCTTCCATCACTTTACTCGAATTCCCTTCAGATGGGGTTGGTAGGGGAATCTCCTCTTCTCATGATGTCACCATGCCGGCGGTCAAATTGGTGTTCATTGGCACATCTTCAACCATTCCAAGCACTTCCCTGGTGGCCTGGCCCCTTCATGTCACAACCCCAGATCTATGAGCTAATCTGGCAAGTTCTTCTGATTCTTCAGGCAGGATACCATATTTGCCAGTTATCCCCGTCATGTTGTAGGAAAAGACTTGCATCTTGCCACTCTGCCTCCAGACCCGCCTTCTGGCTTGGTCGGGGAAGGTCAGTCGGTCAAACATGGATATTCTTTTTCCTTCTCTCCGCTGTGGGGAGTTTTCAAGACATCCAACCTCTCGGTCATCTTCTTGTTCATTAGAGTCAATGGTGGAAGCCTCCTCTCTTGGTTCTTCTTCTCTTTCTTTTTCTCCCTCAGCGCCCATGATACGGAGTAGCCGTTGTTGGCCTAAGGATGAACTCCCCAAGCCGCGGATATAGTCTTGGACCACTTTGGTCATTTCTTTTCGACTGTGCCCCAGAGACAGAGTGCTGTGTAACAATCGTTCTTGTGTCACCGGCACATAGCCCAGTCGTGACAAGTTTGCAATTTCATTCCTCTTCTTTAAAAGTCTGAAAACATTAGCTTGTTTAGCGCAGGCTCTGTTGGTAGGTGGTGAAACCTTTGGCATAACCTCCTCTTCTTGTTGTACAATTCTTATGCCCCCTCTCTTGGGGCCCTTGACAATCGGTCTTGTATTTTGAGGGGTCGGAGCCAGACCCCGGGTCCTCTTGGGAACCCAAATCTGCTTAAAACTTGAAGACTTAGGGGCCAGCCTGTTAGAATATATATAGGTGCACGGAGAGATCCAGAGATGGGGTGAATGGATGTAACTACAATTAATAGCCCAATTTTAAATAACTCTAACCGAATTATCACTAGATGAATGACCGATCAGTGAAGGCACAGGTTCAGAGTTTTGTTGGACACTTAGAAATAGGACTAGTGTGATGCGGTCATTACAACTGAGAACTAATAAACTCAAGCCATAGCAATGAGCTTCATTACATAATCCCAAAATGCCATCAATAAAACTGCTAAGCACATAAGCAGACACTGCGATGCTGTAGATATCGGAAGGATAACATTGAGACAAACTCCGAAGGAAAGAGTGCATAACCAATGAACCAGTGGTGAATGATGATGAACATTCACACAAACAATCAAACACTTCCCAGAATAGATGGATCAAGCAAACATAATATCAAACATGTTACCCCCCCCCCCCCCAAACAAACACAAAACATATAGTGTGAAGGAGATAGAAGAGAAGGACAAACACACAAGGCAACCCACGGCACACTAAATTTTTAGGTGGTTCAGCCAGACACCAGTCTGCCTACATCCACCCCTCACTCAAACACTAAGTGAGGCTTCCCTTGCAAACACAAGAAGCAGACTCAGTCTGCAAACAAATGCTACCTAACAACTTGAACCCTGAGGGAGACAAATCCCTCGACCTGGTCTTGCTTCCCACAAGACTAGCACCCTAGCTCTGCTACCCATAGAACTAGAACTGGAGGTTAAACTCCCTTCCTATGAATCCATAGAGGGAACACAATGAGTGACACCCCATCACTCACAACCAGAGACACCAATCTCCCTTCCTATGAGTCCACAAAGGGCAACCGGATATACACTCTCCCTTCTCCTGAATCCTCAGGAGGAACCCCAATACCAAACCATGAGTCGGAAGAATAAGGTAGAAAATGAAACTAATAAAGAGGAAAATAGAACAAACAGAAAATTGAAACAAATGTAGCTCTCGCAAGAGCAAATTGGTCTGGATCTGATCCAAAAACCAATAGATTACATATCTTCAATATGCTCCAGCCGCTTCACTATCACTTCTCTCTTCTCTCTTGAGCTCTCTCTCTTTCTCAGCACTCTCTCTCTCAGCACTCTCACTTTAACTCTTCTCACAGATTCTATGCTCTCGTACTCTTCAGCTCTTTTTTCTCTTCTTGGTAGCTCTCCTTTTTAGCGGCTTGCTTTCTTCTGGGAATGGGACGGCTTTATATAGAACAGAGCCTCCAGAAATGGATGAGGCAAATACCTAGTGAAATCTCATTGGTCCAGCTGGCAATAGAATATTCTGCCTCTAAAAGCTTCAGAACAAGCGTGCCAGGCCTTCTCATATCACGTGCCTCTTTATCCGCCATACTGGGTACACGTGCCCATCATTGGTTGACTTGGGATCACGTGCCTTAGCTTAATTAGAACCTCGTGACTTATAATTAAGCCTATGTTGTAAGTGTTCGACCTAGGTGCTTATAAAGGCTTTAAGACTCTTCACACTAAAGTTCTTGTCAATCAATAAATAAGGCATTTTATCAAACACTTTGTTATCATAATCAAATGCAGACATAGTCAACATCATATTGGTCAAACATTCATATCAGAGATGTATAATATGGTGTACATGCTTAGATGATGAAGATTGACCTTAATGATGAATGTTGTAGTGTGAGAATAGATAATTACTTCAGCTGCACAGACTTGGCTATGTTAAATGCAAATGTGCACAGGCTTGAATGCATGTGCTTCAACCTTGTGCGTGCATGTGCATAGACTTCAAATGAATATGCTCCGACCCTGTCCGAGCACATGCTCAGACTTATATGAATATGCTCTGACATAATGCATGTGCACTGACGTGTATGCATGTGCTCTGACCTATGTGAAGATGCTCAGACCTTCATGCTCCATGTGCTCAGACTTTATATGCAGCACTAAACATGTGCACAGACCTAACACAATGTGCACCGACCTTGACTTCCAAAAGTGCACAGACCCAAAACATGTCCACAGACCTGAATATTGCATGCACAAACCTCACACAATGTGCACAGACCGCATAAAGTCAGTTGAAGAATGTGCTTCGACCTTGTATGACATATAGCTAAATGTGCACCGACCTTATATGTCATGAAACAAAACATGCACTGACCTTATATGACATAAAGCAAAATGTACACCAACCTTTGTTCACCATAGGTACTCATGTGCACCGACCTTGATATGCAGACTATATGCATGTGCACTGACCTTGATATGCAAACTATATGCATGTGCACCGACCCTGGTATGAAAAATGCTTGGCCCTTATGAAGGTGCTCGGACTCGATATGAATTTGCTCCGACCTTCCTGTGAATATGCTAAGAATTTTTACATGCATGTGCTCTGACCAGTGAGAATATGCTCGGACCTTGTTTAGCATACGCTCTGACATGAATGATAGATGTGCATAGACCTCATTGAACATGTTGACTACTGGAGTTGACCATGTTGACTTTTTTATAACTAGTCATGAATATGCACAGACCTTGCATGACATAGTGTATAAATGTGTGAATATGCACTGACCTGAATATGCAAACTTTGTGCATGCGCTCAGACTTGTATGAATATAGTCTGACCTACATAATCCATATGCTCTGACATGAATGCATGTGCTTCGACCTTACCTGACAAGGAGACGGTATATGCACTGACCTTTCAATGCAATAGCTGACTCAAGTTGAACATTAGCGTGTCACATCATAAACAGTAGCGTTGACCTACTGTCACATCATGAACATTAGCGTTGACTTGCATTTATGCACATCAAAACCACATGAATGCATCAACACATATGACATCATATGCTTAGATGAGTCATAGTGTTTGGCATCATCAAAACCACAGGGGTACAACACAACCTACCCCGAGTGTTCTGTTCTGGGTTCGCCTTCTGGCTTGCCAGCACTTGAAAAGTGTTGCGAGTAGAGACTGCTGGGACAACGCGGTCTGGTAAAGCTTTAGAAGTGCGACCATTCAGGTATACCCGCATGTCGCCGAATAATACGGACTTCTTGGAAATAGAGAGCCGCCCTTCGGGAACAGCTACTCTTCTTTTTCTATAATTATTCTTCTTTCTTCCAGCCATCTTGTTGCAGACAAGAGCAGCTCGATAGTCCACATGGTGGACTAAGCAGGTAGCAGTGGAGCGGGGCGAAACAGCCCAGCGTGGTGCACCATTCTTCGAAGGGGTCACGATTTTGACCGTGATAGCTTCTGCATCCGTCTTCTCGACCCGTAGCAGGCCAACGAAAGCAACTCCGAGGATGTTCGGGAATCCTTCCACAAGTGGCAGAGTACCAAAAATTGTGGGTACCGCCAGGTACTCATATGTAGCATGCGACGTGACCACTTGAGGGCCGAAGGTCAGAACAGAAAGTCCAGAAGCCATTACAATTTCTGCAAAATCGGATGAACAAACAATCATTATTTTTGGGGAAGGCCCCAGGGCCTTCTGCTTTGGCGAAAAGATGAAGGGAATCCTAGTCCCACCGGGTGTGCCAGCTTTGTGGAATCGGCAAGAAAAAGAATCTCTCTCTTTGATTTATTTATTGGTTCATTTTATTAACGCGGGGTGTGCTAGTCACTTTCGTGACAAAGTTTATTATGCACTCGTCTGACTAATCAGACAATTGTGGGTGATCGTGTCGGGACTTGAAGTCCGCCATACCATAAAGGCTATGGCGTTAATTACATCCTTCCGGAAGAAGGAAAACCCTTGATTAATCACCAAAATAGAAGGGCCCTCGGGGTCGAAGAAAATATGTGAAAGTAAAGTTCTCTTCATAAATTAAGATGTAATGCATGTAGGCAAGCAGTGTAGTAAAATTCATTAGATCGGCTCTTGATACGTGGCAGAGAACTTAGGTCATCAGACCATCTCACGCTTAGTAATGGCTTCCAGTCAGGCATAAACTGACCTTCGACTAGTCACCATTTGATATACCGAAAAGCCGGGAAGGTGTGGGTGCCCATGCACGAGTTCAAACAAAAGAGTGCGGAGCGTATAACTGTCTATTCCTTTTTATTTGAGGATTTAGGGTAAAATTTGACTCTGACATTAATTATTTATTACTCTATTCAATCATTTATTCACATGTTTATTTAATGAACTTCAAAGAAAATTTCGGCAGCACCTCCCTTGTCCCGAGGAGTGTCGGGGAGGCTTTAAGAGACTCATCCACGAAGAGTCGAGATGGTTCCAAAAGACGGTCATGTCTAGACGACAATCCCATTCGTCATGATAGGTGGAGGAACTTGAGGCCTAGCCCTCCGAAAAATCCCAACCACCTTGGAGGTCATCGATCAATGCTTGCCAATTTTTTGTTGAACTGTCTTTGTTATTGCAGCACATGCATATGAGTTCATAGAAACTAGCATGACTACGCCCTGACGGGTTCGTAGGTCACCGGGACAATGTATGCTAAGAAGTGGCACTTGTTCATTCATTTGTTCTTTTTGCAGGGTAGCTTTCCCTCCTAATTCAGCATGATTAGCTGTGAGGCCGTTTCCCTCACAAGAGGTGAAAATCGAGTGGAAAGCCGAGGAAAACTTGATACGGAGTAGGGGATGAAACCTCGGTTTCCAAGAGAATTTCAACAGCATCTCCCCCTGCCCCAAAATGTGTTGGGGAAGAGTATAAGAGACCCATCCACAGAAGGCTGAGACGGATTCCATAAAAGAAAATTGACAGACATATAAAAATGATAGTCCAGACCCAATAGTGGGTGGTGAATGCTTTGCCAATTACTTTTGACCCATTCTTGACACCACAGGGTGTACACACAGGCTTTAAGGAAAGCCGGCACAGCTATGGGCCGAAGGGCCTGAAAGGATCGGGGCACTGTTCACCTTTAAGGCAGTCAATGTTATGTCTTTCTGGCGGGATCATCGAGGCTCACGTTATAATGTATAACGAGGCCCCGTGATTTAGTGGGAGTATTGGAACACTCGGAAACGCATGACATGACATAGCCTCCCTGCTTAATTTCGGCAGCATCTCCCCTTGTCTTGGGACATGCCAAGAGACATATAGGATACCTGTCCACGGAGAGTCGAGACGGGGTCCACAGTCTAGGGGCATATTGAAGCCCGAAGGCCACAAGGGTGAGAGCAATGGGACACTGTCCGCTGTTAAAGCGATTTATTCATTATTTCCCTGATGAAGCCATCGAAGAACACGCCATAGGAACCGGCGGACCTTCGTGACACGAGAGGGTAGTTTGGAAGATGAGACATGTTATGATAAACTAGCCTCTTGAACGAATTCCGGTAGCATCTCCCTTTAGTTCGGGGTATGCCAAGAGACATATAGGATATCCGTCCACGGAGAGCCGATACGGAGTCCATAAGATGTGGGCATGCCAAGGCCCGGGGATCGACTGTGGGACATTGTTCATCATTGAGGAGTTTTATTCCCTTTTTTCCTTATACAAAGTCAAAGAAGAACACACTATAGTAAGTAGTGGATCTCTCTAACTTGACAATATGATCCGGAGAAGCATTCATATTGCAGGGATATAGATCCCATTAGTGTAGCTCTGTGCACCATACTGACTCTGCCTTAGGCTGCCACGGGATGGTAGGGATAACATGATGACCAAATGAAAGGCCAAAGATTGGAAAGAGTTGATATGAAGAGATGGATACGGCGGCTAGGGAGAGTTCTTCTGATACGGCGACTTGGGCAGGCACTTCTGATACGACTGCCAGGGATTCTAATACGGCGGCCAAGAATGGTCTAGCGGCCGAACTTGATATGGCAGCTGGGGATTCTGATACGGTGGCCAAGAATGGTCCTTCTGATACGGCGGCCAGGGAAGGCTTAACCCGATGGCTAGGGGATATGAGGTGGCGGCCAGGTAAGGCAGTTGTAAGGGGAGTCGGCGGCTGGAAGTAGCAGGTTGTGAGAGGGAGCCGACGGATAGCACTGTAGCTACATGGTCTGGCCGCCGTACCACAAGTTTTAAGCACTTGACAGGGCTAGAGAAGATGAAATCAAAGGGGTTTACAGAGCAGTAATGTCCCTCAGGCCGGGGCGCAAGAGGTCCAGGATCCATGTGATAATTTCACAGGCCCCTAGACTCTCCTGAGAAGTGTTATAAAGCACCAAAAACCATATCATCCGTAAAACCTCGGAGAGAAGCTATAAAGAGTAAAGTCGATTGGAAAACTTGCACATGACGCAAGATTGTCCGATCTAGCTTCCAAACTCACAAGAGAGGGAGAGAAAAGAGATGAGATCATTAATTCGTAGATTTAACAACCCATGCTATTCATTCCTCCATGAAGTATTGCAGTCGCTACATTTATAAGAAAGACACAATCGAATGTAGCAAAAGAAAGAAATGCAGTAAATACAGGGGAGAATGGGGGAAGAGGAAAGGAAGAGCTCGCAAGCTCAGTGGAGGCCCCTACATGGGGGCTAAACCCACCTTCACAAACCCTCTCTTCTGAGCTTCTCTCGATGCTCTCTATTATCTCTCATTTCTCTTCTCTCTTCTCTTCTTTTCTTCTGATTGCTTGATCCTCCTCTGATTGCCTCCTTCTTCTCTGTCTTCGCAACTGGGATTTGTATAGAGGCTTTGCCCTCTTGATACGGCGGTGAAGGCGTATGATACGGCGGCCAGGGGATGTGACACGGCGGCTAGGGAAAGCACGCGTGGGCTGGCTGCCAGATCAGCTGTGGCCGCCGGATCCGTTTTGGGCCACCGGATGGCTTTGGTGTGATGATCCAACGTGGCCCCTTTGTTCTATTCAGCCCATTTGAGCCCTTCTATTCTAGTTAAGTCTCTTTTCTTCTTTTTTTGGTCCATGTTTCATATGTTTGAGTAGCAATTGGCCCTTTTGGGGTGACTCATGTGTACTGTCTGAAGCACAGTGATGTTCTCTTTCGAAGTCGTCTTCTTGGAGGTAGCTCCAGCTGTATCTTGACTATTTTGATGATCAGGAGATCGCTGGGGAGCTTAAGCAGGTAGGTGGTTGCCCATAGATGTCTGATGGTCATTTGATGGTTTGTTCGGCTTCAATCGCCCTGGTGACGAATGATGGCTTACCGGGTAGCAGCTTTGCCAAAGAGGGCACAGCCGGGTGTGATGCATTGTGATGCAAGTATCCCCTCCCGATGTTACAATAATATGGAGAACAGTGGAACTAAGTTTCCATGCAATCTTTTTGAACTCCAGGCAGCATGTGCAGAGATTTCACGGGCTTCAGACTTATCGTCCTTTTCTGTATGACTATTTTCTAGGTGTGAACAAGAGACGAGAATTCTTTTAGTGTTAATTTTAGCGTGTCAACAGGGTCTCAGTCTGAGTGTTATGTAACAGTTCTGTCTGGTCTATAAAGGTTCATCTCTAATTTGCTTTTCTATCTTGTTCTATCATGAATGGAATGGATGTTTGTTTCAGATGTAAATCAAGTCTCAGAATTAATGAAAACTCAAATTCTTTTTGTGTCAAAATCTCATTCCATTTAGTTGCTTGAACTTTTGATGGTTGAAGGAGCATGTGATTTCAGTTTCATTCTAAACTGTTGGACTTGGAACTAAATGCACATAATGACTCATAGTTGCCATCATCAAAAAGGGGGATAATGTTGTGTGATTGGTTTTGATGATGTCTTAACTATGAATCATTATTCATTCGTTACTCACAAAAATTGATTAATAATCAAGTATTTCAAACAAAATAAAAATAACATTCTTCTCACTATGAAATTCACTAAGTATGAGAACTTCATGTTGGCAGGATCAAAGGAGAACTCGATAGGGTCAGTAGAAGAGTCTATGGATTTAACGTAGAGGTGAAGTCGACATTCTCAGCATGCATGGTCAACAGGTTTCAAGAAAAAAATTGAAGAATAATCAAGATGATCAGTCGATAGAGAAGAGGCCTCGGCCAATAGATAATATGAGGAAGTTATGTTTACTGCAAGTATCTAAGGACGGGGGTTTACGCGGACCAACCGGGGCGCGGACCAAACCAGCCCCCCCCAGTCTGGTCCTCGTAAACCCCCCCAAAAAACCAAAAAAAAATTACATGGGCGAAAAACCCCATTTCCAGCACACATTACGTAGACCAGACCCCCCCCCCCCCCGGGTCTGGTCCGCGTAAACCTCCCAGAAAATAAAAAAAGTTTTTTATGGGGAAAAACCCCATTTCCAGCCCGCGTAAACCCCCTTGGGGGGGGGTTACACGGACTAGACCAGACCCCCAAGTTTGGTATGCGTAAACCTCTCTCCCCTACTCCGAAAAAATATATTTTCCAGGGGGTTTACGTGAACCAGATTGGCCCCCCAGTCCAGTCTGCGTAAACCCCCCATGACCCTTCAAATTCCACTATAGATTCCCCCCTTAGAATCTCAAGGGGCATATACATGAACACAACACTCACACATCTACAGGCACTCGGCTACAAGCTCTCAAGGACTAAAGCGGCAAGGAACGCGAGGAGCTAAGCGCAAGTTGGGTGACTTGTTGATCGGCTCGTATACGCCGATGGTATGTCAAACGTACTTCCCTCACATGGCGTCTAGCCACCTCACTCAAGCCCATCCCCCCGTACACAAGGTGTTATGATAATGGCGAACACACCCGCACATCGAGTCCGCCCGCGTATGGCACGACATGACAACAAAGCGCATGCCATAATGCCAAAATCGCCCCTGCCATGAGACCATGTGCCCGCCGCTCACCCCGAGCCAACCACCGACCGTCCCGACCACTGACCCAAGTTAGCTGGACCATGGCCTGGAAGTAATGTTCTCGGGACCGGCCCTAACTCCTCGGCATGAAGACATTCGCTTCTCGGGACCCAGACCTGACTGCTCATTCCGAGCCACATCTGGCCTCCCTCAGGCGCCAGTGTCAGCCCTTGCCATCTAGTCTAGCCCTCCCTCTGCGACTACAGGCGAGCCCCTAGCTCCTTGCAGAGAGCCCCGGTAAAAACACACGGTTAATCCGCTTTGTCTTGCATTGAACCGGGGACCGACCCACGAGTCGAAATTATCTCGTGGCTTGCACCAATTGTATTTCGGCCCTCTCGGACCCTTTGTAAAGCCCACATGGCACCTATAAAGCATGAAACCAGTTAAATATGCTTACCCGTACCTGGGTCCCAGTCTCTTACTCGCACTAACCTGTGTGCAACCAGTCTCCCGGATCTTAGTTTACCAACCCCTCCAGTCAAGCACAATTGTCAACCTACAGCTGCGGGGGTACCCGGCTCCCTATCCTTGGCTTCAGAAATATCCAGGATCTTCTTCAGCACAGAACAAAGGCGTTCGGATTCAATACAATGTAAATAAACACCGACTGTTTACGGTCGGTGGGAAAGACGTCCCGTACATGAATCCCCATAATCGCATGCACACTCGCACCCGTGGAACCTCCCTTCTCTCCACGTGTCGCCCGCCACCCCGAGAGAACGTGTCGCATCCTGACGACACTTCCCCAGTAAATCTTCGGTTCCATAGGTGATCATCGAGAAATTGACTGGCACGCCCGCACCCTGTCTAGTCACCCGGTCCTCCCGGAAAGCTCTCGTGCAAGTTGACCCTTCTCGACCTTCTGTAAAAGGTGAGTGTACAGTACTGTTGTGAGAGGCATATAGCTACAAAGGAGAATATCCCCGAGATAACATCAACTCTTTTATTTTCCTTTTTCACTTTATTCCCCTTCTCACCGCGGTCACCGACTCCTTCCCACCCGTCAAAAGGCACGGTGGGGAGCAAAACAATAGTCTACGCACATACGCCACTTCCCATTGCTTTTACGAACCAGGGTTCACATTGGTGACCCAGTTCGGGTACTGGGTGGGTCATAGGAGTCTTAAGCATAGTTTTTCGCTCACCTACTCCTTTATAATTCCCTGTCGCTCGGGGTTCAACACCTCCTACGTTGTTGAACCGGGTGGCAGCTCGGATCCAATTTTAGCCAGTGGGTGATGATCTCTAGCGGGACTTCGAGGAGCTCGTCCTCAGACCAAGCGAACACATCCTGATTTTTGACTAGGAAACACGTGTAGTCTTCCTTCTCTTGTCGAACAGGATGGCACCGATGCGAAGAGTCCGACTCGGTGTGGGTGTACAAATAAGGACCGTGGCGTCACAAGTCACATGAATAGGCATATGTGTATAAGTGATAACATAATGTGCCAATCAAGTGAACATCATGAACATGTGACTATGTAAACATGGTAGCATGATCATACAGCAAGGCAAAGGTGATAAAAGATGTATGTTTTGTATGTGATTTTGATGATGACAAAATGACTTTATCGCTTAGCCTTGTGCTTGAATGATTATTCATGTTTTCATGTGCTTGAATCTCCTTATCCTCTTGCTATGAAGTTTGAAATGGTTGTGGAGATTTAATAGTGTGATTGCTTGAAGATCTTGATCAACATCACATGGTTTCATGTGTGAATGATTTGCTTGCATATAGTTTTTCTGAAGAAACCATGATTGGGTCTTAAGGACTGATGCTTATTTGATTGAGTGAGTAATTAATTCAATGTGAGCTTTAATGAATCAATCATTCATGTTTTTGGAAAGACTTCAAATGTTCAATGAAATTGATCATTCATGTGTAAATGATTGTCACTCTCTTAAAGCATTTGAGAGTTGAAGTTTTGAAAGACACAAGGATCAGTTTGTATGTTGAGCTCCCATGTCTTTATATTTAGTTGGTTGATAGATTCAAGTTCATCATATCAAAACCTTGTCATTTTGTGGAATGTGTTTTTGTTGGTTGACATGAGAAGTCTAAAACATGTTTGAATGGGTTCAATGATGTATTATAATGTGAACAAGTTCAAAGTGTTAATGCTTGATGCAAGTATTTTGATTATCATCTAACCTCTTGCTTTATCATGTTTTTCAGGATGAATATTCATGGTTGATCCTCATTGGATTATCGTAATATTTAATCATTTATTTTTCCATGAATTAATGGAGGTTTGACAGGTTTTTCCAACCCTCACTGGTAGGGGTCGACCCATGGGGTCGACCCTTAGAGGTTCTGTATTGGACAGAAGTTGCTTTAAGCAGTCTGTCTGTAGGGGTCGACCCCTGTGTCATGGGTTTTTATTTTGGGCTGTCTACCCTGTGTCTGCACGAGGGTCGACCCCAAGGGTCGACCCATTCCAGACAAGACTTTCGTAAGTGACCTAAACCCATTCTAAACCCTTTCAAACTTTATCAAAATAACCCCCAAAGGTTCCTAGACATGAGGGTGTTTTTAACATATTTTAGGAGGGTCTTATGAGTCTTTTGGTCACTATCCTATATATATGAACATGTTCTCCGAATTTGGAAGATAAGAACCCTAATGCTTATTTGTTCTACCTTGTAGGAGAAGAAAAGGGGAAAAAGGAAGAGGAGCTCTTGCAAGGAGGTTATCATCTACATCAAGGCATCTTTGGAGCTCATGCTAGAAGGAAAATAGGAGCGACTCGAGGAGAGAAACATGATGACTTTGAAATCGCCACCATCCGACAACGAGCCAAGAAGAGTCGGATATTTCCTAGAAGGGGGAGCATTATACTTGTTAAATCTTTCTAGTTTCAGTCTTTAGAGTTTGTTTGGAGTTTATTGTACTCACCCGTGGTCATTTCATCTATTTCTGAACGATTATCTTGTGTGGGGGTTCGGAGAGTGGTTTCTCCGAGTGCTTGTGTTGACGCTTGTGCGTCAGTGTGTGCGGTGGGCATCTGTGTGGGGGGGGGGGCACGTCCCCGTGTGTATGCTGCTTTTACAGCATGTTTGTTGCGGTTTTTACCCTGTGTGTGTGGGGAGAAATCCCCGTGTTTACTGCATTCACAACGTGTGGAGAAAGCCTTATCAGTTTGGTAAGGGGTGGACGTAGGGAGCCCGTCGTGGTCCCGAACCACCTTAAAAATCTATGTGTCTTATGGTTTGATTTGTGTGATTATGTGTGCATCACTGTCTATTCTATTTATGCAATCATGTGAGCTCGATAAGATTGAGATAATTAAGTTTATACTATTTAGTTTAAATTCCTCAATCTTATTAATCTTGTTAATTTCGCTGTGAGTAAGTTTGAGTTTTTAATTGGACATATTTTTAGTAGAGGGATCTATTCACCCCCCCTCTAGATCCGTGTTCCTGCACTACGGGACCCAACAATTGGTATCAGAGCAAGGCTCTATTGTCCCTAGATCTAACGATCTACAGAGTGATCCCAATGCATTCTACAATCATGAATTTTTCTGTTGAACATATGTCGATGAACTACTTACCTATTTTTAATGGTTCTGATTTTACTTCATGGTTTGGTAAAATGTGTGGAATGATTAATTATGTTAATCCTAATCTTTGGAAGTTGATTTATGATGGTCCTCACATATTACCTCTTGATGAGACCAAGTGGTCTAATTAAGATAAATTGAAGAACTATGAAAATGTCACTATCTTGAGTCTATTGAAAGCCTTTGTGAATGCTAATATGTTTACATTTGTTTCATCTTGTAGGATGGCAAAGGAGCTCATGGACATGTTGATTAATGCTCAAGAGAAGGAAGGACAAAAAGGTCTCATGGCTGACGATGTTGATCAACACAATGATGAAAATGCTGAAGAGGTAAACTCTAATTCTGATGAAGATGAAATGTCATTTGAAGAACTACTTGATGCTTATGAGGAGTTGTCGAGTAGATATAAGAAAATCAAGTCTGAAAATAAAACATTGAAAAAGAAACTTAATGAAAATGTGCATGATAATTTTCCTTGTGAAAAATGTATTGATTTAAAATCAAAAATTGAAGATCTAGAGTACAACCATGATATTCTGGAATCAAAAATAAGATTGTTTGAAGAAGAAATTTCCTGCTTGAATGAAGAGCTTGAAATGACTAGGAAATCTAATACATCATTTGAAATTAAAAATGATTGTCATTATTTACTTGATCAGAAGAAACTCTTGTTGTCTAAGATTTCATTACTCGAAGAAATAAAAAATGTCTTTGAAACAAGTTAGATTCATTGTCTGGTGATGAAAAATTATTTGAAAAGCTTCTCGATAGTGAAATTGATAGCAAGAGCATAATGACTGAAAATGAAGAACTTAAGAAGAAAAATGGTGCCATGCTAATTCAAATTTCTTTACTTGAAGGGAGCTTGAAATGCTTTGTAAATTTTGAAAAAGAAAATGCGTTGTTGAAATCTGAAAATGAAAAGTTGAAACAATTAAACAACACCATGTCTGAAAAACTGCTTGTTCTTGAAAAAAAGAAAATCCGTTAATGTCAATGTTGATGAATGTAAAAAAGTGCATGTGCTAGAATAAGAAATTGAGAGCTATAAAACTTCAAATAAAATGTTGAATGAATATGTTATATGCAGTGAACAGGAGATAGCTAGTTATGAGTTGCACATTGTATCCCTTGAAAGTGAAATCATTGATTTGAATGCATCACTGTCTAAGTTTGTCAAGGGGAAAGACAACCTAGATAAAATTTTGAGAACAAAGGTTAATTTTCAAAGAGAAGGGTTGGGTTATAATTCGGTAAACAAAAAGAATTTTGAAAACAAACTATACACATTGTTTGTCTCGAGTTCGGATGTAGCTAGTTCATCAAACGCTCACTCGGTTCAACATGCTAAAAATAAAATCGAGAAATATGATGTTAAGTAGAAATTAAATCAAGATTCAAAGTTGAAAAATAACTCTGCTTGTACAATTGCCAATGCTAGGAAGCACAATCATGATGCTCACACACACGCATCCACAAGTAAAATCTCATGTTTTTATTATGGCAGAATTGGTCATATGATGTATGATTGTCTTGCTTTGAAATATGATGAACTGGGAGCATGCAAGAAAATGAATGATTTCAAAAGATCTAGAACGTTCTCGAACAGAAAAGCTAACTTTGAATATTTCTATGCTCATGAAAAAGGACCATATAGAAGAGTTGCACCATTGTATTGTTATAACTGTGAAAAATTTGGTCACATGTTGAAAGATTGTTGGTTGTTGAAATGGAAAAATAAGTTTCATGCTCATAATGGTAGACCTCATGTCTATACACAGAAATTCACCTCTCATGCTCATACAAAGAAAATGAGTCAGCATGCACAATGTCATTATTGTGGTGAACTTGGTCATTTCATGGATGATTATAGTTGGATTAAAATTGATGATTTGCATACCTTAAAGAAATTGAATACTCATGTTAACCATCCAGGACCCAAGAAGATTTGAGTACCCAAAACTGTCAAATGAGAACTTTGGTGAAGGGATGCCTTGAGACCAAGTGGAAGGCTTGAAAATAATGGCTGCTCAAGGCACAAGTTTTGAAAATAAATTTCTGAGTTCTCTTTGAATAACTAAAATTTACTTTAACTAAATTTCCATCTATGAAGATCATGAAAAATCAGTTTTTCTTATGAGTTTGCATTGCATCTATTTGATCATCAATTCATGACTACATGGTATATAAAATTGTGACATGTGGAAGGGCATGTCAATCCTATCTGAAAGCTATCACCATGCGTGAGAATGTGTCTCTGCCTGGTACCATGAGTCTATCATCCATTGGTTGCATATGGCATCAAACTTGATTGTATTTCTTGAAATTCAGGCACATATTAAGGAGGAGTTGCTAGTTGAACAATTTAGAATTGATGTTGTTCCGTTTTCTTTTGGATGACTTGGCTGCATACCCTGTATACTGAATTTCATCAAATGCTTTGTAGCCTTTGTCATGTGATTCTTAGTATGCTGGGCAAAATAGAAAGGTTTTCAGGAAGAGTTTGCTTCTTGTCTAATGTGGATTCATAATGAAAATCTATCTTGCACATAGATAAACTATCAGTTCACATGTGATGATTTTGATGCTTTGAATGAGTTTCCCGAATTCTCTTTTCAAAATAAAATTTTGTTCTCACATTTGTAAAAATACATTCCATGCATTAGTTGCATTAGATGCATATAGAATTTTCATGTGAAATTTGAAATCTTGCACTGCATTTTCATATAGGTTACAGGTTGCATGTTTTAGAATTCATCCATTAGGTGCATTTGATCATTCATATGAAAATTGAAATTTGCATTTTGCAATAGTATTGCATGAGATTCACATGTTGTCTTCTGCATTGCATATTATATGATCTCTCTGTATACTTGCATGTTATTATATGCTATTCACCCCCAATCCTTGGAATTTTTATGACCTTATGCCTTCTTGTTAAATAACTTTGCATCTAAGTCATCACTGGAGTGTTTCTTGTCATACACTCAGGGGGAGTAAAGATTTGATAAGTGCATCTATGTAGGGGGAGCTGCATTGTTATGTGTTCATAATATTTTCGGTATACATGTTAAATCTAATTCGCACACTTCATGCACAAAATGTGAAAATGAGTGTTACACATAAGGATATTAGAGTTTCTCTTCAACAATCTAAAGAAATTAAACTTGTTGCATGAATGATAAAGAAGCAGTTAAGGAAAAATCTGCCTGCCTTAGAATGAAAAATCTGAAAAGAAAAAGAATGGCAGAGCAATGCTTGGTCTCATTGAGTAAACTGGATACACGTCACTTGAGACGTGATGTGGTTCATTTCTGAAAAATGTTGACTAAAGTATCTCTGCTCAAAATGAAGTGAAATTGTTTAATATACTGAGTCACTGGGGAGTCTAACATGAGCTCTATATGTCTACTCGTGTAAAAAAGAATTATTTGAACCTGATCATTCTTAGAAAAATTTTGATTATTCTTGAGATATTATGAAAAATTTGATGTGAAAATTTATTGTGGCAGAGCGTAGCCTCCAATACGCTGTTCTCATAAATTGATGTGCAGTCTGTATAATCCCTCATTGTGTTGATCTGAAAATCTAAATATCCATATTGCAACAATCTATTATCATGTTATTCACCTACACATTTGAAAATTTGATTTAATATGTATTTAGAAAATTGATTGATTACATTGGCTTTTGCTTAATTCTCCTATATGATTGCACATGGACATTTTTGGTTGTACTAACTCACCTGCACTTTTCGGACACCTATCACTTCTAAATAAAATGGGGGAGCTATATTTCATTTATATACATTTACCTGCTTCGAGGTCAATCACACTTGATCATTCTACTTGCACTCTGCATGTCCATATGGTCCATTCTTGCATTCCAAACTTATGCAATTAGTTCATGCATATTGTGCATACTTGGCATTTATAGCATTCACATATGCATATTTTGAATTGCATCTTTTTGAACATTTTATGCATGTGATTCTCTTAATATCCCCATTGTCCGTCGATTTTTGTCAATGATAAAGGGGGAGAGGTAGTAATTTTGTGCTTATTTCATGAACATAGTATTTTGCTTGTCCGTTCTGATTTTGCAAAAAGGGGAGAAAGCATGTTGGTTTTAGTCTTGATGCTATCATGAATTCCCCATGTTGATCACCATTTCTGATTATGTCAAAGGGGGAGAGATCATTATTACATAACAGTTTGTCATCATCAAAATGGCGGAGATTGTTGTGTATGTGATTTTGATGATTACAAAATAACTTTGTCGTTTGGCCTTGTGCTTCAATGGTTATTCATATTTTCATGTGCTTGAATCTCCTTATCCTCTTGCTACGAAGTTTGAAATGGTTGTGGAGATTTAATAGTGTGATTGCTTGAAGATCTTGATCAACATCACATGGTTTCATATGTGAATGATTTGCTTGCATATAGTTTTTCTAAAGAAACCATGATTGGGTCTTAAGGACTGATGCTTATTTGATTGAGTGAGTAATTAATTCAATGTGGGCTTTAATGAATCAATCATTCATGTTTTTGGGAAGACTTCAAATGTTCAATGAAATTGCTCATTCATGAGTAAATGCTTATCACTCTCTTGAAGCATTTGAGAGTTGAAATTTTGAAAGACACAAGGATCAATTTATATGTTTAAGCTCCCATGTATTTATATTTAGTTGGTTGATAGATTCAAGTTCATCATATCAAAACAATTCTAAGTAGCTATTCTAGAAGACTTTATTTGTATGATCACCTCTTCTAAGCTGTTGGGTATCAAAACAATTGGGAATACATTCTCATGGAGTAACTGTTCTCTGCGTCCAAACAGGATTGTTGCCAGATTGGATAGATGTCTCATCAATGATTCTTGGCTAGTTAACTTCTAGGATTCCCATGCAGAATACACTACTGAGGTTTTTTCGGACCACTCTCAATTAAGAATCTTTTCTAAAAAGGAAATCAAGACTGGGAAAAAGCCTTTCAAATGTTTCAAGATGTGGACTCATCACCCAACATTTACCACAGTAGTTCAGCAGGTTTGGAATGAACAAATACCTGGGACACCAACATTCACTCTCTGGGAGAAGCTTCGAAGGCTGAAGCAAGCTCTAAAAGCATGGAATTCTAACTATTTTGGTAATGTTCAAGACAATATGAAGAAGGCTAGCAGAGAACTGGAAATAGTTCAGCAGGAATTGAAGCAAGACCCAATGAATTGCAACCTGATCACAAAGGAAAAAGAATGCAAGGAAGCTTATTTCAAAGTCATGCAGGATGAAGAATCTTATGCTAGATAGAAATCAAGACAGCAATGGTTGGCATTGGGTAATTCGAACACTAAATTCTTCTATGCTGCCCTTAGAGGAAGAAGGTCCAGCAATTGCATTAAGAAATGCAAGCTTCAGGATGGAAGCTCCACAAATGACATGGAAGAGGTCGACATGCATGCAATTAATTTTTTCTTCAATCTTCTTAATCAGCACGACTCCACTGGTAACTGGCATTTTTCCCCTAGACAGAAGCTGAATGAATCTGAAGCTAATTTCCTCAGCTCTCCTATTTTGGATGAAGAAATTAAGCAGTCAATTTTCCAAGCACCAAAGGATAAGAGCCCAGGGCCGGATGGTTTCCCAGCTGAGTTCTATCAAGCCACTTGGCCCATTATTGGAGAGGATGTCCTGAAGGCAGTCAAACATTTTTTTAGTACTAAAAAGATCCTTAAGCAGCTGAATTGTACCTTTATATCTCTTATACCCAAGCAAGAAGGAGCTGAATCATTTGAACATTACATACCTATATCCCTTTGCAACTTCATTTATAAAATTATTTCGAAGGTCCTTGCAAAAAGAATTCAATTGGTTCTTCCTAAGATTATCAGTGATAACCAGTTAGCCTTCATTAAAGGAAGAAGCATTCACCAGTCAGCCTCATTTCTCAATAAGCTATGAGGCCATAACCTGTGTGGTCCTTAGCATTCTTGATCTGCTTGGCAGAATCATAATGTATAGTTCTACTTTCTTTTAATACAAATACCATAATATTACTTACCAAAAAAAAGTCTAAAACATGTTTGAATGGGTTCAATGATGTATTTTAATGTGAACAAGTTCAAAGTGTTAATGCTTGATGCAAGTATTTTGATTTTCATCTAACCACTTTCTTTATCATGTTTTTCAGGATGAATATTCATGGTTGATCCTCATTGGATTATGGTAATATTTAATCATTTATTTTCTCATGAATTAATGGAGGTTTGACAGGTTTTTCCAACCCTCACTAGCAGGGGTCGACCCATGGGGTCGACCCTTAGAGATTTTGTATTGGACAGAAGTTGCTTTAAACAGTTTATCTGCAGGGGTCGACCCATAGGGTCAACCCACTGCAAGGGTCGACCCCTGTGTCCTGGGTTTTTATTTTGGGCTGTCTACCCTCTGTCTGCACGAGGGTCGACCCCAAGGGTCAACCCATTCCAAACGGGACTTTCGTAAGTGACCTAAACCCATTCTAAACCCTTTCAAACTTTACCAAAATGCCCCCAAAAGTTTCCTAGACATATGAGGGTGTTTTTAACACATTTTGGGAGGGTCTTATGAGTCTTTTGGTCACTCTCCTATATATATGAACATGTGCTCCGAATTTGGAAGATAAGAACCCGAATGCTTATTTGTTCTATCTTGTAGGAGAAGAAAATGGGGAAAAGGAAGAGGAGCTCTTGCAAGGAGGTTATCATCTACATCAAGGCATCTTTGGAGCTCGTGGTAGAAGGAAAAGAGGAGCGGCTCGAGGAGAGGAACAAGATGACGCCGAAATCGCCACCATCCGACAACGAGCCAAGAAGAGTCAGATATTTACTAGAAGGGGGTGCATTATACTTGTTGAATCTTTCTAGTTTCAGTCTTTAGAGTTTTTTTGGAGTTTATTGTACTCATTCGTGGTCATTTCATCTATTTCTAATGATTATCTTGTGTGGCGGTTCAGAGAGTGGTTTCTCTGAGTGCTTGTGTTGACGCTTGTGCGTCAGTGTGTGCAGTGGGCATCCGCATGTGTGTGGGGGCATGTCCCCATGTGTGTGCTGCTTTTGCAGCGTGTTTGTTGGGGTTTTTACCCTGTGTGTTTCGGGAGAAATCCCCGTGTTTGTTGCATTTGCAGTGTGTGGAGAAAGCCTTACCGATTTAGTAAGGGGTGGACGTCGGGAGCTCATCGTGGTCCCGAACCACCTTAAAAATTCCTGTGTCTTATGATTTGATTTGTGTGATTGTGTGTCCTTCATTGTCTATTATATTTACGCAATCATATGAGCTTGGTAAGATTGAGAGAATTAAGTTTATATTGTTTAGTTTAAATTTCTCAATCTTATTAATCTTGTTAATTCCGCTGTGAGTAAGTTTGAGTTTTTAATTGGACATATTTTTAGTAGAGGGATCTATTCACCCCCCTCCTATAGATCCGTGTTCATGCACTACGGGACCCAACAATGTAGAAGAATACCGTGATCACCACCAAGGAAGACAACGCCAAAGAATGTGAAAGAAGACTATGTGTGTGTTGTGTACCTTGGAAAAAGAAGATGATCGCACTCAATATAAATGATGCAGGAACCAATGTGGATTACCTCTCCTCGCCTTCCAACCAGCTAGAAGGTAAGGGTCTCACTTTCCATGCTTTCCTGCGAAACAAAGACAACACAAGAGGCAAATCCCATTAGAAAATGTTAAGTGTGGAAATCTGGCCAAGTGCATAAAGTAGCATGAAAGATTGAGGGCAAACTCACCGGGGGAAGGTTTTTAACCCCTGTGGAAGGGTGGAAATAATAGGTGTGTATATTGTGATGAGATTAAAATGCAGAGATTGATTTAATATGCCATAATTAACAAAGATAAACAAGATGCAAAAATGCGGTTCATGAGAAAAATTGTGCAAACTGAGCAAACATAGTGTAAATAATGATGAAAATAATATGGCAAACGAAGTCCAAATAGGGAGAAAACAGGGATGACATAAGACTTTAGTATTATGAACAAGTGGGAACAAGAATCATGCCAGAAAGAGGTCTGGACAGAAAGTTATAGCACCAGAGATTTGGCAAAAAATGCAGACAGTGCAGAAAATGCAGAACAATGCACAAATCGGACCCAAAGAATGAAGAATAACTTACAGAACATGACACCAAAAAGGGAAAGAAAGGACGCTATGGAAAGATGTAAATATTGTGGTGAAACTAGGACAATAAGAAGGGTTTAAAATGGGGAAGACAGTAGTGCAAAATGGGGTGGAAAACACAAGAAAATGACGGGTGCAGAATAGGGCAGATAAATGACTTTTCAAGTATGAAAACTGTGTGGAAGTTTAAAATGATGGACAAAAATAAGCATGAAGAGGATCAGATAATTAGCCCATAACGGGGGAAAACGAAGATTATACTTCCCTGAAGAGCCTGGAGTTGAAAAGAATGATCAGAGGTGCACCATGACCTCGCCCCGAAGACGCAAACATGCCCCCTTCGCAAGAAATCTGGGTTTCAGATTGGCAGAATAGAATGGTGAAACCTGAAAAGTTGGGGCTTGGGAATAAGGAAAAGAATGAAGAAAGGACGTCCAAATATAATCAATATGAAGCTAATACTCTCCTCTTCAAGATAAGGTCGAAGGAAGACAAAGAGGATGCAGCATAACTCTGCCCCGGCTTAAAGAACAGGCCCCCGTCGTGATGTTGTAGTAGAAAAATAGTAGCCTGTGATGATTTGCCAAAAGTAGGGGCAAAGAAAAAAGGTTAAACGATGATGAAATGAAGCCCAAATAGAACCAACGCGAAGCTAATACTTCCCTCTTCAGTCTAGGGTCAAAGAAGAATGAAGACAATGCGGCATGCCTTCGCCGTCGCCTCGGAAACACACCCCCATCGCGGAGTTCGCAGAGGGTTCTTTATATAGAAACTACATAAATCCAGAACTTTCTCTCAGGATTTTAGGAGATATAGCCCACCAAAACTTAAATTCTTTGGATCAATCTCGAGATAATAGTGAGGACAAGAGATAGGAACAAGCGAGACTCAATTCCGTGGAAGAATCTGCAAGATATTCACGTGGAAAGGAGAGCCCAGAGCTTGATCGGATAGAGTTTGACTTGTACAGAAATTCCATAAACCCAGATGTTTCCTCCACGTTTCTAGAGGATACGGTCCACCAAAATTCAAGTTCTATGATTTAAATTCGAGATAATATCAAGGGCAAGAGTCCAGAAAAGATAGAAATTGATTTGGAGTTTTAATCTCGAAGATATCATCCTTGGAAGGAGGCCCCAGAGCCATGTGCGGCAAAAAATAGAGTCTAGAACACTTAGGACTCTCAAGGCAGACAAGGGGAGGAGGCGGTAAACAGTGACTGTGACCTGATGGTGGCAGTCAACAATTGATCGTGACTTTGAAAAAAAAATTTATTTTTATTTTTATTTTTTTTAAATGGAAAGGTCCTCCAAGGGCTCCAAGGCTTAATGGGCTTAGAAATGACGAAAAAATGGGCTCGAAATAGGCTTAAAGAAGGCTAAAAAATAATGGATAATTCAGGACATGATAAAGGATAAGAGAAATAACTCAACTTGTAGGCTAAAAAATGGTGTCAACAGATGCCCCTCCTTGATGTCCGCTTTGCAAGCGAATGAGCGAAAGAGACGCGGAGACGAAATGGAAAGGTGATGGAGCGAAAGCAAAAGCGATGTAAAATGGAGATGAAGCAGAGATGAAGCGGAGAGAACTGAAAAGTAGGCATCAAGGCAAAAGGCACCCATTACAACCAACAAGCTACAGGAATTCTCCCGAAAACACCAAACTAACTACAAGGACTGGATGACAAGGATGAGACATGCCTAGAGAACTAACTAAGGGAAAAGGAAACACGACCAACCTCATCGGGGACATAATCCACGACCAATAAGGGGATAGGAAGAACACAGCTGAAAAGCTAGAAAAGAGAAATAAAACTGAGATAAAATCCAGACAGGAATCACGCAGGCCAACCAGACCGAGCGGGCAGATCACATAAGACATTCAAATTCAGAGTGGAATGAAGATCTCTTATCCAAGAGAATTGAAACGCAGTTAACCATTGCTGAGAAGAAATCCTTGAGAGAATCACGAGACGTGAATGCTCAAAATGACATGATGCGTGATGGGCTAAAATAAAGAAATCATCAAAACGAATGCAAAGAAAGCATAAAAATAGAAAATACTCAAGTATAATATTGCTAGACTGAGTAGGATGGGGTCAAGAGTCTTCTTGCAACCATGGCGTGCGAGACAGAGTCCATCGTCCCCCACTTGACTCAACCGAGCGGCTTATCTAACGATTAGCCGTATGCTCCTAGATCATCATCATTTTTGTTAAAGGGGAACATCAGATTCCAGAGCACACGGAGAACCAGCCAGTCCTTAAGAGGCTATAATAATATAGATACCATATAGTAATGTAACATTGAGCAGGGATAGAGAGCCATACCTGACTTACCTGCCAAGCGAAATGGTATTTTTTTGGATTTTTCAATTCTTAGATTTTCATGGGATTTTCATGTATAAGACACAACCACATCAAAGCAAGCATAAGGATAACATAATAAAGATGAATAAGCAGGGAAATGAACATAACAAGACCATGAACGAAACATAACATGAAAAGGATGAATGAAGCATGACAATCACATCATGATATAGACAAACCATCATGAGAACAAACAGTAAGCGTAGGATGGTGGGGCAAGACAACACAACGTGGTGGGACAACACGCATGGTAGGATAAGGACATGGTGGGTCTTTTAGGCCCCGAGCTTTTAATACAGCAGAAGGAATCTCGGGAACGTGGACAGTCGGCTAGTACGCCTCAAGCAAGCAAGAAATTAGAGCGCAAGACAATCACATAAAAGTAATTGCTAAAAACTCCAACTTTATTTCATAATAATAATAACCAACAAGTACATAAGACCATTGCCTTTGACATCCTTACATCATATGACTCAAGAAATCAAAAATTACAATATGACTCGATTAGACACTAGATAACTAGGGCTTCTCTCATTGCAATGGACCACCAATCGCTCTCGGACCCATTACTTGCATAATCCGAATATGATTCACTAGTATTTTATAAAAAGATTAGAAATTAGGTATGAGCACACTTGCCCAGTAGATATCTTCGTATCAACATGAAGGTAATATTTAAGTGATTAATGCTTTAGCTCTAAAATAAACATAAACGAAATAAGATGATAGAACATGCGGTAAAAACCCAAAGTAACATCAATAACATGGTATGATCATGATTGAGATATGAGAATTCATGTAGACTAGGAATATGTTTAAGCAAGAATATAACATGAATATAAGTTGGCCTTTCATTAATAAGAAAGTACGAGCATGTAACCAGAAAGTACTTACACAACCTCGTAAAGGCTATGTACTAGAAAGTCATTAACAAGTATGTAATTTCCATCTTGAGCCTCGAGATTTTCACTCGCCTATAAAAAAAGTACTCCTGGCGCAATGCAACGCCAGTGTTCACCGTACCCCATGGTTTTCGGCACGTTTCCGGCCATCGACTGTGGGGGCTAGCGTCGAGCCCTTGGAGACCGTCTGTGCCTGCTCTTGCATCTTCAAGTTACAGATCAAGCTACTTCCATGAGATAACAATAATTTCGGCCAATAATTTCAATTTTAAATAATAGGTCTCATGACCAAGTAATCAAGGTCTAGAACGTTCCAAAACTGATATGAGATTTTAAAGAAGAATTAAAAGAACATTATGCTACGACGGCATTCCGGCAGCATAACGATACATTAATTAAGTTCATTAACTTGTTACACATAGGTTTGGGATCCAGATAATCCTAAGATCATTCAAGAATAGAATTTTAACAACCCTTAGGTCAAACCTCGTGTTATGATCCTGAAAGAAAGAGATGGTGATTTATTGGTCCGTTTCATGCAGAAGACGGTCACAATCAGGCCGCTTGAAACAATACTAGCCGTCTAGTGAAGGCCGCAACTAAACTGTGTCAACCAGAATGAAGGGAAAGTCGACACTTGAGGGATTCTGGAACAATAGCGGTCTCAAGGTTGCCATTTTATGACAAAGATGGTCTGAGTAGGACCGCTAAGTAATAGTGACGGTCTCTTAGAGGTCCGCAAGTTAACCAGAGTACAAAATGTAAAACACCAGTCACGTGAGTGCTCTCTAGATAATGTGGGCTTTAAGGGTACAACCAGCTCGGCATCCTAGTGGGAATCCCAGGCTCGCGGAGTCTTACGGAGGCCTTGAAACATGATCCCCTTGTCCGACAGAAGGAATATTTGGCGGAGAGGTTCACAACTCCAAGAGATATGTCTATAAGTGCAACGTGTATTTAATGGTTGCACACCGGAGTATACGCCATGTACTTATGAAAGACTTGAGATGAGAGTGATCGATAAAATGGACCCCACATAGATCTCATTCATAACATGGAAATTATTTAATTATAAAACTATAACATTTAGGCATGAAATTGCGTGATAATGAAAATAATGTTTAAAATCATGCACATGTTGAAACAGGGTTTCTAACAATAAGTTTAAAACATGATAGCATGAGAAATATCATAGTTATAGTATTAATAAATATGGAAAAGCCAATTGAGTTTAGACTGGTTCGCAGAACCAAATAGCGGTCAGGGTCTGGCCGCTTAGTGTTCCAGACGGTCTTGCGATAGACCGCTCTATACAGAAAAGATGGTCCTTTATTTGACCTTAAATAAGGCTAAAATGCTCTTTCGAAAAGCCGCAGTTATTCCTTGTGGTCCTGGTAAGGCCGCCTCTTGTCTTCAGACAGAAGCTATAAATGACGAAAATAAAAAGGTTAAACTAGCGCATAGTATGCATGTAAATCAATGAAACCCACATATAAGGATGCTAGAAGGGATCCAAGTTATAAATATGCATGGGTGAATGTGTATTATCCAAGAATTTACATTTTTATGTTATTAAGGCTATTTTGATGCATGAAGAATGAACTATATGCACAATCTCAATAAAACATGAAATTCTCTACATATAATGCATGAAAACGACTGGAAGTGGAGGGATTTTGTTTCTAACTTCAAGTTTAAGACAATCATGAGATAACCTATCTCTAGGCAGAGCTCTAAACATTGAATTTTGGGCTAAAACTCGACCGTAATTCCTATTTGTCCCGAACCGAATCAGCAACTTTGTGGCCTTCTAACTTCTGATCTTCTTCACCTATGACCATAAAACTTAGAGGGTAAGAAGAGGGTACTAAAAGGAACAAACAATTCTAAAGAACTCATATCTAATTACCCCATTTATGGCTTCTATTTCGCTGATCAATCTGGCCCGGTCACACAATCTCTTAGGTTTCTTGCACCGAAACAACGTCTTTGGAAGCCTTGTCCTCCCTGATGGCACGATCTCCTAATGTGAAATTCAGAGGGAAGTTAGACCTTGCTATCATGAACAAATTCTTCAAAAGAACTTACCTCTAATTCGACCTCTTTACCTTAGTTCCGCCCGGGCCAAAAGTAAGGGTCGTGCAGGTGAGACTTAAAGTCTATTTATAGGGTTAGCTAGGGTTTTAAAGATTTGAACAAACCTAGAGTCCTAATTAGGGCTTGTAATCGACGCTAACATGTTCTAAACCCTTCTAGCTAGTAGATAGCATCGATCACAGATGATTAGGATACCAAGGTTCCCAACTTTTCAAGCTTTCTTTACTGTTCGGATCTGCCTGTTAATAGCGGTCACATGAGAACCATTTTGGACACCATGTGGTCTCATGATAGACCATTTTTATCCTAGAGCATCGAATTTTGAATTGATTAAAACTCTTCCGATATTTATCTTCTATTTATCCTTAAATAAATATATTTATCTCATAATTTCGTAATTACATCAATTTAAGCTTCTAGAACATGGGCCAGGGTCCAAAGTTATAATTTGGGCCAAGTGGGCTTATTTAAATGGGCCTAATCCTATTTAATTAGTGTAGGGCCATAATAATTAGATTTAATTAACCATAATTCATTTAATAGCCCATTTAGTCCATTTAAATGCTTAATAATTATATTTTAAACCTAGAAAATTCCTAGAAAATTCCTGGGCGTTACACCATCCCCCACTTAAAAAGAATTTGGTCCCCATATTCATCGTAATAATATTTGCTGAGGAGAGTGTACTTACATTCAAATATCTCCGGAAATCCTCTACGCATGGCTTCTTCGGTTTCCCATGTTGTTTCATGTGGACATAATATGGTCCATTGGACTTTGACCATGGGAATAGTTTTATTCCGAAGTTAACGTACTTCCCGTACAACTATTCTGATTGGCTTTTGCTCATATGTCAAATCCTTCTTAATATCCAGGTTGTCATAGGTTATGACATGAAATGGATCGGAGACATACTTTTTGAGCATTGATACATGAAATACATCATGAACTCCAGCTAATTGAGGGGACAAAGCTAGTCAATATGCCACTTCACCAATCCTTTCGAGAATTTCAAAAGGGCTGATGAATCTTGGAGTGAGCTTGCTTTTGATACCGAATCTTCGAATACCTCGACCCGGAGAAACCTTAAGGAATACATGGTCTCCCACCTAGAATTCTAGGTCGCGCCTTCGGTTATCAGCATATGATTTCGGCCTGTCTTGCGCCTCTGGAGTCTCTCCCGAATAAGTTTTATCTTATCGGCAGTATCCCTGATGATGTCGAGGTCGAGAAATTACCTTTTTCCTACTTCATTCCAGCAAATAGGTGAGCGACAGCTCCTTCCATGTAGAGCCTCGAACGGAGCCATTTGTATGCTAGCTTCGTAGTTATTGTTGTATGATAATTCCACTAGAGGTAATTGGTTGTGATAACTCCCTCCAAAATCAATAGCACATGCTCTGAGCATATCCTCCACCACCTGATTTGTCCTTTCGATTTGACTGTCAGTTTACGGATGGAACGCAGTGCTAAAGTTGAGTCGGGTCCCTAATGAATGCTGTAGACCATTCCAGAATTAGGATGTGAACCGAGGGTCTCAGTCATATATAATGGTGACAGGGACACCATGTAGTTTGACAATCTCCTTCATGTATAGTGCTGCTAATACATCCATAGACCATTGACTTTTGATTGGTAGAAAATGTGCAGATTTAGTCAATCGGTCTATAATCACCCATATACCATCGTGTCCACCTCTTGTCTTAGGTAAACCCATGATTAAATCCATCCCTATACTTTCCCATTTCCACTCGGGAATATCCAAGGGATGTAGTTTACCAGCGGGCTTTAAATGTTCTGCTTTTACTTGCTGACAAGTGAGACAGCGAGATACATTGTCCGCTACTTCTCTTTTCATGTTGGGCCACCAGAAGTTTCTTTTTATGTTTTGATTCATCTTGGTAGCACCAGGGTGAATAGCATACCTTGAATTATGAGCTTCCCCCATGATCAATTTCTTAGTGTCGACATGATTCGGCACACAGATTCGATCTTTAAACAATATTCTCCTATCAGTTGAAATGGAGAATTCTGGCCTTTGATAAATATTAGCCTTGATCTCCATCAATGTGGGGTCCATTTTCTTGTAATTTGGCTAGATCTTTGATTAATATAGGTTGTGGCCTTATATTAGCAATCATACATCCATCCTCTTCTTTATCAACATCTAGATTCAAACGAGCAAAATCCTCGATAAGATATGTCGTACCTTTCCTGAGGCTTCATAGAGTTGCCATTCGTCTTCTACTAAGAGCGTTAGCTACAACATTTGCTTTGCTAGGATGATATTAGATATTAAAGTCGAAGTCTTTGAGATAGTCCAACCATATGTGTTGTCTCATGTTCAATTCCTTTTGGATGAAAAGGTATTTCAGACTTTTATGATCTTAAAATATAGTGAATTTCTCCCCATAAAGGTAGTGTCGCCAAATTTTCAAGGCGAATATAATCGCTGCTAGCTCCAGATCATGCATAGGGTAGTTTTCTTCATGACGCTTCAACTGCCTTGATGAATAGAAAATCACATTTCCAATTTGCATAAGAACGCATCCCAGGCCAATGCCAGATGCATCGGTATAGACTTCAAAGCTGCCACCTTCAATAGGTAGTGCCAAGATAGGGGCTGAAGTAAGATGATCTTTAAGAGTTAGGAAAATTTCTTCGTAATCTTTCGACTATATAAAAGGGTTCTCCTTTCTTGTGAGTCTAGTCAAATGAACGGTGATTTTTGAGAAATCCTTAATGAATCACCTATAATAACTAGCCAGACCAAGAAAACTTCTAACTTCATATACGGTCGTTGACCGGCTCCAATTCTTAACGGCTTCCACCTTAGAAGGATCGACAGTGATACCTTCCTTTGAGATAATATGGCCAAGGAAAGAGACTTCCTTATCCCAGAACTCGCACTTGCTAAGCTTTGCGTAGAGGTGAAGCTCTCTTAGTGTTTACAAGGCTATTCTTAAGTGCTCTTCATGTTCCTTCTTAGTCTTAGAGTATATCAGAATATCATCAATGAAGACGATCACAAATCGGTTGAGATAAGGCTTGAAGACATTATTCATAAGTTGCATAAATACTGTCGGGGCATTGGTTAACCCGAACAGCATTACCACAAATTCATAGTGCCCATATCAGCTCCGGAAAGTAGTCTTGTATATGTCTTCATCTTTGATCCTGAGCTGATGACAACCTGACTTGAGGTCTATTTTGGAGAAATATTCTGCTCCTAAATTTGATCAAAGAGCTCATCGATATGCGGCAACGGATATTTATTCTTGATAGTGAGTTGATTTAGTCGCCAGTAGTCAATACATAGTCTAAGAGATCGATCCTTCTTTTTGACAAATAAAATTGGCGCACCCTCAAGGAGATGTGCTTGGTTGAATGAAGCCCTTGTCTAATAACTCCTGAAGTTGCTTCTTCAATTCTTTGAGTTCGGTAGGGGACATCTTGTAGGGAGCTATTGAAACAGATGCTGCTCCGAGAACGAGTTCAATGGAGAAGTTTACTTCCCTTTCGGGTGATAAACTGGGTAAGTCTGATGGAAACACTTCGGGAAACTCATTCACAATGGGAATATCTTCTAAGGTGATCTCCTTGGATTCAGTAATGATTACGGAGGTAATAAAAGCTTCACATCCTTGCGAAATGAGTTTGCAAGCATGGAGAGATGAAATAATGGTAGGATGCTTCCTATATTTGATACCAAGGAAGGAAAATCTTGGAAGACCTTGTTTCTGAAAAGAGATTATCCAATTGCAGCAATTTATGTAGGTGTCGTGGTCGACAAGCCAATCTACACCTAAGATAGCATCGTAGCCTTCCATGTCAAGGCACACGAGATTTGCAGGAAGATTATGACCTTCTACCATTACCTCACTATCGAGGTACTGGGTTGTCAGTTTAATTCTAGGACCTAAGGGTATAGTGATAGCTAGGTCCGAAGGTAGAGGAACTGATGAAAGTGGCAAGATTTTTGCAAAAGCAATAGATATAAAGGAATGATAAGTACCAATATCAAATAGCACGAATGCAGGATGGGAATAGATGTGAATGGTACCTTTCATCAGCCTATCATCCTTGGGCTCTTCATCATCATCTATAATAGTGTTAAGTCGCGCCTATCACTTGCGTCCACCGCTAGAAGATTGATACTTCATGAGGGGGCAATCCGACATGCGGTGCTCCAGGCTGTCACATTGCATACAAGCGTCGAGACGCTTCCAACATTCCTTGGCCACATGGCTAAATTTTTTACAGAACGTGCAAGCCACCATGACTTGCTTGCCTTCCTCCTTTACCTTTTTGTTCATGTAGTAGTCACTACCACTCCCGTTCCGGGATCTTTTCTTGTTATCCCGAGAGTTGTAAGTGATGCTAAATTTTTCCTCTCTTCTTTCTCACCGATCAGACTTTCGGCTTGGCTCCTTCCCTTTGCTTTTGAGCTTCTCGAGCTTCTCCAAGGTCCTTTCACATAGATGGGCTCGTTGGACCATCTCTGAATAGGTCCAAATATTTTGCGAGCCAAGTTGTTGAATGAAGATGGGTCGTAGCCCGTCCATGAAACAATTTGCCTTCAGAAGATCCGTGCTCACTAAATGTTGAGCATAAGGTGATAGGCGAGAGAATTGTAACTCATACTCCACCACCGTCATCATGTCTTTCCGAAAAGAAGCGAACTCCACCGCCTTCCTCTCCTTGACATGTTTGGAAAAGTATTTTGCTCGGAAGAGCGTGAGGAATCCCTCCCAAGTGTGTGGTGCGTCTGCAGGTGGTGCTGAAATAGACTTCCACCACGTACGCGCATCCTTGTTGAGTTGGAACGTGATGAGACAAACCATCTCTTGGTCGGCACATTGCATGACCTTGAATATGCGGTTCATTTCATCGATCCAGTTCTCAGCTTCATCTAGGTTGGAGGAACCAGAAAATCATGGAGGGTTTAAAATCTAGAAGTTATGGTGCAGATCACCAACACCAGCCCTGGCACCAGCTTGGGCCATATTTTGCAAGGCCTAGGTGAGACCCGCAACAGTATGTTGCATTCCACCCCAATCAACACAGTGAGCCATTGTAAGAATAGGGTACCTAAGAAAAAGGAATAATATGCCAACTCCAATGGAATTGGTGAAGTTACTCCTAGAGATAATTTCTACTTAACTATCTCATCCTGGGTTCTACCTGGTTCCTCTCTTGGGTGGGGAATTTCCTTCCTTGTTTCATAGGTGTAGGTCCTTAAACCTTGGACTTAGCCTATGACATGAGTAAGTCCTAAGACCTATGCTCTGATACTGTTGGGTCCCGTAGTGCAAGAACACGGATCTAGAGGGGGGGTGAATAGATCCTACTACTTTAAACTATGTCAGATTAAAAACATAAACTAGCGCACATCGGAATTAACAAGATTGATAAGATTGATGAATTTAATCTAAACAGATTTAAACTTAATTCACTCAATCTCACCGAGCTCACTCGATTGCATAAACAGATAAGATAGCGAAGCACACAAACACAAAGATCAAACCACAAGACACGGGGATTTTTAAGGTGGTTCGGGACCACGACGGTCTCCCTACGTCCACCCCTCACCAAACCCGGTGAGGCTTCACTCGGGGATAAATCCCCAAACAGAGACAACGCTCCAAACACACACGGGATGACGCCCGCACACACACGGGGACACGCCCCAACACACACACACACGGAGATGAAGTCTCCCACACGATCCGACAACCGGATCACAAACACATACACGATCTGACGACCGAATCACAAACACATACACGATCCGACGACCGGATCACAACACACACACACGCTGCAACAACCGCAGCACAATGACACAAACACGATCGCACGAAGGCAATCAAACACGACCGTATACACAAACGGTCACACATACAAATATCTCTAGTGTTCAAAAAATAAACACAAATATTCAAGCATACTCAAACCCAAAATATAGATCATAGAACACATCACAAAGAACTGATAGAAGACATAGAAGTAGTCCCCCTTTGTATTTCAAGGCTGGTTGATGATGTTCCTTGAACCACGAGTTGGAGGCAAGCCGGATGAAAACGATTCTTACGTCCTCTTGATCCTCTCTTTGATCTGCACATTTTCTTATTCTTCCACGATCTCTAGATCTTCACGAAAGTAGATGATCTCCTCCTTGCAAGAGCTCCACCACGTTCTCCCCTTTTCTTCACCTATACGAATGAACAAATGAGCATTAGGGTTAATCAACTCCCAAATTCGTAACTCTTATATAAGCAACTCAAGGGGTGGGGAAAAGACTCATAAAACCCTCCTAATACATGTTAAAAACACCTTAATAACAATAGAAACTAATAGGGGGTAGTATGGTAATGTTTGATAGGGTTTTCAATGGGTTTTAAACACTTTCGCAAGTCCCGACCAGAAGGGGTCGACCCTGGGGTCGACCCTCGGGCAGCAGAGGGCCAAACAGAACCAAAACAGGTTCTGTTTTTACAGGGGTCGACCCTTGCATCCAGGTGGCTGGGCACAGCCCAGGGGGTCGACCCATGCAGGTGGCTGGGCACAGCCCAGGGGGGGTCGACCCAGGGGTCGACCCCTTCTGCTGAGGGTCAAAAAATGGGGTTTTAGCCCCGATTAAGTGCCGAAAAATTCCCAAAAATCAAGAATTAATTACCATGAATTCCACAAAGTATTAAGACCATCTAACCCACATTTCAACAAGATTTATGAGAAAACATTAAGCACATTGTAAAGGCTCAAAAATCTCATTTTAAGGATGCATAAAACACTTCCAATGCAATGCGACCTCATGAAAGATGTTCATGAAAATAATCCGGAACTTAGCATAGCAATGGTTAGATGTTACCATCATCCACTTGACATGGGAGTGTTTAAAAGTCATCCTTCAAGCTGTAAAAACATGATAGACCAAGAGGTTAGATGATAATCAAAACTCAAGAACTAAGCATTAACTCTTTGAACTAGTTCACATAAAAATACATCATTGAACTAACTCAACCAAGTATTTGGCTTCTCAAATCAATCAACAAACATACATTCCATCAAATGACTAGGTTTTGTTATGATAAACATGGACCTCTCAATCAACCAAAAATAATGACATGGGAGCTCAACCATTCAGTCACAAGGCAACCAAATCTTCAACAACAAAATGCTTAATCACACAAGTGTTAACAATTATGCCAAATGCAAAACATTCATAATATCATGGAACCACATTCATTCAAATGACATTCTTGTTGATTAAAAGCTAACATTCATGAAGCATTATCTCACGAGGAGTATTGATACAACCAAGGGATCATTTTGAAACATCCATACATTAAAATCATAATAACTCTATGAATGGTATGTCATTATCATTCAATTAGAAAGGTGCGTTAAAAGAACACAATCTCCTTGATTGAGACCCAAATGAAGCCATCTTCAGAAAAGCCATCTTCATGCAATTCTTTCATATAGTAAGTCATTAACTCAAGCTTTTAGAGCATAGTACACATGACCAATCATTCATCCAATGCATGAGCAATATGGAACCTACTCTCATGAAGTCTTGTATGAATATTTCAAGTCCAAAAATCTTATGAAGAAAACACATGAAAATATCTAACCAAGACTTTGAAAAGCTATTAGATGAAATGAATGAAATGTAGAAGAATCAATGCAATGCAATGAGTGAGTCAACTCCCTTTTTCAATAAGATCTTCATTGATCCACTCCTTTGAGTTCCAAACAAGAATCATGGATTTTGATCGTGCAAATCAAAATATTCAAGGCACGAGATCCTTAAATACAAATCATTCATATAACTTTTAAACATGAACAGAGTTAACTCCCTTTAAGAAGAATAGCTTCATTGATAGACTCCTTAAGATTCCAAGTATGAGCCATGAAGTTGTGTTCCTACAAACCAACATAAATATAACATTAGTTCCTTAAACACCGAGAGTTCAAATGGCTTTCAAGAGTAAACATTGACTCCATCTTTCAACTCATCAAATCAAGATATAAAACATGTTGCTCAATGAAACACATACACACACAAGCACAATCGTTTTGATATCATTGAAACCAAGCATGAACTATGGGATGCAACAATCTCCCCCTTTTTGATGATGACAAAACGATGTGTGTGATAATACAGATTTTGCAAACATGTGCAAACATTGAGCATAACCACTTCTCACATTCTCCCCAAGACAACAACATTCATACACCATTGAGCACACACCTTAAACATTCTCCCCCTTTTTGTCATCTACAAAAAGACAAGGGAGCATGTGACATAAAATGAACATGTGAGGCCAAAGGATAAGTTTCCAAGTTAAATGCCAATTGATGTTCAGTAGGGGCTGAAATATATGAAACCAAGTGTTGATAAAGATAGAGGCATAAACATAGGTAATTTCAATTCTCGAAGAGAGAGAGTCTCAAAGATAGCATTTGTTGATCATGATACCATTTGTTGGTTGAACTCATTTTGGCATTTATGCAACATGAAGTGTTCAGAATATGCATTTTAAAATGAACTGTGTCAATTGGTGAAAAGTATGGATTTGATCAAGATGACATCATGAATGACCTATATGTATGCTGAAAATGTCAAATATGCAAATATATAAATTAGTACTGAATATGCACTATGTGAATGCTAATCATGCAAGTTATGAAGCTATGCCCATGATGACTTCTATCCTTCAAATGTAAGATTTATGCTCAGAATTAGACTCAAGGGGAATACATGAACATGCAAGTACACAAGCACAATCGTCATGCACACAAATGTTACATATAGTAACTCCCCCTAAATGAGGCACGGGTTAAGAAAAGAGCATGTGATTCAAATTCAAGAATGTAAGGCATGAAACATAACTAAGAGATTTATGCATACACAACTAGGAGTACTACATAAACCATGAGTGTAGGCAAATTCATAAAAGACATACATCACAAAAATGCCCATGTGAAATGTGAGGTAATGACTCATGAGCTTCAAAGCATATAGATTTCCAGTTTTTCTAAAGAACACTAGAAGGTAATCTCCTCTCTACACTTTCACTTTAGATTCTCAACTTTCGGTAGCTTCGCACAATCTCGATTTTGTTTCTTTTAATAGACTTCACCTTTCGGCGCGAGTTTCCTCATATGTCTCAATGGGGATTCTCGGCTACTTGGATTCATCACACATATGAATTTTTGTTTCTCCTTTTGACACGAGTTTCCTCCTTTGTTTCAGGGGGGATTCCCGGTTACTCGGATCCACATACCACTTATTGAATTTTTTGTGGGGTAGGTAGCTTTTTCCTCACGATTACTCTTTAATATCCATGTAGAGATTCAAGTTCCCTTTAGAGTGTTGGAAAGAATTTCTTAAATCCTTATCAATGAAAGTCATTGAATTCATTATGTGCAAGAGTGTGGGGGTAAATTTTTATTTTACATGAATAAAATGAATTTGACAAGACATAGCTATGACTCCCCCTAAATGTATGCACGGTCGGAAACAAATCCTCTCCCTTAATATATGACATGTATCACATATGAATAAAATCATTGCAATGTTATTTATCAAGGAGGTGAGGTCTTAGAAAGATCAAGAAATAGTTTCAAAGTGTAAATACTTACAAGCATGCAAGGATTCATGAAACATTCATGCAAGTATTCATGAGTCAAGATATACGATTATCATGAAATATATGCATATGCTCTGTATGCATGAATATGTAATATGCATCTTTTTGTCATTTTATATGCATAGTATTTATATGCAAAAATGTCAATGCACTCTTTTTATGCAAGTTTTCAGTTTTTGTAATGACTTGAGCATTTAAGAAAAGCATGAAGCAGGTGAATGCATGAGATGGATTTTCAATGAATTTGGCACTAAATCATGAGCATTTTATTTCAGATTTCATCATGAAAAGCCATATCCCTTAGAACCCAAATGTTCAACCATGATCATTCAAAGATAATATTTCATGAGACATAAGCTTCAGTTTGAACATGATACGTCCAGCATGTGTGAATATGCAAATAACCAAGTGTCCAACAGATTTCACACAAAATTTGGCAAATGAGCAAGATAAGTGTTTGAACATCTATTGAAAAGAGTAGATTTCTAAACATGTCAAACAACTTATCAATTTAGCAAATCAATCACACATGGTCAATGAGCTTTAAAATAAGCCATGGTCAACATTCAATATCAATTATTGCATTTGATCAAGCAATTTCACAGTTCAAAAATTTTACCCTTTTGAAACAAGAAGGGTTTTTCAAATTCAATTTGAAAGCACATGCAGATAAAGGGCAAATTGATTTCATTCAAAACACATGGTTCCTTATAAGCCAAATAATTCAATTTCTGAATTTGATACTAGGCGGAGAACATAGGTCCGAAGACCACCATCACGCTTAGTGGAAGTATCCAGTTGAACATAGTCCAACATTCTCTAACCACCATTTGATATACCAAATATTCATCTATTGAAGACATATGTGGCTTGTGAAGAATTTAGAGCATAACATGAGAACATACCAAGATCTCATTCCAAAACATCAAAATCATCAAGTTTGACAGTGAAGGAGCAAAGTTGGGGTTTTACCATATGAGTGTGCCTTGTTCCATTTTATTAGAACCCCTTTCATTCTTAGTTTACCTCAAGGCACACTTGTATCCAAAATAATTCATTCAACAGATTTGGGCACCTAAGACTTTTTGGGTCCCTGGAGGTTGGTAGCATTGCCACCAAATGCTTTCTTCCTTTTCATTGCTACAATATCATCATTCTTCATGATCCTGTAATTCTCAATATCATGTCCATGGTTTCCACAATAAAGGCATTGAGGAGAAGTAGTTTTACCAAAAGACTTCCTTTTTGGAGTAAAGGAAGTTTCAAATCCATTCCATCTTCTATTTTCAAAAGGTCTAGATTTAACAAAATTAGACCTAGCATGCATTCTAGAAGCATGGAAATTTTCTATTTTCAAAAACCAACACTCTTTCATAACATGCACGTACTTCCCACAATGAAAGCAACAAGGAGGTGTGGGTCTACGGAATGACTTTCTATTGTTTGCATGAGTGTTTGTGAGCAAATTTTTCTTATGGGATGCAAACCTTTTAGCATAGGAAGCATGTTCATTTCTAAATTTTCTTTGAAAGTTAAACTTAGCATTCATGGCACGATAATCATCATTTTATTTCACAAAACAATCATCCATGACATGGCCAAGTTTGTGACAATAAAAGCATGAGACATTTTTCTTTCTTTTGATGGAAGATTTATCTTTGCATGCATTTTCCTCATCTATTTTCAAGACATCACAATCACTCATTTCATGACCAAACATGCCACAATAGAAGCATTCAACATTCAACTTTGATTTTTGAGATCTATTTGACATGGAAGACTTTTTGTTGAGATTTTTATTTTTCTCAAAACTATTTTCAGATGTTTTCTTTTGAAAAATGGGAGGAGGAGCTTTGGAGGTGCTAGGAATGTCAGAAACATGAACAAAAGAGGTTTTCATTTTTGATTCAAAAGATTTTTTGTTGACCGGGATGTAGCCAAGACCCTCTTTTTGAAAGTTCACTTTAACACCTAGCAATGTGTCTAAGTTCTCCTTCCCTTTGACAAATCTAGACAAGTCATTTTTCAAATCATTTGTCTCTTTTTCACATGCAAGGATTTTCTCACTAAGCAGGCAATTCACAGATTCCAAGTTTTCATTCTCTTTCAAGATTTCCTTATTTTCATCATTCATGGCATAGAGTTTTTTAGTTAAGTTTTCAAGAACTTTCTCAGTTTCAACAAACTTTGAAATCTTAACAAGCAATTGTTCATTCTCAGATTTTAACAAGGAATTTTCTTTTTCAAGCTTATCAAGGCATTTCAATCTTCCTTCTAGTAAGAAATTCTGAATTAACATGGCACCATTTTTCTTTTTAAGATCTTCATTTTCATTCATGATACTTTTGCTATCAATTTCAGAATCAAGTAACTTTTTAAACATTTTATCATCATCAGACAAAGAAGCTAGCTTGTTCTTAAGATATTCTTCATTTTTCTCAAGCATGGAGATTTTAGACATGAGGAATGCATTTTGCTCACGCAGCTCATCACACTAATTTTCAATTTGAAAAGATGTGTTAAGTTTTCTAGCCATTTCAACATCTTCATTCAAACAGGAAATCTCTTCTGAAAATAATTCAATTTTTGATTCAAGAGATTCATTTTGTTCTTGTAGATGTTCAATTTTTGACTCCAAGATTTTGCAGTTCTTACAGGAGGAATTAGCATGCCCATTCTCATTAATCTTCATTTTCAAGGTTTTATTTTCAGATTTGAGTTTCTTACATTTATCATACATCGTAGCATATGCCATTTGCCATTCCTCAATAGAGAGTTCTTCAGATTCAGAATATACCTCATCATAATTTTCTTCATTGAGTTGATCATCATTGTCGGCCATGAGACAATTGTGTCCTTCTATCTCTTGAGCTTTGATCAACTGATCCATAAGCTCCTTTGTCATTCTACAAGATGAAACAAATGGAACATATGAGTATCAATAGCACTTTTCAATAAACTTAAGACAATGACATTTTCATGGTTCTTCAATTTATCTTGACTAGACCACTTGGTCTCATCTAGAGGTAATATGTAAGGACCATCATAAATTAACTTCCAAAGATTATGATTAATTGAATTGATCAGTCCACATATTTACCTATCCATGAAGTAATATCAGAACCATTAAGAATAGGAAGGCAATTCATTGACATGTGCTCAACAGAAAAGTTCATGATTGTAGAATGCACTAGGATCACTCTGTAGATCGTGAGATCTAGGGACAGCAGAGCCTCGCCCTGATACGAATTGTTGGGTCCCGTAGTGCAAGAACACGGATCTAGAGGGGGGGTGAATAGATCCTACTACTTTAAACTATGTCTAATTAAAAACATAAACTAGCGCACAGCGGAATTAACAAGATTGATAAGATTGAGGAATTTAATCTAAACAGATTTAAACTTAATTCACTCAATCTCACCGAGCTCACTCGATTGCATAAACAGATAAGATATCGAAGCACACAAACACAAAGATCAAACCACAAGACACGAGGATTTTTAAGGTGGTTCGGGACCACAACGGTCTCCCTACGTCCACCCCTCACCAAACCCGGTGAGGCTTCACTCAGGGATAAATCCCCAAACGGAGATAATGCTCCAAACACACACGGGACGACACCCGCACACACACGGGGACACGCCCCAACACACACACACACGGAGACGAAGTCTCCCACACGATCCGACTACCGGATCACAAACACATACACGATCCGACGACCGAATCACAAACACATACACGATCCAACGACCGGATCACAACACACACGCACACGCTGCAACAACCGCAGCACAATGACACAAACACGATCGCACGAAGGCAATCAAACACGACCGTATACACAAACGGTCACACACACAAATATCTCTAGTGTTCAAAAAATAAACACAAATATTCAAGCATGCTCAAACCCAAAATATAGATCATAGAACACATCACAAAGAACTGATAGAAGACATAGAAGTAGTCCCCCTTTGTATTTCAAGGCCGGTTGATGATGTTCCTTGAACCACGAGTTGGAGGGAAGCCGGATGAAAATGATTCTTACATCCTCTTGATCCTCTCTTTGATACGCACCTTTTCTTCTTCTTCCACAATCTCCAGATCTTCACGGAAGTAGATGATCTCCTCCTTGCAAGAGCTCCACCACGTTCTCCCCTTTTCTTCACCTATATGAATGAACAAATGAGCATTAGGGTTAATCAACTCCCAAATTCGTAACTTTTATATAAGCAATTCAAGGGGTGGGGGAAAGACTCATAAAACCCTCCTAATACATGTTAAAAACACCTTAATAACAATAGAAACTAATAGGGGGTACTATGGTAATGTTTGATAGGGTTTTCAATGGGTTTTAAACACTTTCGCAAGTCCCGACCGGAATGGGACGACCCTGGGATCGACCCTCGGGCAGCAGAGGGCCAAACAGAACCAAAACAGGTTCTATTTTTACAGGGGTCGACCCCAGGGGTCGACCCATGCAGGTGGCTGGGCACAGCCCAGGGGGGGTCGACCCTAGGGGTCGACCCCTTCTACTGAGGGTCAAAAAATGGGGTTTTAGCCCCGATTAAGTGCCGGAAAAATTTCCAAAAATCAAGAATTAATTACCATGAATTCCACAAAGTATTAAGACCATCTAACCCACATTTCAACAAGATTTATGAGAAAACATTAAGCACATTGTAAAGGCTCAAAAATCTCATTTTAAGGATGCATAAAACACTTCCAATGCAATGCAACCTCATGAAAGATGTTCATGAAAACAATCCGGAACTTAGCATAGCAACGGTTAGATGTTACCATCATCCACTTGACATGGGAGGGTTTAAAAGTCATCCTTCAAGCTGTAAAAACATGATAGACCAAGAGGTTAGATGATAATCAAAACTCAAGAACTAAGCATGAACTCTTTGAACTAGTTCACATAAAAATACATCATTGAACTAACTCAACCAAGTATTTGGCTTCTCAAATCAATCAACAAACATACATTCCACCAAATGACTAGGTTTTGTTATGATAAACATGGACCTCTCAATCAACCAAAAATAATGACATGGGAGCTCAACCATTCAGTCACAAGACAACCAAATCTTCAACAACAAAATGCTTCATCACACAAGTGTTAACAATTATGCCAAATGCAAAGCATTCATAATATCATGGGACCACATTCATTCAAATGGCATTCTTGTTGATTAAAAGCTAACATTCATGAAGCATTATCTCACGAGGAGCATTGATACAAACAAGGGATCATTTTGAAACATCCATACATTGAAATCATAATAACTCTATGAATGGTATGTCATTGTCATTCAATTAGAAAGGTGTTTTAAAAGAACACAATCTTCTTGATTGAGACCCAAATGAAGACATCTTCAAAAAATCCATCTTTATGCAATTCTTTCATACAGTAAGTCATTAACTCAAGCTTTTAGAGCATAGTACACATGACCAATCATTCATCCAATGCATGAGCAATATGGAACCAACTCTCATGAAGTCTTGTATGAATATTTCAAGCCCAAAAATCTTATGAAGAAAATGCATGAAAATATCCAACCAAGACTTTGAAAAGCTATTAGATGAAATGAATGAAATGTAGAAGAATCAATGCAATACAAGGAGTGAGTCAACTCCCTTTTTCAATAAGATCTTCATTGATCCATTCCTTTGAGTTCCAAACATGAATCATGGATTTTGATCCTGCAAATCAAAATATTCAAGGCATGAGATCCTTAAATACAAATCATTCATATAACTTTCAAACATGAACAGAGTTAACTCCCTTTAAGAAGAATAGCTTCATTGATGGACTCCTTAAGATTCCAAGTATGAGCCATGAAGTTGTGTTCTTACAAACCAACATAAATATAACATTAGTTCCTTAAACACCAAGAGTTCACATGGCTTTCAAGAGTAAACCTTGACTCCATCTTTCAACTCATCAAATCAAGATATAAAACATGTTGCTCAATGAAACACATACACACACAAGCACAATCGTTTTGATATCATTGAAACCAAGCACGAACTATGGGATGCAACAAATACAACTTTAACTATCATGCCCCGAGCTTTTAATACAGTGGAAGGAATCTCGAGAACAGGGACAGTCGGCCAGTACGCCTCAAGCAGGCAAGAAATCAGATCACAAGACAATCACATAAAAATAATTTCACAAGTAATTGCTCAAAACTCCAACTTTATTTCATAATAATAATAACCAAAAAGTACATAAGACCATTGCCTTTGACATCCTTACATCATATGAGTCAAGAAATCAAAAATTACAATATGACTCGACTAGACCCAAGATAACTAGGGCTTCTCTCATTGCAATGGACCACCAATCGCTCTCGGACCCATTACTTGCATAATCCGAATATGATTCACTAGTATTTTATAAAAAGATGAGAAATTAGGTATGAGCACACTTGCCCAGTAGATATCTTCGTATCAACATGAATGTAATATTTAAGTGATTAATGCTTTAGCTCTAAAATAAACATAAACGAAATAAGATGATAGAACATGCGGTAAAAACCCAAAGTAACATCAATAACATGGTATGATCATGATTGAGATATGAGAATTCATGTAGACTAGGAATATGTTTAAGCAAGAATATAACATGAATATAAGTTGGCCTTTCATGAACAAGAAAGTACAAGCATGTAACCAGAAAGTACTTACACAACCTTGTAAAGGCTATGTACTAGAAAGTCCTTAACAAACATGTAATTTCCATCTTGACCCTCAGGATTTTCACTCGTCTATAAAAAAAGTACACCCTGACGTAATGCGACACCAGTGTTCATCGTACCCCATTATTTTCAGCACGTTTTCGACCATCGACTGTGGGGGCTGGTGTCGAGCCCTTGGATACCGTCCGTGCCCGCTCTTGCATCTTCAAGTTACAGATCAAGCTACTTCCACGAGATTACAATAATTTCGGCCAATAATTTCAATTTCAAATAGTAGGTCTCATGACCAAGTAATCAAGGTCTAGAACGTTCCAAAACTGATATGAGATTTCAAGGAAGAATTAAAAGAACATTATGCTACGGTGGCATTCCGGCAGCATAATGGTACATTAATTAAGTTCATTAACTTGTTACACATAGGTTTGGGATCCAGATAATCCTAAGATCATCCAAGAACATAATTTAAACAACCCTTAGGTCAAACCCCACGTTATGAACCTGACAGAAAGAGACGGTCATTTACTGGTCCGTTTCATGCAGAAGACAGTCACAACCGCAACTAAACTGTGTCAACCAGAACGAAGGGAAAGTCGACATTTGAGGGATTCAGGAACAATAGCGGTCTCAAGGTAGCCGTTTTATGACAAAGATGGTCTGAGTAGGATCGCTAAGTAATAGTGACGGTCTCCTAGAGGTCCTTAAATTAACCAGAGTACATAAAGTAAAACATCGATCACATGAGTGCTCTCTAGATAATGTGGGCTTTAAGGGTACAACCAGCTCGACATCCTAGTTGGAATCCCAGGCTCGCGGAGTCTTATGGAGGTCTTGAAACATGATCACCTAGTCCGACACAATGAATATCTGGTGGAGAGGTCCACAAGTCCAAGAGATGTGTCTATAAGTGCAATGTGTGTTTAATGGTCGCACACTGAAGTATACGCCATGTACTTATGAAAGACTTGAGATGAGAGTGATCGATAAAACGCTCTGTTAAACCATGATAATAACACAACATAGATCTCATTCATAACATGGAAATTATTTAATTACAAAACTATAACATTTAGACATGAAATTACCTGATAATGAAAATAATGTTTAAAATCATGCACATGTTGAAATAGGGTTTCTAACAGTAAGTTTAAAACATGATAGCACGAGAAATATCGTAGTTATAGTATTAATAAATATGGAAAAGTAAATTGGGTTTAGACTAGTTCGCAGAACCAAATAACGGTCAGGGTCTGGCCGCATAATGGTCCAGACGATCTTGCGATATACCGCTCTACACAGAAAAGATGGTCCTTTATTTGACCGCAAATAAGGCTAAAACGGTCTTTCAAAAAGCCGCAGTTATTCCTTGTGGTCCTAGTAAGGCCGCCTCCTGTCTTCACATAGAAGCTATAAATGACGAAAATAAAAAGGTTAAACTAGGGCATACTATGCATGTAAATCAATGAAACCCGTATATAAGCATGCTAGAAGGGATCCAAGTTATAAATATGCATGGGTGAATGTGTATTACCCAAGAATTTATATTTTTATCTTATTAAGGCTATTTTGATGCTTGAAGAATGAACTATATGCGCAATCTCAATAAAACATGAAATTGTCCGCATATAATGCATGAAAATGACTAGAAGTAGAGGGATTTTATTCCTAACTTCGAGTTTAAGCCAATCATAAGATAACCTATCTCTAGACAGAGCTCTAAAACTTTGAATTTTGGGCTGGAACTCGACCCTAATTCCTATTTATCCCGAACCGAATCAGCAACTTCGTGGCCTTCTAACTTCTGATCTTCTTCACCTATGACCACGAAACATTAAGGGTAAGAAAAGGGTACTAAAAGGAACAAATAATTCTAAAGAACCCATATCTAATTACCTCATTTATGGCTTCTATTTCGCTGATCAATCTGGCCCGGTCGCATAATCTCCTGCGTTTCTTGCACCGAACCAGCGTCTTTGGAAGCCTTGTCCCCCCTGATGGCACGATCTCCTAATGTGAAATTCGGAGGGAAGTTAGACCTTGCTATCATGAACAAATTCTTTTAAAGAACTTACCTCTAATTCAGCCTCTTTACCTTAGTTCCACGTGAGCCAAAAGTAAGGGTTGTATAGGTGAGACTTAAGGTCTATTTATAGGGTTAGCTAGGGTTTTGAGGATTTGAACGAACCTAGAATCCTAATTAGGGCTTGTAATCGACCCTAACACATTCTAAACCCTTCTAGCTAGTAGATAGCTTTGATCCCATATGAGTAGGATGCCAAAGTTCCCAGCTTTTCAAGCTTTCTTTGCTGTTCGGATCTGCCGGTTAATAGCGGTCACATGAGGACTGTTTTGGACATCATGCGATCTCGCGATAAACCATTTTTATCCTAGAGCGCCGAATTTTGAATTGATTAAAACTCTTCCAATATTTATCTTCTATTTATCCTTAAATAAACTTATGTATCTCCTAATTCTTTAATTACATCAATTTAAGCTTCTAGAACATGGGCCAGGGTTCAAAACTATAATTTGGGCCAAGTGTGCTTATTTAAATAGGCCTAATCCTCTTTAATTAGTGTAGGGCCTTAATAATTAGATTTAATTAACCATAATTTATTTAATAGCCCATTTAGTCTATTTAAATGCTTAATAATTGTATTTTAAACCCAGAAATTCTAAGAAAATTCTCGGGCGTTATAGGGTCAAAGACACGTGGGACAACAACCACAGGGGATAAAAGACACTGACAACATATGTGTGGGATGACATCAACAACACATGACATGGTGACACAGTGGGATGAAAAACGTAGTGGGACGAAAGCATGACAGACACGGAGGGACATATACAACACGTGTGAGACGAAAGAGGGGGACATAACACGTGTGATAAGAACATGGCGGGATAAAAGACATGACAAATACGCTCTTCATTCAAAGCCCAACATCAGATGAAGCAGAACCACCATGTTCATAATCGTGAGGCAAAGCCCTCTCATAGAGATATGATGAGATAAAGCGAATGCTGAGAAGGACATGAGCTTCAGAACAGATCGAGAGAATAGAATGAAGAAGGAGAGAACAAGATCAGAAGTCGTGAATAGGAGGCAGAGCAAGTGATAAGGAGCAAAGAATGCTTGAGTGCCTGTAACTTGCAACATGCACACTTAACAAACGAATCTACCTGTTGTAACGCCCGAGAATTTTTTAAGAATTTCTTAAGATTAAAGTATAATTATTATGCATTTTTAAAAGGCTTAATAGACAATTAAGGAGAATTAATGATTTATTTAATCCATCTAAAGGCCCTATATTTACCAAAGGGCTAAGCCCAACTTAAATAGGCCCAAAGACCTAATTTCAAGACTTTTAGACCCAAGCCCATTAATAGAAACATAAATTGGGTAATTTACAGATTTAAAATGGGATATATACATGAATTAGGGGATAAATGGGAGATAATACAAAAATTTGAAAATTTTGGAATCTTTTGAAGCCTGGCAGTCTATCGCGCGACCGCCAAACCCACCCTAGCGGTCCTGCTATGACCGCTAAGCAACCCCAATTCCGTGAATGGAAGAAAATGTGAAAAGCTTGGATCTTTGACAATCAAAACACCTTAGATCGAAGCCACATGGCATGGAAGACTCTCTAGAACTCTCTAGGGATTAACTCTACTCTAATTTAGGACTCTAGGTTCAATCTAATCTCTTAAACCCTAGGTGAACCCTATAAATAGACCACAACTTCGACTCATGCGAACCCTAATGTTGGCTCGCTTGTTTCGAAGGTAAGGAAACCCTATCTCAGGTTGGTTATTTAGAACTTTGTGTTATTCTTAGTTTTATCTAACTACCCTTGAATTTTCATGCTAGAGACCCAACCGTTGGAGAGTTAGAGCCTCTGCAAGTTGCTGGTTCGCAACAGACTGCACAAGAACTAGTGCGATGGTCTAGTGAAGATCTATAAAGTGGAAGCCTAAATCGAGGTATTTAGGAGTTGATTCTTCAGAACTTTCTATTTCCCTTCGTATCTTCTACCTACCCTTCAATTTTCATGGATTTAGGTCAAGAGGATCGGGAGATAGAGGGACGGGAAGTTACTGGTTTGGCATAGGATGTACAGGAACTGGGTCTACTTCCAGTAAAAAATCCAAAGTCTAGGGAACGAATCAAAGGTAGGTTATCTCATGAAAAGGCTAGAATAACATGCTAGGAGTAAAAGCCCATTGATTTCATGAAATTTCATACTTTCCACACGGAGTATTTAATGTTTTACTATCACTACGCATCTAGGCTATTTCTGCATGCATAGTTCCTACCCTTAATAATGAAAATGATAATTCTAGTTTGAATCATGACTACTCATGCATCTCCATGTTTTAATATGGTTTTATCATGCCTTATTTACCTGTTGGCATGTTTTACCATACATCCATCTACCTTAGATTAGCATGAAGTTTTATTTTGTAGCTGTTTACAGTAGGCAGTAAGAAACGGTCTTCCTGAGACCGCTAAGCCCTGTTAAGCGGTCCTATGATAGACCGCTAGCGCCCATAAAAATGTCCTCTTGAGATCGCTTTCATTTTTTGAGTTCTGTATTATTGTTAACCTGAAACACAATGTAGAATAGTCCTTTGTATCATATGATAAGCCTAGCTAATTAGGTCTTACTCTTGTTTTAAGTACTTGTTGGCGATCATTTCTTTTGTTGTGATTAATTAATTTATTTATTGGTTTATTTGGTTTATTTCGCGTGTCGATCGACCGATTAACTAACTGATAATTAACCGACTGATTGACAGCGCGGGCGTGCCAGTCACATGAGTGACAAGTTTATTGTGCGCTCATTCTGACCCGTGTCGGGCGAGAGTGAGGTTCGGTCAGGACCAGCAGTCCGCCATACCATAAAGCCTATGACGTTAATTACATCCCCCACGAGGAGGGAAAACCTTTGATTAATTATCGAGATAATGGGCTGTCGAGGCCAAAATAAAGGATGCAGAGCATGCGAATGATCATGCAAAATATTGTAATTCACTGCATACGATTTATAAGGGCGGGTCCTCAGTACGTGGCGGAGAACTTAGGCCCGAAGACCGCCATCACGCGTGGCAAGAGCTTTTCGTCGGGAATTGCCCGGCTTTCAGCTCATGTCATTTGATATACCGAGGGTCCGTGCACTCAGGCATGCATCGATGTGGCATGAATGCTTAGATTAAAGCATGACGAAGATATGAAATTAACTAATTCAGGCTTAGATAAACCAATTTATGCAATTCATTAATTAAGAAGCTTATTCAATTCTGCTATTAACAACAGAAATCACCCCAGAGACGAGGAAGGGAATGAGATGGCACAAAGACACGATCTGGAACGGGACCGGCGCGGTTCGCCTGGCGAAAGGGCTTAAAACGCTTGAAACGGCGCCACAAAATGTAGGTAAAGGGTTTAAAACTGTGCCACAACACGTAGGTAAGGGGCTGGCCTGAAAACGGCGCGCCCCTCTTCCTGGCGCGCCGGGATGAGGCGCGCCGTATTAAGGCGCGCCGGGCATCACGGCGCCGGTTTAGCCCTATTTTGCAGAAACTGAGATTTTATTTGTTATTTCTTGGGTTTATTAACACTTTGGGAGATTTTGAAAGTTTATTTAAGTCAGTTATTCAAAGGATCCCCCCGGGACATCCGAAAGCCGAGTCATAGGCTCGCGCGAGGTTCATACTCGAGCGCGGCGATTGTTTCGAGTCAGACTCGTTCGAGCCAAAATTTCGACAGCATCTCCCCATCCCAGAGGATTATCGGGGAGAAGCGGGGAATACTCACGTAGCGGAGCAACCCCTGAAAGCCGGGTGGCACGACGGCAGCCGGCAAACCCGAACGGAAAGGAAAAACCCCGAGGTCCAACCTGCTAGGGGCACCAAGTCCGCGGGCGACAGTGAGCGGATGAGTCGACTCATGATGGGAGCGAAAACCCCGAGGGCTAGCCTACGAGGGGCACGTAACCCGAGTTGACTCAAGGCTCGAAACGGGATGACCGGTAGAGAGGGAAAACCCCGAGGACTAGCCTACGAGGGGCACCCGTCTCACGGACACCACAAGGTCCGTGAAGGACTGTGGATTTTAAATGTTGGGATTAACCCAATTTTGATATTCACCCAATAGTCAATAGGGACGCTCACCATTAATGGATGAGTTCCCATGACCAAGCGGCGGTTTGATGAAACAGTGGGGGTATATTCCCCTCCCCGGATTTGTGAGATGGGCTAATAGATTTGACCCTCCCGAATGAGCATGAATCGTGTGCAACGATAAGAGTGTATGCAGTATGCGGCTTGTATGCAGTATGCAGCTTACTCATCCAGATTCAACTTGTTCAGCGAAAGAGAATGTTGTTAGCATGCGAATTTATGGACAGAGGAATAAATGGATTAACCACTCGGCCACGAGAACGATCTCTTCACCTCTGGACAACTGAGGGATGTGGAGAGGCTCGATCGAAGCGCCTCGACGCCATGATGGGGTGAGGGGCATATACATATATTCCCTCAGCCACAAGATCATCCAGCCACAAGATCATCCAGAAAGAAAGAAAGAAAGAAAAGTAGAGCCAAGCACACCCATGGCGTTAACGCGAAGACCCCGGGGAGGGGGAGTATCATTGTAGCCCAGGGAGTCCAAGGGCATATGCATCGGAGGAGAACCACAGCGGAAATCATCGAACACATTTCATTCTAACGCCATGGGCGTTGGGGGTGGTGCGTAAGCACACTTCGCCCATTCCCGACACCAGCACTATTGCATGGCGCGGTTCCAACGGCCAGGAGAAGGACATACAAAAGGGGAAGGAAAAAGGATATGCAACAGAACATAACCATTAAACTCATTAACCCATTGCTATAGATATTCATTCATTCTACAATCGACAGATAGAATGCACATAAGCACGTTCTGGCGCCGGCGTTGTCGCTCGGTCATCTGTTACATTGATGTAGAGGAAAGTTACAGCGAAAGAGGCGAAGGGAAAGAGATAGTGAGGAAAGGGGGGAAGGAAAAGCTCATATCATCGCCTCCCTCCCCCTTTCTCACTTACATTATGATGAAAGAAGAAACATGCGATGGAAGATCGACGGGAAACACCGTGACCCACCTACGGAAACAACAGAGGAGCTCTTCTTCTTCGACGCCGATGGACTCGTGCGCAGCAGAGGATGACGTCAACATGGTGGGGGACTCTCAGAGAAAGCCTTCCTCCCCACGAAACCTAACCCTCTTCTCCTATGATTGGTCGTGGCTCTCCGGCGATCAGGACCTCTCTTCTTGTCTCGCTCTCTTTTGTTGGTCGAACAAGACCTTCTTATAAGACACCAAGTTAACCGGTGCCGTGAAGGGGCGCACCGGGAGCAACGGCGCCAGGGAGCCACCTCAATCGCTTGGTCTTTGCGCGCCGATTTTAGTGGCGCCGTTTTAAGAGGCACCGGTGAAATGGTGGCGCCGTATTAGCCTTGTTTAGTTGTCGAGGACTAGCCGATGAGTCTGGAGATGATTCCGGAGGTCACCATTGACTGTTCTCCTAGCCACAGTCCTTGGAAAACCTTGACGGTGCATTGACGAAGCTTCGGTATCCCATACGGCCTTAGTCTGAACTCCGTGTGTGTTTGGTTCGAGCAGGCAGATCTTCCGTTGGCACGACCTTCGGCACCATGACTTGTGCTTCCAGCTCGGTTTGATTTGTGCACTTAGCTTCCTTGCGGGATGATATGACATCCGGCATAATTTCGCCTTGATTGGCAATCATTCGGCCACTGACGGACCCATTATTGTGAGAAGCCGAACCCGTGTAGGGTGGTCGGGGTCTTCTGCTGACAGAGCCTCCGGTTCCTTTCTATGAAGGGCCGATGATGTTCTTCCTCCTTAGGAGAGCCTTCATTCAGGTGGCAAGCCACCGGGTAGACCGTCGTCCTTGGTCGGGTGACGGGTGCGGGGTAGCGGTACGATGGAGTCGATGCCGGATCATTAGGTAGGCTTGGTCACACTGCGAGTTGTTTGTGGATTCATCTTGACTTTCCTGAGGTGAAGTCCCCGGTGTTCACTTCCAGGTAACTCGGGGCTCTGGCAGCTTGAGAAGCCTTCAGTAGGTTGCTCTTCATCGGCTTATGTGCTTTAGTGGGTCGTATCATTTGCCTATGCGGCTTGGTCGCCAACGATCATATTTTGAGTGCCAACAAATGCCCCCTAGACGTGGGTGGTGCAAGCGAGGCAGGAGTGCAGCAGGACCGACGGGTAAGCTTCGTTCGGATTGATCTCCTTTGCTGGCGGGAGCCCGGAACGGCACTTAATTTCGGCGTTGGATGCTTAAACCGGCGCGGTCGGAAGCTTTGAACGGCGCCCCCTTTACCTTTGCTTGTTAAAACGGCGCCGCTTAAAGTGGCACGCCCTTTTGATTGAGAGTTAAAACGGCACCGGTTTTTTCGGCGCGCAAACAGGTTAAAACGGCGCGCCCTTTGCCGTAGATTTGCTTTGCTTTTCTTTTTACATCGAATTCGGCTCCTTTTTACCTTCAGAGCTTATGTACCCCTGGGGAATGCCCTGGGCACAAATGTATTCTGACAACTCACATTAATGAAATATCTCTATTTGTCGCCTCAACCGTGACTTCTTTCCCTCTTTTCTTCTCTTTCTTCTCTGGCCGATCATCCAAGTCTAGGGATACGCACCGATGACGCGGGAGAGCGCTCACGCCTTCAGCAAAGGGGTGAGGTGTTCGGTCCACCGCAGCACAGCCATTCCCGGAGCCAGATTTTGGACAGGGCGGGACATGGGTAGCATAGTTGGATGTGCCTTATGAACTTCGCCAATGATGACGAAAGGTGTGTTCTAACCATCGACATGGGTTAAATGTCGACGCAATGATACTTTATTTATTAACGAGGGCGGAAGGCCCAGGTTAGGGGGTAGTTGACCGGGCTCGTCGATGGTGGCAAGGGTCGAAAGGGTAGCGACTGATCTTGCTGATGGTGACAAGGGTCGGAAAGGGTAGCGACCGATCTTGCCGATGGTGACAAGGGTCGAAAGGGCAGCGACCGATCTTGCCGATGGTGACAAGGGTCAAAAGGGTAGCGACCGATCTTGTCGATGGTGACAAGGGTCAGAAAGGGTAGCGACCGATCTTGCCGATGGTGACAAGGGTCGGAAAGGGTAGCGACCGATCTTGCCGATGGTGACAAGGGTCGGAAAGGGTAGCGACCGATCTTGCCGATGATGACAAGGGTCGGAAAGGGTAGCGACCGATCTTGCCGATGGTGACAAGGGTCGGAAAGGGTAGCAACCGATCTTGCCGATGGTGACAAGGGTCGGAAAGGGTAGCGACCGATCTTGCCGATGGTGACAAGGGTCAAAAAGGTAGGAAATATATATATAGGTGGGACATTGGATGAAGACTCCGCTTCGACCCTGTAAAGGGTCTTCAGGACGGAGGATGGATCATCACTATACAGCATTCATTTATTTATTTTTTATTCACATTACTGACCTAAGCGCCCTTTCGGGTTTTCGCCGAAGCCAGCCCCCTCTTGCTTTTGCCCACGCGCCCTCTCGGGTTTTCACGTGGCGGGGTACCAAATTTTGCCTGCGACGCCCCTTCGAGTTTTCGCCACAGCTGGGATATAGCCATTTTTACACTTATCCTAATATAGGAGCAAGTCTGGCAGGGTATCTCTATTTTTAACTCCATTTTATTTCTTCTTCTTCTTTTCTTTTTTTATTTCTTTTTTTTTTGAATCTGGAGTACAGAAGAACTTGACTGCTAGAATGCCGACTAGCCTTGCCGATGATGACAAGGGTTGGACCCTGGTTTAGTTCATCGACACTGGTTAAATGTCGAAGCAAAGGACATGGTTCATTAACAAGGATGTAAGATCCGAGTTAAGGGTAGAGGTCGACCGATCTCGCCGATGATGACGAGGGTCGAACACGTGTTTATTCATCAGCATGGGTCACATGCCGAAGCAAAGGTAGGATTGTTAACAAGGACGGAAGGTCCAAGTTAAGGGTAGAGATCGACTGATCTCGCCGATGATGACGAGGGTCGAACATGGGTTTGTTAGAGGATCTCCGGTGGGACTGTTGATGATTGTCCCTTTTGGAGTTTCATCGGGGGGAGAATAAAATAGGAATTTTTAAATTACCACTTTACTGACCTAAGCGCCCTTTCGGGTTTTCGCCGAAGCCAGCCCCCTCTTACTTTTACCCACGCGCCCTCTCGGGTTTTCACGTGGCGGGGTACCCGATTTTGCCTGCAGTGCCCTTTCGGGTTTTCGCCACAGCTGGGTTATAGCCATTTTTGCACTTGTCCTAATATAGGAGCAAGTCTGGCGGGGTATCTCTGTTTTTAACCCAATTTTATTTCTTTTCTTCTTTTTCTTTTTTTTTTGGGATATAAAAGGTGGTAGGTCGAAGTGTGCTGTTCGACCCTCGGTTGATAGTAGACGGTTGTTGGCCGGAGCACCGGGCCTTGTGCCGAGCAGAGCGGTTCATTCGTTAGCAAGGGCTGAATGCTAATGCAAAGGAATGATCTTTCTCCGATTCGGGCGTAAGGCCCGTAATGGCAACATTGTGAGAGGGCCGGCTGGGACACGAAGTCTTAAGCCGAAAGGGTTTATTCGTTAGCGAGAAGATAATGCTAATGTAGGGGAAGGGTTTCATGCCAGTTCGGACGTAAGGTCTGCAATGTGGTAAAAGATGGTTGGCTAGGACACGGAGTCTCGCGCCGAAAGGGTTTATTCGTTAGCAAGAAGATAATGCTAACGCAAGGGAGGGATTTCATGCCAATTCAGACGTAAGGTTCGTAATGGCAATATGGTGTATTCTTTTGAGAGCTCGGCCAGAGTGGAGTGCCACTAGACCAAGGGAAGGTAGCTCGATCGGGGCGGAATGCCGCTAGACCAAGATAAGGGTAGCTCGGCTAGGGCGGAATGCCGCTAGACCAAGGAAAGGTAGCTCGATCAGGGCGGAGTGCCACTAGACCAAGATAAGGTAGTTTGATTAGGGTGGAGAGCCACTAGACCAAGGAAAGGTAGCTCGATCAGGGTGGAGTGCCACTAGACCAAGATAAGGGTAGCTCGGCTAGGGCGGAATGCCACTAGACCAAGGAAGGATAGCTCGGCTAGCACAGAGTGCCACTAGACCAAGGAAGGATAGCTCGATCAGGGTGGAGTGCCACTAGACCAAGATAAGGGTAGCTCGGCTTGGGCGGAGTGCCACTAAACCAAGGAAGGATAGCTTGGCTAGGGCGGAGTGCCAATAAACCAAGGAAGGGTAACTCGGCTAGGGCGGAGTGCCACTAGACCAGGGAAGGATAGCTTGATCAGGGCGGAGTGCCACTAGATCAAGATAAGGGTAGCTTGGCTAGGGCGGAGTGCCACTAAACCAAGGAAGGGTAGCTCGGCTAGGGCGGAGTGCCACTAGACCAGGAAAGGATAGCTTGATCAGGGCGGAGTGCCACTAGACCAAGATAAGGGTAACTCGATCAGGGCGGAGTGCCACTAGACTAAGATAAGGGTAGCTCAGCTAGGGCGGAGTTCCACTAAACCAAGGAAGGGTAGCTCGGCTAGGGCGGAGTGCCACTAAACCAAGGAAGGGTAGCTCGGCTAGGGCGGAGTGCCACTAGACCAAGGAAGGATAGCTTCGATCAGGGCGGAGGGCCACTAGACCAAGATAAGGGTAGCTTGGCTAGGGCGGAGTGCCACTAAACCAAGGAAGGGTAGCTCGGCTAGGGCGGAATGCCACTAGACCAAGGAAGGGTAGCTCGGCTAGGGCGGAGTGCCACTAAACCAAGATAAGGGTAGCTCGGCTAGTGCGGAGTGCCACTAAACCAAGGAAGGGGTAGGTCATTCCGGGAATGCCGGTTGCGCCGTGTGATATAGCTTTATATGCTTTCCGTTGAGGGGAGAGAACTGGATGACTCCTTTGTGGTCTACCAGGACGTAGGCACCCCCCTTATATACTCGGTGGACGACATATGGTCTGACCCTATTTTCGACCAGCTTCCCTTTGGGGTTGGAGGCCATTACTTCTCTTCTCTTGACCATTACCAGGTCTCCTTTCTTGAATTCTTGACCTTTGACCAGCTTGTCAAAAGCACGGGCCATGCGGGCTTGGTAGAGTTGGATGTTTTGTTACACACGGAGGCGCCTTCCTTCGAGCTCAGCGAGCTCCTCCAATCTTCTTTCTGCATTGGTTTGTTCACTGCTGACTAATCCATGCTGGATGGCGACTCGTAACGAAGGAACTTCTATTTCAATCAGCACCACGGCCTCTGACCCGTACACAAGGGAGAAAGGCAAATAGCCGGTTAGGGTTTTATAGACAGTACGATAGGCCCAGAGCGCCTCGTACATATTCTCTTCCCAGTCCTTTTTATTAGACCTGACAGTCTTTGCCAGCAATGTGCATAGTGTCTTGTTGAAAGCTTCTGCGAGCCCATTGGCTTGAGGGTTGTAGGGGGACGATGTCCTCCAGTCAATTTTGTACTTGTCGGCTAGCCGATAAACCTTCTAGTTTTTGATGTGGCTACCGTTATCAGAGATGATTCGGTTGGGAATCCCGAACCAGAATATTATGTTCTATCAGAAGAATCGTGCAACTAGTTCTCCCGTTACATCTCTTAGTGCTACCACCTCCGCCCATCTGGAGAAGTAGTCTGTAGCTGCTAAGATATATCTGCACCCAGACGAAGATGCTGGTAGTGGCCCTACCACGTCCGTGCCCCACTGGGCGAACGGCCAGCTTGGTAAGGTGGGATGTAGTGGCACTGGAGGCATTCTTGACACATTGGCGTGTTCTTGACACTTCTGACAAGCCCGGGCGAACTTGCAGCAGTCATCAAATATAGTCGGCCAATAGTAACCCAATTTCTTTATCTCAATTTTCATCTTCGGGCCGGCCTGATGTGCTCCTGCTGCTCCCGCATGAATTTCTTGCATCACCTGCCCCGCTTCTGCCAAAGACAAGCAATGAAGTAGGACTTTTCTTCGGGCATCTGCCATTATTCAGAACAAGGTTCCGTTCCTCATCTCGTAAGAGTCTTTGACCCTCAGGAGTTTCATTCTCTATTCTTTTTCTTTTGGGAGCTGCTGGTGTTGAAACCACCGCAGGAGATGTTCTCGCCAATCGGGCTGCTAAACCTCCTCGACGACTGCCACCTTAATCTCTTGCTCATTGGTTAAGACTTCTGTTAGACTGGGGACTTGTCGGCGATTGATCACCATTATATTCAGGCTCGTGTCTGGCGGGACCGCCAAGGAACTGGCCAGCTTAGCGAGGGCGTTCGCCTGAGCATTTTGGCCTTGGTTGATATGCTTAATGCTGATGAAGTAGAATCTTGACATCAAGCGGGTTGCCAACTGATGGTAAGGGAGGAGCTCCTGCTTTCGCACGTCGAACTCTCCTTCCAGTTGTTTTATAACTAGCATGGAATCTTCGAATGCTTCAAGCAGCTGAATTCCCATGGATAGGGCGATTTGCAACCCGATTATCAAGGCTTCATACTCTGCTTCGTTGTTTGTGCAATGCTTGTTTATCGAGCAAGATGTGTGCACCACTTCCCCTTCTGGGGATTTCAGGACTATGCCTGCTCCTGCCCTGACCCTGGCCAATCCAGTGGCAGAGGTGTCAATTCTGGAAGCGCCATCAAAATATAGCTGCCATAAGGAGGGCTGCACCTGAACGGCTTCCAGGGTTTCATCTTCATGAAGCTCCGGTTCCAGCGGGTAGTCCCCGGGTACTGGGTGCTCAGCGAAGAAGTCTGCAATAGCTTGGCCCTTGACGGCCTTACACGGCACATAGGAGATGTCAAACTCCATAAGGATTACTGCCCATTTGCCCAGGCGACCTTTGAGTGCCGGCTGGGACATAATATATTTCAGGGGGTCCTCTTTGGATACCAATTTGATTTCATGCGACAACATGTAGTGTCGAAGCTTCTTAACTGTGAAGACCAGCGCCAGATAGACCTTCTCAATATAAGTATATTTCTCCTTAGTTCTGACCAGTCTCTGACTGAGGTAATAGAGGGCTTGCTCTTTCCCTTCTTCATTATTCTGGGCCAGCATTGCCCCCAGGGAGTTATGTGTAGCTGCTATATATAGTATCAATGGCCATCCTTTCACCGGTGCGCCCAACACTAGAGGAGTCTTGAGATAGTCTTTCAGCTTGTCGAAGGCTGTCTGGCAATCTTCGTCCCAATAAAAGGGAACATCTTTCATTATCAATTTGTGGAAAGGCTGGCATCGCCCTGACAAATTGGAAATGAACCGCCGGATATAAGTCAAGCGGCCCTGTAGTGATCTCAGCTCGAAGATATTCCTTGGTGGAGGTAGCTTCCTGAATTGCTTTGATTTTTGCGGGGTCTATGTCGATCCCCCGATATCGGACAATGAAGCCCAAGAACTTTCCGCTCGATACTCCGAACGCACATTTCATGGGGTTCATCTTCAGCTCATGTTGCCTCAGCCTCTGAAAGACAATCCGGAGGTCTTGCAGATTATCTTCTTTTCTTCTGGTTTTGACCACCAGATCATCTATGTAGCACTCGACCTTGTGGTAGAGCAACTCATCAAAGATTTTGGTCATTGCGCGCTGATAAGTTGCGCCAGCATTCTTTAGCCCGAATGGCATCCTCTTATAGTGATAAATGCCTTCAGGGGTTCGGAAAGCAGTATGGACCCGGTCATGCTCCGCGATCCAAATCTGGTTGTAACCGGATGACCCGTCCATGAATGACAGGGCCTCATGACCGATTGTAGCATCGATCATGACTTCCGTTATTGGCACCGGAAAGTCATCTTTGGGGCAGGCTTTATTTAGATCTCGGAAGTCGACACATATCCGGATCTGTCCATTCTTCTTTTTCACGGGGATGATATTTGCCAGCCATGTGGTGTACTGGTTTTCTTCAACAAATCCTACGTCAATAAGCTTGTCGACTTCAGCACAAATTTGAGTAATGAGTTCTGGCCTCATACGCCGCGGCGGTTGCTTCACCGGCTCGGCCTCAGGGCTGATTGCCAGCTCATGTTGTGAGACAGCAGGGTTCAGACCTGGCATTTCTTTGTAAGTCAAGGCGAAGCAATCCCGGTACTCTTGCAGCAGCTGGGTGTACAGCTCCCGTTCTTCTGGGGACAGTTGGGCACTGAGGAAGGTAGGCCTAGGGTCCTTCTCATTTCCCAAGTTGACTTCTATCAGTTCTTCGACTGTGGCTTGGCCTCCGTCTTCTATCTCCAGAGGTGCCAGTTGGAGGTCAACGAATTCTGGAATACCATCTTGAGGGTCGAATACTTCGACTTCCTCATCAGACACCACCAGAGCTTCTTGAGAGTCCTCTGTTTCATTTGACAGTGGCCGCATGTATTGCCCTTTCAGCAAATCCGCTGCCATTGCAGTCTCCCAGGGTAAGAGAGTAGCTTTAGTCGTTGCGGATGGGGTTGCAGTCGTGTCAAACTGGTGACTACTTGTTGTTGGGCTGGAATCGTAACCCAACCTTGTAGCAAAAGGTGAGGAGATCTCACCTTCTGGGGAAATTGCATCTTCAATAGGAGTGGCAACCCCATTGACAGCAGCACACACCTCCTGGTCGGGGCTGGTCGAGACTTCCCCGATTGACACAAGAGGTGCGGAGGTCCTTGTTGGTAGGACTCCATAGGAGGGGGAGATCCCTGCTTCTTCAACACCTTCGGCTTCGCTGCTGCTAGCCGTATCAAATTCGACTTGCGGGGCCACCTCTTCGCGATAGACATGTTCCCAACATCGGCAAGGAGTCATGGTCTCCGTTTCTTGATTTCCGGGTTACCCCGGGTCAGTCTATTCAGCTTCCGCTGGATATTCGTCGAAGGTTGCCCCCAACGGGCTGTCTTCAGCAGGGTAGAAGGCGGAGAGGGTGTCCACCTTGTATCACCCACTATGATAATATTCTTTCAGGGTGAAGCCCAACCCCAGATGTTGAGAGACACGTCTCATTTCCTTATCCAGATTTGCGGGATACCACATTTTCTGGAAAGCTTCCTTGCGCTTTTGAGACTGATCGGGGGGATGTGTTGCTTCTGAAACATCCTGGCCATCCAATCAGTTGTGAATGCCAGACCCTTGACAGGAACCGACGGGTTGCTTATATCTTTAGAGAGGCTATAGTCTGTGTCTTCCCGAGTAGGGTGTTCTTCAGCCGTATAGAACAAGCTACTAGGTCCCTCTTCATGCGCCACCTCCCAAGTTCTGAAAGGCTCGATAGTAGGGTTATCAAGGCCGGGAGTTGGCTTGGTGAGGCCATTCGGGATTTCAATATGATTGTGCCGCCGAGCGACCCGCACCTCATTAGCTTCAGGGTATAATGTTGGGGGTGCTATTCTGCCCACGTCTCCGGATGCTGTGATATGGGAGACCACCTTGGGCTTGACATATCCGCGCGGTGGTGGTGGATACCAACTACCGCCGGACGCGCTTCTGGATGCCCTCGTAGGGGTCTTAGCTTCAGAGGTCTTCTAGGAAGGCCCTGTATATAGATTGGCATCCGCCAAATGACATTCAAACACCTCGAACGGGTGGGGGTCTGTAAATATCCTCTCCTCCTTCCCTTGGGGACTGTACTTGATGCATTGGTGGAGCATGGAGGGCACCACCATATTTTCATGCAGCCATGGGCGGCCGAGCAGTGCCTTGTATGAGGTGCGGGAGTCAATGACATGAAACTACACCGTCGTAGTGAAATCTGCTAAGGTGAGGGTGAACTCCGCCACCCCCATTGACACTTCACATTTTTGATTGAAGCCGGCGATACGCATATCCCCGACTTTCTCGAGATGCACATTAAAGTGGTGTCTCTCGTATATTCTATAAGGCAGGATGTTGACTACTGCACCGGGATCAACCAGAATCCTATTCAGCTCCCTTCCATTCAGGTGCCCCTTCATATACAGCGGCCTGTTGTGGCTGATGGTGGGCAGCAGCATATCGTCTGGAGTGAAGGTCATGCTAGCCTCCGGTATTGCTTCAGCCAGACATGTCTCAAAATGAGCAGGGGTCTGGAGAGGAGTAATAATCGTCTGTCGTGTCTCTTCACTTAAAGAAAGGATATCCCAGATTGTAAATCGAGCGGGGAGCTTCTTGAGTAGCTTCATTATTCAGCTCCCAGCTCGGACATTGGAGAGCTTCATCTCTTCAGCCCATCTGGGCTTGGAGAAGTCTTGGTTTGCGAGCCCTGACAGACATGCTTCATCTTCCTCGGATTCGGCGCCCTTCTGGCTGGTACCGACTCCTGGGTGTTCTTTGTTAGCTGTTGCGGGGCAAGCTCCATCTGCATTTGGATCTTCGTCAGATTGTGCTAGCTACGGGTGAACGGCCCCTGGTGTAGGGTTAGCCTCCTGACAAGGCTACTTCTCTTTGGAGATCTTCATGAATTCAAGAAATGAAGGGACCCCCTTGCCCCTACTCTTGTTATATAGGTTTGGCGGAGGAGGGATTTGGACTCCCTTGACCTCCGGTGGAGGTGTTTTGTAGGGCTGCTCTCCCCTGAATATGATGTTGTGGTTGGGTGGCGGCTGGCGCCCCCATTTTCGGCCTGACCGGGTGGCATGTGTAGTAGTTGCGGCCTCGACCTTGCCTCCCCCAGCATGGGGTGTGAAGCAAATTTCCTCTTCTTCCTCCTCTCCGGATAGGTTGAAAAGTGCTGATAGAGTATTACAGGAGACAACCTGCACTTTATCGGCCTCAGCGGCCTTCCTTTTCTTCTTCTTTTGCTTCTTCTCCTTTTTTGCTTCAGCGGGTGGGTGCCCCCATAACAGACTGCCCTCTTTATCGGGTGCCACTTCAGCTTCCTCCTTTTGTTCGAGTGAGAGCTGCTCCAGTTCTCGCCACGGGATGTGGTCCCACACCAGCAATGGCTTCAATTCGGGCTGCACGTACTCGTCTAGCCCCTCAATGAGGTTTTGCAGTCGACAAACTCCAGGATTGGTCTCCTTAATCACTGGCAGTGGAGTTTGTCTCCTCCGGTTATGTGTAGGCATCCTGACAGTTGTAGGTGGAGTGATCCATACGGGTGCTACCACCGGCGGAGCAGGCCGGGGTGTAACACCACGGATATGTGCCCCCTCTTTCGGGCGGGGTGCCCTCTTTTTGTTATGCTTCACAGGGACCTACTGCCATCCCTACTGTTCTTTCGCGGGCTCCAAGAAATGAGCTTCATAGGTGCTCCGCGTACTTGTTTCAGAGATCTCCTCGGGCAGTGACTGGTATAGGGAGATCATGTTGACTCCTGCCCTCCTCCGAGGGGCTTCATGTGGCTGAGGAGGGTCCACTTTGTACTCTCCCAGCTCGATCTCATTTTTCTTCACCATCCCTTCGATGATGTCCTTGAAAACATAGTAGTCTTCGATTGGATGTCCCAACATCTGGTGGTAGGGGTAGAATCTTGGGTTATCTTTTCTATTTAGGTCCTCCGGCCTCCTTGGCTCTGGTAGGGCGACCATGCCATATTCCGTTACCCAGTCGAACAGAACCCGGGTCTTGTCCTTTGGAAATGAATAGGCCTTCTTCATCTTGTCCCTCAGCGAAGGACCTTCTTTGCCGTCTGGGGCTTCTGTAGGTTGTGGGGCGACTCCCTTCTTGCCTTCACTTTTCTGTTGTTCGAATGCCTTTATGTCAATAGTGTTTGCTTCTTTAGGCGACGAGCGCCGGTCCACCGCCTTGCCCATCTGGGTAGTGCCGGCAGCAGATGTAGGGGCAGGTCTGGCCAGAAAAGCTTCCACCTCGGCGACGACATTGTTCAATCGATCAAACGATCGTATTTCCATTCCGATCATCTTTTCTAGAACCTCCCTTCTGAGATTCAGTTTACATATTTGCACAGCGTCCTTCTGATGCGGGGGCCGCTTGCACCTCATTCCGAGGTTCCTCCACCTCTTGATATAGTAGAGGGCTATCTCATCGGCCCTCTGCTTTGTTGAGTAGAGTTCGGCCACTGTGACCTCTCTCTCTGTAACATGGAATCTTTCTCTGAACTTCTTCTGCATATCTGGCCAGTCACTGATTGACCCGGCTGAGAGGTTGGAGTACCATTCAAATGCGAGCCCCGTCAGCGAGGACCCGAAAAACTTTAGCAAGTATGACTCGTTGGTGGCCAAGTAGCCCATGGCAGTCATATAATAGGCAATGTGTTCTCTCGGGGACCCTTTCCCGTTGAATTTGTCAAACTTGGGTGGCTTGTTAATTCCTGGGGGAAGCCGCTTAGCAGCATGGTGTTGCGGGTATGGTACCCGGTAGGCATCAAACGCGACGTAGTCGCCTTCACCCCTTTCCGCGAGCTTCAACTCGATCATTCTTTCCACCATCATCCGGTTCATGACTGCAGGGTAAATTGGCTCTGGGTAGAAGTGTGCCGGCTGCAGGTACGGGGTGACCAGAGTGGTCGCCTGTGGCAGACGCAGCAGTAGGGGTGTCTGGTGCACTTGAGGGGGCACCGGTGGTAGCAGCGGCTGGAGCTGTGGTGGCCACTGTTGCGTTGTCTCCATGCTTGGTTCTGACGACTGAGGTAGTGTGTAGAGCGGCGGAGGGTCGTCATGACGAACCGCTCCCCGGGATGATTCACCCTGGACTTCAGGTGGTTTGGAAGCTGATGACTGTTCAGTTTTCTCCATCAGCTGCTTCTTTAGCAAGTCTATCTCTTGCCGATATTTTTGTAGTATCAAGATTGACGGGTCCATAGTCGTCGTAGTGGGGATAACTTCTGCTGTCTCCCCGGACGTACCCTCGGGCAGGATGTCGAGGGGGATGTCGTCTTCTTCTTCCGCCGTGACTACATTGGCGGTTAAGATAGCAGCTTCATCATTCCACTAGTGGTAGACCGGGGGTTGTTGTCCTCCAGCTGTCGCCAGGAGTTTCCTCACGGCTTCTGTTCTTCGAGTGCTAAGCCCTGGCCTTGCGGCCAACTGAGCCAATTCTTGGGGATCCTCGGGAAGCCCTCCGTATCGGCTGAACATGCCAGCCGTGTTGCAGGTGAAGACCTCCATCCTTCTCCTTTGTCGATGGACCCTCCTTTTAGCTTGATCTGGAAAGGTCAACCTCTTGAACATAGAAATTCTTCTTGTCTCTTCTTCCCACCGGGGGGCGGTTTCATCGGCTTCGATCTCAAAGCCATCGTCATAGCCATTGTCGTCGACCGATGACACCATCATCTTTTCTCCTACATCTTCTTCATCTGCCATTGATGGGCAATAGTCGTCATCGGCGGCGGCTGCTTGCATCAGCCGCTGCTATCCAAGTGAGGGGTTGCCCAGCCCTCGAAAATAGCTCCTGACCAAGTTGGTCATCTCTTCTTGACCCCATTCTTGATGCAGCACGATGGATAGTTGTCGACCTCCCGCATGAGGGATATAAGCTAGCCGAGCTCTGTCGACAGGTTGTTGGAATCTCTGTCCCATAGCAGGGACGTTGGCGTGGCGGGCATCGGCCCGGAAACCTTCGCGGCGCGGATAGTCCGCAACCGCTTCCTCTTTCTTCGAGGTCAGGCCCCTCTCTTTTCTTCCTTCCGCCTTGTCATGCATAGGACGACGGCGGATAGGTGCAAGCTGATGAACAGGTTGGACCCTCTTGGGGACCCACACCTGCTTAAATTTCCTTGGCCTGGGGGCCAACTTCTCTTGGCTGAAATGGCCGGCTTCTTCTCTTTCTGCCCTCCTTCTAGCGAGGGCTTTATATGAGTTGTGGACAGGGATAAAAGGGACGACCCGATCTGAAACTATCCGCGCATCGCGTCTGTTGAGGAAGACGCACATGCCACCAACCATCATAGATTTTCCGGATTGGGAGAGGGTTCCGGTAACCACAGCAGTACTCCTCCGGATCTATTTGCGCTGACGTCCTTCGGAGTTCCTCTTGACAGCATTGGGGCAGGCCCCACGGATAGCATGGTGCACCAGGTAGCTGGCGACTGAGGTTGGACTCTTGAGCGAGTCGTGGCAGCATCGAGCCTTCAGAGGCTCCATGTTCTTTGTAGCTCCCTTGACAGGCTCCGAGGGTTCCACTTCTAGCATATCCACAAAGGCCAACCCCAAGAAGTTGGGGAAGGCCATAGCGGCAGGGAAGCCGCCGAACTCCATGGGCACCACCAGGTACCCTTGCGCATGACCGGCAATAATCGAAGGGCCAAAGCCGACGCCAGTCAGGCCAGTCATCGTCATCGCTCGCCTACAAAGATAGACAAACCAACGATCAGCAGCCTTTGGGAGGGCCTCGAAGCCCAAGTATCTCGGCAAAGAGATGAAAGGTGACACCGGTCCCACCGGGTGTGCCAGACTTGTTGGCGATCATTTCTTTTGTTGTGATTAATTAATTTATTTATTGGTTTATTGTGGTTTATTTGGTTTATTTCGCGTGTCGATCGACCGATTATGGTGCGGACACCAGGACGATCAAGTGACACGTCGGCAAACCGACGGTGCCATACGTGGAGCGCCAAGTGGACTACTTCGGCTTCCCTTCAAATTAGGGACAATGTGACTTCAATTTGGACTCTTTTTGCATTGAGATTGGGCTTGTAATGAACATTCTACTTGGGTTTTTCATATTGGGCTCATTGTAAGGCATTTAATAAGTCAATTGGGTAAGTCTTTTCGAGTCCATTAAGGGTTGATTGTCATATTGGGCTATGAGGCTTCATTAAGCTTCATATTGGATCTTAAGCCACTTAAGGCCCCATTAAGCTTCCCTTCCACATGGGCCATCTAGGTTGGAGTGGAATGGGCTTGTGAATGGCCTTAGTTGGACTTGAGCCAACTTGGCCCAAGAAGGACCCAAGCTAGGGGCGCACCATGTTTTGGATGTATTAGGCTAGAAAATGTTGATTTTTCTTCTTCCCATCCCATTTACCACATGGGAGCATTAAAAGGCTGCTGGTCAATGACCAAATATGGCTGCCACCTACCCCTCCCCTTTGAATTTCAAAGGTTGGTGAAAGTAGGTGAAGACAATGTCCCCTTGTCCCCCCCTTCTTTCCCCTTTCATGATCCATGCGCACCCAACCCTATTCCCCTTCTATCCCACGTATGTCCCCTCCCCCTACCCCTTGCATTTGCCTATTTAAGGCCATGTATAGTGTTTGTATAAAAGTTAATGAAAGTTTTTTGAAAGAAATTTGCATTAGAGAGTGAATCTCTTTGTGTTCCCTTGGGTGTGACTCCCTTGGTTCTGTCTTGTGACTGGACAGAATTGGGTCATGTGACTCGACCTTGTATCCCCCTCTTCCTCTTATCTTCTTCTTCCATAAAAACATCCCAGTGATACCTCTGCAAGTTAGGAAAATTTCAGCGCTGGTTTCGCGTCAATCGGAGTTCGTGAGCGACGGCAGTAATTCATTTTGTGGAGAGGCGCGCAGATCGGTCCCTGATTGCTGCCCAGATCTAGAGATGACTGTGTTTTAATTTCTCCAGCCCAACCACGATGCAATCTAAAGCTGGTTCCTGAAGAGAGATCGTAGGATTTCAAGTCTTCTTCGCGTTGCCGCTGGTCTCGCCTCGATCTGATCATCGTGCTGTTCGTGGCGGTGATTCTCGTGAGATCGCGCAAGAGATCTGAGCAGATCCGGCCCCAAACCAGAGCCGACTTCCAGAGTCCTCCCCGACTCATCCGGTCAACATCTGTGAGGGATCTTTGGAGTACGTCTTTCTCTTGACGTCACCAACAATCTCCCATAAAGAACGTCTCAATCCGACACCGGCAGCTATTTTTACATCATTTTACCGTGTCACTGCGTCGTTCTAGGAGCTCAAAACTAGAAGCTGATAAGAAACATTACTGCGCCCATATCTTAAAATATCTGATCGCACCCTTCCGAGTGAAGAAACTACATCATGTCGCCAACATTCTCCAACAGCGCTCCGATCGGGTATCGGATCTGGCCGTACCGGCCTCCGCAAGTTCGCTGCGCAGGGTGACCAACGTGGACAGAACCGGGTCGGCTTTCCGTCGGCATACCCGAGCGGCTCCGGCACGTGTCCCTCACCTCCTGCGAGTGTGTCCCATCAACCCGGGTTCCAACAATCCCAAAATTATCAATTGTTGCCCGATACCTCCCTGTGTGGAGTGGGTGTTCAGTTCTAAAATTGTAAAGTTAATCATTTGTGTATTGGGATTGTTCGGAAATCGACTGGGAGTTCTTCCCCACGCCTAGTCATGGAGGTACGTGCTCGTTCCGACATCTACATTTGCTGATTTAGTGTGCTTTCTATATTGTTGCCTTTGTGAGAATAGGGTAGTTAGCTAGCTGCAAAATCACCGTGAGTGTGAGTTGTGAGCGCCCGTTCCATAGCTCCAGTCGAGCACCGAACTCGAATCGGTACCCTAGGCGACGGTGGTTTCTTAATCGCCGCGATCCCCATGTTTCCCTTGCAAGGGACGATTGTCGGGCTCAAGAGAGTCACTATTGAGAGACGTCTCCTCCCGGAGAATACCACGGTGGTCAGCCGCCCGGCTTGCCTTAGTGTGCTAGTGCTGGCCGCACAACGAGTCGGTCGTACGTCTTAGCCCGGTCGTCATCCGTCCCGCATCAAATTGGTATCAGAGCGTCGTTTAAGTCTAGGGTCATTTAAGTCCAAGGTTGCATTTGCATTCCTCTACTCGGTATATCAAAAGGTGTTGTCCGAACGTTAGGCTACGCCTATCGGGAAGGCCGCACACTTGCGCGAGTGAGCTTCGGGTCAATTAGCTCCGCCATGTACCGAGTCTTGGTTTAGGTCTAGGCGCATCATGATAGTGTGTGTCTGCATGTCCACTACCCGCCACTACCATGGCCATCACCCGAGACCATGGGTCCGATTGGTCACCCTTGGTGGCCGAACTCAATGCTTTCATGGCCCGATGCCCGGACCCTATGTCAGCAACCGAGTCGTTCCAGCGACCTATCGTGTCCATTGCCATCTTACCTAATGGGTTGCATAAGGAGATCGACTTCATCAATAGGGTGTCGTCTAACTGTGTCTCACAAGACATAGTTTAATCGCTCTCTAAGATCGGAGAGATTGTTCTCAATGGTGGTTTAGCATTTGTAGAGTTCCAATGGAGGTTCGGCACCGCTCTTTATTTCGATGGAGCATGGTGCAAGGTCGGCACACTTGCTGGCCCATGCATCATTTTAGGGCAAGATTGGTTGGAAGAGAGGAGAGTAACCTTCGACCGGGATAGGAGGACTTGCACTTTATACCCACCTCATCTACCCGGCGAGTTTATCTTCCACGATGGCATACACCCGACTACCTCCGTGTCTCCAACCACCCAACTCCACCGATCCGTTCCACCTCCGGACTCACGTCCACCACCACTCCCGGAGCCCACCCATGTAGTCCCCTATACTGGGGTTAGCCATTTCTCCGACCCGTGTCCTTCACATTCTCCTACCTTAGAGGACAACCAGTTGGAGGATGCCTCACCCGGGCCTATTATAGTGAGTTACGAGGCTGATCAAGAATTGGCCGAGGAGTATATCACTGATGTTTTGGGGTTCGAGAATGACCCAATAGAGGACCCCACCATTCCACTCCTACCTGTCTCTCCTACGGTAGCGCAGCTGCTAGTGACTACCGTACCATTGTCGACACCTTATGTTGACACGGTATGGTTGGGTTTCTGCCATGCGTACAAGAGACAATATCCGGACTTCATTCTTGTCGTGCTTCACACTAGACGTCTGGATTATATTCCCGTCACCCGTTCCCTGATCCTCCCACTCTTTCATATCCGGGGACGAGTCTTCTCGAATCGGAGATGGTTGACGAGGGATGAAACTCATGACATCCGGTTGTGGGCTAGTCCTTCCTTACACTTAGTGTATGTAGACGATGACCGTCATCCTTAACGGGTCTTCTTCCATATGTCCCTTATGTTTGTGTCTTTGTCTTTGTTGTCTTTGTCTACGTATGTCTAAGGTCATGTGCGTGTTTGTTTCTACGGTTTGTTTTCTTTCATGCATATGGTTTGCATAAGTCGTGTCCCTATCAAAGGCCAGCCATGCGCGCATAAGGAATTAGCTGATGCATGCTACATGTCCGTGAGTTCAAAAGGGAGAGTACGTCATGATCAAGGTCATACCTGAACGGTTCCTCTTGGGGCCGTAAAGCAACTCTAGGCCCGCGATACCCGCCCTTCCCGAGTCACGAAACACGTGGGTTCAAATGCGTATGTTATTGAACTACCGTATGACTATGGTGTCAGTTCGACGTTCCATGTTTCTAGTCTGGTAGCATATCGGAACCCGCGGTGATCCTAGTGAGTTTCAAGCTTTATCTTTCTATTGAGAGTGACCCCTCACCCGAGAGTCCACCTCTTCCAGCCTCAACGCACGCATATAGATTGTATACTGGATGAGCAGGTGATCACCACAAGGAACGACGTGTACCCACACGTCCTAGTGCGTTGGCGAGGATGCCCCACGATGACCAAGCCTTGATCACATGCGGAGAGCGCAAGCTTCGAGACCCTTACTCGACGGGGTCGAGTTCCTCCCACCCGGGGAGAATTGGTGCGGACACCAGGACGATCAAGTGACACGTCGGCGAACTGACGGTGCCATACGCGGAGCGCCAAGTGGACTACTTCGGCTTCCCTTCAAATTAGGGACAATGTGGCTTCAATTTGGACTCTTTTTGCATTGAGATTGGGCTTGTAATGAACATTCTACTTGGGTTTTTCATATTGGGCTCATTGTAAGGCATTTAATAAGCCAATTGGGTAAGTCTTTTAGAGTCCATTAAGGGTTGATTGTCATATTGGGCTATGAGGCTTCATTAAGCTTCATATTGGATCTTAAGCAACTTAAGGCCCCATTAAGCTTCCCTTCCACATGGTCCATCTATGTTGGAGTGGAATGGGCTTGTGAATGGCCTTAGTTGGACTTGAGCCAACTTGGCCCAAGAAGGGCCCAAGCTAGGGGCGCACCATGTTTTAGATGTATTAGGCTAGAAAATGTTGATTTTTCTTCTTCCCATCCCATTTACCACATGGGAGCATTAAAAGGCTGCTGGTCAATGACCAAATATGGCTGCCACCTACCCCTCCCCTTTGAATTTCAAAGGTTGGTGAAAGTAGGTGAAGACAATGCCCCCTTGTCCCCCCCTTCTTTCCCCTTTCATGATCCATGCGCACCCAACCCCATTCTTCTTGTATCCCACGTATGTCCCCTCCCCCTACCCCTTGTATTTGCCTATTTAAGGCCATGTATAGTGTTTGGATAAAATTTAATGAAAGTTTGTTGAAAGAAATTTGCATTAGAGAGTGAATCTCTTTGTGTTCCCTTGGGTGTGACTCCCTTGGTTCTGTCCTGTGACTGGACAGAATTGGGTCATGTGACTCGACCTTGTATCCCCATCTTCCTATTATCTTCTTCTTACACAAAAAAATCCCAGTGATACCTCTGCAAGTTAGGAAAATTTCAGCGCTGGTTTCGCGTCAATCGGAGTTTGTGAGCGACGGTAGTAATTCGTTTCGTGGAGGCGCGTAGATCGGTCCCTGATTGCTGCCCAGATCTGGAGATGACTGTGTTTTAATTTCTCCAGCACAACCCCGATGCCATCTGAAGCTGGTTCCTGAAGAGATATCGTAGGATTTCAAGTCATCTTCGCGTTGCCACTAGTCTCGCCTCGATCCGATCACCGTGATGTTCATGGCGGCAATTCTCGTGAGATTGCGCAAGAGATCTGAGCAGATCCGGCCCCAAACCAGAGCCGACTTCCAGAGTCCTCCCTGACTCATCCGGTCAAGATCTATGAGGGATCTTCACAGTATGTCTTTCTCTTGACGTCGCCAACAATCTCCCACAAAGAACGTCTCAATCCGACACCGGCAGCTATTTTTACATTATTTTACAGTGTCGCTGCGTTGTTCTGGGAGCTCAAAACCAGAAGCTGAGAAGAAACGTTACTGCGCCCAGATATGAAAATATCTGATCGCGCCCTTCGGAGTGAAGAAACTACATCCTGTCGCCAACATTCTCCAACAAACGACGCTCCGATCGGGTATCGGATCTGGCCGTACCGGCCTCCGCAAGTTCGCTGCGAAGGGTGACCAGCGTGGACAGAACCGGGTCGGCTTTCCGTCGACATACCCGAGCGGCTCCGGCACGCGTCCCTCGCCTCCTGCGAGTGTGGCCCGTCAACCCGGGTTCCAGTAATCCCAAAATTATCAATTGTAGCCCGATACCTCCCTGTGTGGAGTGGGTGTTCAGTTCTGAAATTGTAAAGTTAATCATTTGTGTATTGGGGTTGTTCAGAAATCGGCCGAGAGTTCTTTCCCACACCTAGTCATGGAGGTACGTGCTCGTTCCGACATCTACATTTGTTGATTTAGTGTGCTTTCTATATTGATGCATTTGTGATAATAGGGCAGTTAGCTAGCTGCAAAATCACCGTGAGTGTGAGTTGTGAGCTCCCGTTCCATAGCTCCAGTCGAGCACCAAACTCGAATCGGTACCCTAGGCGACGGTGGTTTCTTAATCGCTGCGATCCCCACGTTTCCCTCGCAAAGGACGATCGTCGGGCTCAAGAGAGTCGCTGTTGAGAGACGTCTCCACTCAGAGAATACCACGGTGGTCAACCGCCCGACTTGCCTTAGTGTGCTAGTGCTGGCCGCACAACGAGTCGATCGTATGTCTTAGCCCGGTCGTCATCCGTCCCGCATCAGATTAACTAACTGGTAATTAACCGACTGATTGACGGCGCGGGCGTACCAGTCACGTGAGTGACAAGTTTATTGTGCGCTCATTCTGACCCATGTCGGGCGAGAGTGAGGTTCGGTCGGGACCAGCAGTCGGCCATACCATAAAGGCTATGGCGTTAATTACATCCCCCATGATTAAGGAAAATCTTTAATTAATTGCCGAGATAATGGGCTGTCGAGGCCAGAATAAAGGATGCAGAGCATGCGAATGATCATGCAAAATATTGTAATTCACTGCACACGATTTATAAGGGCGGGTCCTCAGTACGTGGCGGAGAACTTAGGCCCAAAGACCGCCATCACGCGTGGCAAGAGCTTTTCGTCGGGAATTGCCCGTCTTTCAGCTCATGTCATTTGATATACCGAGGGTCCGTGCACTCAGGCATGCATCGATGTGGCATGAATGCTTAGATTAAAGCATGATGAAGATATGAAATTAACTAATTCAGGCTTAGTCAAACTGATGGGGTCATCACCATCCGTCCTGGCACTCTCGACCCTTCTCGTCACCCCGAAGGCTTACGTCATGGTCTAGCCATTTATTATGAGTCCTATGTTATATTTCTTTACGTTTATTGAGTCATATCGTTGTAATTTCCCTTTTATTAGAGTCATGTATCTAGGTCTTTGGTTAATTTCCCTAAGTTTGAGTCTCTTTAGGCTAATTTAGACTAGCTATTGGGCCCAACCCTGTGGACTTGGCCCATGGGCGCCCCTACCTTGTTGGTTATTTGTCAATGTGTCAAGTGTCAAGGGCTTTTTGTAAAATGTGGGTTGCCTATATATAGGACCACATTTCCCCCCATTTGAATCAATCAATGAAAAATTGTCATTTGAGAGTTCAAATCTTCTTAGTGGAGTGAATCCCACCTACCCCCCTCTCCTCTCTCTCTCTCCCTCCAAGAGAAGGGCGCCCAACCCTCTCTCTCCTCCCCTCCCAACCACCTCCCCTCTACCACCTACCTCCATTAAGTCCTCTACAACTCCCCACACATCCCATTACTCCACCCTCAAGTCCCAAGGGAGCATCCCCAATAACTAAGCCACCCTCCAAGCCCCAACTACCCTACCCACTTCCCCAAACACTTTTCCCTCTCCCCCATGCAACCCTCCACCTCCCTAGACCATTTTGAATTCAAAATTCCCCTTCCCTCCCAGCCCTAGGGCGCCCAAGACCCCTCCCCCTTGGTTAGGGTCGCCCCCCCTCTCTCTCATCACCACCATTCTTCCTTGCTCTTCCCCATCACCTCTCCCACCTCCATTGATAGAACCTCCAAGCAGCTACACCCTCCCCCCCCCCTCTCCAGCTTCCCCACAACCTCTAACCTCCCTCAATACCTCCCTCACACTCCCCTCCCATCACTCATCATCTCCCCCTTCACCATATATCTACTTCTTCTTCTTCTTTCTTGACCATCGGAAGCTACATCAAAGGTGCAGTTCGCAGTCTAGAAGTTGCATGTGGACCAGAAACTTGCAGTAGAGACTCAGACCACATCTCAGCGAATCTGAAAGCCCAAGAGGTACCCACGGAAGCGACTGCCTGTTTTCTTCGCAACGGTGGTGGTTTCGTCATTGTCCGAGCACTGTGCTGCCCGGGAGAGCATTTCTCCCCCGACTGCGCGAAGCTTCCCTGGCAGAGCACCTGAACCTGATGGGAAGCTCCAGTGCGGTGATGCTAATGGAAATCTGTGCAATAGTTCTTCTGAAAAAATCTTCTTCGACCAGTCTACTTTAAGAATCAAGAAGCGGAGCTCCGATTGGCGCCTGGAAGCAAGAGTTCTCATTTTCTTCCTCATGGCGTGCGGTTCTGTTTCCTATCAGTCTGCTCCGACCCCTTCTCCTTGTTTGAGATCGTCTGGCCTACTCCGACATCTTCTGGCATTCCCGTGACCCATGTTTCGAAGAGGGCTTGTCAACGATTCCATCAGTACCAGCCGTGCTCAAATTGAAGCTCTGGAGCGCTTGAGGCGACATCTTCTTCCTTTTGTTGAGAATCTGAAGCAGTCCGAACAGAAGAACTGCACCTCGGTTCGAGACTCTGCCCCGACCTGCACCGGCAATCAAAGAAATCAAGAAAATTCTGGTGTCGTCCCGATCCAGCTACGAAGAGTTTCCCACTGGTTTTGTCTTCAACAAAAATCTGGACTGGCCGCAGCGTCAACTTCATCAACCGACTGTCCACAGGCACAGAGGGTTGGCAGCACCGATGAAGATCGAAGATTATCATTTCTTAGCTTAATTTCTGCGTTCGGGTAGTTTTGGTTGTAACCACACAATCCCCACCCAAGATTCCCCCCCCCCCTTGCATGGGGGTAGTTCATGTAATAATTACACTCGCAGGTTTGAAGCTTCGTCGACGCGGCGTGCGGGTGCTTCCCCTCGCCTCCCCGCTCGCCCCCGTCTCCGACCGGAGTCGGTTTCTTCAAACCGGCTAGGTGAGAACTTGTCCCTTGCTCTCATTTATGCTAGTTCATTTAATATTCTCCAATTACGCCGTCGGTTACGGAGAGAGCGCCCGATCTTAAGGCTCCACCGTCTTTGTGCGACCACCATGGGTGTGAGTGAGTGACCCGCGCCCTTTGGCCATTACCGACTCATTGAGTTGGATATCCGTTCCCCAAGGGGAGGTTTACCTTGGATGTTGCTGGCCCTCTACCAGCAAGGGTCTTGTCCCACTTCCTCGACTCGGCATCCCCGAGTTACCCCCGGGTTGAGTGTGTGCGCCATACGAAGGTCCGCTTACGTAGGCTTCTTAGCCTTGTGGTTGTGCTTGCATACTTAGGTCCGAGGAAGCATTGGTCTTGTGACTATCACCCCAAGATAGTGTCACATCAAGTGGTATCAAAGCAAGTTCACAACTTGTCTCTATCAAGTTGGTCCTATGGCGTGCTTATGCATTTAGAGTCCCCGGTTGCATCTCTTTTGTCCACTAGCATGGCCACCTCTTACCGACCTTACCCATCGGCCCTCTCCATGAGTCCAAACCCCCAAGGGATGCCTACCACTTTCACACATGACCTCCCTGGCCATATCAACTACCTCATGAAGGCCTTTACCTATGCCAATGAGCGGCTTGATAACTTATCGGGTCGACTCGACCAACTAGGAGAAAATGGGCCCACCCCATGGGCGGATGATAGTAGGACTCCTCCCCCACCTCCCATCTTTCATGGAACTCAACCTATTGACTATTTAGATTGGGAAGTCTCGATGGACTATTACTTCACTTGGTATCCCACGTCCGAGGATGAGAAAGTCCGATTTGCCAAATTGCAACTTACCAAACGGGCCCAAACTCATTGGTTGGAAATTGAAGGCTTAAGGATAATTAGAAGAGAAGCTCCCCTCACAACACGGGGGACATGAAGGAACAACTTAGGGCTACATATATTTTGCCCTCCCATTCCAAACACCAAAGCCCAAAGAGCATTTCAACTCCTTCATTTCCTCTTGGCCAACCCAAGACCCTAATCACGCATTCCCCACCATTTCCCACCTCTCCTACTCCAACCACCACATCTACATCCTACCTCCAAGTCCTCACCACAACCATATGTCCACATACCCAATTGGACCCCATGTCCACCCCTCCACCTAGGCCCATAATGGCCACTACCCCCAAACCCAAATCCCCCCACCAAACCCGTACCCTACAAGCCCCCTTGGCCACCTCCGCAACCTCACCATCGTCCCCAAAAAGGGACACATCTCCCAAAACCAATCAACCCAAATCTCCTCACCCAACCCACCTTCCACTTCCAACCCCAATCCTACCCCAACTTAGGCCTCCACTACTTCCACTCCCAAATCCAACCCATGTTCGACCTTGCTCACCTCCTCGGGTTCGCCATGCATCGACTATTACCAACCCATCCACCATAGACCTTCCTACCCCATTGTCCTTAGGAGTTGCATCCCACACACCCACCCAAGTGGAGAGGGATACCAATCCGGATCCACTTCCCAAAATAGAGGAAATCCAAGGGCCACACAACTCACTCACCACTCCTAGCCTAGCTCCTCAAGAGCTACACACCCTTCCCCATGACACCGTCACCATAGATGAGTCCGTGCTCCAATGGCTCAAGCGAGGCCTCACCATTCCTAGTTCACAACCATGCCACCTACCCATGGGACATCAATCCCAAATCATTCCCACTCAGCCCCATGTCACTTATCAAACCTCCTATTGTATGGAAGATTTGAGAGACTTAGTGGCCTACCTACATTGGCAAGTCCACTTGACCGATATGCTAGCCATGAGGCCGTCGGAGCCTAGCACCATTAGCCTAGCTTACCCCGCCATTGGCTCCATCACTTTCATCTACACTAATGGCCAATTTACGAGTGAGATCATACTCTTTCTTCCCATGGAGGAGGAACCCATCCTAGTCTACTCCCCAACCATTGAGATCCCAAGTGCTTTGATTGGCCAACCCAGTAGCAACCTTGGCCCAATTATTTTGGAGGAGGATGACGCACCATTTGAGGACCTTGAGAACATGGAGTACCCCTATCTATGTGACCCTTACCATGATCCCTTTAACCCCTTCCTAAGGGAGACTAGATCTCCATGTAACCCACTCCCCCTATTCACCACCCACCTCACCCTACCCATATCACCCATGTTGACCCAAACTCCTCCCTTCCTAAAATCGGGTTACACCATGAGAGCCTTGACCTTAGGCAACAAACACCTTGGGATTGATGAAATGCCCTACCCCATAACCACCTTCCTAGATCCCTTCGACCCATTCACATGGAAGTTCAAAAGTCATCCCACATCTATGCACATGGAAGTCACCTTTGGGAAAAATATGCATGTGTCTAGGCTTACTACACCAATTGGCATGAACATTATGTTGGGTCCATTCATTCATACCACCCACATGTCAAGTAGAAAGCATGAGTGGTCCAAATTCAGATGTAATGGTCCACCTTCACTCATCATGAGTCTTAAGCATGATAGGTGTATTCTTGGATGTCCAGGTCCCCCGGCATTTGTCACCCCCATACATGACCGGATCACCTATGGATGCCCCGGCCCTCCAACCTTTGTTAGAGAGTCCATGCATGATAGGGTCACATTTAGTTGCCCCGGCCCACTAAGGCTCATCAAGGTCCATATGGCATCATGGTATGACTGGTCTACATATGGTTGTCCAGGTCCACCCATAACCACTAGAAGGTCAGCATTCACAAAATTGCATGACAACCTTGCAAGCACATCAACAAGAGCCATGAAATTTACAAAAGATAGGCCGACTCAATGGCGTCACCAAGAAATCCAAATGGGTGATTCCGGGATGGTGAGGAATGAGAGGCTCTCACATAGAGATAGCTCAGGATTGAGGTTTTGTGGGATTAGCCCCTTCCAGGTTTTAAGGTGCACTAGCCCCACTACTCATAAGTTAGGCCTCCTCGAGGGATACAGAGTTAACTTCAGTTTCAATGTGGAAGGCCTTGTGCCACACAAGGGACCCACAGTGGCACCAAGTGAGGATTTCAAGCCCCCTTACTCCCTTGAGAGAGCACCTACCCCTCCCCATGAGAGCACCGTCAGCCCAGAGAAGCCCGACGTAAGCAACTTGAGAGAATATTGGATGAACAGGAAATCATCACTCCGAGCAAGGTGTACGGGCACTACCTCGCTAGGTGGAAGAATCGGCTTCTTTCGGAAGACATGTGAGTGGTACAACTTCTGCACCTTTCCGAAGAGGGAAGGACTCTTACTCGACGGAGTCGAGTTCTCCACATCCCGGGAGTATGATGGGGTCATCACCATCCGTCCTGGCACTCTCAACCCTTCTCGTCACCCCGGAGGCGTACGTCATGGTCTAGCCATTTATTATGAGTCCTATGTTGTATTTATTTATTTTTATTGAGTCATATCGTTGTAATTTCCCTTTTATTAGAGTCATATATCTAGGTCTTTGGTTTATTTCCCTAAGTTTGACTCTCTTTAGGCTAATTTAGACTAGCTATTGGGCCCAACCCAGTGGACTTGGCCCATGGGTGCCCCTACCTTGTTGGTTATTTGTCAATGTGTCAAGTGTCAAGGGATTTTTGTAAAATGTGGGTTGCCTATATATAGGACCCCATTTGCCCCCATTTGAATCAATCAATGAAAAATTGCCATTTGAGAGTTCAAATCTTCTTAGTGGAGTGAATCCCACCTACCCCCCCCCCTCTCCTCTCTCTCTCTCCCTCCAAGAGAAGGGCGCCCAACCCTCTCTCTCCTCCCCTCCCAACCACCTCCCCTCTACCACCTACTTCCATTAAGTCCTCTACAACTCCCCACACATCCCATGACTCCACCCTCTAGTCCCAAGGGAGCATCCCCAATCACTAAGCCACCCTCCAACCCCCAACTATCCTACCCACTTCCCCAAACACTTTTCCCTCTCCCCCATGCAACCCTCCACCTCCCTAGACCATTTTGAATTCAAAATTCCCCTTCCCTCCCAGCCCTAGGGCGCCCAAGACCCCTCCCCCTTGGTTAGGGTCGCCCCCCCTCTCTCTCATCTCCACCATTCTTCCTTGCTCTTCTTCATCACCTCTCCCACCTCCATTGATAGAACCTCCAGGCAGCTACACCCTCCCCCCCCTCTCCAGCTTCCCCACCACCTCTAACCTCCCTCAATACCTCCCTCACACTCCCCTCCCATCACTCATCATCTCCCCCTTCACCATATATCTACTTCTTCTTCTTTCTTGATCATCGGAAGCTACATCAAAGGTGCAGTTCGCAGTCTAGAAGTTACAGGTGGACCAGAAACTTACAGTAGCGACTCCGACCACATCTCAGCGAATCTGAAATCCCAAGAGGTACCCACGGAAGCGTCTGCCTGTTTTCTTCGCAACGGCGGTGGTTTTGTCATTGTCCGAGCACTGTGCTACCCGGGAGAGCATTTCTCCCCCGACTGCGTGAAGCTTCCCTGGCAGAGCACCTGAACCTGATGGGAAGCTCCACTGCGGAGATCCTAGTGGAACTCTGAGTAAGAGTTCTTCTAAAAAAATCTTTTTCGACCAGTCTACTTTCAGAATCAAGAAGCGGAGCTCCGATTGGCGCCTGGAAGCAAGAGTTCTCATTTTCTTCCTCCTAGCGCGCGGTTCTGTTTCCTATCAGTCTGCTCCGACCCCTTCTCCTTGTTTGAGATCGTCCGGCCTACTCCGACATCTTCTGACATTCCCGTGACCCAGGTTTCGAAGAGGGCTCGTCAACGATTCCATCAATACCAGCCGTGCTCAAATTGAAGCTCTGGAGCGCTTGTGGCGACATCTTCTTCCTTCTGTTGAGAATCTGAAGCAGTCCGAACAGAAGAACTGCACCTCGGTTTGAGACTTTACCCCGACCTGCACCGACAATCAAAGAAATCAAGAAAATTTTGGTGTCGTCCCGGTCCAGCTACGAAGAGTTTCCCACTGGTTTTGTCTTCAACAAAAATCTGGACTGGCCACAGCGTCAACTTCATCAACCGACTGTCCACAGGCACAGAGGGTTGGTAGCACCGACGAAGATCGAAGATTATCATTTCTTAGCTTAATTTCCCCACCCCGCTTTGCCGACTGAAGGCCCCTCTCTGCGTGGGGGTAGTTTTGGTTGTAACCACACAATCCCCACCCAAGATTCCCCCCCCCCTTGTATGGGGGTAGTTCATGTAATAATTACACTCGCAGGTTTGAAGCTTCGTCGACGCGGCGTGCGGGTGCTTCCCCTCGCCTCCTCGCTCGCCCCCCGTCTCCGATTGGAGTCGGTTTCTTCAAACCAGCTAGGTGAGAACTCGTCCCTTGCTCTCATTTATGCTTGTTCATTTAATATTTTCCAATTGCGCCGTCAGTTAGGGAGAGAGCGCCCGATCCTAAGGCTCCACCGTCTTTGTGCGACCACCGTGGGTGTGAGTGAGTGACCCGCGCCCTTTGGCCATTGCCGACTCATTGAGTTGGATATCCATTCCCCAAGGGGAGGTATACCTTGGATGTTGCTGGCCCTCTACCAGCAAGGGTCTTGTCCCACTTCCTCTACTTGGCATCCCCGAGTTACCCCCCGGTTGAGTGTGTGCGCCATACGAAGGTCTGCTTACGTAAGCTTCTTAGCCTTGTGGTTGTGCTTGCATACTTAGGTCCGAGGAAGCATTGGTCTTGTGACTATCACCCCAAGGTGGTGTCACATCACAAACTAATTCACGCAATTCATTAATTAAGAAGCTTATTCAATTCTGCTATTAACAACAAAAATCACCCCAGAGGCGAGGAAGGGAACGAGACGGCACAAAGACACAATCTGGAATGGGACCGGCGCGGTTCGCCTGGGGAAAGGGCTTAATGATGCGGGATGGACCACGGACACGACTTGAATTAGGAATGCGATCCTCGAACTCTAGACGAGCTCGTGATTGTCCCTTAGCGAGGGAAGCGTCAGACGTGCGCGGTTGAGAAACCGGCAATGAGCTAGGGTGGTCGGCTCTCTCTTGTGCCCGGATCGGGTCACGGGACGGTCTCTCTCTCTCTGGCAGCAGCGGTGATATCACAATATATATCGAGCTACGATCCTAGCATGATATCTAGCAGCGGCATAAACAAGTATATATGAATAAAGCAAATGCCAAGTGTAGGAGCAAACACGATACCTCCACGCTCTCGGCGTGGGGAAGACGGACCCGGCCGAACTCGTACTCCCGGGACAATTAGTACACAAATATTACAGCAAATGAATTACTGCCCACTCCATGTAGGGAGGTAAAGGGCTACACAAGTGGGTCCGGGAGGACTGATTTCGGGTTGACAGGTGGCTTCTCGCGTAGCTTCAGCGGCACACGAACTCGTGACTGTGGGGCCCACGTGCTGGCGGGAGGGACCGTGTGGGACCGGGTTGCACCGCTGTAGTGGGGGATGCCTGGAGGAGTGCTCCCTAGGGTGGCGGCGTGCTGGAACGCCGGTTGGAGATCGGGCGGCTCCGATCGACACCCGCCGGAATAACCGGCCACGGACCTGCGCTTGCTATTTTCAGGCGCGCGACCCGGCGAGATCGCTCACTGCGACCGATCCTGATGTCGGATCGACAATCAGGAGGTACCGTTGAAAAGCTATCTCGAAGTACTTCAAGATAGGACTAGAGAGAGAAGCTAGATCTACACGAATCTGACCCTTAACTATTTTCCAAGTTGTTGTTTCACAGTACCCAAACTCTCAGAAAGTAGAGAGTTTTCCAGAGAGTTGCCTTTGACCATAAATCAAACCTCCGAATCAGATATCGACTTCTTCAACAACGTTGTAGAGATTCAAGAGAGGAAACCAGATATATTTTTAGGTCTGGAAAATATGGAAGTTTGGATTTTCTAGAGAGTTTATACTGGCAGTGGATCAGATCTAGAATGAGACAGACAGAACAGGTTTGGGAACTTGGGAGAATTTATAAAAATATGTGGAGGGCTTAACAAAAATCAAGAAAATTCTTGGTTATAGAGGAAGTTGGAAAGAACTTCCAGTAAATTTGGGAGCTCTTGGGAAAATAAAAAAGAGGTCTGGATATGGGAAACTCAGAGTTGCTGTCACTGTAGACAGAAACCTGGCAGATCTGGGAATAAAAGAGGAACGAAATTTAAAAAATACCAAATGAAGGAATTTTGGCTTTATTGTTTTTGTGAAGATAGGGGTTCGAGAGGGGAACCAGCCCTAAAAGTTTTAGCTCCAGAGGAGGTGGGAGGTGGGAGCAGGAATTCAGGGAAGATGCTTCTATCCTAGATGGACAGAATATCAAAGACGATGGCGGCGGAGCGACGGCGGCACGATGGCGGCGGCAGCGGCGGCCATCACCGGAGATGAGCCAGAAGGTAGAGAGGATCAATAAAGGAGGGATATCACTCTATAATTGGGGTTGGGGATGAAGAAACCAGAGGGGAGAGGTAGGGGGCGCAAGAAGCTCCTTGGGCATTCAGCTTTTTTTTCCATTCATTAATTGTTCTAAATGGGAAAATACAAGTATATATATGCTACACATCAAATCCAATCTCTACCATTGGATGTAGGGATGGGGAAGGGATGGCCTGGATTAAGTGTGGCCAACACACAAAATAAAATAAAAAAAAATTTAAGGGGAGGGCGCTCCCTTGACGAAGGGGAGACAAGCTTGACATGGTAGGTAGCCTACCTTAGACTTTTTACTCCCTTTGTCTACCCATGTGTCATTTGACATTCAACCCTTCTAGATGCCACCTAGGCAAGTTTGACCAGCCCCACATGGGTGACATGGACCAATGGGAAAGGGCTGAGACCCCCCTTGCTTGGACCTACTGGAATTTTACATATAAACCCACTAAGACGTACAATTGCGTACCCTATAGCATAAGGGTATACATACAAATATAAAAGAACATAAATGCAAACAAAATGCGGACGGTCTTGCTTCGATGTCCCCATCAATTCTCCCCGGGTGGGAGGAACTCGACCCCGTCGAGTAGGGGTATGGATGCTCGAGTACTCCGGCGGATTCGTCGCCGTGCCAAGTAACGCGGGTATGCTCCACTCCAAGTGACCATCACCTGCTCATTCCATATATACTCGATATGCACAAGCGGCTATGGGCTAGAAGTGGACACTACGAGTGGGGCACTCTCAAAAGGGGAGGTGGCGGCTCGAAAACTCACTAGGAATCACCGCTGGGTCCCTGTAGGTGACTGATCCGGGTATAGATGTAGAACCGATCCCAAACTCCTCGAGTGAGTCTACTCGTTTCACACTCATAAGGGACTGACATCGATGAACTTGCACAAGACACATGCAGACAAACAAACCACACACAAACCACAAAAACAAACCACACAAAACAAACCACACAAAGAAACAAACTGACTCATGCATGACTCTAGACAAACCTATTGTTAGTCCGACCCGTACATGGGTGACGGCGGACCAGGACACCCGAATGTGTGCCATGCATACATTTGACGTAACCGGAGGTTGACGTCAAGGGGAACTCCTAGACACCCTACGATGCACCAATCATGGACATTGGACGTGGATGTGGGAAGTCCGGGAGGTGCGGGTGGTTTAGATGGATCGGGGATACCAAAGTTTTCATTACCCCCAAATGAAGGTTCGGACCTATGGCTATGTGGAGGTTGCTTGGCCCGAGTGGAGAAGGCATGATAGTGAACTCCGCGGAGGAAGTGGAGTGAAGATGGTAGCTCGGGAGGTTCACTAGGGGCGGGGTCAAAAGGGTCGAAGAAGGTGTGACCCCGTGAGATGGGTTCCAACATGACATGGTCCCAAGTTTGGAATTCATAGTCACCGTCATACATTATGATCGGTGGGATGATGGACATGTGTAGAAAATAGGATTCCTCTCTTGGGCAAAAGGGAACGAAGTCGGACTCGGCCGGCATCGGGAGGAATAGAAGAATCTCCATGGTGACACAACCCACTGTGCACACAGAGGTAATGGACCCTAAGGCCGGATGGGTGAAGCTAAGACTAGTGGGTTGGTCAAAGCCTCGGGCCAATAGGTGCGTCAACTTCCATTGTGAATCTAATCCCATGACAAGATCGTCCAACGTGTCAACATGGTGACTAGATCGAAATGCGGTATGGAAGGAGTTGACCGGCACTAAAGGTAGGGTGGGGTCCATTTAAGGATATGGAGGTGGGACCAACCCATCCTTGAGCCAACTATGTAGTGGCTCGGCTATGTAAAGTGTTCCCGTAAGAAATACGGGTGGCTCGGGTGTAGGTGGCTCCAAACAAGATGGTTCCGAATGAAGATCGGAAGTAGATGGCAATGGAGCTCTAGGGAAGGGGTTCCCCGACTGAGGTGGGGAAGGCCATGGTGTAGGCGGTCCGACTGGATCGGGACTCAGTTGGGAGGTAGATGCTTGCCAAAGGGTTTGACCTTTAGAGCGAGAAAATCGAGACTCAAATGGTTCGACCTCTTGAGCGACCTTATAGGCCTGTGCCAGAGAGAACGTTTCGCGGACAAGGCATTCAATTTGGAAGTGTAACCGTAAACCTTCCCAGAACTCTAAGGCAGTCGTGATGCTATCCTCTCCAACTCCATATTCCATCTCGTACTTATCATAGTCCCGAATGTACTCGGAAACGGACCTATCGCCTTGTGCGGGTCAACATGGGTTGGCCATAGTTGCCAAAAAGATGGGATTGGATTCCGGATCCCTTGGAATGGACATGCAAGGCCATTTGGACAAGACATTAGACCGACTATGCAAGGGTGGAATGCATGCACACTAAGGACAAGACACCAAGACTCGGTACGTGGCGGAGTTAATTGATCCGAAGATCACTCACGCAAGTGTGCGGCCTTCCCGATAGGCGTAGCCTAATGTTCGGACAACACCTTTTTATATACCGGGTTATTGGGATGAAATGCAACCTAGACTGACTTAGATGATGACTAGATGTAAATGACACTCTTTTTTTTTATTTTAGACACCCTAGACTCAACCATTCTCTTATACCAAATTGATGCGGGACGGACCACGGACACGACTCGAATTAGGAATGCGATCCTCGGACTCTAGACGAGCTCGTGATTGTCCCTTAGCGAGGGAAGCATCGGACGTGTGCGGTTGAGAAACCGACAGTGAGCTAGGGTGGTCGAATCTCTCTTGTGCTCGGATCGAGTCACGGGACGGTCTCTCTCTCTCTCTCGCAGCAGTGATGATATCACAATATATATCGAGCTACGATCCTAGCATGATATCTAGCAGCGGCATAAACAAGTATATATGAATAAAGCAAATGCCAAGTGTAGGAGCGAACACGATACCTCCACACTCTCGGCGTGGGGAAGACGGACCCGGCCGAACTCGTACTCCCGGGACAATTAGTACACAAATATTATAGAAAATGAATTACTGCCCACTCCATGCAGGGAGGTAAAGGGCCACACAAGTGGGTCCGGGAGGACTGATTTCGGGTTGACGGGCGGCTTCTCGCGTAGCTTCAGCAGCACACGAACTCGTGACTGTGGGGCCCATGTGCTCACCGGAGGGACCGTGTGGGACTGGGTGGCACCACTGTAGTGGGGCATGCCTGGAGGAGTGCTCCCTGGGGTGGCAGCGCGCTGGAACGCCGGTCGGAGGCCGGGCGGCTCTGATCGACACCCGCCGGACTAACCGGCCATGGACCTGCGCTTGTTGTTTTCAGGCGCGCGACCCGGCGCGATCGCTCGCTGCGACCAATCCCGATGTGGGATCGACGATCAGGAGGTACCGTTGGAAAGCTCTCCTGAAGTACTTCAATATAGGACTAGAGAGAGAAGCTTGATCTGCACGGATCTGACCCTTAACTATTTTCCAAGTTGCTGTTGCACAGTACCCAAACTCTCAGAATAGCAGGGAGTTTTCCTGAGAGTTGCCTTTGACCATAAAGCAAATCTCCGAATCAGATATCGACTTCTTCAGCAAAGTTGTATAGATTCAAGAGAGGAAACCATTGATATTTTTAGGTCTGTAAAATATCGAAGTTTGGATTTTCTAGAGAGTTTATACTGGCAGTGGGTCGGATCTGGAATGAGGCAGATAGAACGGGTTTGGGAATTTTGGAGAATTTATAAAAATACGTGGAAGGATGAAAAATAATCAAGAAAATTCATGGTGATAGAGGAAGGTGGACAGAACGTCCAGTAAATTTTGGAGCTCCTAGGAAAATACAAAAGAGGTCCGGATATGGGAAAGTCAGAGTTGCTATCACTGTAGACAGAAACCTGGCAGATCTGGGAATAAAAGAGGAACGAAATTTGAAAAATACCAAATGAAGGAATTTTGGCTTTAATGTTTTTTTGAAGATAGGGGTTCAAGAGGGGAACCAGCCCTGAAAATTTCAGCTCCAGAGGAGGCGGGAGGTGGGAGCAGGAATTCTGGGAAGATGCTTCTGTCCTGGATGGACAGAATACCGAAGACAATGGCGGCGGAGCGACGGCGGCGGCGGCGATCACCGGAGATGAACCATAAGGTAGAGAGGATCAATAGGGGAGGGATATAACTCTAGAATTGGAGTTTGGGATGAATAAACCAGAGGGGAGAGGTAGGGGGCGCAAGAAGCTCCTTGGGCATTCAACTTTTTTTCCATTCATTAATTGTTCTAAATGGGAAAATACAAGTATATATATGCTACACATCAAATCCAATCTCCACCATTGGATCTAGGGATGGGGAAGGAATGGCCTGGATTAAGTGTGGCCAATACACAAAATAAAATAAAAAAAAGTTAAGGGGAGGGCGCCCCCTTGACCAAGGGGAGACAAGCTTGACATGGTAGGTACCCTACCTTAGACTTTTTACTCCCTTTGTCTACCCATGTGTCATTTGACATTCAACCCTTCTAGATGCCACCTAGGCAAGTTTGACCAGCCCCACATGGGTGACATGGACCAATGGGAAAGGGCTGAGGGCCCCCTTGCTTGGACCTACTGGAATTTTACATATAAACCCACTAAGACGTACAATTGCGTACCCATATAACATAAGGGTATACATACAAATGTAAAAGGACATAAATGCAAACAAAATGCAGACGGTCTTGCTTCGATGTCCCCATCACTTAAAACGCTTGAAACGGCACCACAAAATGTAGGTAAAGGGTTTAAAACGGTGCCACAACGCGTAGGTAAGGGGCTGGCCTGAAAACGGCGCCCCCCTCTTCCTAGCGCGCCGGGATGAGGCGCGCCATTTTATGGCACGCAGAGATAAGGCGCGCCGTTTCAAGGCGCGCCGTATTAAGGCGCGCCAGGCGTCACGGCATCGGTTTAGCCTTGTTTTGCAGAAACTGAGATTTTATTTGTTATTTCTTGGGTTTATTAACACTTTGGGAGATTTTGAAAGTTTATTTAAGTCAGTTATTCAAAGGATCGCCCCCGGGACACCCGGAAGCCGAGTCATAGGCTCACGCGAGGTTCATACTCGAGTGCGGTGATTGTTCCGAGTCAGACTCGTTCGAGCTGAAATTTCGACAGCATCTCCCCATCCCAGAGAATTATCGGGGAGAAGCGGGGAATACTCATGTAGCGGAGCAACCCCTTGAAAGCCGGGTGGCACGACGGAGGACGGCAAACCCGAACGGAAAGGAAAAACCCCGAGGTACAGCCTGCTAGGGGCACCAAGTCCGTGGGCGACAGTGAGCGGATGAGTCGACTCATGATGGGAGCAAAAACCCCGAGGGCTAGCCTACGAGGGGCACGCGACCCGAGTTGACTCAAGGCTTGAATCGGGACGACCGGTAGAGAGGGAAAACCCCGAGGGCTAGCCTATGAGGGGCACCCGTCTCACGGCCACCACAAGGTCCGTGAAGGACTGTGGATTTTAAATGTTGGGATTAACCTAATTTTGATATTCACCCAATAGTCAATAGGGACGCTCACCATTAATGGATGAGTTCCCATGACCAAGCGGCGGTTTGATGAAACCGTGGGGGTATATTCCCCTCCCCGGATTAGTGAGATGGGCTAATAGATTTGACCCTCCCGAATGAGCATGAATCGTGTGCAACGATAAGAGTGTATGCAGTATCCGGCTTGTATGCAGTATGCAGCTTACTCATCCAGATTCGACTTGTTCAGCGAAAGAGAATGTTGTTAGCATGCGAATCCATGGACAGAGGAATAAATGGATTAACCACTCGGCCACGAGAACGATCTCTTCACCTCTGGACAACTGAGGGATGTGGAGAGGCTCGATCGAAGCGCCTCGGCGTCGTGATGGGGTGAGGGGCATATACATATATTCCCTCAGCCACAAGATCATCCAGCCACAAGATCATCCAGAAAGAAAGAAAGAAAGAAAAGTAGAGCCAAGCACGGCCATGGCGTTAACGCGAAGACCCCGGGGAGGGGGAGTATCATTGTAGCCCAGGGAGTCCAAGGGCATATGCATCGGAGGAGAACCACAATGAAAATCGTCGAACACATTTCATTCTAACGCCATGGGCGTTGGGGGTGGTGCGTAAGCACACTTCGCCCATTCCCGACACCGACACTATTGCATGGCGCGGTTCCAACGGCCAGGAGAAGGACATACAAAAGGGGAAGGAAAAAGGATATGCAACAGAACATAACCATTAAACTCATTAACTCATTGCTATAGATATTCATTCATTCTACAATCGACAGATAGAATGCACATAAGCACGTTCCGGCGCTGGCGTTGTCGCTCGGTCATCCGTTACATTGACGTAGAGGAAAGTTACAGCGAAAGAGGCGAAGGGAAAGAGATAGTGAGGAAAGGGGGGAAGGAAAAGCTCATATCATCGCCTCCCTCCCCCTTTCTCACTTACATTATGATGAAAGAAGAAACAGGCGATGGAAGATCGACGGGAAAAACCGTGACCCACCTACGGAAACAACAGAGGAGCTCGTCTTCTCCGACGCCGATGGACTCGTGCGCAGCAGAGGATGACGTCAACACGGTGGGGGACTCTCAGAGAAAGGCTTCCTCCCCACGAAACCTAACCCTCTTCTCCTATGATTGGTCGTGGCTCTCCGGTGATCAGGACCTCTCTTCTTGTCTCGCTCTCTTTTGTTGGTCGAACAAGACCTTCTTATAAGACACCAAGTCAACCGGTGCCGTGAAGGGGCGCACCGAGAGCAACGGCGCCAGGGAGCCACCTCCATCGCTTGGTCTTTGCGCGCCGATTTTAGTGGCGCCGTTTTAAGAGGCGCCGGTGAAATGGTGGCATCGTATTAGCCTCGTTTAGTTGTCGAGGGATAGCCGATGAGTCCGGAGATGATTCCGGAGGTCACCGTTGACGGTTCTCCTCACCACAGTCCTTGGAAAACCTTGACGGTGCATTGATGAAGCTTCGATATGCCGTACGGCCTTAGTCCGAAGTCTGTGTGTGTTTGGTTCGAGCAGGCGGATCTTCCGTTGGCATGACCTTCGGCACCATGACTTGTGCTTCCGGCTCGGTTCGATTTGTGCACGGAGCTTCCTTGCAGGATGATATGACATCCGGCATAATTTCGCCTTGACTGGCGATCATTCGGCCACTGACGGACCCACTATTGTGAGAAGCCGAACCCGTGTAGGGTGATTGGGGTCTTCTGCTGACAGAGCCTCCAGTTCCTTTCTATGAAGGGCCGATGACGTTCTTCCTCCTCAGGAGAGCCTTCATTCAGGTGGCAAGCCATCGGGTAGACCGTCGTCCTTGGTCAGGTGACGGGTGCGGGGTAGCGGCACGACGGAGTCGATGCCGGATCATTAGGCAGGCTTGGTCGCACTACGAGTTGTTTATGGATTCATCTCAACTTTCCTGAGGTGAAGTCCCCAGTTTTCACTTCCAGGTAACTCGGGGCTTTGGCAGCTTGAGAAGCCTTCAGTAGGTTGCTCTTCATCGGCTTCTGTGCTTCAGTGGGCCGTATCATTTGCCTCTACGGCTTGGTCGCCAACGATCATATTTTGAGTGCCAACAGTACTGTATTCATAAACTTGGTTACATTAATTATTAATCCTACTAGATTTCATGTTCTTTATGCACTTTGGACTTATTTTAAACTTCTGTTAAATTTAGGCTAAAACCATATACCCTTGTATTAATCTTAAATTTCATATGGATTATGGACTTATCTAGTTTTGATTTGATTGTTGTTTTATCACGATCTCACTCTCATCTTGAGTCTTTTCTTAAGTACATGGCCCATATTCCGGTACGATGTCATTAGTACACTTTGCACAGTTAGCACACAATCTTGGACTTGTGATCCTCTCCGTTGGATATTCCTTCCACCGGACTAGGTGATCTTGTTTCAAGGCCTCCTTAAGACTCCGCGATCCTGGGATTCCCACTAGTGCGCCGAGCTGGTTGTACCCTCAAAACCCAATTCTCTAGAAAGCACTTAACCGGTGTTTTATGTTCTAGACCTTAGCGACCTTCTGGAGACTGCCAGAGGTACCTAGCGGCCATTTACCTAACCGCCAAGGACGCCTAGTGGCCCTACTTTGATCGCATGGTTCCAGTTCATTTATTTCATCGACTTTGTTTATAAACGATCCAGTCATGACCGCATCGATCCGAATACGGTCCAGTAAACGACTGCTATTTCCAGAAAACGGCCTTGATATGACCGTTTGATGTCTAAGTATTGATTAACCCAAGGTTTGACCAAAGGGTTGATTTTCCTATGATCCTAGATGGTCTATGATTATCTAGAACCTAAAACCTTATTTCCAAAGCTACATAATGAATTATGGAAATTAAAGAATATGCCGTTATGCTGTCGATTTTCTTCATGGCAGAACCTTGTTCTAAATCAAATCTTTGAATTCTCATATTCTTAATTGAAGCTTTCTTACCTTGATATTTGTTATCATGGAACTATAGTTTAAACTTGTTACATTATTGGCCATATTTATATTTCTCGTGGAAGCAGCTTGATTTATAACTTGAAGATGCAAGAGCGGGCACGAACAGTGTCCATGGGCTCAACTCTAGTCCCCTCGTGTAAAGCCCCAGAATTTTTATACATTATTTTTGGTATATTTAATTATTTTCTGAGATTTTAAAGACCCAAAATGGATTAATAAATAAATATTGGGTTAAATAAATCATTGTAAGACCTAATTTATGTTAAGTAATTAATCTAGCTTTGATAATTGAAACCCAATAGGTTAAAGGACGAAGCCCATTAAGTTTGGCACATATTCTAGAAGGTTATTTAGCCTATTCACGAATTTTAAGGATAAATACCCTTTTATAGATAATAATATGGATAAACAAACAAAAGAGTTTGAATTTTATTGAATTATGTGCACATGGGATGTAGCGGTCTATCATGCGACTGCCACCGTCATGTAACGCGCCTACCTTCGACCGTTACACTCTGTTAGTTCTGTGAAGTGAAGAACAAGCAAAAAGATTAGATTTTTACTAGCTTATCTCTTAGGGATCGAGATGGGAAGACTAGTAGAGGTGTTAAGGACTCTTAGAAGTTGATCTAAGCTTTAACAAGGACTCTAGAATCGATCTAATCCTCAAACCCTAGCCAAAACCCTATAAATAGGACCTAGTTCTGAATTGAGCGACCCTTACTTTTGGCTCGTGAAGAAACAAGATAAGGAGATAGAATCTCGGGTAAGTTCTTTAGAGTATTTTGTTCCTCATATTTTAGACTAACTACCCTCAAAATTTCATGCTAGGAGGTCGAGTATCCAAGGAGTTAGGATCTTCTAAAGTGGCTGGTTTCATCACGCCAACCCAGGAAACTGTGCAACGGGGTGCTAAAGATAAGAAAATTAGAGAAGCTAAACAAGGTAATTAGAGTTAGATACTTTAGAACTTTTGGTTCCCCATAGTTTCATCTTCCTAACCTCCAAATTTCACGTCCTTAGGTCAAGAGACTGAGGAGTTAGAGCGACGTGAAGTTGCTAAAAAATCACAGGAAGGGAAGAACTAGGGCGTGTCTTACAGTCCCAAAATGGAAGATTAAAGCCCGATTAAGAGGTAGGTCATCTCATGAACGGCAAAAATAACATGTTAGGGATAAAAGCCCTCTGATTTTGCTTGATTACATGCACTAGAGATCATGAATTTCATGTTTAAGTAGGGACATGCATACATGCATATCTTTAGCTTTAATGGAAAATAAAAAGGTACTATCTTGTTAATTCACTGAAACCTAAGCATCTAGATGGCCTTTGCTTTGTTACCATGACTAGAATAGTTGGTTATTGTGATTTTTCTTGCATGGGACATAGTTCCTTATCTTTTTCGTCAGCAGAAGCTCTGACGGATTAATGTAGGACCATCACATGACTGTAACGGCCTTACGATAAGCTGTCACAGTCTCTGTTGTGTTCAAATTATTCTGTTGTCTCTGACGTACCGTAGGAGCGTTACAATACTGTAACGGCCCCACGATAAACCGTCACAAGCCCTGTAACGCGCCCATTCTCGACCGTCAGGGTAACTGTGTTCTGTCAACTCGAGACAAAATAAAGAACAATCCAAATTACTTATAAATAAGCCTAGTTATTTAAGTTTGACCTTATTGCATGACTTTGAGTTATTGATCAACTTATGATAGGACTTACATGATTATAAGCATCTTGAGTTATTTTAAGTTATGTTAATTTTGGAGAGGGGGATTTCTGTAGCCCATCTAAGAGTAGTCAAACTAGATCCATCATGACCAAACGAGGCCCAGCTCATCTAAGTGACAGCCCCACAGGGCCCACTTGGGCTAAAAAGCCTAATAAGATTACTCGGGATCTAATCCTTCCTCAGCGGCCCTTACGCTCAGAAGGCCCAAGCGTCGGTCAGAACGGAGGAAGACCCATGCCCGAGTTATCACCTCATCGGGATAGAGGCAAGCGCTCAGCGCCCACTCCGACCTATCTTCATCCGAGCTATGCCTATCGCCCAGACAAGGTTGGCACCTTTTATGCTCGGCTCGACCGACGATTGCTTATCCACACTGCCGTTGAGAGCCCTTTATGAGCAGGAGTTTATGAGGATAAGGGACTCGTGATCCCTTAAGGCTATAAAGATCCCACGATGAGGATGTAAAGACCCCACGATGAGGACGTAACTCTCGCCTGAAACTCCTCAGCTTACGGGACTCATGAGGCGAGCACACTATATAAACCTGGGACTCCCTCTAGTGAAAGGTAAGGGCAATACACGCCTAAAATCCCCTAAGCAGGAACCACTTGACCACCTTGGTGTAGGGGGATCTCGCGCACCTCTTTCTACCTCCCTCCCTATCTTCCACCATTACTCCACTGACTTAAGCATCGAAGGGTTTTCCCCAAGGAACCTCCCCTGGGCCCCCTGATCCGTTTCCCTTTCTCGACAGTTCATAGTTCGGTGATCATCTACCCCGCTCAGGAACCGCGCAAGATCACGCCCCTTCATCTGGAGCCGTCTGTGGGAAACGACCGAAGAGCCAGTATGGTGCAAAGAAGTTCAGGGAGGAGGTCCGCCGGTAACAGGGGAAAGACCATGGTGGTGGCGAGAGAATGCCCTTCTCAAGCCTCACAAAATCCCCCCTCCAATGCTAGCACCCCCGCCGACGGACCACCCCCTCCCGCCGCCGCGGTAGGGGTACCACTTAACAGCGGCGCTGACGACTGCCAAGCCCTCAACGCAAAATTGGATGTCCTCGTGGAACTCATGAGGACTCAGGCGGCCAGGGATGGAAGCTCACGCGCCCCTCCAGAGAGCCCCCCCCACGAGAACGTGTTCCAGCACACCGCCGGAGGTCGCTTCACCCTCCGAGGGCAGCAGCTTATTCGCAACAAGGTAGGAGGACCCTCACAAGCCCCCCTCTGGAGCAAGAGGCCTCCTCCACACCAAAACGGGGTAAACATGGGGCACGTCGTCAACTCCCGGAGACCGAAGTCCCCAGCGAGTGCCAGGACAGCCTGCCATCACGCCCCCTTAGCCGTACGGCACAACAACAGTCGAAGTTGTCCCTCCGTCTACGAGAGTTCAAGAGGCGCTTCACGGCACAGGAGAGCACCTTACGAGCTTTACAGAAGACCTCTCCAATAGAGGACGTGGAGATATCCCCATTTTTCGACTATATCTTGAAGGCAGAGGTATCTCCCAGAACCTCCATCCCTACCTTCAAGCCTTACGACGGCCAAGGTGACCCGACCGACCACTTCAACAGCTTCGACGCCTTGATGACCCTTCATGTTGCTTCCGGCACCATCAAATGCCGAGCCTTTGCGACCACCTTGGTCCAAGGCACCCAAGCATGGTTCCGGGCCCACGCCCCCAGATCCATCCGAGACTTCAAGCAGTTTGGGGGAGTATTCAAGGAGAGTTTCACCGGCAGCGGCCCCCCGAGGTCGGTAGCGGGGCTTTTGGCTCTCAAACAGGCGCAAGGGGAGAGACTCCGGGCCTATATCAACCGATTCAAATCGGAAGCCCTGAGAATCCCCCGCCTGGATGTAGCCTCGGCCATAACTGCGTTGACCGGAGGCACCCGGGATGAGAACCTCCGCCGTGAACTTGTCCTCTACCCTCCGTCGACCCTTGCCGAGCTAGTGACTCTGGCCTTACGCCATGCTGAGTGCGAAGAAGTTCTCAGCGCATGCCGAGGCACAACCGGCTCAGGTCAGGAGGGGGACAAGAAGCGAGCACCCGAGTCAAGCTCGGGCCAAGGAAAGAGGCGGAACCGAGACGGGGAGCACAAAGAACCGTCCAGGAAGTACGAGCGGTACACTCCCTTAACCGCTCTAGTGTACGAAATATATGAAGACATCAAAGGCTCGGGCCTCCTCCGCCAACCCGAGCAATGAGGTCGAAAAGCCGCAATCGCAGCAAACATTGCATGTTCCATAGCGACCACTGGCATCACACCGATGATTGCCATCAGCTCCAGGATGAGATTGAGCGCCTCGTCCGCCAGGGACACCTATCCCGATTTGTGGTCGGGCATAAGGAGGACCGAGGCGCCCCAGAGGAAATCGACAACGCCCCTCGCGGGGTCCATATCAACGTCATCACTGGAGGAGCTACCTCAGGAGGGGACAGTGGCCGAGGAAGGAAGCGTCATGCTGAGCAGGCGAGCCGAGCCATCGAGCCTCCCAAGGCCCCGCCGAGTGAGCCTCAGGTCATAGTCTTCTCCGACTGAGACCTGGAAGGGCTGACCACCCCGCATGACGACGCCCTAGTCATATCGGCCACAGTAAACCATTGTAACGTAGACAGGATATTAGTTGAGAATGGAAGTGCCCCCGATGTATTATCCTATGAATGTTTCCTTAAGATGGGAGAGGATCCGTCTAAACTCCGCCCGATCCGAACCCCCCTATGCGGGTTCAATGGCCAGGCCACTTATCCAGAGGGAGCCCTTAGCCTGCCGGTTACTCTTGGCACCCCACCCAAGACCGTTATGGTTATGGCGGACTTCATAGTGATCAAGGGTATGATAGCATACAATGCAATCTTCGGCCAAGGGATCCTCAGCCGAACGAAAGCAGTGCCTTCTACCTATCACCAAAAGATGAAGTTCCCCACTAAAAATGGGTTGGGGGAGGTCCGAGATAACCAGGCCATGGCCAGAAGGTGCTACAATATCTCAGTTGAAGCCACAAGGCCGGACGGGAAGAATAGGGGCCCCCGGGAAGTCGAGAAAAAATCTGCAACCGCCGAGCCTGGAGGTGAATTGCTAGCGGTTTTCCTAAACGACAACCCGACCCTGGGAGTAAAGATTGGAGCCGACCTAACATCTGAAGCCCAAGAGCAATACAAAGAGTTTCTTTCCGTGTACGTCCGAGTCTTTGCATGGTCTGATGATCAACTCCTTGGGATACCACAGGAGACGGTGATGCATAAGCTCAACCTCGATCCAACCATCAAAGCCATACAACAACGCAGAAGAAAGCACGCGCCAGAGAAGCATGCGATCATCAAGGAGCAAGTCACCAAGGGGCAAAAGATTGGTCTTTTCAGACCGGTCCTGTACCCGACATGGCTGGCTAACGTCGTCCTGGTACCAAAAGCTTCGGGAAAGTGGCGAATGAGCGTGGACTTCACCGACTTGAACAAGGCTACTCCGAAGGACTGCTATCCGTTACCGAGCATCGACCAACTGGTTGACTCAACCTTGGGCAACGAGATACTCAGCTTCCTAGACGCCTATTCAGGTTACCATCAAATCTGAATGAATCCAGAAGACATCGAGAAGACCGCCTTTATCACCGACTTCAGCGTATATTGCTACCCCCGGATGCCTTTCGGGTTGAAGAATGCTAGAGCCACATACCAGAGGCTGGTCAATCATATGTTCGAGAGACAGCTCGGTCAGAACGTTGAGGCCTATATTGACAACATACTCGTGAAGACCCCCAAGGCCAAGGACCACTTCGCCGACCTAGCTGAAACCTTCGACACCCTCCTGAAGGACAACATGAAGCTCAACCCTGCTAAGTGCACCTTCGGAGTAAGGTCCGGGAAATTCTTGGGCTTCTTAGTCACCCAGCGTGGGATCGAGGCCAACCCCGACAAGGTCCAGGCCATCCTGGACATGCGCCCACCCACCTGCATCAAAGATGTTGAACGTCTTACCGGGCGCATTGCCGCACTCAGCAGATTCCTGTCCCGCGTGGCTGAACGATGCCTATCCTTCTTCAAACTATTGAGGGGGCCTAAAATGGCATCTGCTACATTCGCATGGGACGAGGAATGCCAAAAAGCGTTCATCGAGCTTAAGGAGTTCCTGGCTTTGCCTCTGGTGCTTTCCAAGCCCGTCGCAGGTGAAACCTTGCATCTCTATCTCTCGGTGACTTCATCTACAGTTAGCTTGGTCCTAGTCAGAAAAGACTCGGGAGTCGAGAGACCGGTCTACTACACCAGCAAGGTGCTCAATGAGGTTGAAAGAAGGTACCCCGTAACCGAGAGACTCGTGCTAGCTTTGGTTACCTCGGCCAAGCACCTCCGGCCCTATTTCCAAGGGCACTCCATCACCGTGCTGACCGGTGAACCATTGAAGAGGATCCTCGCTCACCCTTAAGCCTCGGGATGCCTCGTCAAATGGGCCATCATGCTCAGGGCCTACGATATATCGTATTGGCCTCGCTCAGCTATCAAAGGCCAGGCGCTCGCTGACTTCATCGCCGAGAGCACCATCCCGACTGAAGAATCATCTCCGTCCGTGCCCAGGCCGACCTGGGAACTGTTCATCGACAGATCCTCCAACTCAGCCAGGAGCAACGCCGGGATCCTCCTGAAGTCCCCCGAAGGAGCAGAGCTACAGTACACCCTGAAGTTTAACTTCCAAGCATCTAACAACGCTTCCGAGTATGAGGCCCTCATATCGGGAGCCCGCATGGCCCAGCGGTTGGGGGCTGAGCGAGTCAGGATTCACACTGACTCCCAACTGGACGCTAGCCAGGTCAACGGTGGTTATGATGCTCGAGAAGCACCGATGATCAAATACCTCCAGCTAGTCCAGACCGTGGCGCAACAGTTCGAGAGTTTTGAGGTAGTCCGAATAGCTCGGGAGGAAAACTCCTGAGCGGATGCCCTCTCTCGACTGGCCTCCTCTCTTGACCCCGAGGGTACTTGATCGGTCCTTCTCGAAGAGCTAGCATGGTCGAGCATCGATTCAGAGCTCCTAGCTATTGAATCGGCCTCCCCAAGCGACTGGTGTACCCCGTACTTGTCGTGGCTCCAAGATTCTTAGGAGCCCCCCAACCCTCAGGAAGCCCGAAGATTGAAGTACCAAGCTCGGCGATTGGTCACTCTGGATGGCGCCCTCTACCGGAGATCCTTCTCCAGTCTTCTCTTGAAGTGCCTCAGCACCGACGAAGCCAACCGAGCGATCGAAGAAGTCCACGAAGGTCTGTGTGGAGCGCATTTAGGAGGTAGGTCGCTTGCCAGGATCTTTCTATGGCTAGGTTATTGGTGGCCCACTATGCAGCGCGACTACTCGACCTACACACAACACTGTGACTGGTGCCAGCGATTTGACCACTTGGTCCATCAGCCAGCAACGGAGCTCATCACCCTAGCCGAGCCTTATCCTTTCGCTCGCTGGGGAATCGACATCCTCGGGCCATTCCCTACGGCCCAGGCCCAGAAGAAGTTCATTATCGTCGCCATCAATTACTTCACTAAGTGGATCAAGGCCGAAGCCACAGCAAGGATCACCGAGACAGTCGTCTGGAATTTCATCTGAATGTTGATCATCTGTCGTTACGGCATCCCCCGGGTGATAGTAAGCGATAATGGTTGGCAATTTGATTCTCGTTATTTCTGAGATAGATGTGCTGACCTGGGCATTCGCAATCACTTTACCTCAGTTGCCCACCCCCAGGCTAACGGGCTGGTCAAAAATGCCAATAAGACTATCTTAAAAGGCATCAAGACTAGGCTCAGCAAAGCCAAGGGAAATTGGCTTGAGGAATTGCCAAACGTACTTTGGTCACACAGAACGACTCCCAGAACGGCAACCGGTGAAATCCAATTTCAGCTAGTATACGGTACCGAGGCTGTGATCCCATTGGAGATTGGTAACCCCGCCCTCCGAGTCATCTGCTTCTCGTCCGAGGCAAACGACTAGAAACTACTCGAAAACCTCGACCTAGCAGATGAAGTCCGAGAGATTGCCAGCATCCGAGCAATGGAATACCAACGCCGCCTTACTCGATACTACAACACCAAAGTCTATGATAGACACTTTCAGCCGGGAGACTTCGTCCTCAGGAAATCCGAAGCCTCTCGACCACTTGAGGTGGCGGGCAAGTTATCCCCTAATTGGGAAGGCCCCTACCGAGTGGTCGAGATGCTCGGAAAAGGAGCATACCGTCTATCCATGATGGAAGGAGAGCTCATCCCTCAGACCTGGAACGCGACTACACTACGCAAGTTCTACTTCTGAATACTGAGAATTGTGTAAATGACATGAGATAAAACAAAAGGCTCCTTTCTTTTATTCAAACAACTCGCTTGTACATCAGGAAGGCCGAAGCCAAGAAAATACATGTCAAAAAAGCAAAAAAATCAGTCTGGCGCCGCCGTATGAGCCCATCGCTTGGCTGACTCGGTTGACCTTCCTACGTCCAGCCACTGACTCTACCTCGTGTAGAAACTGGCTCGGATAAAGGGTAGTCGACCCCGTTAACTCGGGCAGCTCGGGACAAAGGTGACAGAGGGATTAGGAAGGAGATGGCTACCTTCCAAGTTGAACTTGGAAGAGAAAAGGGAGAGGGAATGCATATGAAAGCATCCTCCCTGCCAACCTGCCAACTCTTTGGAAGGAAGAGAGTACAGGCACCCTCCGAAGAGTGAATGAAATGATGAGAAGAGCAAAAGAGGGAAAAAGAGGCTGTGAGGGGGGGGGGGGGGAAGAAACCAGCAGAGCTGGACGATGAGGTAGGGGAAAACCTGGGAAGGAGGGAGCTTAATTGGCTTCCTCCTTCCCTCCATGGAGTGAGCAGGAAGGGACGGGCGGTAGGGATGCCTAATGCCCACATCTGTCCACCATCTCGCCCCCCTGCAAGCGCCGCCGGAACTGATAAAAAGAAGATGACGTGCCTCCACACATCGGACCTTCTTTAATCCCGTCCGCCAGCTGTCGGACCTCCTTCAAACCCGAAGCAACGAGGACTCTCTGCCCTCCGTCGTCGGCAGCTTCATCTTCCGGGGCATCTTCCATGCTCCAAATATAACGGCACAACGCTACGTGAAGAAAGAATGAGGAAAGACTGTCAGGGAAAACCCTAAGCGGTGGAGAGGAAGGGACGCCCTTCAGACCTTTTATAGGCGAAGGGAGGCTATTTACCTTAAATGATTCTCTCCTCAAAAACACGCCAAAGGGATCTCTCCCTACGAACGGTCACCTCAAACTTCTCATTTCCGCCTCCAGCGGGACACACGAAGCGGCCAAGCATTCAAAGCATGAGAAAATGAAAAGACACCCTGTCAGACACTCACCCAACCATCAGGCGAGATCCATGCAGAAAGTATCAGCTCTTTCCAACCATTGCAGATACGTTGAACAAAATACGGCAATGGCGATACGGAACAGTTAAGTCTTCATCCCAACGCTATTGCCTTATCTATTTTTCTACACAAAGGAGAAAGTTTTTCTTCAAAAGGAAAAAGACATACAAAAAGAGGAAGCAAAGCAGACACATCAGGCCTCCGGCCCACCTTGAAGCTCGGAAGTGGAGGGCTCAAACGGTGTGCCCCCCGCACCCTCGGCGACGGCCGACCCTGGCACTGACCCCACCGGCGTGGGAACTGCCTCGGTTGCGTGCCCTCCCGAGGCATCTGGAGTTGGCAACCCCTCGAATGAAGAGCCCCCATGATCCTCTTCATCCGGCGCCGAAGCAGAGGAGCTAGAGGATGACAAGTCCGAGTCATAGCATTGCCCGGACGAGAAGTCAACTACCCCGGACGCCTGCTCCTCGGCATAAAAGACGGCCCAGTCGTAGCCTTGCTTGAACCCCTTGCGGATGCCCTGGCGAAGTGCTGACTCGTAGTAGGGAAGGGCACCCTCTTTAAGGTCGACCTGGTAGGCCTCTGAGCTTTTGTACTGCTCGAGAGCCTCCACCCCGGCCGATCCCACCCTACCAGCGAGCTCAGCCTTCTCCCGCTCTGCCTCAGCTAACTTCCGCTCGGCCTCCGCCGCCTGCTTCTCCGCCTCGGCCCAATCAGCCTCGGCCTCCCGCCGAAGGCACTCGGCTTCTTTTGCTCGGTCCACCAGCTCTGCACGTTCGGTCTCCCACCGGCCATCCAGCTCAACACGTGCAAGGCGCTCCTCTTCAAGAAGCCTATTCTTCCTCTCGAGCAATTCGCGGACCTTAGCTAGCTGCTCGGTTAGCGCCCGGGTCTCCACCTGGCTCGATCACACCATCTCCCAGACTGAGGAAAGCTCCCACCGAAGCCCATCACGCTCCTCGGAAAGCTGAGCCAACCTCCTGTCAGACCCACCAAGGGTCCAGGCCAGGTTCGCTCGCTCCGACTCCGATCGAGCGTACGCTTCTGCCAGAGTGGCCCCCATCTGGGCCAGGACCAGGCCGCCCTCCATAACCCCCGCCAGGGCCATGGACAGAGAGTACTGCCTACCTCCCCCCTAACCTTTGCGGCTATACTGTGGCATACCTGGTGCAGAGGGCCCATTATACCAAGCCTCTCCAAGGCCGCCAGAATAGAGAACCCCCCATCGCCCGACGCCTCACCGAGTGGCTCGGACAAAGCCCCGGCCTCGGTCGCCTCTCGTGCCTCTGTCAGATTTTCTTGTGGCCCCCCAACCTGGACCGACTCGGCACCGGCACCACCACCTGAAGCGCCAACCTCGGCCGCGGCCCCAGCATCCCCTGCCTCGTCTACGGCCCCCTCGGCTCCTATCGAGGGGAGAGCCGGGCCAGCACCGTTGCCAGTCGGAGGAGCAGCCCCAGCCCCCTCGGCTCTGACCGAAGGAGGAGCCGAGCCAGCATCGTCTCCGACTGCAGGAGCAGCCCCAACCTCCTCGGCCCCCTCTTGCTCAGCGGGTCGGAGAGCTCGCCCGGTAGGGTCGGCCCCATCATGCTCGACGGCGGGGCGAGCCGCGGCAAGGTTGCCTTCGACTACGAGTACGACCCCGGCCTTCTTGGTCCGCTTCCTGGCCTTCGCGGCGGCTCGGATCATGCCTTCTACGGGATCCTTGCACTTGGACCCCCACGACCTGGAGGATTCGCCTTGGGCTGCCCCTTTTCCCTTATCTCTGGCTCGGGAGCGACCCGTAGGAGCAGCCAAGTTATCGCCAAGCTCGATCACCTCTGCGGCCTCCTCCAAAGCCTACCTCCTGGTGTCTGCACGAGAAGGAAGACATATTCAGAAAAAGAAAAATGATCTCAACATTCAAAGGAGAACCTAGCTTGTGGCACCTGAACCCGACAGATGCAGCCGCGTAAGAGGACACTACTCGATATTCTCTGGAGTAACTAGCTCTTCTGTGGATTGGCGGTGCTTCAGCAAGATAGCCGCTGATTTCTCCACATGTGGAGGGAACTCATCCTGCCTGGGAGGGATATTCGGGTGGAAATTGGGGATTACTGGACACCTCCAAGTTTCCTCCACCGAACAAATCACCACCCAGAAGAATTGAGTTTTCCACCCCTTATGCGAAGAATCCTTCGCAGCCAAGGAGATACGGCTCCTATTCCACCTCGCCTGGATGAAATAGAAACCCTTCCCGGACGAAGGATGTGCTTTCAACTCAAAGAAATAGTGAAAGAGGTCCAAGGAAAGAGGAACTCCACACTGGCGGTAGAGAATGTGGATGGCGGAAAGAAGAAGATAAGAATTGGCTACCAACTGAATGGGCGCCAACAGGAAAAAATTGAGAAGCTGAAGAATGAAAGGTTCGAAGGGAAGGTGGAACCCACCCTTCTACGACAGAAGGAAAGTACAGATGTGGCCTGTACGAGAGTCCAAGCTCGTCTCATGTGGAGAGGCCGCGACAAAGCAGAACTTGTGGGGCAGGCGATACTAGTGCTCCAGCCTTCTCACATCCGCCTCCCCCAGTTCACTGCAGTTTGGAACCGGCGCCTTCACCACTGGCTCGTCCTCCCACTCCTCAGCATCCGAACGCTGGTCCGCCATGGAATCTGGAGAAGAGTTTGAGGAAAGGCGATCTCGGGACCCCGAAGATTTCGGGGGAAGAGGAAGCTACCGGACTGCCTCCGCGGTTATCTCCGCCAACTCCACGAACGCCGCTGCAAGCCTCTGCTCTTCCATCGTGTCCTCACGACGCATCAAAGAGCCCAAAAGCAAGAACGGAGGAGAGCCAAAACCCTAAAGATGGACGGAGTCTGGAATGACAACAAGCGCCCAACGCCTATATCCCCACGCGGAAGGCGGCGCGTCGTTTCGACCTCTGGGAAAAGGGGGCCCCTTCAGTTCAAATCCGTCAGGATCATCATTATTACGGGCCCAGGTGACCATGACACGTGGCTTCCTAACACCGCCAGATCTCCACCCACCTGAGCCACGCTGGTCTAAAACCCCAACAGCTACTCTTTCGAGCTTACTAAAGCTCGGGAGTAGGAGGGGGACAAGTGGAGAGGGGGATTTCTGTAGCCCATCTAAGAGTAGCTAACCTAGGTCCATCAGGACCAAACGAGGCCCAGCTCATTCAAGTGACAGCCCCGTAGGGTCCACTTGGACTAAAAAGCCCAATAAGATTACTCGGGATCTAATCCTTCCTCGGCGGCACTTAGGCTCGGAAGGCCCGAGCGTCGGTCAGAACGGAGGAAGACCCATGCCCAAGTTATCCCCTCAATGGGATAAAGGCAAGCGCTCAGCGCCCACTCCGACCTATCTTCATCCGAGCTATGCCTATCGCCCGGATAGGGTTGGCACCTTTTATGCTCGGCTCGACCGACGATTGCTTATCCACGCTGCCATTGAGAGCCCTTTATAAGAAGGAGTTTATGAGGATAAAGGACCCATGATTCCTTAAGGCTATAAAGATCCCACGATGAGGACGTAACTCCCGCCTGAAACTCCTCAGCTTATGGGACTCATGAGGCGAGCACACTATATAAACCTGGGACTCCCTCCATTAAAAGGTAAGGGCAATACATGCCTAAAATTCCCTGAGCAGGAACCACTTCACCACCTTGGTGTAGGGGGATCTCGTGCACCTCTTTATACCTCCCTCCCTATCTTCCACCATTGCTCCACTTACTTAAGCATCGGAGGGTTTTCCCCAGGGAACCTCCCCTGGGCCCCCTGATCCGTTTCCCTTTCTCTACAGTTCACTGTTCGGTGATCATCTACCCCGCTCAGGAGCCGTGCGAGATCACGTCCCTTCAAATTTCATTGGCTAAACTCTATAGTTTGTATTTAAATTATGATTTTAAATGATGTATTGATGGAGTTTTATCATGGTTCCACATCGTTTCACAGTCTTTTCTATCTATAGAGTAATTTTCTTTAAGTATAGAGCATATATTCCAGTATATGACCATTAGTTCACACTTTGCACTATAGGAACATATTCTTGTACATAAGGACCTCTCTATTGGATATTCCTCCCAATGGAATAGGAAATCTTGTTTCAAGGCCTCCGTAATGCTCTATGAGCCTGAGATTCCCACTAGGACGCCAAGTTGGTTGTACCATGAAAGCTCAATCATTAGACAACACTATCGATGGTTTCTGGTTTTCGGATATGTAACGGATCAATGTTGGACCGTCAGGCTCATATAACGGCCCAATAAACGACCATCACATGTACTGAGTCCATCTTTATTTCTTTCGGATTCAGACCATTGTAACAGCTCAATACTGGAGTGTCACGTTATGTAACGGCCCAGTACAAGACTGTCATAGTTCTATATTTCATTAACCTAAGGTTTGACCAAGGGGTTGATATTCTAAAGTTCCTAGGTGGATCATTGATATTTTAGGACTCGTCATAATGATCAAGATACTTAATTTTAAAGGATGAAAAGTTAAGAAATGAGTCGTTATGATGTCGAATTATTTCCATGAGCATAACATAGTATAAGTCATTCTTGATCTTTCATATTCTTAATTGAAGCATTCATTCTTTGATAATTGTGTCATGAGCTTTTTGATTGAACTTATTACATTCTTGACCATACTTTATTGTTACACTCATGGAAGTAGCTTGATTTATACGTGAAGATGCAGTTCGGGTGCTGTTTGTGTCCAAGGGCTCTATGCTAGTCTCCTCGGCTGACTACCGAAAATATACTATTATAAATCATGGGGTATGATGCTACTGACGTCGCATTGCGCTGGGAGTACTTTCTTTATAAATAAGTGAAATCCATGAGCACTCGTGAAAATCTAGTGAATTGCTACATGATTAACGTTCTAGTGCGTAACCTTTGTGGTTATGAAAGTGAAAAGTGAAAGTGCATTCTCGTTACAATCTTGTTCTTGAAAGGCCATGCTACATTCTTGTTCATACTTGTTACATTCTTGCTAGTTCATACTTGCTCTCATTCTATCTTAACGATCATCTTTGTTACTTTGGTTATTCGCATGATTGATCGCATTTCGCATGATTTTACTTAAATTCTTTTGAGCTAAAATGCTAATTACTTAAACATTGCTAATCATGTTGATGCGAAGATACCTACTGGGCAAGTGTGCTCATTACCTATTTCTGATCTTTTTTCGGAGATGGAAGTGATACGAATTCGGATTCGGGTTATACAAGTAGCGGGTCCGAGAGCAAATGAAAGTCATATCAAATTGAGAGTGAAAACTTAGGAAGTCAATCTTGTTTAGATCGAGTCTTTGTAATTTTTTTATTCTTGAGTCTAAGTATGATGAAGAAAGTTGAATTGGTGGTTGTATTTGATTATTTATGAAATAAAGTTGGAGTTTGAGTTATTATTATGCGAATGCATTCTTATGTGTGATTGCCTTGGGCTCTGATCGTTCTTGCTTGCAAGAGGCTTATCATGCCGGTTGTTCACGTTCCTCGATCAACTCTTCCGCTGTAATAAAGGTCTCGGGGCGTGACAGTTAAGTTGGTATCAGAGCCTAAGTCTCAAGACTTAGGGAGAAGAGTCATGTCATAGGATAAGTCCAAGGTTTAAGGACCCCTACCTTTGAACTAAGGAAGAATTTTCTTACCCATGTGAGGATTGGGTAGAGCCCGGGATAAGATAGTTATATAGAAATTATCTTAGGGTGAATTTTCCTGACTCTAAATAACTAAAAACATCCATGTTCTCAGGTACCTTGATTCTCAATGGCTCATCGTGTGAACTGGGAAGAGATGTAGCAAACTGTTGCGGGACTTACCCAAGCCCTACAGAAAGTGGCCCAAGCTGGTGGAAGGGCTGGCGCAGGAAACTTACATAGCAATTTTTGAAGTTTAAATTTCCCATGATTCTCTGGATCTTTTAACCCGGATGAAGCAGAAAATTGGATCGACGAGATAAATCGAATATTCGATGTCATGCAATGCACCAACTAGGAGAAAGTTCAACTTGCCACATTCCAACTCAATAAGGATGCTCGTACATGGTGGAAATCCATTCTGGCACCACCTGCAGACGCACCTCATACATGGGAGGGTTTTCTTAGACTTTTCTGAGCCAAGTACTTCTCCGAGCATGTGAAAGAGAGGAAGGCTATGGAATTTGCCTCCATAAAATAGGGCACGATGTCCATGGCAGAATATGAATTACAATTTTCTCGACTAACACCTTATGCTCCTCACTTGGTAAGCACAGATTTATTGAAAGCCAACCGATTTATGGATGGTTTAAGGTCCGGATTTATCCAACAACTTGGAACCCAGAATATCCGCACCTATACCGAGATGGTTCAAAGAGCGCATCTATGTGAAAGAATCATAGAGAAAGTGGAGAGGCTCCGAGAAGAGAGGTCAAGCCGAAAACATGATAAGCAAGAAGAGAAAGAAGTGGATGACGGTGAAAACCGTTACATTAAGAGGTCCCGTAATGGGAACGGTAACGGAAAAAGAAATGGAAATGGAAATGGAAAGAACAAGAAAGTTAAAGAAGAGAAGGAGCAAGCCGTGGCACCTTGCTCATTTTGTGAAAAATTTGGGCACTCGGCAGAAGAATGTTGGAAACATCTCGGCGCTTGTCTCAAGTGTGGAAGCCGGGAACATTGCTTGCATCTGTGTCCTTTCATCAATGGATAATCATCATGGGATAACAACGGACGCGAGAAGCGAGGTCGATTAAATGCCATTCTAGACGAGGGAGGTGAGATGATTAAAGGTACCCTCCTAACCCATTCGCATTACGTTAATTCTTAATACATTAAAATATGTACAATCTCCTTAAAAACTCATATATTGAATTTGGGGATCAAATTCTCTTAAGTGGGTGAGGGTGTAAGGCCCAAGAATTTTTATAAATTATTTTGGTATATTTAATTATTTTCTGGGAATTTTAAAGACCCAAAATGAATTAATAAATAAATATTGGGTTAAATAAATCATTGTAAGACCTAATTTATGTTACGTAATTAATCTAGCTTTGATAATTGAAACCCAATAGGTTAAAGTACCAAGCCCATTAAGTTTGGCCCATATTCTAGAAGGTTATTTAGCATATTCATAAATTTTAAGGATAAATACCCTTTTTATAGATGATAATAATATGGATAAACAAACAAAAGAGTTTGAATTTTATTGAATTCTGTGCACATGGGATGTAGCAGACTATCGTGTGACCGCCACAGTCATGTAACGCGCCTACCTTCGACCGTTACACTCTGTTAGTTTCGTGAAGTGAAGAACAAGCAAAAAGATTGGATTTTTACTAGCTTATCTCTTAGGGATCGAGATGGGAAGACTAGTAGAGGTGTTAAAGGCTCTTAAAAGTTTATCTAAACTTTAACAAGGACTCTAGAATCGATCTAATCCTCAAACCCTAGCCAAAACCCTATAAATAGGACCTAGTTCTGAATTGAGCGACCCTTACTTTTGGCTCGTGAAGAAACAAGGTAAGGAGATAGAATCTCGAGTAAGTTCTTTAGAGTATTTTGTTCATAATACTTTAGACTAACTACCCTCAAAATTTCATGCTAGGAGGTCGAGTATCCAAGGAGTTAGGATCTTCTAAAGTGGCTGGTTTCATCACGCCAACCCAGGAAACTATGCAACGGGGTGGTGAAGATCAGAAAATTAGAGAAGCTAAACTAGGTAATTAGAGTTAGATACTTTATAACTTTTGGTTCCCCATAGTTTCATCTTCCTAACCTCCAAATTTCACGTCCTTAGGTCAAGAGACTGAGGAGTTAGAGCGACGTGAAGTTGCTGAAAAATCTCAGGAAGGGAAGAACTAGGGCGTGTCTTACAGTCCCAAATTGGAAGATTAAAGCCCAGTTAAGAGGTAGGTCATCTCATGAATGGAAAAAACAACATGTTAGGGATAAAATCCCTCTGATTTTGTTTGATTACATGCACTAGAGATCATGAATTTCATGTTTAAGTAGGGACATGCATACATGCATATCTTTAGCTTTAATGGAAAATAAAAAGGTACTATCTTGTTAATTCACTGAAACCTATGCATCTAGATGGCCTTTGCTTTGTTATCATGACTAGAATAGTTGGTTATTGTGATTTTTCTTGCATGGGACATAGTTCCTTATCTTTTTCATCAGCAAAAGCTCTGACGGATTAATGTAGGACCGTCACATGATTGTAACGGCCTTACGATAAGCCGGCACACTCTATGTTGTGTTTAAATTGTTCTGTTGTCTCTGACGCACCATAGAAGGAGCGTTACAATACTGTAACAGCCCCACGATAAATCGTCATAAGCCTTGTAACGCGCCCATTCTCGACCGTCAGGGTAACTGTGTTCTGTCAACTCGAGACAAAATAAAGAATAGTCCAAATTACTTATAAATAAGCCTAGTTATCTAAGTTTGACCTTATTGCATCACTTTGAGTTATTGATCAACTTATGATAGGAATTACATGATTACAAGCATCTTGAGTTATTTTAAGTTATGTTAATTTCATTGGCTAAACTCTATAGTTTGTATTTAAATTATGATTTCAAATGATGTATTGACGGAGTTTTATCAGGGTTCCATGTCGTTTCACAGTCTTTTCTATCTATAGAGTCATTTTCTTTAAGTACAGGGCATATATTCCGGTATATGACTATTAGTTCACACTTTACACTATAGGAACATATTCTTGAACATGAGGACCTCTCTATTAGATATTCCTTCTAATGGACTAGGAAATCTTGTTTCAAGGCCTCCGTAATTCTCTGCGAGCCTGGGATTCCCACTAGGACGCCGAGTTGGTTGTACCATGAAAGCCCAATCATTAGACAACACTATCGATGGTTTCTGGTTTTCAGATATGTAACGGATCAATGTTGGACCGTTAGGCTCATATAATGGCCCAAAAAATGACCGTCACATGTACTGAGTCCATCTTTATTTCTTTCGGATTCAGACCATTGTAACGGCTCAATACTGGAGCGTCACGTTATGTAACGGCCTAGTACAAGACCGTCACAGTTCTATATTTCGTTAACCCAAGGTTTGACAAAGGGGTTGATATTCTAAAGTTGCTAGGTGGATCATTGATATTCTAGGACTTGTCATAATGATCAAGATACTTAATTTTAAAGGATGAAAAGTTAAGAAATGAGTCGTTATGATGCCGAATTATTTCCATGAGCATAACATAATATAAGTCATTCTTGATCTTTCATATTCTTAATTGAAGCATTCGTTCTTTGATAATTGTGTCATGAGCTTATTGAATGAACTTATTACATTCTTGGCCATACTTTATTGTTACACTCATGGAAGTAGCTTGATTTATACGTGAAGATGTAGTTCGGGCGCTAATTGTGTCCAAGGGCACTATACTAGTCCCCTCGGCTGATTGTTGGAAACATACTATTATAAACCATGGGGTATGATACTACTGGCGTCGCATTGCGCTGGGAGTACTTTCTTTATAAATAAGTGAAATCCATCAGCACTTGTGAAAATCTAGTGAATTGCTACATGATTGACGTTCTAGTGCGTAACCTTTGTGGTTATAAAAGTGAAAAGTGAAAGTGCATTCTCGTTACATTCTTATTCTTGAAAGGTCATGCTACATTCTTGTTCATACTTGTTACATTCTTACTAGTTCATACTTTCTCTCATTCTATCTTAACGATCATCTTTGTTACTTTGGTTATTCGTATGATTGATCGCATTTCACATGATTTTACTTAAATTCTTTAGAGCTAAAATGCTAATTACTTAAACATTGCTAATCATGTTGATGCGAAGATACCTACTGGGTAAGTGTACTCATTACCTATTTTTGATCTTTTTCAGGAGATGGAAGTGATACGAAATCGGATTTGTGTTATACACATAGCGGGTCCTACAGCGAATGAAAGTCATATCAAATTGAGAGTGAAGACTTAGGAAGTCAATCTTGTTTAGATCGAGTCTCTGTAATTTTCTTATTCTTGAGTCTAAGTATGATGAAGAAAGTTGAATTAGTGGTTGTATTTGAATATTTGATTATTTATGAAATAAAGTTGGAGTTTGAGTAATTATTATGCGAATGCAGTCTTATGTGTGATTACCTTGTGCTCTGATCGTTCTTACTTGCAAGAGGCTTACCATGCCGGCTGTTCACGTTCCTCGAGCGAGTCTTCCATTGTAATAAAGGGCTGGGGGGGTGACACCTCGGTAGATAGCCGGAAACATACTATAAATCACGGGGTATGATGAACACTAACGTCGCATTGCGCTGGGAGTACTTTTTTTATGAACGAGTGAAGATCCACGAGACAATTTTGTTAAATTACATGATTGCTAGTACATTCTCATTACATGACTTTCTAGTGTATAGCCTTTATGGTTATGGAAAAGTACATTCTTGTTCATGAAAGGCCAAATTACATTCATGTTATATTCTTGCTTGATCATGTTCGCGATCTACATGAACTTTCATACCTCACACTGATCATATCTTATTACTGGTGTACTTTAGTTTATTCACGTGTTTTCATCATATTTTCATGACTTATCTTGCACTCTAGAGCTAAAATGTTAATTACTTAAACATTGCCGTCATGTTGATACGAGGATACCTACTGGGCATGTGTGCTCATTCCCTTCTTTTCCAATCTTTTTCAGGAAATTCTAGCGGGTCGGATTCAGACTATTGAAGTGATGGATCCGAGAGTGATTAAAGAAGGATCGAAGCCTCAGATTGTCATTAGTTGATAGTCAATAGTTGCTATGTAATTTTCTATTTTATTGAGTCTAGTTGGTCAGGAGTCAAGAGTCAACCTTGTATAGTTTTGATTATTATTTAAATAAAGTAAAGATTTTGTCCAAATATTATGCATTCATTTCTTATGTGTGAATGTGTTAGCGCTCTGATTATATTGTTCGCTTGAGGCGTACTAGCCGACTGTTCACGTTCCCGATTCTTTCCGCTGCATAATCTCGGGGGATGACAGTTAAAGTGGTATCAGGGCATAGGTCTTAAGACTTACTTATTCCTTGGAAAATGTCATGTCATAGGCTAAGTCCAAGGCTTAAGGACCAATACCTATGAAACAAATAAAGAAAGTTCCAACCCATGAGAGAAATTGGGTAGAACCCGGGATGAGATAGTAATTAGAAATTATCTCTAGGATTAACCCCACCAATTCCATTGGAGTTGACAAATTTATTACTCTTCTCAGATACCTCATTCTTACAATGGATCACCGTGTTGATTGGGGTGGAATGCAACAAAATGTTACGGGTCTCACCCAGGCCTTGCAAAATATGGCCCAAACCAGCGTGAGGGCTGGTGCTAGTGATCTGCACCACAACTTCCGGAGTCTAAACCCTCTGCGATTTTCTGGTTCCTCCAACCCAGATGAAGCTAAAAAATGGATAGATGAAATGAACCGTATATTCAAGGTCATGTAATGTGTCGACCAAGAGAAGGTTCGTCTCGCGATGTTCCAACTCAATAATGATGCGCGTACATGGTGGAAGTCTATTCCGGCACCGCCCGAAAACGCACCACACACTTGGGAGGGATTCCTCACCCTCTTCCGAGCAAAGTACTTCTCCGAACATGTCAAGGAGAGGAAGGCGGCAGAGTTCGCTTCTTTACATCAAGGCATGATGACAGTGGAGGAGTATGAGTTACAATTCTCTCACCTAGCACCCTATGCTAAACATTTAGTTAGCACGAATCTTCTCAAAGCTAATCGTTTCATGGACGGGCTGTGGCCTATCTTCATCCTACAACTTGGTCCATAAAATATTCGGACCTATGCAGAGATGGTCCAACGGGCACACTTATGTGAACGGACCTTGGAGAAGGTCAATAAACTCAAAGGCAAAGGGGAGGAGCCGAGCCGAAAGTCTGATCGGCAAGGAAGACGAGAGGAAAAATTCAACAGCACTTACAACTCTCGAGATAACAAGAAGTGATCCCGGAATGGGAACGGCAAGGATGATCGCAGGAACAAGAAGACTAAAGAAGAAGATAAGCAAGTCATGGCGGCTTGCTCTTTGCGAGAAGTTTGGTCACTCAACCGAAGAATGCTGGAAACGCCTAGGGGTGTGTTTGCGATGTGGCAGACGGGAGCACCGCATGCTGGATTGCCCCCTCATGAAGGATCAATCTTCTAGCGATGGACGCAAGCGACATGCGCATCTTAACGATGTTATGGATGATGAGGAAGTGCCCAAGAATGATGGGCTAATGGAAAGTACCCTTCAAATCTATTCCTATACTGCATTCATGTTATTTGATACTAGTGCGTCTCATTCCTTTATATCTACTGCTTTTGTAAAAACCTTGCTAGTTTCATTAGTTCCTCTACCTTTGGACCTAGCTATCACTACACCCTTAGGTCCTGGAACTAAACTTACAACCCACTACCCCGATAGCGAGGTAATGGTAGAAGGTCATAATCTTCCTGTAAACCTCGTATGCCATGACATGCAAGGTTATGATGCTATCTGATGCGGGATGAGTGAGGGACTCGATGCCAAATGATGCGAACCTTAGACTCTATGTGACGACACGACAAATTGGACGACGCGACCAGCGACTACACAACCGTTAGAGCTACCTCGATGTATCACTAAGAGATCCTATGGGTATATGCCTTTAACAGAAAAGCAATCCCACGAATCATCCTAAGCAAGGGAAACGCGGATCCGCGCGGTTGAGAAACCAGCAGAGTCAAGGGTGGTCTAGCTCACTTCCGTGCTCGGATTGAGTTACGGGACAGGTTCGCTATCTCTCTCTCACAGCGGTGATTAACATGATTTAACAAACTAGAATCTTAACATACTCATGCAGCGGCATATATTCATATACTAAGTAAGCAAATGCCAAGAAGGAGAGACTGTTACCTCCACGCTCCGGGCATAGGGAAGACAACCCCGGCCAAGATCGTACTCCCAGTTAAGACAATGATCATTAATTACAAAATTAAACCCACTCCATGCAGGGAGGTAACATGTAACATATGGGGCCTGGGAGTATCGAACTTGGGTTGACGAGCAACGTTTTGGACCGCTCCGTCGGTGCCGACAAGCTGCTACTTGATGCTGGCCAGATGGCGCGGGCTGACGGTGGTGGGGACCACGATCTGCTCGGGCGGACGACTGAGGCGGGGTTGGTCCCATTGTGATGGGGACTCCTGGAGGGACGATCCCTAGGAGAGGGACACGCTGGTTCACCTCATGGAAGGTAAGGATGTCCAACTGGGGAGCGTTGTGGCTAGCTGTCCATGGACATGTTCTACAATTTCAGGGGTGCGCGACCCGACAATAAAAATTACTGCAATCAGCCCCGATGTCAGAACGACGCGAGACTGGTGCCGCTGTAAAGCTCTCTCAGAGTTCTATGACCATAGGTTGTCACAAGAATTTCTCTAGGGCGGGATTTTCCATGGAAGAATTTCAAACAGGGGAGTTCTCTGTCTCAGATCTGGCCGAGTAGACTGAGATCTGCCTGAAGAAGCACGTTGACCGAGGGTGAAACTTTGGATCTGGGAGTTGGGATTGTTATAGAAGCTAGAGGAAGAAGTAAGGAACACGAGGATATTTTTTTTATATTTTTCAGAGGTGGTTTGATATGGGAAATGCATTTTATAACTGGGATGGGTCTGATCTAGACAGCAGGGGGCACGACTGATATTGGATTTTGTAGAGTTTTTTTGGATGGGAAAGAAAATTCTTAAAATCACAAAAAAAAATAAGGAAGATGGCTTAGGTGGACAAAACTCCCAGTCCAAATTTCAGCTCGATCTGAAATTGAAAAAGAGATCTAAAGGGTGAAGATTGGGGCTGTTGGAACACAAGTCTGCACAGGGGCAGATTGTGTAGGCTGTGGCAGTTTAAAGGGAAACGTGGGAAAACAAAGTGGGAATAATCTGAATTTTTTTGTGGGATGTAGGAACAACCATGGGAACTCACCCTAAAAATTTCAACCTCGTCAGATCTACGGGCTGAGAACTAAAATTCGGCCTTTAGCTTGCTGTCCCGCGATAGGTAGAACTCCAGTGATGGGCGGTGGTGGTGCAACGACGGCTCGACGGTGGCGGCGGTGTTGAGCTTCACACACTGATAGGGGAGGAGTCACATCTCAGAGAGGTAGCCTTCACAGCTACAATGGGAGGGAAAGGAGAGAGAGAGGGGGCGACCTTGGCCCTTGGAGCAAAAATGCTAGAGATTCTTTATTAATTGTGATGAAAATAGAAAATATAAGCCTTTTATATGAATTGGGAACCCTAGGTAAATGACTAAGACTACCCTTAGATCTAGGTTTTAGGAGGGGTACATTGGGGATACCAAAATCCATTTTTCCCCATGTGGTCTAAGCTAAAATAAAAAATTGCCTAATAGAGCCAAAAGAGGGGGCGCCCCCCTTAAAGAAGGGAAATGGAATTTCCCTTCCCCTGGTCCAATGGTCCAATTCCAAGGTGAACAATGGGCCAGTCCCTATGGGTCCCTAGAAGTTAGGTGGCCCAATGGGGAAAGGGTGAGGGGGCCCGCTGGGCCTAGGTGGCCCCTTTTTACAAAGAAACCCATTTATTTATCCTAATTACACTCTATTAACCCCAAATAAAACCAAATAAGCACACATTACACACCAAATAAAAATCCGATAAATACTAAAAATACGAGAACTCAAGACGGAGACTCCAAACTATCTCCAAGCCATAGGGATGTCGGTGTAGCTCGAGTGGTGCTTCGCGTTCGGTACCGACGGCTCGCCGACTCATGCTTCTCGATCGCTCTGGTGTCCGCACCAATTCTCCCCAGGTGGGAGAAACTCGACCCTGTCGAGTAAGGGTCTGGATCGCTCTGGTAGCGCTCTAGTAGGTCTGGATCTATCCTCTACAACTCTGCCCGGGTGATCTTAGTATCATCAGTGGCAGGTCGCCCTCTCCATCTCACTAGGTAGCGCGGGTAGGATCCATTCCTAGTAATAGTCACCTGCTCATCTAGTATATGATCTATATGCTCTCGCTACCTTGGAAATGAGGCTGGTGGTGGACACTCAGGTGTGGGGTCACTCTCAATGAGAGGAGATGGCTCGAAAGGCTCACTAGGGATCAACGCTGGGTCCCTATAAGCAACTAGATCCGACACATTGAAGTAGAGCTTATCCCATATTCCTCGGGCAAGTCCACAACATACGCATTGGATCTGACGCGTTTCAACACTCGAAATGGACCGGCTCCGCGAGCTTGCAATTTCTTGATGGTTCTAGAGGGAAACCATTAAGGTCTAACCCTGATCATGACATAATCACCCTCTTGGAACTCACAGTGGTGTCTGTGGGCATCGGCTAACTCTTTGTACCGTGCATTACTGGCCTCAATGTGACGACGGATGTCGTCATGCAGACTCCTAACATGCCTAGCAAATGACTCAGCAGACTCTGACACTTGTGCATGAATGGGCATGGGAACAAGATCCACTAGTTTCCTAGGCCTATGACCCGTGATAATCTCAAAAGGACTCATACCTGTAGACCTATTGACCTAATCATTATATGCAAACTCAACTAGTGATAACATGAGATCCCAATCCCCTATACGGTCCCTAACAAGACACCTCAAAAGGTCACCTAGACTCCTATTGACCACCTCGGTCTGACCATCTATCTGGGGATGATATGCAGTGGAGAACTTGAGGTAAGTACCTAACATATGCCACAGTGTCTTCCAGAAGTAACTGGTGAACCTAACATCATGGTCAGACACTATGGTACGAGGCAACCCAAACTTACACACCACATGAGAAAGGAACAGGCGGACTACCCTCGAAGCATCCGAAGTCTTCGAGTAGGGAATGAAAAGGGTCATCTTCGAGAATCGATCTACCACCACATAGACCGAATCATGCTTCCTGTTCGTGGCAATCCCAAAAAAAAATCCATGCTAACATCATGCCACGGAGCGTCAGGCATGGGGAGAGGCATATACAGCGCGAGCTTTGCTTCTTCATTTTGGCCATAACACATGTACGTCACTGGGCCACAATGTGAGCAACATCTCTCTTTAAGCTCGGCCAATAGAACATGTGCTCAACAGCCTCGATTATCTTGTTCCGACCGAAGTGGTTGGCTAGACCTCCTGCATGAAGTTCCCAGACTAAGAAGTCACGAATCGAAGTTCGGGGAACACAAATCCTACCTCCTCGAAAGAGGTAACCCTCCTGAAGCACATAATCACTATGATCTCTCGTTCGGCCTAGAGAGTGGCAAAGTTCTGACCAAAGTCAGGACAATCAACATAAACCTCTCTCATCTTCTCTAGCCCTATAACCTCGGCACTCATGGTAGTCAGCAGACATGCACGCCGACTCAAGGCATCAATCACCTTGTTCTCCACTCCAGCTTTGTGCTTGAGCACAAATGTAAACTGCTGGAGATACTCAACCCATCTACTGTGACGCGCATTGAGCTTTTTTTGGGCATGGAGGAACTTCAAGGCCTCATGGTCGGAGTACAAGATAAACTCCTGATGCAATAAGTAGTGCCTCCAATGCCTAGGAGCCTGAACAACTCCATAGAATTCCTTATCATATGTAGAGTATCGCAGTTTGACGTCATTCAGCTTCTCACTAAAATATGCAATCGGGTGGGTCTCTTGACTCAACTCTCCTCCAATTCTTACACCCGACGCATCACATGAGACCTCAAACACCTTGACGCTTCGTCCCGCATCACTATCCTAGGTGTAGATTGGCTTGTAGACCATGACGCCTATATAAATTGTCGCAATAGAAGAATCCCTTTTCAGAAACCAGGTCTCCCGCGATTTTCTTTCCTTGGTATCAAATACCAGAAGCATCCTACCATTATTTCATCCATTCATGCTTGCAAACTCATTTTGCAAAGATTTCAATCTTTTCTTGCCTCTGTAATCATCACTGAATCCAAGGAAATCATCTTAGAGGATATTCCTATTGTGAATGCGTTTCCCGATGTGTTCCCATCGGATTTACCCGATTTACCACCCGAAAGGGAAGTAAACCTCTCCATTGAACTCGTTCCTGGAGAAGCACATGTTTCAATAGCTCTCTACAGGATGTCCCCTACAGAACTCAAAGAATTGAAGAAGTAACTTCAAGAGTTATTAGTCAAGGGCTTCATTCGACCTAGCACATCCCCTTGGGGTGCGTCAGTTTTATTTGTCAAGAAGAAGGATGGATCCCTCAGGCTATGTATCAACTATCGGCGACTAAATCAACTTACTATCCAAAATAAATATCCGTTACCGCGTATCGATGAGCTCTTTGATCAAATTTCGGGAGCAGAATATTTCTCCAAGATAGACCTCAGGTCAGGTTATCATCAACTCAGGATCAAAGACGAAGACATATACAAGACTGCTTTTCGGAGCAGATATGGGCACTATGAATTCGTGGTAATACCGTTCGGCTTAACTAATGCCCCGACAGCATATGGCCGTCTTCATCGATGATATTCTTATATACTCCAAGACTAAGGAGGAGCATGAAGAACACTTAAGAATAGCATTGCAAACCCTAAGAGAGCATCAACTCTACGCAAAGCTTAGTAAGTGCGAGTTCTGGCTAAAGGAGGTCTCTTTCCTTGGCCATATTATTTCAAAGGAAGGTATCGTTGTCGATCCTTCTAAGGTAGAAGCTGTTAAAGATTGGAGCCGGCCAACGATCGTGTCCGAAGGTAGAAGTTTTCTGGGTCTGGCTAGTTATTATAGGTGATTCCTTAAGGATTTCTCAAAAATTGCAATCCCTTTGACTAGACTTAAAAGAAAGGAGAACCCTTTTATATGGTCAAAGGATTACGAAGAACATTTCCTAACTCTTAAATATCATCTCCCTACGGCCCCCATTTTAGCACTACCTGTTGAGGGTGGTGGCTTTGAAGTCTATACCGATGCATCTGGCATTGGCCCGGGGTGCGTTCTTATACAAAATGGAAAGGTGATTTGCTATTGATCAAGGTAGTTAAAGCGTCATGAAGAAAACTACCATGTGCATGATCTGGAACTAGCTGTGGTTATATTTGCCTTGAAAATTTGGTGACACTACCTCAATGGAGAGAAGTTCACTATATTTTCATATCATAAAAGTCTGAAATGCCTCTTCACCCAAAAGGAATTGAACATGAGACAACGCAGATGGTTGAAGTATCTCAAAGACTTCAACTTTACTCTCCAATATCATCCAAGCAAGGCAAATGTTGTAGCTGACGCTCTTAGAAGAAGATCAATGGTAACTTTAGCAAGCCTTAGGAAAGGTACGACTTGTCTTATCGAGGATTTTGCTCATTTGAATCTCGATGTTGATAAAGAAGAGGAAGGATGTATGATTGCAAATATAAGGTCACAACCTACATTGATTGAAGATCAAGTCAAATTACAAGAAAATGGCCCCACATTGATGGAGATCAAGGCTAATATTGATCAAAGGTCGGAATTCTTCATTTCAACTAACGGAAAACTGTTGTTCAAAGATCGAATCTGTATGCCGGATCATGTCGACACTAAGAAATTGATCATGGAAGAAGCTCATAAATCAAGGTATGCTATTCACCCTGGTGTTACCAAGATGTATCAAGACTTAAAGAGAAAATTTTGGTGGCCCAGTATGAAAAGAGAAGTAGCAGACTTCGTATCTCACTGCCACACTTGTCAGCAAGTAAAGGTAGAACATTTAAAGCCTGACGGGAAACTACACACCTTGGATATTTTCGAGTGAAAATGGAAAAGTATAGGGATGGATTTCATCATGAGTTATCCAAAGACGAGTGGTGGACACGATGGTATATGGGTGATTATAGATCGATTGACTAAATCTACACATTTTCTACCAATCAAAAGTCGATGGTATGTAGATGTATTAGCAGCACTATACATGAAAGAAATTGTGAAACTACATGGTGTCCCTATCACCATTATATCTGACCAAGACTCTCGGTTCACATCACAATTCTGGAAGGGTCTATAGCATTCATTAGGGACCCAACTCAACTTTAGCACTGCGTTCTATCCACAAACCGATGGTCAAACTAAAAGGACAAATCAGGTGATGTAGGATATGCTCTGGGCATGTGCTATTGATTTTGGAGGGAGTTCGCACGACCACTTGCCTCTAGTGGAATTCTCCTACAATAATAGCTACCAAGCTAGTATACAAATGGCGCCGTTTGAGGCACTGTATGGAAGAAGATGTCGCTCACTGATATGTTGGAATGAAGTCAAAGAAAGGTAATTTCTCAGCCCTGACATCATCAGGGATACTACCGAGAAGATAAAGCTTATTCTGGAGAGACTCCAGATGGCTCAAGACAGGCAAAAATCATTTGCTGATAATAAAAGGCGCGACCTGAAATTCCAAGTAGGAGACCATGCATTCCTTAAGGTTTCTCCGGGTCGAGGTATTCGAAGATTTGGCATCAAAGGCAAGCTTGCTTCGAGATTCATTGGCCCCTTTGAAATTCTTGAAAGGGTTGGTGAAGTTGCATATCGTATAGCTTTACCCCCTCAGTTAGCTGGAGTCCATGATGTATTTCACGTCTCAATACTCAAAAGGTACGTCACCTATCCATTCCATGTCATAACTTATGACAACCTGGAGATTAAAAAGGATTTGACGTATGAGCAAAAGCCAATCAAAATAATTGAACAGTAAGTATGTCAACTTCAGAATAAAACTATTCCTATGGTAAAAGACCAATGGAGCAAATCCTGGCCACATGAAGCAACATGGGAAACCGAAGAAGCCATGTGCAAAAGATTTCCGGAGATATTTGAATGTAAGTACACTCTCCTTAGCAAATCTTATTATGATGAATTTGGGGACCAAATTCTTTTTAAGTGGGGAGGGTGTAACGCCCGAGAATTTTTTAGGAATTTTTCGGGATTAAAGTATAATTATTAGGCATTTTTAAAAGGCTTAATAAACAATTAAGGAGAATTAAGGATTTATTTAATCTATTTACAGACCCTATATTTACCAAAGGGTTAAGCCCAACTTAAATAGGCCCAAAGACTCAATTTCAAGACTTTTAGACCCAAGCCCATTAATAGAAATGTAAATTGGGTAATTAACGGATTTAAAATGGGATATATACATTAATTAGAGGATAAATGGGAGATAATACGAAAATTCAAAAATTTTAGAATCTTTTGAAGCCTGGCGGTGTATCGCGCGACCGTCAGACCCACCCTAGCGATCTTGCTATGACCGCTATGCAACCCTAGTTCCGTGAATGGAAGAAAACGTGAAAAGCTTGGATCTTTGACGATCAAAACACCTTAGATCAAAGCTACCTGGCATGGAATACTCTCTAGAACTCTCTATGGATTAACTCTACTCCAATTTAGGACTCTAGGTTCGATCTAATCCCTTAAACCTTAGGTGAACCTATAAATAAACCCTAACTTCAACTCATGTTGTAATATCTTGGGTCTTTCAGATCTTTATCGGAGAGCTTTTGGATCGCTTTTGTAGGTCCTGAGTTGTGTTTTACGATTCACGTGAGTTTTTCTCTCGTACAAGTTACGGAACCCTGTAGTGAGTTTACTATTGCATTCATCGACTCGAGGACGCTATAGTTGTGTTGTGCTCCTTCCGAGGATCGTTTAGACTATTTTTTCATATTTTTATGAATTAGTGCATTTTCGGGCTGAAAATCAGATTTTACGGAAATTATAAAATTTCCTAATTTCCTTTTCTATTTCTTCTTTCTTTCTTCTTCCTCTCTCTTCACCGTAGTCACTTCCTCTCTCTCATTCTCTCTCCTCGCTTCGCCTCTCTCCGCGGGGCATGCGATTGTGGTGAGATGGACGAGGCAGGAACATCGTGGAGTTGATTTGGGGCGTGATGGGGCGATGAATGGAGCGTGGCATTGGCGCGATCCCTCGGTGGATTCAAAGTCGGCGGGACGGGCTCATGAGATGGTTTTCGGCGCGGTTTAGTCGTTTCGGCGCGCTAGAACTTCGGTGGAGGTAGGGAGATGGATGCCCTACTCCTGTTCTACGTTTCCCCGTGATTTTGAGCTAAACGGTGTGAGAATGAGTGGGTTCTGCCTTGTTTTGGGTAAAGCATGCTTTGGGGGGTGTGAGACGTGTCCGCCTTTCTTGGCGACGGTTTCTAGCCTAATTTGTGTTATTTCAATCCCTGGCATGTTAGCATTCCATTCCCACTGATTTCATTGCGATTCGTTGTCATTTGGGACCGGTATGAGCCTGGGAACCCATGTGACTCATTTTGGGTCGATTCGGTGGAATCGTCAATTTCTTGTGTTTTTGGTGTCGTTTGGATCCTTTCCGGTCTGTGGAAAGTTTATTTTGTCATTAGGGTTGTTTCCCCTTCATTTTAGGGCGAAAGGGGCGTGGAAAGGTCGGGATCGGCCATTCCCCTATTTTACCCGCCGTGACGCCTTAGCGGACAAACCTGTGACCGTTTGGGTGCCTCTAGCGGTCCAGTGGCGACCGTTTGGAGCTATGTCGGTTCAGGCCCAAGCGGTCATTCGATAGACCGTTTAGGGTTGCTTGCGATCCATCGTTAGACCGCTAAGCTTCGTCTAGTGGTCCATTGTTAGACCCCTAGATTTGTGTGTTATGTCGATTTGGCCAAGCGGTCACGCGATAGACCGCAAGGCTGGTCTTGGCGGTTTAGTGGATGACCGCTAAGCTCTGTTTTATGTCGGTTTGATGGTTTTTAAGTCGGTTGGGCTAGCGGTCCTAGCCCTGACCATTTAGTGTTCTTGGCGGCCCTTTGCGTGACCGCTAATTAAGCTCTGTTTGACTGGTTAAGTCGGTTTCACTGTAGGGGGGGTGACAGGGTCTAGCGGTCAGGACCATGACCGCTACAGTCTCCTTGCGGCCCTGCGATAGACCGCATGCCTTGTGTTTTTGTAGTTAGTTGGCTAGTGGCCCTTGGGCTGACCGCTTGGTATTCCTGGCGGTCAGACATGTTACCATTTAGTCCCAGTGTTCTGTTTTCCGTTGTTTTGGCCTCCATCTGTCTTTGCTTGACCTTGTGGTTTGCCCGTAGTCCCGTGGATGTCCTGGACGTCCTATGAGGGTAGTGACCATGTTGTGAGGTGACCGAGGAGTGCCATTATATCGAGTAGTGTTCCGTGATGCTTCAGAATCATTATTGGTTTCTAGTCAACCCGGTGTGATCCAGTGGTTGACATGTGATTTTGTGAATGTCTCGGTGACCCGGTGTGGATCGAGATATGGTTTTGGACTCCTTGAGGTGCTATCTTACCTCGGTTTGCATGTCCACGTGTTTTGAGGGTCTTAGTGATTCCTCAGGTCTCCGTGATTTTTGTTATACAGACATGTAGATCCGACTGTTCTGAGATGTTTCCTTTATATGTGGTTTACTATGCTTTGGCTTAGAGATTAGGCTGATTGGCGGCGTATTACCTCTTTTGTGACTCAAGGATCGTTGTGTCAGCAGGTCTAGTTGTTTGTCCTAAGTCCGGTGACAGTTTGGTATGCTACCTTGTGTCTTGTGTTTGTGCTTCGTAGTACATGTGACAGTGCGTGCTTAGCCTGTCTGTACTTCAGCACTGGTGTTTTGGAGTCTCTATGTCTAGTGAGCCTCCACTAGTCGTAGCCTAACGACACTTCTCTGTGTGTTGGCCCACCTAGGACTGGTGGCTTGGCGAGTTTCCGATATACGATTTGTAGGCTAGTTTCCATGGACTCCCTTGCCTTGTGGTAGCGTCCTACTGAGGGAGAAAACTAGCTAGAGGCCTAGCTCAAGGCATTGAGCTTGTGTTGTGCACACGTGGTGAGGGGCGTTTGGACGAGCGCCGACGGGCGTGACCCTGACTAGTCACTCATTGCTGAGGTGTTGTTGCTCCTCGTTACTTGGTCCTGTTGCTCCTTGTACTTGGTACTGGGGTTCTTTGTACCTGGTTCTGTGAGTATCTAAGTTACCGTCGTTCTCGGTGTGTAGGAGATACTTGTGGCGCAGTGTAAGACGTCAGTGGACTCATCTAGCTATTCTTCTAGTGAGGAGGTGCTTCTGTCACTTGACACATAACTCTTGTGACTTGTGTTTTCGTCATTGGTTTCCGAGTAGCATGTGCGTGGCTTTACTCGAGGTCTAGTCTTGTGTAGCATACACGACGGTGAGTTGTGTATGTTCGTGCCTTAGACTGTGTAGGTCTTTGGTAGGCTTTTTACCTGTTTTGGTAGGCTTAGGCTTTTCATGATAGGGTTTCGTGATCTAACGATGGATCGGTAATGCCAACTTTATGAGATCGGGGTTCGCCTTTCTGTTGTTGCTTGGAGTACGTTAGAGAGCTATGGTTTGCTTGGCGGCCGTGTTTCTGGTTAGTACAACTTTACTCTTCTTTTTTAGTTGTTCTTACTCCTGCTTTTTACAGCTTTACTTTGTAGTTTAGCACTACTGTCATTTCTATTCCAGCTTTCCTATTTAGCGCTGTTTGGCATGTTACTGTGTTGTTTCCAGTGGGGATCCGCGTGACCCCTACTGAGCCAGTGACATGAGGCTCACCCCTGCTTTTCAGGTGTGGTCGTTCTTGTTCCGCGTGGCATGGTGCGTCTGTTCGTAGTTGCCAGCGTTGCCTGCGTCGGGCTTCCCCCGACTTCAGTGTACGTTCTTTTCTGTTGTACTGTACTTATCTTTATTTGGACTGGACTCTCTATTATTTTAAAATTTTAATTTAAAAAGTAATTTTATTTTTACTACTTTAGCAAACCTGATCATTGAAATATTAATTGCTTATTGCTTTATCTGGGACTTCAATGTACTCCACACACTCCTTTTTATCCCTTCGGAGCTTTACCGCTCTTGGGAGGCCTCACAGGATCCAAGTGTTATCGGGTTTACCCGGTATCCGGACCCTGGGTCGTCACAGTTGGTATCAGAGCAGAGTTTAGTTTTATTCAGAATTTTTCTGAGCTAACTGAGCTTTGTTGGGTGAAAGTACATGGGAATTCGAGACATTGCAGTATTCAGACTCCTTAAGTTCCAGTACAGTCGGCAGTTGGCAATGGTTTTACGATTGTTTACAGCTTTGTTTTCGTATGTGGTCTTGTGCGTGCTGTGTTGGCACTGTGCGAGATGGTTTTGCTCTCGTCAGGATGAGATGGAGTGCTTTCCTTTTGTTGTGGTGTCTGTCTCGATTATGATATACCTAGCAGTGTTTGCTGGCAGGTGTGAATCTGTGGTGCGGTATTCGAGATTTTTTCATGATTTGTTTAGGTGGCTGGTGGCTTTATCATTGGTGTGCTGGCCGTGCCTATTCCTATGTTGCTTTGGTCATCCCAACTTGAGTTTGTTCAGCCCCTGAGGTGTTAAGGTGGTGTTGAGGTGGTCGATTAGATGCCTTGTTTGAAAGAATGCTCGGGTGAACCTAGGATTTTCCTTCCTGGTGAGCTACTGATAGTCGAGCTTGATTCTTCTCATCTTGTTTGGTGGCGTCTTTTCGAAGGAAGCCTTGGAAGTGCTATCTTTGTGAAGCATTTGTCCTGTGTCTACTTAAGTGTGGATTGTGTTAGTTCTGAACCTGATTTGCCTTTGTCTGATGGTTGCTTGGCTTTGGACCCAGATTTTGTGTTTGGGGGCCATTGTGCACCGTGTTCGATGCATCGTGTTTAGCGACTGTTGTGCTGTGAAGGTTCGGTAATCATTTCAGGAAATGAGGATAAGCTTAGACAGGTGTTCTTTGTGCTTTGTGCTGAAGCTGGTGCTCTTCCTAGTTTGCACTATGGTGACTTGTGATCGGCTGTTAGCAGGATCGGTACTCGAGGCGTGGTATATTGCAAGTTCATGAATTACGATGACGCCGAATGTTTGCTGGGATGCAGATGCCGAGTTGTCCTTGATGCCTGTGTGCGTGTGTTGAGCGTGCAGCGGAAGCGTGTGGGCTTAAAACCCATGGTTCAGGATCGTGAAGTTGGAAGATTCTGACCGACTAAGAGGTTTGTTTTCCTTGGTGTGACATCATCTTGGCTATGTGTGCCTTGATGTTGTTGGTTGCTGTGCCATTGTTCGGAGAATTTCTGGTTGTTGGCACTGGCATTTATGAGAATTGGGGAATCTGTCGGCATATCTGCTAGATGAGTACCTTTTTTCTCTGTAACTTTTTCTTGGATGTTGTGCTCTCGGGACGTGATTATGGTCCTTGAGATGTGTTCTCTGAGATTATTGTTGTTGTTGTGGGTCCTTGTTGGTGATCTGCTCGCAGCGTGGCTTGTATATTGTAACATCCTCAAATATAGCTAAGTTATACTCTATATCACCGAGACACTTTTTGAAGTATCGGTTCAATTCTTGAAAAGAACTCTGAAGTTAAGCGTGCTTAATGGGGAGTAGTACTGGGATGGGTGACCTCCCGGGAAGTCCTCCATTCTGGAGCCGATCACTGTTAGAAAGGGATAAAACCGTGAGGCCGGTAGGCCAAAGCGGACAATACCTCGATGATATAGAGTACGGGCCGTGACATGGTATCAGAGCCATACCCCAGCCGGAAGTGTGGGAACTAAGTGCCATACAGGGCAAAGTGCTACGCTATGGGAGCCACATTTTGAACCCGTAATGGGACAAAGTGCTACATAGTGGGAGCCACCTCTTGAGCCTGTAGGGGCCACCTCTAGAGTCCTACCTGTCTGGGGGTTTGATTGCGTGCTATATGTGCCCAGCGACGAGGACACCGCCTATATAAGAGGGGTAGATTGTAACACCCTCAAATATAGCTAAGTTGTACTCTATATCACCAAGGCGCCTTTTGAAGTATCGGTTCAGTTCTTGAAAAGAACTCCGAAGTTAAGCGTGCTTCATGGGGAGTAGTACTGGGATGGGTGACCTCCCGGGAAGTCCCCCATTCTGGAGCCGATCACCCTTAGAAAGGGACAAAACCGTGAGGCCGGTAGGCCAAAGCAGACAATACCTCGACGGTATAGAGTACGGGCCATGACATATATCATAGTTGTGTGTTCAACTGTAATTGTGCCTTGATGTGACCCAACTTGCAGTTGTGTCCCGTGGTTCTGTGTTGAGAACAGAGCCAGGATTCTAAAGGTGTTATTGGTGTTATTGTTGTTGTTCGTTGGTGGTTGTGTTCAGCTTGGGACGAGTTCCCTATGAGTCTGATTTGGCATTCGGTGGACCGAGGTCTTGTCGGTTGGTTTTGTTGTACTCTTCTATCGTGATAGAGTTACCATGCGACTCGAATCAGATGTAATGTCTGAGTGAGGACTGACTTGATTGTGCTCGTGGTCCAGTGCTGTCGTTGGCGTTCTGTGTGCCAGTATTGTTGTTATTGTTGGCGCAGAAGCCAATGATGTGTTCGAGCAGTCAGCTAAGAGGACTATGTTTTCTTGTTTAAGCTTATGCTTGTTGTGTCTGCCGTGTGTCTTATTGATAGTTGTTGTTGTGGCATGGGTCGTGTCTCTTTTTCCTGTAAGACGTAAACGACGTTGCCTTATTTCGGAGGTGTCGGACTTGTGTTCACTTGGATGCCGTGCTTGTCCTTTGGATCGATTTGCCTTGAGATCCAAAGCGTGTGCCTGTGATTGTGATATGACAGTGTCCCTCTGAATTGTGTTTTTTGAGAATCGTGTTATCGTATTGTGTTTTGAGGCTTGGCTGATGCTTGGAGAGTATAGCCAGTGTTTGAGTTTGTTCTTCCCTTGTTCACTTGTTAGCTCTTTAAATTTCGAGGATGAAATTCCTGTAAGGGGGAGAACTATAATATCTTGGGTCTTTCGGATCTTTATCGGAGAGCTTTCAGATCGCTTTTGTGGGTCCTGAGTTGTGTTTTACGATCCACATGGGTTTTTCTCTCATAAAAGTTATGGAACCCTGTGGTGACTTTACTATTGCATTCATCGACTCGAGGTCACTATAGTTGCGTTGTGCTCCTTCCGAGGATCGTTTAGACTATTTTTCCATATTTTTCTTAATTAGTGCACTTTTGGGCTGAAAATCAGATTTTACGGAAATTACAAAATTTTCTAATTTCCTTTTCTATTTCTTCTTTCTTTCTCCTTCCTCTCTCTTCATTGCCGTCACTTCCACTCTCTCGTTCTCTCTCCTATCTTCTCCTCTCTCCGTGGGACACATGACTGTGGCGACATAGACGAGGCAGGAACGTCGTGGAGTTGATCTAGGGTGTGATGGGGCGATGAATGGAGCGTGGCGTTGGCGCGATCCCTTGGTGGATCAAAGCCGGCGTGACGGGCTCGTGAGATGGTTTTCGGCGCGGTTTAGTCGTTTCGGCGTGCTAGAACTTCAGTGGAGGTAGGGAGATGGATGCCCTACTCCTGTTCTACGTTTCCCCGTGATTTTGAGCTAAACAGTGTGAGAACGAGTGGGTTCTGCCTTGTTTTAGGTAAAGCATGCTTTGGGGGGTGTGAGACGTGTCTGCCTTTCTCGGCGACGGTTTCTAGCCTAATTAGTGTTATTTCAATCCCTGGCATGTTAGCATTCCATTCCCGCTGATTTCATTACGATTGGTTGTCATTTGGGACCGGTATGAGCCAGGGAACCCATGTGACTCATTTTGGGTCGATTCGGTGGAATTGCCCGTTTCTTGTGTTTTTGGTGTCATTTGGATCCTTTCCGGTCTATGGAAAGTTTATTTCGTCATTAGGGTTGTTTCCCCTTCGTTTTAGGGTGAAAGGGGCGTGGAAAGGCTGACATCGGCCATTCCCCTGTTTTACCCGCCGTGACGCCTTAGCGGTCGTACCAGTGACCATTTGGGTGCCTCTAGTAGTCCAGTGGCGACCGTTTGGGGCTATGTCGGTTCTATGTCGGTTCAGGCCTAAGCGGTCATTCAATAGACCATTTACGGTTGCTTGCGGTCCATCATTAGACCGCTAAGCTTCGTCCAGTGGTCCATTGTTAGACCGCTAGATTTGTGTGTTATGTCGGTTTGGCCAAGCGGTCACACGATAGACCGCAAGGCTGGTCTTGGCGGTTTAGTGGATGACCGCTAAGCTCTGTTTTATGTCGCTTCGATTGTTTTTAAGTCGGTTGGGCTAGCGGTCCTAGCCCTGACCATTTAGTGTTCTTGGCGGCCCTTTGGGTGACCGCTAATTAAGCTCTATTTGACTGGTTAAGTCGGTTTCACTGTAGGGGGGTTGACAGGGTCTAGCGGTCAGGACCATGACCGCTAAAGTCTCCTTGCGGCCCTGCGATAGACCGCATGCCTTGTGTTTGTTGTGACCCCTCTGTGTTGATGATGTTGACAATAAGTTTTACTTCATTGGCAACAGCTTGTTTTGATTGATTGGCAACTGTTCTTATTTTGATGAAATTATTTTTATCAGGTTGTCTGTGTATCTAATGCAGTCAGAGTCTATATATTGTTATGCACATACTCACAGGTCTACACAGTGCATTGCAGCATGAACATAGAGCCTATACTTTTCCTTGTTTAGTCTGGACAGTAGTGGGTCGACCCCCTTCTCAGGTGGGTCGACACCCCCAGAGTGCAAGTCTATACACTGTCTGTCTGTCTTGTGTCTCATGCAGCGTCTTAGGCATTTTGTTAAAGTCTATACAGTGCAGCTCACACGAACACTCAAGTCCATACATCGTGAAGTCTGCACATTGTGGCACCCAATGTCTATACATTGCTCATTCGTTCATTCAGCATTGTCAAGTCTATACATTAGTCGGTGCCAAGTCTGTACAGCGAGCGTCTCATTGGTGAAGTTGTACACTCACCAGTTGAACTTCAAAGTCCATACATTAGACTGTAGCTTGCACGAAGCTAAGCCCATACATCGCTCAAGTCTGTACAGAGTCCAGCTTCTTAGTTAGCGTCTCAGACATTGGGCAAAGTCTGTACATCGGTCTTTCAGCAAGTCTGAACATCGTCCGTCTCTGTTAGCGTCTTAGGCATTGGGCAAAGTCTATACATCGGACTGTTACAACAAGTCTGTACATTGTCCATCTCAGTTAGCGTCTTATGCATTGGGGCGAAGTCTATACAACCGACTGTTCAGTTTGTGACCAAGTCTGTACATCCTTCGCTGAGCCTTCCAAGTCTGTACAGTCGCTAAGTCTGTACATCCTCTAGGCGCTCACGAAGTCTATACATTGGTTTTCATTTCAAGTCTGTACAGACTTTGGTTTGTGCAAGTCTATACAACCGACTGTTCAGTTTGTGACCAAGTCTGTACAGCCAAGGCGACTGTTAAGTCTATACATTGATTATTACCTACATTTTGAACTGAACCGAGTAAGTCTATACATTCCTCAAATCTTTTACCTACGCTCAGTTCAGTAAGTCTGTACATTGGTTGCTTTACTAACGTTGCATTGCCAAAGTCTACACATTGTAAGTCTGTACATCATTCGTGAATACTGAACAACGAGTAAGTGTATACATTGGACGAGTCTGCATCGTGCATCAGTCCTAAAGTCTATACACCGTCTGTCTTCATTAGAGTCTCATGAAGTCTGTACATCGTGCATCAGTTCTGAAGTCTATACATCGTCTGTCTTCATTAGAGTCTCATGGAGTCTGTACATTGCACTCGCCTTCACAAAGTCTATACACTGAAGTCTATACATTGCATTTCCATTCACGAAGTCTGTACATTGCATTCACGTTTCACAAAGTCTATACATCATGAAGTCTACACAAGGCATTTCATCTTACAAAGTCTGTACAGAGTTCTTCACTTAACCTGATAATCCGATACTCTGTCTGACAGGGATTTGTTACTGAGATTGCTGACATGGCTCGTGATCCCAGGAGGACGAGGTGACCAGATGCTGCCACGTGGATGAAAGCACCTCGGATCTGGCGAATTCCTTGGGCGGGAAAACGTGGAAGCCACGCGCCCTTATCCAATATGCTGCTGATATATATAGAAGTCTTCATCTTCTGTTGAAGGCTGATCGACCAGTGGCAAGTCTATACAGTGAGACAAACCTGAGGCAGCAGAGAGCCACCGAGATCCAAAGAGAAGAAAAGCAGAGAAGAAGAAAAGGAGAGAAGAAGAAAGTGAGAGAGATGAGTTGAGAGAGTTATATGAGAGCTTGTGAATCAGTCTCTTGGTTCAGATACCAGAGCTGATATTGCTCAATTTGAGCTACAGTCGTTTTGTTTTCATTCCATTCGATTCTGCGTTTCTTGCTTTTCAGTCTTTGTTATTTTTCTTTTGAAAACTCTTGTTCGATCAAGCTGTTAGCCAGTGGTGTCAAGCTGTGAGGCAGCGGTGTGTAGAGATGTTACCTCTGGTCGGCTAAGCTGTAGAGCCCAGCAGAGCAAGCTGTGAAGCTCAGCTGTTGCAGAGGAGCTTCCTCTGGTAGGATAAGCTGTAAGCCCCAGCCGTTGTTGGCAAGCTGTAGTGCCCAGCAGATTGAAGCTGTGTATCAGCAGTAATCCACATTCGAGTTGAATGTGGGGTGGACGTAGGTCGGATTGACTGAACCACCTAAAATTCCTTGTTCCTCTCGTGTGGTTGCTTGTCTGTCTAGCAGATCTTATGTCTATTATCCGGTGCATTGACTGTGTTTGATCAGTGTTCTTTTAATTCCGCATCTGAATCTAGGCATAATTTTTTATTGGCCAGCTGATCTATTCACCCCTCCCTCTAGATCCACATTCTGTGGTGAAAGAGCCTTCCATCTAATTTCAACATTTGGTATCGGAGCCTAACTCTTCTGTAGGGACTTACAGCCCGAAGAGGAAGGTACAAATGGATGGAAGAGGGATGATAGCTGAAGGACACTCCACATCCAAGCCCCCGTACTTCGATGGATCCAACTACGCATACTAAAAGAACCATATGCAGGTTTTTTTGAGGGCTAAAGATTATGAGATATGGAAGGTAGTTAGCAAGAGACCTTTCGAGCTGTCCCCTAATGAAGATGTATGGACCAAGGAGGAAATTAGAAGGTCCACGCTCAACTGGAGTGCAATCAATGCAATCCAGTGTTCTCTGCATCCCACCGAGTTCTCACGAGTATCTGCCTGCTCTTCAGCGAAGGAAATGTGGGATGCACTTGAAGTTATCTACGAGGGGACTTCACAAGTTAGAGAGACGAAGACTAATCTACTGGTTTTAGAATACGAGGCCTTCAAGATGAAGCCAAATTAGACAATCAAAGAAATGTATGCTCGATTGACTATTATCACAAATAGTCTCAGAGGTTTTGGGAAGAAGTATTCTGAGTATGATATCGTCAGAAAGATCTTGCGATCCTTGACTCCAATTTGGCACACCAAGGCCACTGTTATGGAAGAGTCAAGAGATCTGCACAATACAAGGGCAGATGAGCTTATCGGATCTCTAATGGCATATGAGATGAATCTGCCGAAGATAGAGGAGGCTGATAGAAAGAGGAAGCCAATAGCTCTGAAGGCTGGTGCTAGCAAATCCAGTCGATCCAGCCCCAACGGATCATCAATTGAAGAGAGCTTGTCTGAAGAAGAAATGGCAAATGATGATGTTGCTATGATTACTAGGGAATTCTGGCGTTTTCTCAAGAAAGAAGGAAGAAGATTCAGCCGAAGAAATCCCAGTGGTGGCCGCCGAGACACAAGGTTTAAATTAAACCCTATAAAGAAAGTTGAGACTAATGTTTGCTATCAATGCAGGAAGGCTGGTCACTTTAAAGCTGAATGTCTGACAAATCAGAACCTCAAGGACAAGTCCAAGAAAAAGAACACAAGAGGGAAAGCTATGGTGAGTACCTGGAGTGATGAGGACGAGGGATCCTTGAGCAACACTTCGGACAGTGAAGTTGAAGCTGAGAAGCCAATCTGTCTCATGGCAACCAGCTCAGAAGATAGAGAGGAAGAATCTGATGAGGTATCCTCTCGTTTTGAAAACTTTACTATTGCTGATTGGATGGATGCTTATAATGAACTTGCTGATAGAGTAGATGATGTCAGAAAAGAAAATAGGCATCTACGAAGAAAAATTAACATCATGCAAAATGATACTTATTGTCTGATAAAATTGCATGCTTAGAGAATGAGAACAGTAAGCTGAAACTCACATATTCTGAATTTGAAGAAATCAAGAAAGAACTGAAAATCTCTAAGGAAGAAAATGTGAGATTAGACAATGAAATTGATGCATGGAAATTGAAAATTCAGAATTATGAAAGTGAGATAAAAATTACTTCTGAAAAATATGAAGCTGTCCTCAATGTAAATAATGAATTGAAAAAGTCTATTGATGAAATTCAGAAAGACAATGAGGATAAGCTGAAAACCATTGAGAAAATGACCCAAGGATATGAAAATTTAGATGCATTATTGGGGTCAAAGGTTAATTTCAGGAGAGAGGGCCTAGGATTCAACTCTAGTGCAACTAAGAGCTTTGGAATGAAAACTATTTCCTTTGTTGCACAAAAGGAGAAAGGACCTCTGATTAAAATGAATTCTAATAATGCTGTGAAAACAAATGTGAATCTGAAAAAGCCCAATGCAGAGGAGAAGGGCAAACAAAAAGTTGGTGAGCCTAGTAGAATTGGCACTTCCAAACCTAGCTCTAGTGGTCAATCCAAGGCTAGGGGTCAGCCTGCTCAGGTAAAAAAACCCCATGTCAATGCCAAAAAGTCTTCACCACCACCATCACAGAAAAAGACCCAACAAAAACCTATGAACAGGTCAACAGGGTCAAGGGTGCAGGGAAGATAAAATGTTTTCAGGAGTCAGCCCAACAAATTCAATCCACCTAGAGTCCAGTCCTACTACCCCACATAGTCAATCTATCCTAATGGGTTTGGGTGGACTAGAACTCAAGGGATGCATACAGGGTACGTTCATCAACCTATACAATTTTACAGACCCTATGTCAGAAATTGGGGTAATGGGTATGGTAGTCGAACAACTAGAAACTTCCAATCTTTCAGCCAGCCCAAATATCACCTTGACCAAAACTTTATGAATGCAACCTGGCCGAAGCATTGGCACAACAACAACAATTCTGTGAATAACTCTGTTGGTGCAAATAAAAAGAAAAACAACAAAAATAAGAGAAAGAATAACAGAAGGAAATCTACAAAATCCACTGAACAAAGTTCTTTTAAACAAATGTGGATTCCCAAAGCCATGCTTTCTTCCTTTACTTGCACTTCATCTACATTGGAGCCCAAACAGACTTGGGTTCCAAACTTTTTGCCCTAATTGTGTGTGCAGGTATGCCTGGCAGCCAAGAGCAACTTGTGGTACTTGGATAGTGGCTGCTCCAGGCATATGAGAGGAGATAAGGCCAAGTTCTGCATGCTGACTGAGAAGCTAGGAGGCCTTGTCACTTTTGGAAGCAACACAAAGGGTAGGATCATTGGATCAGGTAAGGTAGGTAAGTGTTCTACCTGCTGCATTGATGATGTTATGCTGGTTGAAGGGTTAGCTTATAATTTACTCAGTATCAGCCAGTTGTGTGATAAAGGACATAAAGTCTTATTTGATTCTCAATGCTGCAAGGTTTTTGAACCTGATTCTAAAATTGTCAAATTTTTTGAAAAAAGAATAAATAACACATACATGATAGATTTAGATGATATTCAACATTCTAACCTATGTCTTACTGCCAATAGAGAAGATTTAGCATTTTTATGGCATCGTAGGTTAGGCCATGCGAGTTATACTATTTTGCATAAACTAAACAAGCATAGTATGGTTATAGGACTCCCTCAAGTCTCTTTTAAAAAAGATAATAAATTTTGTAATGCATGCATTCAGTCCAAGGTGACTAGAAAATCATTCAAATCTAGGACAGAAAACCTATCCACTAAACCTTATGAACTGATACACATGGACCTATTTGGGCAAACCAGGTCTGTCAGTTTATCAGGGAAGAGGTATGGGTTTGTCTTAGTAGATGATTTCTCTAGGTATACTTGGATATATTTTCTGTCACACAAGAATGATGCATTTTTAGAATTTTAGGAGTTCTGTATTAGAATAAATCAGAAAATTGAAAATATTTTGACTGATCATGGAGGTGAGTTTGAAAACTCACACTTTGAAGAATTTTATAGGTCTAGTGGGATTCATCATAAGTTCTCCTCACCCGGGACACCTGAGCAGAATGGTGTTGTCGAGAGGAGGAACAAAACTCTAGTGGAGATGGGTCGAACACTTCTAGTTGAAGGTGAACTGCCAAGAAAATTCAGGACTAAAGCAGTCAACACAGCCTGTTATGTAATTAACAGGGCAATGGTAAGACCTTCTACCCAGAAAACCCCCTATGAGATTTTGAAAGGTAAGAAACCTTCAATTGCCCATTTCAAGGTCTTTGGTTGTAAATGTTTTAAACATATAAATGATAAGAGGGACCTTGATAAATTTGAGCCAAAAGGTGAACCAGGAATTTTTCATGGTTATTCTGAAAACACCCGAGCTTATAGAGTGTTCAACTTAAACACAAAAATTGTTGAAGAATCTCCACACATTATCTTTGATGAATCCTTGATGGAAACTAACCATGGTCATTGCAGGAATGAAGATGGGAACATTTTAAAACATGATAACTCTACAGACCAGTCTGAAAGTGAGGAAGAAAAAGAAGAGCAGAATGAAGAAGAATATGAAGTTCAGGGGGAGGTAAGTGAAATTCCTGAAACTCATATTGTTAATATCAGATATCTTAAAGATCACCCTGTGAATAATGTCATTGGCAATCTGAATGATCCCCCTGGGACTAGAGGTCACTTTAGAATTCAGGATGAATTAAATACATATGCTCTTGTCTCTCAAATTGAACCCTAAGTCCATTGACTGTGCCCTCAAGGATGTGCATTGGATTAATGCCATGCATGAGGAGCTTAATCAGTTTGACAGGAACAAGGTGTGGCACTTGGTCCCACCTCCTGATCATGGAACAGTCATAGGGACTAAGTGGGTATTCAGGAAAAAATCTGATGAATTAGGTAATATTGTTAAAAATAAAGCCAGACTTGTTGCTCAGGGGTATAACCAGGAGTTTGGTATTGACTTTGAAGAGTCATTTGCCCCTGTAGCCAGATTAGAAGCTGTTAGGATTTTATTGGCTTCTGCATGCTCCCTAGGAATAATCCTCCAGCAGATGGATGTAAAATCGGCATTCTTGAATGGGGAAATTAGTGAGGATGTCTATGTAAGACAGCCCCCTGGGTTTGAATGTCTAGATTTCCCTAATCATATTTACAAATTAAATAAAACTCTCTATGGTCTTAAGCAAGCTCCTAGAGCTTGGTATGACAGGTTGAGCAAGTTCTTACTGATCAAAATTTCACTAGAGGAGTAGTTAATCAGACCTTGTTTACAAAGGTGAGTCATTCTGACATTCTTATTGTACAAATTTATGTGGATGACATTATTTTTGGGTCAACTAACCCCAAATTATGTGAGAATTTTCTAAAACAATGACTAATGAGTTTGAAATGAGCTCAATGGGTGAGCTCAAATTGTTTCTTGGACTACAGGTTACACAAACAAAGGATGGAATGTTTATCACTCAGTCCAAGTACACAAGGGATCTACTCAAGAAATACAAGATGGACAACCTCAATGAGATAGCTGCTCCAATGGGTACCTCTACAAGCTTGGATGAAGACACTAAAGGTAAACCTATTGATCAAAAGCTATACAGAGGTATGATCGGATCCCTTCTCTACTTAACAGCATCTAGCCTGATATTCAATTTGCTGTAGGATTATGTGCTAGGTTTCAGGCCAGTCCTAAAGAAACTCATCTTAAAGCAATAAAAAGGATTTTTAGATATCTGCTAGGCACCCAAGAGCTAGGATTATGGTATCCTGCTAGGTGTGAGTTAGAGCTTCTAGCTTACACTGATGCTGATTATGCTGGGTGTCGAGTAGATAGAAAAAGCACTAGTGGCTATTATCAATTCCTTGGTGACTGTCTAGTATCTTGGACATCTAAGAAGCAACACACTGTAGCCTTGTCTACAGCTGAGGCTGAATATGTTGCAGCTGGTAATTGTGCTGCCCAAGTACTATGGATCAAGCACCAACTAGATGATTATCAGATAAAACTGGAATGTATTCCAATTTTATGTGATAATACTAGTGCCATATGCCTTGCTAAAAATCATGTTCATCATTCTAGGACTAAACACATAGAGATAAAACACCATTTTCTTAGAGATGCTGTGAATAAAAAGGAAATCGAACTGAATTTCATTGAAACAGACAAACAAATTTCTGATATCTTTACTAAGCCACTTGGAATTGAAAAGTTTAAATTTCTTAGAAGAGAACTTGGCTTGTGTAAGTTTCAGCATGATGAATAAAATTTTCAGCTGTTTTGAATAAAATTTCTGATTTGGACTTGCATCTGATAGCTTGTATAAAACTCTGTGAAGGTTGAATGGTGCAACAGACTCATGATCATGCATGACACTCATTTTGTTTTCTTATGATCATCACTGCATATCATTTAGTCATGAATGTGTCTAAAATCACATGCATATAGAACTATTTTGCACTACATTTCTCTGGATAACCTTGGTGGTCATATTGCATGATAGTGCAGTCTGAATAAGCATGAACTTCAAAATCATTTGTTCAGTCATCATTTGCAAAACCACATGCACATAGACAGGGGGAGTAGTGCATATGATTCAGAGTTGAGTCTGATAGTATGGCAATCTTTTAGTCAGTTCTAATATTAAGCAATAGAAAACAGACTTCTTCCCTCATAAGAACTTTAATTGCTTAAAGACGGACTTAATGGTTTAAATTTTATAATCTTTAGAGTTGAAAGAGTACAATCAGTAAATAAGGATGCTGAAAATTGATAAAGCACTCAGCCCTCATCTTATTTCATGTCAGACAAAGCTAATTATATCTGAAATCTGAAAACTCATCTGAAATCATGTTAGAGAAACTAAGTATGTGTATTGTCCTTAAATAAGTCATTCTGAAACAAATAAAGGACAGCTAAGAAAGATATTGAAAAATATTAAAAATTAATTGAAAAATAGCATTGGCAGAGCAATGACTAGTAAATCACCGAGAAACTGAGTGATCCATCAAAGAAGTGGACAACACTCATGTCATGAGGTGTATCAGCTATCTCTGTATAAAATGATCAAAACAGTAGGTTGGTTTCACTGAGTACCTGGGGGTAACTGGCGTCTGATAAATGTGTACCCTCACACAAAAAGGTGTAAATCAGTTCTATTGAGTTTGATCATAGGCAAAATGCTCCATCATGTTGAGTATCTAGGGGTATTGGCGTCTGATAAATGTATACCCTTACGCAAAAAGACTTATGGTACCTGAATGCCCTAAATGAAATAATATTGAAAATGCTGTTCCTTCAAAAGAAATTTCATGGATGTCAATTTGTTTAATTTCAATACATGACCTGGTATCTCTTAGCACATTCTACTGAGTCTATGAAAGTAAGATATTCTGAAACTGAATCTCTCATGTAAATATGATTCTGGTTTATTGTTTTATCATGCACAGCTACCTTATCCAATGAATGTAGTGCATGAACTCTCATTTGTATAACCTTTAAACCAGAACTTCACTTTCTAAGTAGTTTCTCAATTCATATGACTAAAGGTTCTTTGCTTTAGCTCCTTAATTTCTGAACTACCTGCTAAGAATGCCAGTCAGCTGATTCTTCTTGTTCCTTCCCTTGCATCTTCTTACCCTTCGCTTTGTTGATGGCAAAGGGGGAGAATATAGTGTCTATTTGATGAATTCATTCCAGGGAAGTGTATGCATCATGTCTATGGCAAAGGGGGAGATCTTGTGAGCAGAGAGTTGTGTTCATGTCTCAGCATGTCATTCATAACATCTGCATGACAAATCTGAATAACAAATCATGTCCTTCATCAAAAATGCATCTACATAACAGGATGTTGCTATTCTATATAATAGGGTGTTGCCATCATCAAAAAGGGGGAGATTCTTGTGACCCCTCTGTGTTGATGATGTTGACAATAAGTTTTACTTCATTGGCAATAGCTTGTTTTGATGATTGGCAACTGTTCTTATTTTGATGAAATTATTTTTATCAGGTTGTCTGTGTATCTAATGTAGTCAGAGTCTATATATTGTTATGCACATACTCACAGGTCTACACAGTGCATTGCAGCATGAATATAGAGCCTATACTTTTTCCTTGTTTAGTCTGGACAGTAGTGGGTCGACCCCCTTCTCAAGTGGGTCGACACCCCCAGAGTGCAAGTCTATACACTGTCTGTCTGTCTTGTGTCTCATGCAGCGTCTTAGGCATTTTGTTAAAGTCTATACAGTGCAGCTCACACGAACACTCAAGTCCATACATCGTGAAGTCTGCACATTGTGGCACCCAATGTCTATACATTGCTCATTCGTTCATTCAGCATTGTCAAGTCTATACATTGGTCGGTGCCAAGTCTGTACAGCGAGCGTCTCATTGGTGAAGTATGTACACTCACCAATTGAACTTCAAAGTCCATACATTGGACTATAGCTTGCACGAAGCTAAGCCCATACATCGCTCAAGTCTGTACATAGTCCAGCTTCTTAGTTAGCGTCTCAGGCATTGGGCAAAGTCTGTACATCGGTCTTTCAGCAAGTCTGAACATCATCCGTCTCTGTTAGCGTGTCAGGCATTGGGTAAAGTCTATACATCAGACTATTACAGCAAGTCTGTACATTGTCCGTCTCACTTAGCGTCTTATGCATTGGGGCGAAGTCTATACAACCGACTGTTCAGTTTGTGACCAAGTCTGTACATCCTTCGCTGAGCCTTCCAAGTCTATACAGTCGCTAAGTCTGTACATCCTCTAGGCGCTCACGAAGTCTATACATTGGTTTTCATTTCAAGTCTGTACAGACTTTGGTTTGTGCAAGTCTATACAACCGACTGTTCAGTTTGTGACCAAGTATGTACAGCCAAGGCGACTGTTAAGTCTATACAATTATTATTATATACGTTCTGAACTGAACCGAGTAAGTCTACACATTCCTCATATCTTTTACCTACGATCAGTTTAGTAAGTCTGTACATTGGTTGCTTTACCGACGTTGCCTTGCCAAAGTCTACACATTGGAAGTCTGTACATCATTCATGAAGACTGAACAATGAGCAAGTGTATACATTGGACGAGTCTGCATCGTGCATCAGTCCTAAAGTCTATACATCGTCTGTCTTCATTAGAGTCTCATGAAGTCTGTACATTGTGCATCAGTCATGAAGTCTATACATCGTCTATCTTCATTAGAGTCTCATGGAGTCTGTACATTGCACTCGCCTTCACATAGTCTATACATTGCATTTCCATTCACGAAGTCTGTACATTGCATTCACGTTTCACAAAGTCTATACATCATGAAGTCTACACAAGGCATTTCATTATACAAAGTCTGTACAGAGTTCTTCACTTAACCTGATAATCCGATACTCTGTCTGACAGGGATTTGTTACTGAGATTGCTGACATGGCTCGTGATCCCAGGAGGACGAGGTGACCAGATGCTGCCATGTGGATGAAAGCACCTCGGATCTGGCGAATTCCTTGGGCGGGAAAATGTTGAAGCCACGCACCCTTATCCAATCTGCTGCTGATATATATAGAAGTCTTCATCTTCTGTTAAAGGCTGATCGACCAGTGGCAAGTCTATACAGTGAGACAAACCTGAGCCAGCAGAGAGCCACCGAGATCCAAAGAGAAGAAAATCAGAGAAGAAGAAAAGGAGAGAAGAAGAAAGTGAGAGAGATGAGTTGAGAGAGTTATATGAGAACTTGTGAATCAGTCTCTTGGTTCAGATACCAGAGTTGATATTGCTCAATTTGAGCTACAGTCGTTTTGGTTTTCATTCCATTCGATTCTGCGTTTCTTGCTTTTCAATCTTTGTTATTTTTCTTTTGAAAACTCTTGTTCAATCAAGCTGTTAGTCAGTGGTGTCAAGCTATGAGGTAGCGGTGTGCAGAGGTGTTACCTCTGGTCGGCTAAGCTGTAGAGCCTAGCAGAGCAAGCTATGAAGCTTAGCTGTTGTAGAGGAGCTTCCTCTGGTTGGGATAAGCTGTAAGCCCCAGCCGTTTTTGGCAAGCTATAGTGCCCAGCAGATTGAAGCTGTGTATCAGCAGTAATCCACATTCGAGTTGAATGTGGGGTGGACGTAGGTCGGATTGACTGAACCACCTAAAATTCCTTATGCCTCTCGTGTGGTTGCTTATCAGTCTAGCAGATCTTATCTCTATTATCCGGTGCATTGACTATGTTTGATCAGTGTTCTTTTAATTCCACATCTGAATCTAGGCATAATTTTTTATTGGCCAGCTGATCTATTCACCCCCCCTCTAGATCCACATTCTGTGGTGAAAGAGCCTTCCATCTAATTTCAACAGTGTTTTTGTAGTTAGTTGGCTAGTGGCCCTTTGGCTGACCACTTGGTATTCTTGGCGGTCAGACATGTTACCGTTTAGTCCTAGTGTTCTTTTTTTCGTTGTTTTGGCCTCCATCTGTCTTTGCTTGACCTTGTGGTTTGCCCGTAGTTCTGTGGATGTCTTGGACGTCCTATGAGGGTAGTGACCATGTTGTGAGGTGGCCGAGGAGAGCCATTATATCGAGTAGTGTTCCGTGATGCTTCAGAGTCATTATTGGTTTCTAGTCAACCCGATGTGATCCAGTGGTTGACATGTGACCTTGTGAATGTCTCGGTGACCCGGTGTGGATCGAGATATGGTTTTGGATGCCTTGAGGTGCTATCTTAACTCGATTTGCATGTCCACGTGTTTTGAGGGTCTTAGTGATTCCTTAGGTCTCCGTGATTTGTGTTATACGGACATGTGGATCCAGCTGTTCTGAGCTATTTCCTTTATATGTGGTTTACCTTGCTTTGACTTACGAATTAGGCTGATTGGCGGCGTATTACTGCTTTTGTGTGACGATCTTGACCCCGAGTCTTGTGACTCAAGGATCGTTGTGTCAGCAGGTCTAGTTGTTTATCCTGAGTCCGGTGACAGTCTGGTATGCTACCTTGTGTCTTGTGTTTGTGCTTCGTAGTACATGTGACAGTGCGTGCTTAGCCTGTCTGTACTTCAGCACTGGTGTTTTGAAGTCTCTGTGTCTAGTGAGACTCCACTAGTCGTAGCCTAATGACACTTCTCTGTGTGTTGGCCCACCTAGGACTGGTGGCTTGGCAAGTTTTCGATATACAATTTGTAGGCTAATTTCCGTGGACTCCCTTGCCTTGTGGTAGAGTCCTGCTGAGGGAGAAAATTAGCTAGAGGCCTAGCTCAAGGCATTGAGCTTGTGTTTTACACACGTGGTCAAGGGCATTTGGACGAGCACCGACGGGCGTGACCCTGACTAGTCACTCGTTTCTGCGATGTTGTTGCTCCTCTTTACTTGGTCCAGTTGGTCCTTGTACTTGGTTCTGTGTGTATCTTAGTTACCGCCGTTCCTGGTGTGTGCGAGATACCTGTGGCGCAGTGTAAGACGTCAGTGGACGCATATAGCTGTTCTTCTAGTGAGGAGGTGCTTCTGTCATTTGACACATAACTCTTGTGACTTGTGTTTTCGTCATTGGTTTCCGAGTAGCATGTGCGTGGCTTTACTCGAGGTCTAGTCTTGTGTAGCATACATGACGGTGAGTTGTGTATGTTCGTGCCTTAGACTGTGTAGATCTTTGGTAGACTTTTTACCTATTTTGGTAGGCTTAGGCTTTTCATGATAGGGTTTCGTGATCTAACGATAGATCGGTAATGCCAACATCTAACGATGGATCGGTAATGCCAACTTTGTGAGATCGGGGTTCGCCTTTCTGTTGTTGCTTGGAGTATGTTAGAGAGCTATGGTTTTCTTGGCAGTCGTGTTTCTAGTTAGTACAACTTTACTCTTCTTTTTTAGTTGTTCTTACTCCTACTTTTTATAGCTTTACTTTGTAGTTTAGCACTACTATCATTTCTGTTCCAGCTTTCCTATTTAGCGCTGTTTGGCATGTTACTGCACTGTTTCCAGTGGGGATCCGCGTGACCCCTATTGAGCCAGTGACATGAGGCTCACCCCTGCTTTTCAGGTGTGGTCGTTCTTGTTCCGCGTGGCATGGTGCGTCTGTTCGTAGTTGCCAGCGTTGCCTGCGTCGGGCTTCCCCTGACTTCAGTGTACGTTCTTTTCGTATGTACTATACTTGTCTTTATTTGGACTGGACTCTCTATTATTTTAAAATTTTAATTTAAAAAGTAATTTTATTTCTACTACTTTAGCAAACCTGATCATTGAAATATTAATTGCTTACTGCTTTATCTGGGACTTCAATGTACTATACACACTCCTTTTTATCCCTTCGGAGCTTTACCGCTCTTGGGAGGACTCGCAGGATCCAAGTGTTATCGGGTTTACCCGGTATCCGGACCATGAGTCGTCACACATGCGAACCCTAATGTTGGCTTGCGTATTATGAAGGTAAGGAAGCCCTATCATAGTTTTGTTATTTAGAACTTTATGTTCTTCTTAGTTTTATCTAACTACTCTCAAATTTTCGTGCAAGAAGACCCAGCCGTTGGAGAGTTAGAGACTCTACAAGTTGCTGGTTCGCAACAGACTGCATAAGAACAAGTGCGACAGTCCAGTGAAGATCTGGAAAGTAGAAGCCCAAATCGAGGTTTTTAGGAGTTGATTCTTTAGAACTTTCTGTTTTCCTTTGTATCTTCTACCTACCTTACAATTTTCATGGATTTAGGTCAAGAGGATCAGGAGATAAAGGGACGAGAAGTTACTGGTTTGGCACAGGACGTGCAGGAACTAGGGTCTACTTCCAGTCAAAACTACAAAGTCTAGGGAACGAATCAAAGGTAGGTTACCTCATGAAAAGGCTACAATAACATGTCAGGGGTAAAAGCCCTTTTATTTCATGAAATTTCATACTTTCCACACGGAGTATTTAATGTTTTACTATCACTACGCATCTAGGCTATTTCTGTATGCATAGTTCCTACCCTTAATAACAAAAATGATAATGCTAGTTTGAATCATGACTACCCATGCATCTCCATGTTTTAATATGATTTTATCAGGCCTTATTTACCTATTGGCATGTTTTACCATACATCTATCTACCTTAGATTTGCATGAAGTTCAGTTTTATAGATGTTTACAGTAGACAGGAAGAAACGGTCTTCCTGAGACCGCTAAGCCCTGTTATGCGATCCTACGATAGACCGCTAGCACCCATAAACGGTCCGCTTGAGACCGCTTTCGTTTTCTGAGTTCTGTATTATTGTTAACCCGAAACACAATGCAGAATAGTCCTTTGTATCATATGATAAGCCTAGCTAATTAGGTTTTACTCCTATTTTACGTACTATATTCATAAACTTGGTTACATTAATTGTTCATCCTAGTAGATTTCATGTTCTTTATGCACTTTGGACTTATTTTAAACTTACGTTAAATTTAGACTAAAACCATATACCCTTGTATTAATCTTAATTTCATATGGATTATGGACTTGTCTAGTTTTGATTTGATTACTATTTTATCACGATCTCACTCTCATCTTGAGTCTTTTCTTAAGTACATGGCCCATATTCCGGTACGATGTCATTAGATACACTTTGAACATTTAACACACAATCTTGGACTTGTGATCCTCTCCGTTGGATATTCCTTCTACCGGACTAGGTGATCTTATTTCAAGGCCTCCATAAGACTCCGCGAGCCTGGGATTTCCACTAGGATGCCGAGCTGGTTGTACCCTCAAAACCCAATTATCTAGAAAGCACTTAACCGGTGTTTTATGTTCTGGACCTTAGCGGCCTTCTAGAGACCGCCAGAGGTACCTAGCAGCCATTTACTTGACTGCCAAGGACGCCGAGTGGCCCTGCCTTGACCGCATGGTTCCAGTTCATTTGTTTCATCGGCTCTATTTATAAACGGTCCAGTCATGACCGCATCGATCCGAATACGGTCCAATAAATGACCGTTATTTCCAGAAAATGGCCCCGATATGACCGTTTGATGTCTAATTGTTGATTAACCCAAGGGTTGACTAAAGGGTTGATTTTCCTATGATCCTAGATGGTCTATGATTATCTAGAACCTAAAACCTTGTTTCCAAAGCTACCTAAGGAATTATAAAAATTAAAGAATATTATGTTATGCTGCTAATTTTTCTTCATGGCATAACCTTGTTCTAAATCAAATCTTTGAATTCTCATGTTCTTAATTGAAGCTTTCTTACCTTTATATTTGTTATCATGGAACTATAGTTTGAACTTGTTACATTATTGGCCATATTCATATTTCTCATGGAAATAGCTTGATTTATAACTTGAAGATGCAAGAGCGGACATGGACAGTGTCTAAGGGCTCAACTCTAGTCCCCTCGGTAGGTAGTCGGAAACATACTATAAACCATGGGGTATGATGAACACTGGTATCGCATTGCGCTGGGAGTACATTTTTTATAAACGAGTGAAGATCCACGAGACAATCTTGTGAAATTACATGATTGCTAGTACATTCTCGTTACATGACTTTCTAGTGCATAGCCTTTATGGTTATGGAAAAGTACATTCTTGTTCATGAAAAGCCAAATTATATTCTTGCTTGATCGTGTTCTCAATCTACATTAACTTTCATACCTCACCTTGATCATATCTTGTTACTGGTGTACTTTGGCTTATTCATGTGTTTTCATCATATTTGCATGACTTATCTTGCACTCTAGAGCTAAAATATTAATTACTTAAACATTGCCTTCATGTTAATACGAAGAATACTACTGGGCATGTGTGCTCATTCCCTACTTTTCCAATCTTTTTAGAAAATTCTAGCGGGTCGTATTTATACTATTCAAGTGATGGATCCGAGAGTGATTAAAGAAGGAGTGAAGCCTTAGATTGTCATTAGTTGATAGTCAAGAGTCGCTATGTAATGTTCCATTTTATTGAGTCTAGTTGGTCAAGAGTCAACCTTGGGTACTTTTGATTATTATTTAAATAAAGTAAGGATTTTGTCCAAATATTGTGCATTCATTTCTTATGTGTGAATGTGTTAGCGCTCTGATTATATTGCTCGCATGAGACGTACTAGCCGACTGTTCACGTTCCCGATTGTTTCCGTTGCATAATCTCAGGGCGTGACACCTGTCCTCAAAACAAAATAGATAGAAAGGAATAAAAAGACAAATATGTTTGGATTTTTGATAAGTTTTTTGATTTTTTTAGATTTTCAACAATATTTTATTTTTTTGGTTTTTGAACAATATTTGATTTTTTATTTTTGGCATATTTGATTTTTTTTAGATTTTTGGCATATTTGATTTTTTGATTTTTTTTATTTTTTTAAAATTTTGATAATAAAGCAATCTGTAGCACCCAAGACGGGCTCGAACTATTCCCTAGGGACCGTCATTCCTCTCCATTTCATCGAGGACTTCCCTTGAGCAAGGTGTACATTTGAGAGTGACTCACCACAACCAACCGCCTCTAAAGAACGGTGCGCCTACTAAAGCCATACCCGAGATTCAACCCAACCTAAGAGGGAGAAGCAGAAGAAAAATTGGAGACACATTTTATGCTGGATGGGAGACATTAGGATTTGACTTCCTTCTAAGGCACTACCTCTCAAAGAGTAGGTCTGTTTTGCAGGGACTTGTGGCTTTGATTTTGAGACCCATATTTATCAGGCACGCATGCCACACTTGCCATGCCTTTGATTTTATAATCTTGTATATTGATTCATTTTGATAGCCCTTATTGGCTAGATATTTCATGAAAGCTCATTTTTGAGGGTCAAGATTGCCCCTATTTGAGATCTCTCCCATATTGGGGAGCGCCTAGGATGGTCATCTCATCCATCAATCTCTTGCCCATGCACTTGGTCGAGCAAAGAAAATAAAAAGACCTTTGTGCATATCCAAAGTTTGGCCAAAGTAGCAACGGTGTGCCTCAGAGAAAAATCAGCTATGGCTTGCCGTGTAGTGAGTGAAAACCCATACAAAAAGTCACCCTCAACGATCGGGGAAAGAAACTAGACTCCCTGCGCGGAGCTATCACCAACGTAAGAATGCTGCAGAAGCGAACTCATTTTTGACTAAAATAAGCAAACTTCCTAATGCCACTCAATCGTGTTGAGGAACCAGCATCATCTTAACAATGTGCATGAAGTAATAATGGAAATGATAGCATATTCTCGCACAAAATAAAGATATCTTGCAAATTCATAGTGTGAAAATAATGTTCTGAAGCGATCTTGACCATCGGGCTTTGAATAGCGCAAGCTTTGCATTCCTCGCTTGACAGGATAAAGATGGAAGGAAAGCAAAGGTTTAAAGATTCCTCTACATGGAGGAGCGGCAGACATCAAACTGGACGAAGAAGAATAAAAATGAAGAGAGACGAGGGCTAGAACTCCCTCGTTAAGGTACAGAGACCCTGATAACAAGGAACCATATACAGAATAAATGAAGATTAGTTGAGATCAAGGCGGGCTAAAGCCTAAAAATAACAAGAAAAAGGGTGACGACCCCGAAAGGGTGAAGAGGAAAGAATAGAAACACAATGGTTACATTGTGGCAAAGGTAAGGAAGAAGAATGGTCGTCCGATAGAGTCGAAGGAGGAGAATGATGGTCATCCGACAAGGTCAGAGAAGGACAATGATTGATGGGGACATCACCTCCCATGCCCACGTTCACAGCTCGTCTCCTCGCCCCGGTTGCATCCGGCATGGTCTAGTCATTTAATTTTGAGTCCTATGTAATTTTTATTTAAGTCATTTGATGTATTTTCCCTTTTATTTGAGTCATGTTCTTAGGTCTTGTGTTCATTTCCTAAGTTTGAGTGTCATTAGGTTGTCTAGTTAGCTATTGGGCCCAATTCATTGGGCTTGGCCCAAGGGCTCTCCCCTACCCCCTCTGTTATTTGTCATTGAGTCAATTGTCAGGGACTTTTGTAGAAATGTGGGTTTCCTATATATAGGACCCCATTCCCCCCCATTTCAATCAATGAATCAATGAATGAAAAAACTTGTCATTTTGAGAGTTTACACTTCTTATCTAGTGGAGAGATTCCATTTTTTGGGTGAGAAACCCTAGGGGAGAGATTCCCCACCCTTCCCTCTCTTAATCTCTCTTTTTCACTGCACTTTCTCTCTCCTCAACACCTAAATTCGAATTTTCTTCTCTCTCCTCCCTTCCCAACCACCTCCACTCCCCACCTACCCCATTTAAGTCTCTTCCCATTCCCCACAACCCTCATCAATACTCCACCCCTTCCCAAGACCCCCTCCACCAATCCTCTTCTCACCATCCAACCCCCAACTACCCCTCCCACTTTCCCAAGCACCCTTCCCACTACCCCAAGCACCCCTTCCCTTCCCCAACACAACCCCCCCATTCCCAAGACAAAAAATTAACCCCACCCTTAAACCTATTTTCGAATATCCTTTCCCTCTCTCCATTCCAACCAAATTCGCAGCCCCCACTAACACCATCTATTGGACCCTCTTCCAGACCTTATTCTCCACCTCCCACATCTTAGAACACCCCCTCCAAGACCCCCTTACAACCAGGGGTCACTCCCACACTCATCTACCCCCTTCCCCTTCTTCTTTCTTGGTCATTGGAAGCTACTTCGAAGTTGCAGTTTGCTGTCCAGAGGTTGCAGATGAACCAGCAACTTGCAGTGGCCACCACGACTTCCTCCGGATGAGTTTGAAGACCCAAGAGCCATCGTCGGAAGCGTCTACCAGTCTCCTTCGCAACAGAAATGGTGTCATCTTCTTCCGATCTCCGATCCGTCCAGGAGGTCCATTCTCCCACAACTGCGCAGTTCTACCTCGGCTGAGGACCTGAGCCAGATTAGAAGCTCTGCCACGATGAAACCCAAAGGAATCTGTCCACGAGTTCTTCTTCAAAGTTCTTCATCGCCTAGTCTACTTCCAGAATCAAGAAACAGAACTTCATTCGGCCTTCGTGATCCAGAGTTCTCATCTTTCTCCCTCATCTACGCAGATCTGCTACTCATAGTCTGCGACGACCAGTCGCCATTGTTCTGCATCCCCTAGTCTTCTAAGACATCGGTTGGCTTCCCCGTCAGTTTTGATGCGAAGAGGACTCGTCAATGATTCCAACAACTATAACGGCGCTTGATTCCGAGGTCGGGATCTGCCGGGGCGTTCTCTGCAATCTGCTGTTAGAAGTCTGCAACTGCAGGTCCGAGAATCAGAAGCTCTGTTCAAACCTCCATCCCGGTCAGCAGCGGCTCCAGAAGAAATTGAAGAAATTCTGAAGCATTCCCTTCCCAGCTACGAAGATTTTCTCACCAGTCTCATCATTAGAGAAATTCCTGAGCGAGTTCTACAGCAGCAACACCGTCTCCCTGTCCCTGTTCGGAGAGAGCAGGCAGAACCGGTGACTTCATCGTTCAATGCTTTTAACCATAGTTTCCCCTCCCCGCTTGGCCGGCTGAAGGCCCCTCCCTGTGTGGATGTAATTTTGGTTGTAATATCCCTTAACCCCCACCCCAAGATCCCCCTCCTGTGAGAGGTGTAGTGTTGTAACTTGTTTGGGCAGGTCAAGCTACCCCGGCGCGGCGTGTGGGGAACCCACGCTTCCCCGCTCGCCCTCGTCTCCGAGCGGGACCGCTTTCTTCAAACCGGTCGAGTAAGTGCTCCAAACTTTGCTCTAATTTGTGCTTATTCTTTCAATATTAGTTCATAAACTTTGCTGGCCGTGAATGAGAGCCCGATCCTTAAGCTCTTGTGCTATACGTGATCACCATGGGAAAAGAGAGAAACTGGTGCCTTTGGCACTTGGTCGGCCCCATTGTCTTGGGCTTCCACATCCATTGGGAATCAAGTCTTGGCCTTGCTTGCCCTCTACCAGCAAGGGCCCAACCCCTCAACCTCACCTTGGCATTGCCAAGTTACCCCGGGCTTAGGTGAGCGACGAGAGAGCGGCGGCCCAAATTGGCCCATTTAGATTGCGAATGTGCTTGCTTGCTTAAGTCCAAGATCGTGTCACATCAATTGGTATCAGAGCAAGTCATTGACTTGTCTCTACAAGTCAAGTCCTAGGGCATGCTTGCATTCTTGTCCGAACCGTGCATTGTCAAACCCATCATTGTTAACATTGAGTCTTGGGTCACATGGCCCCTCTCCCAATCATATCCCATGCATACTTACCTAATGGAGAGCCCGTAGAAATTGATTTCATTGACCTAGAATCTGAAAATTGGGTGTCCCCCGATATCATTACCTCTCTTTGTAGGACCGGACAAATTGTGCACAATGGAGACCAAGTCTTTATTGAATTCCATAAATGGTTCGGGAAAACTAAGTATTTGGATGGGGCTTGGTGTCAAAAGGGAACATTGGCGGGTCCATGTATAATCCTAGGTAAGAAATGGTTAGATGAAAGGAATGCCAACATCGACCCAACACGTCGAAATTGCCTAGTGCATCCGCCACACCTTTCGGGAACCTTTAAATTCAACAACATTGTAGTCTCCCACCCGCAGGAATCCCGCCCTTGATCACCACCCCGGGTGCACCATACTCCGGCCATCATCACCCCCCCATCAAAGAACCTTCACACTCCATTAGCTTTGGAAGAAGTAGTCCACCCACTTTACCACATGAAGACAAATACCTCTCGGGAACCTATCCTCTCCATGGAGAGCACCCATGCCCCAATTGAAGAGGAAGCCTCGCACGAGGATCTTCACCCTCCACCACCCCCTCTAGATAAGGCCGAATTCATCTTCGAAGAGTCCCTTATTAGTTGGCTAAAGAAGAGCCCAATAAGAGAGATCACGGCTCACGATTGCCTTCCCATAAAGGAAAACCTTCCCATAATGCACATCTCCTCCTATCACACCATAATCTAAACATCCTACCAAGTGGAAACCTTAGAGGACCTTCTCAAGGGCTTAGCTTGGCAATATGAGTTGACCGGCTTGTTGACCCCCATGGGCCACCAATCTAGGAGCCTTGACCTCCTACACATTTGTGTCGGGTCTATCACCTCGGTTTGCACCATTGGATGCTACACTAGTGACTGTTGGGTTCGGTGCAGTATTCAGAGGGGGGGTGAATGAATATAACCCGTTTAAAAAAAAACCTTCACCCAATTAAAAACTAGAATAATAACAAGACAGATTCGATAATCTGAAGCTCAACTAGAATTTCGCTCTCTTGACATATTAAAATATTTTAAGAAAACTAATCAACACTTCTGCTCAAACAGAAGCCAAACGCTTAGAGCGCCCCTATGCAATCATCTAGCGGAAGCAAAAGCAGATAAACCAAACCACAATACACAAGGGGTTTTTAGGTGGTTCGGTCCTCCAGACCTACATCCACCCCACACTCAACCCGAGTGTGGCTTCACTAACCGCTGGGCAACACAGCTTGCTAACAATCCGCTGAGCAACACAGCTTGCTGTCCAGAGGATACACCTCTACAAACCGCTGGGGAAGTACAGCTTAACCCGTCCGAGATCAAGTCTCGCCAGCTGAGGATTACAGCTTTACCTGTCCAGTGGAAACCTCCACTGCATCCGCTGAGCAACACAGCTTGCTGTCCAGTGGAATCCTCCACTACAAACCGCTGGGCAATACAGCTTAGCCGACCAGAGGCAGCACCTCTGCAAACTGCTGACAAACAGCTTGACAAAGAAATGTAAAATGAAAAACAAAAGATAGAACAAGACAGCAACGGAAAGCTGAAACAATAAGGCACAAAATATAGCTCTAACAATGAGCAACCTCAGATCTGGTTTTGAACCAAAGATCTAAGGAACGAACTCCTTCTCACTCTCTCTCTCTTCTTCTTCTCTTCACACTCTTCTCGAGCTCTCTGCCTCTCTTCTTCTCCTTCTGCTCTTCTTCTTTCTCTTTTCTTTTTCTATCTGGATCGTGGCTCTCTGTATGAGCTTTTCTTCTCGCCAACTCGATCAACCTTCTTCTGTGGAAGGAGGCTCATATATATAGCAGCAGCCAGCAGGAGGGCAGCACTGGGCGTGTGTGTCCTCCGCATTTCCCGCCCAGATATTTGGCCACGTGTCAGCATTCTGTCAGTCCTTCAGCCTCGGATCACGTGCTGCCCAGTCACGTGGAAATGTTCTTCCTCGGACCTGCAAGGAGATACAACCCATTAAAACTGAGGGCCGGGCCACAGGAACTAAAGCTGCATGAGGTATGTAATAGTAATACTAGATGCACTGAGAACGACACGAGATACACAGGGTGACTACAGCACGAAGTAAGGAAAGAATGACACGAGATACACTGTGACAGAACAGACACAACGAAGAGAACGACACGAAGTGAGGTTATAAAACAACACGAGGTAAAAAGAAGAACGACACGAGATACATACAATGACTACAGCACGAAGTAAAAATGACATGATATAATAACCAGTAATGAGAACGGCACGAGAACAACATGGAGACAAAACAGAAACCAACACGAAGTGTGGTTTCAACATACGAACGACACGAGGTCTAGGAAGAACAACACGAAGACATAATACGGAAACGACACGAAGTAAGTGAGAACAGCACGAGGTGAAACGACACGGGCTGACCACGACACGAAGATAAATAACAGAAACCGTCACGAGTTGAAAACAACACGAAGATGAAGACAGACACGGCTATCACGACACGTGATGAAGCAGTGAAACCAGAGACAAAGGAAACGACTCGAGGAACAACAGTAAATGACACGAAGACACAATAAAGGGAACGACACGAAGATGAAAGGAACAGTGCAATGTATAGACTTTAAGTCCAATGCAAAAGGCTGTACAAACTTCATGAACAGTGCATGATTGTACTGGATGATGTATACACTTAGCCTATGCAAACCAGTCCGATGTATAGACTTTAAAGAAATGCATGCTACAGTGCAATGTCTAGACTTGCTATATGCACGAGACGCTGTCCACTGTCTAGACTTGCGATGCCTTCGCCAAATGCATACTACAGTCCAATGTATGGACTTAGATGAATGATGCATGAGACGCTCAATGTATCGACTTTGAGCTTGCTATGCAGTGTATAGACTTAGAGCATAAACCCCACGATGCAATGTATAGACTATGCACATACCAGAAGTCTAACACAAATAATATATCAGTCATACACGTGCATTCTCCAGATGATATACAAATCACAATCATGAAGCTATCATCAAAGCACAATGTCATCAAAACACTCATTGTGTTGCTATCATCAAAACAAAACAGCATTGCTATCATCAAATCAGCATAGCACATGCTTGTGCCTAGGGGGCACAACATTCTCCCCCTTTTTGATGATGGCAACACACTGTGACAGTGAGTCACGCACAAATTTTTCTCCCCCTTTGACATGATCAAAAAGAGAAAAACAGTAAAAAATATGAGTGCAAAGTGCAATATGCATGCAAATTCCTCTAGAACATTCTCCCCCTGAATGTAAGACTCCCCTGAATTATTTCTCCCCCTAAATAAAAGCTCCCCCTTTGAGAAGGAATATGAACAGATAACCAAGGTAGAAAAGGTAGGAGGGTCACTAGACAACAGCTGAATCATTGGTTCAGAGAATAAGCCTGATTATAAACTATAGTTAAAGTATAAGAATCATCAACATACAATTTTCAAAAATTCAGGTTTAACAGTGATAAATCTAGAGTAAAACACCTGACCCCTGAAAAAGAGTTTTAGATTCCATTTATAGCAATGAATCTAGGGCACATGGTATTAATAGATAAGTCTGAAATAATACCCTTTTGTGTCTAAACAAGGAAATTCAAGAGAGGCAACTTGAACATGTATTGAGAAAAACAATTTTCACTCAATGACTTTTGATTTTTCGAAGGGTTACAACAGTTTGATTTCACTTTTTAATTTTCAGAACCTGAACTAAGTGAATAGACCTGTGGCATTTATGCTGTTGACATTAGGTGTACACCTTCATCAGAGACAGGTACCCCCAGTTACTAGGCATAAACTACTAGATCTATTTCAGATCAAGACCTACAAGGAATAGTCTTCACTTTTGACATTAAGGGTATACCTTGATTAGAGGCCAGTACCCTCAGTTACTTGGTGAGGACTCCCCCTATAGATTTGACCCTATGAACAGAGTTAGCTTGAGGCACTTCATGACATGTGAATTTTCCTGCTTCATTGGAGGAGTTCACAGTTTCTCAGTGCAATTAACCATTGCTCTGTTACTATGTTCAGTTCATAACATTTATGATCTTATTTACTGCTGCCTTTATCTCTTTTAGAGTGATTGATTGAAAAACAGTACACACTCTTATTCACCTTTTCTAGAAATTTTCAGATCAACACATTAGGCATTACAAAAACTTTTTCTAATCTTACCATGAGACAAAGATTAAGCGCTATAAAAGTTTTCTTTTATCTCAAATTCTGAAGTGCAGACACTTAACTCTCCAATTTATAAAGGTTAAACCTTTAGTTCTTTTCAATTTGTAGATGTGATTCTTATAAGTGATAATCACCACTCAATGTACTAAACCAGATACAGAACTGTTGTTCAGTGAAAAAGATGGGGAAAGGATAGCAATTGGCAATATGGTTCAATGAGCAACTGATGTCAAAGAATATGAATCATTTAAATGAGAACACTGAGAAGTGAATAGGATTTAATGAATTGAATAGAACTCTCAGCTCCCCCTGACACCATGATGCAAGGATATGCTATGCACTAGACTGTTCTACATGCAGACTATGCAACAATGATATATGAGGCAAGTATGCAATCAATTCAAGTTTATGCATCCAAGTCATGCACATTTTTATCCTTTTTCAGATTTTTCAAAAATATGATGCAGTACACTATTCTACATGAGGACTAGACCCTTGGTACTTGGCAGAGAACCTGGTCACAAGGACCATCTCACACATAGTAAGAACCTCCAGGCAGATTTCCCTGCCTTTTAGTAGCTTACCATTTGATATACCAGGGTTATGCAAGACAATGCAACATAAAGTAGTCCTACATGCATTGAACAGCATCAATGACAGTCATGCAAATGATGTATGCATACATTAGACACATGCATTGACTGTATGTACTAAATGACCCATTCACAATCAGCAAGTTATGCATTTAACACCAAGCATGCAATGCATTGAACACAAAGTCTATATAGTGCATCAACTGAATACACTAAAGAAGCATTCAAATTCAGTACAAGGTATGCATCGACTCAAACATGATTGTGCAGAACATCAAACATCCTATGTTCATAGTGCAAAAACTAGCAAGAGAGAAGAGCATCAGATATGTGCAAAGTAAAACTCAGTACATGAAGAGATCATCAACGATCAATCACGCAAATCAACATGAAACTCACAATTTTCATGCTCACAATTTCAGATAATGGAATTTAAAACAGATTTCAGAACTGACCTGAATTGAGTCCTGGGGTTTTCTTTTTGAGTGCCTTGGTTAACCCCTTTTATTTCTCCTTCCAAGGCACACCTGCAACAAGTCAATCAATTTGATCCTGCAGGGACCCAAGCAGTCTTAGGTCCTGCATTTACCCTGACACTTCTAGCAGGTTTTCTCAACAGATTTTTTACATGTTTATCATCAAATTCCATCAGGTAGCAATTATTTATGGAATGACCAAGCTGACCACAATAGTGGCATGATGCAGCAGTTCTGAAGTTTATTTTATGCACATTCCTATGAGCATGAGTTCTAAGTGCATATGCATGAACATGTTTATTACCAGAATTAAAATTCTGTTTACCAGAATCATCCAGCCAGCAATCAGCCGCTCTATGACCTGGCTTCCCACAGTTAAAACATGCAAGTTTTTCAAAATGTTTTGCAGGGAATTTAAAAACATGGGAGTTAACATGATTCTTCTGAACATGCCAACAGTCATTAACTGTATGGCCATACTTCCCACAACAAAAATACTTTAGATTCTTTTTCTTAGAATCATGGTTTCTAGCATGAAATTCTTTAACATTCAGATTACCATTTTTCTGATCAGACAAAACTTTTCTAGCATGCTTTCTATCATCTTGTTTCATCACAAAACACTCACTCATACAGTGTCCATGCTTACCACAATAATGACAAGAACAAGAACCATTAAATTTCTTTGAAACATGGCACTTAGTAGATGAGTTTTTAGCATGCAGATAGTTCCTTTGAATTTTCGGGGTTTTCTGATTTTCATTTCGTTTTTGAATTTCCTGAACAGCATACACGTATGAAGAAGAGGTTGAAGTGCTAGCTAAGCCAGAGCTACGAATAAAAGTGGTGCACAGCTCTTTCTTCTTAGCTTGCTTAATTTCAGAAATGTTATCAATCCCTTTACATTGATCACTTACTTCATCTTCAGAGGATATTTTCATTTTGCCTTTATCCTTATCAACCTTAGATGAAGTACTATTCAGCTCAGTAATTTTACTTTCCAAGGAGATTATAAGATTTTCTAAATCAACTTTCTCCTTCTCATAACCAGCCAGTTTTTCTTTTAACAAATCAATTTCTTTTTCCAAATCAGCAGTGTGTATTAAAAATCTAGCAATTTCTTCGTCACTGCAATTGATACACTCTTTCAATACTGATTTCTCTTTTTCAATTGTCAACCATCTTTCAGAGAAAACAGTGTTAAGAACCATTAGTTTTTTATTTTGTTCCTCCAGATAAGCATTTTCTTCTTTTAGAGATTTGATTTGTTCCTTTTGCAAGTTATGATCAGAATCAAGCTCATTTATCATTTCTTCCAGGATAACACAAGCTTTACAAGAATTATCTTCTCTAATGTGCTCCTTTTCAGATTTCAAAGTTTTCACTTCTTTTCTCAATTTCTTGTTTTCAGATTTTAATTTCTTGGATACTTTGAACAATTCTTCATACATCACTATCAATTCATCAAAGGAGTATCCTTCTGATTCGGATTCAGAATTTACCTTGGATGAGGATTCCTCATCATCCCGGTTGGCCATTAAGCATATTGACTTTCCTCCTTCTCTGTCAATGTTCGAGGTGTTCCCTTTGAGTTTCAATAACTCTGGACAATCATCCTTCGTATGGCCAGCCTTCCTACATTTGTAGCAAACATTAGTGTCAGCAATCTTGGCAGGATTAGAGTTAAACCTTGTTTGCTGTTTGCCACCATCAAGCTTTCCTTCTCTTTTTCTCAGAAATTTCCTGAAATTACTAATCACCATTCCCATGTGGTCTTCATCAATTTCAGACCGCGAGAGGCTACTTTTCTCGCTTGATGATCCATTGTGGCTGGATCTGTTTGCTTTGCTGGAGCTAGCCTTCAGCACGATTGGCTCCATTGCAAACAATCTGAAAGCACAGAATAAAACAGAAAGCACACTCTGAAAAGCACTAAACAAACCAGCAGGATCCTCTGCAGATTGATAGATCTGATAGATCAGAGACCCGCTCTGATACCAATTGTTGAGTTCGGTGCAGTATTCAGAGGGGGGGTGAATGAATATAACCCGTTTAAAAAAAAACCTTCACCCAATTAAAAACTAGAATAATAACAAGACATATTCGACAATCTGAAGCTCAACTGAAATTTCGCTCTCTTGACAGATTAAAATATTCTATGAAAACTAATCAACACTTCTGCTCAAACAGAAGCCAAACGCTTAGAGCGCCCCTATGCAATCATCTAGCGGAAGCAAAAGCAGATAAACCAAACCACAATGCACAAGGGGTTTTTAGGTGGTTCGGTCCTCCAGACCTACATCCACCCCACACTCAACCCGAGTGTGGCTTCACTAACCGCTGGGCAACACAGCTTGCCAACAATCCGCTGAGCAACACAGCTTGCTGTCCAGAGGATACACCTCTGCAAACCGCTGGGGAAGTACAGCTTAACCCGTCCGAGATCAAGTCTCGCCAGCTGAGGATTACAGCTTTACCTGTCCAGTGGAAACCTCCACTGCATCCGCTGAGCAACACAGCTTGCTGTCCAGTGGAATCCTCCACTGCAAACCGCTGGGCAATATAGCTTAGCCGACCAGAGGCAGCACCTCTGCAAACTGCTGACAAACAGCTTGACAAAGAAATGTAAAATGAAAAACAAAAGATAGAACAAGACAGCAACGGAAAGCTGAAACAATAAAGCACAAAATATAGCTCTAACAATGAGCAACCTCAGATCTGGTTTTGAACCAAAGATCTGAGGAACGAACTCCTTCTCACTCTCTCTCTCTTCTTCTTCTCTTCACACTCTTCTCGAGCTCTCTGCCTCTCTTCTTCTTCTCTTCACACTCTTCTCGAGCTCTCTGCCTCTCTTCTTCTCCTTCTGCTCTTCTTCTTTCTCTTTTCTTTTTCTATCTGGATCGTGGCTCTCTGTATGAGCTTTTCTTCTCGCCAACTCGATCAACCTTCTTCTATGGAAGGAGGCTCATATATATAGCAGCAGCCAGCAGGAGGGCAGCACTGGGCGTGTGTGTCCTCCGCATTTCTCGCCCAGATATTTGGCCACGTGTCAGCATTCTGTTAGTCCTTCAGCCTCGGATCACGTGCTGCCCAGTCACGTGGAAATGTTCTTCCTCGGACCTGCAAGGAGATACAACCCATTAAAACTGAGGGCCACAGGAACTAAAGCTGCATGAGGTATGTAATAGTAATACTAGATGCACTGAGAACGACACGAGATATACAGGGTGACTACAGCACGAAGTAAGGAAAGAATGACACGAGATACACTGTGACAGAACAGACACAACGAAGAGAACGACACGAAGTGAGGTTATAAAACAACATGAGGTAAAAAGAAGAACGACACGAGATAAAGACGATGACTACAGCACGAAGTAAAAATGACATGATATAATAACCAGTAATGAGAACGGCACGAGAACAACATGGAGACAAAACAGAAACCAACACGAAGTGTGGTTTCAACATACGAACGACACGAGGTCTAGGAAGAACAACACGAAGACATAATACGGAAACGACACGAAGTAAGTGAGAACAGCACGAGGTGAAATGACACGGGCTGACCACGACACGAAGATAAATAACAGAAACCGTCACGAGTTGAAAACAACACGAAGACGAAGACAGACACGGCTATCACGACACGTGATGAAGCAGTGAAACCAGAGACAAAGGAAACGACTCGAGGAACAACAGTAAATGACACGAAGACACAATAAAGGGAACGACACAAAGATGAAAGGAACAGTGCAATGTATAGACTTTAAGTCCAATGCAAAAGGCTGTACAAACTTCATGAACAGTGCATGATTGTACTGGACGATGTATACACTTAGCCTATGCAAACCAGTCCGATGTATAGACTTTAAAGAAATGCATGCTACAGTGCAATGTCTAGACTTGCTATATGCACGAGACGCTGTCCACTGTCTAGACTTGCGATGCCTTCGCCAAATGCATACTACAGTCCAATGTATGGACTTAGACGAATGATGCATGAGACGCTCAATGTATCGACTTTGAGCTTGCTATGCAGTGTATAGACTTAGAGCATAAACCCCACGATGCAATGTATAGACTATGCACATACCAGAAGTCTAACACAAACAATATATCAGTCATACACGTGCATTCTCCAGATGATATACAAATCACAATCATGAAGCTATCATCAAAGCACAATGTCATCAAAACACTCATTGTGTTGCTATCATCAAAACAAAACAGCATTGCTATCATCAAATCAGCATAGCACATGCTTGTGCCTAGGGGGCACAACAGTGACCTCCTTCTATTCCTCCCCACACCCGAGGAGCCCGACCTTCTCCTCAATTTAGAGTTTCTTATCTCGGGTAGAAAGCCAAGCCCTCCACTCATGGCCGACCCACTTGCCAAGAAAATTGGCCCAACTATCATGGAGAAGGATGACTTAGCACCTTTTGAGGATCTTGAGGACATGGCGTTCCTCCCCCTAGGTGACCCATTTTATGATCCATTCCAATGGGAGTCAAGAGACTCGTGTGACCCAAACACTTTATCCACCACCCACCTTTCCCTACACCAACCCACCATGTTTGATCCAATCCACCCCATCCTAGACCCAGGTTACACCTTGGGAGCCATGACCTTGAGCCACATATCCCTAGGTAATAAGGTTGTGCCCCACCCCATGATGACCACCTTCTTAGATCCATTCGATCCTTTCCAATGGGAGTTCAAAGGTTGTCCCACATCTATACACATGAAAGTCACCTTTGGGAAAAGCATGCATGTGTCTAGGCTTACCATACCCCTTGGCATGAACACTATGTTGGGTCCATTCATTCATATCACCCACATGTCAAGTAGAAAGTATGAGTGGTCCATATTCGGATGTCATGGTCCACCTTCATTCATCATGGGTCTTAAGCATGTCAAAGGCATCTACGGATGTTCGGGTCCCCCAATATTTATCACTAATTTGCATGATACGGCCACCTACGGGTGCCCCGGCCCACCTAGGCTAACCAAAGTCTACACTGCATCATTACACGATAGGTCTACTTTTGGTTGCCCAGGTCCACCCATCACCCCTAGAATGTCTGCATTCACAACATTGCATAAAGAGATCCGCAAGCACATTAGCAAGAAGAATGTGACTTATAAAAGGAAAGCCGACTCTCATCGACGTCACCAAGAATTCCATGAGGGTGACTTTGTGATGGTAAGGACGGAGAGGCTCTCCCCGGGAGCCATCTCCAAATTGAGGCCACGTGGGGCTGGTCCCTTCCAGGTCCTGATGCGCATTGGTGCAAATGCCTATGAGTTAGATCTCCCCGAGGAATATGGGGTAAGTCTCACATTCAGTGTCGCCGACCTAGTGCCATACAAGGGACCCATGGTGGTACCTAGTGAGGATATTGAGCCTATTCCCTCCGTTGAGAGAGCACCCACCCGTGAGGAGAGTCCACCAGCCAAGAGAGCCCAGCGTGAGCGCATTGAACGAATATTGGATGAACATGTCACTACCACCAGGAGCAAGGTATACGAGCGCTATCTCGGCAGGTGGATGGATCGGTCTCGTTCGGAAGACTTGAGGGTAGTACCACTTCTACACCCTCCAAGGAGGGAAGGACACTTACTCGACGGAGTCGAGTTCTCCACACCCCGGGAGTATGATGGGGACATCACCTCCCATGCCCACGTTCACAGCTCGTCTCCTCGCCCCGGTTGCATCCGGCATGGTCTAGTCATTTAATTTTGAGTCCTATGTAATTTTTATTTGAGTCATTTGATGTATTTTCGCTTTTATTTGAGTCATGTTCCTAGGTCTTGTGTTCATTTCCTAAGTTTGAGTGTCATTAGGTTGTCTAGTTAGCTATTGGGCCCAATTCATTGGGCTTGGCTCAAGGTCTCTCCCCTACCCCCTCGGTTATTTGTCATTGAGTCAATTGTTAGGGACTTTTGTAGAAATGTGGGTTTCCTATATATAGGACCCCATTCCCCCCCATTTTAATCAATGAATGAAAAAACTTGCCATTTTGAGAGTTTACACTTCTTATCTAGTGGAGAGATTCCATTTTTTGGGTGAGAAATCCTAGGGGAGAGATTCCCCACCCTTCCCTCTCTTAATCTCTCTTTTTCACTCCACTTTCTCTCTCCTCAACACCCAAATTCGAATTTTCTTCTCTCTCCTCCCTTCCCAACCACCTCCACTCCCCACCTACCCCATTTAAGTCTCTTCCCATTCCCCACAACCCTCATCAATACTCCACCCCTTCCCAAGACCCCCTCCACCAATCCTCTTCTCACCATCCAACCCCCAACTACCCCTCCCACTTTCCCAAGCACCCTTCCCACTATCCCAAGCACCCCTTCCCTTCCCCAACACAACCCTCCCATTCCCAAGACAAAAAATTAACCTCACCCTTAAACCTATTTTCGAATATCCTTTCCCTCTCTCCATTCCAACCAAATTCGCAGCCCCCACTAACACCATCTATTGGACCCTCTTCCAGACCTTATTCTCCACCTCCCACACCTTAGAACACCCCCTCCAAGACCCCCTTACAACCAGGGGTCACTCCCACACTCATCTACCCCCTTCCCCTTCTTCTTTCTTGGTCATTGGAAGCTACTTCGAAGTTGCAGTTTGTTGTCCAGAGGTTGCAGATGAACTAGCAACTTGCAGCGGCCACCACGACTTCCTCCAGATGAGTTTGAAGACCCAAGAGCCATTGTCGGAAGCGTCTACCAGTCTCCTTCGCAACAGAAGTGGTTTCATCTTCTTCCGATCTCCGAGCCGCCCAGGAGGTCCATTCTCCCACAACTGCACAGTTCTACCTCAGCTGAGGACCTGAGCCAGATTAGAAGCTCTGCCACGACGAAACCCGAAGGAATCTGTCCACGAGTTCTTCTTCAAAGTTCTTCATCGCCCAGTCTACTTCCAGAATCAAGAAACATAACTTCATTCGGCATTCGTGATCCTGAGTTCTCATTTTTCTCCCTCAGCTACGCAGATCTGATACTCATAGTCTGCACCGACCAGTCGCCATTGTTCTGCATCCCCTAGTCTTCTAAGACATCGGTTATCTTCCCTGTTAGTTTTGATGCGAAGAGGACTCGTCCACAATTCCAACGACTCTGACGGCGCTTGATTCTGAGGTTGGGAGCTGCCGGGGCGTTCTCTGCAATCTGCTGTTAGAAGTCTGCAACTGCAGGTCCGAGAATCGGAAGCTCTATTCAAACCTCCATCCCGGTCAGCAGCAGCTCCAGAAGAAATTGAAGAAATTCTGAAGCATTCCCTTCCCAGCTACGAAGATTTTCTCACCAGTTTCATCATCAGCAAAATTCTTGACCGAGTTCTACAGCAGCAACACCGTCTACCTGTCCCTGTTCGGAGAGAGCAGGCAGAACCGGTGACTTCATCGTTCAATGCTTTTAACCATAGTTTCCCCTCCCCGCTTGGCCGGCTGAAGGCCCCTCCCTATGTGGAGGTAATTTTGGTTGTAATATCCCTTAACCCCACCCCAAGATCCCCCTCCTGTGAGAGGTGTAGTGTTGTAACTTATTTGGGCAGGTCAAGCTACCCCGGCGCGGCGTGTGGGGAACCCACGCTACCCCGGCGCGGCGTGTGGGGAACCCACGCTTCCCCGCTCGCCCTCGTCTCCGAGCGGGAACGGTTTCTTCAAACCGGTCGTGTAAGTGCTCCAAACATTGCTCTAATTTGTGCTTGTTCTTTCAATATTAGTTCATAAACTCCGCTGGCCGTGAATGAGAGCCCGATCCTTAAGCTCTTGTGCTATAAGTGATCACCGTGGGAAAAGAGAGAAACCGGTGCCTTTGGCACTTGGTCGGCCCCATTGTCTTGGGCTTCCACATCCATTGGGAATCAAGTCTTGGCCTTGCTTTTCCTCTACCAGCAAGGGCCCAACCCCTCAACCTCACCTTGGCATTGCCAAGTTACCCCGGGCTTGGGTGAGCGATGAGAGAGCGGCGGCCCAAATTGGCCCATTTAGATTGCGAATGTGCTTGCTTGCTTAAGTCCAAGGTCGTGTCACATCAATGATGGTCATCCGACAGGGTCAGAGAAGAATAATGGTAGACATCCGACAAGGTCGGAGAAGGATCAGAAGTAGGATCTGCGAATACCGGACGAGAAGAATCAGAAGAAGTCTCGAAATCAGGATGAAAGGAAGGCCTAGGCTGAGGCCTAGAATTGAAGAAATAAGGAAAATCCAGAGGATCCGGGTGAGAAGGAGAAGAGCGAGGGTTCATGGACTCGGGAAGAGAGGAGAAGACTATAGAAACTGGATCAGAAGAAGGAAGATACAACACCCAAGGGTGGGAGCTGAGCAAGAGGAATGATGAATGGAAAGAAGGGGAAGAAGCAGTTGACCCTGGAGTGCCCAACTAACGATCCTTGAACTTGCGCCATCGCCTCTTCTTGGCAGAAACTTCTTTAAAATAGACCCGCCTGGTGTGGGCTTGGACCTTCGGGCTTCTTATTTTGAGATATCTCCTCAAATAATGGGTCCACCCGACAGAAGGTCTGGCCCGATTATGGACATGCAGCTTCGTCGGGGCGGTTGCCCCTAGATACCCGGTGCTAACAATTGTTTGACATTCTTGGACAACTAGCTCCTCTGAATGATGAATATCAAAAAACCATGGAGTTTTGTCACTCGACACTAGAAGCATGAGATTTGACAATTCCTCTCGACACTTGGTCTGGAAGCACAACTCCCTTGATAGAAGAGAAGGGTAAAATTGAGGGAGAGTAACGCGCGGTGGTGACGTGGCCGGCTTACTAATGAACCAAGGCAGATTACATAGAATGTGTAGAATGTCTTTCGAAAGTGTAAAAGATACAGCCAATTGCTCCTTGAATATAGAATGCATAATGTCTCTGGCAGCCGTATGAGTGAGTAGAATACGGGTGGAGAACCCCTCTTGGCTAGTGATTTGAACAGCAAAGGAGCGAGAAATGATAACATCATCAATGGTGAACCCTCCGGCGAGCAATGAGATTGTCATCGGCCTCGCTTGAGAAGAAACTAACACCAATGTAAGGGAACTCTTCTTACAACCGTCATCGGGAGAAGAGGCTCATTATCATCAAAATAGCCAGAGACCAGGACGCATATCGGCATACAGCAAATAAAGTCTTGGAACATGAGGTGTATAATCGGCATCACATCATCCTAACTCGGCCCATCATCTCCCCGGGGACTAGACCCAAGGGGCACCAAAAGTAATGCACACCCACTTCGTGGGGTGGAAGTGGATGGAGAAGAAATGGAGGTAATAGGTTTGGATGGCGGAGGTGAAGGTTTTGGAGGCATGGAGGCTTCGATGGGTATGATGATGTCAAGTGGAGGCGAAGGTAATGCGGCAATGATGGGCTCGGGTGAAGGCGAATGTGAAGGCAAAGCTTGCTCGGGTTCAGGCGCAGGTGATGGCAGATATGGAGAAAGAGGTGAAGAAGGCACTGGTGGTGGAGATGGAGGCGGTGATGAGGGCAAAGGGGAAGGGGAAGGCCGTTGTGTGACGACCCATGATCAGGATACCGGCAAGAACCAGATACCATTCGAATCCTGGCCCATCGCCCACGAGCTGGAGGGCTCAGAAGGGCTAAAAGGAGTGTGGATGTACAAAGAAATAGGAAATAGAGCAGGACAATTCAACAATTAACAGAAATAAATAATCTAACTACAGTAGAGTCCAGTCCAACAGAAGTACAGTCTAAGGTAGAAGAACATATCCAACACTGAGTGAACACTCAACCCGACAAGCTGGCAACAACGAACCTCCGCACAGTACCCTCGAACCACGAGGAAGAACCACCGCACCTGAAAAGAAGGGGTGAGCCTCCTATCACTGGCTCAGTACGGGTCCCACAAAATCCCCAACCGTAAACAACGGCGGTAGTGAAAAGCAACAACAACAGCAGGAACGGCACTCGGTGGCGGAGAAAACCTCGGCTCTACAGCTACTCCTAATGTACTAGAAAACACGCCCCAATCTTGAGTCGGGGAAACACCGGTCTAACGGAAAGACCTCTGGCTACGTTGCCAGAAAATACACCCTGACAACCCTGTCGCGGAGGCCCGTCTCGCAGACAAAGGCCCAACCTAAGACCACTCGATCTAGTAACACGGTCACGACCTCACCGTCGTGAAACCAACACCATCTAGGGAAAACCCTCGGTGACGCTCACCGAAAACCCTAGAACTCTACCTCGGGAACACACCTGGAAACTACACGTAAAACCACGTCTCGTAGATGGGAAATGGAAACTCGAGTCACGTGAAACTCACGTCAAGTGACAGGAGCACTGCCCACCAGAAGCAAAGCCGGATCTATCCACTAACGACTTAGTCCACACCTCAAGTGTCTCATTACGATGCCCCAGGCGGAGATAGAGACACTGCAGTAACCAGCACCATGAACAAGGACTACCTGGGGTCACGCTCGTCCACGTAGGTCCGACAGCCCCCAACTAAGTATGCACACATAGACCATGTGCCCTAGGTCAGATCCTCTAGCTGGTTCTTCCCCCGAAGTACAGACTCAGGCTTCGCGTGGAGGCCCTACGGTAACCACCCTAAAAATCGTCTCTCTCGGGTAAGTAGCTCCACCACTCTCAAATGGGTCAACATACACGTGCCGTTAGAAGGCTACGACCAGTGGGAGGTCACTAAACATGAACACGGAAAGCCACTTACACACCCATCTCCAGTAACACCGAGTAATAGGTGCCACGACGCCACCAGACTCTGGACAGCCCACTAGACCTACTAAATCCAATGGTCCTTGAGTCACAAGACTCGGGTCAAGACCGTCGTACTCAACGGCACAATGTCGTTAATCTAGCCTAATCCCTAGGTCTAAAATCATGATGATATGATTCCCAAGGTAGCTCACGAGCCATCGAGATCATTCCCTCAAAAAGGGAACTCAAGAGCCCTCCAGTCCCAGGCTGGGTGACTGGACTCACAGTCTAAGGCCATACACATGGCCCACTCGGAAACCACCTTCCGGAGAAACCCACGACGTGTGGGGAAACCCCACCGCACTCATACCGACATATGGTTACTCGATCTGGTGAGAACACAGAAGCCCGGAACACAAGGGTCACCCGGACCCACCAAACCCATGGGCACGCTAATCGAGGTAACTCGGTGCCTCCTGATATCCCAAAAACGTAGACACAGAACCCACAGGGTGTTCGGGACATCCACAAGACTGAAGGTCGACCACTGGGTCACAATTGGGTCGACCAGGGGTCAACACGATGCAAATGGAACACAACTAGCATGGAAAATAGTGTGGCTATCCTCCCTGGACCATCACGCCACCTGGCGGTCTACCCAGGACCGCAAGCCAAGCCTAGCGGTCTACCCCTAGACCGCTATGCCCCGGGAACACCATATCTCAAGTGGTCATCGCACAACCGTAAGGCTCTGCTTGGCGGTCTCCTCTAGACTGCTAGGCACAATAGCTGTCTATCGCGTGACCGCAAGGCTCGAACCGACATAGGGGGACCCCTAGCACTCTCCACATGATTGCCAGGTAGCCTGGCGGTCTCTGGGAGGGAACACTAGGTCGTCGCAAATGCGAAAATGATGGAAACAGTGAAAACTCCATTCCACGTCCCATTCACACCCATGTGAAGGGAAAAATAAGGGGAAACTAGTCCCCAACCTCTCTAGCACCGAGAGGACCCATTTAAACCCTAAAAACTCGATCAAAACATTAGATCCGACTCACACCCCAAAACATGCTCTTTTCCCCCAAAAGCTCAAATAAGCTTGCTCGGCTCACCACGGCCTACCAAAATCACAAAATGGAAGTACAAGGGTTAAGGATCTGTCCCCCTACCTCCACCGAAGATTCCGCATACCATGGTTTGCCGATCCGCCAACAAAACGCCGCACGAACGCCGCAGCGCCCCGAACTTGCAGCCGAGCTTCGCTGCGCCTCCACCGCCTCGATCCTCGACCCATCCTTGCCATGGCCCGGCCCACGAACCTCGCCGTCTTTCCCCCATCCTGCTCCGTCGGCCGTCGGAGAAGAGAGGGAGAGAAGAGAGAGGGAGAGAGTGAGAAATGAGAGGAGAGAGAGAGAGAGAGAAAAGGGGGTTAACATATAGAAAATCCAGAATTTCTAAAAAATACCAAGAATAGGGAAAAATACTCCCCACGATCCTCAAAAAATGCACAGCGCAGTGGTAACGTCATGGAGTCAGAGAACGCAACGGTTCACCCTACATGGGGTTCCGAAGGTCTGACAGATAAAAACATGCATGAATCGTAAAACTTAATCCGGACCCACAAAAGCGATCCGAAACCTACAGATCTTGACCCGAATTATGATCTGACAAACCCGGGGCATTACAGCCCTCCCCCCTTAAAGAAATTTCATCCTCAAAATTAGGACTAGCACCAAGCTACAGGGGAGAACACCCTAACCAACTGACAACGATGTTAGATCCCCAACACAGAAAACCTCAATTCTCACGAAAACACAAATCCTGAGGGATACGGCCAGACTTTAATCACGAAAAACACCTCGCTCATGACCCAACATGCGTCGATCATCAGAGCAGGCATAAAATAAAAACACAAGTCTGGTATCACCTCAGCTGCACGGAAACCACTCATGGCGTCGCTGCCACCATCTCGCTCACTAGGAGACACAGTCCTCATTACGAGAGACAACCATCGATCCAACTCACACTCGGTGGACCAACCAAAACGTCAGCCTCACTACCGGCTGACCACCATAATTCCGTCGGCTCCACACCAAGGGCCACCTCACACCTGGCATGCCGAACACCAACAACATCACGGGACAAACTCTGTCAAAACTCAAACTTCGACAAAGCCCAGATCCCATCCAGAAGAAGGCACATCACAAAAATGGCCACCAAAGGCCTTACATGCCCACGATTCTCACCGTTATCGATGCGCAACCACCAGCATCTTTTGTCCATGAAATACCAACCACTGGTCACCAGACACTCGTCAACGGCTAACCTTCACCGGCCCAACGGGCGCGATCCAAATAACGACAGGCCGTCCGCTGACATCACGCATAGACCATTACCACATCTCGAACCAAAACCTCACTAGAACACCACAGTCGATCTTGAACTTCACACCCACTCTACCCTCTCAGGGGAGCACAGCAAAACCACATGACAATGTCTCTCTGCGGTCCTCACGTCACTCGACTAAGACTTACAGGGGAATCCTCCCTTGCTGGTCACGGACCAGGGATCACCATTCTGACACCAACGTCCCATCAAGGACCTCTACGCACAGGCATCGTCCATCGCCCTGTCTCAACTGTTGAGTAGTGGTCAACGGATCTAGAGGGGAGGGGTGAATAGATCTGCCCCTTTTTTCGCAATACAACCCTCTATATAGCTAGATAAAATAAATTGCAGCGTAATATAACTAGCTTATCAAAGAACACTATGATTCGCTTGACAAGACGAGCAAGTAATGTAACACCCGTTAATTTTAAATAGAAATAATAATAATAATAATAAAATTTGCTACTATTTAAATAATCATTTAAAATATTTACTAATAATTAAAACCCTTTTTAAATTAATAAATAGCATATGCCAAATATCATATGCCAAACCATATTTACATGAATTATAATCAAAAAATTCAATTTCTATTTTATAGAAATTATTTACATAAAAATTTATTTTATAATAATTAATAAAAATATTTTATTTAAAATAGAGAAAAATGTAAGGATCTTCTCTATAAAATTTGGTGACCAGACTCCATCAAATATTAAAGATAAAAAATCAAGGAAGTTAGTGATACATTTAACTATACTTAAGAGATGGCACCACCTAAGGCGCCATTTACTTAAGAGATTGCACCACCTAAGGCGCCATTTAAGAGATGGCACCACCTAAGGCACCGTTTACTTAAGAGATGGCACCACCTAAGGCGCCAATAACTTAAGATATGGCACCACCTAAGGCGCCATTTCCTTTTTTTTTGTTCGATCACCTACCGTATTATCCAAACAACCTGTACATGCTGTCATCCCACTCAGATCCGATTTTCACGGATCTTGTCTCCCATCCTGTCGATCCTAATGTTATAAAATACCCCCTATTTCTCTACTTAGAGGATGGTTTTGGTGAGAATACGGGGACAAGGTCTGGAGGTTGCAGAAGAGGGAAGGAATTGCTTCTTCCACCTGCTACAACTCCTGTTGCTTCACAGAGGTAGGTTTTCTCAATTTTTGGCTAAACCGTAGTTAATCTAGGTAATTATATAGCATGCTTAGTAGGTTTTTCATGCTTTATCACCAAACTTGTAACTAATTAGGGTGTATTAGCATGTAACATTTGAAATTAGCTCATCTCCATATGGAAATTAGGCTATATCTATTATGATCTATCATGTTTGGTTAGTAATTAGTAATGTACTCAAGTAATGGCATGTTTAAGCAACCTGTAACCCAACATGCTTTAGCTAATTGAAGTAAATCTCCATGTTTAAGCTCTGTTAGCCAACAGTTAAACATGCTAATTAAAAATATCAACGTACCCTTGTTAACCTGTTAAAGTGAAGTCCATGTTACAGCATGTTTAAACAACCCGTCTTGAATTTTAATCTGTAACAGTTGAAATTAGCTCATCTCCATATGAAATTAGGCTAGATCTATTATGATCTATCATGTTTGGTTAGTAATTAGTAATGTACTCAAGTAATGACATGTTTAAGCAACCTGTAACCCAACATGCTTTAGCTAATTGAAGTAAATCTCCATGTTTAAGCTCTGTTAGCCAACTGTTAAACATGCTAATTAAAAATATCAACGTACCCTTGTTAACCTGTTAAAGTGAAGTCCATGTTATAGCATGTTTAAACAACCCGTCTTGAATTTAAACCTGTAACATTTGAAATTAGCTCATCTCCATATGAAATTAGGCTAGATCTATTATGATCTATCATGTTTGGTTAGTAATTAGTAATGTACTTAAGCAATGACATGTTTAAGCAACCTGTAACCCAACATGCTTTAGCTAATTGAAGTAAATCTCCATGTTTAAGCTCTGTTAGCCAATTGTTAAACATGCTAATTAAAAATATCAATGTACCCTTGTTAACCTGTTAAAGTGAAGTCCATGTTACAGCATGTTTAAACAACCCGTCTTGAATTCTAACTGGTAAATCATCTGATTAAACCCCCTTAAACCACTGGTTCGAACCCACATGAACAAAATATAGCTCTCAGGTAATTGGCGCCCCAGACCAGGGCGCCAATTAAAAGAAATGAAGAATTCTGTAAATGGCGCCCTATGCCAGGGCGCCAATTACTAAAATGACGGCATCGCGGCAGTCTTAAATTAATTGAAGACTTCCAAGGGGCGCCAATTTCATTTTTCTGAGTATTAAAAAAATGAAAATTTTAAAAGAGATGGCACCACCTAAAGCGCCATTTACTTAAGAGATGGCACCACCTAAGGCGCCATTTACTTAAGAGATGGCACCACCTAAGGCCCCATTTAAGAGATGGCACCAGCTAAGGCGCCATTTACTTAAGAGATGGCACAACCTAGGGCGCCAATTAATTAAAAAGACCTCCTGACCCTAGGGCGCCAATTGACTAAAAGACAGGGTAACCCCCAGGCGCCATTTTAATTAAACAGGGGCTGTACCCCAGGCGCCAATTTACTGAAAGACTGGGTGTCCCCCAATCGCCAATTTCCTGAAACATTGGCTAACCCTAGGGCGCCAATTAATTAAAAGACCTCCTGACCCTAGGGCGCCAATTGACTGCAAGAGGGGCTAACCCCCAGGCGCCAATTCAGTGGCAGGATAATTGTTTCCATTCCTGATTTGCCTCGAAATCCGTACCAATATAGCCTAGTACATTTTCCTCCATCATAATTTTCTGAACTCCACTCTGTGAAAATCTACCTTAATATATACAAGGTCAAACTGGTCAAACCTTGAAACTCAACTACCATTTGGAAGTGTGGAAGCTAAGTGCCATGCGGGACAAAGTGCTACGTAGTGGGAGCCACTCTTTGAGGCCATACGGCGCAAAGTGCTACACGACGGGAGCCACCTCTTGAGCCTGTAGGGGCCACCTCTAGAGTTCCCCATAACCAAATGCGTGGTTAATCTCGTCTATAATACCACATCTCTAAATTCTTCAAATTTCATATTGGCTATAAATGAGAGTGGATGTCAAAAATGATAAATTAAATGCTGTGCATATAGGGCCCGTTCTGGTCCTGGGAGGAGCACCCGAAGGTACTTGTGCCCATGGGAGTTTAATGACCCGATGTTTAGCATTGCACCGAAGTACTTGCTTGACTTGAGACACTCCACCCTGTTGTACTCCTGGTTTTGATGATGACAACGATAAGATAATTGATATAGACACTTAAGTTTTAATAAATGTTTAACAGGAACAAGGAGATGCAGGGAACACCGATGCGTCAACGCCACAATGGAGCAGCGTCGACGCAGCGGCTTAAGGAGACGCCAATGTACAAGGCAAGACAGGCTTAAGTACATGTTCGTGCGTCAATGCCACCAACTGGCAGCGTGGACGCAGTAGTTCAAACAATCAAGAAACAAGCTACTGGATTACTCTGGCGCGTCAACGCATTCATCAAGTGGCGTCGACGCAGCAGGTTGATGGTTCGATGAGGTGACCAGAGGGTGGACGTAGTTGTAAATTGCGTCAACGCACTCCACACGAAACGTGAGAGGGCTGAAGCCATCTAAGTTCAGATGCTGGAACACCAATGCGTCAACGCAGCATGCTAGAAGCGTCGACGTAGCAGTTAAGAAGGCTAGGCTGTTTATTCACTGGAACGTATCAATGCGTCAACGCAGCAGGCTGATGGAGTCAATGCAGTAGACTTGAGTTTTGCTGGTCGAATGTATTTGAAGGCTGCGTCAAGCCCTTAGAGCAAGTGTGTTGACGCCACCTCAACTCCAGGTGCTGAGCGACTAATGAAGGGCACGTGATCCGAGGTGCCTGGCTCGTGATCCAAGGATGGACGAGATACCAGGGATGCTGACACGTGGACTGAGGCCTCTTGGCGGGAATCGTGGAGAGTGCATGTCGCCCTAGATGCTGCTGATATTAAGGAAGACTCCTCTGTCTGAATGAGACTAATCGTGATCGACTAAAGTAGAGGAAGAGTGAGAGCTTCCACGATCCAGAAGAAGAAAGGAAAAGAAAAGAGAGAGAAGAGAAGAAGCATAAGAGAAAGAAGAGAAAGAAAGAGATAGAGAGCCCGAGCAGAGTGAGAAGAGAAGCAAAGCTACTTGAATATTTGTTCCTGCTGTACCGTGGATCATATCCATCCCAGTCAGCTCTAGTTGAGAGCCACTATTGTGCTACCATAGCTACAGTTTTCTGATTACTGTATTTTCCCTTTCTTAGTTTCGTTTACATTTCCTATGTGGTTCTTCCGATTGCCCTGTTGGGGTTTGGATTCCTCCTGGTTGGTCAGGAGAAGGGAGATTTGATCTCCGGTTGCAAGTGGCTGGGTGCTACTTGTGGATTCCTCCTGGTGGGTCAGGAGAAGGGAGATTTGATCTCCGGTTGCAAGTAGCTGGGTGCTACTTGTGGATTCCTCCTAGGTGGGTCAGGAGAAGGAGATTTGATCTCCGGTTGCAAGTAGCTGGGTGCTGCTTGTGGGTTCCCTCCGGTTGGGAGGAAGAGGGAGGTTGTTCCCCTGGTCAAGCTGTTTGGCAGCATTTGTTGCAGACTGAGTCTGCTGTGCTAGTGTTACTAGTGGAAGCCTCACTCCGGTTGGGAGTGAGGGGTGGATGTAGGTCTGGAGGACCGAAACCACCTAAAAATTATTTGTGCAGTGGTTTGCCTTGCATTAGCTCCATATCTTCTACCTCCCATTCACAGCTTGTGCATGCTTGGCCTTGTTGCATTATCTAGAGAGTTATTTTTGAGCATATATTCTGCTAAGTGTGTTTGGGTTGTTTTTACTCTGCATTCGTTTCTGGTTGATCAGGTGGCTGCATTGTTGCAGTCCAACTGTTTGTTCATTTGCTGCCTTATCATTTCATCTTGGAAAGCTCATTAGTTTTTATTCCGCATATCTGAACTTTAGTTTTTTAATTTGGGTCATATTTCTAGAGGGATACATTCACCCCCCCTCTGTATCCAGGCTAGCACCTAACAATTGGTATCAGAGCCGGTGTCTGCTTAGAAGTCAGCGACCTGCAGATCCGATCATGTAGTCTTCGGTGCTATTTTACTGATTGGTGCATAAATATTCCTGTTGCAGTTTATCTGTTCTGTCTCCATGGGGGAACCACCTGTTTTCAACGGTTCTGATTTAAGTTGTGGCTTAGAGGTCTGCGCACCTATGTTAAACAATTTGATCCGGATCTGTGGAAGTTTATTTCGCATGTCCACACATATTGCAAAGAAAACTGTCCAAATGGACTGACATGATGATAGATACATGTGTGATCAAAACATGAAGGCTATGGAAATTATGAAGGCTGCCACTGACAAGGCCTTACACTCATGTTTTTATCATTGCAGGTCAGCCAACGAAATCCTGGACAACCTGAAGATAGCTTTCCAGTCAAAGAAGGACACCTGCATGATGGCCAATGGGACTGATCACTGCAACAATCAAAGTGATAAAGAGGACAATGATGATCAGTAAATCCTTTCCAACATTATACTGTGGATGATTGGGAAAATACTTATGCTGACTTGTTGGGGTTATATGAAAAACTAAAAAGGGAATATAAGAAACTGAAAAAGGGTACTAGGTTAAACAGTGCAAATTCCTCTTCATGTAAAAATTGTTTAAAATTGAAACAAACAAATGATGATTCTACTTCTGAGATTCGTGAGCTTGAGAGTCAAGTTAAATTGCTAAGGAAAAAGAATCAAGATTCTGTTAACTCAGAACTAAGCAAGCTAAAATCTGAAAATGACTCTCTAAAATATCTGCTAAAGAAAATGATAAAAAATTTGAGAAACTCAAACAAGAGAATGATTTGCTGATTGAAAAAATGAATGCCATAAAATCTGTAAACATAGAATTACAGAAAGATTGTGAGACACAACAAAGAGAAATGAAACAAATTGAAAATGGAAGAAAGTATGAAGTCAATTCAGAAGACCAGCTTCTAATAAATGAATTGGTTCAAAATGATAAGCTTAAAGAAGAAATTGAAAGATTGAAGCTGTTAAACAGTGCGATGTCTGAGAGACTTCTAACCTTAGAAAAAGGAAAAATGGTGTGTGTTGAAGATTCTGATAAACTGAGCAATCTGGAAAATAAATTGAAAAATATAAAATGCTAACAAGGTTTAACTGAATGTGTGAATTACAGTGAACAAGAGATTGCTAGTTATGAGTTACACATTTCCTCTCAAGAAAATGAAATTCAGGATTTAAAAAACTCCTTGTCTAAATTTGTTAGTGGGCAAGATAATCTGAACAAACTGCTGAGAATAAAAGTCAATTTTCAGAAGGAGGGGTTAGGTTATAATCCTGTAAATAAAAAGAAGTTTGAAAATAAAATTCATACATCTTTTGTTGCTAGCTCTACTTCTCACACTTCTCAGAAGTCACCTATTTCTCAGTCCATTGTTCAGAGAACCCAAAACAAACTGTTTTCGTTAAATCTTCTGAACAGGAAAAGCCTTCTACCTCATCTACACCTCAGTACAAGGCTAAGAAAATAGGAAATCAAAATAAAAATCATAAAACAACAAAAATTCAAAGGAACAATTTGCATGCTGAAAACTCATCAGATAAATGCCATGGTGAAAAAAAATCAAATGGCTCCTGTCATTACTGTGGTAAGCATGGACACTTTATGAGTAACTGCTTTGTGATGAAACAAGATGACAAGAAGCATGCTAGAAAATCTGTGTCTGGTCAGAAAAGGAGTGTCATATGTTCTAATTGTGGCAAATTAGGACACTCAATTGCTCATTGCTGGTTTGCTAGTGGCAAGAAAACCTCTTATTCATATCATGCTAAATTCCCTGCAAACCAACATGTTTTTAATAAAAACAAATCTGTTTCAATGAACCAGCATATCATCTGTTTTAATTGCAACAAAATTGGTCACAAGACCTCTGAATGCTGGTCAGGTTCTTTTAAAAGAAATTCTTTCAAATGCTCTCACTGTGGAAAGCATGGCCACAAAGTCAAGGACTGTTGGCATGCTCAGGGTAAAAAATTCAATTCTATAACTGTTAAATTCCCTGCCATTAACATAAAGTCTCTTGCATGCTATCACTGTGGGAAGCCAGGTCATAGAGCAGCTGAATGTTGGGTGGCCGGTTTTGATAAACAAAATTTTAATTATGTCAACAACAAAAAGTTTCATGCATATGCACATGGATTTCATGCTAATAAGAATGTGCATAAATCAATCTGAATTCTGGTGCATCTTGCTATCATTTTAGTAAACAGAACTCTTTCTCTGCCAATAAATTTCATGACAACAGTAATGTGCATAAAAAGAATTTGAAATCTGCTAATTCATGCCATTACTGTGGACAAATTGGTCATTCAATGAATAATTGCTACTCGATGAAATCTGATGACCATGCTGCTAGAAATGTGGTGAGAAAACCTGCTAGGAGTAATAATGTCATCTCAGGACCCAAGACCTCTTGGGTACATGTTTATGCGAAATAACTTTGCTTTGCAGGTGTGCCTTGGGACTGAGGAATGAAGAGGGGTAAACAAGCCAAGGCACTCAAAAATAAAACCCCATTCTCACACTGTTCAGGTAAATTCTCTGCATTTCCTATTTTGAAATTCATTGCATATCTTGCTTGATGTGTTTCATGAATATTCATTTATCATCTGCCATTTGCACTGCTCTCTGATCATGCACTCTGAAATTTCTGAATATCTGGATTGCATATAGGACTGCATGTTGAATTATCATGATTGATCACTATGGTATATAAATGGTAAGCTACCAAAAGGCAGGGAGATCTGTCTGGAGGTTCTTACTATGTGTGAAGTGGTCTGTTAGACCAAGTGCTCCGCCTAGTACCATGGGTCATTTGCTTAATAGGGCAGTCTGAATGTGCATGAATTACAAACTCATATGTTCAGTTTTTTATGGCAAACATTGCATGTTCTAAGGGGGAGTTTAGTCGTCTTTGTTGTTGTGTCTATCTTTCTTTCAATCATCTCAGCATGAATATTGGTTCAGCTTGATACTCATTTTATTGGCTATTATAATTTCATTCATGCATGGTCTGAGGGGGAGTTTGCTTAAGATAAAATTCTTGGTGACAAAATGCTGAATAAAGTACAGAGCTATTACTGCTGGTTGGAGGAGTGAGTTAACGCAGTGTGGAAATAGAGTTAACGCACCAGACAGCTTATTCTTTGAGAACCTTGATGTGGAGTGTCTGTGGCTGGTGGAGTGAGTTGACGCTATGGTGAAACTGAGTTAACGATGTGGGTAACTTGGTTCTGAAATTGAACAAATGTTTGTGATGTCTAGATGGATGAGTTGACGCAGTGAAGAGGGTGAGTTAACGCAGCTGTGCCTTATTGGAATCTCAGGGTTACATCTTCCTCTTTTGGAAACTTCCTTCTCACATCAACTTGCTCTGTCCATATATCCTGTCCTTTCCGTTCTTATCCCACAATAAAGCTTCCTTGACATCCTATATGAGGGAAAAACTCTAGAGCACTGAGATACGTAGATGAAGTCTTAAATTCAGGGGGAGTTACAGTGATAATTCTGTGGAGTATTGATATGTACTGAATTGCTCTATGATATGCTAATGATAGGAGATCTATAATTTCTTATGATGATTGAATTCAGAACTTTTGAACCAATATCTTAGTACAAAAGCTGAACAATTTATAAAACCAGGACCTTATCATCTCTCGAACCTTATTGATCAAAAGTAAAGAAACCAATGTGTATAGAGGAATTTAATAATTGTATTGATAATAAACTCAGAAATTGTTTATAATCGCTGAAGATGCAATCTATTACACATATAATAAATGCAGAGCAATGGTAGCTATTCACTGAGAAACTAGCCCTATGCACCAAAGAAGTGCTGAAGAGCAAGTCATGAGGTGCGCTACTATCTCTGTCTTCAAGAGAAAAATAAATCATTCCAGAGCAATGGTAACTTTTATCTGAGAAACTACCTTCAAGCACTTATGAAGTGCTGATAGGCATGTCATGAAGTCAGTTGCCACCTCTGGTTAGTCAATGCAGAATAGTTTGCTATGCTGAGTAACCGGGGACTCAGGTGTCTGATAAACATGTGTACCCGTGTCAAAATGCTAGCAATACTTGACTGCAAATGAAAACGTAAAAAGAAGTTGAAAATGCTGAAAATGTGAAAACAATTAAAACATGTGAGTTTGATTGATCTGAAGCTCCTTATTCAACTGAGTCTATCTTCAATGCCAGTTAAATTTCTCTCTATCTGAAAGGCTTCTTAAATTGAAGATATAAGGGACAGAAATGAAAATGGTTCTAGTGTGAAAAGAGTTCTACTTTTTCTCCAGGCAGGTGGCTTTAGTGGTTCATGGTTTCTAATTCAATATTTTAAGATTATTTCTTCTCATTATCATTAAATGAATTAGAGCCTATTTACATACATCTCCTTCATGGGAATTCGATCTGCAACACTTAAATTCCTTGAATATAAGCATGATTATCTCATTATCTTAGTATCTTAAGAAAATCCCTTGAACGGATGTCTCTCTGGCTACTTGTCTTGCTTCTTCTGCTCACACCTGCATCACTGCGTAGACGCAATGTCCCTTGGCATCAACGTACTGTGCCCTTCTGGCCACTTGTCCTGTGTTTTCTGTCACATATGCCTCACTGCGTAGACGCAATGTCCCTTGGCGTCACGCATTGCTTCTAATACAACCTTCTTCACAATCCGGTTCACCGACTTGAACCGGCTGAACCGTTCACTAAAAGGGTCTTCGTAGCTTCTTTAAAAAGCGTAGCGTGACCGCTGCTCCTCTCCACTCCTTTCGAAAACCCTTGGTCGTTCTACCTTCCGTGTTCTCCAAAACCCTCACAGCTTTTTTCTGCTCCCTTCACCTCGCTGCATGGCTCCTCCGACATCAACTACAAAGGGGAAGAAGAGGGCAGAGGATCCTCCAAGAAGTTCAGCATCGGCGGAAGGCATATTGGAGTCCCGCTCCAAAGCTGATCACGATAAAGGGAAGAGGAAAGAGACGCGTCCACTCGATCCTTGTCCGCCAACCAAAAAGCGGAAGGCATCAGATGTCAGAAAAGAAAAGAAGGGTTCATCTTCAGGCTCTGCAGCAAGTCAGAAAGGTGCGGACAGATCTCTTCCAGTCACCGCAGGAGAACCTCTGAAAGTTCTCATTTCCCGGTATGTTGATGCTTCCGACCATGAGATGCTTGCAGTTTTTCCTGAACTGTTTCCGACCTTAGACTATCAGGGCTGGTGGTCGTTTGTCACAACCCATAAGGTTTATTACCCTCCCTGGTCAGAGAGTTCTACAAAAATTTGAAGTATGAACCACAAGTTCCAAAACTTACATCATCTGTCAAGAATGTCTCTTTCGAACTAACAAATAAGCTGTTTGCCCGAGCCTGGAAAATTCCCAAAAATGGAGTTCAGCTGCATGATTTTGAGTATGATGAGCACGATGCTTATGCGCTCCTGACTGACAAACCCAGTGATCATTCTGATGTCAGGGAAACCTATCTAGCCAGTCTCAAAGCCAATCAATTCCCTCCATTAAATAGACTGCTCCACCACATTTGCACATCGATGATCACACCACAGAGCAGTGGTAGGGAAAGAGTTACAGAGATGCAAAGATTTCTACTTTACTGTATGCTGAAGAAAATAAAGATTTCCCTGCCTGATGTAGTTATTCAAACTATGGGGTCTTGTCTGTCACAGTCTAGAACACTTCCTTTTGCTACTCCCCTAACTGCAATTTTTAGAAAAGTGGGTGTCGATTTTAGTTCTGAGAAGAAAATAATCATTCCTCAAGGGAATGTTTACACCCTTGGTTACATTCAGAAGTTCATGGGGTTTAAAGTCATTGATGGTAAGCCAGTTAGAATTCTTCCCAGTCAGAAAACAACTCCATCAGAAACAGGTCAGGCATCAAGAACAGCCACTGTGGATGAGAGTCAAGTGAACAGGACAGAGATACCAATTCCATCAGATGTGAGAGAAGAAAGACCAGAGGTTGAGGACACATTTGCTAGATCATCAAGTCCTCAGTTGGAAACTGGAGAACCCAGTGGGTCTGCACCTACCATGGGACCCCCTATGACTGGAGCCATTAAAGTTTATAGAAGAACTTCCCCCAACTTCTGATGCAGCTCACCCCCAGCCACTGTTGAAGAGATGTTCGCACACATGTCTATGATGCTGCAGCAGTCAGGATGCAAAGATGGACAAGCTAATGGAGTTTACAAATTATCATCTCAACAAACTGACTGCTCGGGTTATACATTTGAAGTCTCTGTCTTATCCGAGTGGCAAAAATTCTTACTCTCCAAGATGCTATCTGACCAAGCTACAAGGTCCGTCTTGCAACACCTATCATCTCTACTTGACAAACTATCAACATTGGTGAACGACATACACAGCAATCAATCTTCATTTTGTCAATCCCTTGCCAAGATTACTGATCTTTGTTTTGATGTGAGGATTGCTGTTGAAACCATCAAGGGTCCTGTTAATGCTCTTCCCCAATGCATCAAAGCTATTTTAGGCAAGATTGACACTGTGACAGACACGCTTAACTCTCTTGGAAATCAACTGAAGAACACCAAAAATGTCCAAGATGATATGTCCTCTGCACTTGCACATGTGAGGACCACACTGCAACATGACTTAGCTGCTATATCTCAAGACATTCGCACGTTGCTGGGCAGAGATCAATCTACTACTCCACGATCTCACTCTACTCCAAGTCAACCACCAAGGGCTCGCGGATCTTCTTCCAGTCATGGCAGATTTTTCAATTGAGGCCTCGTGCCAGATCACGTATTGCCCCCTTCATGATGATGTCAAAGGGGGAGAGCAGCATGAGTTCAAATGATAGCATATGTTTCTTTTTGTAATTAAGCATACATCACAATGTAGCTTCATGAATTACAGATACTTGAATACAATGTAGCTTCATGAATTACAAATACTTGTACTTCTGATTGACAGATAACCATGCATTTGTTTGATACCTCATCCTTAAATCTGTTCAGAGTTGCCATCATCAAAAAGGGGGAGATTGTTGTACTCCTGGTTTTGATGATGACAACGATAAGATAATTGATATAGACACTTAAGTTTTAATAAATGTTTAACAGGAACAAGGAGATGTAGGGAACACCGATGCGTCAACGCCACAATGGAGCAGCGTCGACGCAGCGGCTTAAGAGACGCCAATGTACAAGGCAAGACAGGCTTTAAGTACATGTTCGTGCGTCAACGCCACCAACTGGCAGCGTGGACGTAGTAGTTCAAACAATCAAGAAACAAGCTACTGGATTACTCTGGCGCGTCAACGCATTCATCAAGTGGCGTCGACGCAGCAGGTTGATGGATCGACGAGGTGACCAGAGGGTGGACGCAGTTGTACAATGCGTCAACGCACTCCACACAAAACGTGAGAGGGCTGAAGCCATCTAAGTTCAGATGCTGGAACACCAATGCGTCAACGCAGCATGCTGAGAGCGTCGACGCAGCACGTCTATCTGCTGAAGACTTGATCACTGGATCACCTGATGCTTCAACGCAGCAGGCTGATGGAGTCAACTAGCAGAACTTAAGTCTTGCTGGTTAGAATGCTTTGAAGGCTGCGTCAACCTTTGGAGCAAGTGAGTTGACGCCACCCAGACTGTAGTTGCTGAACGTGCTAATGGTGGGCACGTGATCCGAGGGGACTGGCTCGTGATCCCAGGATGGACGAGGTACCAGGATGCTGACACGTGGACTGAGGCATCTTGGCGGGAATCGTGGGAGAGCGCATGTCGCCCAGATGCTGCTGATTAATAAGGAAGACTCCTCTGTCTGAATGAGACTGATCGTGATCGACTGAAGCAGAGGAAGAGTGAGAGCTTCCACGATCCAGAAGAAGAAAGGAAAAGAAAAGAGAGAGAAGAGAAGAAGCATAGAGAAAGAAGAGAAAGAAAGAGATAGAGAGCTCGAGCAGAGTGAGAAGAGAAGCAAAGCTACTTGAATATTTGTTCCTGCTGTACCGTGGATCATATCCTCCCAGTCAGCTCTAGTTGAGAGCCACTGTTGTGCTACCATAGCTATAGTTTTCTGATTACTGTATTTTCCTTTCTTAGTTTCGTTTACATTTCCTTGTGGTTCTTCCGATTGCCCTGTTGGGGATTGGATTCCTCCTGGTGGGTCAGGAGAAGGGAGATTTGATCTCCGGTTGCAAGTAGCTGGGTGCTACTTGTGGATTCCTCCTGGTGGGTCAGGAGAAGGGAGATTTGATCTCTTGCTCTCCGTTGCAAGTAGCTGGGTGCTGCTTGTGGGTTCCCTCCGGTTGGGAGTAAGAGGGGAGGTTGTTCCCCTGGTCAAGCTGTTTGGCAGCATTTGTTGAAGACTGAGTCTGCTGTGCTAGTGTTACTAGTGGAAGCCTCACTCCGATTGGGAGTGAGGGGTGGATGTTGGTCTGGAGGACCGAACACCTAAAAATTATTTGTGCAGTGGTTTGCCTTGCATTAGCTCCATATCTTCTACCTCCCATTCACAGCTTGTGCATGCTTGGCTTGTTGCATTATCTAGAGAGTTATTTTTGAGCATTATATTCTGCTAAGTGTGTTTTGGTTGTTTTACTCTGCATTCGTTTCTGGTTGATCAGGTGGCTGCATTGTTGCAGTCCAACTGTTTGTTCATTTGTTGCCTTATCATTTCATCTTGGAAAGCTCATTAGTTTTTATTCCGCATATCTGAGCTTTAGTTTTTTAATTTGGGCCATATTTTCTAGATGGATACATTCACCCCCCCTCTGTATCCAGGCCTAGCACCCTAACACACCCTACTCTCTCTCTACTTACTGCTTGATGTGACTTGGCCCGGACGGGCCGTACTTGACTTGTGACCGGATGGGCCGTACTTGACTTGTGACCCGAGGAAGGGCAAAATACTTGATTAAATAGCCAATTCTACTCACACGTACTTGATATTACTCGCTTGAATGTTTACTAGCTTGAATGAAAGTTTTACCTTACATGCTCGTATATGAATGAGTCCTTACTTGTACATGAGTTCCAGTTTACCCGGAAGGGGTAATTATATTCCTTAATTGCTTGGTCAAATACTTGAAACGTATTCCTTGATATCATGCTTGGTCAAATACTTGAATTCTTACTATACTCTCTTCATACAGCTTTGACTTACCGTACACTTTCATCATGCATAAACCTACCTGTACACTTGATTTATCACTCGTATATTACTCGAATATCATGCATAGTCCCAAATACATGTAAAATTGTAAATCACTTAAAGATTGCTTGAATTTGAGATGTAATTCCTACTGAGCGATTCGCTCATACAGTTGTTTCCTAACATTTTCAGGTGATTCGGATAGCGACAAGAACGGGATTGAGACCGAGTGAAGAGCGGTAGTTAGTCGTGTCTTTGAATTTTATTGAGTCTGCCTTGTATTCCCAGCTGTGTCAATTAGTGGTTAATCTGTGATGAGGCATGTAGCCTAATGTTGTAGCCAAATGTTAATTTGAAGTCGTCATGGGTTATCTTTAATTCCTTTTGTTAATTCAATATTCATCACTTGGAATATTGAGGTTATTAATTATTACTAGTCTTGCGTACTCTGTAGATTATGTATATCGAACATACTTACTCTAATGACACGATTGATATAGACGCGTCACGCATCCGAGTAATCTTCCGCGCTCGGGGCGTGACAGTCTTCGTGGTATCAGAGCCTAGGTTTTTAAACCTAGGGAACTAGAAGAAATAAAAGGTTAGAAATTGAAATCTAAGTAAAAACTTGAGTCCAAGGATAGGAAAAAAAAATCCGAGTCCAAGAATAGATATACCTTACCCGGTGAGATGGATAGAGCCATGGGTTAAGTTCTATAATGACTTTTGACCTTACAAGTAAACCCGATCTTTATCATACTTAACTCTTTTGTAGGATCATGGCTGCGGAAAGAGCACAATGGCGCGAGATGCAGCGCACCGTGCAAGGCCTCACACAGGCACTACAGCAAGTGGCCCAAGGCGGAGCAAACCGTGGAGCGGGAGATCTCCACCGAAGTTTCCGTAACATGAACCCACCAAGGTTCACAGGTTCGTCCGACCCCGAGGATGCCGAGAATTGGCTAAAGGAGATGGAACGAATCTTCCGTGTAATGCAATGCGCGGACGAGGAGAAGGTTTTACTGGCTGTATTCCAACTTGAGCGGGACGCTCGATGCTGGTGGGAATCCATAGAAGCAACACTGCCAGAATACCATGTCACATGGGATGAATTCACGGAGCATTTCAACAACAAGTACTTCTCCGATCATATCCAGGAAAAGAAGGCCACGGAATTCGCCGTTCTAAAACAACGGGGCTTGAAAGTGGCCGAGTATGAGGCCCAGTTCTCCAGATTATCTAGGTATGCACCCCACTTGGTGTGTACAGAAAAGATGAAGGCGAGAAGATTCCTCAACGGGCTTCGGCCCCATTATATCACACAACTTGCCCCGATGGACATCCAAGTCTATTCGGAGATGGTTCGGCGTGCTCAACTGCTGGAAGATGCCACCGAATTATCTGAGAGAATCCGAGGAAGAGACAAGAAGGAACCCGTCACAAGCCCGGGAAAATTCAAACAATCCTTCAACAAGAAGCGATTCTTCATGGGAGGGGAGCCCTCCAAGGCAAAGAAATTCCAGAAGAATGACAGGCCATTCTCCACCACCACACCATCAAAGGAAATTTGTAAGTATTGTGATAAAGCTGGCCATAAGACCGAGGAATGCTGGAGGAAGTTAGGAGCTTGTCTTCGATGCGGGAGCCGAGAGCATCGGATTCCAGACTGCCCACTGATGAAGGAGCAGGACATCAAAGACGAGAAGCGTCCGGTAAAGAAACAAGGCCGTCTGCAAGCTCTCCGAGAGAACCCACTGAAGTGGAATTGTGGAAGGTACTCTCACTATTTGTTCAAAAACTGCTCAAGTTTTATTCGATACCGGAGCAACTCATTCATTCGTTTCCAAGAACTTTGCTGCTTCATTTTCTAAGAAACATGAACTGTTAGATTTGGTCATATCTACACCTCTTGGGGATGAGTCTGATATCACTTATCACTATCCAAACTGTGAAGTGATGATTAAGGGAAGCAATTTACCTGCTGACCTGATATGCCTAGATATGAAGGGTTATGACGTCATACTAGGTGCCGACTGGCTATCCACATACCAAGCAACTGTAGATTGCCGGCATGGCAAGGTAACTTTCGTGGATTTCCCAGAGCTAGTTTACAATAGCCCTCGGAGTAAATCACTTCTTATATCAGCTCTCCGAGCTAGTAAACTTATGAATAAGGGATGCATGGCTTTCATGGCATTCGTGACTGCCACGGAAGTCGAGAAGGTTAAACTTGAAGACATCCGTGTAATTCGGGATTTTCCCGATGTTTTTCCAGAAGATTTAACCGGCTTACCCCCGGAAAGGGAAGTGTCGTTCACAATCGACCTTGTCCCTGGTGCTGGTCCTATTTCCAGGGCACCATACAGAATGTCCCCTGCTGAGCTGAAGGAACTAAAAGAGCAGCTAATGGAGTTATTGAACAAGGGTTTCATCAGGCCGAGTACTTCCCCATGGGGAGCACCCGTGCTATTCGTCAAAAAGAAGGACGGATCGATGAGATTATGCATAGATTATCGGCAGCTAAATCACCTTACAATCAAGAACAAGTATCCACTGCCAAGGATTGATGAGCTGTTCGATCAACTATCTGGAGCTTTATATTTCTCCAAGATCGATCTTCGTTCTGGTTACCACCAATTGAAGATCAAAGAAGAAGACATTCATAAAACTGCATTCCGAAGCAGGTATGGGCATTACGAATTTACTGTTATGCCTTTCGGACTAACAAATGCCCCCGCAGCTTTTATGCAGTTAATGAACAGCATATTCAGGCCCTATTTAGACCAATTTATTGTGGTCTTTATTGATGATATTCTGATCTATTCAAAGACCGAAGAAGATCATGAAGAACACCTCAAGAAGGCATTACAGATATTAAGGGAAAACAAGCTATATGCCAAATTCAGCAAATGCGAGTTCTGGCTCGAGGAAGTATCCTTCTTAGGCCATATCATTTCGAAGAACGGAATTGCTGTTGACCCATCAAAGGTCGAAGCTGTGAAGAACTGGAACGACCCAAATGCAACTGAGATTCGGAGCTTCTTGGGTCTAGCTGGTTACTACCGGCGTTTTATAAAGGACTTCTCCAAAATTGCTGTTCCCCTGACAAGGTTAACCCGCAAGGAAGTGCTTTATGAGTGGAAGGAAGACTGTGAAAAGAGTTTCCAAACTTTGAAGGATCTCTTGACCACTGCTCCAGTCTTATCATTACCAATTGAAAGAAAAATATGAAGTATATACCGATGCTTCGGGTATTGGCCTCGGATGTGTATTGATGCAGAATGGAAGAGTCATTGCATATTCTTCCCGTCAATTGAAGAAACATGAAGAGAACTACCCGGTTCACGACTTAGAACTGGCCGCGGTAGTATTCGCCTTGAAGATCTGGAGGCACTATCTTTACGGAGAACAATTCACTGTGTACTCCGATCATAAAAGCCTCAAGTACTTATTCTCCCAAAAGGAGCTGAACATGCGGCAAAGGCGTTGGCTCGAGTATCTCAAGGATTTCGACTTCACTATACAGTACCATCCTGGTAAGGGTAATTCCGTAGCTGATGCCCTTAGTCGAAAGCCGAGAACAATATTGGCCAACTGCATGATACAAGAATGGAAACTGTTGAAGAAATTCTCTGAGCTTGATATCAACACAGATGAGAAGAACATGTGTATTATTCTATCTCATATGAGCCTACATCCAGATTTGCTACCTGAAATCAAGAAGCTACAAGAAGAGGATCCCT